>JAYRCH010000034.1:1356779-2658559 GCA_037179445.1 Phengaris alcon alcon
TCTTTAATCTGTGCTACAAGTTCCTATACATCCTCTTTTGCTTCAGGTACCTCCCACCTCAGCAAGGCTACGCGGAGCGGCTGTCGGCGCCGCAGCGGGAGTACGGAGCGCCCGGGTTTGGCAGCAACCAGAATAATGGATTTGGGTAAGAAAGAACCGGCCAAGTGCGAGGCAGACGCGCGTACGAATGGTTCCGTAGAAAGTACTTTTAAGTCCTTTGAGTACGGAACGCTAAAAAGTTGTTACTTCGTTTTGAAAAAAAAACACAACGCCATCTATTGACGTATATATACTAGTATGACGTCACAACACAGATAATCTATCAACCAACATCGCGAATGTGTTTTCGGGGTTTTCTAAAAATAAATAATTTGTATAAATAAATAAGTTATATTTTTAAAATATTTTTTTTTGTACGTTTTAAGGTTTCTAAATAATGTAGTATTTTTTTAATGTAATGAAACACTTATGAAGCGTTAAGTACATAAATAGAAACAAGTTCAAGAACTGTAAAATAAAACTGAAATAAATTACAAAATATAAATAGATGGGCGCTTTACACCACATCAATCTGGTCACGTGCTGAGTATCCAAAGAACTGCATGATCTTTTCGAATTCGGGGATATACTGTTTTGTTTTGCTATAATTCGGCAATGTTTTAATAAAAACATTTGTTACTTTAGGAGTGAAATTGAACTTCAAACTGTTTTAACTAAGAAAAAGAGTCATTTTCTGTAAAGTTTTTTAATTCCTTTTTGTGTCAGCGACATCAATCAGAAGCTGTGTCAATAACGAGTTATGTAATCGATAAACGGAGCTCAAATTTGGTCAGTTAGGCTAAAATAAGTTTATATATTGTCACTTTTTGCTCAGAAACAAGTATTTGAACCATTAGCGCTAATGAATAGATAAACTAGTGACAAATTCACCATAGAAACCACGCATTAATAAAATATACATAGTATGTTACTTTAACTGCGATAGGCACTTTCGGTTTACAGCACAGCACCTTCACAATTAAAATTTAAATTGCTTTTGTTAAATTTTCATAAATTATAATTATAGAAAATAACATACAATTACGTCGTACACTTTCATTTATCTACAAAATCATTTAAGCCCACTGATCAGTCAAACGTGTTCTAACTCGAACTAATCTCTTCTACAGCAGACGTCCGTCATCATCCTACGGAGCCCCAAGACCACAGAACAACTACCTCCCACCATCCGGTCGCCAGCAAAGGCCACAAAACAGTTACCTACCCCCCTCGAGAGACCAATTCATAAACCGGCCATCTACAAAATATGGCGCACCAAACAGTCCAACCACTAATTATGGCGCTCCGAATCGTCCGTCCTCTGAATATGGTGTGCCCAGTGGTCCGAGTCAGTACGATAGATCTCCAGTGCAAGAGTACGGTCCCCCGGAATTCGGTAGAGGTGAGTGTTTTAGCGCCATCTCTTATAAATTTATGTAAAAGGCAATATTTAGCGCCATCTGTCGTGAGAATTGAGAAGTAACATTGGTATTAAATAACTACGATATTTATTTAAAAAAAACTATGACCCGACTACGTAAATTATATCCTATGTTACTTGGGCTATTATTACGAGTCTATTGACACCTCATTTATTAAAATAGAACCAGTAGTTTAGGCGCTACGATGGAACAAACATACATACAAACATAGACTGCCAAAATCATTTTGGCCGTAGTGGGGTAAATAGTGTAATGCACAAGGCTTTTTTTACTTCCAAAATACAACTGGGCCTTTAGTCAAGATGCATTCGATAATTTCGACGGCGAAGTTCGAAATCAAAAATGTATGGCAGAAGTCAAGAACAGAAGTCATCGCTAAGTGACAGATCGCTTGCGATGCCTTAGGTCAAATTCCATATATTTTGTTTTCGAACTTCGCCGTCAAAATTATCGAATACATCTTGACTAAAGGCCCTTTTCCAAATAACAGTCAATTAAATTAAATAAAATAAGATATACATACATATTATTATGCCTCCACTATTATTTTTAGTTCCATTTTTTACCATGTTGCGCTGCAACACGTATGATTTGTAATATTTTTTTATTCAGTATGATATTTTGAGGTCACTTACCTATATTTTATTTCGATATTAAAGTACAATATTTGACAGGCAGTCCAGACATAACCACGGCGGAATTCGGTCAGAATCAGAACAGGCAATACCTACCGCCCGGCCGCGGCAGGGGTGGCGTTGATTACGATGATGGAAGCAATGGGGTAAGAAAAATTATAGTAATTTAATTTAAAGTTGTCAGTTACCAAAGTCTTAGTAATATATTTTATTATAATTAATAGACGTTAGCTGGTTTTTATGTGCTTTCATGTTGAAGCGCCATCTAGTGATATTGAGATAGAACTCGCGCTCAATCTTAATGTAATTGGATCTGTCGGTAAAACAGTAAGGATAGTACAAGGTACATTACTAAACTTTTCGTAGCGTCGCGTTAAAAAAATGAAAGGCATTGAAGTATGTAGCTGTTATGTAAGTACCAAACGCTTTAAGGTTTTAGAAATTAGAGTTATTATATCTATAATTTAATATATTTTATGTTTTTTACTACAGGACTAAGTATTATTTTCTACTGCATACCTTCACTAAAAGTTTCACGTTCCCATGTGTAGTTGTTGACAAAGTTCTTTAAGCAACTAAGCAGGTATACTGTCCACACTCCATAGGAGCCAGCCAACTACAGTTTCGAATACATGGTGAAGGACGAACCGTCGGGCAACGATTTCGGCCATCGCGAGTCGCGGCAGGGCGACAGAGCGGAGGGCTTGTACTATGTGTTGCTGCCTGATGGACGAAAACAGGTAGAGTGGCCAGGATGGTCAGGATAGACTAAGGCTGGGACTATATGCTCCGGAATCCGGCACGCCGGTGAGAATTCACAGCACTGAAAATAGAACTGTGCACTAATACAATAGAGTTGAAAATCGAAGTGTCGAGCCGTCATAATATATGACATTGACATGTGACTCGACACTAATTTTGTGTTCGATTTTCAGGTCTATTGTAGCGCATATTTCTATTCGAGATCTGACTCTGAAATTTCCCCGGCTTTACGAATTCTGGACAATATAGTGCCAGCATTATTAGAGACGGGCTATAGAGGCTAAAATGTTCCTTACGCCATAGATCTAAATACTGGCTGTTTTTTTATTCCGTTTTGTGAGAGACAGAGTAGGTTTTGTAGCAAGAACAGAATATACATAACAAAAGCATTTGTGTCAAAGCTCAAGTACTTATTTGAAAGTTGGAAAATTTTAAAAAGATCGTGAATCGCAGATTGCCAGAGCAGCGCCGAGCTACGCGTGCCGTTCAATATTTTAACTCCCGCAATGAAACGTGTATCTTCTTATGTAGTGAATAAAGTTCAATTTTGAATAGCTATCTTTAAAAAAATGACGCGTAAAACAGACTTTTGAGTGGTAACAGAAGGACAGTGGGTACATGGAGAATAGAGGTAAGGAGGACCATCTCTCTAAGGCAGAAAAGCTAAAAAGTGTCCGACAAAAGTAATTAAATAATAGTTCCAAAACTGGCCATAATGGCGCTAGAGTGGCAAGGGTGTGTGCTATGAAGTTAGAATTTTTGATGACTATGACTAGTTTTTAGAAGTTAATTCAGTAAATCATGAATATTCTAATTACTTATACTTAAAATATTTTTATATATACCGATAAAGACCGAAGAAGATCCCAAGATTTAATTATCCGTTTAAATTTTGCCGCTTTACATCCTTGCGTCTGTAGCGCCCCCTATTTAACGCTGTTTTACGGACACTTTTCATGTATAGATGGTACTCCTTACCTCTATTCTCCATGAGTGGGTACGGAACCCTATAAAATAGACAACTTACATAATTTCCTTCTTCTCCAGACTGTAGAATACGAGGCGGACCAGGACGGCTTCAAGCCCCGCATCTCGTACGAAGACACCGGGGTGCGGACGGACGAGCGGAACACGAGGGGACGGGGCTACGACCAGTACTCCAATGGGTATTAGGTGTTCAATTCAAAAGAATAGACCATGAGGAAGATTCGAGCAGGAAGCAATAGCGTGGGGTTCCTACAACTCCATTCCAATCGGCTTCACTTACCACTTACCTTTTGAAGACCCTCATCCAAATCCCAATCATACAGGGTAGGGCTTCCGCATGAAGGAGAACCAGCCTTCGCAACTGGTAGGAAGAATTATTATAATTATATAATTATAATATACTAGATGTGGCTCCCTTCTCCGTGCGCGCAGAATTAAATCGTACATTTTGCCGCAATAGAAAGTGGCCGTGTCCTTCCCCGTTTTCTAATCTGTCTGTTCCAAATTTCATCAAAACCTGTCCAGTAGTTTCGGAGGCAATTCAATGCAAACTAACGTACGTACAAAAAACATTTCCTCTTTATGATATTAGTATATAGGTATAGACAATATCTATATCTATGGACGCTTCATACCTCGTCAATCTGGCCCCGTGCTAAGTATTCGAAGAACTTCTGCTACCGGAACCACAACGGGAAGTGTATTTAATATTTTTACACTATTCAATAAACATATTTTATAGTATTGCATAGTCTATTCACGTCAAGTTTGAAGTGGGCACAAATGTCAAAATTGACCAATGTCGCGTCCGTACTAATTGTATAATTTGCTTCAATTGGTAAATGCTATGCAGTGCTAGGAAAGGAGAACTATGTCCATACATGAAAAATGTTCGTAAATAAGCGGAAAATAGCAGTTCCAAAACTGGCCATAATGGCGCTCGTGTCCGAAGAGGGTATAATATGAAGTTATCAATAAGAGATGTGGAGTGAAGTTCGTTATTGGTTAGTAATAGCATGGAGAATAGAATTAATAGCCTTTGCCGCTGCTAGCGCCGCTCGTGGACGATTTTTTCAACTGCTATTTTCAGCGACAGCTGGACACTTTTTCAAGATGCCCCCTACATAGATAGTTTCCTCCTTTACTCCTTTTCTCTACACTCCATAGTAAAAACTAACACGAAAACGACGTGAACACGAAATCACTTCAATACTTAACACGTTTAGACATACCTATCTATGTAGTTATGAGATATTAGTTTCATCATAAATGGAAAAATAAAAATCCTCCGTAGCTCTATTTTTGCATTAAAACAATGTTATCAAATTGAAATTATGTATCTAGAATGTTGTGCAATGTACTTATAGAATTATAGCATAAGGTGTATTATTATGATCTCAAAAACGACCATGGCACGAAAAAGGATCTCGACTGTAAATTAATTACAATTTCTAATGGGCGAATACTTAAACGCTTCTTAAAATAAGTGGCACTTAACTCGCAAGCTGCCAAGCTGGCCTTCTCATTCTGGCAAGCAGACTGTTAGGAGGCCCCCAAATTTAACTAACGATTGAGAATTCGGCCCTAATGGCTGAACACTGAAACGCTAATCAAAATTAAGAGCCCTCCTATTCACAGGCTGCCGCTGTCTCCGCTTGCCGGAATGACAAGGACGGCATGTGACTTGAGCGGTCACTTAATTTAACCATTGTTTAAGTATTCAGCGGTATGTCTGTCTCCTAGACTAACTCTTAAACTGTGATACTAACTTTCTTGGGCGTCTGTTACATTATACTGCAGAAAGACATTTTCATTAAATGACCATAATTAATAACATATTAAAAAATAATAATAATAATGCAGTTGACATATTTGATATATAAAATATCGGTAAGACTTCTGCAGACACATAAAATTAAGGTTTATTCAAACGTATAGCTCTATATAGTTTAAGTAAAGAACGGGACCGTGTCAAGAAACTATCGAGCGTGAAGTTTCATTCATATAATGTGGTCAATTATTGTTTCAGTCCCATCTTTATTTAAACTAGTTGCACCAAATATAAAGAAATATTGGCGCCATAATATACATGTGGCCAATATTTAAAAAGGCCAGTAAACTAAACTCTTTTCTATGTCTTTCCTGTAATTCATCTACTTGTAAATACTATATTTAATAAAAAATGTATAATACTCTCATTTATTATTTCACGATCCAATCATACAAAAAAATACGAACTGAAACGACGTTAGACGATGCACGGCTTTCAACGCCGCACCGCCGCGCTGCTGCGCTGTGCCGGTCGGAGTGGGGGGTGTTAGGTTTATTTTCGTTACGGAATTTCTTGATTCGGTCGCCGCGCTCAAAGCCCGCGATAAAAGCTATGCAATAGCTTAAAAATTCGGCAAAAAATGTCAATTTAAAGAAAACATTTAAGTTTAAAACTTTTATTATTAACAAAAGACACTTTTTATAATTAAAAGCAGTAACTTAAACATTTGACGTGTGAGAATGATCTTAAAAATAATCCTTTTTAAAAGAAAACACTAAAAATAATAATCTCATTTACCTAGTCAAATTTTTTAAATCGTAGCTACTTATTTATACAAATTTTCCATAGTAAGTAGGTACTATCGAACAAGTTGACGCTCGACCACGCATACGATCAAAATCGCTTAGCAGCGCATGAATCGCGCGCACGCACACACACTCAAGTATAAATACGGACTTCAACCACGTATGCAGTCCATGCGGTCCAGTGCAAAGGAAAATGTTTAGACACTGGCCGAGCAGGAACTTTGCCGATAGTGTACGCTATAAAAACATTTTATATAAGACAAAAATTAAGTAAAATTGAGATTTTATAAATTACAATATTCTGTGATTTACTAATTAATGATAATAATTTGATAATGCTTTAGCTCTGTGAACGCTAGCAATGATAATATTATTTTAGCAATAACAACTGATGGCAGTGCATGCATAATAATACATTTATACAAACTACGCACACATGTAAAATTAAGTTTTTCACATGAAAATCGAACATATCTTTGGTTATTTATTATAGCTTACATCCCTGAGGTACAAAACTTGTAAAACTTGTGTGAGGCAAAAAAATATATCATAAACATGCCCAAAGGTTTCTTTTTCCTTCTTTATATTTCGCTTTTCCACATCGACACAATTTTAAGATACAAATAATGAATATTTTCATTCATTCATTCACTCACATAGGCACGAGCTGAATATCTTAAGCACTTGTGTCACGGGGAACCGTATATTTTGCCGCGATAAAAAGTAATATAATATAATGTGTAAATCAAAGCCTAAACCACTACCATGCCAATTTTCATTCAATCCGGTTCAGTATTTTGGGCGAGAAAGACAGTCGAGCAACAGCATACATAAATATATCATCCCCCGAGAACACTGTACCTTTTCAACTACCATACCAAATTTCATCAAAATCCGTTCAATGGTGTTTGAGTGAAAGTCGCAAACATCCATCCATACATCCTCACAAACTTTCACATATTTTATAATAGTAGTAGGATAGGATGCACTTGTATACAAGGGACTAGAGATATTACATCCAACAAAAATGTTTGAAAATTGTGTGCATTTACACGATCCAACACGTTCACATTTATTTCAAACTAAACGCGTTTATATGCTAACTAAAGTAAGGCCAACCAGACGAGATAAATAATGTAAACAAATTTTCAGGGGTTCAAAACATTTTTATTTGAATAAATTATTATAAAGTTCGAATTTTAATCGCTGTCGTCTGTACTAGACAAAGATGATTCGTCGGAAGAGTCCGAGTCAGCTGTGTTTATGATAAAACTATCTATTGTATTATCAATCATGTTGTCAATATTGCTATAAAAATTGTCCTCGACTTTTATTACATGATCCACACAATTTCGCCATTTATCAGCAGATACACGTTGGATCCCCTCTTGTAGCAGTTTTTTCACATCTTCAAATTTAAATGTAGTATTATTGCGAGCTACGTGTCCCTTTATGTCAGCCCATACGAGTTGCAATCCAAGCAGGAATGAACTTGTTCACAATTGTTTGGCGGACCAAATGTTGACAACTGCGGCACTGGCCGCTTTCCTGTACCACGAAACACGCTACGACAGCAGTCGTCGACCAACTGACGTCATTATTACATACGAGTGATAAGGACAGATATAATATTAACTCACTTTCATAATGCAACTCAGTAGCGGTCCGTTTATTTACGTTTTTTATCTCGTCTCGTTGGCCTTACTTTAGTTATATTCTAGTGTATTAGTAATTGAAAAATAGCTAACTAAAGTGCGATCGCGGAGCATTGACTCATAGCGTTAGCAATATATTCGTGCGCGAGTGAAAGGGACAAGAAGCGATGAGTCAATGTACGAAATTCTAGGTGCTCCGCGACAGCACTATACTTGAAACCTAATGAGAAGAAGAAAAAAATAATTGCTTTTCAAATAATATTAACAATACAAATTACAAATACATAACAAGAGTTATATAATTATATACAGCACAAAATACAAACCTACACTGACCTCTCTCATGATTAATCATCATCAGCTGTATTATTATTAGAATTAAACACAATAATTTCAATGGTAACATAAAATTGATATTGCCTATTGTCTAATATCACATTTTTGGAAGTTAAATTTTCAGAAAAGTTGAACAAATCCAAAAGAAATAGTATTCAGGTTGACGCGATTAAAAATTATAAGCAACTGAAAAATATTTTTTTTTTAATAATTTTTTCTAAGGTTTACAAAAATTTGTTTTGGATTGTTCATTATCGTGTTGAATCTAACATATCTAATATATTTAGGCAACATGCCTAATATTCTACTTTCAAGTTTAAGAATGTTCCCTCCAGTAACAAAAATCAAGTAGCCAAAATGAGGCACAAAACTACACTAAGTGTCAGCTCACACTGAGACGTGACGCAGCGCGCCCCTCCTGAGTAGTAAATAAAGTTACATTTTGAATCGTTAATTCAAATATTAACTTTATTCACTACACTTTCGTGTAACTTAAACATGTGTCAGTATGCAATAAAACGGTGTATCTTTTCAGATACACCGTTTTATTGTTTTATATATTTATGCAATAAAACGGTGTATCTTTTCAGATACACGTTTTATTGCAAGAGTTGCGCCGCGCTGTGTCGCAACTCGAGTGTGTTTAATTATATTTTTAAATTTTTTTAAGTAAAATGTTTGCATAGAAAAACATACTAAGTAGAAATTAACTGGCTACAATTAATCTAGCTACAAATACAAAATCGTCCAAATTAGGAGTGCCGTAGGGTCTGTTTCTAGGGATTCTCTTTGTCTGCGGTATATAAATGACGATAAATAGGTTTTTTATTAAATTGTGTCTATTATCAAATCTAGTTATATTAGTTATGAGTTTGAGAATTGAGATCAGGAATAATACTTTTAGCCCAATTTGGTTAGTTTAGACTTTTAATTGAGAGGTTATATCTTTTTGTTCACAAAAGATATCAATTGGTTTAATCAGAGTATAGAAATCATATCGTAACCTAAGCAAGAGCATGTCAGGAGGGTTCCGTAACTATCAATTGTTTTCTTTGAATTTCTTCAAAAGAGTTTTTAGCACGATCTATCAGCATGGAAACTTACAAGTGTCTATCTCCTATAGTTTAGAAATGCCTTGTTATAGTTTAAAATTGACTTTGTAAAAAAGTCATATGAAACATTGGCATAATTTTAAAAGACCTATTCAACAATACCCCACACGATGGGGTAGAACGAAAAAATATTTTTTGATGTCGAAACCGAGATCTATACACATTTTATAACTATACCAAATTTCATACTTTTATATTCATAATTACAGAAGCTAAAAGGGCAGACAGACAGACGGACGGACAGAGCGAAACTATAAGGGTTCTCAAGGTACCCTTATAAATTCTATACAAATATAAAGATTTATATACGATTATGCTACTTATGAAATGTCCTCGTATACAATTGAGTGTGTGTTTTGACGACCCCTGCGGCTCAGTGGTAGCGCGTGCTGGTGCTGGAGCTCAAGTGCTGCCGCAGTAGCAGTACATGTTGAGATGCGGGTGCGTCGCACTGATACAGCTCGGCTCGTTGTTGTATCTGAAATATGTCAAATTAATAAATAATCAACAAGGAGAATAATGTTGTTTAAGTCTTTATTGAGCAAATTAAATAGCAAATGACTACGATTTTTATTAAAAAAATCCATACCAACCTCCAGGAAACACTTGGCGGATGTGAGATGGACATTATTGACCACACTTATAAATGGTCACAGATAGAGCTGATGATTTAATCTGTCTCATTATTTAAAATATATTATTCTACATTTAGTTCTAACAAGTATACATTAGTATAGTTTAATTATGAATTATTGTAAATTGTAATTTAGAGGATTCTGTCAACTTATTACTTTTAGTATAAGAGGGTGCGCAGATCTGTTGTTGGTGCCATTATTACTATTTAATTTATATTTATTTATATTAATATTGATTACCTACGGTTGTCTAAAAGGGTGTTACTGTGCCCGAATTAAGTGTGTTCTAAGTTTGTGAATGGTTTTGGTAGCTACAATTTTTATAAAAACTATAACCCAACTACGCAAATTATACAGCCTATGTTACCCGGGCTATTATTACGAATATATTGACATGTCGTTCATTAAAATCGTACGAGTAGTTTAGGAGCTACGGCGGAACAAACATACGTACTGCCAATATCATTACCCTTCCTTTTGGCTTCGCCGTAGTCGGGCAAAAAAATAGCTCCCCCACCGCTTTGTGACGGTGGCCGGTTTCATTGGAATCAGAGCTATACGCAGGAGTTATTTTTATAGTGTCGAATTGTGTGTGACACAAGAGCACTCTCTCCTCGTTCACTCTCGTAACCCAGTGGGACGGATGACCGACACGACTGGCGAGAGATCAGGCGCAGGACCGACTTTTTACATGCCCATCCGACGCATGGATCACCTCTATTGTCAGACAATCAGGTGATTAGCCAGCATTGTACTAACCAGACTTGAAAACATAATTTTTTGTTGTTCCAACGCGGGGTCGAACCCACGACCGCAACATTACGATCCCCAACATTATTTAAAACCCATTTTACCAACACTTTACTATAAAATATATATGATTTTTATAAAATATCAAAAATAAAATAATTAATTTTTCACGTTTGACCAAGTGATTAAAAACGCACAGTCGTCAAACGTGACGTCACCTTCTTGTACTTTTTCTTGTTTTTTTTTAATGGCCTCCCTAATCCCATCGTTACCATCAGTAAATGTCATTTAAAAAAATTGTAGGTCACTTGTCAGTCGAAGTTTACTGGAAGTTTTGTGCGGAATATCAGCGTTTCTCTTCGATATTAATAATTTAGCACCATATTAAATATATTAATGGCATTTTAAAATAGTAAATTATTTATAGTTGACAGGTGTTTACAAGAATGTGACGGACAACACATTTCAGCGTTTTGGCGGTTTTATTATTTAAACTTTTATGCTGATTGGCAAGGAAAGCAATGGTCCAGATTGTAAATGTATTAATATTATAAATTTTTCAAAAACTTGGAAAATACCCTATTGGACGATACGCAGTATGGCGTATGCCGCGTACGGCTATACCAAGCAACACATGGGAATACTCACGCGCTAGTCCTCGAGATATCTCTCGATGTTATGTCGAATTTGTCCTCCTCCACGTGGTATACTAACGACGCTTCATACACACCCCTACCGGGACCCACTACCAACTGAAAACAGTAAAAAAAAATTCCATATTATTTATTTTACTATATTATCTATACTTAATTAATACTAATAATAATTATGATCGTGAGTTTGTTTCGTTGTTACGCTTTCACGTTAAAACTACTTAACCGATCATCGTGAAATTTATCACACGGGGAAGGACATGATCTACTTCTTATCTCGGGAAACGGTGCGGTTCCCGTGGGATACTGTATTTACGTTATTACGTAAAAATTCCTGTCTTAGGCCGCTAACGAGTAAACCAGTTGATGTAAAGGTGCGGGGGACGGTTTATCTCCACAGGGGGTTGTTACATAGTGGCACGGCTCTGACCATAACGGGAACTGTATTAAGCACATGGGATTGATGTATATCCAGCCACACACAGGACACACCTTGAGCTGGTAGTTGTCTCGTTTCGTGCTAATACCGTCGCCGAACTTGCCGACGTAGCCATCCGCGTCCCTTGCGGCGACGAACGTCAATACACCTGTGTTGGGCCGCTGACGAGACACCCAGTGGACTGATGTGAGCGTGCGGGGGACGCATAACGACCTGAAAAGAGATAAATAATACAACATTATAATTACTATGCCAATCAAACGGAACAAAACGGCCGGAACACTTTATTACTTTCGTATTCAAATTGTTATTTTTCCATATTTTGTATTTTTTTTTATTACAATGATCGAAATACTCCAGAGCCTTTAGCCAAGTTGCCATCGCTAATTGCGATAGTGAAATTCGAAAACAAAATCTATGGGATCTGACATAAGCATCGCTACGTCACTTAGCTACTCTACGCTATGCTCCTGCTCTACCAGTTTCTAACCATTTTCCTTTGCACTAAGTCGCCTCGAAATATTTAATCTCAAATGGAGTGACCGCATCGACCGCAGACGTCGTTGAAGCCCGTATTATGTAAATACGGGCTTCAACGACGTCTGCGGTCGTCGCGCGTATGTGTGCGTGCGCACGACTCAAGTGGCTGTATACATTTACCTGACAGACTCGGTGAGACTGTTTATGTAGTTCACGACAGCTTCTGCCGCTTTATTATATGTAGGCTCCGAGGGCTGCAGGGTCTCCCAGGCCAGACAGGAGCACCAGTGTGGTTCTACACCGGCTTCACTGCAGGAACGGTTGCGGGGAATCTGAAAAGTGACAATATCATGATATAGTTGCGACGACCTCTGTGGCTCAGTGGTTGAGCGTGTTGATGCTCAAGCCGGAGGTCGCAGATTCTAATCCAGCCGAAGGAACAAAAAGTATTTCTGTATTCCTGAGTCATGGATGTGTATTAAATATGTGTATAATATAATAAAAATCTTAAATATAATATGTATAGGATAAAAGTATTAAATACACTTGGTCCCCGTAGCACAAGTTCTTCGGATACTTAGCACGAGGGCCAGATTGGACGTGGTGTGTGTGTGTGTATTATTATAGTTAACTTCATGTTCCCGCGACTTCGTGTGCGTAAAAGAAAATCCCGCAGGAACCGTACATATTTACGCGATAAAAAGTCTAAAGCTAATGTCCTTCCCCGAGGTTTCGATTCGATTCTGTATCTGTGCCAAATTTCTACAGAATCGGTCCAGTAGTTTTGGAACCTAATCAATGCAAACAAGCAAACAAATCTTTCCCCTTTATAATATTAGTGTAGATCATTGTTTCTAAACCTGAGTCCGCGGACCCTGGGGGTCCGCAAGTATATGTAAGGGGGTCTGCTCCAGTCTCATCTATGGAAAAATGCTAATAAACAAATTGCACCAAGTCTCGTAATCGCTACGTTTAATAAGCACAGCGAACATGCGCCAGCGGGCGGGCGTCGTCCGAGACAGATTGAAGTGAGGAGTGAGTGAAGTAAATGTTCTGAAAATTTTTGATGTTTCTTTTTATTAATTGGACCCCCCTTTTTGAAATGGTGCTTGATTTTCTAGGGGTCCGTGGACTGAAAAACGCAGATGTAGATAAATAAATTGAAACGTATTGTAAGTGTGCTTCTGTGTCGGGAGTCTTTCAATGAAAAACACACTGGTTGAGAAGTTAATACAGAATTATATTCTCAAACATGTCAAGACTATTATAAATATGAAAGCTTGTGAGGATGGATGGATGATGTTGGATGGATATTTGTTACTCTTTCACGCAAAAACTACTGAACGGATTTCGTTGAAATTTGGTATGGTAGTAGTTTAGGCTCTGGTTTTTTTTTATTAACACACAAAATAACATCTTTTACAGTAATTACTCATTACATAAATCGCCAAACTGTGGATCAGTTTGTTGGCGGTTGGAGTATTCTAAATAACCATTTAAAATCCAATTTATTTAAAACATAGGCCACTTTTTATCCCGAAAAAGTACAATGTTCCCGTGGGAAAGTGTATAACGCGACAAATTCGTTTTACTCAGGAAGCTTTTGTTGCCGCGTTCATATATGTATATTTCGCGTCACGCCACACCTTGGGGGCAATAAACTTACCGGGTCCAATAGCGTCAGTCCTCTGGTCAAATCTGCACCTTTAACTCGATATTCATTCCAATGTTGTCTCATGTCTAACACGTCCATGACCGTGGCGTATACGTCGTGGGGTGTAGTTAGCACTTCGGAGTTCAGTTCCAGATTGTTATGGACGTCTGGCCTGGATTTTATTAGGTCGTCTGGTAATCTAATAGCCATTAGGGGCAGTCGTTCTTCGAGCTTGCCTTGTATCGTGTCGCGGACTTTGGCGTATCTGAAATATTAGGGGTTTTTATTTGGACTATACTTGAAACCACGGAACGAAATAAATTTCCCGCCATACCAATAAAAATATTTACACAGTGGATATACAATGTTTTATCCTAATGTATTTACGTTGGAAAAGTAGCTTGACAGACAAGGACAAAACATTGTATATACTAAACAACTAGACGTTGCATACGACATCGTCCGCGCAAGAGAAAATTTCACGGGCACAGTGCATTTTGTCGCGATGAACAGTAGCCGATGTTCTTCTCCGTGGTCTATTCTATTTCTGTGCCAGATTTCATTAAAATAGGTCTAGTAGTTTCGGAGCCTATTCTTCCTACCTATAACCTATAAATCTTTATAATAGGTATAAGTATTAGGTAGATGAACTATATCAGAATGAATTATATCAAAATGCGTAGAGCAAAAAATCATCCAAAATCAAATTGTCATTCGAAACTAATGAGCAAGTTTACTTGGTCGGATTATAATTATTAAGCAAACATTTTTTATATAAGTAAACATTTAGGCTGCGACTATATTGTCCGGAATCCAGAAGGCCGGTGAAATTTCAGAGCACTGAAATTAGAAGTCTGGGCTAATATAATAGAGTTGAAAATCGAATACACGATTCGAGTTGTCAGATTTGACATTGACGTTTGACATAATAACACTCTTGTTGTTCGATTTTCAGCTCTATTGTATAAGCGCAGAGTTCTATTTTCAGTGCTTCGAATTTTCCCCGGCCGTACGGATTCCGGAAAATATAGGTCCGCGCAAATTTGAAGTTGACAGTTTTGTTTGGCGGTGTCTTCGTCAGCAACAGATATCATGTCACATCACATGTTACTGACCGCGGCCCGTGGTCCCCCATCACGATGACCAGCGTGTCGCGCGTCGCGTGGCGTGCTATCCGAGTCAGGAACGCCGCGGTGTCATCGTCAGCAACGGATATCATGTCACGTCACGTCCGTCACATGTTACTCACCGCGGCCCGTGGTCCCCCATCACGATAACCAGCGTGTCGCGCGTCACGTGGCGTGCTATCCGAGTCAGGAACGCCGCGGTGTCATCATAAGCAACGGATATCATGTCACGTCACGTCACATGTTACTCACCGCGGCCCGTGGTCCCCCATCACGATGACCAGCGTGTCGCGCGTCGCGTGGCGTGCTATCCGAGTCAGGAACGCCGCGGTGTCATCGTCAGCAACGGATGTCATGTCACGTCACGTCACATGTTACTCACCGCGGCCCGTGGTCCCCCATCACGATGACCAGCGTGTCGCGCGTCGCGTGGCGTGCTATCCGAGTCAGGAACGCCGCGGTGTCATCGTCAGCAACGGATGTCATGTCACGTCACGTCACGTCACATGTTACTCACCGCGGCCCGTGGTCCCCCATCACGATGACCAGCGTGTCGCGCGTCGCGTGGCGTGCTATCCGAGTCAGGAACGCCGCGGTGTCATCGTCAGCAACGGATATCATGTCACGTCACGTCACATGTTACTCACCGCGGCCCGTGGTCCCCCATCACGATGACCAGCGTGTCGCGCGTCGCGTGGCGTGCTATCCGAGTCAGGAACGCCGCGGTGTCATCGTCAGCAACGGATGTCATGTCACGTCACGTCACATGTTACTCACCGCGGCCCGTGGTCCCCCATCACGATGACCAGCGTGTCGCGCGTCGCGTGGCGTGCTATCCGAGTCAGGAACGCCGCGGTGTCATCGTCAGCAACGGATATCATGTCACGTCACGTCACATGTTACTCACCGCGGCCCGTGGTCCCCCATCACGATGACCAGCGTGTCGCGCGTCGCGTGGCGTGCTATCCGAGTCAGGAACGCCGCGGTGTCATCGTCAGCAACGGATATCATGTTGATGTCGTCGTGCGCGATGTCAGCTATGAAGGTAAAGCAGTACTTCTTGCCAGGTAAGTTGAGGAACTTGAATCGAGAAATAAAACATATAATATAATAATGTCTTTGGACGCTTCACACCACATCCATCTGGGTCCGTGATAAGTACTCGACGAATTTGATCGGACAACGGAAAGAGATTTCAAAAAGTAAGTAAGTTTTTAGTACAAAAACATTTCTAAATCAGCCGTGTGGCATTGTGGGGACAGCAACCATTTCAGCACCGTAGTATTATAGTATACATACTAGAGATTAATTTTTTAATAATTTTTGTTCTGCCTAAACTTCTTTACATTTTTCAACTGCTATTGCAAAACGTTATATAAAGTCATATATAATGTCGCTTTTTAAGAGTTCCGTACCAAAAAGTTAAAAATCCTATTACTGTGACTTCGCTGTCTGTCTGTCTGTCCGTCTGTCTGTCTGTCCGTCTGTCAGTCTATCACCACTCACCAGGCATGAACCGTGATTGCTAGACAGTTGAAATATTCACAGATGATATATTTCTGTTGCCTCTATAACAACAAATACTAAAAAACAGAATAAAATTAATATTGAAGGGATACGTTTTGTACGGAACCCTTCGTGCGCGAGTTTGACTCGAACTGCGCCGGTTTTCCACGAGGCCACTGCTCACCTGCTCAGTGATATTCATCATCAGATTGTACTGGGGCGTGTCACCCACGCAGTACCTGTTCTTGTTCTTCCACCATTTTCTCCCACCTTCGGACTCCTCCATGTAGAACGCCCGGAGGTAGTGGTCGGAGGGCTGGCGTTTGAAGCCGTTGAAGCGGTACTGGAAGGTGCCTATCCAGGGCATGTCCTCGAAGTAGGCTGTGCGGTAGCTGCAAACAAGAGATAGAAGTAGTTGAGACATAACAGTATGAAACTTCTTTCCACAATAATTTGGATGAAAAATATTTGCTATCATATAAAAATCAATTTCCATTCCGCTAAAACTTTAGAACGGCTGGACCGATTTGGCTAATTTCAGGGAAGATTTAAACGGTGAGAAATAAACACACCGGCATATTTAGCGGAACACAAAAAAAAGGTCCATAATTAAAAAAATATGGTTTTATTTTAAAATCTACTTACTACACTTCTTTTGTTATTTAAAGTTTCATTTGTTTTACTTAAAATGAGATCACATTAAGAACAGATTTAGCGAGTAAAGGCTATTTGTGAAAAATGGTACATTTTTGAACTTTTCATGTAACCGGAAACAGTGAAAATTAATATTAAAATAACAATTAATTAAATTAGAAAAATGGTGATTAATATCGCGTATTTCCTCCACGTGCTCTTATTAAAGTTTCTACCCGTCTAGGCATACTGAGAATGATGTTATCGATGGTCTCCTGGGATAGTCTTCGCCATTCCTCAACTACGGCGATTCGCAGTTCACCCACGTTGGCAGGAGCTGGAATTCTGGACTTAACTTTTCTTTTCAGCAAGTCCCAAACGTGCTCTATTGGGTTCATATCCGGTGATCTCGCCGGCCACTCCATAACAGTGATATTCATATCATTAAGATAAGCTTGAGTTACCCGAGCGGTATGCGGCCGAAAATTATCCTGCATAAAAACAAAATCGTCACCGATATATGGGGCAAACGGTACGACATTTTCTTCTAAAACTTCTCTGATATAGCGGTCTGCAGTCAGACTCCCTCTGTCAATCACTACCAAGTCTGTGCGAGCTCCCAAACAAATGCCCGCCCAAACCATTATTGGTCCACCACCATATGCAACTGTAGTTTCAAAATTTGTCTGAATGTATCGTTCTCCTTTGCGTCTGTATATTCTTTACCTGCCGTCAATTTGATTTAAGAGAATTCTCCACTCATCACTAAACAATACCTTACTCCATTGGTCCGCGTTCCAAAGTCGATGTTCCTGAGCAAAAGTTAACCTGTTTCTACGATGATTTACCTCGAGCCTTGGAGCCTTGGC
The DNA here is from genome assembly GCA_037179445.1 of Phengaris alcon alcon. NCBI lineage: Eukaryota > Metazoa > Arthropoda > Insecta > Lepidoptera > Lycaenidae > Phengaris > Phengaris alcon. Next base: position 1,375,071 of record JAYRCH010000034.1, read on the forward strand.
GGGCACAAATGAACCCAACCCAGCTTCTTCGAATCTTCTTCGTACCGTACGCTCACTTACGGTTACACCCCGCACTGCTTCTAACTCATGTCGGGCTTGGACGGCCGTCAAACGGGGGTTCCTACGTACACGAAGCCGAATGAAACGATCATCCCTACTCGAAGTGCGTCTTTTTCTGCCTTGTCCTGCTCTTCTCATATAAGTACCGGTCTCCCTGAACCGTTGGATACTGCGATGGATCGTTGAAACTGGTCGACGAAGATCTCTGGATATCACTCTGTAGGTTTGACCATTTCTTCGCATTTCAAGTGCCCTGGCAATCTCTGTTGGGGCTAAGTCAGGCATAATTCAGTCCTCAACTCCAAAAAGATACGCGATTAAAAAAAAAAATAACAAAAAAAAGTATTTCAATGAAATTTTAAATCAAACTCAGAAGGAAGAAATACTCGAAGTTCGCTCCAGATAAGGTGTATTTGAATAAAATTAAAACAATTGCATAAAATGTGATGTTCAGTTGTTTTGTTAATTTGAAAATATTTCTTTTTAAATTAAATGACGTATAAACCAGCCAGCAACCTTATATGATACTGATATCAAACCTTTATTTTATGTTCCGCTAAATATGCCGGTGTGTGTATTATATAAATGCGGGAATAATACTAAAAACGAAGTTTGAATTTTCCTGTACTAACTGTTGAACGAATTGGTTCAATTTGTGACTTGACTGTCAAATATTTATAGGTGGGAACAGATTTGACATTCTGCGTTTATTTTTACAATGCTTGCTTGGTACCAGTACATGTATGGTTTAGACTATAAGTATAGGTGTAACCAACTACTGTATCCTACACCTACACCGTGTAGGTGTATAGAAGTAGGTGTAAGATTCGACACCATAATGAAATCACAATGGTACCATAATGACTCACCCGTCCTCCTTCAGCTTGTAGAACACAAACGGCATGTCGTCCAACGTTCCTTCGTTCATCCTCTTCCTAACATCGGGCAGTTCCAATTCAGTTTTGCCCGTTAGTATTGGAAATAGGGCAGCGGGGGTTCCGTCGCCTACAATGTTGTAGCTGAAAAACAAAAAAACCGGCCAAGTGCGAGTAGGACTCGCGCAAGAATGGTTCCGAATAAAACGGCTAAAAATTCACGTTTGTTGTATGAGAGCCACCACAGCCAACAAAATAATAATTATTTAATTCTGTTTTTAGTATTTGTTGTTATAGCGGCAACAGAAATACATCTTCTGTGAAAACATCAACTGTCTAGCTATCACGGTTTTGAGGTACAGCCTGGTGACATACAGACGGACAAACGGACGGACAGACAGCGATCCGTAATAACATAATTAATTTATAACTTACCCATTGAGTACTGTAGCACCTACAACCTCAGTAAGCACTTTGTAGCTTTTCGGCATTCGTCTTATGAAAGTGTTCTTGGAGGTCGAATCGAACCCAAATATGAGAACATTTAGGGTGTTCTCTCTTCCTTTAGGAGGCGTTTTAGGTGTCGCAGTGGATCTAAATCCTATTGAGTGTCCTGACCATTTCGATGGTAAAATGCTGAAAAAAAAAATCCTTTAATGAATGAAAAAGCAATAGATTCAATTAATGTTCAAATTATAAAACACTGGAGACTTCCGACATTTTGTAAGTCACAAAATATTTTTCTAAAATACAAAACCAACATATGGTTTTGTAAAAGCTTAACCCTATTTAATTATCAAACCATTTTTAATGTACAAAACATTTGTTCATTAGCTCGCCTTTGTATTTACCTGACTTTAGCATGGTCTCTTCTAGTTAATATAATAGGTGAATATCCCCTCATCTAGTTTATAAAACCAAATTTTAAATCATTAAATCGTTACAAAAATCTTTGATCACTTACTTTTAACCTTAGTAGCTCATCTTATTTTTATGAGATATACGGCCGAATACTGAAACGCTAATCAAAATTAAGAGCCCACCTATTCTGTCGGCTGTAAAGCTGTCGCTGTCTCTGCTGGCCGAAATGACAAGGACAGCATGTGACTTGAGCGTCACCTAATTTAAATAATGTTCCAGTATTCGTCCGTTAAACCCTATTCTAAGTAACAAAACCTATTTCTAAGTTACAAAATCATCGACCACTTACTCGCCTTTGTGTTTCCCTGTGCACCTGACTTTGACGTGATCACTTTTCGTCAGTATATACGGTTCATCCCCATACACATCTGTAGGCGAACTTATAGTATATTTTGCGTCGCTCTCATATAAAATATCTCTATATGTGCATAATATGTTCTTCGTAGTTTCGAGTATTTGAGACACGACTCGGCATTCTGAGTGCTGAAACATATTATTAAGGAAAATTTTAATATGACCATTTGATAAGAGTTGGCGCTTACACATGTATGCATGTATTGAGTGCTGTCTGTGAATATAAGCATTACGTCACGTCGCACGTCGTGACTATATACGATAAAATATAATTAGCAAATTATTGATTACGTTCACTTTTAAAGGGATTTGAATTAAAATAAATAAGTAAAACTGTACAGTCCAATAGTATTTTCGTTTGTGGTCGCGACTTTTTTAAAAAGAGGGTAAACAATCTCAATGTCTTTAGCGCTTGCATTGCAATTAAAAAGCGACGCACATGTAACATTCCCGGTGTCAGTAATCGCTTACCATTTGCCTGTTTATTTGCTTATCTTTACGTCGCGTTGTCGCTCGTCCGCGGTACCACGGCCTCGCAGCAAACCGGCGTGTAATGTAAGCTTGAATTGCGATCGAAAGCAGCGCATTTGTAACTCCTCCAGCATCAGTAATAGCTTAAAATCAGCCTTTACAACTGTTCATTTACTTCGTTTTGCTATAAAAAGTACTAGGCTCGCATAACTTATATAGCACTTCACCCAATCAGCATCCGGGCAACACAAATCGAGCATATTATGTTTGTCGAATTGCGTTTTTATTTAGCGAAGGGACCCCATTGTCTTACAGAAAACCGGCTTGCTTTAGAGAGCAAGTGACTAGATTAATGCTGGAGGAGTTGCATATGCCTTTCTTTTTAATGCCAGCGCTATTTAAGCCAGTTTACTGTAACGCCTTGGTAGACCGATCATAAAAAAGTACTAGGGAAACATGACTTACATAGCACTTCACCCAATCAGTACCCGGGCATATCACGTTAGGCATGTCCTTATCGAACTGTGTAACTTCCTTCGCGAAGGGATCCAATCTTGGTATATCACAGCCAGATCCCTTATCCTGCTTGAGGGCTTGTTCCAGCTTCTTCTCTATGTACCTAAGGGTTTCAGGGCTAAGTATGTATGCATGTACAGATGGCATTAAGAGTTTAAATATTTGTGAGTAATTTAAAGAAACCCGATTTATTTTACACTAGAGGCCGCCCCTATCGTCGAAATTTGACCATAATTCATATTTTAAGTTTCAACTTTTTCAGGGTTATTTTGCCTTTTAGATGCGCAATAAAAATTATGTAAATTTTGTGAGAGAGTGAAAAGAGTGTCAAACACTCAACACGTGGGCCATCCTTATCACCTTATTAAGCGGCCTTCCGATCGATCTAATAGCGCTAATTAATAAATAAATCGACGACAAATGTACCTCAGAAACGGAACATTAGTTATTTAAATACCGATAGTTGGTTACTGCTTAAGATCGTAAAATGGGGAAAACTGTGTTTATAAGTTATGACGTAGTTTAGATGAATGAAGATAAAAATGCAATGAAAATGTTAATTGTTAAATGTTCAAATTTCACAAATGTTATGTTAAAGTTCAAAGTTGGTTAAATATAATGTTAAGAGATATTTCTAAGATAATTATTCGTATTGATGAAAGATAAGACATGATATTTATACTTAAGTATAACATTATCTGCAGGCTTTGGAAAAAATTTTGCTTTTAGCCCTCGTTCCCACGAGTGTTTTCAATGGTGGCGGCATAAAAACAGCACTGTAAATAGAAGTGTGCGAAATAAAATAGAGCTGAAAATCGTGTAGATTTGTCAAATCTGACATTAGACACTTGACACTTCGACTTTCAGCTATATTGTACTAGCGCAGATTTCTTTAATTTACAGTGCTGTTTTTTTTTGTCGTGACTACAAAAAAAACTCTCGTGGGAACGTAGCCTAAGTGTGCTCACACGCAGTTGCATAGATACTTGTCAAATTTTCATGGAAATGTACACGAATCATTGCGCGTTGCGTCATGGCTATATAAATAAGCTGCGAATTTTTTTAAATACATAATGTAATGAGTCCTCAAACTATTGTCTACGTGCTACATGCCTATAAAAAATTGACATGTTACTGAACAACAAAGAATATAATAAAATTACGACTTTGTAATGTCGCATCTCCTTTTTTAAAAAAAAAAAGCACATGAACTCATGAATTAAAGTGCAAGCCAAAATTGCAAAAAAAAAAACTTACTCGACAATCGACTTTCTGAAAAACAAAAATAGCATTTATTAGTTACGCATTCTTCATGCTTATATACGAAATACAAGATTATATATATTTTCGCAAAATCAATTACAGAAATTTTTGTGTACATTATTTCCAGCTTATGTGTAAAGACGTTTAGGCAGAAAAATAATAATTTATAAAACACGAAAACTAATTTTATACAAAATAAAATGATTAGGTACATTGCACTCTTTAGGACATATAAATAATTTTATTAATATCAATTTAATCCATTTAAATCGGCTGTGTGCGGTCAATGACCTTTCAGCGCCGTAGACTTTTTTATTTCAATTTATTTACTGAAACTAAATTGAATAATTTGCCTTGAGTTTCACTAATTGATTTTGCAAAGCGTTATGTTATGTACAGTCGGGGAAATCCCCGGTGCGCCTCCTTTGAACCTTATTGCTATAGTAATAAGGTCGACAAGTGATACAACGAACTTCGGTGACTGTAAATATAAGAATAACATATAGAGACCAAAAAATTAATGTTATAGATGAAATATTAGCGAACAGAAACATTACAACTATTTAATAGTAAAAAGTCTTGTGGCCTGTATCACAATATTTTAGTATCGGATAGCTTGTACCGAAGTTTTTTGTCACTTTCTTACATTATATCGAGCAACAGAGACAAACATGCAAATTACAACGCTTGGTTAAAATGAAAATTGCCATAACCGAATCGTCTATGCTAATGTGCAAGGTCGTATGTAAATAGCGTGTAAAATTAATTATTTACACGTCTTCTTTGCATAGTAACACGCACGTTTTAGTAACCTAGTATAGGAATTGTGTCTAAGGGCATGTTAAACAGTCTACCGAAGTGTCAGATAGCTTATTTGCATGTTTTGTCTCTGTCGTTTGATATAAAGTAAGCTAAACCAACATTTCCGAATAAGCTATCCGACACTTGACCCTCGTGCCCACGAGAGTTTTTTTTTTGTGGTCGCGACAGAAAACACTGCACTGTAAATAGACCTTTGCGCTAATACAATAGAGCTGAAAATCGACGCGACCGATTAGATTCTGACGCGACCACAAAAAACGCTTGTGGCTACGTAGCCTTGGAGCCACAATCTACTGATAAGTGGCAGATAGCTTATTGGCATGGTTTGTCTCTGTCGCTCGATATAAAACAAGCAGCGACAAAACTTCCGGATAAGCTATTTGACACCTACTAGGCAATTCTGATACAGGCCCTAAATTAAATACGAGAATTTGGGTTCTGAACCTCAACAATTGGTTAATGATAGATGTATATATACTAATATTATAATAAGGAAAGGTTTGTTTGCATCGAATAGGCTCCGAAACTACTGGGCCGATTTTGATGAAATTTGGCACAAATCTCTATATTTGTAGACCACGGGGAAGGACATAGGCTACTTTATCGGGTCAAAATGCATGGGATTTCTCTTTTGCGCGTACGAAGTCGCGGGCAACATATATAAGAAATATTTCCACTTACAACAAATTACAATTTGTTAACAAACACTATGATATTATAGACACGTATTGTGTTTCGATAATCTTGTTATGGCATATAATATTACAGTTCTTATCAGTTGCACAAACATAATGCAACATACGCCAGGCTTTGATACACTTTAATCCGTGACCGCAGGCCGTAAAGCACTTGTAAAATTTTGTCGTTGCAAACTCAGACCAAATAAAAAAGTGAAGACAGCACTCTGTCAAACAAAAACTGAGGCCGTTTTCTATGATGTAATGCGCGTCTGCACTACATACATAAAAATTAAAAAAAACACACACACCGCGACAGCTCGCCTTGCAATGTCAGACCTCGTACCCATGAGAGTTTTCCGTGGTCATAACAGAAAAAACGGCACTGCAAATAGAACTCTGCGCTAATACACAAATTGAAAATACACGAGCTAATACACAAGCTGAAAATTGAAGTGTCAAATGTCAGATTTGACAGCTCTATTCTAGTGCAGTTTATTCTGTCTGCGAGCACAAAAAAAAAACACTCGTGGGAACGTAGCCTAAGGCATAGCTTAGTTACGTGTGTGTGAGTGATACTGTGTAATTACACGGCGAGGCATAGTTTAGACCGACCTGAGGCCTGACTGTGTGATTCGAAATAAAAAATCAATCTGTGAAATAGCTTATTAGGCCTATTGATATATACGAGCAGAACAGTAATATTATGATAGAGATAGGTACCTACTGTAACTGAACATAAGAACATTCTCAAAGCGACAAACGCCCTCTCATGCTAAAAGCATATTATACAGCCTCCGTTCCGTCGCGGGTAAAAATACCACTTCAGCTATAACTACACATAAACCGCCTTACTATGTGATATATATAAAAAAAAAATATTGACCTGATTATTCTAACATTTTTATTGTAACATTTTAAATGACATGTTGTATTTCTATTGTAGATACTGTTCATGTTATTTTAAAAATAATGCTAATTTGCTTAATTTAATCATAATTCCTTGACATGTTATAAAACTAGCTTTCTACAATTTTCATTACTCAATTTCAATGCCAATGCTTTAATTATATTTTTTGTCTTGTTTGTGTATTATTGTTGTATTCTATGTTTTTGACTAATATTCTATGACTGTCCCAACCGGAACCATGACACAATAACAATTTGTGTATATAATAATTAATAACTAAAGTTACATTTTTACTGACCTGAATTTAATAGATTTTTAATTTTGTTTTAATATTATTGTAATCTAACGTAAGTACCCATATATTCTTTTAACTTGTAAATTTTACTAAAATATGTTGTATTGTGTGTTATAAAACAATGTTGTGCATGTCTTTAATTGATATAAACACTGTTAATGGACCAAAATGATAAGTATGTAAGCTTGTGTTTGTATTGTTGATATGCCAAATAAATAAATAAATAAATAAATTATAAGCAATGTTGCTGTCGTCGTCTGATGTTGTACGGGGGAAACATGATTTAAACACAAAATTTTACTATAGCTCAAACCCACAACTGTACATGTACACAAAAAAATTCAGCATGCATAGAACAAATTAAATCTTATAGAATCTGCATACTAAGGCAGGCTTTCTCAAACTTTTGGCTCCACGAACCCCTGTTAATGTTTCCAGATGACCGTGAACCCCTTGACTTACCAATTAACCCCCCCCCCCCCCGTTTTGAAAATAATTTGTTACCTTTTATTGAAAAAAAATAAAAAGTAACAAATACAGTGTCAAAAGAAATATTTTTTAATATTACTGTCAGTTTTAGGAGTAATGTTGGACAAATATAACCTTAATTCTGACTCGACTGACGGCACGAAGTCAATTTCTGTATTTCGTTTAATCATGACCAGGTGTGAAGACCCACTCTCCAGTCATCATGCTGCTCCATTACGTAAATCTTGCCACAAAACTCCTACCCACGAATGGCGAACCCCTAGGGGTTCGCGTACCCCACTTTGAGAAGCCCTGCTATAAGGTGGCATAAAAAACCAAGCGCATAGTGAAGGTTTAAGTATATTTAATATATAAAAACAACTTACCTTCTCGTCAAGTCAACATTAGGTTCTCTATAAAGACTGTCGTGCAGAGATATATAGTATATAATGCAGAATATTATAACAAGTATAATTATTACTTGGTTCCGTCGAGACCTGTACCATACTTTCCTCATTTTCGATGACATCTGCAATATAGACATAAAGATTTGTATGAATAGGCTCATATAAATAAAAAACGTATAGAGACATTTAAAAGTAAATTAGCTGAAAATATTCAGTACTGGGATGAGTCCAGCAGCTCAGATGAAGCTTTTAATAGTTTATTTAAGTTAGTAAGAACAATTGATTCAGTATTTACTTCTTAAACGGTCAGACCCAACAGTAATAAAAGAAATTGTGATGACTGGGCAACTGCAGGAATTAAAAAAAGTAGGCAGAGATTATACGAATTATATAGCGAAAAATCGATAATAACACTGAAAAATTTAAAACATATTTAAAGAATTATTCTAATATTTTTAGAAAAGTATGTAAAACAGCAAAAGCTCTTAATATAAAAGATAGAATTAGAAATTCTAATAACAAAATAAAATCCACTTGGAAAATAATTGCTAGTGAGACTGGAAAAGTCACCTGTCTGTGTGTAGCTCTGACTTTGAATTTGTGACAGTCTTTAAGAAGTTTTTTGCTGACATTCCGGTCTCAACTACAAAATGCCTAAATTCTTCGCCTCCAGCTGCTTAGAAAGTACTCAGAGATAACGTCAAGGCATATAATGTCTAGTAAAATTTAGAGAAATTGATTCCAGAGATATTATTAATACATTTAAGTTGTTAAATATTAAATATACTACCGATCTCTGGGGTATGTCTACCAGAATTATCAAATTTTTTTATTTATATAGTTAGTCATTAATTGACATTGTAGCTCCCTTAATATTTAACAATTGTATAAAAAGTGGTGTATTTCCTGACTGTGCACAATACACAGTAATGAAGCACAGTAAGATTATGCCTCTTTTCAAAGCTGGAAATAAGTCTGACCCAGCAAATTATAGCCCTATATTGATACTACCGACTTTTAGTAAAATATTTGAAAAAAAAATATCTTAAATCAACTAACAGTACCTACACTTTAATACAAATAATTTATTGCATACTACACTGAAATGCTGCCGATATAAATTCAATATTTGTGCTGCAGAAGTGAGCTATTCATGCTATTTATAAAATGTCCCCTTTTGAATGTCTGAGAGAAAAGTTTAAAGAAATAGGTGCACTGACCGTCGCTTCTCAGTATCTTTAGATAATATGATATATGTTAGAAAAAACTTAAGCAATTTCAAGTAAAAAAATGAAAATCATTGTATAAACACTAGAAATAAGCATTTGTTTAGATTTTGGTCTTGTAGTCAACATCTTCTAAAAATCTCATTCAATTGTCAATCAATCAATCAATCAAATCAAAAAAACCAATTGCCCCCAAAAGAAGGGGGAGTTGAGGGGAAGGGGGGTAAAAAATGGTCATGTAACATTTTAAATTTTGCATGAACAGGTAAACTATTAAGCCTGGAGGCGGGAACACACATAGTTAAATTGACATCCCATGTTCCCTTATAAATTTTGCATGAACAGGTAAACTATTAAGCCTGGAGGCAAGAACACACATAGTTAAATTGACATCCCTTAAGGATATTTATATATACTAGATACATTGACAAAGAATAAGTGGAGGAACTATCTTAAGAAAAAAAAAAAAGCAATCTGACTGGCATTGCACTTTTTTAAGACTTGTAAAAAACTACAAGTGTACAATGTACATAAATCGATTAGGCTTATGAATTAAGTACCTCTAAAGTTACCTACACAACAATTACCTAATAATGTTTTTATTATTTCTGCAAAATAAAACCGGATAAAAATAACGCCTTTATTATTTTTCAGAGCACTATTCAACTATGAAATAAAAAAAAATGCCTAAATTTCCTATTGGTGATTTCATTTAGAAGGAAAAAAAATTAGATTATTATTTCATCAACTGTATAATTTTTGTAGTCAAGGAAAGGAAAACACATTATAGATGATAACATAAGTATTGTATTATACTACTACATTAGCATTAAAGAACTAGTCATGATAATTATTTACATAATAATAAATCAATAAAACAACACTTACGCGTATGTTTTTCATGAACCTAATAAACAATGTACTCTGTAAACGTAACTTTATTACAACAGAAATTCGATACGCACTGGAAAGTCAAAAGGTCCCATGACTTTAATTTTATAATTTATTTTGAACAGGGAAACAATTTACAGAAATTAAGATTTATTTAATAAACGACAGACATAACCGCCCGGCATCCACAAAAATACAAAATGCAAATTGAAATTTGATACATAGTTAATTTGACAATTTCTGACAATTTCTGCAAGCTGAAATGTCGATTGTCAGCTGTCACTGTCATTTATACAGCTGACAATTTAGACATTTTTAATGAGTCAACATTAAAAATAAAAATCATCGTCATTATCACCACCGTTGTTATATCAAAAATCTGATTTTAAAGATATAATGATTTTAATTAGTTATTTGAGTAAACTACATTTTACTTAGGCTTTCCTTACATAAAAATGATAACATTTGCAAAATCTTTAAAGATAAAAGTCAAAAATTTAAATTTTGCTAATACAAAGTAAATATCATTGTATACTTGATCAATACTACAAAAATATTTTACTAGTTACTACACAACAAATCAGGACATTTCCTGCTCTTCATATACATAAACTTGTAACAGTGTTTTGTTAAAATATTGTTCATTATCAAACGGCCATGGCCCGTGACTTCAACCATTATTTATCTACAAGGTATCTGCAGTTAGTTTAGGGCCAACGTATACGCGGAAATAACGTCAGTACATAGGTGAGTGAATTAAAAAAATTAAAAAAGATTAGTTGAAAGTACAGACGGAATAAACGCTGTTGATACTTGATACTTTAATTTTTGTAATAATTTAATTTTTCTAAAAGTTTTTCTTGTATGTATTTTGTTTTTCTAAATGTCTAATGGAACATAATATAAAATTACTTCAGTTCGTTTATTAAATATATATCAAAGCGTTTTATTTCTATCGGTACGAGAAAATAGTGAAAGTATTCTATGTGCTTCAAATAAAAGGGTCAGAGATAGCTTAGTATGCAATGCACGAACCTTTTTTATATGTTAAAAGATTACTAGTGAGAGTGACACATGCTCTAGTGGGCGGTAAACAGAAATAGGAATACCATGAAAATCGTTAACATAACATAGCATGGTCTATAATGTGTGCTTAAATTAATAACGTTGTATAAAGTAAAATCATAATTACCATTTAGGATTTTTGGTTAGTACCATACATAGATTTTTGGTTTGGTTTTTGGTTAGGTTAGTAACGATTCTCACTAAGCTGAAACAGAACTAATATTGATACGGTGGTGCTGTCTGCTGATAGTCTTTAGGTAAAAGAAAAACAATTAAGAACTTAAAAGTGTAAAATAAAATTTATTTATTAAAGAAATAAAAAAAACTGACTGTTACGCAGTCAGTTTTTTATTATCTGTCAGTTTTAAACTGCAAATAAAAAGACAAGAAAGTCCAGTATTTAAAATATTTTATAACGAATATTATTATAATCATAATGATTGTAATAATCATAATATATTAATCGGAACTAGGAGCTACGAATATCGCCAAAGATTTAATTTTTTTTTTAATTAAATACAAAGCGTGGAACATCCTTTGGATCGTTCGTTTTTATAATGTTAGTGTGCGTGAATAACTTTGATATTTTTATTTTACAGAACATGAAGACGATCATCCTATTTGCCTTATTGGCGGTCTCTTATGCTGACAAACATTGCCGTGGCATACATTTGGGGGACAGATATTTCAATTTGGACATACTTAAAGATGGCATTAATCACCTGCACGATTTAGCTATCAACAACCGAGACGATTCACTTTATTTCACATTTGAAGACATAACTAATTTACCAGCCAGGTTTTTGGGACATTTTAACATGAGCTCTCACAATGCCACGGTTATAGATGGCATAAGAAATGCCACAGCTATTGCCATAGACCCGAAAACTGGAAAAACATTTGTCGGGGGTGCAGATGGATTATTCAAAATCAACGAAAGAAGAATTCCAGAGAGATTACCAATAGTTGATGATATACAACACATGCATTTTAAAGATGATTTATATTTTACGAATAAAAGAAAAGAAGCATACAAATTTATTGACGGTAAAGCCATAATAGTAAATGAATTAAGAGGCATCGAAGTAGAAAATCTTATACTGGATAATGATAATAACATATTTTATACGAACAACAAGGAATTATTCAGAATTAAATTGGGAACGAGGGCAGTGAACACACATGAGGAACACAAAGTCGATTGTTTAGTAACAGATCTATATTCTAAACCATATATTTGCACCAAAAATGGTCTATTTGTATATAATAAATATAAATACGTATTTGATAAGGAATCAGATAATTTGAGAAACTTAAAAGCGATCACTTTTAATAGAGTTAATGAACCAATTTATGCGGTATATGATCTGCTAATCAAGTTGTCACTGAGCGAAATAGGCTGCTTTGAAGATTAAGATGCCATAATATTGTAGTTAATTAAGAGAATTATAATATGAAATGTGGAAAGCAAGGCAATCCCCATAAAGGTAGAAATTTTACAAATTGGACAATTTTTGCAGTCCATCAAGATGTCTCGCAAATAATGTACAGTCTAATGAACCCATCTATTTATGTACATAGGTACTTGTGTCATCAGTTGTTATTTATTAAAACTAAACAAAAAAATGTAATAATCTCCAAAAAATAAAATATTTTGCAGCAGATGAATACGTTGTTTGTTTAAAAAGGCAATAAGGGTTTTCAAAGAAAAAAGAGCAACATTATATTAGGTCTTTTTTATTACAATTGTACAAAAATTACTAACTAAATAAAACTATTATGGTAAAATGTCATAAAATTTTTAAATCTGCCATTTTTTAACAAAAATACAGTACTCATACCTTGTATACTACGCTGAAACCTTTTTGATACTTTTGCTATTTTTTTTAAATTTAATATCAGTTTATTTTATTAACTTGTCTTAACTCTAAAGCATCAGACGTAATTAATAAGAAGGACTTAATATTTTTTGTACATATCATTTTGTTATTTAAATTTAAATTTGGCCCCCTTTTTCCCATAATGTGTTCGAAATTCAATTTGTTTAGTTATAAGTCGTTGATATAATTTTAAGCAATGGTTATCAGTGATATCCAGGGGCCCCATATGATGTGGAAGGTAGAGACTGGAAGCCGGAGAGAGAGCCGCCAAAATCAGGAGCATTGTAGTTGTAACCTGAAAAAAAAAGTTAATGTATTAAAAACTCGGATTATGACGTCTGGCGATTACGGAAGTAGCCAAATATCAATGTCAATGTCTTAATCAGTGCTTTATTAGTCTATGTTAAGACTGAAGAAAAAGAATATGGAAATGTATTTCTTCATGAAATGCAGTTGTAAAAATAGATAGTTTGAATATTCTTCAAACGAATGCTTCTATTTTTAAATTCTGATTGTTCAGGAATCAGAGCTAATCTACGCGTAAACAAAACAAAATAGGGCACTACACCACATCCACGGAGACTCGACAGGGGTCTACAATCGTAAGCAGGGGTGCATGAAAATTAACGTTAATTTTCATGCACATTAGATTTAATATATATATATATATATATATATATGTCGCAGGTATTTAGTCAAAGACGTTATATTATAATTTCACTAGTGGGAAATTATAATATAACGTATGAAATTAGGTTAGGTTAGGTTAGTGTAATTAAAATTTCACTAGTGAAATTATAATATAACGTCTTTGACTAAATACCTGCGACATATATATATAGAATAGATAAAAGATTAATGGTTTCGATAGTGAAGAACTAAAATGTTGGCTTGTTATTTTAAATAATGTGATACCTAAATTAAACCTTCTCAATAAGACAACTTATAAATAAATTGAGAAAAAAATGGATAGTTCCGAACTGGGAGTGAAACTCAGAGTTGAGCTATCCGGCCCCACTTTCCTTTTTCAATTTCATTTTAAATAACTTATTGAGCTACACCGTCCATCATACGGTAAAACAACACCACAAACAATATGATACCTAAATTGAACCTTCTCAATAAGACAATTATCTCCTATCAGGAGATAATTGTCATAAAAAAGGAAATATACTATATTTCTTTTTACCACTCCGAATGGGACGTTTTCTAAATAAAATTTGTGAGAAATTATTGGTCCTTTTGCCGAGTCACTGTAGATTTCAAAAAAGTAAAGTTGGATGGAGTAAATTTTTTGATTGGCCAACTTTGCTCTTTTGACATCCACTCACAACACAATGAATTAAAATTTGATAGAACTTTTTTTTTAGTCTACCTAATTTATTATCAAATAATTAACCATATCAAGCAATCAATTCTAACCTTTTTTTTCGAAAACTGTTAATTCTTCGTTGAAATTCAGCCACAACGCAAGTTTCCATAAATAGATAAATCTAACCTTCACTTTTATTTCGAGATTTAGAAATTAGTAGTAATATAGAATGTAGATGCAGAGGGTCCACCGGATCCAGCAAAATTTTGAAAGTGGTCTATGAAACAAAAGAGTCTGGGAACCACTGATATAATAGACGTATATATTATAGACGAGGCATGTTAAGGCAAAAACCAAGATGGCGTAACTTTTTCTTGTATGAAGTTTTGTTCTAACAAATGTACGTCAGCATAGCCTATCTTCAGTTTTGAAATCTTTGGCACTACAATGCTACCAATTTAATTACTCTTTAATTACCACTTATTAACATACAATAAAGAAATACATTGATATTATATTGATTCGGTCTTTAATCATTTTGTTTATGTTTGAATCAAATTATATTTGATCAGAGTATAAGGAGTTTCTTACCTTGGCTAGAAGGTTCAGGATATTTCGCCTCCCCCTCGTACCTCACATCAGCGTGGTAACCAGTGAGCCAGTCAGCGTGGTATGTCACTGAAAATGTAAAAAAAAGAGTAAGGCTGGGACTATATCATCCAGAATCCAACGGGCCCGTGAAAATAGAACTCTGCGCTAATATAATAGAGTTGAAAATCGATGTGTCGTGTGTGTGTGGAGTGACATTTGACTCGACACTTGTGTGTTTGATTTACAGCTTTAATGTATTAGCGCAGAGTTCTTATTTTACTACTCTGAAGCCGTAAATCACAGTAACTGGACAGCTGTAACTGCTTACCATCAGGTGATTCAACTGCTCGTTCAATGGTTTTATACCGCAAGCAAATCAGTGGTTTCAAGTTGTGACTGTTTGATCCATAATTCGGAAAATTCAGAGCATTGAAAATAGAACTCTGCGTTAATTTAATGAAAAAGTGTCGAGTCAAATGTCAATATCATTATTATGACAGCTCGATACTCGATACTTCGATTTTCAACCCTATTTCACTAGCGCAGAGTTCTGTTTTCAGTGCTCAGAATTTTCCCGATACCGCCGGATTCCGGATCATAATTCGCCTAAGCCTAATGGATTGCGGTGACATATTTAATTTTACAATACATATAATATTTTAATAAATAAATATAATATATGTCATTCCAATCTATCAAAGATAAAATATGATACAATCGAAAATATTTTTAGTTCCTGCTGTCACCGCGTCATACTCTTTTTTGCCGAACTGTAATCTGTCTGCGTGAAATCCTTGAATAGCTTTGTCGACGACGCAGTTATCGCGATATGCATGTCGGATAACTCACCTATCTGAGTCCTCCCATCAGGCAGTTGCACTCTATACTCGCCCCTCACGACGTTACCGTCGGAACTCTCTCGACGGCCGTAGTCGTTGCCTGATTTGTGGTCCTTCACCGAATACCCGAACTCGTAGGACTTGGGCTGGATAGGAGGATAATTATTATAAAAAGAAGAAGATGTTGGTGTGTAATTTGCAAATAGCCGAATCGATAGAATTTTGGCTGGATGAAAAGGCTAATAGATAAAAAACAAAACAAAAAGAAGAAGTAATTGGAAATTACTTTAAATAATTAGAAAATTATAAATAATTAGAAATTTATTTCGAAAGGATAAAATTTGTAGTCCTCATCATCACCATGGAGAATAGAAGTAAGGAGTATCATCTCTAGGCAGAAAAGCTAAAAAGTGTCCGACAAAAGTAATTAAATAATAGTTCCAAAACTGGCCATAATGGCGCTAGAGTGGCAAGGGTGTGAGCTATGAAGTTAGAATTTTTGATGACTATGACTAGTTTTTAGTAGTTAATTCAGTAAATCATGAATATTCTAATTACTCGTATAGTCGAAAATATTTTTATATATACTGATACAAACCGAAGAAGATCCCAAGATTTAATTATCCGTTTAAATTTTGCCGCTTTACATCCTTGCGTCTGTAGCGCCCCCTATTTAACGCTATTTTACGGACACTTATCATGTATGGAGATGGTACTCCTTACTTCTATTCTCCATGATCATCACATTATTATATAAGTCCTAAGTCCTAACACCGACCTTTAACTTTCCCACAGCTGGATCTTGGGTCTCTCCTCATCACTCGGGTCTCTCCTCAATATTATGAGCAAGATTTTATCAGTAGATAGTTTCGAGTTTATTGTTTAAAAAATAATCCACCATTCGATAAGACAAATAACTTTCTTTTATTATTGGTGTGAACCTCGGAATAAATTTAGCGTAGCTTAGAGATCCGGCGTTTAGTATTAGAGAAGAAATAATATAATATCGCTCCTTAACCCATATTATGTTTAATATCCTACTAATATTATAAATGTGAAAGTTTGCAAGGATGGATGGATGTTTGTTACTCTTTCACGCAAAAACTACTGAATGGATTTCGATGAAATTTGATATGGTAGTAGTTTAGGCTCTGGTTTAAAACATAGACTACTTTTTATTCCGAAAAAGTACAGTGTTCGCTTTATTTTCGCGGGCGCGGGCAACTGCTAGTAATTTATAATGAGCGCCATAAAGTCGTATTTGCAACGTCATAAAAATGGACTCCAAAGTATTTCCAATGCCGAGACAACTCCTTCCATGTTCTATTCTAGTGCAAGTGTGAACAAGGGATTTGTGCGGTCAATTTTGACGGTTGCATTGATGGCTCACAGCAAACTTAACGCTAATAGTCCAATAATAGTATTATATTTTTAATATTAATAAATATAAAAGGCAAAGCTGATTGACTGTTGTATCAACGCACAGGCCAAACCCTTAAGAAATTTGAAATTGTGCACGTATTTCTCATATGACGTAGGCATCCACTAAGGAAGGATTTTTCAAAATTCAACCCCCAAGGGTGTAAAGTAGGTGATAAAAGTTTGTATGAAACTTTTTATTCCTTGGACATATTTGCATGATATTTCGTATGAATTGAGTACGGAAAAAATAATGAGTTACGTATTTCAGCGTTTGCAAAAATTCTGCCCCTAGGTGGGTAAAATAGGGGATGAAAGTTTAAAACCTAATATCACGCGGGCGAAGCCGCGGGCAATTAATGCTAGTTAATAAATAATCTAATGTCATATTCATGTAAACCGTCTGATCGTAACGGTATATCCCGTTCGTAGCAAGTTCGTAGCCTAGCCGATAACCTATGACGTTGCGGAACAGAGGCGTGCGTGGATTCGAGTAATTAGTTTTTTTTTCAGTGTCAATAGCCGGTAGGTAATAGGTATATTTGTTTAGCTTAGTTCAAAATATATATACAAGTCAATACAATAACTACATCCACAAAACTTTGTAAAATAAATGTCTGTCTGTTCGTGGCATCGTAGCACTTAAACGAAAGGTCCGATTAAGATGTGTTTTTGTGTTATCTGAATACTGGCACGATCGAGTGTTTTAACTATAATTCATCATCATCAGCTCGCTCACTACTTGACAATTCGGGGGGTTCTTAAAATTTTAAATTTTGTTTATAGCTGATAGCGACTCATTACACTTCTCTGTTATGTTTACCGAAAATGATATAACTAATAAACTAGTAATATTAACTTCGCAGCGCAGAAATGAAGACGCTTGTGAGTTTGAAGATTATTTATAATATTTTATTTACATGAAAACATATACTAACAATTTTAAACATTGTTTTTGCTTCACAATTTCCTTAGTGTTAACCTTTTTAAATTCCATGATCCATCTCTTTCGAATATTATTTTATCACGTTGACAAATAAGCAGTCTCAACGCAGTGGCTTTCGTTTGGTTTTATGTCAATATCAAAATAGTACGTAGATCAAAAGCATAAGGTTTATTTTCAACTGAACCGCTGTCCTTAGCCTAATATAGATGTTGCTTTATCATATTTTTACAAATTAAATTTTAAAACTGTTGAATATAGATAAATCTAAAAGAAAAAGTTATTTAGGTTGACGCGGTTATACATAATAAACAATTAAAAATATTGCCCATCTCTTTCTAAAACGATTTGTGACGTTACAAACTGCTACCGCTATACATTTTTAATGACATATTATGTGTGGCGATAGCAACTCGGAACGTCACAGGCTCATTTACCGCTCTCTTTCTTATTGTAAACTATTTGTTGCTCGCGGTTCCGCCCGCGTAAGTATAGTATCCCTCGGGAACACTACTTTTTCGGAATAAAAAGTAGCCTATGTTTTAATCCAGAGTCTAAAATACTATCATACCGAATTTCATCGAAATCCGTGCAGTAGTTTTTGCGTGAAAGCGTAACAAACATCCACGCTTTCATATTTATATTATAAGTAAGGATTAAAATTGATTGTATCTTCGTTATTTTTTTAAAATTTACAAAAATGGTTCTAGATTGTTATAAACATGGTGCCCAAAATGGAATAGACTAATAGAACTATAAAAACTTTTTAGGCAACACGCCTATTAACTTAGTTATAATCATGTTATATTATTCAAAGTTACAAAATTGTATTAATGTAACCATAAAAGTAGTTATTTTTTTGGTTACATAAATTTAAGACTTAACAATTTAATTAAAATATAAAATATAATTATATTAAAATGATTCTTTATGACTAATCAGTAGCATTATTCACCTATATTTATCTACAAACATAAAATTAACTTATTTGTATTAAATTTTTGCAGAATAAAATCGTATTACTGATTTTGGTGACCGCGAATTTGGCATTACAAGAAGAAACCAAATGCGTGCAAATAACTATCGACGGCGTTAACTATGTACAAGAGTTACTTAAAGACAACGTCGACAAACCATATAACCTAGCGATAGACAGAGAGAAAGACATCGTTTACTTCAGTTATGGTGTCGATATCGAAAAGGATGAATTTAATACAGCCTATATAAATTTAGTCACAAAAGACTTTGTTACTGTTGCTGGAGTAAATAATGGGTTTACACAAACAGTAGACGAAAGAACTCATGAAGTCTACATTGGTGGACGTGATGGTATATACAAATATAAACTTGGAGGCAAACCTGAGCTGATAGCAGAGAAAGGTACGAATATATGGTACGTTTACTACAATGAAATACTATATTACTCAACGTTTCCAAACCAGTTCTTTTACACATATGACGGAGAAATAAAGAAATTCCCAGAGTTACAGAATACGAAAGTCGATCTATTCGTTATAGATGGTGATGTTATATATTTTCTAAATCATGAAGGCCTAAAGAAGAAAGATAAAAATGAAGAGCCTGAATTAATTACAGAATTTTTAGAAGATTTTCCAAGATGCTTACTTGAAAGAGATGGCGACATATATCTATGTATCAAAGATGGTGTATACAAATTGAATAAAGAAGGAGAAACCCTAGATAAGGTATTCAATGTTACAGATATTTATGGTCTAGCTATAGACTACGATAATAATATAATTTACAGTGATATTACTAATGTGTATCGTCTTAATAAGGATAAAGCTTGTTAAGAATAAGTGAGTAATAGAATTCTTGTAAAAATCTGAAATATAGGATATCCTTCTTTACCCCGTTAGACGTTAGGTCATTGATCCTTTAATGAAGTTAACTCTGAAATTGAATTCGAACCAGATGGGTTGGTACTTGGTAACGAGTGTCGAGACAACATTACTTCTCACTTTCTCAGGTACATATTAATTTAGATTTTCATTAAGCTAATTAGAAATTAATAAATTATTAAAAAACGATATCTAAACAGTTTTTACTTTAATTCTACTTAGTTCTTTTAACAAATTAAAAATCAATAAAATGTCTTCCTACTTATACAAATTGAAATATGACGAAAATGAAGTGTCCGTTTGTAAAATTAAATAAACAGCTTTCCACTAAACAGTGGCGTGCACAGGATTATGACACTGGGTATGCGGCGAAGTACTCGGTCACAAAAACTCTTTCGTTTATAGATTTTTAGCATAGCTACAGCCAAGCGACGGATCTCTAAGTCGAAACCATGCCAACAGAGCAAGACTTAGATGTACTACTATTCATGTACATCTTCTACGGCAACGCAGACAAAACAGCGATCGATCGTCGCGGCGGAAGAAATTCTAATAAGTAAAATAATAAGCATATTTTAAAATATTATAACTACTCACCAGTCAGTCAGCTTCAATTTTCACATATTCAAGGTTCCGGTTACTTGAGATTACTATATCCCGATGTAAATTACTAAATAATATGCAAGGAAAACAATATAATTTAATCGTGTGTACACAACCACACAGCCAGTTATACGTTTCATAACTTTTAACATGAAATTTTCGAGTTACATTATTTTTTTGCTGGTTTAATTGTTGTAACTCGGGTACACGCCTACCTTTAGACAGAATTTGAATCTTTTCACTGAATGACAGTTGTGAGAACTTTTTTTTAAAATTATTAATAAACACACATTTTCAACACAAACCTCACAATCAAATAACATTTTAAAAAAATCAACAAACGCACTGGTAAAAGCAAATCACTACAATTATTATAGAAACTCAGTAATAAACTGTTAAATGTACACACTTTCAAATTACACACGTTAAAATGAAAAATCTTTTAAGAAAACTATAAATAAGCTGGAGCGATTAAATTGTAAACAATGCTTATCACATGAAATATGCAATATGGCCCCCGCGAAACACAAAACGTTTCTTCTATTAAAACAAAAAAAACCTTACTCAACAAAAATGCATAATGTGCATACGTGATTTATTAGATTTCCGTCTATTATTTTTACTCGGATTATAGGCAACGAATAATTTCCGACAAGCCAGTTCGGCGGTTTTCGGAAGCAATCGGATAGCCAAGAGCCGTCGCCTGCTGCGGGAGTTGCCGCTATATAATCATGTTGATATTCATGGGTATGTGCGTTTGCGAAGTATGAAAATTACACATACATGCGATGATATGTCCTGTAGAACGCAACGGCATGAGATGAGTTGCTATTTATAAAATATTAGGCGTTTTTAAGTTATTATATTTTTTTCATTAATTTATTTACTATTAATTAAAGTCATCTAAAACGTACAAACGTTTTATTAAAATATCTGTGAATGACAAGTAAAGCACTGCATTTCTGCCTACAAGGAGCGCACGCCCCTGCCACTAAATGCTAAATATAGTAGGTATATTCGATAAATACACCAAAAAATCAATTTTTTAATTTTGTCCGTCTGGCTGTCTTTTTGTGCCGGCTAATTTCAGAAACGGTCGGACCGATTTTGACCGGACCTTCACCGGCAGATAGCTGATGTAATAAGGAGTAGCTTAGGCTTAAGTAACTTAGGATAAGTTACTCCTTATGTAATAAACAGTTACTTATCTTAGGGTTCTGTTTAAAAATTAGGGTTCTGTTATTAAATTGTCTGTAAATTAGCTACTCTAAAATATAAAGTCTAGTTTATACGAGAGAATATTATAGAAAGATTTTTATAAGTATTTTATACTACCTCATACTTCAAGATTTATTCGTAATCAAGTAAACATGCACAGATTTTACTATAACAATGTTGTTGTTAGTATCTATCTACCCCCATAATAATAAAAATATTTACACAACGGATAACTTAAACAACAGTGCTATATTTTTCTATCATGTGACATTTCCAACGACAAATGTCAGACAAAGACAGCAACATTGTTTAAGTTATCCGTTGTATAAATAGTTTTACTAGTAAGGGGGTATATCTACACGATTTTTATGGTTTCCTACCCAAAGGGTGAAAACGGGACCTTATTACTAAGACTCCGCTATCCGACTGTCCATCTGTCTGTCACCAGGGCCTTTAGTCAAGATGCATTCGATAATTTCGAAAGCGAACTTCAAAATCAAAAATGTATGACATTTGACATAAGTCATCGCTAAGTGACATGTCGCTTGCGATGCCTGATGTCAAATCCCATACATTTTGTTTTCGAACTTCGCCGTCGAAATTATCGAATGCATCTTGACTAAAGGCCCAGGCTATGTCTCGTGAGCCATGATAATATGTAGCTAGAGAGTTGAAATTTTTACAGACAGTGTATTTCTGTTGCCTCTAAATATACTACAACAAAATATACTAAAACCAGAATAAAATAAATATTTAAGTAGGGCTTCGTATACACCAAACGTGTTTTTTTTGCGAACGTTCGTTCACGAGTCCGACTCGCACTTGGCCAGTTTTTATAAATACTTGTTGTAGTTTTCTGTCATTAAGGGATGCCTGTATGAAAATTGAAAATTCAGGAAAATTGTACAGCCATTTCGTCACAATGATAAGCCAATTGTAGTTGATTAATCATCATTGTTGAATACAGTATGTCATTAAAGGAGCTAGTGATATGCAGTATTCTATATTCCGTTCAGATGCAATAGAACCCCAAATTAAACAAAGAGAACAATAGCGAGCTATAATGCTTCCAATTTGAATAATTATACTTGTTTCTCATGGAATAAAGAAATATAATGACACATTCATTTGATTATTTAATCTTTTTGTGTACGGCATCTGTGGATCAGTGGTAAGCCCGTCTACACCCAAGCCGGTGGTCGCGGGTTCGAATCCCGCCGAGGGAACAAAAGTTTTCAATGTTCCTGGGTCATGGATGAGTGTTAAATGTGTTTATAATATAACAAAAAACTAAAATATATGCATAACTAGCTTTTGCCCGCAGCTTCACCCGCGTGGGAGAGTGTTCGTGGCAAAAAACTTCTTTAGCAAATATACCTGCAATAATAGTAATAGTACAGAGTAAAAATATATACTTTAAAATAAATTTTCATACGTACTTTTTAATTTTAAGGTATCTCCTAGATAAGAATAATTAAATTGTATCCGTATAAATAGCTTCTGAAAATACCACATAATTTCTGATAATTTTTTTAAACTAAGAATGGGTACCTACTTATAGTAACCTATCCTTAAAAGATAGACGTATCTATGCCATCGCAGACTTTTTTGTTGACCTATTATAAAATAAACAATCCCACCATACATTGTTTTGTTATTTATCTCCAACGGGTTAGGTGAGGCAGCGTTTTCGATAAAAGTTCCCAGACGGCTTGATTTTTTCCGACACCTTCTACAATTATCGTTGTAAATCAAACAATTTCCACAAAACCTTAACAAATTATTTCGACCTTAACCTTCCTAAGGAACCACTCTGTCGGCAAATGTAAACGGCATGAAAATCCTTTCCATACATAATTTATATATATATATATATATATATATATATATATATATATATATATATATATATATATATATATATATATGAGATACGTGTGCAAAATGTATCAACGCACAGGCCAAACCCTTTGACTAGAAATTTTGCACACGTATTTCTCATATGACGAACGCAAAATTCAAACCTGAAGGGGGTAAGATAGGCGATAAAAGTTTGTATGAAACTCTTTATTCCTTGGACTTGTTTGCATCATATTTCGTATGTCTTTGAGTACGGAAAAAAATAATAAATTACGTATTTCCGCGTTTTCTAAAATTCAGCCCCTAGGTGGGTAAAATAGGGGATGAAAGTTTAGAATCTAATTTCACGCAGGTGAAACCGCGGAAAATTAATACTATGTAATATGTACAGGACTGTATAAATTCACAGGGGTTCAACCGCCGGCTCAGATTAGACTCGAAGATAGCAAGGTTACACCGATTTGGGCAGAGCCGGGGCGATAATAAAACACTTATTTGAGGAGAACGTTTTTTCACTTTTTCGATTTGCTTACCTGGCTCATGGCAATGCCGTATAGAGAGCCCCGCCCGTACGCCTCTTTCGGGCCGATCTTCCATTTCATTTTTACCTCTCTATACGGCTATTTTCCATAATTTTCCCCATTTTCCATGAGCCAGGTGAAGCAAAACGCGTTGTGTGAAATACTTTATTATCATAACCAGACATATAAACCCTTATATACTAAACATCTTATTCTATAGAAAAGTTATTTACATTTTAAGGTTCAACTTATATGAAATGTTGTACATTTTTACCACTGTTTTCGTAATAATTTCTTAACCATTTGTTATATAACCTTAAGCGCTATACTACACGTTATGTACTACGTTTATTTATATAAATCAAAAGAAGCTACGTTAAAATTAGCTTTAGTTAAAAATATATAATCAAAATAACCCGCACTTGATAAAACACCATTTTAACACTATTTTTCCACACTGATGCCATATAAATCTATACATATAGTCACTGAGTGTTCACTATTATAGTTTTACGTACCGTTTTAATTACACGTTTATTGTTCACACTAAAATTCACTCATGTTTTTCGTTACGAGGCCGCTGTCCTTAACATCCTCCCCCCGGCGCAGTAGCCAGGGTCTACGCAGCCTCCTCAGGTGACTGCGGGCTCGCCGATCCCGCCGTGGACTGCTCCGGTGACTGCGAGCTGCTCGTGCTCGCTGTAGGCTGCTCCGGCGGCGACTGCGGGCCGTCCGCGCCCGCCGCAGACTGCTCCGGCGAATGCGAGCTGTGTGAACTCGCTGCGGGCCGCTCCGGCGACTGCGAGCTGTCCGTGCTCGCTGTAGGCTGCTCCGACGCTCGTTCCGCGCCCGGCGCCGTTCCCGGCGTCGTCCGCTCCGCTCCCGGCTCCGTCTGCTCCGCCAGCGGTCGCAACTGCGACTGTGGCGCCTCCTCCAGCACCGCCAGCTTCGACGTCGGCCTCCGGAACACGCCACTGCGCGTGCGAACGTCCGCACAGCGCACTTGTCCGTCCTGGCCGGGGTAGACTCGGTGCACGACCCCCCGCGGCCACGTATTACGCGGCAGCGTCGGGTCGACCACGACAACCAGGTCCCCTGGTACAAGGACTCGGTTGCTCAGCGGGGCCCCGTAGCGTGGTGTGAGCGTGGGAAGGTATTCCTTCACCCAGCGCCTCCAGAACTCGTCGGCAAGGGCTTGCGCGACCCTCCATGTTTTTTTGTCCGCCGGCACACACGGTCCGACGTACGGCAGTCCGGTGGACGACCCGAGGAGGAAATGATTCGGTGTAATCGCCTCCGGGTCGTTGGGGTCCACCGATACGTGCACAAGCGGTCGAGCGTTCACCGAGTACTCCGCCTCGGCCATCAGTGTCTGGAGTACCTCTTCCCTGGGCGACTTCTCGTTCAGCGTGGCTAGCAGGGCGGTTTTCACCGACCTCACCAGTCTTTCCCAGGCACCTCCTTGACTCGGCGCCCCGGGCGGTGTAAACTTCCACTGCATCCGATGAGTGAGGCCCAGCTGAGCCATAGCCGGCGCCCACTCGGCGTACGCCTGCCGCAGCTCGACGTCCGCGCCTCTAAAATTTGTCCCATTGTCGCTGTACATGACTGCCGGCCATCCTCGCCGCGCAGCCATTCTTCTCATTGCCATCAGTGCAGAGTCCGTCGACAGCGAAGCCACCAGCTCCAGGTGGACTGCCCGCGTCGTCAGACATGTGAAGAGAGCTCCCCACCTCTTCTCGTGACGTCGGCCGATGGTGACCGTCATCGGGCCGAAACAGTCGAGACCACAGTACGAAAATGGTCTCTGGAACGCCCCCAGGCGCTCGGCTGGCAGGTCTCCAGTTGGCGGGGTCCTCGGGTGTGCCCGTCGTAGCCGACAGAACGCACATCGGCTCATGATAGTACGCACCGTCGGCCGCACCTTCAATATCCAGAATTTCTGCCTGAGGTCGTTCACGACTCTCTCGCGGCTCCCGTGTCCCGCTCTGGCGTGCTCCCTTGCCACCATTAACCTTGTGAAGCGATGTCTTCCATCCAGGATGATAGGGTTTTTCATTTCGGCCGGCACCTGCGCCGCTTTGATCCTTCCGTCTAGTACGAGCAGCCCGTCCTTGTACACCGGGTTGAGCCGGTACAAGGAGCTCCATCTAGGCACCGTCTTGCCACTTGCCATCTTCTCGATTTCTTGTGCGAAGCTGTCTCGTTGTGATTTTTGATACCACAACCTCTCGGCCCTCTCCAGGTGTCGTACGTCGAGGTGGGCCCGACGATCTCGGCACTTCTCGACGAACAGCAAGACCATCGTCGTGCATCTTACGAGGCGCTCGTAGTTTGAAAAGCGCGTCACATCTGGTAGACAGCTCAGCTCGCTCGCCTCCGTGGTGTGGAAGGCGACGTATTCTTCTTGATTTTCGATTCTAGCGGGACTCTCCGCGGGCCACTCGTTCATCGGCCTGCGCAGGAAGTCCGGCCCCCGGAACCAAGGGTCCTCGTCGCTCTTCGGAACGTAGCCCGTTCTGGTGGCTAAGTCGGCGACGTTGCTCTTCGTGCTCAGCCATCTCCACTGGTGAACGGACGTCAGCTCGGCAATCTCCCCTAGCCGATGCGCGACGTACGGTGTGTATTTGCGGCTGCCGTTCTGTATCCAACACAGAACCACTTGTGCGTCGATCCAGTAGAAAACCGTGTCCGTTTTCCACCTGTGTTCTGCTGCGACTGCGTTTCCCAGCCTCGCTCCGACCAGGGCAGCCTGTAGCTCCATCCTTGGTATTGTCTGTGCCTTCAGCGGCGCCACCTTGGCCTTGGCGGCGGCCAACACGACTCGTACTTCCCCATTTTCTTGTTCCAATCTCCAATAGACGGCTGCGGCGTATGCGTCCTTACTCGCGTCGCAGAACACGTGCAGCTGTCGGCCTCTCGTCGGACTCCCCCCGTTGTAACTCCGGGGTAGCTCGAGCTGACTGATGTACTCCATGTCGGTCAGCCAACGGGCGAAATCTTGGGCTGACTCAGCGGGTAGCGACTCGTCCCAATCCAGCTTCTGACGCCACAAGCCTTGTAGGATGACTTTGGCGGTGATCGTGTAGCAGCTCAGCAGTCCCAGCGGGTCGTAGATGCTCATCACCGTGCTGAGGGCCTCTCTCTTTGTCGGTGCGCGCTGTAGCTCGCGAACCTCCTTATGGACTCTGGAGAGCGACGTGTTGAATCTTAGTTTGTCGCCTCGGGAGTCCCATAGCATGCCCAAGGTCTTCTGCTCGTCTTTGGTGACACGCTGTGTAGTGTCCTCGGCCAGGCGGTCTTCAGGCAGTCCCTCTAGCACCCTCCGGTCGTTGCTCGTCCAGCCTCGTAAGTGGAAGCCACCTTTCCTATGTATTTGGTCCACTTGTTCCACGGTCTGCATGGCCTTCTGGTGGTCTGGATAGCTGTCTACGTAGTCATCCATGTAGTGGGCTTCGGTGATAGCGCGATGAGCTTCGGGATGCGATTCGGCAAACTCTTCCGCGTTCCGATTCCGGGCTGAGTGTGCCAGGAACGGTGAACACGATGCTCCGAAGATCATTACCACCATCTTGTATGTGGACGGCGGTTCGCCTTCGTCTTCTCTCCACAGGAACAGCTGGGCCGGTTGGTCTTCTTTCCTGACCTTGACACGAAGAAACATCTCCTCTATATCGGCCTTCACAGCGACGGCTTCCTCTCTGAACCGGAACAATATCTTCGGCAGTGAGGTCAGAAGGTCAGGCCCCTCTAACAAGTGATCGTTGAGGCTCACGCCGTTTGTTCTCGCTGCTGCGTCGAAAACCAGTCGCAACTTGCCCGGCTTGTTTGGGTTTTTAACCGGGAAGTGCGGCAGGTACCATGTGATGTCACTTCCGGCCTCTGTCCCGTCGCATTTTTCCGCATATCCCTTGCTTATGAGATTCTTCATCTGTCCATGATACTGCGCCTCGTCCATGGGGTTCTTCTTGAGCTTGTGTTCCAAGTTCTTGAGCCTCTTTAGCGCAGTATTGTAGCTAAGAGGTAGCTTGACGCCGTTCGTGCGCCACAGAAGTCCCACTTCGAATCGACCGTCTTCCGTTCGTTTGGCCGTTCTGCCAAAGAGGTCGATGGCTCGCTGCTCCTCGTCGCTCAGCTTAGCCTTGGACGCTATTCCCAGTGCGTCTATTTCGAAGTGTTTCTTCACCATTTCCTCCAGTCGTTCGCCTCGGGTCTCGATCGTAGACACGTGCAGGATGTTCTCGTGTTCTTCCTGCTTTATGAGGCGTCTGGGGATGCTTCCATGGATTACCCAGCCAAGCTTCGTCTTCGAGGCTGCAGGCTGGTTTCTCTTGCCGATCCTCAGCTCCCTGGATACAATGAGCTGCCAGTTGTCCGTGCCGATGAGAAGTTGGGGTTTCTTGTCTTCATAGCATATCTCTTCGTTCTTGAGATCATGCAGGTGAGCAAGTCGAAACAGTGATTCCGGGACGGACTGAGTAAGTAGGTTCAATCCGGCCACGGTTCTCGCAGTGACGTCATATCTGGTACCGTCGTGACCCCGTACGCCAAGTTGTACGAGTCGGCTTTTTTCTTCCCTTCTCTCGGCATTGATCCCATGCATTCTCAGCACCTTCGGTGGGCCGTCTGCGCCGATAGCCTTCGCGACGTCTTCATCCAGTAGTGTCACTGTCGAGCCCTCGTCGAACAGCGCGAAGATATCCGCTTCGCCCCGTGGACCGACAACTTGAATTCTTCTCATCTTAAGTTTCACCGCACGGTCGGAGGTGACCGATGCGGTAATCACGGCGTCCTCTGTCTGTGGGGCGCCGCCGGACCTGTCTTCGTGCAGCAGCGCATGATGAGGCAAGTTGCAGCCCTTCACGCCGCACGGCTTCGCCCTGCAGTTGTATCTTCTGTGCCTGCTTCGTATGCACCGGAAACACAGCCCTTCCTTTTTGACCGTGTCCCATCTCTTTTGCATGCTCAGTTTCTTGAAAGCAGCGCAGCGAAATAGAGCGTGATCTTCGGCACATATCGGGCACTTCGTTGACTCCTCGCGTATTCTCTTTGGCTGGCTGCGACTCGGCGAATCCCTGCCCTCGTCTGCTATCGCGAAGACTGGCTTCCTCGTTCGGGCTTCGTTCTTGTTAGGAGGTGGACGCGGTGTTTCCTTCTTCAGTGCCGTGCTGAACCCGTAGCGCAGCGCCCTGTCCGCTTCTCTCATTAAGAATTCAGAGAGAAGGACGACATCGGGCTCGTTCCTGAAGCGCGACGTCTCTTCTGCGTAGTCGTACCACTTGCTCTTCTCGTATGGGCTGAGCTTCTCGAGGATGTCTCTCGTGAGCAATGGGTTAAAGAGATACCCGTGCCTCAGCTTCCTCAGGATGGTTACCATGTTCTGAATCTTCACTGCAAATTGGTTGAGTTCTGCCGCCGAACCTCCGAGCCTCGGTATCTTCTTCAGATCTTCCATCATGCGATCGACCATAACCTCGGGTCGACCGAAGCATTGTTCCAAGGTCTTCATAATTTGTTCAGGCGGCGTCGCGACGCTCAGCAGTGGTGCCACGGCTTCTCTTGCTTCTCCCCGTAGGCAGCTTCTCAGACGAGCTAAGTTCTCGATCGGCTTGAGCTTGTAGAACGCAGTGGTGTCTTCCATGGCTGCTTTGAATGGCAACCATTCAGTGGGAGCGCCCGAGAATATGGGCAACTCCGTAGTGTGGCGCGACTGGCGTTGGTTTAGCAGTTTATCCAATGTTTCGGCAAGTTGTTCCACTCCATTAGCCCTAGACGTGGGCGGTGTGGGTGAGCGTGGGCGGCGTTGCTGCGGCCACTCGAACCTCGTCTTCTGGGCTCCCTTCGGTGGCATGTCTTCTGGCTTCGGCGTCTCTCTTTCTTCCATTGATGTCGGCTCTTGTCTAGCCTCTTCGGGTTCGGGACCCTGTTCGCTTAGCCAGGCTCGGACACGTTGCTCCACCTGTTCTGATGGCTCGTCGTCGTCGGGGCTGCTACCATCTTCTGCAGCGGCGACGTCAGCGGCGAGCTTCTTCTTTATAAGTTCTGCTTCGATCTGCAGTTCCTTCTTACGAAGAGCGGCGAGTTTCTCCTCCGCCTCGTAATGCATACGCGCGACGACACTTGCTGTCGATCGACGCGATCTAATTGAAATAGCCTTCTTTCTGGCTAGGGTTTGTACTTCCGAGGATGCAGGCGCCTTGCTGGTACCTGGTCTCGGTTTCAAAATAGTTTGAAGCAGATCCGCTCTTCCCTCGGTCGGCGGCGGCTGGCTTGTAGCGGCAGCGGACGGCGATCGTGGCGGATCCGGAAATCGATGTGGTTGCTGCTGGTTCTCCTCGGCCCCACTCTGACTTCTTGTTATAACCATCTTCAAATGTTAATCTTCAAATGTTAATCTCAAATGTTAATCTTCAGTGTTAATCTTCAAATGTTAATCTTCAATGTTAATCTTCAATGTTAATCTTCCATATTAATCTTCCTTTTCAAGAATTTTCGGGAGGTTTTTCCGATGAAAAATCTGCGGATCCTTGCTTCCGTTCGCAGCGGTGTATCCTTGTATCCTCGAGTCCGATCTTCTGAGTCCAATCTAATCCCTGGCGTTGACTCCCGTTGATAAATCTTGATAAAGTTTCCAATGTTCTGACTTGAATCTTCAAAAAATTTCTATGTTCAGAACAGCTGACGAAAATTTTCAAGTCCAGTCTTCAGTAAAAATTTCTATCTTGATTCTTCGGAAATTTTTCTATGTTCAGAACAGCTGACGAAAATTTTCTAAGTCCAGTCTTCAGTAAAAATTTCTATCTTGATTCTTCGGAAATTTTTCTATGTTCAGAACAGCTGACGAAAATTTTCTAAGTCCAGTCTTCAGTAAAAATTTCTATCTTGATTCTTCGGAAATTTTTCTATGTCCACAACAGCTGTTCAAATTTTTCTAAGTGCCGTCTTCGTTATTTTCAACTTGATATGGACTTCGAATTTTTCTTCGATCTTGAAATTCGGCTCGCCAAAGGACCCCGCACTACTTTACAGGACTGTATAAATTCACAGGGGTTCAACCGCCGGCTCAGATTAGACTCGAAGATAGCAAGGTTACACCGATTTGGGCAGAGCCGGGGCGATAATAAAACACTTATTTGAGGAGAACGTTTTTTCACTTTTTCGATTTGCTTACCTGGCTCATGGCAATGCCGTATAGAGAGCCCCGCCCGTACGCCTCTTTCGGGCCGATCTTCCATTTCATTTTTACCTCTCTATACGGCTATTTTCCATAATTTTCCCCATTTTCCATGAGCCAGGTGAAGCAAAACGCGTTGTGTGAAATACTTTATTATCATAACCAGACATATAAACCCTTATATACTAAACATCTTATTCTATAGAAAAGTTATTTACATTTTAAGGTTCAACTTATATGAAATGTTGTACATTTTTACCACTGTTTTCGTAATAATTTCTTAACCATTTGTTATATAACCTTAAGCGCTATACTACACGTTATGTACTACGTTTATTTATATAAATCAAAAGAAGCTACGTTAAAATTAGCTTTAGTTAAAAATATATAATCAAAATAACCCGCACTTGATAAAACACCATTTTAACACTATTTTTCCACACTGATGCCATATAAATCTATACATATAGTCACTGAGTGTTCACTATTATAGTTTTACGTACCGTTTTAATTACACGTTTATTGTTCACACTAAAATTCACTCATGTTTTTCGTTACGAGGCCGCTGTCCTTAACATAATATATTTACTTTTTACGCGCAATAAAAAATAATATGTTATCTAATGACCTTTTTAACGTAAAGTCGACGAGTCATACGATACAAAATTCACTGTAGGCGATGCTGATTAACAGTAATTCATAGTTGGTCTTAACCTCAATGAGATAAAAGAACCGAATCATCGCTTAACTCAGTATAGCAAACGACTCGTTGAAAGAGGAACGCTTAAAATGTTGTATCTTCTACTTTTTTTACCGTGCACCGACGCTGTGCTACGCGTAATCGTAGCTGATACACCAGTAAGAAGAATTGGCAGCAAGATATACAAAGAAGAACTGTTGACAGATGAATATAAGGATGCTAAGGAATTAGCATATGACTCTGCCAGTCGGAATTTGTATTTTATGTACATGGATGATAATATACAGAATTCTGGAAGAGCGTACGTGAATATAGTAACGAAGAAGTCGTCGAAGATATACGGAATAGAAAAGAATAAGGCTACAGCAGTTGATCATGAGTCTGGTGACGTATATTTTGGCTCAGAAAATGGCTTATACAAGTACGATCCTATAGAAAATCTTGCAAGTAACATCGGACTATTCAATATTAATATATTCAAGATAATAATCAGAGGTAACGCTATGTATTTCATCGACGCAGCCAACCATATGATTTACAAAGTTCTAAACAACGGAAATGCAACAGTGAAAATTGCTAATATAGATTCGGTTATGGAATTCGAGGTGGATTTTAAAAAGCATATTCATTTCGTGACTATGGACGGGGTGTTTTGTTTGAAAAACGGTGAAATTATAAAAAATAATGATATGAACACAGTGTATCATTTTGTTAGTGATGAATTTAAGACTTTTGGTGTTTCCGACGATGGTTTATATGAAGTATATTGCAATGGCACTGCAAAAAAAGTGGCCGATTTAGAGTTTTTCCCGAAAAGTATAGTTTTTGGCGACTACGGTGACATATTTTATTCGAGCGACAATAAAATTTATCGACTGAAACCCATACACAAATATACAATTTATAATATACAGAGAAATGCTTTATAATATTTAATAAAGAAAAACATATTTCAATTATTTATTTGCATAATATACGCTCGATGGTTTTCTTTGTTCTACCTTTGATTGTCTTTTTTAAATAATATGTAGTTAATGTAATTTTATTTAAGCAATGTAGAATATTGCTTTATTCTAAAGTTTTATTTACTTATTATTGAATTGATTTTCAATTTACCACTTCATTTTCATGATGATGATGATGATGATGCTGATGATGATCATACTGGCTTTGGTCACCTGAGTACGGCTGTTGATAATTGTACCCGTTGTTGGAGTTGTCTGAAACATAATTGACGTTTTAAGTAGGTCTTATGGTATAGTATCGATCGCCTGATAATCAAGGGGTCTATAGGGGGTAAAGTGAATTCGAGGTGAGTTTTATTTTAATTTAAGTTTGCATGTCGAAATTGAAAATTGTATTACATAATGATATAATGATAATTTTAAATATTTTTTTCATTTTTAAGGTTCCGTACATAAGAAACCCTTATAGTTACGCTCTGTCCGTCCATCTGTCTGTCTGTCTGTCTGTCTGTCCGAGCTTCTAAGTTCAGTAATTATGAATATAAATGGATGAAATTTGCTATAATTATAGATTGTGTATAGATCTCAATTTCGCAATCATAAAACACCAATGATTATATACATGACGTGAAGTGGGGTTGAAAAATATTTTTTTATTCTACCCCATTGTGTGGGGTATCGTTGAATAGGTCTTTTAAAATATAGTTTCGCTCTGTCTGTCTGTCTGTCTGTCTTGGTATATTTATAGGATGTGTATAGATCCCAGTTTTGGCATAATAATTTTTTATAATTATATATTTTAGAGTACATACTTAACATACAAAGTCAACCATTTTCGTGTAATCGGCCTCTAAAGTGATTTATAAGTCCCCCCCCCCCCCAAACATGTAAAATTCCATACTGATAGATCATAAAAAAACTCTTTAAGAAAATTATTTTGAGCGAAATCAGACAATAGCTTTTGAAGTAATTCAAAGAAAACCTGTTGCGCGTTGATAGTTACGGAACCCTCCTTAGACATGTCGAGACATGCTCTTGGTTAGGTTATTTAATTTTTAATCCTACTTCGCACAAAAAAGAATACAATTATAAGAGGTTCAATGTTCTTCTAACCATACTTAGCTATTGCTAAATTGCAATTTACCAATTTTTATGCTTTAGGAACAAATAGGAAAATGTTTCGTATGATGAAAAGCTACAATCCTATTAAATATAAACCGCTCATGCGCATCCGCAACACCGGAGAGGTAAAAAGTGCGTAGAATCCATGTTACGTCTTACCTTGTCTGGGAGGTAGATAGTTGGTGGACGGTGCCGACACGGAGTTCTGGTAGCCCCGGTACGAAGGTGGTTCACAAGACGATATGGAGAGAAGACTTAGTATACCGAATATCTGAAACGGTAGGTTAATAGTACGGTTAATAGCATAATTACTGTAAAATATAAAATATTAAGCAACTTTGTCCCTGCAGATATGCGACAGCACACTAGTTATCGTGGTGAACTACAGCCCAATGGTAAGTGGGTCGGTTATGATGATGATAAAAGTGAAAATTTAGCTCTGAAATTAAGGGTCAGATGACAGATCACACCAAAATGCGACGCGGCGCGCCCTGCTTAATAGAGCAATTTAAAAATTTTACGTCATTGACAACACAAAAAGATACTCGTTTCATTGCAAGAGTTCGAATTCTCGCAACGAAGCGTGTATGGTACAAACGACTCGCCCCGGCTTCACACGGGTGCAATAATACATATTATGTATAAAAACCTTCCTCTTGAATCACTCTATCTATTACTAAAAACTGCATTAAAATGCGTTGAGTAGTTTAAAAGATCTAAGCGAACAGACAGCGGAAGCGACTTAATTGTTAACCCCCGACAAAAAAGAGAACTGCTATAAGTTTGACATGTCTGTGTGCCTGTCTATCCGTGACACCATAGCTCCTAAATTAAAAGTCCGATTAGGATGCGGTTTTTTGTTTGAAAGCTGACATGATCGAGATGGAACTTAGCCATGGTCCAAGAAAATATGCTTAGCCGTTTGAAGATCATCAGCTCTTTTCTAGTTGATGAAAGGCTGTAAGCAACTTCCACTGGTCTGGTTTGATCGGTTTAGTATTTCGTATCCTGGCACTTTAACAATATTGCCTATACTTGCTAACGTTAAGCTGATGCTGCAACATCATCTGGAATCCGTAGGATGCCCAACTCCCCACAAACTTACCGTATTTTACGCTTACGCTCATTTTAGTGATCTCAATCAATAGGATATAGATAAATAGTGATCATTTGCACTTGGAATCAATCCCAACTCTTGACAAACGTACAGTAGACGTTTCATGTTTGGGCTCGTTAAAAATACTCCAATGAATTATATATATATATACATATAATATACGTACTTATCTATAGTCTAAGGAACTTTCCACTTATGATCAATTAGTCAATGGTATATTATGGATATAATATAATGGATAGCCATAATCAGAATATCAAGTTGAATGGACATCGCAGAGACCATTTAGAAGGAGGTTGTAATTAAATTAATTTAAAAAGCGTGTAATAAAACTAAAATTGAAAATAATAAGTAACCCCCAACACAAAAAAAATATAAAAAGTAAATAAATAAATGTCTATTTTAGCCTTTCAATATTTTTAAAGGATCTTTTTAATATGTGCGTCGCCGAGTCTTGGGACCGCGGCGTGAAACAGTTTTATTTATTTACTTTTTATAGTTTTTTGTGTCGCGGGTTATATACTATGTAAAGAAATATGAACTTTATTTCTTTACATAGTATATAACCGCGTTATTTGAATCGCGTCTCGTCTCAGTGTGACCTGATCCTATAGTGTAAACTCGCTTCGATTTCACTTATTTAGTTTGTTACAGAATAGGGAACCTAAAATTTATTTCACATGCGTATTTAAAGGTATGTTTAATTTTTTAATAAAGACAGGATCTGTGACAAATTGTCATAATCTTCATTAGTATAAGATTTCTTGCTTGGTCTGTCGTACGTCATACGGTTTGGGGCCACGGATGACCATGTTCCGCGGCGAGCCGTGGTATTACACCTGCGCAATTTTTTTTTTTTGGAGTTTACTCCTCATAATAGGCCCCCCTTTTCAATATAAGGCCTAATTTCATATAAGGCCCCCGGTATGAAAAAAATATGAGGAGTAAAATCTACTGAACGAATGACCTCGTTACGTTTGTCGTGCGCAACCTATTCTACGCACCTGTCACTTTTTTCACATGGCGCGAATTTTTGAACTCAAATCGATCGCTAAAGTTTTTGTTCCTTTTGAGGGACGTGTTTTACTTTTTAGAGTAAACTCCAGTCGTGCGTCGGAGCTGACACACACTTTTTTTTTTGTATTAAGTTTTTTTTAGTGTTTCATTTTCACCTTGTTATTCTTATATGTAGGTATTTTATGATGCCAATGTTTGTTTTTAATGACCTGTCTTAAATTTTCGAATAAAGATTTATTTATTTATTTATTAGATTTTACTGAATGTCGTCATTTGTTTACTCTCAGTAATTACTTAAACGGGATAAGGGCGATGCAGACGGCGATTCATATACCGTGTACGTAATATGAAAAAATATAAACATCTTAGCCGTCTGTGGTACAAACTGCAATCGATATTTTTTCATATCTTAACAAAATACAAAATATCTTCGCCATTTGACGCCCTTTATAGAATGCACGCTGCACATAATATTATATTAGCAATTAATCGAATATAAAAAGAGCCGCCCGAACAGGGACTTGAACCCTGGACCCTTGGATTAAAAGTCCAATGCTCTACCGACTGAGCTATCCGGGCTGTGCACTCTTAATCGAAAATACATAACAGTTCATTTAATTGAAAAAATGTTCACCATTTTAATTTGTATAACTAGCAGTTCATATAAATAAAGTATGTTGTAATTTTTAATTTTTTATCAAAATGGAGGTAAACCGGAGTAACATGAAAATGACGCCATTGCCTCTGATTACCAAAAACTGCGCACGCGCACCGAGATTCTACAATCTATCGTCTGTCAGGTTTTAATTAGAAGTAAGGTATGATGATGGTCGTATTTGTAACCCCCTGACGTGTCTGTTTGTCTGTGTATCTATCCAGACTCCAGTCACCGCTCACCAGTATCCGTGGCATCGTAGTTCCCAAACGGATGAGCCGATTTTGATCTAGTTTTCTTTTTGTTTGAAATCTGACATGATCGAGAGTATTCTTAGCTATAATTCGTCATCATCGGCTCGCTCACTCCTTCACAATTGGGGGTTACTTAAATTTTTTAATTTTGTTTACATGTATTTATTCAAATAGCACTATTTTCACCTACACTTTATTATAAGCTTATAGCTAAGTATATCACTCCCGTCTCCTGTCAAAAAAACTAACAAAAAACCGGCCAAGCGTGAGTCGAAGTCGCACACGGAGGCTTCCGTACAAAACGGCAAACAAGACACGTTTTTTGTATGGGAGACCGACTTAAATATTAACTTTATTCTGTTTTTAGTATTTGTTGTTATAGCGGCAACAGAAATACATCATCTGTGACAACTGTCTAGCTACCACGCGACGGTTCACAAGATACAGCCTGATGACAGACAGACGGACAAACGGACAGCGGAGTCTATAATATAGGTAATAGGGTCCCGTTTTACCCGACTACGGCTAAGCCGAAAGAAAGGATTTTCGCCGTCTATGTATATATGTATGTCCTATCCTATGTATGTATGTAAATAATAAGTATGTATATTTGTTCCACCGTAGTGCCTAAGCTACTGATCTGATTTTTAACTGACTTCCAAAAAAGGAGGCGGTTATACGTTCGGTTGTACATATATATATATATATATATATATATATATATATATATATATATATATATATATATATATATATATATATATATATATATAAATTTGAAATATAAATATAAATGCAAAATCTATATATATATATATATATATATTTATTTATTTATTTCTTTGTATGTTCAACGATTATTCGCCGTCTGTGGACCGATTTTCAAAATTATTTTTTTGATGTATAGGATATAATCCCAAATTGGTCCTTTTGATATCAAAGTGGTGACCTGATGATGGGATCCATAAGGAATCGAGGAAACTCCTCGAAATCTATATGAACACATATAGTGATTTAGACTTTTTCTGAAGTAACACAAGCAAATGCTACCAAAAAATAAGATTTTGAACCAAGGTATACCCTGGATCCAAAAGCACTGAACAGAACTCCTCAGCCTTCAAAGATACACGTTTGGAAATTTCGGCATTGCTTTAAGAACTGCAAGCATATGCCACTTTGTAACTTACAGTAATCAACATCATCATCTTATTTACAATACCTAATGGAAGCTTTTTAGAAGCAATTATACATTCGATGGTTTATTTTAAACGTTCTTAAAATGTATTATTAATAATTTAACAAAAAAAGGAAAAAATATTATTTTTAAACAAAAAAATAAACCGACTTCCAAAATAAAAAATTAAACCGACTTCCATAATAAAAATACACAAAAAAGTATGAAATAATTCTTAAATTTAAATGGGGAATTATTTAGAAAATAAGATTCATTTCATACTTTTTTGTGTATTTTTATTATGGAAGTCGGTTTAATTGTTTGTTCAAAATAATAATAATGAATATGGTGTCAATAGATTCGTAATAATAGCCCGGGTAACATAGGCTATATTACGTAGTCTTTAAAAAATGTTAAAGTTATTACACTTTGGGTACGCAACCAAAAAAACAATCAAGCACAAATTACTAAAATGGCGTATTTAATGTATACATAACATACAAATTACATACACAATTGTCAATTACACACGTGTATAATATATATGTTGTATGATGTCGTTAGTAAAATTAGAAAGATTTGTAACGCATATTAAGCCCAGATACACGAATTCTTGTTGTTATTAACTTATTACACTAGTGAGGTACCGTGTCGATTGTTTGATGTCGATAAAATATTGCAATATATAAAATACTACAGTTTTCTACAAAAATTATAACCCAACTACGTAAATTATATAGTCTATGTTACCCGGACCATTATTAATTATTGCGAATCTTTTGACACCTCAGTCATTAAAATCGGATCAGTAGTTTAGGCGCTAGGGTGTAAATAAACATAATAGATACATATTACATACCTACATAGTCTGCGAAAATAGTCGTCGGTAGTCTTCGAAGTAGTCGTCGGTAGTCGGTAAAAGTAAGGAATGAGCTGATCATTTAGGTGTATTTTGGTTTTATTAAATAAATAAATAAATATAATTTTATTGTGGCGACATATAAAACCTCTTGGATCCGCTTTGGTACAAAACGATAAGTATAGTTCACATAAGATTGACATACTTATCACTGAAAGAGAGGGAAATTATATTTCATTATATTATTAGAGCTACAGAGAAATTGTTGATGTTGTAGTTAAATTTTATTGAATAACTATTTGATAATTTAATGCGAAAGGTAGCGTCCCCGAATTGTGATATATGTGGTGTTACCGAGGATGTCCATCATATGTTTGTGGAGTGTGTTCGGTATGAAGCTCTTAGATTAGAATTGTTTAAGTTTTTTAAAGTTAATTTGTATGATGTAGGGTTAATGTTTAGTTTTATAAGATTGCCGCATACTGTTTTTCAGACCATAGTTACATTTGTTAATAATTGTTTAAAATTAAGAGCTCAATAGAATATTTATGTAGTTAATAAAGTGAATGCACGATGAGGCTGACATAGCCCAAAGTTTTTAAGCCTCTTTAAAATAAATGAGAAAAAAAAAATTTGATAATATTTCGGAGACGAGTCTATTATGATGGGATTGAATTCCATATTACATTTAAAGTGATTACTTATTATTAATATACTATCTCAGAACAAGCAGCAATCGGAATTTACATTAGTTACACTGTTATTTGTGTATTGCTAAATAACTTTTATGACTTTTCAGTAACAAAAATTGTTACTATAACTTTTTAGCCAGCTTCGCGGTTCGCACGCTTGACGCTCCTACAGCTTCAAAACTTTCGCAACAAACATCGACAACAATCACATCACTACACTATAATTATCTCCCTGGTCCGCTCGTGTCGATTTCGGAACGTAATTGGTGGCCTTGCACCAAATTCTCCTAATGCGTGTATTGGTATGGTAGCCCGAGTTACTCTGTATTTACACAGTATGAGTAGAATCATAGACGAATCCTACTATAAGTATTATAAATGTGAAAGTTATATGTACTTATAGTATATATGCCGAGACCCCCTCCTCTTTTTCACGTATTAGTTAGTACTTTTATAAAACCTGAACCAGCCACCCAGTGACCAAGCGTAGTATTTGAAGATAGGTATGTTTACAGATATTTTTTAACAAAACGGTGTTTTACAAGACTATTTTTTGATAAAGACAATTATAAATTTGTGTCTTTGTCAAAAAATACTAGGTAGTTTTAAATCCCACATTAACGTTGTATTTTTAATTTATATTTTACTAGAATTCAGCAGACGCGACGTTGCCTATTTCTTTCTAGATATCTGCAATATACAGGGTGGTCCAATTAGTGACGTCAACAAATTTTTTTTAGATTCCTCGCACCTTGGGGTATCCGAAAATACCCTATGTATGTTCAGCGATTTTGCTTAGTTTTCGAGTTATGATTTTTTTTGTGTATTTTTAATGATTTCTGCCAGCGAGGTTTCAAAAATTCATATCTTTTTTCGTAGTAGGTATTTTGCAGTCTTTTTGTGACATGATTTGTCTTGAATGCTGTTTTAATTTAAAAAAAATAACTCAGCTTCCTGAAATCACTTAAAGTTACTCAAAAAAGGCTTGAAAGTCAGAAGTTTAGTTTTTAGTAGGATTTACTCAAACCTTCAACTTCAATTTAAAAATACAAAAAGTAGTTTCCATAGCTTCTGGCTAAGTTTAAAAACTCCGCATGCTTCTAAACTATAAAAATCGTAAAAAAAAAATTATACTTTATGGGCCTATTTTTGTTGTAATTGGCCTTCGAAGGCGGATAGGCTAAAAATCTTTGAAACAAGATTAAAGCATTAAAAATTATTTTATCTATTTTTTATCGTTGTTATGGTAAATTAAACTTAAAAATGTAATTTTAAATTAAATTTCATTGAAGTTCCTGTAAAATAACTGTAGCATGACGTGTAATTTAACAATTTTAGTTCACCACTATGATTTAAAATGTAAGCAAGAATAAAAATGCTAGTTGGGAAATTACCTGTTTTTTTGATAACAAATAAAAGCACAAATTACAAAAAAATAACTATTTATTACAGTACATTTTCAAAACTCCTTCCTCCAACCTGAATACATAATCGACAACGTCTTAAAAAGTTATGTTTTAATTGTCTGAAGCTACTTGAATATTCTTGCTTTATTTTTGTTTCCGCTTCTGTAAGTCTTTGCCTCAATTCTTGTTCGCTGTTGCTTTCCTTCGCGTACACCAGCTCTTTGTAAAATCCCCAAATAAAAAAATCGATGGGGTTGAGGTCTGGCGAACGCGCAGGCCATTCGATCGGCCCTGCACGCCCGATCCATCTTTCGGGATATGTGGAGTTCAAATGCTCTCTTACTCGTGCCGCATAGTGACAGGGCGCGCCATCTTGTTGAAAAATCATCCTTTGTCGGGTCTGGAGATTGACATTTTCTAACAATCCAATGAGATTATTTTGTAAAAAATTTAAGTAACTGTTTCCATCCAACCTGGCCGGCAATTCAAAGGGGCCAATTAATTCTCCATTTAGGACCCCAGACCAAAGGTTGACACTAAAGCGTGTTTGAAAATTTGACGCCCTTGCCAAATGTGGGTTTTCTATGGCCCAGGTATGGTAATTATGCATATTGAATACTCCAGTCCTTTCAAATCGGGACTCGTCGGTCCACAGTATTTTGTTAAAAAAATCAGGGTCTTCTTCAGATCGTTGCAACATTGTTTGACAAAAAGCCACTCTTCTCGGGTAATCACTTTCTTGGAGCTGCTGGACGCGCTGGATGTGGTATGCATGGTACCCTTCTGGAAACAAAAATCATTGTTAAGTTACTTAACTTACTTGGGTACTTACCCAACACAGGTTAATTGGTTACAGCGCGGTCTGTACAAAATGGGTTTGGGAGAAAGAGACTTTTATCTAGATCAGAGATAGGCTTACTACGACGACGCCTACATAAAAACAATCTAAATTAAACCTTCCTTTTTTTTGCAACACAATTAAAAGTTTTATGACTATACCACTCACCTTCCTTAAGAATTCTCAAAACCGCAGTCCGTGGAATCCCGGTTCGCCTAGTTATTTTCCTCGAACTTGTAGACGGGTCTCTTTGAATTTCTTCCAAGACTTCATCCACTCGATCGGGATCCTGAGGTACAGCTCCGTGAGGTTGATTTCGCCCGGGGATACGTCCAGCCATCAGGGTATTATGCGTATTAATAAAAACCCTGTGGTCCGGGAAATGCTCCATTACTTCTCCTCGCCTCACCAATGCCTCTCGATAAAGCCTCGCAGCTTCACTACCGTTGCCTTGGGCCACGCCATAATAATAATGCATCTCTGCGTACTGACTTAGAGAATAACTCATGATACTGCACAAGACCAATCCAAATCACTGAGTAACAAGCACAGGTTGTTCGTTAGGTAAACGAAGGTCCAAATCTCAAGCACAAGTAGTTCGTAAGGCAAATCAGGGTCCGAAACACAAGCAAAGGTAATCGTGAGGTAAATCAGAGTCCAGTTAACACAGCGTAAGTAGTTCAAGGCAGAGAAAATAACGTAAACGAGAGCAGTCTTAACACGCGCGATGGCAAGAAATGACTAAATTAATACGACGTCACAGTAGACTAATTTCTCGATGCAAGGGCCAAGGAGTATTGCGCGCTCACTCGCACTTGGAGTTC
This sequence comes from Phengaris alcon alcon, assembly GCA_037179445.1. Lineage (NCBI taxonomy): Eukaryota > Metazoa > Arthropoda > Insecta > Lepidoptera > Lycaenidae > Phengaris > Phengaris alcon. The sequence continues at coordinate 1,418,137 of JAYRCH010000034.1, forward strand.
TAACCGACCTGGGCGGGTTATGGAGCAGGTAAAAACCAGTCTCCTTGTTACCTGGCCTTGAAATTTAGTGGCGTGTCAGCAGACAGAAACCCTTTTCTCAAAGATCACATTTTGAAAGATTAGTGATGAAACCAAAATTAATGTAAAATTAAATTACACATGCTAAAATTATTTTACAGGAACTTCAATGAAATTCAAATTAAAATTACATTTTTAAGTTTAATTTACCATAACAATGATAAAAAGTAGATAAAATAATTTTTAATGCTCTAATCGTGTTTCAATGATTTTTAGCCTATCCGCCTTCGAAGGCCAATTACAACAAAAATAGGCCCATAAAGTATAATTTTTTTTTTACGATTTTTATAGTTTAGAAGCATGCGGAGTTTTTAAACTTAGCCAGAAGCTATGGAAACTACTTTTTGTATTTTTAAATTGAAGTTGAAGGTTTGAGTAAATCCTACTAAAAACTAAACTTCTGACTTTCAAGCCTTTTTTGAGTAACTTTAAGTGATTTCAGGAAGCTGAGTTATTTTTTTTAAATTAAAACAGCATTCAAGACAAATCATGTCACAAAAAGACTGCAAAATACCTACTACGAAAAAAGATATGAATTTTTGAAACCTCGCTGGCAGAAATCATTAAAAATACACAAAAAAAATCATAACTCGAAAACTAAGCAAAATCGCTGAACATACATAGGGTATTTTCGGATACCCCAAGGTGCGAGGAATCTAAAAAAAATTTGTTGACGTCACTAATTGGACCATCCTGTATAAAATATATAAATATATAAAACTTGTTACAAGCAGTCGTTACATTATACTATATTGTCCGGAATCCGTAAGGCCGGGTAAAATCAGAACACTGAAAATAGAACTCTGTGTAGTCTGTGCTACTTATTCTTCTTATTTTTTTATGTATGGCGGCCTCAGTTGTCTCAGTTGCCAACTGCAAATCGAACACACGAGTGTCAAGTCAAATGTCAATGTCAAATCTGACAACTCGAGTCTCATGTGTTCGATTTTCAACTCTATTTTAAAAGTCCAGAGTTCTATTTTCAACGCTCCGATTTTTCTCCGGCCTTCGGGAATCCGGAAAATGTAGTCCCAGCCTGAACAGAATTTTTTACGGCCTATCCATCCATCTTTTTAACTTTGTTAAAAAACTAATCAAACTTATACCATTCATATACGATTGCATGTGATTTCACGTAAATTACACGGACAATACTATGAAGAAGCTAATTCAAATTCTCACAGTTATATAAATTGCCATCGTAATATGGTAATACTGGCTTCCCACAAGTCTATAGGGAAGGTCGACGTGTCTCTCTGTATATTAAGTCTAAATTAGAAAAAAAGAATGCAACTTTTTACTAGCTCACAACAACAACAAATAGGCCATCACTAGACACATAGATGTGATTAACGCTCTTGGTTAGGACCAAGAGCATGCCAAGACAGGGCCACAGATTACAAGTTCCTACGTAAGCAGGGCCAAGTAGGGTTCCGTAACTATCAACGTGCAATAAGTTTTCTTTGAATTACTTCGAACGTTATTGTCCGATTTGGTCCAAAATAATTTTCCTTAAGAGTTTTTAGCATGATATATCAGCGTGGTTAGTCACATGTGATCTATCTATACTTATAAACCACTTTGGAGGCCGATTACTCGAAAATGGTTGGCTTTGTAAAAAAGTCACGTATGAAACTTGACCTTTATTTTAAAATACCTATTCAACGATACCCCACACGATGCGGTAGAAGGAAAAAAATCATCCTCCACTTCACAATACGGAGCATGTTAAGCCATGTACGGAGAGCCACCTCTAAAATATATAATTATGAAATTTTATTATGCCAAAACTGGAATGAAAAACTGAAATACACAGCCTATAATTATACCAAGACAGACAGACAGACAGAGCGAAACTATAAGGGGTCCTTGAGTATTACGGAAAAAAAGAAATGGCTTAGGACAATTTTATGGTATGCCGTGTGGCGCCTGGCGACTGGCGACTGGCGATAACACCAAAGTAGATCTACGCAATGCGGCGCGTGGGTCTGAAATAGTATATAAACAACGAATTGTAAACACCATAGAGTAAGTATAAAATATACCTACTTACGTAAAAACCATACCTTTATATAAACATAACATTTAAAAACCATAACTACCTGAATATAATCCATGGTTTGACCTGAAACAATAAATAATAATTATTATCATCCTACTCAGGTATGCTCAGTGGCGTAGCGTAGTGGGTCCGGGGTGGGTGTGGACACTTGCCTCGGCGTGCCTCGTCTATCTTTATGTGCAAGGAGAGATAGGTTTCCAATCAGTGGAATCGCAAGATCGCAAGTGAAGCATTATAATTAGCAGTACTTTGTCGTCTTATATGCACTCCCTTATGACATAACTCCACATAGCCGACGTTGTCACACTGTGTTGCATTATATTATGTGTTACCATAATTAGATCAAGGGCATGAAAAGAAAGAGAAAGATTAGGTATTTGATAGAGCTCTTTCTTAATCTTGGAATTAGTAATAAATAAAGTGCGAGTCGGACTTGCGCACGACGAGTACCGTACAAAATGGAAAAATACGTTTGCTGTATGGGAGCCCCATTTAAATACTTATTTTATTTTAGTATTTATTGTTATTGGGACAGCAGAACTACATTATCTGTGAACATTTTAACCGTCTAGCCTGTCGTCACGGTTCATGCGATACATCCTTTAAAAAAACATGACTTATACAGAGTACACGTGGCAGGAGTGAACATCGTTTAAAATTCAAAAATACTCTCATCGCGTCTAAAGAATCACATCAAAAAGAATAGAAAATTTAAAAATTGTGCACATAGCGCCATCTGCATATTGAGCAGTACTTTAGAAAGTTAAATTGTTATGTTAGAGGTATAAGTAGCTTCCGACCGATGACGTTATATCCAAATAGTGTCGTGTCGTGACGCGGCCCTCAAATTACACTCAACGCCGCTAAGATTAACGTTTCACATCAAAACCTACCACAATGTGACAGTTTTTAATAATTTGCAATTATGTATAACGTGACGTGAACATAATTTTACATAATTACTAATGGCTATCTCACTTTCTACGTGAGAACTGATCATTGTTTCATCGTTATCGTTATTGTAGCCCCTTCGTATCCTGAACGAGTGACGACGATGGTATATAGTGCAGATCCCATTTAATCTGAACGTAAACATAGAGATAATAATACACTATAAAGCTACCAATTTAAATGTCGCTTATTTCCCGTGCATTATAGGAATACAAATAGAGGAGATGTCAGAAATTGACCCAGAGTCGACAGCAATGATATGGGTGCCAATACATTCACTTCAAATCATATTTGTTGTCACCAAAAGGGCAAGTTACAATAATATCAGTTTTTCTATGGAAACGACAGACGTGAAACGATGTATGAAAAATGACGATTTACGAAAGACATTAAAAACGTGATTGTAATGTATAACATAATATGTTGGTTGGTGTGGGTAGTAGGTGTAGTTCTAGTGTTGAAAATGTAGGTACACTCGTACATATTACGCCTACAGTTTCAACGTAAGGAGATACGATTTCATGCGGAAGTTCCGTAATTGTGGAGGTGCCTAACACCTAGCCACCTACAACAGCTACCTAAGTACATACTCCTACAGTTCCTGCACCAACAAATACATCTACACCTACGTCTCCACCTACTATGACTTTGGATTTTATTCATACTAATAACTTCTATACCCGGCGTATTTCAGGATACATATTATATGATTCTAAGTTTACACTTAGATTTTGGCAAACATTGGCAAACATTTCATTGCTGTCGGCGCTGGGTTTGATTAGTATCCATTTTGGACCATGCCCTTTGGTCGAATTAAATATTTTTGTTTCCTTTTAGATTCAATTGGGTCTTCAGAATTTTTATAAAATTTTTACTTAAAAGTTTTTTTGGTTTTAGACATTGGGCAAAAAACAAAAAGTAGGTGCTTGATGTGGGAATGTTAACACATATTTATAATAATAGTTTGAGTTTTGAGTTTTATTCCAGTCAACTACTTTAGCTGTTTATATGTTACGTTAAACATGAAAATAAAATCATGGTGATTCTCATATTAATTCAAGTATATAGTTGTTTTAATATGAGAATATCTGCCATGTACTAACAAATTATACTTTATATCATTTGCATGGAGAAAATTTCTTTAAATTAACAGAATATACCGACTTACATATATTTTAATAAAGAAGATTAAAATAAAATACATAAATAAAAAAACTATTGTATCCATATTGATATTTTATTTTATTAATTGACACAAGACTGTCGTAACTCTTAAGGTAGAGTCATGAAAATTGACAAATTTAGTTAATACTATTTTATTAGGGAAAGCTGCAGCTTGTTGATTTTTTTTTTAATAAGTAACATAAAAATTATTGATCATGTAGGAATTACTTATTAAGAAAAAAAATACACAGGTACATACTTTTTGGTTTTCCCACTCAAAAAAAAAAAAAACTACCGTAATGACAGTACGCGTCAAATTTTTCCCGCGCTTTTTTTACAATGGAACGTACACACGCACTTTCAACAACAGACTGTGTTACAGTTTTGCGAAATGTTGTTTTTATAGAGCGTAACAAGAGTTCATCTTCGCCAAATTATCTTTTAATCTAGCCCTTTTAATGGTTAATTTAAATTTATAACTCACGATATTTGTAAATAAAGATACGATTGTTACATACATAAGTAATTGGTGGTTATCTATTGTAATAAATGTTACAAAATGCATCTTAGACTTCCTTACGAAAACCACATGTCGTTTGTATAAAAAATAATGTAAGTATGCTAATTTCATACACAACTCGATGTTTCTGCGACTTTCTTAACTCAAGAAAAAAACTGTTATACCCATTTACCTATAAAATAATATATATATATATTATTTTATAGGTAAATATAACTAATATATATATAAAAAAACTAACTAACTAACTAAAAAACCAAAACTAAACCTATAAAACCTTTAAAAAAATCTCCCATAAAATCCAAAAATAATTATAATTAATTAAATTCTTAAATTTAAAATAACACGTTCCTTATTAATGCAGGATTATAGGAATACAGCTACTGAGGACGAAAATAAGGTAAAGTCACATTTTATGAGATTCTGTGACGTTCAAGAATTTAAAGATATTCCAGGACTTTTCCTTCTTTTTCGTTTTCTTTTTCAGACGTTTCGTGAATAAATACAATATATCAAATCACCTGCCCTAGGCAATATACAGGCGAACGAGATCATTTGATTGTATGTTTTTTAAGCGAACAAAGAAATGCTTCAAGGATTTTTACATCACGAAACAACAAAGAAATTTCGAAATTATAACAAATGACCATCTTAATAGGCTACAAAAATACCTTATTAGTTATTAAATAGGTACTCCATGATTATGATAATGGCCTTGAGCTTATCGAAGTGATTAGAGAGATTAGAGCACAGAATTTAACTTTCGTATGATGGCGTAGACGCTGTTGAAGCTTTAACCACTAAGCTATAAGGACAGAAGGTTCTAGAGTCTAGACCTACTAGATAAACTCTAGTTTGAGTATATAAATCCATTCCTTTACTCTCATTACTACTTACCGGAATGGTAAGTAGTAATGAGAGTAAAGTTCGAGGGTATGCTTTAACCACTAGAAGCAGGTGGAGCTTGAGAAAAATTAACCTGCAAAGAACTTGTAGGATATAAAATATTGTATTAGTATTCCAAGAACCTGCAAATGCTACTTTAGGCAGCACTGATTTAATTTAATATGTTACGAGAGGAACACCCAAACATGGTGTTATAGATGTAATGATGTCTGCTGATATGAATGAAGGCGGTAGATTTTATCTTGAAAGTGCATGAGACAAGTTTTTACCCATTTGGATTTGTCAGAGCTGTGTGTGGGATCGTCTGAGCCTTATACACTCCGTTTAGGATAATTTCACCTCGAAGTTTATATAGGAGTGATCATTATATCGGCATAAAGGTCCTGTCAGAGGTAAAATAACTGAACGGACTGTACTATACGACCTAAGCTGATTTAGTCTGTAAGTCTGTTGAGTCTGTATCACCTAAGTTGTGAGATTTCATTGGGACTGTCATTCCAGGCCATTCAAGTACAGATACTTTACTCCCAGTATGGGATAGCTAAGTATGCTTTGGCACGTACTAGTTGACTTGTCCGGAGTCATACGATCACCATGACCACACTGAAATATTGGTTTAGAAGAACTAGCATGTGTCCAGTTCACACGCGATATAAAATCTTTATTTGTAATCTTTAATCAACTTTTGCAAATTTTCTCTTACTTGTGCCAGTAGATGTCGGTTCGGACCGCAATAAGTCGTGCAAAAGGTGCAGGAGTCGTCATATATTTCTATTTCGTATATAAAACGAAATTTTATAATACTGTCGCCTTTTCGAGTATTTAAATCCGAAGAAATCAAAGAAATTTTCACTTAAAAAATACAAAGGCAATAATACAATGCGTACATGCAAATTGCAAATACAGATTAAAGAATTAAGATAAAATTCCGCATTCATTAACCAATATAATAGGAGGTAGAAGATAATACATGTAACAATATCATCAAGAAAAAACAATACAAATACAACACTTCAACATGAGCCACAAACTGTAAGCGCCAGCGTCTATATAAAAAAATGTAAAAAGTGTTGGGGTACAGTCGTTGTCAAAACTACAATAATAATCTATAGTCTATTCGCGTTAAGTTTGCAGTAAATCATCAGTGCAAGCGACAAAATGGCTTACTTTAATGTGGCTTATACGTTATGGGTCAACTTATGATTCTAACTAACTAATTCGAATAGACTAATGCTATCATCGAAATAATGCACTCAAAGTACTTACTTACTTAGACGTAAGTGTTATTTTCAAATTTATGACGATTTTGTATTCCACATAAAAATTAAATAAAAATATTTTGTAACATTATTTTAATGTAGGTAACTCTACAGGTAGTAGGTACGTATAATAATAAATGTAGCAGTCTGTAGCACAAATTTAATTGAATACAGGCATCGTAATCTAAGAGTAGGTATCTAAGTAAAATCTTAAAAAAGTATGAACGTACTGTACCTTTACCCTATGCACAGTCCATTCCGAATTATTTTACCTCTGACAGGACCTTTATGCCGACGGCATAAGGATCAATTTCATAGAAACACCGAAATGTTTCTGAACAGACTTACTACAAAATCAGAAATCAAACTTAGAAACATCTGAGATCAAACCGCTGTCATCTGTCACTTGAAAACAAGATGGCGGAACAATGGTCTCAAATGAGACCTTGCTCTATTTACAAAAAAAATACTAAGTAATTGTAATACCACCATAGAATCTTGTTATTAACAATTAAGCATAGATTCAACTGAGTACCTAGTACTTGATAATGAATAATTATAATACATTTTAAGATCAAGGTTGTTCAATGTTAAGATCCGTCTTAAGAACTTTTAAATTAACTAGCTTTTTTCCGCGGCTTTGTCCACGCAAACATAGTATTATTCCCACGGGAATGCTGAACTTTTTCGGGATAAAAAGTAGCCTATGTTTTAATACAGTGCCCAAACTATGGTAATTCCAAATTTCATCGAAACCCGTTCAGTAGTTTTTGCGTGAATAAGTAATAAACATACATCGAAACATCCATCCATCCTCACAAACTTTCACATTTATAATAGTAGTAGATAATTCACCATACTTAAATTCGTTTTAAGCGCGCTCGCATAAAGAAAGGGATCGAAACAAAGAAAGTCTATATACATTCAGTTGTCGTCTCGTATGTAGATTGTAGACTGCACACAGCTGGAGAGCTGGTTACTGAGACTCCGTGTGTCTGTCTGTTACCACTCACCAGGCTGTATCTCATGAAAAGTGATAGCTAGACAGTTGAAATTTTCACAGATGATGTATTTCTGCTATAACAACAAATACTAAAACAAAAAATAATAAAAAGTCGGTAAACAATTTTTATGGGGCCTCAAGGGAGCCATCCCATACAAAAAACTTTATTTTTTCACTGTTTTCGCTCGATGACTATCAGGGATTCCCAAAGTGACTTCCGTAGTATAGTAATTTTTTAGGGTTCCGCAAAAATTTATTTTGAAATAGCGCAAAATATGCGATAAAAGGGACTCGTTACTTTTATGTAAGTAGACTACTTAGTCCAGACTAGGGCACATTATGGGCCCTCCCCATATAGGCGTTCCATCAAATTAAAGGTATTTGTTTGGTGTTCCCTTACCATAAAAGTTTAGAAACCGCTGCCGCGCTAGTATGCATAAATAATGGTACGCAGTGGCGTATTTACCCTAGGGCCAATAGCGCACTGACATAATATCGTCCCCACATCGGTTAACGGATCTAATAAATGTGAAAACGCTCTTATGCCCACGACATAGGAGCGTTTTCTGATCCGATATCGGATATATTATGTACACATAAGAACGTACCAGGTACATACTATACATATAACCTAGTAAACTTAGTATTGTTTGTTTTAGTCTTTTCACTGTCAGTTTGATCTTACTACAGACTCCGCTTACACATTCGTGCTCTTCTGAATTGTGTCATAGACCTTAAAAGTGACAGAATCGCCAACATTTTAGCCAGAACCCCAATGTTTTCTTTCAGATATGTTTTTAAATGAAAATGAAAAATGAAAAAATGTTTATTCAGTATCATTTAAAAATAACAAGTTGCTATGATCGTAATAAGTATTTATAGTATTTTTATATTTTTTTTATTTTATATTTTTTAAGTATTTTAAGTATAAACGTTGCTATGATCTCCCTTTAAGTATTAACCTGTGTTAGGAGACCCCGCTCTTTCCGTAAACAAACAAAAGGTACATGAATTTTTTAAAGTGAGTCAACCGTAAAATGAAATGAAATTAAACTATAAGTACCTATATGCACACAATAATACATTTGCATTTACATACTTAATATCTTACAGCTAAAAAGTTCGACGTAATACATAATAATTAATAACATATGAAAATCGAACAGTACCTAACCTGTAAATAACAATCAAATTCAATTTCGAGTACAAAACGATAGACGTATAGACGTTAGGTAAAACCAATGTTGTAAAAATATGTTTCGAGAATCGTCGCTTTTCGTATAATTTTCATAGAAAAACGAACATTTCCGAGCACTATTAGTTGGATGATCGCGCTGTGCTTGAAATAAATTTCTGTGTTTAATCATAATCATATATATAAATTGATTTTAAGTTATAAATAGATTTTAAGTTTAATCCAAAAATAAGCAAAAGTGTGGATAGTTAACTAATAATCGGCCACTGCATAATGTGACGGCAAAATTTAATAGGCCGGGGCGCCAAATCTTCAATTACGAAAGGTTACCATCAGAGGCGTATTTCACCTCACACTGCATAGTCCAACTCACACTCGGCTGGTATCACTCGGCAGAATATCATTGGTTGGTACTTAATACTTACACTAACAAACCTCGGTACAGCCAGAGATTAAATCTGCGCCGTCTTTCTTGAGTTACCATTCTGTCTCGCCTCTCGGGCAAAACTTTCGTCACCATCTTGCCATTTCCGTGTGGGGTCAAGTCACATATAAATCTGATCAGCATCATGGGAAGCACTAGTTTTGTAACCTCTAATCTATTGTTTATGCACAGTCTGCCATCAACAGGAAAACGGTTGCTTACTTGTGCTTACAAAACACAATCATTGTAGGAATACTAGAAATAAGAACAAGTTAGAAAATACCGGTGATCAGAATTAGCAAAGTAAGTAATCGTTTAAAGGGTACACGCCTTTACAATTTTTCAAAAGATTCCCAGAAAACGTTCAAAATCTTTTTATTATTATTTTAACCATTAATCAATTCAAAAAAGTTGTTAAATAACGTTTGTGTGCTTAATTTATAGTTACTAATTATATCATTAACGATTGCACACCTTGGGAATAACATGGGCCCCTGCAAGGCTGCTTTTATGTACTTAAGTATGTTCTATGTACTTGTAACTTGAACTAGCCCGGCGAGAAGAACCGGCGTAAGAAATTCGCACGGGCCCACCTTTTAGCAAAAAGATGGGAAAATTGTTCTTTTCAAAAAATATTTTTACAATTTTGTAACTTAATCTATACCTGGTGTTTTTTCAATCAGTGTCCAAAGTGTGTATAAAAATACTAATTCTGAATAAAAAATTTGACTTTGGCAGCCCCACCAGGAAAATTAGTCGCGATATGGCTGGGACCTCAGATTAAATAAAAAATAGCGCTGGGACTGTATTGTCCGGAATACGTAATTCCGGTGAATATTCAGAGCATTGAAAATAAAACTCTTGGCGAATACTATAGAGTTGAAAATTGTAGTCTCGATTTTCAACTCTATGGTATCGAGCTGTCATTTATGACATTGAAATTTGACTCGACACTTGTGTGTTCATTTATCTCTATCTATCAATCAGCTCTATTGTTTAAGAAAGAAGAAAGAGATAGATAGATATAAGAGCAGAGCTCTATTTTCAGTGTTCTGAATTTTCAGATCATATAAGCTGGGACAGCTTTAGGCTGGGACTTTATTGTACGGAATCCAGAAGGTTGAAAACCGAACACTAGTGTTCCATTTTCAGCTCTGCTGTAATAATAATAATATCTTCTTCCACGCCACGTCGATCTGGTCCTGTACTGTATCCGAAGAACTTGTATCACAGGTACCAGACAACAGAAATATATTTAAAACTATTATACTATACACATATTTAAGATTTTTATTATACTATACATATATTTACTCCACATTCAAGACCCAGGTACACAGGAAAACTTTTTGTCCCTTCGGCGGGATTCGAACCCGCGACCTCCGGCTTAAGCGCCGACGCGCTAACCACTAGGCTCTGAATTTTCCCCGGCCTTCCGGATTCCGGATCATATACTCCCAGCCTATTACCTAACTTTTGGTGGCATTCATCATTCATGGATCGACCGATCGATGCTTTAGTCCACCCCGCTAGCCTCTATCCACTGCGGGCCCGCAATCTATTTCAACAGCTGGCAATATATCCAGTTATCTTCTCATCTGGGAACATCTTAACTACTAATCTCATATCTTACTTGATATGCTAATTCTGTGAGAAACCGTTCCTTACGTAGATTATGAAAGAAGTAGCAAGTAATTTTTTTTACTGTGTACTGTGTAGTAACTCTATCCTACAGACTTACAATACTTTTACTAGATACTATCGAACAAGTTGCCGCTCGACCAGGCATAAGATGAAAATCGCTTAAAAGCGCCGCCGTTGTAACGTGCGCACGCACACATACTCAATAATATGGTTCAATCCAATATCATTATTGTAGTATATTTAAATCTATGGTTCGACCACGACTGCAGTCGTTGCGGTCACCTCCATTGTGATTAAATATTTTGAGGCGTCCTAGGCAACATTTTTGTTGAATAACTGGTCGAGCAGAAACTTTGTCGATATTGTACCTAACTCTTATTTGGTTTATCCTAGATTCTACATCTAAAATAAAAGTAAATAATTAGTACATAAGTAATTATTATTTATGTTAATATAATATTAATATGTATCCTTACTATAACAGTTATTTTGCTTACATTTTGCAAATAGTTTTATTTCAGTACAAGACGTCTCAATTCTTATTTTATAGTTAAAAAGGTGTAGACTGTCGATAGCATAAAATATTTATAAACAAGACTTAAATTCCAAATCCAAAAGAAACAGTAGAAAATGTATGGTACAACGCCATCTATCGATTTTGAAATTCAACCGTATTTATACTAATAAAGAGACAATCTGTTGTGTCTTCAAGTATAGTAGACAGGGCACTGCCATCTGTTGGTGGTTGACAGGCGTTTAAATTGTAAACGTATATTTTTAATTATTAGAAATATAATACTTTAAAACTTTGTGTCATTTCAGTAACAATATTCAGGGTAAGAAAAAAATCTTCCTTCAAAAGTAGTTAGTAAACGTTTTTTTACTTAATGTAAACTTGCTTTAGAATCATTGAAAGCGCCATCTAACGTCGAATAGCAATAAGATCAAGGTCGGGCGGCGGCTATTTACAGCGGCATTTATCAAAGGAAACTCAAGCCGAAAGAGCTTTTAAATACAATTAAGTATCATTACTTTCATAAAATCAGTATATTATGATCATAAAAACGCGATTTAGTTATTCCTTCTAATGAAATGTAGTATTAAATCTTACTCAAAATTTTGTAATTACATCAACCAAAAGATTTTTTACGGAAAATAATGTATTTCACTACATACTATTTATTAATTAAATCAATAAATTTTGCTTACAAAACATCATTATTGTACCTAGAATAAATATTAAATTGCGTGATACGTTAATATCAATTTATAAAAATAATAAACAAAAATATATAATTGTGATCAATCGAACCTATAACCCAGAGTGTGTTCTAACAATTAAGCCTTATGTATCTGTCGGCACCTTTGACCGCGCCGAAAGGGCGGTTTGTTTCTTTTGATTTTTGAATACAATTTCTCATTCGCCGACGAGATTTTGACGAGTGAACAGCGTTTTGCTGCTGCAGACTATTGCTAGTAGAAGTCGTAAGTTAAACTTTTTTTAGATTGTAGTATATAAGTTTTGCAGGGTTAAATTATTAACAAGTAATAAATAAATGAATTTTAATATCTCTTGGAAGTTCTAGCGAGTAGCAATGCAAGTACTTATAGATAACAAGTACCTATCCGGCGGGAACCGACAACCGTATTTTATCAGTAGTTGTTGTATCTTCATCTAAATTCGTTTACAAGTAACTTTTATGTGAAAAGTATGTTCTTAGTTCTTTAAATGGTTTTTAGTCCTTACATATGAAATTGGCGTTTTGTCGTACTGGCCACTTTGATCTCAAATATATCTTAAATTGATACCACTATTTACTCGTGCATTTGTGTTTCGAAAACCGCAATATTATTTGTTTTTTCCTCTTTTGGTTTTTTCTTTGCGTTACTCTGTTTACAAAATGGAAAACTTTAAATATCGTATTATTTTCGAGTACGAGTTCCACCGTGGTGGCACCAGTGCTGCAGAAACGGCTCGAAGGATTAATGATGTGTATGGCGGCGGTGTCGCAAAAGAAAACACACGTCGTTTTTGGTTCCAACGTTTTCGTTCTGGAAATTTCAACCTGCAGAACAAGGTCGGCCGCAGACCAAAGTTGATAATGAAGAATTAATTAAAGGCTATTGCGGAAGCGGATCCATCGCAAACCACGTCCGAGTTAGCTGCAGGCTGCGGTGTTAGTAATAAAACTGTTTCAATCCACAAGCAAATTGGGAAGGTGAAAAAGCTTGAAAGGAAGGAAAGGAAATCTACCTCATGAATTGAGTGCAGCAAACGAACAAACGCGCGTCGACCGCTGCGTTATATTACTCAACCGGCACAATAATTAAGGGATTTGATTTGAAGGGATTGAAAAGTGGATCCTGTACAACAATCGGAAACGCTATCCCAATGGCTGAACCCTGTCGAACCAGCTAAAGCCTGCCCCAAGCAAAAATTGACTCAAAAAAAGTTACTTGTGAGCGTTTGTTTGGTGGACTAGTGCCGGTGTCATTCACTACAGCTTTCTTAAATCTGGCCAGATGATTACGGCAGATGTCTATTGCCAACAACTGCAAATCATGATGGAAAAGCTAGCTGCTAAACAACTGGTCTTTGCTCCCCGGACCTTGCTCCAACAGATTACCATTTTTTTTTCGAAATTTGGATAACTTCTTGCAAGGTAAAAATTCAACTCCGATGGGGGGCAGTCCATAGCGCCTTTAAAGATTTTATTCGATTCCTATTCGAATGGTTTTTTAGTAAAGGAATCCAGGAACTGCCTATGAGATGGCAAAAGTGCATAGATAGCAATAGTAATATATACTTTGATTAAATAAATATATTACGTTTAAAAAAAAATCGACTTTATGTTCCTCCTTTACAAAACGCTAATTTCATAATATGTAATGACCTAATATTAAAGACTTGGCACAACAGTTTTATTAAATAAAATATTAACTGCAATCTCATAAATTTTCGTGCCGTATATTATACAGGTAAATTATTTCTCAAATTATTAATATCAATTTTCGAATTAAATTTAAAATAAAATCCTCTAATAACAAAGTAATTTTAAGAAGAACCTCAATTTGATTCATTCAATCTTCAAACTTCATTATCAACGGGATTGACATTTTTGCGGGAGGTACCACGGGGGTTGTACGTTTCGTAGTAAAAAACGTAAATAATAATAAAAACTTTTTAATGCAAGTAAAATGAATAAACTTATAATTTGTTATATAAATTGTGTTACTATGTTTCAGAATAATGTTTCCAACCAAGAATATATTTGAGAGCAACGAAATGAAAAGGCTTTTTTCGCATTCCATCGAAAATGGTGAATACTTAATTATTACACAAATACCTAAATATTTATAGTATGTAAGTTTTAAATATATGTTAAATGCATACTGTAGCTTATGCTTATGCTAAAGCTAATTTTTTTTACAGAAAGTTCAATTAGGTAATTAACGTAAAATAAATTTAAAATAATTGAATACATAGGTACAATAATAATTATAGATACGTAGGAACTTTCTGCATAGCAACAGATAAGAGACAATATGTTTACGGTTTACAGAAATACCTTACTCCTTCTAAGTAGGTACTTACTAAGTTTTTAGGCATCCGGCAAAAATCTGCACATTGCTGAGAAAAATTTAGATTGGCCAGTGCCCAGTAACAATATTTTAAGGTATATTATTGAAAATGAAGAGGAGACTGTTTTTTAATGTTTCAAAAGAAGTTGCCGCTCGACCAGGCATAGGATGAAAATCGCTTAACAGAGTAGTTATATCGCACGCATGAAAACGTATATACTCACGTGTAAATACACAGTTCAACCACGTCTGCAGTCGATGCGGTCACCTCCTGTATTCAAATATTTTCAAGTGTCCTAGTACAAAGGAAAATGCTTAGAAAATGGTGGAGCAGGAACTTTGTCGATATTGTACCTACACAATTACAAAAAATCTATTTTTATATTTTTATGTCCAATTTTCAGATGCCGCACCTCACTACTCTTTATTTCAATCACCAATAGCCAACCGCTCGTCTAGCTCCGCTGACTCCCTTTCACCGGAAAACTACTTGGAGATACCATTCCAAAACCACCATGATGTAACAATTGGAAGATCTCGAGTAACACCATCGCCTGAATCCTCTATTGAAAGAAATTTGATGTTCACAACGTCACCACAACCATTTCGATCATCACAAATATATGAATTGCCAAGATCTTACGAGTCTAGTGCTATTAGACCGATTGTTGGTCGCAAAATCCTAGGAGCAATGCAAGTTAAGAACAGAGAGACTGGTATGTTCCCTGACTGGACTCCGCCTAGCAGTCAACCAAAGAGCTACGAGCTATTCCCGAAAACTGAAGATCACGTTATGCCTACAATTGCACCAACATTATCCATGCATCGACCAAAATCTAACTATAGCAACACACATTCAAACTATAGTTGTAATCCTACATATTATAATAACAGAGTGCCACAGTCAAAGCCACAATTTGGGGGACAGATCTGCACCTTTTGCCGTAAGAACGGCGAACGCCCAGCAGTATATGAGGACCACTGTGTGAAGGAGAAAGTCGAAGGGAAATACATAGTTACCTGCCCAATATTAAGGTCACATAGATGTCAGCAATGCGGTGTATCTGGCGATGATGCTCATACTATGTAAGTGTTTATACTATTGAAAGACTTTTATAATCTTCTGATACCAGCTAGGGAGCTGGTGGCGATTTAGGCTTATGATTTTATTGTAGTTGATATCAGTAATGTAGTTTGAAACATGTGAACTTGAGAAAAATAGTGGTGAGCTCAGGTAGCTTTTTTTTTATAAATAATAAAGTTCTCACTTTTTGTTTTTCTCAAGAACATGCACGAGAATAATTTTTATCTACTGATATTATGTACTTCCGTAATATTGTATTGTATTGTGTCGGCTATAATATATAAAAAAATATACACATCGGTCCATTGATAAAAATACACCCTATACAATTCCTACTATTAATTACTAAGCTCTTAATCTCATCATCTTATCATCATCTCATCTTAATGTATTTTTTTCTATGTACTAATATTTCTTGTTTATTTCCAGCACATACTGTCCAGTCCTTAGAAGCAACAACAATGGCAGACCCCTTGTGTCCACGACTGTGAAACTCAAGAATACACCAATCAAAAGCAACGGTAAGAGGAGGTATACTGGACAGATTCCTAGAATGTGAACGTCAGGTCACACTCACACTAGGTTCTAATTATCCCACTACTTACTAGATAGCTCACACCGAGACGCTGCATTTTAAAGATTTATAATTGAACTTTATTCACAACACAAGAAGACACACGTTTATTTGCAAGATATTTAATTTCGAGCTGCAACGCGCGCGGCGCTGCTCTTGCAATGTATATCTCCTCGAGTTGTGAATAAAGTTCAATTTTATATCGCTATCTTATAAATGCAGCGGCGCGTCGCGTCTCGATGTGGCCCTGTAAACTACAGGCTGTAGTAGATTTAAGCCTTGTATTTAGAACCTAACTGAAGGTGCGTGATAATGTGAGAGGCTGTATATGTTTTATACTGAAACCTGTATGTCTTTGTCATAACATAACATATCGGCGCGGCATCGTCGTCGGCATAAGAGCGTTTTATCATTATCAGCTCGGATAATGGGAAAACGCTCTTATGCTGACGACATATGAGCGTTTTGCGGTCCGATATCTCGTATCGTTTCGCGTAATGTTAAAACTCTCTAAAGCACCTTACTTGATGGATTTGCAGGCTGGATTGTGAGTTTAGAGGGTCCGAAAAACGATCCAACTATTCGTTTTATTAATTTAATTGTTAATTATTAATTTTTTTTCGTTTAAAGTCAAATAACTTGGTTTTTCGAGCGCCTTAGATGTCTTCTGGGTGTAGAATATTAAGATGTTTGCACACAGCGGTTATATAAATTTACTTAACAGTGTTAGCACATTAGAATTTTACAATGTAAGTAAATGTAAGTCTACCAAAATGTTATGTAACATTATCTAATAATGTTACACAGTGTGTAACATTGTTAGATAATTTAATAATAATAATTTTGCACCCTAAATCATAGAGGCCAAATTATTTTGGATTTAAGATATTGTATGTAATCATGATCTCGGAGGCTTAATCATAGAGTATATGATTTTGACCTTAAAAGGACTTAAAGATGGAACTTATATTTGCAAGTGATTTTTTTTTGTATCTCGTTTGCATTGGGCCAATTTTATATGAGAATATTTTGTACCATTAACGCCCTCTAAGCGGCGCGGCGGGGCTTAAGTAAATACGATTGAAGACAAGTGACAAATGTACACGCATGTAACTGTGTTCAGATCGAAATTTGATCTGAATAGAGTGTAATAAATATATATTAATATACTGTATAGTTAACTCGTATCCATTAAACTTATTAGTTATTAAAGTAAAACTTACACTTTGGGTATTACAAACATAACTTTTTTGAACGACTTTTGCATTGCCTAATTTTAAAATGCACCATTGATTCCATCGTGGCGACGACAAAACAAAGTAAATAGTCCATTCAGAGGTATTTTAAGTCGGAATTTCTATAAGACTTCGACGACATAAGAGATCCTTATGTCGTCGGCATAAAGGTAAAAAAGGTCCTGTTATAGGTAAAATAACTCTGAACGGACTGTACAACCCAACCAAGTGTTGTGGTTGGTGGTGGCTCCACTGTCTTTTTTTTTAATTTTTGAACTTGTTTTTACCTCTACAAAATGTTTGAGCCTGTTTTTTGATCTCTTTAGTTTTAGGAAAAAGTTTATTTTAAGAAGTCTGTTGTCTGTTAGAAATTAGTAATAATAAAAGACTAATTAAGATATATACATGACCATATACAGAGCGGATTTAGGGATAAAATAATCTGAAGTTAGGTTAGAACTTAAATTAAGTAAAATTGGCATTTATTACAATTTAAAAAAGCTGGAAAATGGGATAGC
Organism: Phengaris alcon alcon; assembly: GCA_037179445.1. Classification (NCBI taxonomy): domain Eukaryota; kingdom Metazoa; phylum Arthropoda; class Insecta; order Lepidoptera; family Lycaenidae; genus Phengaris; species Phengaris alcon. Next base: position 1,436,336 of record JAYRCH010000034.1, read on the forward strand.
CTACTCTTTATTTCATGTGCTCTTTAAATTACAATAGCGTTATTACCTGTGTATATTTTGAAAAGAAATGCAAAACCATTAACCGTGTTTTACTAATAAGACAGGTTCTAAATATATTTTAACTCTTAAAATGTGCTAAAAGTGAAGAAAAAAAACTGTTAAATAATGTTAATATGACCTAATGTGACATGCATTAGCATGATTTTAAGAAAAAGTCTGTTAGTATTGAAATATCCAACCGAGATTTTTAAAGTACTCAAATAATGATTTAATATTAACACTGCATAATATCCACAAGATAATGGTTTAGTTCCAAGGTAAAATGATATTCAATAATTTTCACGTTAAATGTGTAGCTTGCATGGGATGTTGCTTTTTAACTTTTATTTACTCCATTTTTTATAATTTTGATTTTTATGACTATTTTATTTCTGACGAAACATTGACTATTGAAAAATAATAATCTAAGATTAAGCAAAAATATTTTTGAAATAATATTAAAAAGAAATCATGCCCGTTTTTTAAATTGCGTATTTAGGATTTTAAGGTAACTATTGACTAAAAATAATGTATAATAATAAACTGAAATTATGAATGGACCAAGAAATTACAAAAGATGATCATATCATGTAAATCTCGCAACTTTTAGTTTTTTACTGCATTGACTATGAACAAGGCTTGGCCAAAAATGAAAAAAAATAACCAAGTTTTAATGCTGTGTAAATATTTATAAACATTTTAGAATTCCATTGATTGACTAATATCAAGACTTGACCAAAAAATGTCATGATTATTATTAAGACGGAATTTTTTTATTTTTTATTTCTTGCTTTTTATGCTATATATATTATTGCTTTTTATGATTTTGTTTTGATGCATGTAACATAGTTTTAAGTGTGACAAAAATGTTTTAGATAAAAATTAAGTGTTGGTACTATTTTATATAATTTTAGCTTGTTATTAATATTTTAAAATTAAAAAACAAGCTTTGATTATGATTTCTTTTACGATGTAGTTCACATCTTTCTTTTAGCACATAGAATTTCGTACATTGACTCATCGCTATTTGTCTCTTTCACTCGCGCGCGAATATATTGCTATCGCGTTTACACAAGTACGCGTTAGGATTGCGCTAGTAATATTATATTCGTGCGCGAGTGAAAGAGACGCAAGTAGCGATAGTCAATGTACAAAATTATACGTGCTCCGCGAACGAACTTTATCCGTGAATTGAAACATTAGTTTCAAAAAGCATCATAATATGTGTTGGTGTCGTTTAATATTTATATGGGTTTTTTGAAAACTTAAGTTACCACAATTAGTGTATTAAGTACGAAATTGAAGGAATATGATTTAATTTTTAATGTTTTAATAACTTACATTTCTTGTAAAGAAAAAAATGTTTTGATTTCATAAAAAAAAATACAAAAAAGAAATAAAAAATTCTAAACCTGTGTCCTGAAACATACTTCTCAAAAAATTCTTGTTAAGGCTTTTCAGAGCATTGAAAATAGAAATCTGTATTCTGTGCTATCAATAGAGTTGAAAATCAAAGCGTCGAGTGTCGGCTGTCATCTATGACATTGACATTTCACTCGACATTTTTATGTTCGATTTTCAGCACTATTGTACTAGCGCAGAGTTCTATTTTCAGTGCTCTGAATTTTCCCCGGTCCGCCGGATTCCGGATTATATAGTCCCAGCCTAAGAAAAGTACACATTTTGTATGACAGTATTAAATTTTGTGAGAACTATAGTTTTTTAAGTATTTCGATTTTAGAATGAATTATGTGTTATGAATTTGGTACCTCGTTTTTAAGACTGAAATTGTTTAAAAATTACGATAAAGATTGATTACGATTACGTGATGAAAGATGATTTATCATAGATTTAAAGGATAATAAGTAAACAATAACGCGAAGAATATTCGTCAAAACAAAAGCATTTTGTGCACTTTTTGTTGTTTGATTACTTAGCAAAATAGACTTTTTTTTCTTCGAGTCTGATTTTTTAATTTTATAAAAAGATTTTTATGTTATGTTCGAATTTTAAAGTTTTATGTTAGTACATTATGTACACTGATATTTTATAATATTATTTTTTAAGTCATAAATATATGATTTTTAAATACCTACACACTGTTTTATTAGTCACGACCGAATTCTTAAACACTATTAAAGTTCTTCTCAGGTTGTCTTTGCTTGGCAGAATAGGCTAGACTACTGATATGAAAGGTACTACAGCTATTTTGTTTCACATCACAAATGCCACAAATGATTCGCAAGTCTCGTGAAAACGCTCCATACAAAAGTCGTACCTAACTTGTGACGTCAGTATTACGATAATTAATGTTTTTTACATATAGGTGTACAAGTAAACGAATGATGTAGGTTTTTTTGTACTAATTTAGCAGAACATTTTGAATCGTTTATTGTATTTTTTAGATGAAGGTATCTAAATAATTACCTACTAAACTATACAAAAAAACGAATGCTTTAAGACTACACGACTGATATAAATCTTTTTTCATTCACTGGCTATAAGAAAAAGGGAGAAAGGAAATGTGTGTTCGCACCTCTATTGCCCCTACAGCAATAAACGAAACAACTCTCTCTGTTTCTATCTTCAATAACTTACATCTCCCTCTCAACTTCCGTTCTCCTAGCCCGATCAAACTTTTCGTAACGTTCTCGTCACGCATTCACCAGCTTACTCCCCAAGTCAAGCGTGCGTAATTTTTTTTTAAGTTTGTCAATTAGTAGTACACAATACCTCATATTTCTGAGTATTTAAGTAAATTAAACAAACTATTTTACATGTAGTTGTCTCCACAATAGGCTCTTTGACTCTTTCTTTCTTTCTTTCTTTTCTAAAATCCTAAACTAATTCTAATTGTTCCGTTACCCCAAAAAAAATTGAATATTATTTTAAAATCTTAGAAACCCACAAAACTTTAATTTAAAAACAGCCGAAAACTCCTCCCGCCATAATTGTCGATAGATAATCTGTGCTCTGACGTCATACTAATAGTAAACAATCACTTGACACAGTTTTGCTGAGAATGTGCGACGTTTTTGTTTTTGTATTTCCTCCAAAAATTTTGTTATTTCGGTTCTGTGTAATATTGGTAGAAGATTAACCATTAGATATTCGTTGATGTGCAAGTGTGTGTGTCGTTGTGTGGGCAAGTGGTACAACTAAGCGTGCTATTTTGTGTCCCTCCAAAACTCCCTAGGAACTATAAATAAAGTTTCTACCCATTACTGAATCAGTCGGCTTGACTCATTGACTGCACTGACTATTTATTTGGACTTTGACTAGACATATAAGTAGCTTTTGAGTATTCGGCCGATAGTTTTAAGTCAAATTGTCTTCAGTCTTCACTGTAAAATGTTTGAAAAATTAAAGACCCTCAAAAGGGCGGGATACTACGTATCTCTCTGGTTAAGCCAGCACATTCGTGCAGAAGTATGGTTCTCCCACCTGTACTGTCCAGACGAAACAAAAGTTCCCAATAGATATGGGCCAAATGTATTTATAGTTTCACGGACAAGTTTATTTTCGACACAACGGTGCGAAATCTCTCGCACGTGTTTTGTTTCCAGTCTGATAAAGTGAAGTTCAGAAAATTAGAAAATGCCGGCCTACGACTGGCCTATTGATACTAATTTACCTGTGATGAAGATAGTCACGCCGAGAAATGTACATATGTGTGGTGTTTATGGCATGTAAGTTTAGTTTTTCATTTGTTTAGCTCAGAGCATTTTAAAATTAGTTACTTAATGGTATAGGTAGGTAAACGTGTAACAAAAAATAGTGTTAATATATTTTCTAGACCTATTTATTTATTATTATTTGTAATTTAAAATTGCCTTGGGGCAGCCGAATGTGTACGGAAATAGCCGAATATAAATGTTTAAACCAGTGCTAAATAATATTTATGTTAAAAATCATTGTCAAATATTAATATGAGGAAGATGGAAATGTAGTGCTTCGTGAATCATCAGTTTTGTTTGACTATTTCCATAGATAATCGACTGCCCCGCCCTAAGGCAGTTTATGTTGCCGAAAATGCTTTTAATTTTTGTTACATTTGTGACTAGACTGTTTAAAAAATGAAAAAAAAACCGTCGATATCAGCTGTGAATTGTTATTGTCAATCTGACAGTGAACGTCAAAACCAAGTAAAAAACGCACGTAGGAGTTAGGACTAATCACTGATCCATTTTAAAACATAAACTGCTGGTAGTCACAAGTCACAACAGAATATTTTTGAAAAAATAAAAAATATCTCACAAATATACAAGTTTAAATTGAATAGAGAAAGTTAAAAATCTCTGTGATAATAAAATGAGTGGGTACTACAGTAATAAACAGCCTAGTGTGTGTCACGAAGAATGTAAATCGACGTCGCCTGAATTTATCTACGGTGGTCCTTTTATTCGCAATGAAAATACTGAAGTCATTTTAGACATAGCGACACCACCAAATGAGCATTTGCAAGGGATATTCAAGAGGTAGGTGTAAATATTATGTACCTACTATTTTATGTGGTGAAGAAGAAATTTTTGTCAAGACTTTTATGTTTTGACCTAGGAAGTGACTACTAATAAAGATCATAATAAAAGTCGGCGCGAAATAACGCTTGCGTTGTGTTCCGCCGAGTCAGTTAGGGTACCAGTAACGAGTAACCAGAGGCCCAAGGGCTTTGGGGTTTTAAAGATATTTAATGCACTTGTAACTCCCCTGGTTTTGTATAATCTCCTGCTATCGAGCCATTTCTCTGCTCGTTTTTGCATGTACTCATCACTACATAATATAAAACAAACTCGCTTTTTCTGTCTGTCCCTATGTATGCTTAGATTTTTAAAACTATGCAATGGATTTTGATGTGGGCTTTTTAATGTATAAAGTGATTCAAGATGAAGGTTTATATGTATATAACATGCATAATATAGTAGAGAAACACTGATAATTTTGAGGTTTCTAATGTATGTCTTAAACAGATTATGTATGGTATTTTGTAAATTTGTATATTGATTCAATCAAAAACCGACATATTATAAAAAAAAGAATTTAAAGCCGTGGGAAAAAGGCAGTTCAATTATTAGGTATAGAAAAAAGTTAAAGTTCATAAATGTAACTGATTCATAATTTCGAATATGAGCATATAGCCCGGATAGCTCAGTTGGTAGAGCATTGGACTTTTAATCCAAGGGTCCAGGGTTCAAGTCCCTGTTCGGGCGACGACACTTTTTTAAATTTTTGTACATTTTTTAATTACTCTAAATTCTAAGTTACTTATATCAGGATATATTAAACTCAAAAGTCTTAAATCAGGAAATATTAAAATCTAACTTATTTTGTTTCACTGTCGTCGTTTTACGAAGATTTTCGTACGACTGTAAGCATCAGCTCACAACAAAGCAAAAGTTGGCGATTCAAAATTGAAATTTATCCACTGCACAAGAAGATAAATACATGTTTTATTGCAAGAGTTCGAATTTTAATACTGACGGCGAAGTGAAACACGGCGCCGTTCTTGCAATGAAACGTGTTTCTTCCTGTGTAGGTAGTAAATAGAGTTCATTTAATCTTAAAAATGCACTGCCGCGTCGCGTCTCAGTGTGAGCTGATTCTGCTGTTGTAATGAAAATGAATAATTGTTATATTAATACGTGAAGCAAAAACTTTCATTACCTACACACAAAAAAATAATATAACATTTTTTTATTATTATTATTATTTTATTTAATCAGGCAGGCAGTTGAGACAACTGATATTGCCTGTATCAAGTTATTTTCTGTCTTCTATCAGTGATTTTTGTTTTAAATATCTGTCAGTCTGTTCTTAAACTGGTTCACATTTTTGAAAGCAAAAAACCTACATTTTTTTTTTTTAAATACACTTTTTGAAAACCGCCGGAAACACTATTCGCCATGTTGGTTGATAGATTATCTGTGCTGTGACGTCATACTAGTACTATTTGTAATCAGTGTTGTAGTCCGTAGTAGTAAAATGGCGTTGTAACGTTCCGTTTGACGTTTTGACATGATTATCTTTTTAAGATGTCATGAACTATTTATTTACAGAAACGTTCCGCTTCATATGTAGTAGACATATGTGTTTAGTGTGTTTGTGTCGTCACATCCTTGCCGGAAGTTACTTCAAGGTGTTTTCATCAGTAGAAATTAAAAAGCAAGAAATAATGAATATGAGTCAAGTAGCCTATCGCAGCACTATGGCCTAAAAGGCCTATTCCACTGCACGGTATTTAGGGACCCTTACACTTATTTACGGCAGCGTAATAGAATTCCTGGAGTAGGGAAACTTTCCCTATGTATTAGGGCAACCGGAAGGTCCCGGGAAGCCTTGCTCATCGCCCTTACAATCGAGTAGTTTAATAAATAACACTTGGGACGGTTAGGGAGATTCCTGTAGCTAGAAATCTATGTGACAACCAGTCTCTTACACCCTGGCTTTAAATTGTGTCTTCTTTTTAACCGACTTCTAAAAAAAGGTGCCGGTTATACGTTCGGCTATATATATATTTTTTGTATGTTCAACGATTACTCCGCCGTCTGTGGACCGATTTTCAAATATATTTTTTTTATGTATAGGATATAATCCCAAATTGGTCCTTTTGACATCAAAGTGGTGACCTGATGATGGGATCCATGAGGAATCGAGGGAACTCCTCGAAATTTATATGGACACATATGGTGATTTCGAAGTAGTCCAAGCATATGCTACCAAAAAGTAAGATTTTTCTCCAAGGTATATCCTGGATCCAAAAGTACTGAACACAACTCCTGACTACTTATAGATACATGTTTGGGGATTTCGGCGTTGTTTAAAGAACTGCAAGCATATGCCACTATGTCAATTAGAGTAATCATCATCATCACCACCATCATCGCATTATGATGATATAAAAGGTACTTCTCATAGGATTTTACACCGACACGGATATCTTTGAACATTATACTCTGCTGTTTATGGACGTATTTGCAAAATTCTTTTGTTGTTGTAAAGGGTATAATTCGAATTTGGCCCTTTAATCAAGAAAGTAGAAACCCGATGATGGGATCCATGAGGAATAGAGGGAACTCCTCGAAATTTATATGGACATATTATATAGTGATTTTGACTTTTTCTGAAGTAACACAAGCATATGCAACCAAAAAATAAGTATTTGCACCAAGGTATAGCCTCTATGTATAGCCTGGATCCAAAAGCACCGACTGGGCTGGTACCGACTTCAAAATTAGGAAGATTTAGTTGAGAAATAGTTAAAATTTTAGCCGAATTTAACAGGGGAATTATTCATACGTTTTTTGTGTGTTTTTACTTTGGAAGTCGGTTTTATTTTTTGTTTATAAATAATAATTTTTCACTTTTTGGTCATATTTGTAATAGGCCTAATAGGGGAACATACTCACTTTTTATCCTCGTCTGTACATAATAAATCATATTTTGTTTATTCTCCGCATGAATGTTGACAACTATTATTTCGTGATCATCTTATTAGAAATAACCTTATCATTCGAAGACGTGGAACTAAAAAAGTGGAAGTATAAACGTGTTGATAATTACGTAACTTAAGTACCTACCTACTAACTTAGGCCTTTTCATCCGTTTTTGGATGATTTATACACTATACAGTATTCTCCGAGCGAAGTAACCACTCTTGAAGTACTGTAGTGCCTGGGACAGTTGGTTTTTAAATGTCGTATGGTTGCCCAAGCACACACGGCATTGTCACAACAGTCAGCCTAGTCCAGAGGAGTGACTGGTCAATACGTCTGGTGCCAACCATGTGCGGGTTTCCTCACGATGTTTTCCTTCACCGTTGGAGCGTCCGTATAATGTACTTTAGATCTGAAAAGGTCTCATTGGTACACGCCCCAACCTGGATATCGAACCTGCACTCTCTCGAGTGCGAATCAAACTGTCTACCCACTAGGCCACGGAGCTCTTACCTACCAACACTAATATTATAAAGAGAAAATGTTTGCTTGTCTACATTGAATGGGCTCCGAAACTATAGGGGAACGTCCGTTCAGAGATTTTTACCTCTGACATGACCTTTAATATTTAAACCAAAGACATAAGGATCATTCGAATAGAAATTCCGAGGTAAAATAAATCTGAACTGACTATGCTGGACCGATTTTGATGCAAGGCACAGATATATCTATACCAAGGGGAAGGAAATAGGTTAATTTTTATCGCGGCGAAATTGACGGTTTCCGAGGGATTTCCTTTTGCGTGCACGAAGTCGCGAGCAACATTTAGTATTTATCTTTGTATTTATCTTATACCTGTGTATATATGTATTTTCACACACATTTAAATAAATAGGTACCTACATGGATGTTTCTGTAGCTATGTGAAAAAAATGAAAGGTTACGAATAAATTATTATAGTATTCATTTGCCTGCTCGATGGAAACAAAACATTTTAATGTCGAAATCGAAAATATATTTACCTTATACTCACGACTTTTCTACGAAATGCTAAAAATTTTAAATTTAAAAAAGTCCAGCAAATCCAGTATCGTCTGATGGTAAGCGATTGTCACTGCCCATGGGTAGGTAGTTGCAATGCCAGCGAAGTTAAATCCCACCTTGAGTGGATAAATATAGCACGAGCGTTCCTTCTCAGTTCACGCCGGTTTTCTTTGAGACTGTTCTCTCTTTCCAGTCTAGTCGTGCCGATGCCGCGGTTAATTTGCTAATTTTACATTGCAGGAGTTTCGCTTACTACTCCCTGAAAGAGCGTCTTCCAATCATACTGACGAAAGTGATCGACCAGCTCTCCAGGGAGGGAGAGAAAATAAAGAAGGAACACAATGCTGTGAGTTTGTCGTGGTTGGCACTTGAATGAAATATGTGCAGTTTACACGAAATCGATCTCAGAGGTTGCAAAACGCGAGAGGAAAGATTTCACACGTCAAAAATGAACATAGAACTGAAGATAAAATATTAGGCCCCCATATACGATCCGGTTTTCCTTCAGTTCGGATTTGAACGGATGCAAAATCGTATCGTCCGTGTGCAATTTCGAGATCGCATCAGTCGGCCGGATGGACTGAAGCGATTCGTTCTAGTGTTGCCAGCTCTGTTTTTGCGCAACTACTAAGCTCGCGTCGATTTGTTTTTTTTTTGTGCCTAACCTAGGCCATTTTGCATAATATGATTGATTACTGTCTGGCTTTTCCCTACTAAAACACTACTAACAACTAAATTCCTACTAAGGAGGGAATAAAATACTTAATTTAGTAGTAAAACTGTGTAAAATAACTAAGTTGGCAAGATTAATTCTGGACTGAACGGATGGACTGAACGGACCATGTGTGACAAATCGCTTCAGTTCTCACCCGAGCCGCGGCCGTGCGGGCGTGTAACGTGTACAAGCGTAGTGAGTTTACAATTAATATACACGACCGTAGCTTGCAGCAAACCAGGACGAACTGATGCGGTTTTTCCGTGTGTGTGCTCGAACCCGTTCAGTCCGAACTGACGTCCGTTCTAACTGAAACGATTGGTCTCTCGTCTGTCTGTCTCGTCCTTTACGTTTACGCCGTGAACGTAACGTTAACGAAAGTGAATTTTATGAAAATCTGTCAATATCATGACAGCGGCGCGGAGTCCATACAAATTTCATTCGCTAACGTAAGGGTAAGAAAAGTAAGCGCATTTTCAAGTTAAGTATCTATTAAAGTCTGAACTAACAAAAGAAAGTAACTAAACTAACAAAGACCAGCAAATACCATCACGAATTTTTTCAGATTTTTCGAGATAGCCGTTTAGCTTTTAGAGAGGGGGACACACCCTATTATAACAAAAAAAATGCGCTTTAAAGTTGAATATCTCGCAAACGGATACCTAAATAACCTAACCAAGAGCATGACAGGTCATGTCTAAGGAGGGTTCCGTAACTATCAACGCGCAAGAGGTTTTCATTGAATTACTTGAATAGTTATTGTCCGATTTCGCTAAAAATAATTTTCCTAAAGAGTTTTTAGCATGATCTATCAGCAAACCACTTAGGATGCCGATTATTTGAAAATAGTTGAATTTATAAAAATATCATGTATGAAACCTTGCCTTTATTTTGAAATACCTATTCAACGTGATACGCCCGTGAACGCCCCATTGAGTGGGGTATCCCACTCAATGCGGCAATGAAATATTTTTCATACCCACTTCCCATGTATGATGTTATGATGCCAAAACTGAGATCTATACACAATCTATAACTATATCAAATTTCTTCCATCAACTGCCGTCGCCCATGGACACTCGCAACATCAGAAGAGCAGGTGCGTTGCCGGCCTTTTAAGAGGAGCTAGAAGCGCGGACAGACAGACGGACAGAGCGAAACTATAAGGGTTCCTTCTGTATTACGGAAGCCTAATAAAAAACCGTCTTAGCAACCTCTCAATGTTTTTAAAAATGACACCCCACACTATGGGGTAGGCTCGAGAAAAATCATCCCCCACTTACTTGTACCCCGTCCCGCACGCCGGTGCCCCAAAAAAATATTTTTCGTGAGTTTATTTTAGCACTTTGTTGACCTGGTAAATACACATATCCATGCATAGCTTCATATTTCTACCACTAACCGTTTGGACTGACGGACATAACAAAACCATAAGGGTTCCGAGATGTGACTTCGGAACCCAAAAAATGTATATTATGTAAAAACTGTAAATGTCTGAATAAAGGCTTTTATTACTTATATATAAATTACAGACAGACGAGGACATCTTCGGCCTGATCAAATACATCACCAAGCTGAAGAACGAGCTGGTCACCAACAAGCCGTTCGACAAGTTCACCGTGGATACCCAGGAGACGGAGTTATGGAACAGGTAAGGCTGGGAGTTGGGACTATGTGATCCGGAATCTGGCGGGCCTGGGGAAATTCAGAGCACTGAAAATAGACCTCGGCGCTAATACAATAGAGTTGAAAATCGAAGTGTCGAGCTGTCACATATGACATTGACATTTGACTCGACACTTGTGTGTTCGATTTTCAGCTCTATTGCATTAGTGCAGGGTTCTATTTTTAATGCTCTGAATTTTCTCCGGCCTTTCGAATTCCGGATGATATGGTCCCAGTGCAATAGATTACAACAATAAGGAGTCAGGAGGTCTCTGATTGCAGTCAAACATTTTTTTTGTCTTATTTGTATAATGTAAGTTTGTACGCGCTTACCTGAGAAATGTTTGACTGATTTGAGCTTATTACCACAAAAATGCACGGTTCCTACGATTGCAAATCAATGAAAATAGCGTCAAAACTTACACAACCACGGCTATTTGAGACATAAGACCGACAAACGACGTACGTGATATTTTCTTACTTTATTTTTTTCTTCTTTTACAGCTGGATAGGGAGTTCGGAGTACAAAGCCTATTTCACACACATGTGGGTGTTCTCAGAGTGCTACGTGTATCGACGGCTGCGGGAGGGCTGCGAGTTGAGGTATGTGTCGCATCTGCCAGGCGGCCCGCGACGCCTCACACCTACTTCACACACCTGAGGGTGTTCTCAGATTCAATCAGCTGTGTGAGTGAGGTCTACTGGGGGTGTTCTCAGATTTTCCATCAGATTCAATCAGCTGTGTGAGGTCTATGACCACCGCAGGGCCGTAAAGAGCGTAATGTAATACTTGTAATTAGTATTGTTTTTCGAAATATTCAAATTTGTTTTCTGCCTAAATATCTTTACAATAAGCAGTAGATGTAGATGCAGTAGATGTGCCCAAAATATCCGTAATTGATTTTACCAAACCTTTTATGTGATTTTTCAGTAAAAACCTGCAGAACTTCGACTACTTCGCTGATCAGAAGGACCAGTCGTTCGACCACAGCCTCGACCTGATGTGTATAGTGGCAGAGCGACTGTTGGATATAATTAAAACTGAGGAAAAGGGGAGGAGAAAGGCGAACTTTGTGGCTCTGTTGAAGGTGAGACGGTCGGTAGGGTCAGTTCACATCGCGTCGATACGCTCCGAAACTACTGGATCGATTTTAATGAAATTTGAACCAGATGATAGATTAGACCGCGGGGAAGCATTTTATATTGTCACCACAAAATGTACGATCCCTGCGAGTTTTCTTTTAGCGCGCACGAAGTTCTGGAAACATCCAGTCACTTGTAAAGCTCAAACTTAAAAATTATATGAACTATTGTGGGCGAATTGGGTACTTGACATTTTTTTTTACATTTATTTTAAACTTTACTTAGGTTTTTATCCGCCGTGATAATTCTAATCGTAACGTAAAATCCTAACTCGTAACACAGATAAAAAAGAAACTCTAATCTAGTTTTCAAAAATAAAAATATTTTCTTTTCTTGCAAAGAAAATAATTATTGTATAATTATTGTTTTTTTTTTTAATGAAATGAACCAGGAAACTAGCAGACGGATCGCCTGATCCTTAGAATCCCAACCCCCTTGGGCCTGCGGTAACCTCGCTCACTCGGCGAAACACGGCGCAAGCGTTATTTCACGCCGGTTTTCTGCGTTGAGGCCGTTGCGTGCCTGGAAGCGCGGCTCTCCCGCAAAATTGTCATCCTTTGAACTACCATTTAAAACGCATTCAATGTTTTTTTCCGTGACAACAGGTCAAGTAGCCAATTTCGACCACGGGGCGCCCTCTATTGTAATTTCGACCACGGGGCGCCCTCTATTGTAATTTCGACCACGGGGCGCCCTCTATTTTAATTTCGACCACGGGGCGCCCTCTATTGTAATTTATCTGTTCCAGGTGTGTCTATGGTCCAACAAGTGTGATCTGTCCCTGTCGAACGGTGAAATGGTGGGGATGAGCTACGGGCCCGACTCAATGGACCCATTCAAAATGACCGCCGAGCTGAGAGACAAGGTGAGTGTCACGAGGGCGTTGTGGGAAACTGACGTAAAATAGCGCTCGCGTTAAACGAAAATATGCGACTCCTTTTCCGGGAGAGGCGGTGCTTCGGCACGAAAGGGCCTCCGAGATACCACGGCCTCATTGGAAACCGTCGTGAAAATATAGCAGAGTGCACACGCATACCATATTAGACCCCTGCATAATTACTGTCGAGTTGATAGACAAGAGCTTGTGGTGCTTGTGGAAAACCGGCGTGAAAAAGCATTTGCGTTATGTTTTTGGGTAATTTGGGTATTATGCCTGTCGGTCTTCCAAATGCAATTTCGTCACTGGAATAAAGCATTCATTACGCTAAGTGAAGACTGTGTCGCGCCGGGAACAGCTAGTAAATACTAATTGTCCATTTAAGACTAGCTTTGCCCGCTGGTCCGCCCGCGTAAATACAATACCCCACGGGAAAACTATACTTTTTCGGGATGAAAAGTAGCCTATGTTCTAATCCAGAGCCTAAGCTACTATCATACCAAATTTCATTCAAAATCCGTTCAGTAGTTTAGCGTGAAAGAGTAACAAACATCGATCCATCCATCGATCCTAACAAACTTTCGCATTTCTAATATTAGGATGTTCAATAGGGAGTAATTTTAATTTTTTCTTTTTATATTTTCAGTTACTAGTGGATGACAGTGAGAAAATTTACGACGGCATAGTGAGCCGAGCTGAGAGTTTCGCTAAGGCCATGCAGGAGGTGTGTATCAGGGTGGTTACGGAGCTGCGGAACCGCAACCGAAACTATCGGATATCCGAAATAATAATACTATCCGTAACCGTCACCGATATACAAGCTTCGGATAGTGTCGGATACAGGCGGAGCGTAACGAAGTTTTGACATGTTTATTTAATTTGCCGGCCGGAGAACTAACCAGCTTTGTAGGTCAAATAATTCGGTACCTATACACTTGTAAATTGGAAATACGTTTTAAGCATTTCGCTAACATTTGTCATAAAACTAATATCCTCAACAGAAATTATCCGAAACTAACGGATAATCCGAAATAGTTTCGTATCCGCAATCGTAACGGATATAGGTAATTTTATTCCGTATCCAGATCCGAAATGTCATATCTCTGGTATGTATGTCCAGTATTTTAATGATGATGATGATTAGCGATTGAAGTAGAATGTAAATATAAAAGTGCGGTCGCGGAGCATGTACAATCAATTTCGTACATTGATTGACTCATCGCTAGGTAATTTTTCTCTTTCACTCGCGCACGAATATATTGCTATCCCGTTTACACAGGTACGCGATAGGAGCTATATAGGAACTTGTAATTTTAAAAAAACCTATTACGCGGTTATAGTTACGGAACCCTCCTTAGATATGTCCTGACATGCGCTTGGCAGATTGTTTCGTGTCTCAAGTGAGCGCTCGCTTTAACGTATTCTTATTCTAAGGCTGGGACTATACGATACGGAATCCGGCGGGCTCGGGAAAATTCAGAGCACTGAAAATAGAACTCTGGGCTAGTACAATAGAGTTGAAAATCGAAGTGTCGAGTTGAAAATCGGAGTGCTGTGTGTTCGATTTTCAGCTCTACTGTATTAGTTCAGTTTTCAGCGCTCTGAATTTTCTCCGGCCTTCCGGATTCCGATTCATATAGTCCCAGCCTTAGTGTTTTATACTCATTTTCAGCCGATCAAAGCCAAATGCAGTTGCATTAGACTAGCTGGAAAGCCACAGAATACGGTATGACTATAAAAAGAAACCAGTTATTACATAGGTTATAATAACTGTAGAAATGTAAATAAAAGTGTATTTTAGTTATGGGTAGTTTATTTGAAGTTGAATTTAAAAAAAGACAGTATTTTAAATGTTTGGTCACAATTGGAGCTCGCACCCAACAGAGTTTTGTTGTGGTCGCGACAGAAAAAACTTCTCTGTAAATTGAACTCTGAACTGAACAATTGAAATTGAATTGAGCTGAAAATTGAAGTGTCAAGTGTCAGATTTGACTACTGTACACGATTTTCAGCTCTATTGTGTTAGCGCACAGTTAGTTCTATTTACAGTGCAGTTATTTTTTAACTCTCTTTATAGTTTGTTATTATTTTATCTATAGCTCCCCACACTGATTTCAGTGACGGTGGCCGGTTTAATTGAAACCAGGCCAGCTACGCAGGAGTTATTTTATAGTGTCCAAGTGTGTGCGCAGTACACAAGAGCACTCTCTCTTCCTTTACTCTCGTAATCCAGTGGGACGAATAACCGACACGACTGGTGAGATATCAGGCGCAGGTCCGACTTTTTACATGCCCATCCGACGCATGGATCATCTTTCTTGTCAGACAATCAGGTGATCAGCCTGCATTGTCCTAACCAAATTTGGAAACAAGATTTTTTTTTTGTTCCAATGCGGGAATCGAACCCACGACCTCCGAGTCGAGAGCCAAGCTCTAAACCACTAGACCACGGAGGCTGTTATCTATACTTTATCTGTATTTTATCTATACTAATATTATAAAGAGGAAAAGTTTGTTTGTTTGCGTTGAATAGGCTCCGGAACTACTGGACCGGTTTTGATGAAATTTGGCACAGATAGAGAGCGGACGACGGGAAAGGACATAGGCTACTTTTTACTGTGGAAAATGTACAATGTTTCCACGAGATTAACTTTTGCGCGCACGATGTCGCGGGCAACCTCCAGTGTTTTAATAAAGGTAGTCTAAATTAGTGTACTAACTAGTAGCAGGGTGTTGGTCTAGATTTAGACCTAAGTTCTAAAACTCACTCTAAGGCTGGGACTGTATGATCCGGAATACGGAAGGCCGGGCGAATTCAGGGCATTGAAAATAGAACTCTGGACTAATACAAAAGAGTTGAAAATCGAACACACGAGTGTCGAGTCAAATGTCAATGTCATATATTATGACAGCTCGACACTTGTGTTCGATTTTCATTTTGCTGAATTTTCCCCGGCCCGCCGGATTCCGGATCATATAGTCCCAGCCTAAGGGACTGTCTACATGTTCACGTCGCGACGTCGTCAACGCGAAACGTGCGTTGCTGCGTCGTGATTTTACTCGGCACGGCAAAACGGTGTAGAATGTACCGGCATTTTACACGGCACGGCGATCCGGCGCCGTGACGCGCATTTTTACGGCGACGTGGATTTGTACGTTACGTCGACGCACCGTTTGCCACAATTTATATTGTGTATATGTACAGTAGACCATCTTGTTGTGCCGCGACGCTTGCGCACTGGCAACGCCTTCTGTAGACGTAGCAGCCCTAGCGCTCCGCTCGGCGACACTCAGTAGTAGGTAACAGTTTTAAGGACACGACTGAGTTCCGCAACTGTATATATATATTGTGGTTTTACATTGACGACGTCGTGCCGTAGGACATGTGGATAGGCCGCCGGCCCGGATTCTGAAGATCTTACATATACTCCAGATAAGCTAAGTCTGGCGTAAGTAACTGGCGCAGAGGTACTGAATCCCAAAAGTGTCATCTAGCGGTCACTAGACGAATCTTTTTTTAAATTCGAAGTCGGTTTTCTATAATTCAATTCAATTCAATCCTTTATTTACTGACTGACCGAATATTGCAACGATAGTTAATATAATGACGGTCAAGTCACATGCTGTCCTTGTCATTTCGGCTAGCGGAGACAGCGGCAGCCTGTGAATCTTTTCTGTAAAGCTATTTACTTCCTCTATGTATCAGCGCCATTTATCAGTATCAGTGTCAATTACGAGTTATGGAATCGATAAACGGACCTCATTGGTCAGTTAAGTTAAACTTAGTTTATACACTGTCACTTTTTTGTTCAGAAACAAGTTATCGAACCAATAGCGCCAATGAATCGATAAATCGCTGTCAATTCACCTCAGAAACCGGGCATAAGGGTCAATTCACATGGAAACGAAACGACACTCGACGCAGCGCTGCATTTTTATGATATCTATTTAAAAATTGAACTTTATTCATTATGGTGTGTTTCACCCTATATAATATGGTAATGTAAGTTCCTTAAATGGGGAGTTAGTAAACGATATTCGCGAGCACAACATGTTTGATTGGACTCCCCAAGCTTACACCTTGCGATTACACAAGAAGATACACGTTTCATTGTGTTTGAATGTCAAGTTGCACAGCGCATATGCAGTGTATGACTGATGTCATATGAAACGTGGATCTTTGTGTACTGAATAAAGTCTCATTTTGAATAGATATCTTAAAAATGCAGCGACGCGTGTCATCGCGGTGTGAACTGACCCTAAATTTTCTACATTCCAGGAATCGAAAGACGCAGAAGACCAAAAAGACCAACCAGAAACGGAACCCTGTCCCGGTAAAATGTCCACACCGCGGACAATTGTTTTTGGTGAGTATGAATATTTGTTACACATACATAAATCACCTATATCTATACAAATAAATAAAATTGAAGTGTCTGTTAGTAATTTTAAATTAACAGATTTGCATTAAATTCATATTATGATGGTAATATACGGTACTTATACCGAAAAATCTATTTTTAATTTTTTTTGTGTCTGTCTGTAGTTTCGGCTAATATCTGAAACGGCTGGACCGATTTTGACCGGATCTCTGGCAGATAGCTGATGTTATAAGGAGTAACTTAAGCTACTATTATCTCGAGAGTTCCGTTTAAAAAAATAGGGTTCCGTTTCCATTTCTACGCCAGCGAGCATAAGCTAGTCTTTTTATATAATGGGACTTGTAAATAAGCAGTCTGAACTTGACTTTTTTTGACTTCGACTTGAACCCTGATGGCAAGCGACCTACATTCATGATCTTTTTAAGATTTTCATATTTTAAAATTCTTGAGCTTTGACATTAATGCTTTTGTTGTATATAATATATTATTCTATTTGTGATACAAAAAATATTCTGATTTTCTCGAAATGACATAAAAAAGACACCCGGATGGAACGAAGTTCCTTTCGATTAATTAGTGAAGGAATTGTAATAATTTTTTTTTTAAAGTTATAATAATATTTTTTTATTATTAACAAATATAATGTAATATAAACTTAATCAGTAGGCTCAATTTTAGTAACAATTGGCTTGTGGTAAAAAATTAAAGGGAATTTATAATTTATTCCACGCCGCACGGCTTATAACTATAGCAAAAAGTGTCGTTACAACTTTTGGTCTTAATTTTTTCCGTCTAGCCCCCTTTCGAAACGCGCGATAAGGAACTTCGTTCCAAAAATTACCCAGTATATGATAATTTTGTATGTTTCAGACATTATCTGCGACAACTCGGGCTACGAACTATTCACGGATATATGTGTGGCGCACTATCTCATAGCTATGAATATTGTTAAAAAGGTAATACATTACTATACACTAAGTTATATTTTCTATAT
This sequence comes from Phengaris alcon alcon, assembly GCA_037179445.1. NCBI lineage: Eukaryota > Metazoa > Arthropoda > Insecta > Lepidoptera > Lycaenidae > Phengaris > Phengaris alcon. The sequence goes on from JAYRCH010000034.1 coordinate 1,454,625, forward strand.
TCAAATACTCAAGATGAGATTGTGTCATGTAAACCGCTAAGTTTTGTACGTGAATACGCAGAAAATTACTTTAAAAATAGCGGCGCTTTTGGGGGGTGAAATTGGAGTCCAAAATGTGAGGGAATCCGCAGGAAAAGGTAGTTTAAAATTAGACAGTGTAAAGTAACTTTACACAGCGCCATCTATGGATATACGGATGAAATATTTTCGCTAGAATTTTCAATCAGGTTTATAAAAAGTAGTCTAGCTGCGTTCCTCTTGAATCATTAATGCAAGTATGTAGTAACCACATTTAAATCCGTTGCTTCGTATACAAAATATAACCGGATAATGGAAAAAGAAAAAAAAACAATGTCAAAAGAAGAAATATACCTTAGTTCATCCTCAATAATATAGATGGAGTTATTACATTATTCGAAAATACACAATATTTGAACGCAACTGGTTTGAATCCTATGTTTATTAGCGTTCAACCTTTACCGATGCCCATAAACGTGTGCAATACTGAAAGTCTTTTAAGTGCGTTTCAGCGACCTTAAAAATGAAAAAGTTAACACCATAATCTGCTACCAGATGACAAGCAGTTGTTGAAAGTATCGGTACCCTGTTAAATGAGACGATTAGAAATATCTGCAATACTAGACGACACGCATGTGCTAAGAGATTTTATCCAATTTTAGGTCCGGTTTCACGTGAAGAAATACCCGTGGTTCGTATCTGATGTCACTCCGAGGGACTTCAAGTGAGTATAACTACGCCCCTTGGTTTTACTTAAGTTTTTACCGGACTACGGCGAAGCCTAAAGGAAGGATAATGATTTCGGCAGTCTATTTAATTATGTATGTATGTATGTTTGTTGCACCGTAGCGCCTAAACTACTAGTCCGATTTTAATGAATGAGATGTCAATAGATTCGTTATAATAGCCCGGGTAACAAAGGATATATAATTTACGTAGTCGGGTTATAGTTTTTTATTCAGCATTCCGGTCTCAACTACAAAAAAAAAAATCCTCACCTGCAGCTGCTGTAAAACTACTCAGAGACTGTAAAGGAATGGGATGTCAATTTCAAGTTTAAAGAAATTGATTACGGAGACATTATTAACACATTTAAGTTGTTAATATACGTATGTATAATAAAAATACTGCTGATCTCTGGGGCATGTCTACAAAAATTATTAAATCAATTATTGACATCGTAGCTCCTTATCTAGCGATGATTTTCAATGATGGTATAAAAAGTGGTGTTTTACCTGACTTAATGAAGTATAGCAAGTTTACACCCTTATTCAAAGCTGGAAATAAATTTAATCCGACAAATTACAGGTCTATATCGATTCTACCGACTTTTTTGAAAGAATAATTTATTTTTTATTAGTTTAGTTTAATTCAAATAATTTATTACACAACAATCAATACTGTTTTACTATGGGTCGATCCACAACGGATGCTGGTATGAGTCTTCTTTGTAGAATCTTTGAAGCTTGGGAGGGGTCGCAGGATGCATTAGGTGTATTTTGCGACCTTTCCAAGGCATTTTATTGTTTTGAGCATGTCACATTGATCAGAAAATTTGCACCGCTATAAAATATAAATATTAAAATATTTTCAACAAGTTATCTATGCCGTTTTGTACGGAACCCTTCGCGCGCGAGTCCGACTCGCACTTGGCCGGTTTAGTATGTTGCTTACATTGTGTTATATGTTTCAGATACGTGATATCTTCTTGTGCCACTGCGAGTTACAACAGAGAAGTGCCCGTACCGCCGCAACCGGGTGAGTGTATAGTGCTATATATTATGTATTATAGCAAATAAGCTTTCAGATCGCCTGATGTTGAGTGCATTATTAACATGAAAAGATTTTATATTGCATGTATTCTAAAACAGATATACTTACGAGTGTAAGTTAATCAAATTGTTGCGATACATTTATTTAATTACTAGCTTTTTCCCGCGGCTCCGCCTGCGTAAATATAGTATCGGGAATCCCACGGGAACCTTTTCGTGATAAATGTGTTAATCCAGAGCTCAAATTATTACCATACCAAATTTCATCGAAATCAGTTCAGTAATTTTTGTGTGAAAGAGTAAGAACCATCTATCCATCCATCCTCGCAAACTTTCACATCTATAATAATAGTAGTAGGATGACTAATTTGGTTCAAAAATACCAATAAGAAAGTGTCTAGTAATAATAAATAAGACTGTGATAGTTTTTTTTTCTCTCTATTTGGTCTTGACAGGTTTCTCTTTCAGTCGCGCGCGAATATATTGCTATCGCGTTTACACGTACTCGATAGGAGCACGATGGCAATATATGTGCGCGTATGAAAGAGACATGTAGCGATATGAGTCAATGTACGAAATTCTACGTGCTCCGCGACCGCACTTTAGATTTAAAATTAATTTCATGTTAGTCTATATTTAATAATATAAAAACTATTTTTTGTACGTTTCAGACGTTAAAGATGGCGAGGTCGCGCCCTCGCCAATCGTCATCAGCTCCAACGCGCTGAATCAAGTCGGCGCCGAATGGGCTAGATTCGTGGAAGATGGCACCTTCGAGATAGTGGTGAGTCGAGTCAAAATAATAATATCTATGGCCGCTTCCACGCCACGTCATTCTGGTCCTGTACCTCCTAAGTATCCAAATATCCAAGTACCAGATAACGGAAATATATCTAATACTTTTATACTATACATAGATTTAAAAAATATACTATAAATATATATATTTAATACACATTCCAAGACCCAGGAACATGTAAAACAATCTTTTTGTCCCTGCGGCGGGATCCGAACCCGCGATCGCTAACCCTTGAGCCACAGCTCTGCAGCCTTCGTGGTCCAGTGGTTTGGTGCTTGAATCTCGACTCAAAGGTCGTGGGTTCGATTCCCGCGTTGGAACAACAAAAAAATGTTGTTTTCAAGTCTGGTTAGGACAATGCAGATCCATGCGTCGGATGGGCTTGTAAAAAGTCGGACCTGCGCCTGATCTCTCGCCAGTCGTGTCGGTCATCCGTGCCGCTGGGTTACGAGAGTTAAGGAGGAGAGAGCTCTTGTGTACTGCACACACACTTAGGCAGACAAACGCATTTCTATGGTCGTCATGCAAGCATGCAGCTCCAAAAATTGATAATCAATATGAGGGTAGTCTCACAATATTTTCGCATCTACCCGCTTTTGCATAATAAACAGTATTAAAAAGTAGAACTATCAAAGTCATATTGACAGATGTCACAAGCGCAGCCTATCTAGTTTATTTTAATATTTAAGTTTGGCGACAAATTTCTCGCAATTTCGTCAAAAGCTCCTACAAGCGCATGATCTATCCCTAGAAAGAGCCAAACTTCTGTGTATAACACTCACGATGGCGAAAAGTGAAGAATCAATTAATGCAGCTGATGGAAGAGAAGAAGCCACAATATACAAGCTACACAAAAGTCGTCGGGCCAGTTCCCCCCCCCCCCATACCAGAAAAGAAAAAACTCAAGATCCCCATCACGCCAAGTCACCCAAGGTCAGCTACACCTGGATCCAGAACAACGTGCGCAAAGCGTAACATATGGAAACACAGATACGTATTACATATGAGAGATGCTTAACACAGATCCGTCTAATATGGCCTTTTGGCTGACTGAAATTAACTAACTACAACAGTGTTGTTTTTTTTTAATTCTTATTAAATTAAAACCAATTAACTGTTTTTTTATTCTTAGCAATGTAATTTTCGATATCCCAGTTGCAGCGCAGGTTCAATTAATGGGTTGATCCACAGGAATTAGAAACTTCCTATTAATTTTAAGATGCTCACGAGCTCCTTGAGCACTTTTAGTAGGATCTACGGGAATCACTACTTTGCCGAGTTCTTTCTCGCGTTCAAAAAAAGCCAGTACCTTCAGTATTAAAGCTCTCTCTTTACTATGGATAGTTTTACCCATGTTTGCAATCAGCAATACATCCACCACAGACGCAAGGAAATGTCCAAACGTAAATATGAATAACAAAAACTTAACAAATATAACAAATTTAACGTTCAAACGTAACGAATAAAACAAAACTCAACAAAAATCCAAAAACAATAACAAATAATGACTAACAAATAACTCCGAAACGCAAACTCAATAACACAACAACGGTAACAGATATGCTAACGCTGCTGGACGCGCTCGGCGAGAGCGGGGCGCGGCGCGGGGAAGCGAGAGAGGGTAAGGTTTTGAGCCCGGTGTCAAGTTAATTCGCCCGAGTTGTAGATAGGCTGTGCTTGTGACAGCTGTCAATATGACATTGACAGTTCTACTTTATAATACTGTGATATTGTGCAACACCCGCCAGGCGGACGAGTACTGGACGTACCCGCACGTGTACCGCGACATTCGCGCGCGCGACCCCGCGCTGTACGGACGTCTGTGCGGCTCCGTGGCTCTGCTGTTCAAGGGCGACCTCAACTACAGGAAGTTGGTGGGGGAGAGGAACTGGGGCGAAGGCGTCAGCTTCGAGACGGCTTTGGAAGGTATGTGGGCCCATTGCTCTAGAATACCGAGTCGTGCGATCCGGTCCGTTATCCTCCTACTATTATAAATGTGAGAGATTGTGAGGATGGATGTTTGTTACTCTTTCAAGTAAAAATTATTGAACGGATTTTGATGAAATTTGCCGTGCGTAAATCTGGAATAGTACATAGGCTACTTTTTATCCCGAAAGAGACTTAGTGCTCCCGTAGGCGTAGGATAATGTATTTACGCGGGCGAAGCCGCAGGCAACGGCTAGTCTTTTATATTTTTACGTTATTTGTACAACAAAGAATATTTCATTAATTTAATTCATTCATTCGTAAACATATTATCAATCCGCAGGCTTCTGTCCCTCGCCCGTGATCGCGCTGCGCACGGTGAAGGCGGATTTGATCGCGGGGTTGCCCCCCGGCACCGCGGCCCGGATATCCGCCACTGACGAGAGATGGATGGAGACCGGCGACTACGGGTGAGTGTACACGTAGCGCCGCCTCTGCGCCGTAGTCACAGCACAACCTGACCGATCGTCGATTCCGCCAATTAAATCTTACAGTAATACAGTTTCGATGCAGTCTTGATATATTTAAACAGCAAAATAGTATTTAATAAACGTCAAATGGAGTTTGGACCAATGAAAATGCGATTGACGTCGGCAATCGCATTTTCATTGGTACAAAATACAAAATCAGTTTATCATATCAAGACGACTCATTTGTAATTAATTGAAAGTAAATTGAAAGTGTAATACAATAATTGCTGTTCAGGAAAAAACGTCGTCAAGTCGCGAAAAATTCACGACTGAATTTGAAGAAATGTCAACATCAATAATGTCAAATCTCCGTGAGTGGGGAACATGCAGAGTTTTTTTATTGGGTTTTCGAAAAGTACACAATAAGCGTTCCGTATATTGTATATATGCAATGGCATATCTGCGATCATACGCTGACGAAATACAGCCATCACAAAATCGTCGGAGAGCATTGAAAACGCTCCATACAAAATTAGATGCACGAATGACGTCACAGCAGTTGAAAATGTATGAAGATAAACACAAAATCGATTTGATTAACTTAAATACTGCGTTTATGTACATCATTGTTGTAACAAAAATGACACAGGATAACATAAGGATTTCAACGGTTATTTTCGTTTTTCAATCGTGGCAAAAAAATCGTCGTTCTTCAGTTCTTTTTAGTCCTGTACCTTTTTAATTTAGCAACTGATTACTGTGCTTTTTTTCCAAAGAATGTACAACATCGACAGAATTCCTGTTCGAGCAGTCTCAAAACTTTGCCTTTGCACTAGGACGCCTCAAAATATTTAAACAAAAGGAAATGACCGCATCGACTGCAAACGCGGTTGAACTACGTATTTATATACGAGTATGTGTGCGTGCGTCCGATTCAACGGCGCTGGTAAACGTATTGACGTGATAACGTCTTATAAATTGATGGAGCCGGCTGCACGCACGAAAAAACATGACTCATACCGTTACCACCGTAATATGACGTTACCTCAGCTGGCCGCGTCTTAGGTATGTGAGCGGTGGGACGTAGAGGTGGGGGCGCTTGATGTTATTACTCAGTTCGGCGCCGGACTTCGCGGCGGCAACACGCGTTGACAGTTCTGACTAGTTTAGACAAAACGCACAAGAGATTGCAATAGCAAGATGAGTCCGCCGATAAAAAGACAATCTAAGGAAATAATATTTAAAGTGCATACGTTTTTTAAAAAACGGAAAGCCGATGTCAATAGTTTAGAATATAAACCTGATGCGTCTTTAATTTATTCTTTTCAATAATTGAATAATTATTGTTCACGATATCTCGAGATTGGTCGTCACTGTCTAATCTCATGTGCGACGGAGAGGCGGTGGCGTTTGATGTTATTACTCAGTTCGGCGCCGGACTTCGCGGCGGCAACACGCCTGCCTAAGGCGCGGCCAATTAGTTCCGCGCGCACTATAAACATGACGTTGTCACCAACGTCAAAAAATATTACATTCGACCAAATTAATGTGTCACTGTATTTTTTTATTGCACGGTAAATAAGTGACATTTGAACTGGTGGCATTATAGCCGATTGTCGTCTCTTTGTTTACGTCTCTTTATTGCTAGAATGTAGTACATAATGGTCTTATATTCTGTGAGAGCTGCTGATACATTCGGCCATTACAGTAGCGTGCAATGCATTAAATATTTGTTTAGACTTTAGAATGTATTAATTATAAAATTATTAATGACATCGGTCAAATGATAAATTAGCAAATAATAATGAAATGAAATTTTTATTTCCTTAAAAAACAGTTACAAAAGTAGGAAATAGATATCGAAGTCACCTCGTAGGCCAATGACCTGTATCAGGTGACAACGCTCCTCCATATCTAAACAAGCATTTAGTAAATGATTACCAAATATAAGTTAAAACTAACTATTACATACTAAATACATTCTTTTAAAGACTAAGATCATTATTAAGTGCAGTAAACGTTTTATCTTACGTTTAATTTTTATTGTACTAATTATAATAAGTTTATTTTGATTCGTGTGCATTGTATATGTGAATGTATGTATGTGTATAAATGTGCATGTGTTTCCCACACACGCACATTTGTGTCTTGTTTTATTTATTAAAAATATGTATATATTATGTTTGACATATAGTCACAATTAAAAAAATTAGTTACTTAAAAGTTATGATTATTTAAAAATAAATAAATGATAATACCTAGTTACTAAATCGGAACAGAGTAGGCACTGCTGTGTTCGCGGTGGAGGGACGTGCATTATTAGAGTGTTTTGATTCCAAACTCACTTTCCCAGGCTTAGCGTGCGCTAGAAACATCGAAGAATCGACAAATCGACAGACTGACGAAACATTAATAACTGACAAAATAGTTCTTATTGTAAGGCAGCAAGGTCGACGCATCGTCGATATGAGAAACGACATTTCTTTTCTTCCCGAGCACGAGCTCACAAAATGGCGTCTTTTGACAGCTAAAGTAGAAACGTTTTCTTATTTCAACGTCAGATAGTCTTGCAATAATGTCAGCTACTCCACATCATGGCGGTCCAAGACAAATAGTTTCTTTACGTTCAGTCATTTACATGAATAATTGTTCGTTTTTGACAGAAGATTTCCCGACAGCCATTTTAAAAATAAGGCTATTTAGAAATTTGACATCTATTGACGACCTTGTTACCATGGACTAAGAACTATTTTGCAACGAACTGTTTTGGATAGAATAGTTCTTCTTTAAAATTATTTCTTCGGATCGCCATGCTAAGCCCGCAGATGAATGTAACGACCTACCACCGGCATCACACGAATCAAATCCTACTAATGTAATTGTGAGGATGGATGGATGGATGGATGTTTGTTTGTTACTCTTTCACCCATAAACTACTGAAAATTTGGTACAATTTGGTACACAGGTTACTTTTTATCCCGAAAAAAATACAGTGTTCCCGTGGGATACTATATTTACACGGGCGGAGCCGCGGGCAAGATCTGGTCAAATATAAACATTTATTCACATAGGTCACACAATTACACTTACGAACTTCAATATTATTAGAATGAGGGTGTTTGATATTTTCTCTGCCGCCAGGGGGCAGACGCACACAAAGCGTCATCTGGTGGCGGAAGTGGTATCAAAAACGGTCTATAAGAAGTCTATCACCAGGCGGTGCTTGGGAGCCCGACGGTCCTTGTCGTGTCAAAAAGCTCTCAGATATCACGAATTTAAAAACCCTCATTAACAAATATTACAATTTTTCGTATGTACTTATAGATATTAACAAAACAGTGATTGGGAAGCCTTCCAGCTGAAGACCGGGTAAATGTAATGACCTACCACCGGCGTCTTGTGTGATTGAGAGCCTCCCAACTTAAGAAGCGTTTGATTATTTATTAATCTAATACCTCGTGTTTCCAGCGTGATCCAGTTCTGCAACAAGTCGGAGCCTCCCAAGCCTTCGGAGATACCCTGCGAGTTATACGGTACCACGTGTGACGGCCAGAAGTGCTCATAGTGAGTATATACCATAATAACTACTGTTTTTTATGAAACGTACCAGGAAGCGAGTAGACGGTTTGCGTGATGGTAAGCGATTAGGGGTCATCCACATATTACGTCACAGCGCAAGGGGAAATGGGGGTCATACCAAACGTGACAGTACATGTTAAAGGGATCCCTAAAATAAGCGTGGCATAGCCCCGGGGGAATTTTTTGTGACTTAATATGTGGATGGCCCCTTTCCGCCACCCACACCAGAGGAGTTACAAGTGTGTTCCTGGTCCTTAAACCGCCATTCCCCTTTGGGTTTTCGGTAACCACACTCGCTTGGCGAAACACAACGTAAGCGTTATTTCACGCCTGTTTTATGCGAGGCCGTGGTATTTATCCGGTCGATACGGCTGATTCGTGCCGAAGCATGGCACCTCCACGTAATCTGTGGTTAATAGTACAGGCTACGAGCGATTTCTCCCGTAATCCCAATTAAAATATTATCATGTAAATAACATACGTAGCATATTTTCTATATAGTTATTATAACTTCCTAATTAAAAAAAAATTGTAAGGAAGACCAACAGCTACCAATAATTAGCATTATGAAGATAGTAAGCCAATTTTTTAAGCAAAAAGTTTAAACTAAAGTCACAAGTGATCTTTGAATTCTTCCTAATTAATCTTCTGATTAATTTCGTTGCTGGTCCCAAAACAAATTTAGCATGTCCCTCGGGTACCCCTGAGATCACATCAAGTGGTTTTGGTGTTTAGCTGCCGCTATCGATCTGGCTACACAGGAGTTGCAGTGCTAAAGTGCATATGAAGATAAAACTTATGAAAGTTTTTACAGCCTTGTATTTTATTATTTTTTTAGACATCACACCAACAGGACACCAGCGAGCAGCGACATCTATGATCAAGGCTTCGCAAAAAGTTATGCTAAAATAATTTAACTTATCACCTCCAAATTAGCAAAATGATGTGTGGAATATTTGGATGTTTAATTTATATTGTTATTTCTTTTTAAATTATATTCAAAATATTCTTAATAAGTTCTAAATTTGTTAAAAAATAACATTTAAAAAAATGTATTCTACTTTTGTTGATATCAATTATTAAGTCAATGTTTTTTTTTCTAAATTTTGATAAATAAAAGGTCTCCTTCCTACCTAATATATCGTCGGCTTTAAATATGTAATTATACAAATAAAAAAGTCACCTAAAATATTTGAAACATATGTTAAAGATTAATATATAAAAAAATCTTCTATCATTCAGGCACAATATCCAAATATACTTTTTGTAAATAATTATATTTCTTGTTAAATAAAAATATTTTTAAATAATACTTTTTTTTTAATATTCACCACAACTTATCTTTTTAAGAGTTATTTTATAGTGCCCAAGTGTGAGCACAGTACACAAGAGCACTCTCTCTTCTTTTATACTTTCGAAACCCAGTGGGACGGATAACCGACACGACTGGCGAGAGATCAGGCGCAGGTCTGACTTTTTACATGCGCATCCGACGTATGGATCATCTCTCTTGTCAGACAATCAGGTGATCAGCCTGCATTCTAACCAAACTTGGAAACGACATTTTTTGCTGTACCAACGCGGGAATCGAACCCACGAACTCAGAAATGAGAGCCAAGCTCCAAGTCACTGGACCACGGAGGTAGTAGAAATACAAAAAAATCCAAATACAATAATTCTATTTAAATCCATATAAATGATAAGTCTGTCTGTCTGTGTTTCAATGTAATGTCAATCGCAGTGGCATGCACAGGATTATGACACTGGGCATGCGGCGAAGTACTCGGTCACAAAAACTTTTTCGTTTATAGATTTTTAGCATAGCTACAGCCAAGCGACGGATCTCTAAGTCGAAACCATGCCAACAGAGCAAGTCTTAGATGTACTACTATTCATGTACATCTTCTACGGCAACGCAGACAAAACAGCGATCGATCGTCGCGGCGGAAGAAATTCTAATAAGTAAAATAATAAGCATATTTTAAAATATTATAACTACTCACCAGTCAGCTTCAATTTTCACATATTAAAGGTTCCGGTTACTTGAGATTACTATATCCCGATGAAAATTACTAAATAATATGCAAGGAAAACAATATAATTTAATCTTGTGTACACAAACAACCACACAGCCAGTTATACGTTTCATAACTTTTAACATGAAATTTTCGAGTTACATTATTTTTTTGTGGTTTAATTGTTGTAACTCGGGTACACACCTACCTTTAGACAGAATTTGAATCTTTTCACTGAATGACAATTGTGAGAACTTGTTATTTTTAATTTTTAATAAACACACGTTTTCAAAACCTCACAGTCAAATAACATTAAAAAAAATCGACTAACACTAGTAAAAGCAAATCACTACAATTATTATAGAAACTCAGTAATAAACTGTTAAATGTACACACTTCCAAATGTTAAAATGAAAAATCTTTAAAGAAAACTATAAATAAACTGGAGCGATTAAATTGTAAACAATGCTTATCACATGAAATATGCAATATGGCCCCCGCGAAACACAAAACGTTTCTTCTATTTAAACAAATAATACCTTACTAAACAAAAATGCATATTGTGCGTACATGATCCATTAGATTCGCGTCGTATTGTTTTTACTCGGATTATAGGCAACGAATAATTTCCAACAAGCCAGTTCGGCGGTTTTCGGAAGCGATCGGATAGCCGAACCGAAGCTCTCGGTTCGGCCATCTCCCGCCGCATGACTTTCGCTGTTTATTTATGTCGATATTCATGGGTTTGCGAAGTATGAAAATTACACACACATGCGATGATTTTTCCTGCAGAACTTAACGGCATTAGTTGCTATTTATAAAATATTAGGCGTTTTTAAGTTATTATATTTTTTAAATTAATTTATTTACTATTAATTAAAGTCCTGTAAAACGTACGAACGTTTTATTAATATATCTGTGAATGACAAGTAAAGCACTGCATTTCTGCCTATATGGAGCGCACGCCCCTGGTCAATCGAGCAATCAGCAATGTAAGTAAATAACATCGGAGGAGTTTCAAGCAGTGGCGGGGCAAGACCAAAATGTTATGTGGGCCTACATTGAGAAAGGAACCGGTGGCGTATAATTTTTAGTACAAAATAGTTCGAGAGCGATGTTACATGCGAAAATTCTAGATTTTCCATTTTCTTTTTCTTTATCATGTAGAAAATTTTTGGTTACTGGGGGTGTATTTCGATAGGGGGGGATCGAATTTTCATTGTTTTATCGGTAGGACGCACCGTTTTCGAGATAAAAGCAATTTTAGAATTTTTTTAATTTTTCCTATTTCTTCCTTTCCGGAAAAAAAATACAAGTCTAGGAGTTATTTCCTCGGGACAAGGGTTGTCATAAATTAGGATTAATAGTTTGGTATCTTTAAACCCCATTTATTTACATCATATACATTTTATACATAATACACACAATTTAGTTCATCATAAAATCTTCATCAACCACATCATTAAAAATGTAAATAACTAAAAAACTTAAAATAATCAACTCAATTGAATGGTTCTAAATTGAAAACTTTATTTTTACGTAAAACCATTCCACATTACATAGCTCGAGTCGAGTGGTACCACCACCTTATACTGGCACCACACAAAATAATTAAATTCGAATACATTCTATTTACAATAATAATTATTATATACATTTATATATATAAATACTTATACAACTGATATATAATTCTATGTGGCTGTATTTGTCTGATACGTTGAAAAAGTCACTTGACAGACAAAGACAGCATCATTATTATTGTAAAGAAATAACTGTACAAAAAAATATATCTGACGACCGATTCATTATTCATGATAGCATATAGAGTTCTCTCACTCGCACAATTTGACGCGTGTGTGGGTGCGACTGCAATTTTATTTAAAAACTAAACGTTGCACGCGGCTTCGTGCGCGCAAAAATATCCTCCAGGAACCGTACATTTTGTCGCTACAAAAAATTGCCTATGTAATTCCCCGAGGTTTATTCAATATCTGTGCCAAATTTTAACAAAATCGGTCCAGTAGTTTCGAAGCCTATTCAATGCAAACATCACAAATCTTTCGTCTTTAATTGACGATTGAGCTTTTAACAGAAGCGACGGCTGGTCCTCCATCAAAGGGAAGCCATAGCCTGTAGATGTGAGATCGGTTGCAGAATTTACTTCAATACATATCTCAAGAAATTTGTACCCCGGACAAAAAAATTGTCGTGTCCGTAAACAAGTGCAAGTAAGTATGATCTGTTATTGTGTCATTAATTAAACGTGGAATAGTCGATAGCGCGATTCAGGATCGTGGCGCTAATTGGTCCGCCACAGTGTTATATGCACACGTCGCTACTGGCTTTTAATCGCCTGCTGGGCAGCCATTGCTGACACCCGCAACACCAGAGGAGCCGCAAGTACGGAGACGAAAAGCAGCCGGATCGTCTGGAAGCGGGGTCTTCGCAACGCCAGAGGAGTCGCAAGTGCGTTTACCCGTCAACAGCTACCCACTTGCTGTTCCCGTTGCGCAGTTGCAACTGAACTAACCGCATCACCGGGCGCTGCTCGCCCTCCGCTGACACCAACACGTTTTCAGACAACTGCAAACAAACAAAGGACATTGGACATTTGTTGAAAAAAAAAACAATAAAATTACATTGCACTCTCTACGATATTGAGAAGGTCGTTAACCTCACACAGCTCTGTCTAAACTCTAAACGTATGGAGTAAATCATGTGCCAAAAATTTTTGTAATAGAATAGTTCCATCTATCAAAATCAAATGATATACATTTGTTATTTATATAGTTTCTGTCATAACAAATACGAATACGACACTATTTTGTTATATAAATATGCGACTTATTTATAATTTCGAAAATAAAACTGTAGTTTCATTATTTGTATGCCACGTGACCGAAAACGCCATCCGCCATATTTTTCTTGTAAGTGACGTCATAAGAACATAACCAAATCGAATAAATAACAGCGAAAGTTAAATCTAAAGTTGATGCACTACACACGCGTATATGACATTTGTTTGTTTCTGTTCTTATGACGTCACGATAATGGCGGCTGTCGTTTTGGCGCAAACATTTATCGTTCAAATTTTATTCAATTTTCTTTGCATAAAGAGATATTATTTCCAGCAAATAAAAATACTAGTTGAGTATCGAATCAATACGTATATTTTAAAATATGTATATTTCATAAAAAAATATGTAGAATAGCCTATTAATTTTCACAAAACGTCATAGAGTACACCACAAGGAAGCACATGGGCTACTTTTTATCGTGGCAAAATATACAGTTCTGGGGGATTTGCGCGCACGAAGCCGCGGGCAACGTCTAGTTGTTTATCAATTTTCTTCTTCTCTTTCTCATAAACATTATTATTGTTTTATTATTATATTATAATAACAATGGATTGCAATTCCAATGTATCGCTAAAACTTGAGAACGGCTAGACAGACCGATTTGGATAATTTTGGTCCTAAAATAATTGTAAAAGTTCAGGAAAGGTTTAAACGGTGAGAAATATTGGGAAAAAAATGTGGCGATAATACTGAAAACGACGGTTGAACTTTCCCATACTGACTGCTTTATAGACGTGTTAATATTTATAGACGTGCGTTATGTTTACCTGTTTGGTTATTTATTTCATCTAGTTCGCAGTTCAGACAGAACAACGTGTGTCGGGGCAGCTAGTGTTATATATAATGATATCCTACTACTATTATAAATATGAAAGTCTGTGAGGATGGAAAGATAGGTTTGTTACTCTTTCACGCAAAAACTACTGAACGGATTTCGATTTAATTTGGAATGGTAGTAGTTTAGGCTTTAGATTAAAACATAGGCTACTTTTTATCCATAGGGTATTACATACATAGGGTATTTACGCGCGGGCGGAGCCGCGGGAAAAAGCTAGTCAAAGATAATATTGATAGAATTTACCATGGATTGATCTAGTTGCTCCACGGCAAAAGTCTGCAGCAAACCCTCGTCCGATTTTAATTCGCCATCCGCGGTCTCTGAAAATATATAATAAATAAATATAATTACCCCCCTACTAATAAAAATATTTAATAATAACTGGGGGGCAAGAAAATTAAAAAAATATATTTAAACCTTTTTATTTTAATACTTTTTTCATAATCATAATAAAATATCAATAAATCTATGTAATATATAAAAGGCAAGCTGATTGTCTGATGTATCAACGCGCAGGCCAAACCCTTAAGGCTAGAAATTTGAAATTTTGCACACACGAGCAATACTCATACGACGAAGGCATCCACTAAGGAAGGATTTTTCAAAATTCGACCCCCAAGGGGGTAAAATAGGGGATGAAAGTTTAAAAACTAATTTCACGCGGGCGAAGCCGCGGGCAATTAATGCTAGTAGAACATTACGAGATAGCTTACAAAATAAATTAAAAAAAGTCACTGGTTGAAAAATTCGTAGTAGCTATGCTCCTGTCGACCAACATGTAATCTTGCGTTTAAAAAAACAAACAAACAGTTTCCATGGTCCAGTGATTTAGAGCATGGCTCTCGACTCGGAGGTAGTGGGTTCGTTTTCCGCATTGGAACAACAAAAAAATGTTGTTTCCAAGTTTGGTTAGGACAATGCAGGCTGATCACCTGATTGTCCGACAAGAAAGATGATGCATACGTCGGATGGACATGTAAAAAGTCGGACCTGCGCCTGATCTCTTGCCAGTCGTGTCGGTCTGTTCGTCCCACTGGATTTCGAGAGTAAAGGAGGAGAGAATGCGCTTGTGTACTGCGCACACACTTGGGCACTATAAAATAACTCGTGCATAGCTGGCCTGGTTTCAATAAAACCGGACACCGTCCGGGATACCGGGTTCCATTATTATTAACCTTGCGTTTAGTGCCATCTAGTGTGAGATAGTTACTCTCTTTGTCTTTCAAGTGACTTTTCCAAAGTAAGACAAAGACAGCAACATTGAATACTAATTAGTTGTGTAAATATTTTTATTAGTACCTACGTTTTATATGAAAATTTTGTTCCACCACAGATTTAAAATGTTCAATATTACATATGACAGATTTCGAAATGACACAATACCCGTTCTAAATGCTATCGTCACAAAAATTTGCATGGTAATATGCCGAGGGCCTGTTCACAATATTCTAATAAGTGTATGATAGCTTATTTGTATGTTTTGTTTCTGTCGCTCGATACAAAGTAAGCAGCGACAATACTTCCGAGTAAGCTATCCGTCACACAAGTGACGTCTAATAATAAAAGATTGTGAAACATGCCGCAAGTGATTTAAATCGAAATTTTTCTTGCAAAAACTGAAATAAAAACTGGCCACGCAACTGCAAGCCATCCGTTGCAGATGTATATTAAAATAAATATGATCGCTATTCGCTGCATAATCTTCTAACTTTCAAAATAATTTAAATACTACTCACGTATTGCCAATAAAGTCCCGCCGTCCTGCCCTATGTTGAAAGTTTTACCTAAAACATTGGAATATTATATTATTATATTGACGACCGCTGCGCAGTTGGCGCGTCGGCTCACAAGCAGGAGGTCGCGGGTTCAAATCCCGCCGAGGGAACAAAAAAGTTTTCAACGGTCCTGGGTCCATAGATGTGTATTATTTATTAAAGCTCTTAAATATATATTCCCCTTGTCTGGTACCCGTAACACAAGTTCTTCGGATACTTATCACGGGGCCAGATTGACGTGTGTGTGAAGCGTCCACAGATATTATTATCAAAAATAAAAGATTATTTCTACATCGTGTTTTTTTATATATTTCAGCAATGATTGTATATTTTTACTCTCGTGTTCTCGTTAAAGGTTCGACGTATAAAAAATGGTATGTTAGTGAGATGGGTGTGAAACTTAATAAAACTATTATTATATTTTCCTGCTTATGTAACATTTAGACAGAAAAGTAATAAATATATAATAATATATAAATATATAATAATATATAAATATATAATATACTCTAAAAAAACCTCTGATATAATAGACTGCACAAATTTAGCACCCCATCGAAGGATTTTTGAAATCAAAACGACCTCAATCGATAGGTCTACGTTAGGTCTGTATAGGTCCACCATCGTTTTTGTTAGGTTAGGTTAGGTCGCCTATAGTTTTTTAATAAATATTTTTTTAAATTTTGCAAAAATACATTGCATCTGAGCATCACATTTAAACGGAAACTGATTAATCTTCATATTTTTGCATTCCTTATCGTTAGGTCAGTATTGGTCTGTAGTTTTTGGTTTTATATTATTCATTTTTATTAACAATTATAAATAATATATCACTGGCGCATGCGCTCAACGCACCTAGTCATAGCATGGTGCGAGATTCAAAGATTTCCCGTTCCGTTTTCATTGCGTCAATAAAAAAAATAATTAAAATACGAACTGCTCTCATAACGTATAATTCCTAGCTATTTCACGTAAAAACTGAATAATTGGTGAGAATTTTTTATGAACTTTTTTTTTAATCGTAACTATTGCATGTAGTGTCTTAATCTTTTAAGGATACAAGTTAAGATATATAATTTAAAAAAATAATATAATTTCCAAACTAAAAAATTTAAATTTCAACCAGTGATTCGCAATCGGCCAAGGCTCTAAAAAAAGTCTCTACTGCCGCGGTGATTGTGCCATTTACAGAGCCTGGAATAAAAAAAAAAAAAAAAGTCCCTGAAACTAGATGTTACCCGTACCATGATCCCCGAACGAAAACGAATCGAAATTTATCAAAATGGCAGATTATAAAAAAAAGTTTTGAAATTCGCGTGAACATTTGATAATTTTTTTGTCTGTTAGTCATATTTTTTTTTTTCAATAAGAAAACTGGAATTTTCCGGTACAGAGAAACATGTTTAGAAGAAGCTGAAAAATAAGCAAGTACTCTTCAGATATGACTGTAACTCTCGTAGTATTTGATATATGCTCTTGAAATTTTAGTACGTCATTTTTAAGAGTATAGATTATCAAAATATGCAAAAATATAGATTTATTAATTTCTTTTTATGAAAGTTTATAATTTTCAAAGTTTGAGAAGTGTTTAATTTCGGTCCTATTTAGAGAAATCGAGTTTTTATTAGATATCTTAGGGAGTCATTCGTACTGCTATATTTCTGGCTGAACGTTCTACCGTGAGTGTACGCATGAAAGTATTTGTAAAAATGAAACCTAGTGGTACAAAAAAATAATTAAATGAGTAATATAAAAGCAAAAACTATAGACCAATACTGACCTAACGATAAAGAATGCAGAAATATAAAGATTAATCAGTTTCCGTTTAAATGAGATGCTAAGATGCTATTTTTTTTTGCAAAATTTAAAAAATTATTTATTAAAAAACTATAGGCGACCTAACAAAAATTATGGTGGACCTATATACAGACCTAACGTAGACCTATCGATTAAGGTCATTTTGATTTCAAAAATCCTCCGATGGGGTGCTAAATTTGCGCAGGCGATATAATATGGCTATTTATTTATGATAATTAGGACTCATTTTCGAGATGAAACTATTTACGTTTGTCTCATAAGTCTATAATTAAGAAGCATATATTATCTCACCTATTACATTCTCAGGAGTATCGGCAGCTTCCTCAGTTGGCTCGTAAATCTGAAAGACGAAAGATTTTTATTTAGACCATGATTCTTTTAGCGAAAACTTTCAGTACAGTTTCACGAGAATTGTGCGAACGGAGGCGTACGATATTTGGCACAGTTAATGTATATGCGGAGGAAGGAATATTTTTTTAAATAATGATTAGAATTACGCATAATTAATCACAAATGACAATGCCACACGCTGCCTCAGACCCTAAACACACACTACCGTGCGTTTGATAGGTACAGTTAGTTTGGTTACACGCGGACGTTTGTCAGTCTGTAGCAATATTTACATACCTATATTTTATTTTTTCTATCTAACAGCCAAAAGAACCCTTATAAAGTTTAATTATTTTTTATATATAAAATTTATATTATTATAAATATATATAAAAATTATATGAATTATTTAATGGGAGATATTGAAATCCGTTTAATATCCAAGCTTATAAACGTGGGGGGGGGGCATGCTTCGGCACGAATGGGCCGGCTCGACCGGATAAATACCACGGCCCCACAGAAAACCGGCGTATCGTAAATAACGCTTGCGTTGTTTCGTGTGAGCGAGGTTACCGGAGGCCCAGGGGGGGTTGGGGATATTTGGGACCAGGAACGCGGGAGCGCAACACCAGAGGAGTTACAAGTGTAACTGTAAGTTACCGATCCGTTTGCTCGTTTCCTGATACATTTCATTTAAAAAAAACCTATAATATAATGGACTAGTTCCTGATTTTAGTGTTTAAACTATTACTTCACTATACACAGTTTCTGTTCCTTCGATGTTTGTGTCGTCCTTCGAATTTTGATACTGTAAAAATAAAAACAAGATAATTTGAATGGGTTATTATTACTATATCAACTGTTTGCCTGCGACTTCGGTGACACTGTACATTTTGCCGGCATAAAGGTAACCTAATTCTATTTGAGCAGGGGTGGGGAAGTTAAAACAATCCATCCTCTCAATATTTTGCAGATTTAATAATTTCTTATCTTTTCCACGACAAGAGACGACCTCTGTGGTTTAGTGGTTGTTGGCGCTCGAGCCGGAGAACACGGATTTGAATCCCGTCAGGGAACAAAAAAGATTTCTATGTACCTGGGTCTTGGATATTAAATATATGTATAGCATAATAAAAATCTTAAATATATGTATATTATAAAATTATTAAATATATTTCCGTTGTCTTATTAACCCATAACACAAGTAATTCGAGAACTTTCCACGGGACCAGATTGACGTGGTGTGATAGATATTATTATAATAATATCTTATTAGAACTAGTGATGAGTGTGATACTCACTTCGGTTTTTACAGCGATCCGAGGCTGATTGATGACTATGGATTCTGCCATGTGACCCTGAAACAACGAGTATTGTTATTTGAAAGTTTCATTTCCATCGCGTGTGAACTGCGCACGTGTTTATTGTGTTTATAATATACTAGCTTATTCCCGCGGCTCCGTCCGCGTAAATACAGTATCCCACGGGAACACTGTACTTTTTCGGGATAAAAAGTAGCCTGTTTTAAACCAGAGTGTAAACTACTACCATACCAAATTTCATCGAAATCTGTTTAGTAAGTTTTTGCGTGAAAGAGTAACAAACATCCATCCATCCATCCTCACAAACTTCCACATTTATAATAGTAGTAGGATATTTCAAAGACAATAAGTTTGGTGTTTACAAAATTCAAAATACACCAATGATAAGTGAGGACTGTGACGCATCACACACAGTGCTGGAAGTGTCGCAGTTGTCGCTGTTTTGAGGTAATGTTGATGCGTATACACGTACATGATCGTGTCCGTGGCACAGCCTCACAAAATTTTTACCCTGATCTCTATATTGAGCTACAGCCCGTAAGGCATAATATGTCGCGCGCCCTCGACATAGCTATCTCGCGTCAACATAGGCGATTATCCTATGATGAAAATATACATCGAACTGTTGATATTTCATTACTAAACATTATTTGAAACCAATTTTACCAACTCTTTACATTAAATATATAATTATGATGTTTCTAAAATACCAAAAATAAAATAACTTTTAATTAATTTTTCACGTTTGACCACGTGATTAAAAAAGCACAGGATTGGCTGAAGCGAATGTGACGTCACCTTCCTGTACTTCTTCGACTTTTTTTTTTAAATGTCCTCCTTAATCCCATAAGGAATAGCCAGTATCAGCATCATTAGCGTCAGTAAACGTCATATAAAAATTGTATGTCACTTTTCAGTTTAGCCCAAGTTTTGTGCGCAATATCAGCGTTTCTTTTCGTTATCATAAGTATGGCGCTATATAAAAGCCATAGTAAAATTACCAAATTTAACACCAAGCATTCTAGGCTTTGACATGTTTAGTGTGATTTGACATATGACAATGGGCGTTTACAAGAAGGTGACGTCACAACACATTTTAGCGTCTTGGAGGCTTTATTATTATTTATTTAAACTTTTATGCTGATTGGCAAGGAAAGGAATTCACAAGGAATGGTCCAGATTGCAAAATGTATTATGTTAATATGAACAATTTCTCATATTTTTCACATTCTGCCACATCTAGCCTGGCGGTCGCTACCGTTCTCTACATCTATGGGCTCAGCACACGAACAATTGACAACAGCGTAGTCGTAACGTAAGTAACATAGTAACGTTACCGAATTAAAATTGTACAGCCGCCGCACTGTCGTGATTCTCATACAATTCTCATTCGATAGCATTACGAATACGCTGTCGCCGATTGTCCGTGCTCACCCGCTGGTTCATGTGGTTGTAGAGCAGGTTTTTGCGCATGAAGCTCGCGCCGCAGACGAGACACTCGTACGCCTTGCGGTCGCTGTGCACGAAGCGGTGCATGTTGCGGTTGTCGCGCGAGTTGAACGACTTGCCGCATATCTGTGAACGTGATACGAATTTTATTAATATTGTGGCGGACCAATTAGCGCCAGGATCCTGAATCGCGCTATCGAAGTTTTCTAAGATCGGCACTATATATACAACATCTGAAAAGCATACAAGTGGTATTCGGCCTGACCGAGCATACCATTTCGCTCGGTCGGAGATCTCCCATTGGGGCTTCCACTTATTCCCACAAATTTCTAAAAAGAACATACTAAATAAAATTACATTACCGTCCGTTGCGGCGCTATGGAGATCATTGACAGCTGACTGAATTGATATTATTTAGGCAAAGAATTTGCTTTCGCTTTAAAGTCAGCTGTTTCTGTGAGGTTAATGACCTCAGAGCCTTGGAAAGCGCTATGAAAATTTATATAGTAGAATATGTTTTATTCGAAATTTTGCATTATTTTTCTGCCTAAAAGTCTTAACATAAGCAGTAGATCATACGCTCAAAATATCCGGAATTGATTTTACCAAACCTTATATAACGTCGCCGAAAATCAATTACGGATATATAATAGACGCTTAGGCAAAAATATTTGTCATACAAAAAAAAAAAAGCATCTCATGTATGGGTGACTCTCCGCTAAACGCAAACTAGCCCATATAAAGATATAATATTTTTTTCGAGTAGGGCAATTATTTTTCTGCCTAAGCGTCTTCACATAAGCAGTAGATCATGTGCCCGAAATATCCGTCATTGATTTTTCTAGACCTTATATACAAATGTGAAATGCATACACTTGTATGCATTTCACATGTTGTATATAGGTCTAGGTTGTATGCCCGGTCAGGCTTCGGCCTGACCGGGCATACAACCTAGACCTCGCTCCTCGGAGCCTCCCTTTGGAGCATCCACTATTCCCACAATACCTAGCTTGTGCACGCGGCTGCGCTCGCGAAAAACAGTGTCCCACGGAAACAGTGTACTTTTTAACACATAGGTTACTTTTTATTCCGAAAAAGTAAACTATATAGTATAAAGTAAGTATATAGTAGATTAACATCTACTATATAGAATGTGAAAACACTCGCTACTATAACTTTGGTCCTTCGAGGCGGACTCATTGACATTTGATGTATCAAACATGCGGGTAATTACTACTGCTAAGTGTTGGTCCTTCGAGCGGGCTGTGCCGGCACAGAGGCGACACTCTCTACAAATGACAGCTCGAGCACCGGCGAACGTCAGCCATGTTGACGTAAGCCTAAGTTTGACACAAAAATAATTTCAAACGTCGCCTCAGACAAATGTATCATAAATATTATAAAATTAAACTTTCAATTATGTCAAAGCACGAAACGACCAGAGGCCAGAGAGACCCGAGAACGTAAGTCCTGGCTGGAAAAAACTCACGCCCCGCCCGCCTCCTCATTCGCCCGGCCACGCACACACAGCCGCGAGCTGTCATTCGTGTAAATCGGCGGAGCGACGATTCTTTACGATTGTAATACTATATTCTTTGGTGTCTGTCCGTCGAGTCGGATGGTCCATCTCACTGTAAGGCTTGCTAAGCTCACCTCGCACTTGTAAGGCTTGGCGCCGCTGTGTATCAGCATGTGCTTCTTGTAGTGCTCCGGGTACACGAACTTGGCGCCGCAGACCGAGCACGTGAGCGGCCGCTCGCCCGTGTGGGCCGCCTGGATGTGGTAGTCGAGGAGCCTGCAATGAAAATACAAAACATTGGATAATCTTTATATATACGTATAACTTAACAACATTGCTATCTTTTTCTATCATGTGACATTTCCAACGTATCGGATAAAGACAGCAACGTTGTTTAAGTTATCCGTTGTGTAAATAGTTTTATTAGTAAGGGGGGCAATGTTTTGTCCTTGTGTGCCAAGCGACATTTCCAACGTATCAGACAAGGACAAAATATTGTATAGCTTATCCATTTGTGTACACATTTTTACTAGTAAGGGTCCATTATAGTCTGGCTTCGCACGCGGAAAACGAAATGCACTGATAACTCACTACCACACGCGACTTTGTTCACACTAGAAGAAATCTTCGTAGGGTCGTTAATATATTACGTCGTCTATACAAATAAATAACATTGAAGTGTCTGTTTGTAATTTTATATTAACAGATTTTGACTAAATGCATATGAAAGTTTAAACGGTACCTGACAATAAAAAATACATTTTTAAAACTTTTCTCTGTCCCTCTGTCTGTATGTTTGTTCCGGCTAATCTCTGAAACGCCTGGACCGGTTTTCACTGGTAGATAGCTGTCGTTATAAGGAGTAACTTAGGCTCCTTTTCTTAGGGTTCCGTTTCCGTTACTTTTACGCAAACGAAGCTGCAGGCATCAGCTAGTATTTGCTATTTGCATGCCTTTGCAATGCGTCTAGTAGTGTGAGCTCTGCATTGATACGTTAATTAATAATGGTTGTGTTTAATATATTAAAATAACGTTTTACAAAATCAATTACGGACACTTTAGGCACACGAGTCACTGATTTTGTAAACCGATACCAGTGTATAAATAATGTTCAGTAGCGGAACTAAGCATTAACTTGTTTTACCTACGATTGAGCGCGGCCGAGCGGAGCGCTAGGGCTGCTACGTCTACAGAAGGCGTTGACGGTGCGCAAGCGTCGCGGCCGAACCAACTAAAACTCGTTAGTCGTTCAAAGCAGCGACAATTAGTCTTGGCGGCGCGGCGACGTGATACTAATACTTCTGCTATTCGAGGTTTCGTTAGCGGCCGTGTAGATGAAGCGTATTGCGCCGATTCCTACGGTCTAGTATGAAGATGGTCTACTGTACATTATTTATACTGTGGCGGTGCTCACCGCTTGCGCTTGAACCGCTTGGGGCAGCGGTCGCATGCGTGCCGCTTGTCGTCTGTGTGCGTGGCGCGCCGATGCGAGTACAGGTTCGAGCGCTGCGTGAAGCGGGCGTGGCAGATCTCACACTCGAAGGGTCGTTCGCCTGCGGGAGATATAAAGGGTGCCTGGTTATCCGAATGAAATATTTACCCCAACATTTGGCCACAATGTTACATAAATAATGGCAGTACGCATAACTAAAAATATTCGTGATTTACAGAAAAATAACATGATTAATATTTCCTGACATTAGTCGCACAACGCGTCGGCTTCAAGGTCACACGCTTAACGAGTAGTACGGGCGCGCGGTGACGAATAGAGTTTAAGTATTTTATAGGATAATCTGGTCAAATTTTAAGGTCCACATGTTATATATATATATTTCGAACGAGAATCGAACACAGATTATGCTCCTTGAATACCTATTTTTGTTAACCGAGCATCCTGTATTGTCATTTATACATGAAACAGTTTTTATTTTTTATTTGATTAATATAAACACAGGATATCAGCAGCAGCAGGTTGAATTGCCCCTAAAAAGTACACGAAACATGTCACCTCTTTTCCAATATGTTACTGGGTTCCCTTGACATATTTACTCACGATTTCTTGTGTTGCATTCTGAAATTGTGCCTTAAGGTAGCTTTACGATCTATGCGACCCCGACCAGCAAACCAGTCAAACCGGTTCTCTGGCCACGCCCACCGGTCTCTCGTCGCGGGTCGCGGGGATTGTTTAGTGCTTCATATAGATTCATACTAAGCAGTGACTCCGCGACCCTATTTCGATCTCGGATCGCGGTCTCGCGTCGCGTGCATCGGAAGGCTACCTTTAGACTTAAACGCTAGGTAACCTTTTCTTCGACACCATGTCTCCATTTTCCTAACACTGCCCCCCTCTCGGTTTAGACAGTGTATATAAGAATAACCAAAATTCCCATAAAAACTGAATCCCTGCTGTCCTCTCATTAGATAGGGCCTGTCGACATGTCCACGTCGCGACGTCGTCAACGTGAATCGGCGCGATGTCGCGGCGTCGTGATTTTTCACGTCAACGTGCTCCCCTCTCCCCTGTCTCTAGCTGCCCAACCTTCCCCCTACGCGCCCATTCTTCTCTCCTTGTGGCGCGAGGGAATGACACACTATCCCCTCTGCACTAGCTCCCCACTCTCCCCAGCCACTGGAGGGCGGCCACTCTCCTCACCAGTATGTATGCGCACGTGGTCGCGCAGCTCGGCGCGGCGCGCAAACGCCTTGCCGCAGTCGCCGCACGCGAACGGCTTGCGGCGCGAGTGGACGACGCCATGCACCTCGAGGTTATGCTGGGTGCCGAACGCCTTGTCTGCGGATGGAGAGGAATATTGTTACATCATTCATGACACATCACACTTTTTTTGGAGAACTTGTGTTACACCCGTACCAGTCCACGGAAATATATTTAATACCTTTTATACTATTCTTATATTTAAGATTTTTATTATATTATACACATATTTAATACACGTCCGTGACCCAGCAATACAGTTCCCTAGGGGGATCCAAACCCGCGACCTCCGGCTTAGCGCCAATGCCATAGATATTATAAACGAGGCATGTCGAGACAAAAACCGTCCCCACATAAATGGCCCCTCTTTTGCGGATTTTGGGGCCATATTGACATTTGAGGTATGGTGAAATAAAGATGGCTGACATTTGAGGTATGGTGAAAACAAGATGGCGTAACTTATATAAAGATTTGATTTGACAAATGTATGCCCATCCTTAGTTTTGAAATCTTTGGCCAATGCACTAACCACTGAGCCACAGAGGTCGTCCTAAAATATTATAGTATCTTCATCGTCTGTGATTTATATAGCAAAAAAAGCAAAAAAATTATAGCAAAAAAAAAAAAACATGTGTACCACAAATCTTGCATATAAAGTCTTTGATCCCCGAATGAGTTTTCTCATGCTGCGACAGATTCTGTTGCGTGAAGAACGACTTCTCGCACTGGTTACACTTGAACGGACGAGGGCGGTCCTGAAATTGATAGAATGAATAGATAAGTATGTTAAATGCCCGTGGTATGACATTTGGGGCCATTTGAAATTTTCACAGATGCGTTTCTGTTGGCGCTATAACGATAAATACTTAAAACAGAATCCAACTTAGTAATATAAATGTGAGGATGAATGGATGTTTGTAACTCTTTCACGCAAAAACTACTGAACGGATTTCGATGAAATTTGCTATGGTAGTAGATTAGTCTCTGGATTATAACATAGGCTAATTTTTATCCCGAAAAAGTACAGTATTCCCGTACGGAATACGGTATTTACGCGGGCGGAGATGCCGGAAAAAGCTAGTCAAACAATATTGATAGAATTTACCATGGATCCCGATAAAGTACAGTGGTTCTTTGGGATAATGTATTTACGCGGGCGATGCCGCGGGTAACAGCTGGTAAAAATATATATTTAAATATATTTATTATTTAATATATTTCCCATACAACA
Source organism: Phengaris alcon alcon (assembly GCA_037179445.1). NCBI lineage: Eukaryota > Metazoa > Arthropoda > Insecta > Lepidoptera > Lycaenidae > Phengaris > Phengaris alcon. The sequence continues at coordinate 1,481,060 of JAYRCH010000034.1, forward strand.
AAAACTTTCTGTTGCCGTTTTGTTGTTTACGGAACGCTTCGTGCGCAAGTTTATCTAGCGCTTGATATATTTTTTTATTTTGGATAGGGGTTTTGTTATCATTTGTTTTAAACTAGCTTCTTAAAATGGAAGCAATTTTAAAAAGATTTCTCCTAAAATAAAACAAATAAATGTACAAGTATCTACTATTTATTACCAATTTCTTTATTATTACATAAAACGTAGCACAATAATATAATAATAATAATATCAATGGACGCTTCACACCACGTCAGTATGGTCCCGTGGTAAGTTCTCGAAGAACTTGTGTTACGGGTACCAGACAACGGAAATATAAATAATACTTTTATACTATACACATATTTAAGATTTTTACTATATTATACACATATTTAATACACATCCATGACCCAGGAACACAGAAAACTACTTTGTTCCTTCGGCGGGATTCGGACCCGCGACCCCCGGCTTGAGCACCAACGCGCTGAACCACTGAGCCACAGAGGTCGTCTAATAATATATATTACTAATTATAGTCCCACAAAACTGTTCTCCATTTTGTCTGTAGTGATTGTCAGATTAAGAAAAACTTAATACAATAACAGAGAGCAAAAACAACATTATTATAACATACTAAGGGCAGGTTTCACAGTCTCCTAATAATATAGTGTCAGATAGCTTATTTGCATGTTTTGTCTCTGTCGCTCCATACAAAGTAAGCAGCGACAAAACTTCCGAGTAAGCTATCCGACACTTATTAGAAGATTGTGAAACCCGAAAGCCCTGATACTTTTATTATTTAAAGCTTAGTTTTTTATTTTCCACACACCCTTCTGTTAGATTCTGTAATTTGTACATCTTCTGTACGACCATCTTCTATGGACGTGGAAAGTGGATCCTTCGCTTCATTACTATCTAAAAAAAAAAAAAACACTAATTTAAACTTAACTATTAAATATAATTATCAGGTGAACTCTATGCACGTTAGTTGAATATATTAAAACAACGATCGGTTAGCAAGCAGAGCACGAAGCACCTCTCCTGGTCAGCACACGTAGCTACAACGATCGGTTAGCAAGCAGAGCACGAAGCGCCTCTCCTGATCAGCACACGTAGCTACAACGATCGGTTAGCAAGCAGAGCACGAAGCACCTCTCCTGGTCAGCACACGTAGCTACAACGATCGGTTAGCAAGCAGAGCACGAAGCGCCTCTCCTGATCAGCACACGTAGCTACAACGATCGGTTAGCAAGCAGAGCACGAAGCGCCTCTCCTGATCAGCACACGTAGCTACAACGATCGGTTAGCAAGCAGAGCACGAAGCGCCTCTCCTGGTCAGCACACGTAGCTACAACGATCGGTTAGCAAGCAGAGCACGAAGCGCCTCTCCTGATCAGCACACGTAGCTACAACGATCGGTTAGCAAGCAGAGCACGAAGCGCCTCTCCTGATCAGCACACGTAGCTACAACGATCGGTTAGCAAGCAGAGCACGAAGCGCCTCTCCTGATCAGCACACGTAGCTACAACGATCGGTTAGCAAGCAGAGCACGAAGCACCTCTCCTGGTCAGCACACGTAGCTACAACGATCGGTTAGCAAGCAGAGCACGAAGCACCTCTCCTGGTCAGCACACGTAGCTACAACGATCGGTTAGCAAGCAGAGCACGAAGCGCCTCTCCTGATCAGCACACGTAGCTACAACGATCGGTTAGCAAGCAGAGCACGAAGCGCCTCTCCTGATCAGCACACGTAGCTACAACGATCGGTTAGCAAGCAGAGCACGAAGCACCTCTCCTGGTCAGCACACGTAGCTACAACGATCGGTTAGCAAGCAGAGCACGAAGCGCCTCTCCTGGTCAGCACACGTAGCTACAACGATCGGTTAGCAAGCAGAGCACGAAGCGCCTCTCCTGATCAGCACACGTAGCTACAACGATCGGTTAGCAAGCAGAGCACGAAGCGCCTCTCCTGATCAGCACACGTAGCTACAACGATCGGTTAGCAAGCAGAGCACGAAGCACCTCTCCTGGTCAGCACGTAGCATCGGCTAAGCACGGCAGCACAGTTCCGACTCACTGGGACTCTCTACTGGCACCTGGCGACGCACGCGCGCCTCTGGTCTTCGCGGGGAAGTGATGTGGCGGATCTATTAACGCCACAATCCTGAATCGCGCTATCGAATTTTTTAAAGATCGGCGGTATATATACAACATCCGAAATGCATACAAGTGGGCTTCGGCCTGACCGAGCATACCATCTCGCTCGGTCGGAGATCTCCCTTTGGGGCTTTACCACATTCCCACACTATAGTTTATATACAAAAAGCCTCACCTTCTAAGAACAACGTCGGCACCGCATTTCTTGTCAGTATTTTTCTGGGCGGATTGACGTAGTATCTGTCGAAATGTCTGTTACAAAGTTTGTACTTCTTAAATATGTATGTGTCGCTCTTTTTTCGTGTTTCCTCATCCAAAACAGCTTTCCACGCCGCAAATCTTTCATTTTCCACTTTCGGAAAATGATGGAGCGGTCCTGAAAGATATAATAATGATATACTAGATGTTGCCCGCGCCTTCGTGCGCGCAAAAGGAATTCCCGGGAATCGTAAATTTTAACGCCACGAAAATAGCGTAAATCCTTCCACGTGGTCCATATCTGTGCCAAATTTCATCAATATCGGTCCAGTAGCTTCATACAAACAAACAAATCTTTCCTTTTTATTATATTACTTATTAGTGTACATGTAGATATTAGAGCGCCCGGCCAAAACGAATGTACAGCACACTAATATTAGCTATTATTAATGTGAAAGTTTGTGAGGATGTTTGTGACTCTTTCACGCAAAAACTACTCAACGGATTTTGATGAAATATTGGTTTCAACTAATAACTTTCTCGATGCGACAGCAATATCGATTAAACTTCTTAGGCTCATTTGCGCAGATCTGGGTCAAAGTTAACCCTGGGTTAAAATACAATGCCTTCTGTTTCATAAATGGGCATTTTTCAAAAAATATGTACATTATTTAATGGTGGTGTCCCAATCGTTAAAAAATATTTTATTACTTGGTAAACGATTTTTAACACATGAATTGTTTTTAAATATAAAACGATTATTTATTTAATAAAGAAATTTACTTTAACATTTAACTTATTTCTTATAAGTTTTAAAATATAATGAAAATAAGTTAGCGGAAAGTAAACAAACTTAAAGTCCCACGTGCTTCTAGAAACTTTCAAGTCACATTTAACATAGGGTCGACTATACTGGCGCATACTTTTTAAATCTCTGTAGAAGTATTTAGAACTAATAAATACTATTTGATGGTCTTTTTCTTAGTAATTGTACTTAAAATTGCTATAAGTTTTATATTATTTCTGTCCCATGAAAACGAGGGTACCGGAATTCCGTATGGTGTCACGATGAATTTTATAAACTTCTAGCCTAAATATTACCCAAAATATAATTGTTTTTTATTCCTGGCAACATTATCTTGTCGATAGACTCCGCCATTTTGTAACATAATTATTTAGTGTCAACAAAATTGGACAAGAAACAAGTCGCGTCACGGTGGTTCTAAGATTGTGTTCCGGATACTCACGGCAATTTAATGAGGTAAGACATATTTCTAAGTAATTTTGATGTATTATAATTATAACTCATGTTATTAGGTATCAGATAAGAAGCCAAAAGATGCTGTTACATGTTATCAAACCATTTTGATTATTTTTTAAATGTTTGTTGATAGATTGCATCACGTCCGGTGCATCACGTTATATATAGCCGGAATTGTTTCGTGATTCCCCGGAATTATTAAGCTCAGGTTACATAGCTACAAGTTTATGTTACAATATGACACTAGTAATATTGGTAATTTTATTGTACATGCCGCAAGTCATAATAAGACTAATTAAACTATGTGTGTTTGTTAAAGTAGTATGTTGATAACCTCTACCAATTTTGAAAAATAATTATTACTTATACTATTTACGCAAGACCAGTCGTCGTTAAGATCTTTAGGGGAGGCCTATGTCCAGTAGTGGACGGCTACAGGCTGATATGACGATGATGATGAATTTTACTACATAATTAGACTGTGCGCCGATGGGCAGGGATTACGTCGTTTTTAACATCTTATGAGCTAAGAGGAATGATGGTCAATTTATCATAATTACTTACATAATGTTAGCTTGCTCTTCATTAATGCAACAGAGAACCTGGTCGACGCAAATTTTGCATAGAGATTTTTAGCTACTTTTTATCTCAGCAAAACATCATATTCTCATAATTTGAAAACAAAACCGCCTGCAGTAATGTTAATTTTTGAAGCTAAATTTTTTAATCAATTTATTATAATATTTCAGTGAAAATGGCCCTCACTGCAGCAGAAAGGGCTAAAAGATACAGGGAGAAGTTAAAAAATAACCCCGGAAAATATGAAGCGCAGAAAAAAAAGAAAGCCAGTAACATGTAAAAAATTCGAAAAAGAATAGCTGAATTGACCGAAGAAGAAAAAGAAAAGAGAAGAAAAATATGGAGGGAAGAAAAGAAACAGCAGAAGATGAAAAAGAAAAATAAAGAGCATCAAAATGATACCTCAAGTGCATCCAAGCCTCATAAAAGCGAAGCTACCACTTTTAAAAATCGGTACATGAAAGTACGCAGAATGTATTACATAGCTTTAAATAGTGTACGTTTATTAAAAACCAGAAACGAAACAATTCGTAAAAAACTGTATCGTGAAAAGTTAGCTCAAAAGAAAAAAGTTAATGACTTGCAAATAAAAATTAATAAACTTATGGCGCGCCAAAAAATACTAGAGATGTCGCTGCGTGAAACATATAGGACTGCCAAAACATCACAAGAAAAGAGACTTTTAAAATCTGTTGCATTAAACGAAGTGGTCAAAACTAATGAATCAGTCAAAGCAGTTGCAACAAATTGTTTAGGACTAAAAGGACGAATAAGGTTTAGTAAAAAAAAGTGCAGGTAAACAAGAACATCAAAGAAGAAATGAGGATTTTTTATTGCAGAGATGATGTAAGCCGAATCACAGCAGGACGGAAGGAAACAAGAATTCGTGGTAAAATAAAAATGCAAATACGGTATTTAACGGACACATTACAAAATTTGTATGATGACATTTACAAAAAGGAAGGGGGAGTGTACAGCTTTACAACCTTTTTTAGATACAAACCATACTACGTTTTGTCGCCAACCGCAAAAAACAGGGATACCTGTATGTGCATAAAGCACAGCAACATGGAGTATCTTTTTCTCGCACTGAGAAAAAAGAATGTCGTAGCCTATAAAAATCTTCAAGAGGCTATTGCTAAGACGGTTTGTGATACAAAATCATACGATTGCATGTACAATGAATGTAATAATTGTATTGATCTAAACTTGCAGTTTCAAGAACAGCAGTTTGAAGACGAAATCACATGGTTTAAATGGGAAAGAGTTACTTACTCATATCAGAAATCGGATAAGACTTTAACTACAAAAAAAACTGCGAAACTGATCAAGAAAGGGACAGTTTATCAACTAGTTACAGAATTCAAGGCAGAATTTTCAAAATTTAAAATGCACTACTATAACATGAAGGAGCAGCAACGGCAATACCGAATATGTTTGAATAATCTATCCGATAAAGAAATTGCTATCATAGTGGATTTCTCAGAGAATTATGATTGTAAACTAGGAGCCGAAATCCAATCCATGCACTTTGGGGCGTCCAAAAAAAATATCACGCTTCATTGTGGTATGGCCTATTGGAAAGACATGTCACAATCATTCGTAACCATATCGGATAACACCTGTCACGAGCCTAACGCTATCTGGGCACATCTCTTGATCGCATTAAAATTTATAAAAGAATTAAGCCCTACCATCGAAATAATTCATTTTTTTTCGGATGGTCCAACATCACAATATAGACAGAAAAAGAACTTCTTCCTGATCAACCAATTTACAGCAAAATTGAAACTTAAATATGTAACCTGGTCATTTTCAGAAAGCGGGCATGGGAAGGGGGTCGCAGATGGGATTGGTGGTGCGGTCAAGAGGCAGTTAGATACCTGGGCTGATTGATAACTGGCCGAAACGACGAACTTAAAAAAATGATACGCAAAAAAGGAATATTACATTATATTCTGGCATCTTTTTGAAAATAGAACGCCAAATTTGAATTTAATCGAACTGATGGAATTTGTTTGAGAGGACGTAGAACTTTCTCTGTCGTAAATTTTCTTAACAATGGAAAGAAACGAAATTCGTGCGGTGATAAAGTTTTACGTTTTAAAAGAGAAAACAGCAACCCAGATTAAAACCAAGCTAGACAGTGTTTTAGGTAATTCTGCTCCTGCATTGAGTACAATTCACACCTGGGTAACTGATTTTAAACGTGGAAGACAGAGCTGCGAAGACGCCCACAGGTCTGACCGTCCAAATGAAGTCACGAATCCGGACATGATCAAAAAAATTCACAAAATTGTATTGAATGATCGGCGCTTAAAGTTGCGAAAGATAGCAGAGATGGTGAGCATTTCATCTGAACGCGTTTTTAATATTTTGCACCATTATTTGGGAATGAAAAAGCTTTGCGCGCGATGGGTGCCGCGTTTGCTCACTGTAGACCAAAAGCAACGTCGAGTGGACGATTCATCGGAGTGTTTGGCGCTGTTTAACCGAGATCCTAATGAGTTTTTGCGGCGTTATGTAACAGTCGATGAAACCTGGATACATCATTATACTCCCGAGACAAAGGAACAATCTAAGCAGTGGACTGAGAGCGGAAAACCTGCGCCGAATAAAGCAAAAACGGTTTTGTCGGCCGGCAAAGTGATGGCGACTGTTTTTTGGGATGCTCGAGGGATTATTTTAGTGGATTATCTGCAAAAAGGAAAAACAATAAATGGAGAGTACTACGCAAGCTTGCTGCAAAAATAAAGTGAAGAAATCCAGAAGAAACGACATTTGGCCAAGAAAAAAAATTTTGTTCCACCATGACAACGCACCTGCGCACACGTCAATGGTTGCAGTCGCCAAACTCCATGAATTGCGGTTCGAATTGCTACCGCATCCACCCTATTCCCCGGATCTGGCCCCGTGCGACTTCCACTTATTCCCAAACCTGAAGAAATGGTTAGGTGGCCAGAGATTTTCATCAAATGAAGAAGTCATTGTTGCCGTGGACGAGTATTTTGAGGGGTTGGAGAAAACATTTTATCAAACTGGTGTAACGGCATTGGAGAGAACGGCGCTGGACTAAATGCATCGAGGTAGAAGGAAACTACGTTGAGAAATAAATTTATTTTAAATAGATTTTTGAAGTTTTTCTTTGTCGTTTCGGAAACTTATCAATCAGCCCTCGTAGACATGTGAGTTACGGCCATGATGTGACGGATGCAATTGAAGCGTACCTACATTTGTCGAAAAGTATGAAGTGCGTTCAATGTTTCATAGTCCCTGACAGTGACATAGAAAATATGAAGACCATTATGCCGAGCGATTTGCAAGCGGTCCCAGAAACAATGAAACTGCATCAAATCATATCTTTCACGGAAAACCAAATAACATATCGCCGATTGAGTGTTTTTGTGGTCATAGGCGCGGATTATGTTCTTGTTTGGAACCCAAAGTTCACGTTTTTCGTGAAACTGCACGGAATTTAGATCTAGACTTGAATGTTGACAATATCTTGAACGTTAGCATTATTGGCGGTGACATAGACTTGCCTGAACCGGAATTTGATATGGTTTCAGAAACTGCAGGTTGTTTAACAGTAAATGAAGACAAGGCTGAATTAAATGAAACTGCACAGAATATAGAGCTGGACTTGAATGTCGAAAATTTTATTATTTTTGGCGGTGACATAGACTTGCCTGAACCGGAATTTGATATGGTTTCAGAAGCTGCAGGTAGTTTTATAGTAAATGAAGACAACACTGATTTAAATTTAAGCATTACCAACAAAGAGAATGACAACAAAAACAAGAGACAGAATACCCTAATGGCGTTAGATTCAGAGTCCCCAAAGAAGAAGGTAAAAGTACTTTTACCAGTAAAGAAAGAAAAATTCCAGACAAAATCCATTAAAACTGTAATAAAAAGATACTTTAAATGTCACATGTGTAAGTTACGTAAATTATATGTGACATCAGATATGAGGCAGTGTATTGCTTGTAAAAACTGGGTATGCAGAGTTTGTTACGAGCAATCAGTTCGTGATTTTATTTGTGACAGATGTTTTGAATAGTTTTTAGTTTAACAGACTGGTTCAGTTAATTTAATACTCATTATTTAATGGCATTTATTTAGGTTTAAGAGATTTCCTTTTGTTTATGATTATATAGGGTGACCTTAAATATGTTCTTAATAGCAAAGTGTATGCTCGTGATAAAAGCAACTTACCCTAAGGACCAATTATTGTAAATCACAAAAAAAAAATGGAATGTTTCATAAAAATCTATCAGCTGAACAACCAAATCAGTATGAAGAGTATGACTCCAAATTATTTTTGTAATTTTACTATGGGTTACTTAGTAAAATTAAGCTTTTTGCTATCAAGAGCACATATAATATTATACCTTTCGCTATCAAGATTATCACCATTACATTACATTAAACTTACAATGAGTACTTACCTAAAACTTAAGACGTATTAAAATATTTTAATAAATATTTAGTAAAGACTAAATAATAGGTATTAAACGCTTAGTTATAAATTACCAATAACAATAAAAGTAGGGTTTAACTGTATTATGTCATCTAAGATAATAATTTTTGCATTCATAATATTGATACCATGTAACCATTGCTTAAAATTCTCCTGTGCCTCACTCAGACTTCAGTGTCGTCACTGTCCCATAAAATTACCTCAAGAAAAACTCGTGTAATTAAATAAATACTTAATTTTTTTTCATTTACCAACTACAAATATCATAAAAATTAAAGGAGATTGTTAAATTTTGGAGTCTCAAAGTCAATTTCTTTAAGAAATACAAAAAATTGTTGATTTTCTAAGTACAAAAGTGCCAATTTTATAGATCTCAAAACATATATGTTTGTTACGCGTTGATTTTTGTTTGTTAACAGTGTTTAGATGTCGTTTCTGTAAGATTTTTATCAGTGTTTTAATGGTTAATAAAGACAAATTGATATAATGACTCATATTTACAATTTTTGATTATTTTTCATTGTGATGCACCGGAACAAAACCGGAACGAATTTTTGTGCGCCTTTGTAGAAAAGTTACGATAATAAAACTATTATCGTAAGTTCTGCTGATTTTTAGTTTTTAACATAATTTTGATTATATTTATGATGAGCTGAAATAATAAAACAACGAAAAAATGTCAAAAAGTTCCGGTAATTTCCAGTGCATCACTTGTACATATTTTCAGGAAAACGCCCAAATACGAAGAACGAGAGAGATAACACGATATTTAACCCAGGGCTAACTTTAACCCAGATCTGCGCAAGTGGGCCGACCTTAAGGGTAACACTACAAACTTCAAATACGATTTGTCCAAACTAGCTTTTGCTTCCAAACTAACTATTATGTTATAATACTAACCTTCTGCCTGGCACCCGAAATAACATTTGAATTTCTTTTTCCCCGACACCGTGATCGGTGGCTCAATCTACAAATAAAAACAAGCATTAATTGGTAGTTTTTATATCCGACTAGCTGTTGCCCGCGGCTCCGCCCACGTAAACACAGTATCCCAAAGGAGCACTGTACTTTTTCAGAATAAAAAGTAGACTATGTTTTAATCCAGAGCCTAAACTACTACCATACCAAATTTCACCGAAATCCGTTTAGTAGATTTACGTGAAAGAGGAACAAACATCCATCCATCCTTACAAACTTTCACATTTATAACATTACTAGTAGGACTCCCCGATGGGAGTGTAATGATTTTCAATCATTATATTATGTATACTCGACCTCGCCAAATATCCTATTCAAGTTTTCAGATCGAAATTAATCTAAAAGTAAACTTGGGACAAAATAGCGCGCTATAATGCTACCAAAATTAAATGTAACCAATTCACCGCGCCCTAAATAAAATGGAATGACACATTAATTTGGTCGAATTACATCTTTCTGTTAAATGTCAAACGTTAAGGAGAATGTTGAGCTTTTGTTCACTCGGCCTAAATGCTGATTCGCCTCACAGCTGATTTCAAAACGTTTCTTCTTACTAAAAACTTGCGTTTCAAAATCAGCAGCGAGATGTATCAGTTGACAGTGTGAGGTCAATGGCCTCGACGGTGAAGATTCGTTTCATTGCGAGATATATTTTTTTCGATTAACAAATTTTTTCTGCCTAAACATTATTTAGACAAAATTTGGCACATTATTGCCTGCTTATGTAAATGAGTAGAAAATCATGTGCTAAAATTTTCTGTAATTAATTTTGCAAAACATTATATAACTTACTTCAAAAGGTAAAAATGTAAAAAAACAAGCACTTACTTTAATGAATTGTATATTTTAGATTAAATCACTCTGTATTGCTATCTCGTCTTTTCTTTCATTGGTGATTTGATTAAAATTTTTCCTTAAAGCTTTTTCACATTATCCAATATAGAACCGATGTTAAGAAAACGTGTTTAGGTGCCTACTTCGCTATGCTCTTCGATTTGATTTCGATTCGATTACGATCTTCTTTCCTTTTCTGTTATATTTCCTTCTCCTTAGCTCTGTATTCGAGAGGACTGGATTCGCCTTTATTCTTTTAGGTCTTCGTCCTCCCTTTTATTTATTTTACTCTGTTATATAGATTTCTGTTTACCGGCTATCTGTAAGATAAACGGTAAAAATATGCAACGGTAAAATATCAAAAACATGGTCTTTGGTGGAGTCTTTTCGAACGTGTCTGTAAAAACGAAATGATTGAAATATGTTTAAGAAAAAATTCTTACATCAGTATAGGCAAGAACTTGTCTACAGCCCGCTAACAAATTATATAACTAATAATGTAATAAACGTACAGCATAAAGGTCTTTGACGTATTATGCTGTACGTTTTTACACACAATATATACAAAAAATATTTAATACACACCTTTTATCGTTAGCTCCGGTCTTCCTTCCATATATATTTTTCGTATTAGTAGCCAATAGTTCGCCTAAAGTCCGCACTATATACCGAACCGTAGCGTGTTGCAAAGTATTTTAATAGGTTGTAACACTATAACTTACCGTATGCATTTCTCAGTGTGCCCGGTACGTATTGTTTTGGTATTTGTTGGCAAAGTAATTGGCGCACAAGCCTTATGGTACTAAAGTGTATTATAACATATTGTAGTGAGCTGTAGTGTATTGTAATGTATTGTTGAGTACTATAACTCACTATATGCGCTTGCAGTGCGCCCGGTACGTGTATTTAGACGACATATTGTACTACAATGTATTGTAACGAATTGTAGTGAAATCTAGTCCATTATAACGTATTTTAATGAATCGTAGTGTATTATTATTTACCGTGTGCGTCGTGCAGTTGCGCCTGGTATGTGTATTTAGACAACTATGCTGTGTTATAATGTATTGTAACGTATTGTAGGGTATTTTAGTATACTGTATTGTAGTTTAACTTACCGTGTGCGTCTTGCAGTGCGCCTGGTATGTGTACTTGTTGGCGAAGTCCTTGCCGCACTCGCTGCAGACATACGGCCGCGCTCCGACGTGCGTGTTGAGATGTTCAGCTAGTAGAACTCGCGACCTGAAGATTAAAAATCATGTTAACTTGGCGCTAAAATCTAATTATACCACGGTAAATCTATATGGACCGGCGAGATAAATACTACGGACTCACAGAAAACTGGCAAGAAATAAGTTTGCGTTGTGTTTCTCGGAGCAAGAGAAGGCACTGGTCGCACCAGGGGGTGGAGTTTCAAAAGAACGACAACGCACTTGTAACTTCTCTAATGTTGCATATTAACGGTAACAGCTTAAAATCAGCAATCTGAATATCGGTTTTTAGTTTCGTGTTGACTTAGTAGTCTATCGATCGATCAAAGTAAATATATTTTGTACTCTACATTCTATGTTGAGTACAAAAGATGATAAATTATGAATCATCTAGATGTTACACAATTTAATTAATATTATATTATCTAGAAATAATCCCGTGAAAAAATACCCACAACCTGCAAACAAAGGACCTCCCTCCTCCCACATTGCTTATACACTCAAAAAACAAGATCGTGCAAACACTGCCACCACCCAAGCACCAATGTCAGCAAGATCGTGCAAGGCCCCACACCACCATGCAGGTTGCAAAACTTACAAGCAGATGTGTGAGTGCACGCATAAGCATGCGTAAAGCACCTCCCTCCTCCCACACTCACACATCTGCTTGCAGGTTGTGGGTATTTTTTCGCGGGATATATATATATATATATATAATTCTTTTTTATTTTTTAATATTTTCTTGCTAGATATAATATTAATTTAATTGTATGCTATGGATTTCCGCAAAGTAACGCCTGATTCTATTAACTATCTAGATGATTTCCGCGGCTCCACCTGTGTAAATAGAGTATCCATTGCTTGTGCTTGTTGCGTATTTGTTAATCCAGAGTTATAATGGTATGTAGTGGTAGTAGAGCATCGTTTCTCAAGCGGGGGGTCGCGACCCTTGCGGGGATCGAGTTTGTTTTTAAAGGGGGTCGCAGTCTGTTGAAAAATAATAAATACATACTACATATAGGTACAGAAGTTTCGTTTTTCTAACTAATCTTTTGTATCGAACGTCGAAAGAATCGTTCGAACGTTCGAACCAGTGAAGGCTTATATAACGTATAGCTGATAAAATTAGCGCGCTATGTGCATATTGTTAAAATTTTATAGTGACGGGGTCGCAACATAAAAATGGTTGAGAAACTATGTATCAAATTTCCTCAAAAACCGTTCAGCAGTTATTGAGTGAGGGAGTAACAAACAATAACTTTCGCGTTTATAATATTAGTAAGGATTTCTTACGAGTAATTTTTGTGACACTCGTTGCACTCGTAAGATTTTCCCTTGTCGAGGTTCGCACTGTCGCCCGCACTGTGGCTGCCTGTGAAATAAGTTAATAAGTTTAATTTTATTTAAATACACATTAATCACGCGCCGCATACTTTCACGTGCGCTATACACACGTAATAGGCTTCTTGACATTGTTTTTATTTACGTCCTAAACGTTTTTTAATTATTTCATTACATAAAAGTATATATTAGGTCTTTACCTATAAAATTGCCGTTTTGTATGAAAAAAATTTAACGAATTTTTTTCATGTATTTTTTATTTGTATTAATCGAAGTAATCACGCATGCAATCAATGCATCTTTACCAACGCAGTGGCAGTTTATTGATGCCCTTCTTAAAGAAATCAGCTGGACTCCCAAGCAACAAATTCTTCAAAGGCATTTTGTACTGCCTCTCGGGTATTGAATTTTTTTCCCGTCAAGAAGTTATCCAAATGCTGGAAAAATTAGTAGTCTGTAGGCGCAAGGTCTGGTGAGTAGGGCGGATGACGGAGAGCTTCCAACCCCAGTTCTTGCAACTTGGAGACCGTCTGCTGTGCAGTATGAGGTCGCGCGTTGTCGTGCAGGAGCAGCGGAGACGAGCGATTGACCAATGCTGGTTGGAGATGTGCCAGCTTCTCCATCATTGTGTTCAGTTCTTCACAGTACACATCTGTAGTAATGCTCACCCCGTTTGGTAAGAAGCTGTGATGAATCACACCGGCGCTAGACCACCAAACAGTGACCATCACTTTTCTAGGGGTAAGTTTTCGTTTAGGGCATTGTTTAGGTGCTGAACCAGGATCCAACCAACTTGCTGAGCGCTTGCGGTTATCAAACAGAATCCATTTTTCATCGCAGGTAACAATGCGGTTCAAAATTCCTTCATTTGTGTGTCTGTTGAGCAGTGCAAGGCACTTCCCGACGCGTACTTCGCTGGCGATCATTGAGTTCGTGGGGCACCCATTTGTCAAGCTTTTTTACCTTGCCAATTTGACGCAAATGGACCAATATTGTTTTGACGCTAACGTCGAAAGCTGCTGCTAATTCAGCCGTAAATTGTGTATCATCAGCTTCCACAATCGCCTTTAATTCGTCATTGTCGACCAAAGTCTTCGGACGACCGCCAGGTTCATTTTTCAGGTCGAAATTTCCAGAACGGAAGCGAGCAAACCCATAACAGGTGGTGCGTTGGTTTGTAGTGTTAGCTCCGTGAACGTCGTTGATGTTGCGTGCCGCTTGTGCCGAGTTGCTACCACGACGGTACTCATATTCCATAATTACTCGAATTTTTAACGTATCCATGATGACGAAAAAGATTGAAAAGCGATGAAAATGTAACACTAATCAATAAACAAATTACTACTTTTGGAAAAAGAATTCCATGTTTTTAAGATCAAATTAATTTGAAATCAGAATTCTTAGCCAAACAAAAATTATTTTGATTTGAAATCGCCAGTACTGCAGAACTGCCGTTTTACATTATTTTGAAACCTAAAAATATTTTTTCTCAATATACTTTTTAAAACCCGCCGAAAACATTATTCGCCGTGTTGGTTGATAGATTATCTGTGCTGTGACGTCATACTAGTACTATTTGTAATCTGTGCTACAGTCCGTAGTAGTAAAATGGCGGTGTGACGTTCCGTTTCACTACTACATATGAGTTTAGTGTGTTTGTGTCGTGAACATCCCTGCCGGAAGTTACTTCGAGGTGTTTTCATCAGTAGAAATTAGAAAACAAAAATACATATTTTTAAATCAACTTTATTTATCAATCTTAAATTTTAAAATGATATCGCTAGAATACGATTTCCTAAGCTACTTGGCTTAGGAAATATGCATGAAATGGCAATGTATGAAATTAAATATGAGTCAAGTAGCCTATTGTCTTCACTTAAGTCGCCTCTCCGGGAGTGACTCTTTTTTTTGTTTTTATATACTCGGATTTGATCTCAAAATTTCTCCGAAACATAACTCTGTTCCCATACTCGGACTTTCATAGTACATAATTATAATGTAACATAGGTCAGTATTGTATTGTAATGTAGTGAAGTGTATTGTATTGTAATGAGGATCAATCACTTGGTAGCAAATCTGTTTTTTACTAAGTACATCGTATGTGTATTAACTTACTGAGCATTTTATTTTTTAATTATTAAAATCCGACAAGAAATGATGGATTTATTAAAGTTTTTCTGAACGGCTAGTTTGAAACGTGCGCTTCTGTTGAATTGGTTACTCTTATAAATGAAACGCTTGGGTTACAGACAAGAACTAATTTTTATTTGATAAAACATACAGTATGACATATTCTATACCAGAGGGCGCTACTAGTTTGCAATGTGTGATATTGTCGATACAAAATAGACACAGAATAACAGTTACGATGACGTCATCTGTCGCGACAACGTCTTGATTGTACTCATACTTCATAGGTATTGCATAAGTATTCATATTTCATTCACTGATACTTGACGCTTGTGCCTTGTGTGCATTGTTTTTACTAACGTTAAATATTGTAGTTGTGTTAAGAGGGGAGGGGTGACGACGACGGCTGACGTCACAGCGACTAGCTTCATTCTCGGGCGCGTTTTTGGAACTAATGCACTAAAATTGCTGTAGCTTAGTCATTTTTCGTCCGGTCCGATTATAATAATTTCTTTACACTATTTACTGGTATTTTTGTCGCCATAAGTCTGCATACCCCACAAAAAAACATGACTGATCCTCATTGTAATGTAGTGAAGTGTATTGTATTGTAATTGATTGTAACAAGTACAATAAAAGCTCAATTACGGCTTTTATTGTACTTTTTATGCCCATATACGGCAGGTAATCTGCCGTATACGCTACTTGTGGCGTTCAAGTCACATGCTGTTGTCATTCTGCCATGCACAGACAGAGATAGCCTGTGAATAGGGGAGCTCCTAATTTAAGTAGCGATTCAGTATTCGACAAATTATTTAAATGCTTCCTCTACTCGAACTTAGTAATAATAATACTTATGAACCCATCCGCACTACGTCAATCAAGTCCCGTGGCAAGTTCTCGAAGACCTTGTGTCACGGGTACCATACAACGGAAATATTATATTTAATACATTTTATACTATAGACATATTTAAGATTGTTATTATATTATAAATAAACATATTTAACACATATCCACGACACTGGAATACGGAAATATTTTATGTTCCTTTGGCGGGATTCGAACCGGCGACCTCCAGCTTGAGTACTGACGCGTTCAACCGCTGAGCCACAGAGGTATTTTCCTCGTATGAACTTGAATTTAAGTAGAGTTTTAAGTATTCGATGATTACTTACTCAAATGCTTCCCATACTCGGACTTGCGTCGTATGAACTTCCCGCACACGGTGCATATGTAGAGGCGCGCGTCGTGCCGGGTCCTGAGATGCGCCATCATATGTGTGGCGTGTCCTTCGAACACCTTGTCTGAAAACATCAACCATCAAACAATAAAAAAAAAAGGGTAAACTTTTTGACTCTGTGAGGCTGTAGGGGCTAATCTCGGGATGTACGGAATGGATTTTAAAAACTGTTGAACCGATATAAGGCTTCATTATTTGTGAGTGTATGGCTATAAATTTATAAAGATATAATGTAAAATCCAGTTAACCGCCGACGATGCCGCGGCCAAAAGCTAGTGCGTTATAAAGTAAACAAGAAAATATGTAAAAAATAAAAGTATATGTTAAAACTTTATGATCCTTATTTAAACTATTTACTGTATGTATATGAACGGTAAAAAAAATCTAGAAACAGTTTCTAGATTCATTTTTACCCGACTACGGCGAAGCGAAAAGAAAGGGTAATGGTTTCGGCAGTCTGTGTATGTTTGTTAGCGGCCTCCGCGGTTTAGAGCTTGGCTCTCGACTCGGAGGTCGTGGGTTCGATTCCCGCATTGGAACAACAAAAAATGTTTTTTCCAAGTTTGATTAGGACAATGCAGGCTGATCGCCTGATTGTCTGACAAGAGAGATGATCCATGCGTCGGATGGGCGTGTAAAAAGTCGGACCTGCGCCTGATCTCTAGCCAGTCGTGTCAGTTATCCGTTCCACTGGGTTACGAGATTAAAGGAAGAGAGAGTGCTCTTATGTACTGTGCACACACTTGGACAGTAAAAATAACTCCCGCGTAGCTGGCCTGGTTGGTTGCAACGAAACCGACCACCGTCACTGAAATCGGTGTGGGGAGGTATTATGTTTGTTCCACCGTAGAGCCTAAGTAGCGATTTTAATATATGAGGCGTCAATATATTCGTAATAATGGCCCGGGTAACATAGACTATATAATTTACGTATTCGTCATATATATATATATATATATATATATATATATATATATATATATATATTTATTTCATCGATTAACTAAAACTCCGAGCGTATATTATATAGCGTATATGCGTAGATTTGTTTAATACAAAATACCTGCGCCCATGTACCGCTCGCAGAACTTGCACCTAAACACTCCATCAGCTTTCTTCTCCACCTGAAACTATTACAACACAATAATAATAATATCTATGGACGCATTCACACCACGTCAATCTGGTCCAGTGGTAAGTTCTCGGAGAACTTGTGTCACGGGTACCAGACAACGGAAATATAAATTAATACTTGTTATACTTTACATTTATTTAAGACTTTTATTGTATAATACACATACAATATCCATGACCCAGGAACATAGAAACTTTTTTGTTCCTTGGCGGGATTCGAACCCGCGACCTCTTTGAGCGCCAATGCGCTAACCACACAGCCGCAGAGGTATTAACTTTGAATTTCAACCGTTTATTTTTAAACAAGTAAGCAGACGAATCGCCCGATAGTAGAAGGCGTAACACAACGCTATTTCGTACCGGTTTTCTGAGAGGCCGGGGGATCTCTCCGGTAAAGCCAGCTCATTTGCTCCAATCGTATGTTTAACTATTTATATGCACACTGTGGCGTAAAACATCCGGCCACCATATCTTACAGTACCAACATCCGCACTACCAGAGGAGTTGCAGGTGCGTTTACCTGTATGTCTACGCCCTCGTCGCTATCTCCTTTACTCTCGACAGACTCAACACGATACATTTCACCCGATTCCACCTTGATGAACGCACCCCCTGAAAATATTTTTATATGCACATGTTAGGTATGTAATATATAAAATATTTTTATATGCACAAGTTAGGTATGTAATATATAAAATATTTTTATATGCACAAGTTAGGTATGTAATATATAAAATATTTTTATATGCACAAGTTAGGTATGTAATATATAAAATATTTTTATATGCACAAGTTAGGTATGTAATATATAAAATATTTTTATATGCACAAGTTAGGTATGTAATATATAAAATATTTTTTATTGTGCTGACTACACCCATGGACGCAGCTAAGTTGCCCGCGTGGTTAAAGCCCCTCCGATTCTCACAGACACCAAGACGCTAAACCAGATCTTTTGGCCTTCTGCCCACGTCCCCTTTTTTAAATATATATGTCACGTTGGTAATTCCTCGTTTCATTTAAATTACCCGTAACAAGCTCGAGCACCGGCGAACGTCAGCCATGGTGACGTAGGCCTAAGGTTGACACCGAAATTATTATAAACGTCGCGTCAGACAAATCTATCATAAACATTGATATGAGAAAGGTAGAGGATATGAAATAAGGTCACGTGACCTGAAGCCAAAGCCTGTTTCTCAAACATGGCGTCGCCCCGCCCACAGCAAATAGTGTTGGTCCTACTTAGTCGGCAATATTCATATCGATACAATGATAACAGAAAATAATCATTTTTGGACACCTTTCTCATAATTTATACTTGTCAAAGTATTTCTTGTGCTGGTGGGGTGGTAACAATTCAAAACAGGCAAATATCCCGATCGTTTACTGGTGGTAATAATAGCAAGTGAATGGTTCAAAAGCGCCCGACGCCACGTGCGACGGTTGTGGCAAAGAATACAAAATATTATGGTTATGGCGTGGATATGTATGGGAATAGGTTTCAATATTCATAGGGTATGAGGATCACTTAAGCAATGGAATGAAAAATCCACCACAACCGCGAACATTTATAATTTTATACAGGTTGTTTTTTGAGTCAGTGACCAAACTTTCGAGAGTGAAAATACTCTTGAATATAAGCAACTATGGTATCAACATTACTACTTGAAAAAAAAAACTTACTGAAATAACAGTCTGTATAGGTAGGTAATAGAATACAGCTGCCCTATTAAGAACTTCAAGTGACAAGTGGGAATGGGCTTCATTTTGACGTTTGAACTTTGTAAAACACAATTTTAAAAGTTAAAATATCTAAATTTTGACATTAGATTTTTATTCTGTGAGTTAAAGTTCTTAATAGGGCTGCTGGTCTGTAACTAATGTAACTAGTTTGAGCACCTTAGTAGGGAAACAACCACGAACTAAAGTAAGCATCTATAGATAACGATTCTATAGTTGCTTTCTTTATTGCGTGTAAAGAATATTATAATCATAATTAAAGTGCGTAAGCGTGCGTGTGCATGCATACATGAGGGTGTATGTGTATATAAATTATAAGCGAAAAAGAGAGAATTTAATAAGCTACTGAGAATAATCGAAATAATATATAAGTCTTAAGATAAAATAATATTACATTAAAACAATTACATACTGATTAAAATAATTTATTCAATGTCAAAAGTTCTTTCGCTAGCTTCTTCTGTCGAATCTGATTCTTCCGTTATTCCTGTAATTACTCTACCATAATATCTTTTTGTAGAATTGTCCCGATAAAGGCCTTTTCTTATAGCCATCTCGTCAATAACGAGGGTGCAAATAATTGGTCTCGAACTATTTTTAAAGTTTTAAAAGCTTCAGCAGTGAATGCCGGTTCTGCATCTACACGTTGGTAACATTTTGTTAGTGTCCGAGAATTAGGTAAACAATCGTTATAATACAGGGTACAGTAAGCTTTGGGCGATAAAAAGTTCAAAATAAGTGCGAACTTTACATATGTCTTCACCATTTTTGGATTTACATTAGTCTCGTCTCCGCTATGCGAGTGTTCGACCGAAGGTAGCCCTTATCAACAAACTGCTCATCACATAATCTGGGAGTGTGATCTCTGGTATGACGAAAGAATTGAAATGTTGAACAGCGTCCATTGTGTTTCTAGGGTTGTGTACTATGAAGATCTCGTGGGCTGCGCGAAGAACTTCCGGGCTTTCAAACTTGTTATTGGATATCAGATTCCAGTTAAGTGTTTTTTGAATTATTATTGTATAGTAATTTAATTATAATTAATCGTTATTATTTTACATAATACTATAAAATGTGTAACTGTTTTATTTATTTTAAATAAATACTTACTGGAAAAAGAATACTGGAGAGGTACCAACATCCTCTTTAATGCGCACCACATCCAATGTTCTATTAACACAATGCGCCGCAAAATGCTTGGAGCATATTCTTGATACTGCTGCTGGTTTTATGTTTTCCGTCCATATCTTTTTGAGGGCTTCATTTTTTGAATATCTGTAAAAATAATGCTTATCATTGTACATTGATATAAAATAAATAATATCAAATTAGTTAGGTATATTTGCTATTGAAACTGTAACTTAATATTTTTATTATTACTTATTATATGCCATAGTTACGGTACATAATTTTCAAGTTTACTCTCGTGAAATACATCTAGAACACTGTGATTTGATATAAAAACATAGTAACAGTAACTGTATCCAAAATAACGAGAATCAATCATTTTCGTCTCGATTGGGTTTATATCGATAAAACTTAAAATTCGTTCGATTTTATGTAAACATTTAAAATATTCACTTTTCCTAATAACTAGTTGTAATTAGTAGTTTGAATGATGTATAATATCGGAAAACGCAATATGCGTTCCTTATAAAACGTAATCAACATTAAAAATAAACATGAATATTGGAAAAACCAACACTTACTTACCTTAAAAATGACAATCCTTCGTAATTTCTTCGAGAATTTGAATTACATCCTCTGATGCAACACTTTGTCATGTTGCTTTTTGCTCAATTAATTAATCAAATACAACCAAAAGTCACAAAACACACGCACTTCAATGAAAAACTAAAAATAAATTCCGAACAAGATCTATTTGACAGACGAAGTACCTAATGAAAGTGAAATCATAAAATGGCGTCGTGTTTAAAATGTGCTTCATTGCGGGGCTTATTGAAAGCACGATAAATATCAATCAAAAAATTGAATGCAATGGCGTATACCTTATATCCTTTGCTTATTTATCTAATGACGTGTTAAAACGAGACAGATATGTTTTTGTTACCGAGGTACATATTTGCATCATATTTGTATAACGAAAAAATATATATGCAGTTTAGTTCATATCCTCTACCTTTCTTATATCAATGACCATAAATATTGTGAAATTATATTGTCAATTATGTCAAAGCACGAAACGACCAGCGGCCAGCACCGTGAAAGTCCTGGCTGAAAAACTCTGGAAACTCACGCCCCGCCCGCCGCGCGCACCCACGGCGTACGTCTAGCCACGCACACATAGCTGCGAGCTGTCAATCGTGTAAGTCTATAGAATGACGGTTCATTACGTTAGTAATATACATTCTTTGGTTTTACTGCACCTTTCTCCTGCGCGGCGGCTATGATCGCGTTCGCCGTTTCCTCGTCCCCGGACACCTGCAGCTCAATGTGTGACTCGTCGTTTGAATCTGAAATATTGCGATTATTATATTACTAGATGATGCCCGCGCCTTCGCGCGCAAAGAGATCCCGCAGGAACCGTACATTTTGCCGTTATACAGTAGCCTACTCTATATTTACGCCAAATTTAATGATGATCGGTGAAGTTGTATTTACGTGAGAGAGATATTGCCGCGCACTAAATAAACACACGTTGACGGATCGCCTGCCGCGCGCAGCAGCAGCCGCGCTACAAAAAAATTGTGCGCTAAATTGCGTTACGAGTTTTGCCGCCGTCGAACAATGCTCGCGCGGCGCGGCAACCGCGCGAAGTCGATACGCAGCTTTACGAGAATTGTGCAACCGGAGGAGTATGAAATTTGGCCGGTAAATTTAAGTTTATGTGGACGAAGGTGTGCAGAAAGCTAATTAAATTTTAATAATACTTAGAAATACATAAAATTAAAAAAATAACAACCACACACTACCTAAGATTATTAACACACACTACCATGCGTTTGGTAGATACAATATTGTTACGGGTTGATGTTGTCAATCGGTCACATTTTCTTGGGTATAAAGGGTAAAACCGGACGCTATTACTAAGACTCCGCTATATTTAAGGGGGCTCCCATACAACAGGTTTTTTTTTCCTTTTGGTACGGGACCCTCCGTGCGCGAGTTCGACTCGCACGGCAAAAGAACCCTCATGTGCACATCTCACGCACCAGCACACCGGCTCTGGTAGCCGTAGTAGTATAGTACATACCCTGGCTGTCCCCCGCGTCTGCAGCATCGGGCATCACCAGCGATATCTCCTGGTCACCGATCATGAACCGCTGGCCGGAGACCACCCGGAGTATGGATCCATTTTCGTCCATCACTATTGTGTCTGAAATGTTAAAATACGTCTCGTATTATACCTTAGTACCTGGGTAACCGAGCTTTGCTCGGACTTCTGATAAATTTGAAAAAAAAAAAGAAGTATGGCCGGGATTCGAACTCATTCCATTCCGAATGTTCGAACAAAGCAAAAATTATACATACGCAAACCAAACTGCCAATCGGACTGACATAATAGAGTCGAAATTATTGATATATTGTTGCACGACGAAATAAAAAACATACATAGCTTAAAAATGCGCAGTTTCCTTGATTTTTACACCGTAGCGCCTAAACTACTGATTAGATTTTAATGAATGAGGTGTCAAAATATTCGTAATAATAGCCCGGGTTATGTTACCCTATAGCTAGATAATTTATGTATTTGGGTTACAGATTTTATAAAAAAATATTTATTTTCAATACTAAGGCTCACTTGCGCAGAACTGAATTAAAATTAACCCTGTGTTCAAAATCATGTTATCTCACTCGTTCTTCGTATTTATAAAAGACATGATATTTTAACCCAGGGTTAACTTAAGCCCAGATCTGCGCACGTGGGCATCCTACTACTATTATAAATGCGATAGTTTGTGATGATGGATGGATAGATGGATGGATGTTTGTCTCTTTCACGCAAAACCTACTGAACATATTTTGATGAAATTTGGTATGGTAGTAGTTTAGGCTCTGGATTAAAACATAGGCTACTTTTTAACCCGAAAAAGTCGCGTGAGATACTTTATTTACGCGGGAAAAAGCTAGTAATAATATAATACAAAAGAACACTCACGTCCCTCCCCATCATCATCACTTTTGTCCTCCAACTGGAACTTCACAATGTCTTCAGACGGGACCAAACGCACGAAGCCGTCCGTTTGCTCCATACTGAGTATGTTGGTGTCTGAATTGGTTTCTGTTAGTGTACAGTCTGAAAACGTAACATTAAACGTCAGTCTGGCCCCGTGGTAAGTATCCGAGGAACTAGGGTTCCATAGACCAGACAACGGGAAGTATATTTAATACTTCTATACTATACTTATTACAGACATTAAAGGTTTTTAATACATTACAAACATATTTAAAACACATCTATAAACCCAGGAACATTGAAAACTTTTTGTTCCCTCGGCGGGATTCGAACCCGCGACCTCCGCATTGAGCGCCAACCCGCTAACCACTGAGCCAGAGGTGTCAAATAATAATAATATCTATGAACGCTACACACCACATAAGTCTGGCCCCGTGATTAAAGTATCCAAAGAACTTGAGTTATAGGGACCAGTCGAAGGGTAAAATTTTCCAACTTTCAAATACTTTAGCTTTCGTGTTTCGACACAAGCGCTCTTGAATACAAATTCCTTTTTTTATACAAAACATGCCCTGTTCCTCTCGAAACGGAATAAAAGAAACAGCCTGTATATCATATAGAAACTTTACATTTTGTTATTATATATAAGCAAATTATATACAAATTCTGTGCCTAAAAGTATGCACGAATAATCAACAAACAACCATATGAAATGTATGAAATACTTGCAATTCTATAATATAATATATGCCCGAATAAGCTACTTGACCTTGTTTTTATTTAGCTCCTAAACGCTTCATAAATCATAATTGTTCCATTACACAAAAAAACCATTAGTTTGAAACCAGTTAGGTTTAACCTAAAAAAATATATTTAAAAAATACACTTTTTAAAAACCGCCGAAAACACTATTCGCCATGTTGGTTGATAGATTATCTGTGCTGTGACATCATACTAGTACTATTTGTAATCTGTGCTATAGTCGGTAGTCCGCTACAAAATGGCGGTGTGACGTTCCGTTTGACGTTTTGACATAAATAACATGAACTAACTACATAATATGTGTTTAGTGTGTTTGTGTCGTCACATCCTTGTCGGAAGTTACTTCGAAGTGTTTTCATCAGTGGAAATTAAAAATCAAAAATACATACTTTTAAATCAACTTTATTTATCAATCTTAAGTTTTTAATTTGTGATATCGCTAGAATACGTTTTCCTAAGCCAAGTACTAAAGGAAATACTCCTTCAATGTATGAAATTAAATATGAGTCAAGTAGCCTATTGTCAAGCAGTTAGCGAGCTGATGATGACGTTTTGTTTTATAAGAACACTAGATCGCGTCATCTTTCAAACAAAAAAAACTAGATCAAATTCCGTTCATCCGTTTGGGAGCTACGAATTACTATGCCACGGACAGACACGTCAAATTTGTAACACCCCTTTGTTTTTGTCAGGGGTTAAAAACCTTACCTTCATCAATCTCCATGGGATTCTCAACACACACACACACACACACACACACACACACACAGACACATCAAAATTGTAACACCCAGAGGGGTTTTTCTCGGGGGGGTAAGAAGTAAAAAGCTTACCTTCATCAATCTCCATAGGATTCTCATCAGCATCAGCGTTCTCGCTGTCACTCAACAGACTCTCCGACTTGACGTTCCTCTCGTTACTGTAAGCACTTAACGAATAATTATGCAGATTCGTCTCGTTGAATTTCAATAATGAAGACAGCTCACTTTTTTCCTGATCATCGGGTGTTTCTTCCGAGTCACAATTAGTTTTGGTGCCAAGTTTATTGATTTCTATTTCAAATTTGCTTTGTGCTTGTTTTGTGCTGTCTAGGGAAATAGGCTGAAAATGTAAAGTTTTTTTATTTTACTTTGATGTCTTCTGTCTGTCTGTCTTTCTACACAAATCTACCTATTTTTTTTAATGTTTTAATAACCAATAAACTTTCAGATACATATTGAGCAGTCTGTAAATAAATATAAAGAGCTATATTTTATGAAGGCAGCCATTTTGAATCTATAATCACATTGAATATACTTAATTTGAGTGGCAATAAAACCAAAAGTATATACTGAATAATAAAAACTGCCAAAGGTAGAATATCTATTTGAAAGCTGTCCCCGTACAAAACCGAGTTTCGCACGCTCCTAGGAAGGTTAAAGCCCCAACCAAATCACCTGTAACTTTTTTCCCAACTCTTTAAACATTAAGCTACAACATGATATAAAAATTTCATATTGCCTCAAACAATGAGGATCAATCACTGAGTAGCAAATCAGATTTTTACTAAGTACATCGTATGTGTATTAACTTACTGAGCATTTTATTTTTTTTATTATTAAAATCCGTCAAGAAATGGTGGATTTATTAAAGTTTTTCTGAACGGCTAGTTTGAAACGCGCGATTCCGCAGAATTGGTTACAATGACGTCATCTGTCGCACGGCTTGATTGTACCGCATACTTCATAGGCATTGCAGGAGTATTCATTCTCCGATTCTTGACCTGCGCCCGCTTGTGCCTCGCGTGCATTGTTTTTGTTTACGTTAAATATTTTAGTTGTGTGTTAGAGGGGAGGAGACGACGACAGATGACGTCACAACGACTAGCTTCATTCTCGGGCGCGTTTTTGGAACTAATTCACTAAAATTGCTGTATCTTCGTCATTTTTGGTCCGATTTAAATAATTCCTTTACATTTAAAACAAAATTACATATCACAAATAATGTACAATTTCAAGGTGTTAAAATGGTAAATTCTGTTCTTGCTTATTCTGCCTTTGAGGACGCACGCAAATGTTCATATTAACTACTATTTTACGACTTAAATAACAGTTCTTAAAAACAAAAACACCGTTAACCCACCGATACATCAATGACAACATACCTTCAACTTAGTCACAATTGGAAAATTAATCTTCTTCCGTACATCGGGCAGAATATTAGGTTTCAGCACGAAATTCGGTGGCAGCGGCTGCAACTTGGACGCGGACAAGACGATCTTCTTCGGATCAACCTGCTTCACCGTCAACAGGTCCGTGTCGTTGGCCGGCTTGGCACGTGTAATGATTACGGGTTGTTCCACCAGCTGTACTTTCTCTGCTTTCACCACATCTGTGCTGGCATAATTGTCGTATTCCATCTCCCACTTTTCGAGTGTCTGTTTGAATAACTCCATCACGTCGTATTCAATTTTTTGACATCTGCAAAGAAGTATACAAAACTTTGATGAAATTTTTATAGAAGAAATAAATCAATCTATAATAACTCCCCACACCGGTTTCGGTGACGGTGGCCGGTTTCATTGAAACCAGACCAGCTAAGCAAGAGTTATTTTATAGTGCCCAAGTGTGTCCGCAGTACACAAGAGCACTCTCTCCTCCTTTACTCTCGTAACCCAGTGGGACGGATAACCGACTGGCGAGAGATCAGGCGCAAGATCGACTTTTTACACGCCTATCCGACGCATGGATCATCTTTCTTGTCAAGACAATCAGGTGATCAGCCTGCATTGTCCTAACCAAACTTGGAAACAACCATTTAATGGAGTTCCATCGCGGGGACCCAACCCACGACCTCCGAATCGAGAGCCAAGCTCTAAAACACTGGACCACGAAGGCTGTTGCGTAATCTATACTTTATATTTTAAAATGATAATGTGTTTGACTGTTACCTCTTCACGCTTTGATCACTGAAACTAATAAGATACTTTGAGCCCTGAGAACGGCCACAGGATAGTTATTATCGTGGCAAGATTCACATTAAGTTTGTAGTGAATCATCAGTGCAATGACGCTTAGGTTTAATTTCACCAATTGAAGTAAGCCATTTAATCAGTGTGGACGCGTTATTGGCCAAGAATATATATTACTAACCATAAGAACCATCATTCAATAGACTCGCACGAATGACATTTCGCAGCAAGATGTGTGTGGCTAGATGATGCGGGGGGTGCGCGCGGCGATCGGGACGTGAGTTTTCTCAAGACAGGACTTTCGTTCACGAGGCTTGCCGCTAGTAGTTTCGTGCTTTGGCATAGTTGACAATATAATTTCATAATATTTATGATAGATTTGTTTAACACGACGTTTGAAATTATTTCGGTGTCAACCTTAGCCTCACGTATGGAGGGTAGAGCAATTTCTCTATACAAGAAAAAGTGTCCGTAAAAAAGCGTTAAATAGAGGGTAGACCCCTGCGACCGTAGCGGCTAAATTTAAACAGAGAACTAAACCTTATCTTCTCCGGTTATATTTATAAAAATATTTTCGACTTCGAATACTTAGAATTTTCACGATTTTCTGAATGAACTACTAAAGTCGGTAAAAAAATGAAATGACTAAACTCAAGTAACTTCACTCCATCTCTTATTGCTAACTTCATATCACACCCTCTTCTGACTCTAGCTCCATTATGGCCAGTTTTGGAACTATTTTTTAACTACTTTTGTCAGACACTTTTTAGCTTTTCTGCCTTAGAGAGACGAGGTGGCCAGCTCTTGAGGTATAAATATGTCTGTATTCAGCAGCGTGTGAAGAACAAGGACAAACCCGACCGAAATGGAGAAACACAGTTCAAAGAAAAGTATATCATTTTGAAGACCAACGAAGGCGAGACTTAGATACCCGCAAAAAACAACTTAAAAATAGCCCACCTTCTAACATCCGGTATCAAAGGTGGGCACCAGGAGGACTTTTGACCTCCAATTGAGGACTCACATGCAGCAATTGTTCTCGAACATTTACAGCAAAAATAGGTTACATCAGTCATGTGAAGACACACAAGCCAAATTAAACAATAGCAGTCGCCGTGGTCGAAATCGACTTGGAATCAACATGGCTGACATTCGCCGGTGCTCGTGCTGTCATTTGTAGAGTGTCGCCCCTGTGTCATTAGTAAATTTTTACTTTTCGCTGCTGCAATCATAACGCGATTGGACTGTCGTTGAAATTATAAATCAAGCAATTAAAATATTACTGCCGTTGCCTAAGTATTAAAGAACTAGGTGCCGCTCGAGGCATAACATTAAAATAGCTTAACAGCGCCGTTGATACGTGCGCCCGCACACATACTCACGTTTACATACGTAGTTCAACCACGTCTACAGTCGTTGCGGTCACTTCCTTTGTGTTTAAATATTACGAGGCGTCCTAGTGCCAAGGAAAAGCCAAAAAGAGAAAGTCGAGCAGAAACTTTGTCCATAGTGTACATTCGCATTCACACAAGCACTTTTCTGTGACCTTTGGTCGAACATTTTCCAACCAATGCCTGACCTACAGTAGAAAAATGTAGGGTTACCTGACAACAAGTAAATCATATTCCACCACCATCTTGTTACATTTGCTGCACAGCACGTTGGAATGTGTTAAGCCCTTTGTAACCGGTTTCTGTATGAGGTCACTGATTATTGCAGATAGCTCTTTGCCAGATTTTAGGGGTTTCTGGAAAAAAAAACGTAAAAGACCATATTATATAAAATTGTACAAAATCAATTATGGATATTTTGAGCATATTATAATCTACTGCTTATATAAAAGTTTAGGCACAAAATAATTTTAACAATACTGAATAAAATTACAATGCGCTCTCTCAGGCGTTGAGGTCATTAACCTCAATGAAACAGCTGATTTAAAGGGGAAGCAAAGACTGCCTAAATAACATCTAAATACAATCAATGTATAAACTGACAATTATAGCTTTCTATCATTAGGTATTATCTCGATTGAAATAGTTACATTAATAAGGGCACAGTCCAAAAAAAAGTCCTTTAGATATTTTATTTCACTAGACGTTATATCGAGAAATAGAGTGGTTGTATTTAATATTCAGCTGCATTCAAACTCTCGGATCACATTTAAATTTGGCCTGAAGACATTTTTTATTACTAAGCTGAGAAATAAAATAAAGTGTTGAATTATTACTGATTGAAAATATTACCTTATTGTTAAATATCTCTGCTCCCCCTTTCATAACATACGCAGTTTGGTTGCATATTAAACATTGTCCTGTCCTGAAAGCAGTTACAAAAAAAAACTTAAGTGTCTTTATCACACAATATTTTTACTTATTTGCATAGCATACCTAAATGCCGGGAATAAAAAACGTCAGCACAAAAAAAAGGTTACAAATTAATCATAATTATACACATTAATTTAATACAAGAATAAATAAAACTATCAGTTACATTATTTTCAATTCCATTAAAATAACGAAAAGTAATTTTTTTTAATTCATGCTTTGCATGCGGCGAAACGGAACGTCAATAAAGTCATACTAATAAATCGATAAAGTTTAGAGAATTCAAAGACTTGTTTCTGTTTGACGGCAATTCGAAAATCGATTTGGTTTCCACCAATAACTTTCTCGATGCGACATTAACATTGATTAACCTTCATGATGTTACAACACTACAAACTTCAAATCTAATGTGTCCAAACTACAAAGCAGCTATAGCTATAACTATGGAGGGTAGAGGAAAGGAGGACAATCTCTAAAGCAGAAAAGCTAAAAAGTGTCCAACAACAGTAGTTAAATAATAGTTCCAAAACTGGCCGTAATGGCGCTAGAGTCAGAAGGTGTGATATGAAGTTAGCAATAAGAGATGGAGTGAAGTTAGTTGAGTTTTACTTATTTCATTTTTTTACCGATTTTAGACTTAACTAGTTCATTAAAAAAATCATGACAGTTCTAATTACTCGCGTAGTCGAAAATATTTTTATAAATATAACCGAAGAAGATGATAAGATTTAACTATCCGTTTAAGTTTTGTTCCTTTACCCACTTGCGACCGTAGCACGACCCCAATTTAACGGTTATTTACGGACACTTTCATGTATGAAGAAAGTGCTCCTTTCCTCTACTCTTGACAAAATAAGGTTCAAAGATATGACATACCAATTCATCTTGTAGGTTTGTTCATGTGCAAATCTAAATCAAGATTTTCATATCGGCATCTAAAAAATTATTGCAATAACTTGAAATTAATATGTTGTAAACTTTGTAACTAAGAATTTTGAGAAACTTTCCTACATTATAACATTTCTTGCTATTTTATTTGAAGTATGTACTTGAATGTGTGTAGTGGGAATAAAACATTTTATGTTACTAAACAAAATAGTTTATGAGAATCTGTATAGAACTCAGACTCAGAGTTTTGTTACATGTGTGTGAGTGGATACTGTATAATTACACAGCAAGGCGTAGTGTTGACCTCGCTGTATGGTTTGCAGAACTCTGTCTTCACTTTTTATTTGGTCTGAGGTATAGAAACAATAGGCTATTCTACATTTTTTTCAAATATATTTTGAAATGTTCGTATCGATTTGATAGTCAACTAGTATTTTTATTTCCTGAAAATAATATCTATTTATGCAAAGAAAAAATGATTAAAATTTTAACGATAAATGGTTGCACCAAAACGACAGCCACCATTATCGTGACGTCATAAGAACAGAAACAAACAAATGTGATATGTGAGTGTGTAGTGGGTGAACTTTAGATTTAACTTTTGCTGTTGTTTATTCGATTTGATTATGTTCTTATGACGTCACTTACAAGAAAAATATGGAGGCGGGCTTTTTCGGTCCCATGGCATACAGATAATAAAACTACAGTTTAGTTATCGAAATTATAAATAAATCGCATATTTATATAACAAATGGTATTCGTATTTCTTATGATAGAAACTATATAAATAACAAATTTACATCATTTGATTTTGATAGATGAAACTAGCCTAATCTATCCATCTATCCATATATCCTATAGATAGATGGAAACTCAGACATAAGAAGGATAACAGATGCAACTAAAAAAGCTAGTAGCTAGAACTTTAATGGCGCTGGACAGGTCACATGATGAGATCTGACAAAAGAAAATAGACTTAGGATTTGACTGAATGGTGTCCGAGGGACGGAAAGAGGAAAAGAGAAAATCCATGTTTTTAGTTTTAATCACTGATATTTTGTTGGTTGCCTACAGATTATTGTAGTCAGATAAATTCTACATATTCCAGTGTGACAGTTTTTCCAATAGCGCCTATATTATGTAGGAAATAAGGGTTAAAAAACAAAAGGGGGATCAATTAGTGTTCCCAGTTTTCCCTTGTCTTGGACAAGTCATGACCATTAACCCAATAAATGGACCTTAGATATTAGGATATAGTTTTTCTCTCAAATGAATTATTATTATTATTTACCATGCTGGCCTACTGCAAGTTGGAAGTGTTTAGTCAAGAGTTTTTGTTCAAGATATTACAAGTTATGATAGTCTAGCCCAGGGATTGCCAAAGTGGATTCCATAGAATAGTCATTAGGGTTCCGACAACATTATTATATATTTCCCGCGACTACTATAGTAAATGCCGCGGGAACTACATTTTCCCTGCCATAAAAAGTAACTTATGTCCTATCCAATGGTCTGCTCTATATCTGTGCCATATTTCATCAAAGTCGGCCTAGTAGTTTCTTCAATGCATAATCTATGCAATTCAAACAATCTTTATTCTTTACTCTACATAGTGTTTTTAAACATAAAATTACAACTAACTATGAGCTACACTGTCTTTTGGCCTTTTTTAGGCTTTCCCATAGTGGTTAAACCACTTGATGGTTTAACCACTATGGGAAAGAAACTTTAGATTATTTATGAATACCATCAAAACCTAGGGAAAGTACTGGTTTATGGAAACTACCGTATCAAGTCAGATATTATTCCCAGGCCTATCTGCTATAAGCCTATAATTTTGGACAGTATTATCATAATATATGTTTTACAGA
This sequence comes from Phengaris alcon alcon, assembly GCA_037179445.1. Taxonomy (NCBI): domain Eukaryota; kingdom Metazoa; phylum Arthropoda; class Insecta; order Lepidoptera; family Lycaenidae; genus Phengaris; species Phengaris alcon. The sequence continues at coordinate 1,513,281 of JAYRCH010000034.1, forward strand.
GGTCGCCAATCGCCATTTTGTGCAACATATACTTATTAAGCAGGCACAAGAAAATATTTTCCATCATGTTTTCAAATAATATTACTGGTTTGATAAAAATACAATCAAAAATACCTGCCACAAATCCTAACTTTATTATTTTCTGAAGGTTTTCCTCGGTATTTGATAAAAAATGTTGTCAGCAATGCTCTATTTCTCAGGCAGCCACCATTACGCAAAGTGTCGCAAATACGTAATCTGTCAACTGTCAAAGGTTTCCATAGTCAAATGTCATGTTGAGAGTAAAAGTTGACAATGTTACCAGGACACAAAAATAATTTTGAACTGTTTTTCTTCTGATCGAAACATCACAATATGTTTTGGCGGAATTTTCAAAAAGTTTTCAAGTATATATTTTATATTTACCTCGTTAATTTTCTTAAAAATATTTATTTAAATCATTATTTTGGGACTCATTTCTATAATTTTGTGGTAAGTATAAAATATTTTTACAAACAATAAAAAAAATAAAATAAATAACTAGTTCCATCAAAAACATTTTATTTCTATACAATTTACATTTCTTCTCGCAGTGCAGAATCCTAACTTAATAATATACTCCATAAACTTTACAATAAAATAAACGAAAACATTTAATAATGAAACAACTATTTACAATATTGACAATAATTATTCACTCTTTGGTATTTCTCTATACATTTGTCCGTTTAGACGCAATAGAGATTCCTTGAACACTTCAACACTAAATTTAAAATGAAACGATGGTATCACATTTCATAATCACCTTACAATTAACTTTCATTCGCGAATTTGAGCAAATATACTAATGGCACATTTTCAAGAATGATTAGTTTCGAATTGTGAGTAACTTAATGCTTGTAGATGCATTGTAAAGTTCCAACTTGCTGCAAAGTTTAAAATAATATTGTGCAAATATATTTTGTTGAGAGCGATATAAAAATAACGGAATTTAATGTTTTCAAATCAGTCCTGTTTCATGTAATAAAAACATAAATATAAAACACTATACTTACTTATAGCTGGTGTGTATGATATTCCAGAAATCCGTATTAGTTTAAGTACTATGTATACGCTTGTCTTCTCATGTTGCTGTATATGTGGTGGGTACATATAAATATATAAGGTCTTCTTGCTTGTGTTCTGTGCCGAGTAGTCTGGTGGTAGAGTGGTGTTTGAAATGAAAGAATATTGTTGTGTCGACATGTATTTAATGTTAAACATGTAACTACATACCTAATACCAATGAAATGTAATCTAAAAATTAGTAAACTAAATTATAATTGATACAATATCTTAAATGTTAAAATGCCAGAGTGCAGTTTCTTGTCTGTTTCAGAGTTTTAGACATGGTTTCGTGCTTATTTGTATGTGTACTATATAGTTTATGTAAAGATACAGTATTTTGAGCGTCGGGTTTAGTTTTTAGAGCGGATATAGTTATAAATATACATATAAGTCAGCGGCAAGTCAAATATTGTACACAATTTGTTATCGATTTGATAAAACAATTATTATATTGTAAAATAATGTTAGTTTGGAACACAATATCAAAATGGTTACCAATATTAATTACATTGAAAAACAATAGCAATCTACCACGACATCAATGACCTAAAAGCTAAACATTTAGTTCATTGAAAAATATATCTAGAGAAAAAGATATGCATCTATATCTAAATAACATTGATTTTTATCTGCAATTTAGATTTTTACTATTTGCATACAATATAATACTGTTTACGTTTAGTATGAGCATATATTATAATAATTGTTAGTGTATTGCTAACAATAATGCTGTTTCCAGCAGGCTAATTCTCGCAATTAAAAATGTTTAATTCGCAATGTGACTCCAGTCTCAATACATTTTGTCCCACTAGCAAGCGACCGCTTTACTTGAGATTGAAGCCGTTCTGCGAATTAAAAATTTTAAATCACTAGAATTAGTCTTTAGTAAACTGTATTGGGTAACAATATAACGATATAGAAAAAAAATATTTTAGTATTCGTGGCAATCTTCTTTATATTTTCATTAGGTATACATAAGAGTGATTAAGATGTATTAGATTAGTTTTCATAGTGTTATAACCAATTACAAAAAAAACATTCCATAAACAGTACTATATGCATGCTGCACAATCCACACCATACAAACTACATTTATAAAATAATAGGAATACTGAAATTTTGGTTTACATAGACGACCTAATAATAATTTTAAGAGACAAAATATATGTATTTGAAATTCTGCGTGTATTTAATACTTAAGAAATTTGAAAATTTTGCATTAATAAATAATGCTTTTTGATACCACTCTTTTAGTAAAAAAAACAACGCCAATGTTAAAACTAAATGTTTTTAGCATTTTAACGCAACGCTAAGATTTCAAATATCAAATTTATTTGCGCAGTTTCATATACTTTGCTATGTTTAAATTTACAATTTATAGAAAATCTGTACGTTGGTTTCACTAATCAAATATAATTGACATCCCAATGACACTTTACTAGCCTAAAAAGTGCTAAACTATTTCCTAAAATTACATACACTTTTGGTTCTCAAACCTTGTAAAACAAAACAAGAAAAACTGTTTTCAGGACACGAAACTCATGCAAACTTAAGAAACATGCACACTCCAAGCTCTGAACCTAATGTTAAATTAAAATGAAACTCAAATAAATCTACCTTATGTCACAGATTCTTTATTTCTTGTACAAATTCACAACTGTCAAGTTATCGTACAACCAAATAACGATAAACATACACGCCAATTTTTTAGGCGAAACAACTGGGGGTAGACAAAAAAAACTACATTACATTCGGAATAGTCACGAATTCACAAACTAATCTAAATCTAAAGGGAAAAGTTCATCACGATGTCACCTTTAAAGTAAAACATAAGTCAACCATTTCGAAAATTAGGAAAAATTTACAACGCCATAACATAAAAATGACACCGCAAGAACGATACATAAAAAACTAAACTAATAACTAGATATTATCATGGAAATAATGCCTAAGCCATACCTAATGTCTAACTAAATAAAATGCGCTTTGCATTTTACAGGTTGCCCCTTAAAAAAAAGTCGTTTTAAATATAAAACCAAAAAACCATGAAAAATAAAAAATGGGAAAAATGGAAATGTATTTGTGTTAAACATATCAAAATTAAATCTTGGTACTGTGTCTAAAATAACTAACTGTTAATGTCTTTTAGTGATCTACATCACGATTAAATTAAAAGGAATTAATTATATTAATGTAGCCATCGCAAAAAATTGCCCATTTTTAGGGTATTTGGATTGTTGATTTTTTGTATGGGGGCAAGTTTTGCTATGGCCTGCTGTGCCCCACTCGCTGTGTGTGTGTTGTGTGTGGCCGTCCGTCTTGATATGTGTGTTTGTGTGTCCGCCGCGTCCCCGTTAGCTAGAAGCAAACACGTCATGTGAGTCCATGTATATGAGGCGATTTGGCGCAAAAATGTGGTTCGTTACAGTACAACTACGTTCTTAATGTTCAGGGATCGTTGTTTTTCCTACATCGTCTGTCACTACCATTGTAAAACGTTGAATGTCGAGAGACATTATGAAAGTAGTGGTTCTGTACACAGGCTGTGGCTTGTTAAGTAAATCACTCTATTCACTAATAAGATAAATAAAAATTTCAGTTAAAACGAAATTGATTTCACCAATATCTACTTTTTCTAAGTAATGTAATAAAAAGTACCTTATCATGTCAATTTAATTTTGTGTGATGATTGATAGCTAATAAATAAATTAAAAAAAAGTTACGGAAAATCGACCTATTTCCCCATCTAAAACGAGCCACAATTTATCGCCTAAATCACAATGAATAATATTGTTGGTGAAGAATTTACTAGTGTAAACACCAAATAAAAACTAAAAAGAAAAGAAAAAATTACCATTCACTACATGAGAGAGATAAAATACTAGGTTTCAATATTAGTCTAATATTTATTTGTCTTCTTGATATGTGTCTACTTCGAAGCATTTTTTTACAACAGTACGCACATACAGTGTTATATAGACTTCAAATTGACATCTCGACAGGACAAGCATACGTACAGCCATGCGCGATATGCCACAACTATATTACGCTACAAAATATTAAGTACAAATTTATTAAGCCTAGAAAGCATTTTATCGTCCACAAAATATAGGGCATCCGCGCATGACTGAACGCGTTACATATAGCTACACATTCTTATATCTACAATTCAACTAGATTGGAAATTGACGAAAGAATTTTCGATTATATAGATATGTAAATACAATGTACATCAATTCATTAAGGAATGATAATCCAGCTGAATAAAAGATTCAAAATCAATTACAACGTAGCCGTCAATTGTAAAATCAACTACCTACTGTCAATGTAAAACTGCCGTACGCCATACGTCCGTTGGCATACGTCAAAATTTATATTTATATCTAACGCAGTCATTGCTATTTAGCGTATATTTTTAAAACTTTATTTTAAAATTCTATATAGATTTTTATGACACTTGAGTACTTGATAAATAGTAGATTTGTTCTACACATGGAACTAAAATACTCAATACTATACATCTGAAAACTATAGCTCTACGTATTTTTTTACCAAGCACCTTTATACACATTGATATTTGACATAGTTAGATCCAAATCCATCCTGCTTTTAAAATGCATGTGAGATTGCTACGTCTGAAATTCACAAAGTTCTTCAAAGATCGTCAATTAAGTAAAATGGGTTGATGGTTAAAAATTACTGCATATTTATTATTCAAATTCAGACGTGGCAATATCATATTATTCAGAAAAGTGTTGCTGTGTTTGAATAAAGTCAAATGCTCTAGTGTCAGCATTTATTTTATCATTAGTTAAAAACGTATACAATTTATTAGAGAAGTGTACACTTTATATAAGAATATATATTCTGACAAAATAACATACAAGATATAATATTAGAAAAGGGCGTTATGTATGTTTGCGGGAATATTATGGCCACAGATATAGATAAATTATATGAAAATACTTAAATATAAAATAATTTGGCGAAATGCTTATTATTTAATAAAAATTTGGTATAATTCTTTGGTAGCACAATGAAATCGTAAAAAGCATAATAATAATAATTTATATTTTGAACACTAAAATAATTTGAATAATAAAAATGAATATTACATTCATTGCAAAAAATATCCCAAAATGTTTAACAGTGTGACTGTTGGCAACACTGTGACATTTCGAAATTTTGTCTATGCCCATTGCCAACCGTCAGAAAAGTGGCGTATTCCAGCAAACACAAGCAAGCTTTACCTATGGTCCCTACTTATCTGTTTCAAGTATAAATCATCATTCGTTTAGAAAATTTTTACTCCTTTAAAATTACATTCCAAAAATTTCAATTTTTTTTTCATGAACAAAACATAATTTTACATGAAGTTTTTTATAAGTACTGTTTTCAGTCGAAACGTACTGCTTAGGCCGGTTTATAGGGTGTTACTAAGGTTAATGATAAAAATCTGTTTATTGCTAAAAAGGCGTTTAAATCTGCTTTAATTCTAATGATTTAAATATCACTTAAGCGAGCTACTCTATTATTTGCATTTTTGTTGCTATAAAAATAATTTAATAGAACAGCCACACAATATAATATTTAGTTCTAGAAGATTGACAGAACTAATAATAAAAATTATTGTTTTAATATTTTATATATTTACAGCAATAAAATATATAACATACACGATAATGATAATTAAAAATAAAAGCGAAATTACGTATATTAAAATATCATGGATATAGACATATAAGGATTGGCCGTACAGGTGAAAACAACAATTAAAACAGAAATTCTCAACAACAAACAAACAAATAACGTCAACATATACCTACATTGTGCATATTTAATACACATAGTATTTAAACTTATCGTTACACCGCGATAAAGACAATAGACATCTAATTATAACTCTCACTTTGCTTACCCTACAGTCTCAACCACGGACAAACCTAATGTGAATACGCAACATACACTCAGCAATTTTTACATAATACTTTACTTAGATTTCACGGTTCCCGTGCAAAAAAAAACTTTTTTCTGACCGTACATTGCGTCATCCATTCAATTATATGTACGTTGTCCAAATTAACTTTAGCAACACCCTGTCGCAAAATGACTGGTAACTTTTGGCTTTGTATTGGCAACACACGTTTGGTCCTATGTCTTTTTCGTTCACTTTGCTGTCAAAGTTACTATGGCTCGAGACTTTGCCGTCAAAGTTACTATGGCTCGAGACTTTGACGTCAAAGTTACCACGACTCGAAACTTTACCGTTAAAGTAACTATGACTCAAGATTTTGCCGTCAAAATTCTTCGAGACTTTGCCGTCAAAGTCACTCGCGACTTTGCCGTCAAAGTAACTCGCGACTTTGCCGTCAAAGTTACATTCGAGACTTTGTCGTCAAAGTTCTTACTAGTATTCGTGCTCGAGGCCGTTGTTCTGCCCCTGTCGGTCCTGGTTCTGCCGCTCCTGCTTCGCCGGTGTCTGACCCTTCTGGCCGATCTGTCGCGACGACGAGAAACACAGCTTCATCACGAACGGGAATTTCGCTCCTGGAAGTATTCGAATTGACGTGTTATTCGCCGAGGGTAAACCCAAATAAAATAAATTAAATGGCGCCATGTGGTTGAAATTCTTATTTTCTTTTTGTGATTCGCATTTTAGGGTTCTCTTGTGTCTTAGATATGATATTAAAATTAGTGAATTTTGTTTATGGAATGTGAAAGATTTTTTTTTATTGTGTCGAATTAACACCTGTTAATATACAAACGCATGGTAGTGTGTGTAACAGTATTTTTTATTAATTTTATGTACATTACATCCACATAAACATTATCTGTGCCAAATTTCATACTCCTCCGTTAACACAGCTCTCGTAAAACTGTACTCAAAGTTTTTTCTTCGCGTATTAAACTAAAGTTATTACGATGGAATCACGAGTGTTAAAACTGGGAAAATAAAAATAACGCTGGGACTGACTGTGCGGAATCCGTAAGGCTGGGGTAAAATTCAGAGCATTGGGAATAAAACTCAAGGGCCCGCCGGATTCCGGATCATACAGTCCCAGCTCCGGTCTCGCCTGTCTCCAGATGTACCAATATTCTAGTCTACGGTCTCACCTGGATGCTGTATGGTGGCGTGGTTGCACGCCATGATCGCCATCACCGACTGCGATATGTTCTGGAACTCCATCAGACCTGACGAAGACCTGGAATGGCACATGAAGATTAGAACATGTCTTAGAAAGTAAAGATGCACCACTCGAGAGTTCTGTCTCTTTAATTATTCTAAAACAAAATGCTTGAGTGCGAGACCCAGAACGTTGATCGCGACTTCATGCGCGCAAAAGTAGAATATCCCGGAAATCGGGTCATTTTGTCGCAATAAAAAATAGCTTATGTCCTTCCCCGTGGTCTACACTATATCTGTACCAAATTTCATCAAAATTGGCCTAGTAGTTTCGGAGCGTATCCAATGCAAACAAAGAAATAAATCTTTCCTTATACCTTTACTTTATAATATTAGTATCTAGATAGATTAACATTCTTTAGGAGAATTATGAAGGTCTTTTGTAATCTGTCACAATTAACTCAGTCTAAGGTTCTAGACCAGAAACAGAACTCTGTAATATAGAGTTGAAAATCGAACACATGATGAAACGAACAAGTGTCAAGTTGTCAATGTCAAATACATTAACATTTTGCGTGTTCGATTTTCATCTCTATTGTATTAGTCCAGAGTTCCATTTTCAGTGCCCTGGATTTTCTCCGGCCTTCCAGATTCCGGATCATATAGTCCCAAGCTCAGCCTCCTATTGCAGTAGTTCACAATATGGTAGCTAGCTGTGTGAGCGAGAGACACCGCGCAACATTTGTATCTCATTCTAACTCACCTCTCGCTCTTAAGCGGGAACTTGGATATGGTGTGTGGAGGCGCTACCCCATACTCCTGGAATACAGCGAGTAGCTGCTCATCAGACACATCGGGTGGCGTGTTGAAGAAGTGCACCACCTGGAAACATAATTATGATCATAATAGTTAATAGAATCAGGCGTTACTTTGTGGAAATCCATAGCATACAATTTGCTCGCAGGCCCTCAGGAAGTGGACATGCGAACTTTGTTCGCATGTCCACTTCCTGAGTCAAGTATCGCGTCGACATATGCAAGTATCGCGTCGAGCTTTGCAACCTGCATGGTGGTGTGGGGCCTTGCACGATCTTGCTGACATTGTTGCTTGTGTGGTGGTGGCGTTGGCACGATCTTATTTCTGAGTGTACGCATAAGCAGTATGGGAGGAGGGAGGTGCTTTACACATGCTTGTGCGTGCACTCACACATTTATTTGCTTGCAGGTTGTGACTATTTTTTCGCGGGATATTGCTAGATATAATATTAATTAAATTGTATGATCATGATAATTATTTATTAAAAACAAAAACAGACTTGTACAGAGCAAACGTGACAAAAGCGAAACTTCATTCATCATTTAAAATCCAAAAATACTCTCATCATGCCAAAAGAACATGAATTCAAAAAATGTACACCTAGCTACATCTGTGTATTGAGCCGTACTTTAGAAATTTAAGATAGGATGTATAAGTAGCTTCCGACAGATGGCGTTATATTCATAATCGTGTCATTTTCACTTCAAAACTAAGAGGCTATGCATTCACTCCACCTAGTGTTCTTATTTGTGGATTTGACGCCTGTTTTCTGCGAGACCGTGCACTCACCGTCCATCCCGTCATCGTCGGCGACTGAACTCTTTTCTTGTGTATGGAAGCCGGCGTGAGATCGGACGCAAGGTATAATTTGTCATTATCCACACAGTCCTATTTGACGCCTGTTTTCCCCGAGACTGTGGACTCACCTTCGACGGCGGCTGTATTCTGTTCTTGTGTATGGAGGCCGGCGTCAGGAAGCGGTTGTTCTTGTTGCCGACGTAGTCCTTGAACGAAGGGCTCTTGTCAGGCAGCGGGTACGGATTCATCACTTCCGACAGGTAGGCTTGCTTGGAGAATCTGAAATGTGAAATTAGCTTCAACTGTCATGGGTAAATAAAAAAAATAGTTGAGATTTCACGGGTAAAATAGTGGTTAATCGCAAAATTTGCCACAGGGAAAAAAGATATTACATGTTAATTAAGTAATATGACGCAGGTAACATTTATTTATCACAGGTAAACACCATTACAGGTAAACGAAGGGTTTACCTGTAATGGTGTTTACCTGTGACATACACGTACAGTTAACATACACGAGAGTTCTATCACCAGATATATTACAAGTAAACCCCACTACAGGTAACTCACACCAGATATTTCAAAGGTATAGCCAACTACAGGTAAACCTACTACAAGTAAACCCACTACAGGTAAACCCACTACAGGTAAACCCTACCACAGGTAACTCATACCAGATATATCACAGGTAAACCGAACTACAAGTAAGCCCCACTTCAGGTAACTCACACCAGATACATCACAGGTAAACCCAACTACAGGTAAGCCCCACTTCAGGCAACTCATACCAGATATATCACAGGTAAGCCCAACTACAGGTACACCCCACTACAGGTAACTTACGCGAGCGTGAGCGTGTAGTCGCCAACTGTCACGTTGTTGAGGTTTTGTACGCAGCGCTCTACGGAGACGCCGTCACCCATTTGCACCATGGCGGTGCCCTCTTTTGTTTTGAGGAACTTTATCTGTGGAGATAAAATATAAAATTTACTTATAATTTAACCATATTTAAAAGCAGAAAAAAATATTGTTTTCAGTTCCTTTGCGGTACCCCACAAAAATTCTCCCTAATAAGATTCTTAACCTCCATACTAATAAAAATATTTAATATTTATACAACGGATAAGCTATTTAATGTTGATGTATTTTTCTGGTAGACAAAGACAGCAACATTGAATGCTTATGAGATGTGAAAATATTTTTATTAGTAAGGGTGATTAAGGCTATACCAGAATTTTTATTGGGTGCCCAAAAATCGCGAAGGAAATATCTACGAATCGCATCTAATAATTTTAACCCAGAGTGATTTTTACGCTCGTAAAATCGCACACGACAATTTTATCTTTACTCATTATCAATTTTATTGGTGTAAGACCTTTTAGTGAGTATCCTTTGCAGGTTCTTCTCAAATCACAGAAGGTTAGTGTTGCAGGGATTTTCTTCATTATTTTTTAACTCTCAAAAAATAACTACACGCTCTTCAAATCCAATTTATTTTAAACGTAAAAAAAAATTAAATTCGACATAATTAATATATTTGTATTTTTCGATTGCACGATAAATAAGCGATATTAAAATTGATAGAATTATTTTCTATAATTCTCTTTGTTACGTTTGGATTCGAATAGGGTATATTAAGTTTTCATTATGGTTTTTAGGGTTCCGTATCTAAAGGGTAAAACCGGGACCTTATTACTAAGACTGCGCTGTCCGTCCGTCCATCTGTCCATCTGTCTGTCACCAGGCTGTGACAAAACCGTGATTGACAGAGAAGATAGTTAGACAGATTAAATTTTCACAGATGATGTATTTCTGTTGCCGCTATAACAACAAATACTGAAAATAGAATAAAAATAATATTCAAGTACCATACAACAAACGTGTTTTATTTTTTTCCGTTTTGTACGGAACCATTAGTGCGAGTCCCGACTCGCTCTTGGGCGGTTTTTTAAATTGCATTTACTTACCCTAACCACGTTTCCGTACAGGCAGCACAGGTTGAACAGACGGTCCGCGTTCACCGTGTTCAGGTCCAGGCCGTACACCATCATCACCGCGCCCTGTTGGGGAGGACCACCCTGGAAGGAGCAAGATAGATGTATGGGGATTATTTTATGTGCGAGTGAGAGAGAAGACCATTGTGGCGGACCAATTAGCGCCACAATCCTGAATTGCGCTATCGAAGATTCTGTACTTCGGTGCTATATATACAACAGTTGAAATGACTAACAAGTGGGCTTTGGCCTGACCGAACCGACCTGGGGCTTCCATTTATCCCACATTGGTGACCCCAACGCTAATTGGTCCGCCACACCACCATCTCCGCGTTCTTTTGGGGAGGGCCAAGTGAGAAAGAAGACATTCCAGGTCTTATATCGAATAGTCTGGTTAAAAAATTGGTGGCAGCGGTGGGATAATTCACGCCAAAAATTATTTATTATTTTATAATTATCTATTACACTCCTAAAAGTATGGCACAAACTCATTTCACCGTATAAAGATAAGATAATATAATATAAGAATATGTTTATTTTGACCATTACACAAACATCATATCATAAACTATATGGCCTAATAGCAGTGTACTTGAATAAACTCACCTGATTCTGTGGAGCCATGGGGTGATGCATCGGTGGTGGTGGTACGAATCCCTCCCCACCGTAACCCTCTGGTCCGTAACCGCGACCGTCCCTCTGAAACACAAGTAGATCAACGTCAAAAGATTCTACGTAAGCGAGTTTCAATACTTTTGGAATATTATTCGCACCAGATAAGAAAATATGATAAGTCCCAATTTCACCAACGCCTGTTAGAGTTACCTAATCGTTTGTGTAAATATCATGCCTTCTCCTTCATCAATACGAAGAATGAGAGAGATAATATTTAATCGACAACTAGCTTTAACAGGCGTTTACTAGCCTGGCCTGACCACTAGGCGAACGCCACTCCACATTAAAACAAATGTATGTAGCAATGTCTATAGTATGTTCTGCGTACATCACTTACCGGATGATGCGGCGGAGGCGGGCCGTGTCGGTCCTTCATCATGGGCGGTGGTCCCCCGCTGCCGAACTCCATGTCTGAAAGAGGCACAGTCTTGTTAATATAGACCTACATTTGGATGTCTTGAAGAATATACCCTAGAATTGTCAACAACTTCACCTACATAGATGCTTGTAGTAGTGCTATCGATTCGATTGCACCACTACAAGCATACGGTGTGTCCACGATTGTGTGGAAAAATCGTGGGCCGTTGGAGGGAACGTCAGAATTTTCAAATTTGTACAATGAAAGTCGTTTCTCTGTACGTAAGTATATATTTTTTCGTGGGATGGTGCCCCATCGCCCACGTAGTAACCAAAGTGACCAAAACTCATGATTTTTTAAAATGATTTACCAACTTTCAAATGCTTTTGTGTATAATATTTCCGATACAAAACATGCCCTGTTACTCACGAAACGGAATAAAATATAGCCCAGTATAATACATTATGTACAAAAGTAAATAATATACCATTCAATGGTGGCGTTGTTATTTAAGACCACTAGTTACATTTTTAACTTCTAACGAAAACAGAGGGGTGTTATAAGTTTGACGTGTCTGTCTGTCCGTGGCATCGTACCTCCCAAACGGATGAACCGATTTCGATCTTGTTCTTTTTTGTCTGAAAGCAGACACGATTGGGAGTGTTCATAGCAATAATTCATCATCATCAGCTCGCTCACTGCTCGCACGATTCTATTACGTGGCGTAATAGAATCGTTCGAGCAGTATTATGGCAATTATACACGATTGCACCGCATCATAATCCGTCAATACAGCACGTCACAATGGCTCAGGCGCAAAACGCCATAGTAGCAAAACGACATACTCTCAAAAAGACGTATTCTCAAAAGGACAGAAGTACAGTCGTCAGAAATATTAAGTTTTGCCCGCGTTAAATTGAGTTTCTTTGGACCCTTTACCGGTCGAATAACTGGGAAACTTCGTATTATAAACTTGGGAGAGCACTGTTTAGCCCTGACACCTGTCACACTTCGATGTTATACTAGTTTTTCAATGGCATCCACCAAAAAACTGACTCTATGGTGGATGCCATTGAAATATAAATAAATAAATATTATATGTATACAATAAAAATAAGTAAATACATACAACACAAGTAGCCTATGTGTTTGTTAATCCAGAGCTTAAACTACTGCCATAGCAAATTTTATCAAAATCCATTCAGTAGTTTTTGCATGAAAGTGTAACAACCATCCATCCATTCATCCACCCCTCCATCCATACATCCATCATTTCGTTTATACAGTCTTTGCAAATCCCATGTACCAAGTGTCCCGTAAGGATTAAGTATCTCTCCTCCGGTACATAAACATGTGAACATTTAAAACCATGTTCGAAGTTCATACACTTTATGAACTTTATCATGGACTGTACAATTTGTGTTCTTTTGAGAATACGTCCTTTAGAGAGTATGTCGCTTTGCTACTATGGCATTTTGCGCCAGAGCCCCTATGATTTTGTCGGCACTAGCGCTCACGAAACCAAATCAATAGTCAATAACGGCACGTCACAATATTATTCATAAAAATCTCAACTCGTATCCATCCATCCAGATGTACCCTCGTTTAATACGCACCATTTAGATTAAAAAGAAAACCGCCCAAGTGCGAGTCGGACTCGCGCATTAAGGGTTCCGTACAAAACGGCAAAAGAAAAACCCACGTTCGTTGTACGGATACGGAAGCTCCGCTTAAATATTTATTTTAATCACGTTCATCACCTGTAAAAATTTCAACCGTCTAGCTACGGTTCATGAGACACAACCTGATGACAGACAGACAGACAGACGAACAGCGTAGTCTTAGAAATAGGGTCCCGTACGGAACCCTAAAAATTGAATATTTTACGACTTTCAAGCTTTTGACTTTCGACGAGCAAGAATAAATTTTATCTTTGAATTTTGATGGCACATTCGCTATACTTTAGTCGTCCAATTTCAACGCAAGGATTGAGAGTTTTACAAATACTGTCCTAATTTTAATATAAAATTCATTGAATAATCTCACGAATATCCATCCGGTGATATGGAATTTTGAGAGCAATTCATTTTAAATCCTGAAGTGATTCAAATATAATAAAAGTTAAAAGCCCGACACGAGACTTTAAATCCCTAACTTCAATATAACGCAGCTGTAACACAGCACCTACTCGTTGAAACTACTTCTGAAAAAGTTCTTGAACTTTTTCATAAATAATAATAATAATATCTATGGACGCTTCACACCACGTCAATCTGGCCCCGTGCTAAGTATCCGAAGAACTTGTGTTACAGGTACCAGAAAACGGGAAGTATATTTAATACTTTTATACTATACATATATTCAAGATTTTTATTATATTATACACATATTTAATACACATCCATGACCCAGGAACACAGAAACACTTTTTGTTCCTTCGGCGGGATTCGAACCCGCGACCCCCGGCTTGAGCACCAACGCGCTGAACCACTGAGCCACAGAGGTCGTCAAATCTCGTCAAATATCTCGTCAAAATACGATCGTCGTATAAATAATAAAATTGCATAAAAAAAAATAATGCTCAGACCGAAGACTAAAATCGTGTGGAAAACAAAGTTATAAAAGATTTAATATAATTAAGATTTTCAAAACAAGACAACATCAATGCAGCATGTTATAAGTATTCATGAGGACGGCATGAGAAAATTCGGCTTTGTTTTACATATTAAAACGAGATTGCGTTTGCGAGGAGGGAGCGAATTTAATAATTCAGAATACCATAGCTTGAGAGTTAAAGAGTTAAGACTATAGAAATTACACTGTGGTATTTAATTAGTTAAGGGTAAACAAAATTCAAATGTTTAATAGTAACCCTCGAACACGTCAGCTTTCAAATAAAAAACTAGATTAGAATCGGGTCACCCGCAAGGGAGCCACGGTGCCTCGGACAGGACACACATATACACAGACAGCGATAAGTGTCAGATAGGCGATAGCTTGCGTATTTTGTCTCTGTCGCTCAATATAAAGTAAACAGCGACAAAACTTCCGAATAAGCTATCCGACACTCATCGGGCGATTGTGAAACAGGATCTTAAACTATATTAGACAGATTAGAAAATCCGTAGCTTGCAAATATTATATATCTCGCCTCGCTTTTAACAGTAAAGAAGTTACACAGTAGAAGATAGCCATTACACAACTAGCTATTAAAAATTGCAAGAAGCAATTCTAGCAGGTACAATCATACATGCAGAGGGAAGGTCTTGAAATGAAAGTCTGTATTTGTATCATCATTTTATTGTATACACGTGTATAACTTAATGCTAATGGTTACAGTGCTTGTAAAAACGATAGTCAATGAATTGGATGTTCATTGTTCATGATCATTTTGTATGACAAAGGGTTTTTGAACATTTCTTGGTATACACGAAATGTACTCTGAAATAATTCAAGTAAATGTTTATTGTATCTGTGTATTTATAGAGGAATGTTAAATAACAATAGCCAGTGAAAAATGTGTAGCAGTTTGATTGGCCTCATAATTTGTTACTATTATAATTTGTTACTATTATATATCACCAGATGTAGCTATACATCGTACTGTCTATCGTCCAATCGGCATGACGCTGCCGATTGGATTAGTTAAGCGGGACTTACATGGGTCGATTTTCGCCACCGAGAAATTGTCATTTTTGTTGGAAAAATTGCCTTGTGAACTAGCCGAATTGTCATTTACTCGATCGGCGGCGAAAACAGAACCATGCAAATCCCCCCTTAGGACTGACTGACTTAGGTGTATGAGCGTAGATTGGCATAACAGTTTATACTGTTTATGTCAAGTTCTAACTGATCCAATCAAGTCATGCCGAATGGACAATAGGCAGTATGGTGTAAGGCAACTATAAATCAATAGAAATACGACCATTTTCAGAAGTACATCAACCTGCTAAACATTCTTGACTATATACTAATCGGTTAATACCACACAACACTTTGTTAACATTAAACATGCCACTAGTCACTACAAACAATTCATCCATGTAGAAATGATATAGGTAAATTCAACGGTGATATTTTGAATCACGTTCATAATAATGTTATTATCAAATATCAAGAGCCACACATTACACATTACGATACAAACCATTCTGCGGATGGTCACAAGAATGCTGGCTATGCTGGCTGCAGGTATCGTCGCTGCATGCTCTTGTGGTGGCGTGCGTCGAGTTGCTAGTAGGATCTGTCGGTACCGCACGACCAAGTCTATTAGCATCTTGAATATACAGTTGACGATATATTATAATATTGTTTTTGTCAGTCGAAATTTTATTGTACATTCTTTTTTTGCCAGTCAACTGCTAGCTTATAACACTTCCCCTTTGTTGTCTAATCGTCTTGATAGTGTGTCACAAACCATTACATGCTACACGGGTATTTTTAGAATCATGTCAATAAGTGTATAAAATATGTTTACAAGATTTCTTCATAACAATAATAGAAATTCAAGGAGCGTAATCAATATTTGATTCTCGTTTCAAAAATATATGTCTGCTGTCCATGCGTGGTGATAGTTGTCACAAAAAATGGTAATCATGTTATTTTTCTTGGCCCTGAAATTTTTTTTGGCCCTGCATACTGTCATTACTTACGTTGTAGCCTCATGTTGTACCCTAATGTTGGGTTAAATATTTAATTTGAATAAATACACACCGTATATATGTGAAGTGTGTGTGTATAAAATGTGTAGTATCGAAAAAGTGTTATTACACTTATCACTTACACTATAATCTGTGATATATTATCACAGATTATATACCTATTATTGTCAGATAGGGCAAAGTGCCTTACAAAAATATGCCCTCTGGCCCCAAATCCCAAAAAATCTTAATCAACGACGCGGACACGTAATAATATTATATAAGAATTTATTATTACATATATGAAAAAAATTGTGTAAGAAAATAGCACCAGTAACATAAAAATGGTAACAAATGAAATGCATTCTACAATATTATGTATTCGAATGGTATTCAAAGCAGAAAAAGTAACGTAATTTAGGAATCTCAGAAGGATTGAGGCAATTCACTTATTTTTTTAAGACGTAGTGAATAGTAATGTGATTGCAGAATATAACCTTACCCTCTGACTCATGAAATTAAAGTTTATTCGTACATACAACGTGTTTCCCTTTTAGCAAAGTGATTAAGGTTATGTTGCACAGCTTCTGATAAGTGTCAGATAGCTTATTTGCATTTTTTCTCTCTGTCACTCGATATAAAGTAAGCAGCGACAAGACTTCCGAATGAGCTATTCGACACCAGTGGCCTGTTTCACAATCTTATAAGTGTCGGATAGCTTATTCAGAAGTTTTGTCGCCGAGCTTACTTTATACCGAGCGACAGAGACAGAATATGAAAATAAGCTATCTGAAACTTATCAGTAGATTGTAAAACAGTTACGTTTGTTATTGTTTACGTTTGTTATTTCGTATCTAAGAGGCAAAACAACAAATATAAAGTACCTACCACTAGTTAATGGAATTAGGCCGGCAAACAAGCAGACGGATCGCCTGATTGTAAGCGATTACCGTCGCACATAGACACACGCGTAGTTGCACATTATCATTTGTTTTAATATAGGTTTTTATTTAAACGAGTCATAATGAAAATGATCGATTTATTTTCAACAATGAATGGGACATTAAACACAATAGACAACATTAATTTGCAAATTGTAATTACCGTTTCATTTAAAAACCAGAAATCAACTATTGTAAAGCTATAACATGAAAAATTGTTTCACATTTCGTGAATCCAACAGTAATCCTAAATTATGCAAAATTAATCACTATTTAAACGTACGTGAAAAACCTCCGAATTGTCAAACAGCGAGCGGGGTTGATGCTGATAAATCATGGCTAAGAACACTCTCGATCAAACCTCAGTATGGGATGCCACGGACAGACACAAGCACACACACAGACAGATAGACACGTCAAACTTATAACACACCTCTCGTTTTCGTCGGGGGTTAATTAAAATAGAAATGAAGATAATGGATCATGCTAAAGAGTTTTTAGCATGACTTCTCAGCATTAAAAATTACAAGTTTGTAAGTCTAGTTTAGAAATGCCTAATTAAAATTTAGAAAGATGATTTCTCGAAAATGGTTCACTATTAAAAAAAAATGTATGAAACCTCGCCTTTATTTAGAAAAGACCTATTCGACGATACTGAGGTATCACTCACACGAATGAAAAAAAATGAAAAATACCAACTTCACAATAATATGTTTGGGGACTTTAAGTTTCCATATCATCCTATTCGTACGTGAAAAAAGAAATCCCGCAGAAACTGTACACTTTGCCAAGATAAAAAGTAGCCTATGTGTGTTGACGCAGAGCATAAAATACTATCACACCAAATTTCATCAAAATCCGTTCAGTAGTTTTTGCGTGATCGAGTCACAAGCATTCATACAAACTTTCACATTTATAAAAGGATCAGGATTGTTGTTGAATATTATTACTCAACAAGTCCCGTCGAAAGCTTCATTGAGAATTTGCTACGGATTCGTGAGGAAAAATATTTGAACAATTTAAGACACTTGTTGCTAGGAAGGGAGCCAAATTCTGAATTCCCTATTCATGTTTGGGATTCTCTTTACGCAAACAATTAAAGATCTTTTAAAGATAAGTTAACTTGACCGATTATACTATTTCTCTACAACATAATATTAAGGACTAGCTGACCCGACACACGTTGTTCTGTCTCAACTACGAACTGGAACAATTAAATAACCAAACGAACAATAAACTGAATATTTGACAGTCAAGCGACAAAGTGAATACTGTACGCGGTCAATCGTCGTTTTTAGTATTTGTTTAAATATTTCTCACCGTTTTACAGCTTCCCTGAGCTACCACAATGATTTCAAAACTAAAATTAGGAAAATCTGTACAGCCGTTGTCGAGTTTTAGCGAGACATTGGAATTGCAATCAATTTTTATAGTATACTAGCGGACCCGACATACGTTGTCCTGCCGGGCTGATTTGTGAATCTAAACCATCCAGGGCGCCACCCAAACGCATACAATAAAATTCATTCAAATCGGTCCAGCCGTTTAGGAGGAGTTCAGTGACATACACACGTACGTAGAATTATCTTAGAAATATAACATAATAATATCTATGGACGCTTCCACGCCACGTCATTCTGGTTCTGTATCTCCTAAGTATCCGAAGAACTTGTATCACAGGTACCAGACAACAGAAATATATTTAAAACTATTATACTATACACATATTTAGTACACATCCATGACCCAGGAGCACAGAAAAACTTTTGTCCCTTCGGCGGGATTCGACCCCGCGACCTCCGGCTTAAACGACGACGCGTTAACATCTGAGCCACAGAGGTCGTCGAAAAGCTCTGTATATTTGTATATTTATCTACGTGAAAGCAAAATGTAACAAGCAGTAGGAGACAAGGAGCCTATTGCGTAAGTTTGTAAGTCATAAGTATCGACCCAAATTCCCAAATAATAAGAACGAGAAAATTCCAGAAGAATTAAAAACAAACACCATTTAAAATTAAACTAAATGTAGTTAATAATTAAGTGAGACTCTCACAAAACACATTTTCTATGAACGAGAAAGAATCTCGGAGATTTCTGGAAAAATGTCAACTGCAGGAATAAAAGTTGGAATTCTCTCTGACTGGGTCTCGTTGGTGTTTTATCTAGTCAAGACTAATTTTATTTGCTTCCTCCATATTTTCCTGGGAGCCACAAGTTCGTTTAGTGAGGAGCTTGGAGGGTTTTATTATTTGGACTTTTTAGGACTCCAATTAGTGACTACGAACTACTACTACTATGACTATTCAAAATATCGTTGACTAGCTATTGCCCGCTGCTCCGCGGAATAAAAGTAGCCTAAGTGTTAATCCAGAATTTAGGCGAACCATACGAAATTTCATCAAAATCCGTTCAGTAGTTTTTGCGTGAAAGAGTAACATGAACGATTCCATCCATCCATCCATCCTCACAAGCTTTCACATTTATATTAGTGGTGAGATAATTGTATCGTAACCTTTATTCGTAAAGTGGGGATGATTTTTTTTCTCGCGTCTACCCCGTAGCGGGAGGTATCATTAGATAGGTATTTTAATAACGTTGAGAGGTTTTGCTGAGACCATTTTGTTTTTACGTACCCGTTTGCAAAAAAATTGTATTACAACTAGCTATTGGGCTAGATTCATTCAAGACATAATAAATATCATAACATCTAGCTTAATGCCCCGAATCAGGCAGATTGCAAGAAAATACTGAACAGCTTTAAAAAAAAGGTATCCGTTTGCAAGATACTCAATTTAAAAGCGCATTTGATTGTTAAAATAGGGCGTCGTTCGTCTTCGGATACCTAATCTGTGGTTATCTTTGCCCAGCGGTGACCTGGCCAGCTGATATGACCCGTCCAGTTCCACTTTAGCTTAGCAGCCTTCATGCCCTCATCAGACCAGCATGTATCCGAAGTAAATTGGCACCGATGACTCACAGAATATATATTCATTTGTATGAAATATGAACAGTCCCCTGTACCAACTTTGGTACAATTTGCGTAGGTACATTTACATAAAACCCGCGCGCGTATGAATAAAACTTTTTGTTTATGGTCAACTCGTGTTGTTCCCATTGTTAGCTACGCCGTTACAAGCTATCTATGGGTATAAGAGCAATGCAATGCAATATTTCTGAGCATTTTCATGGAAGTAAAACGATTATACACTAAGCTGAATTAGAATGGTGAGGATGTATGTACTTTGTTACCTACTTTTTCAAGACCTAAAATGCTGGATTAAGTTAGAGCACATATTTGTTACTTATTATTGTAGTTGTTATAAGAAGATTAAGAAGTATATAATGTCTATGTCTCAGTGACAGATGTCACTTTGATGACCGTTAATTTAGTTAGCCAAAAGGCCATGTATAGTGTACACATATCTGTCATAAGCATCTCTCCGATATGTATACATGACACATGAAAATAAAGCAGATTCAGGATAAGTGTTGATGGTTCATTGGTATCACCCTAACATGACCATGTTATATAAGGACATGAAAGAACCAAGGCGGCGAGCATACACGAATAAGAATCAGTTTATGATCTGATGTAGCATATTTACATTTTACACCAGCAAAATATCCTGCAAAATGTAGTACAATTATATGCCGTACCGTAAAAAAGGTATCGTTCCTGTTTTTTTCTCAATGCAAGTGAGACAAAACTCTATGGAGACTCTACGGTGAAAATGCGTTTTGTCTAAACAACAATCGATATACTTACAGATTGTATAGACAAAAGGACATGCCTAGTGCCTGCATATTTCCTTTGTCAATCTATCATTTTGTCTATTCTTCTGTTCTATGTTCTATTCTATTCTGTATTAAAGAAACCTATTCTACGCGTGCTAGTAAGAGCAACTCCTAACACCAATCATCGAAGATGATTAGACATCAAAGACATCACGTTACTTGCCATTTTTATTAAAGGTTTCGTGAAAAAAATCCTATAATCCCATTAAAAATAATCCCTCAGTCGAAAAAAGAAAAACCCATTTAAACACGAGCTTATCCAACAAAAAGTTGACAGAATGTTAAAAAAATATTCAACGCGATAATAACGTACAAAGTGAAAAAAAAAAAACAAATCGTCAACATAAAAACCCTTTGGCGTTGAATATGTTTTTATTAGCGCTAATGCTTCACGCCAGCTTTTCATCAGCCATATTATGTTCAAAAATTTAGCGATATTATACAGAAAACGTTGAGCGTTGTACAGAGAATGAAAGTTTGATGGTTAGTTCTGAGAAATATTATATTATTATAGTGTTAACATAATATTACATAACATCATATTTTTTATGCTAGCAGCCCCTTTGTTTGCGGAGAACTGACGTAGAAACGGAACCCTATTTTTCCTTTATTAATTCTAAAATAAAAGCACATTAGGTACTTCTTAAACGGCAGTTATTTTTCTACCAGAACTTATAAGGCAGTTAAGATCTCGTCAAAATCGGTTCATAAATTAGCCGGATCTAACAGACAAACAGATTTTTCAACCCCCCGACAAAAAGAGAGGGGTGTTATAAGTTTGACGTGTCTGTATGTGTGTGTCTGCCGTGGCATCGTAGCTCCCAAACGGATGAACCAATTTTGATCTCTTTTTTTCTTTCTTTGAAAGCTGACATGATCGAGAGTGTTCTTAGCTATGATTCATCATCATCAGCTCGCTAATTGCTTGACAATTCGTTGGTTATTTAATTCTGTTTATTTATATTGATACCGTTTATATACATTTACAAGCATTTTGTAAAAAGCCAGTAACTAATTCAAAACGAAATACAGACATTGAAACACGATGCATTTTAGTTGAACTTTTGGCCAATGGGACTATTGCAATCCTGGGGCTACGGACAGAATAATAAATCCATAGGGGTCACAAAATTGATCAATGACGCTTATGCCGTGTTCAAATGAACTAATCGAAGTAAGCCAATTCGACATTTGCACTGACGACTCACTGCAAAGTTAACACGAATTAACTATGCTACCAATTGCACAGCCAAACGCACCTGGGATTCTCCGCATCATGAATATCATAGACGGTGGCCATTAATCAGGCAACTAAATATTTCAGACTACCCGCGCCCGCCGCCCGGTATTCGGAACTCCGAATGCGGGGAATCTGAATTATTAACGTTGCAACACTCCCGTCGATCAAGCTGTACATTACCCACTCCCTTAGGGTTACCAGGCTTTAAAACTGGACCAGGCTTAGCCGGAAAGGAGACCAGCAAGTCACCATACATTTACTGCCTGTAAAATAAAATGCGTGTCCACAAAAAGTATTTATTGTAAGACGTACTTTATGAACATAGGAACAAAAAAAGGCAATCATATTATACATCAAACCCGGGGGAAAGATAATTGATAACTAACCTAACCTATTTTTCAATAATTAGCCCTAGTGGCGGTTTGCGGAAAAGCGACATCTATTAGTTGTGATGTCAATTACGTAATGAAATTAATAACTAGTTTGTTTGGAAACGCGATATGCTAACACATAAATGATAGATGTCGCTTTCACGTTACGAAAACCAAGAACATAATAATTATTTTTCTTAGTTTAAATATTAATAGTATAGAGGGATTTATTTCACACCCTAAAATTCAAAAAGTAATCTACAGGTATCAAAACAATTTTGAATACAAAATAATTTATTTGGACAAGGATTAATAAAGAGCTATGAATAACATCAACAACGCGACAGCGTTTATTTTTTCTATTTCTATGACTTATTAAATTCGTAATAACAATTCAAAAAGTAATCTATATGAATTGAAACAGACTTGAAAACAAAAATTATTTATTTTGATAAGGATTTAAGCAGAAGTATGGATGGTGTGGTCTAATTTTGGTCGGTATTTGTATCAACTCTTAAAATGTAAAAAGTGGTTATTGTGACATAACGATAATAACATATGGTATCGCGAAGTTTTTTGTAGATATTGATGATGATTGATATGTTCTTTAATATTGTAGAACATACATTTGTTCTATTATCAATAGTTGCCGCAGCGCATGCGACGAAAGACGTTTTAGGGCACTTTTTTTACACTTTGGGTTACGTTACTTAAGTTTTAGTACGGATCCCTAATCTTTACTAGCAATAAATATAGCCTATGTCACTCAGGGTGAGTGTAGCTTTCCAATGGTGAAAGAATTTTTGAAATCGGCACAGTAGTTTTTGAGTTTATTCATTACAAACATACACACACGCACAAAAATACAAATCTTTCCTCTTTATAATATTAGTGTAGATAACTTTTAAAGTAACATAAAACCACATATGTTCGAAACTTGGTCGCTCTTGATGGAAAATCAGGCAGGATTCGCCAGTGTCCTTTGGGTGAAAATGTGGCAGTGTATTGGCCACGGCCATCACTGTTGTACGGTTGCGTTTGTAAGTTTAAAGTTTTAACTATCGATATGATATCGTTAGTTTAAACTCGTAAACTCACAAACGCAAAATCGATATCGTCAAAAGTTACTACCAAAAGGAAGGGTTTAATGGTTTGAAGGCTTCGCCGTAGTTGGGTAAAAAAAAAGTATCTTTACGTATGTTTGATTGTTCCATCGCGCATCGTAGCGCCTAAACCTCTAATCCGATTTTAAGGAGTGAGGTTAATATTCGTAACGATGGCCCCGGTAGCATGGGCTCTATTTTTGCGTAGTCGGGTTATAGTTTGTAACTTTTACGTTGCGGTAAAAGATTTTTTTTTAAATACTAGTGTATTTTTCATTAATTCTGGAAGTTTTCGCAGCAAAATTTCCTCAAAGTGGTGGCACGGTGGTTTTTTAATCCTTTAGGGTTGGTTCACACCGCGAGATGTGACGCGACGCGCTCTTTAAGATAGTGATTCAGAATTGAACTTTATTCACTACACAAAAAGATACACGTTCAATTGCTAAAAGCGGCGCTTCGCAGCGCGGTGCAGCTCGCAATACGAAGTTTTGCAACGAAGTGTGTTTGTGCAGTAAAAAAATTCCGGACAGGCGAGACCTTTTCTAATGGAGAATGCTCCTACTTCCTAAGTATGTAAAATCACTTGACACTTTGTTACATTAAAGCTTATTATGTTTACAGATACACTAGTTTTTAATTTTCTAATCCCGCTAGCAGTAGTGACGTCACGCTACACCGCGGCCATACAGCCCGGGGCTCGCGCCGTACTGCGCACCGCTCAGTCGCTAGTGACCGTCTCGGCCGCTTTAAAGTTAAATAAATATATTGAAAACTAATTTGCGTAGTGAAATAACTATTCCACGAGTATTTTATATTCTCCACGGAGAACACAGTAAGCTTACATTAATTGAAATGAATGAATTCCATTGTGCCGGACTCATAGATAGATAGATCTTACTCTTTCACGCGAAAACTACTGAACGGGTTTCAATGAAATTTGGTACGGTAGTAGGTTAGACAAAAGCTAGTTGTATAATATACCTTATCTAGAATTCTGATAAGTAGCAACCCTAGCTCCTAACTCACACCCCCCACCTCCCAAGCTGCATCGCATCGTGTCAATGAAAAATGACGTCATAAACGCGGCGAATTTCACAAGAATACACCGAGAGGCATGCTATATCACACAGTTTACCTAGACAGATCAATGTATGAAAGTACAAATATCTCTGCTATTTATTATGTAAATGCCCGGTTTCTGAAGATCTTACTTGTAAACTTTACATAAGCTCACAAAGAAGTATACATTTTTTTTGCTAAATTAGTAAACAAAACCTACATCATTAGTTTACTTACATCATATACAAAAACATTCACTATGGTAAGTATGAACTTAAACGCACAAATATGGGAGATATTTTCAAATATGTTCCTGCGGCCGTATACTCTAGGCGTGACGTCACAGCTAGGGTACGACTTTAGTATGGAGCGTTTTCACGAGACTTGCGAAATTTCGTATACAAATCGCTGTACATTTGAAAATATTGACTTTTGATATACTGTTTCTTCTGAGAAGTTACTCATATTTAAGAGTACTATTCATATAAGCAATAAAAAAAATTGTCATCTAGCCTATTACCACAGCTAGGTATAAATAGTAAAAACGTTAAACTCTGCTTCGTTTTTTAACCTATAATTGCATGTCGCTTGCACAATAGAATGTCAAATAAAGTTTGTTGAATTTAGTTTAAACCAAGTTCATTTGTCATTCTTTGTTCAGAAACGCATTTCACAAGCTATACTCACCAATTTTGAATAGATAAACTTGTATGTCAAAATAAACAAATCTCTTTGAAAATTTGCTATGGGACAAAACCATTATTGTGGCAAGCACGGATCGCCTGATGAAATACCTGCAACACCAGCGGAATCGCAAGAGCGTTGCCGTTCTTTTATTTCACGCCACTTTTGTGCAAGGTATCTCTTCGGTCAATTTTAATATCCTATATTGTATTTTATCTGATTACTTTACGTCCAAGTATTATAGACCACTATAGGATACTAAGGTAGAAGGGGGCACTTTCGCCCTAATAGACCCATGGGAGTTGTCCAGCCCAGCGTTACCCATTCGCCGGGTCGCGACCCGGTGCCGGGCCATTAAAATAAAATACCGGGTCGCAACATTCCCGCCTTGTTTTAAAAACAATACATACTATCGATCGACGCACATATTCAGTACATCGTAAATATTCAGTTACTACTACTGTTCGAAAGTTTGTGAGGATGGATGGATGTTTGTTACTCTTTCAAGCAAAAACTACTCTACGGATTTCGTTGAAATTTGGTACGATAGTGGTTTTAGGCTCTGGATAAAAACATAGGCTAAGGCTTTTTATCCCGAAATACAGTGGCGTGCATAGGATTATGATACTGGGTATGCGGCGAAGTACTCGGTCACAAAAACTTTTTCGTTTATAGATTTTTAGCATAGCTACAGCCAAGCGACGGATCTCTAAGTCGAAACCATGCCAACAGAGCAAGTCTTATATGTACTACTATTCATGTACATCTTCTACGGCAACGCAGACAAAACAGCGATCGATCGTCGCGGCGGAAGAAATTCTAATAAGTAAAATAATAAGCATATTTTAAAATATCATAACTACTCACCAGTCAGTCAGCTTCAATTTTCACATATTCAAGGTTCCGGTTACTTGAGATTACTATATCCCGATGTAAATTACTAAATAATATGCAAGGAAAACAATATAATTTAATCGTGTGTACACAACCACACAGCCAGTTATACGTTTCATAACCGCGATCGGATAGCCGAACCGAAGCTCTCGGCTCGGCTCTCGGTTCGGCCATCTCCCGCCGCATGACTTATCGCTATATAATCATGTCGATATTCATGGGTGTGTGCGTTTGCGAAGTATGAAAATTACACATACATGCGATGATTTGTCTTGCAGAACTTAACGGCATTAGTTGCTATTTATAAAATATTAGGCGATTTTAAGTTATTATATTTTTTTAATTAATTTATTTACTATTAATTAATCATTAAAGTCATCTAAAACGTACGAACGTTGTATTAAAATATCTGTGAATGACAAGTAAAGCACTGCATTTCTGCCTGCATTTCATATGGAGCGCACGCCCCTGCCGAAATATTCCCGGGGATACTATATTTACGCGGGCGTCGCCGCGGGAAAAAGCTAGTTATTAATAAGTGTGTATTATTTTACCTAAATGCTTGGGTTTAAAAGTATTAAGCGGGTCACGAAGGTGCAGTGTGAAAATTACCGGGCCACGGCGGAACAATTTTTGGGCAACACTGGTCTGGGTCCGGTAAAAAGAGATCAAACAGTAATCTATACTTCTATTACAAGAGGAAAGAGATTATGTTTGTTTGCATTGAATAGACTCCCAAAACTACTGGACCTATTTTGATGAAGTTCGGCACAGATATAATTCAAAATTCAAATTCCAAATTGAACTTTATTCACTACACAAAAAGATACTTACACGTTTCATTGCAAGAGCGGCGTCTCGACATTGACTTTGATTGACTTGTCATTCCAGCTCATGCAATCCTACTTCTTTTATAAATGTGAAAATTTGTGAGGATGGATGGATGTTTATTACACCTTCATGCAAAAACTACTGAACGGATTTCGACTAAATTTGGTATGGTAGTAGTTTAAGCTCTGGATTAACACATGTTACTTTTTGTCCCGAAAAAGTACAGTGTTTCCGTGGGATACTGTATTTACGCGGGCGGAGACGCGGGCAAAAGCTAGTGTAACATAATATTATGTAACCAAAACATAACCAACGTAACCAATAAAAGCATGTTAATCCCGATAATAAATATTAAATACGATATTGAAATTCGGGATTCAAATACGGGTGTTGCCATGCGCAAAATTCTCCCCATTAGTGGGCAATTAAGCGACCAATTTCGTTCGCTCCATCACACGGCATCTTTTATTCATAAAGCCGGGCAAAGCTGATTGACTGATGTATCAACGCACAGGCCAGCGTTGGCCAGACGGCTACCAATTTGGTAGCCGTCTGTTGTGCAGTGTGTGGTCTAGCGTTGTCCTGAAGCAGCAGTGGCCTAGAGCGTGTTGTCCTTTAGCAGCTAGCTTTTCCATCATGATTTGCAGTTGCTGGCAATAGAAATCTGCCGTAATCGTCTGGCCAGATTTAAGAAAGCTGTAGTGAACGACACCGGCACTAGTCCACCAAACGCTCACAAGTAACTTTTTTTGAGTTAATTTTCGCTTGGGGCAGGCTTTGGCTGATTTGCCAGGGTTTAGCCATTGCGATGAGCGTTTCCGATTATCGTTATCCACTTTTCTTCACAGGTAAAGATTTGATTTAAAATCCCTTCATTATTGTGCTGGTTGAGTAATGTAACACAGCAGTCAACGCGCGTTTGTCGGTTTGCTGCACTCAATTCATGAGGTGAGGTACCCACCTTTCAAGCTTTATCACCTTCCCAATTTGCTTCATGTGGATTAAAACAGTTTTATCACTAACACCGCAGCCTGCAGCTAACTCGGACGTGGTTTGCGATGGATCCTCTACCACAATAGCCTTCAATTCTTCATTATCTTTATCATAACTTTGGTCTCCGGCCGTCCACGGGGCTTGTTCTGCAGGTAGAAATTTCCAGAACGAAAACGTTGGAACCAAAAACGCAGTGTGTTTTCTTTTGCGACACCGCCGCCATACACATCATTAATCCTTCGAGCCGTTTCTGCAGCACTGGTGCCACGGTGGAACTCGTTCTCAAAAATAATACGAAATTTCAAGTTTTCCATTTTGTAAACAGAGTGATGCAAAAAATTACAAAAGAGGAAAAAACAAATGAATTACGGTTTTTGAAACACAAATGCACGAGTAAATAGCGGTATAAATTTGAAATTGGAATTCCTAACCATAGAAGATATATTTGAGATCAAACTGACCAGTACGACAAAACGCCAATTTCATATGTAAGGACCTAATAATTAAAGTCTCAATTTTCGAGACAAAATTACTGTCAAGTCGTCGTTCGCCCCTTCGGTTTTATATTAAACGTCGTTTATTGTACCAAAGTTGGATATAAATTTAATTTTAGCACCGGCAGAGTACCGCACGTGATTATCATCACGTTTTACTTTCAAAGTTAATTGTAGACATGGGAGTTGTGTCGTTGCGTCGACATTGACTTTCGTGTCGTGTCGCGACGCGTCGCGGGAAACAGTTGTCGTGTTTATGAAGGTAAGGTAGCCTACCGATCTATGCGGCCGCGTCCCGCGACCGGGACCAGCAACCTCGGTTCGGTCTCGCGCATCGGAAGGCTAGCTTAAGACGTTGCCTGCAAAAAGAAATCCCGCGGGACATTTTGCCCTAGTAAAAAGTAGCCTATGTCCTTCTCCGTGGTCTAATATATATATGTGCCAAATCTCATCAAAATCAGTCCAGTAGTTATTCAATGTTAACAAACAGACAATCAAATCAAAGAAAACTATCTCGCGCGTACCTCACACCTCATCGGTAGCGAGCCAATTAACGCGCGGCAGACCAGCGAGCGCACTGAGCGTGAACCCGCTCATACACGCGACATATATCGCGCTATGTCTACCTGTTATTGTGCTTGAATGGGACGCACAGCTTAGAAATTCTTACCTACGACTGAGCGTGGCCGCGGAGCGCTAGGGCTGGTACGTCTACAGAAGGCGTTGACAGTGCGCAAGCGTCGCGGCACAACTAACTAAAAATCGTTAGTCGTTCAATGCAGCGACAAGTCTTAGCGGCGCGGCGCGCGGCGTGAGTGACATGACACTACATACTTCTGCTGTTTGAGGTTTCATTAGCGGCCGTGTAAATGACGCGTATGTGTGCGTGCGCCGATTCGGACGGTCTAGTATAAAGATGGTCCACCTGTACGTTATTTATATTGTGACTTCGCGCGAACCGATTCGCGGCGAACTCCCCCTTTCTGGCCAAGGTCAAACTGTCAGTTTAGTGTATACTGTATAGTACATAGTCTGTTATACCTATATACTCACTGTAGGGCTGAGGACGACCGCCCGTGTACTGCGGCGACTGCAGCAGGGGCGCGCTGCGCTGCGTCGGCTGTACGTCATCAGACACTGGAATAAGAGAAATCAATATCAGGTCTGTAATTAAAGAAGACTAGAAGTGGGTTGTAAGCGAGTATTTCTTTATATTATAAGGTTGTTCAAAATCAATTATGGATATTTTGGACATATAGGCATATTAGGCAGAAAAACAATCAAAAAATTTAGGTAGAAAAAAGAAATACTTAATACATAATAAAACAGTAGAATAAATGGCTCGTAATTCATTTTTAAAAACCTTATATTAATAAAAGTATTTCTCCATAGTCAAAATAACATTGCTTTGAACGTTAAAGCCCTGTTCAGACAGCGATAAAACGCGCGGATATCGCGCGGAAATAGCGCGATTACACTATGAACAGAGCCTTAAGGTTAAGCTAAGAAACTCAGAATTTTTTTGATTACAATCACATTGCTATTTGACGAGAGTTTTCATATGCCGATATGGGTACGCTTATCCTTTGTACATTAACGCCCGAAATTAATAATCAATCTTACGGCCCGTTTCAATAACCTATCTACCAATAACTATTTGTTAGAAACGTCAAATTTGTATCGCCAAAAACCGGCAAATCATTTAATGGCGTAGTTTTAAACAAATAGTTATTGGTAGATAGGTTATTGAAACCAGCAATTAGTCTCATTTTAGCTATCTAAGATCTAGATTTCAATACATTTCAACGATCCTAGGATTGACTTCACGTCAATTTACGTCAATTTTTATTTGAGAATCTAAGATTGAAGTCAATCTACGACTTTAGATACGTTATTAATTTTGGCCGTAAGAAGACACCCGTGCTGTAGTGGGAACGTAAGTGGCCGAAGATCATCTTAATTCGAAACATTTTGCGCTGTTTAAACATTCTGATAACTATTTCTTTATCAATATTGAAAAGTTTAGCTCTATGGCTAGTTCCTCCTACACCGATTTCGGTGATGGCGGCCGTTTTCATTGAAACCAGAGTATACGCAAGAGTTATTTTATACTGCCCAAGTGTGTGCGCAATACACAAGAGCACTCTCTTCTTTTGCTCTCGTAACCCAGTGGGACGGATAACCGACAGGACTGGCGAGAGATCAGGCGCAGGTCCGACTTTTTACATGCTCATCCGACGCATCGATCATCTTTCTTGTCAGACAATCAGGTGATCAGCCTGCATTGTCCAAACCAAACTTTTTGTTGTCTTTCCAATGCGGTAATCGACCTCCGAGAGCGAGTCGAGAGCCAAGCTCTAACCACAAGACCACGGTGGCTGGTAACAATCGCTATTTTGACATTGTCTCTTCTGAAGGCTATCTTAACGAAATATCAACTTTCCTTTATAATGGAGCGGGCTGATCAATTTACATAATGTATGAGACGGGGCCGCGGTTGAAAGACTCAAATATGTTCGTTATTGATAAAATCTCGGATGGCATACCCCGTATCCAGTTCAAACAGATACAAAGACACAATAGTGCGCTATAATGTCACCAAAATACATGTCACTTGCTTACCATTTTGATGGTATTACGTTTTGTATTACGGTATTACATACCATTTGTGGCACATTAATTTGGTCAAGACAGACAGACAGATAGACGGGCGGACAAAAGATTTAAAACGATTTTTCGGTATAACCACCAAAATTACAATAAAAACCGGCCATGTTTACTTATTATTTCGTTATTTTTGTAGTTTTCCAAGTTTGCGCATTTTACAACTTTACATTTTACAACAAGGCATCTATAACTCTTAAACTAACAAAGTTACATAAGCCAATATAGTTATCCTTTAAAGCTTATAGTATGGATTACCATCATGAATTATGACTTTTTTCACATTTCCGACGCTAGCCATTTAACTTTTAGACGGGGGGGGGGGGGGGATACAATGTTTTTAAAAGACCTGTCTAATACCCCTCACTATGGGGTAGACGCGAGAAAAAAATCATCCCACTTTACGTGTAGGTACCTACCAAAAAAAATATTTATCGTTTCTTTTATTTTAGATATAATACACATACAATATATAATATAATACAAATACACATACATATCCATGCAAAGTTTCATCTTTGTAGCACTAACCGTTTGGACGGTTAGCCGAAGACGGACGGACGGACGGACGGATATGACGAAACCATAAGTGTTCCGAAACGTAAACTACGGAACCCTAAAAATGTGTACTCTCTATTGTATCTTACGCGCCATTGTAATGGCAGAATGTTAGAATCTACGTGTACCTAACAAATAATTGTAACACCTTTACAAGTACGATATTCTTGCAATTAATGATTATGATTATATAGATCACATAAAAATCTAGGAAACGAACTAAAAACTTAACAAGTAAAAATTCTAATGCACTCTCAATAAAACTTTATTGACTAACTCGAAACAGGTTGAAATATTGGAAACCAATCAAAAGATGCTCGCTTCAAACACAATAATAAAGTAGGGTTGCCTGCCCCAAATTAAAAAAAATCGGTTGTCTGTAAAGTCGGTTTACTGACGATAGTTGAACGTGACAACGTCATAAGAAATGAAACGTCTCAGAGCGAGGTAACGCCGCATGAGTCATGTTTGCGAGGTAACGCCGCATGAGTCATGTTTGCGAGGTAACGCCGCATGAGTCATGTTTTTTCGTGCGTGCAGCCGGCGCTCATCGATTTATAAGACGTTATTACGTCAAAAAAACTAGGACTTGAAGCGAGAAAAACCAGTTAAAAACAGCACGCGGTAATAAAGTTGCAACCGTTACATCAATATGCAGTGAAAATAGGTTCAATGAAACACATGTAACGCTAATAGTCATATATTTTCATAAAAGTATTTGATAAAATTAAATTAAAAAGAGAAATTATTGTAAAAGTGGCGCGCGAATATTAAAATACATGACGTTATCAGGGCGCTTTACGAACCCAAAACGCTGCTTTAAAACTATCCAGGACACTGCAAAAATTAGGAGATGTCCTGGAAAAAACAGGACGGTTGGCAACCCTATAATAAAGTTTCCCACTGGGAGAAACTGAACAACTCCATAGCTTTTCAAGTGCACTTTGTCTTTCAACGGAATGAGTCTTTGATTTTGGAGATTACTTCATCGATGTTATTGTATGTCGTTCTTTGGTTCAAAACAAAAAACCTTACCAAAAGCGTGTCAGGACATGTTCTAAGGAGGATTCCGTGACTATCAACGCGCAATAGCTTTTTTTCACATTACTTCAAAATTTACTGTCCCATTTCGCTCTTTTTATGAGGGGTATTTATTTAGCTTGACCTATCAGCATGGAAAGTTTAACTTTTTTAGTTTAGAAATTCCAGGATGGGGATATCAAAATAACTAGTTCTTTACAAAAAACTAAAAAGAAATATACTTTTAAGCACTAAAGTTCTCAGCAGAAAATAAATTATCATGTAAAACTTATATACTTATAAGCATAATATTATTATTCATCACGGGTTCTCCTCAACATGAGATAAAAAAACACATTTTTAAAATACACCAAATTTCTAGACTGATAGTAATGTGATAAAGATTATGGCAGCAGATAGTCTATCACTAGGATCGTCAATACTGGACAATATGAGTAGGAAACAAAAAAAAACATTAGAAGTAACTTGTAACTAAATTATTGTTAATAACATTAAAATCAAATCAGATGAAACAATGGTTAATCGACAAAACATTATAATTAAAATGGTAGAGCAGATAGTAAGCAAATTAAAGGTTCCCATTAAATAAAACTTTAAATTAGAAGATATACAACAAAATTAAGATGCTGGAAACTTTGAATTATCCTCTCTTAAATTAGAGGTGGAACATCGTTTCAAATCTGATTCGATTGTAATGATAAAAGGCCTAGAAGTGACTCACCTTCGTCAAGTGAACCAAACTCCAACGCCCACCACGCACTTCCCTGCACATATAAAAGACGAGCACACTCTTTATACCATTCCTTCCATTTCTATGTTGCTCATGCCAATTCCACTGATAAAACTACCATAAAATACATTATATAAATAAACAACAAAGTGTACTTTTGGCTCTTCGTTTTCATCTGTGGCATCAGTGTCGTTTTTTATCATTTACTGTGTCTTGTGTCTCTTGTACAGATGTTAGCTGCTTGTCAGTGCATTCGGCTGTCTCCATTTCAATGTTCTCTGTTTGATTCCCTCCAAGTTTTATGTCGATTGGACCTTTCAGAGTGTGTTTGACTTTGATATGTGCATGGAAGTCGATATGACTATTGCTGTAATCTAAGGATAAGGTTTGCCATATTTCTAATTGTTAAAAGCGACAAAACATGCATTCTAAAGGCGTATATGTATATGCACTATATGACTGGAAATGGCAGAAAAATGACGTGACCAACCAATTTATCAGCAGTTATATAACAACTGTTTGATATTCACCACCAAAGATGGTCAAGTCACCTAGTGCCTACACACTTTTCTAAAATCATACAAAATTAGTAAGCATCAGTTCACACCGAACGTGACGCGTCGCACATTTTATAAGATAGCTATTCACTTTAAACTTTGTTTAAAACAACACAAGATACAAGTTTTATTGCAAGACTTCGAATTCGAGGCGCCGCTCTTTCAATGACACGTGTATCTTTTTGTGTAGTGAACAAAGTTCAATTTTTAATCGCTATCTTAAAAAGTGCTAGTCGCGTCGAGTTTCGGTATGCGCTGACCGTAAAGTAAACCTCATCCTTTCATGTATTAGGCTGTGGGTTGCAAACGAAATTATTGTAAGAATCTAAAGTGGTAAGCGTTTGAAATTGCAGTTTAAAAAAGCTTAGTGTATACGCTCCAATTTCAATCTGAATTTCACAAAATAGAAAGATCGATTGAAATCAAAACATTCGCTAACCGACTTTAAATATAATAATTGAGAATTCTTTCAAGAGCTAGACGGTATATAGCCTATGGAGATCTATGGTCTATAGACCATCATGCCTATCATGATATTGCGTATGATGCCCATCCTATCCTGTAAACTGGCTCTTACGTAGATGACGTTCAACTATTTCTAGTCACTGTTTCTTTTGCTATTTCAAGTCAGTTATTTGTTTGTTATTGTTGTTATTCGTAAGCATACGTACCGCATGTTATGATGGTGCAGAAAGCTTGGCTGTTTCTAATAAAACTTTACCTGGTGTCGTGACTTACGTTACAACACTGTTAACAAGCTGTTATTCTAGTTTTTCTATTTTATCAACTATCTATTTATTAAGATCTTCAAAAGCAAATGTTTCAAGAAGCCTTTGTTTCAACTTTTATTACTGTTAGAATTTATTCCATCAATTCTATGAAAATCACGATTCAAAATTATATTGTTCTTTTGGCTATCAGATTAATTTTTACGATTTATTTGTTATTTAAATACAAAAGTTAAATTAGCTTTTTTTTATTTTTTCTTATCTTTGGCGTAGCGTTTAACAAATTAATAGCATTTTTATTGAAAATGTTATTTGAAGCTAAGCATCTAGAGAAAAGCTGATAATATTGCCTAACTTTTTATATTCTTTGTATATTTTTCTAAAAAGATACAACAGTCATTTGTAATTCTGATATTTTTTGATAATAATGTTACCATAAAAATAGGTGTTGTTTATATTTATTTGAGTATGGTGATATTTCTTGGGTGTATATATCTGATATCTAAAGCATATTTAGTAACTAGCTTTTTCCCGCGGCTCCGACCATCAACATAGTATCCCACGGGAGCACTTTTTAGGGATAAAAAGTATATGTGTTAGTTAATCCAGAGCTTAAACTGCTACCATACCAAATTTCATACAAAATCCGATCAGTGGCTTTTGCGTGAAAGAGTAACAAACATCCATCCGTCCATTCATCTTCACAAACTCACATATTTATTAGTCTATCAATATTTTTATAGTATATTAACTAGAAGTTCCTTTTTGTACACATTTTTTCAATCTTTTGGCAAAAATTTTCCAAAATCAAACAACGAAAAAGCGATCAGTGTCAGTTTTTTTTAATCAATAAGCAATTAAAAAAAAATTAATAGCTCCCCACACTGATTTCAGTGACGGTGGCCGGTTTTAATTGAAAACAGGCCAGCTACGCAGGAGTTATTTTATAGTGCCCAAGTGTGTGCGCAGTACACAAGAGCACTCTCTCTTCCTTTATTCTCGTAACCCAGTGGGACGAATAACCGACACGACTTGTGATGATGAATCACAGCTAAGAACACTCTCGATCATGTCAGCTTTGAAAAAAAAAAAACAAGATGCCACGGACAATCACGCACACAATATATTATATGTTATACATATATAACAAGGAGTCTAGATTTACGAAGACTCATGTCCGAGTAGGTATTTTAATGGTGATGATCACTTTTGTTTATGATTCGTTTCATAAAGTAACCCATCTCACCGCATATGGGTTAAACAGGGTTAAACTATAACCCGGACGCTCAACTGGGGAACACCGAACTGAACTGATCTCGATGAAACTTGGTATGGTAGTAGTTTAAGCTCTGGATTAACACACACTACTCACACATACTTTTCATCCCCAAAAAGTGTTCCCGTGGGATACTGTATTGGTGGCAAAGCTAGTTAAACCGAAGGTGTGTAGGGATAAAATTACTTGCCGATGGAGAAAAGTTATTTTCGAATAACATGAAGAAGCGAAGCAGCACTTGAATCCTCGTAATTAACTAACAGTTTTATTTTACTTTTCTTGAATATTGGGATACCTGATATAATATTTACGCGGGCGCAGCCGCGGGGCAAAGCTAGCATAGTAATATTTCGGCAACATGCAATCTTCGCTTTCATCTAACTCGGGCTGAGAGCCTCGCATTAGGCATTCCCTTTCGAGCTTTCGTGTGGTCCAAATCACGACGCGGTAGTATAAGGATACGAGATTTTACATACGCCTTGTGCAGAGATGTCCACTAACAATTTGGTGGAGGCGAGACTTTGACATGATAATTTTAGTTAAGGACATGGGACATTTTACTATGAAAGAGTTAGCCACGCCGCAGCAGCGAAGGCCGGTTCTCCAATGTGATGTCGAGCCATTAAACTTGTATTAATAAACGTGTAGCAAACGGCTCAACTGGTGGGGCGACGCGTGACGCGTCACCACGCGGCGAACAGCCGGTCTTCACGGACGTTCCAAGTTAGCTGTGTTTCATTGTCAACCACCTTGCAAGGCATATAACATCCAACAAAGGGAATCCCTAGCGTTTCGATGTGAGTTCAGTTGCAGAACTTACTTTAATATCTATCTTAAGAAATTTAGTACCTCGGATGATAAAAATTGTCGTGTCAGTAACTGTCCTGTCATGGTCATTGTATCTTATACTTTAAACGAGACAATCTTGTATATAATATATAATCGTAATCTCGGCAACGGCTGCAAATATTTACATGAAATTTTGTATGCAGGGGCATTTTTTCGGGGGAGAAAAATAGGTCTAGCTAGGTTTTATCCCTGGAAACTGCGCATTTTTAAGTTATATATATATAACTTAAAAATATATATATTTGCATATCATCAATAATTTCGATTGTTAATCATATTTTAAATGAATATTCGTTGAAATTAGTTAAATTGTATGAGAATTTACCCCACCTCATGCAGATATGCGACCTGTGTAGATGCAATCTAGGCGCGGCGACATCAACTTGACTACCAAAACCGTGTGATTTAACACGGCTCGATCTCTTTCTGGGCCTCATTTGATGAAGACGTCGTTAAAAAAAATCGGTTGTCTGTAAAGTCGGTTTACTGACGATAGTTGAACGTGACAACGTCATAAGAAATGGAACAGAGCGAGGTAACGCCGCATGAGTCATGTTTAGCGAGGTAACGCCGGTAACACCGCATGAGTCATGTTTTTTCGTGCGTGCAGCCGGCGTCATCGAATTATAAGACGTTTCACGTCAAAATTCTCTACAACGGTGTCGCGGCGACTATATGGCTGAAATTATTTTCCATACATATTACCATACCTTTACAACAACTGTGGTACAACAAATACTTAAAAATGTGGTTATAATATCACTTAAAAAGGTTTTTTTTCATTCAAAATTCGAGCGCTCTTAATGCAAAATGGAGAAAGTTGCATGATGTCCGTGGCTCACTACACTTCTCGGTTCAGTTGAAAACCGGTGTCATGTGTGCGCGTGTGTCTTTAAACGACACACGTGGCTTATGCCGAACTGGACCCGTTTTTAACTCACATGAAGGCACAATTTGTCCTGTTTAATTTACAGCAGTAACTATGGTGCATGTCTCAATTTGTTATTCTCTTTTATATCTTCCTATTTTATGTCATGTTATATTTGTGTCTTTTGTGAACTGAAAATAAATTTTTCTTTCCTTTCTTTTTTTTTGAAAACCCTTTCACTGGGTTTTTTTTTCATATTTTTTTTCTGTCTTTACATAAGCAGTAAATCATTTTTATTTCTCAATTCGTTTGCCGCGGGCAAAAGCAAGTAGTTTAATAAATCGTGCCCAATACACTTAAACCCCTTAAAACCAATGCCCTTAAAACTCCGGCCTACTAATTTTAGATCTTTTCACAAAACTTATATTTTCCTGTGTAATGAATTCCTTGACGAAAATTGACGGGTCACGTCACGGGGTACGTGACGCTCCGTAAACGCCCCAATAATGACGTCAACTTGAGTATCGATAGTTTATTGACATCGATAAAAATATTAACTCATACATTATTATCTAGTATAAAATCTAATAAAATCTATAAAAGCTAATTTTGGTCTTGAAATAGTTGCGGAAGTTCAGGGAGTGTTTAAAAATTAGTATTATATGGTATAGGTGCGCCCAGTTTACCTTTAGTTAAAAAATCGGTCGGTACACCTACATCTATACCTACCGACCTACTGGGGAGTAGGTGTATGGTGTAGGTGTATGTTGTAGGTGTATAGTGTAAGGTAGTTATTTGTTTATTCCAAATCATAGTTCAATCAGAACAACGTGTGTCGGGTCAGCTAGTCTTCTTCTTATATAATATGTCACCGTAAAATTGTAAAAACCGTTAGATTGTGATATAACTAGTGAAATTGTAAAATGTTGAAATACTGCGGACCCGAATATTCTGCTTATAATTTAACATATTATTTTTCGTTACATTATAAATATATAGCAAAGAATCATTGGACATATTTTTACAGTCTCGCTAGTCATATTACAATCTAACGGTTTTTACAATTTTACGGTGATATATATATAAAAATGGATTGAAATTTGAATGTCTCGCTAAAACTTGAGAACGGCTGGACCAATTTAGCTTATTTTGGTCTTAAAATAATCGTAGTAATATCGTTTAGGAAAAGTTTGAACGGTGAGAAGTTTTGGAAAAATATTAACAATAGGTGCGACAGAACAACGTGTGTCGGGACGGCTAGTACGTAATAAATACCTATTATATCGGATGCTAAACAAAAAAATCAGATATATTTTTCATCTTTAGTAATAGCAAACAATAGTATTTCAACCCCTTTTAAGTCCATTATATCACAAAGCTACATGGATAGCTAAAAATAGAATTTAAGAAGATTACAAATGTAAAAAAATCGAAAGCGTTAATGGGCACGAATGAAAGAAAAGTGCGTTAAAACATTAATAAAATCCCCATCATGTTACAATGAGTTTTGTTATTAAGGGAAACGGCATCATTTTTTGTTTACAAAATTTTACAATTTTTGTAGGGGGCGAGTGAAAATTTCCACAGGGAAAATGATAATAACTGTAATAAACGAGTGATTTTATCTCTTTCGTTATTAAGGGCGAGTTTACAAATTCGATATAAATTGGCTATTTTTCGGTCCATTTTGCGACCGAATGAAAACAGTGACCAACAATAATTATTGTCACAAATAAAGTACTTCTTTATATAAATTTGGTTTAAAGATAAAAAAAAAAACATTATGAAAAACCGGATAAAAGTAAGATAGAGTTACTTTTTACCTAACTGCTACGGCGAAGCCAAAAGATAGGGTAATGATTTTGACAGTCTATGTATGTATGTGTGTTTGTTCCACCGTAGCGCCTGAACTACTGATCGGATTTTAATGAATGAGGTGTCAATAGATTCGTAACGATGACCCGGGCACGCCCGGGTGACATAGGCTTTATTATATAATTGACGTTATTTGGTGTCAAGCTTTTTATAAAAATTATAATTTTTATTATTCCTGAGAAACATGATGTTTGTTTGTCTAGAATATTTATGTATCATTTCAGTACATACACACTAAAGTAATATAATATTTTTACAAAGAAATACTGAAACACGAATTTTCTTCAAATGACAAATTAAACAATTTGAAAATTAATTTTATTCTGCGACAAAAAACGTAAACAAAATTTGAGAAACATCGACATCTATAAAGTCCCATCCCTACGATATGTTATTAAGCGAGTTTTTTTTTGCCATTTTTACATATAATTGAATAAAATATCGGCTCGAGCCGGCTCGGCTACATGAGCTCGGTTCTTGAATACTAATGTAAGGGGAGGGGGGAGGGGGGAGGGGGCTTAACTAGTCGGTACATCCGACTTCGTTCGTGTGCCACAGTAATAATACACAGCCCTCGTGGTCCAGTGGTTTACATGACCATACCACGCATGGACAAGACGGATGTGTCAGACAATCGGGTGGTCAGCCTGCGTTGTCCGACACCAAACTTGGAGACAAAATTTTTTTGTTGTTCCAATGCCACGAAGGCTGTGTACAACAGTGTCTATATACTGAAACGGTAAATAACTATGCTACATAAATAAAAAAAGCTAATTTTATTTAGGAATATCTACATAATAATAAAAGTAGCCCATGCCCATGCCCGTGGTCTACTCTATGTCTGTGCCGAATTTCATCAAAATCGGTCCAGCCGTTTCAGAGCATATTCAATGCTCCCACACACTCCCTCTAACACAAGTAATTGGCTATTCAATGACGCTGTCGTTGTCTGATACGTTGGAAAAGTCGGTTGACAAACAAAGACGGCAACATTGATCGACTATATTGAGTCGATATAATTTTTTTAATAGGGGGTAATTGTTAACCTACATTCATTACTCTTACAAAAACTTAAGAAACTCTTGACTATCAATATGTTATGTGACAAGGGTCACAAGCAGCAGTAAGAGTCCAAAATTCATAAAATCCCACAAATACATGTGAAATGTCGCATGTACTCACGGCACTCACCATTACCAAACGTTACGTCAAATTGCGGTCCAAATGTACCGAGCGCACGACCTGGCTGGCCTGAAATGGCCTCAGATGGGCTGGAAGAGGAATAAAATGGCCTCGAATGGCCTGAAAAAGGAGTATAGTGGCCTGAAATGGCTTGAATTGGTGTAATACGGCCTATTTTTAAAATGGCTAACAGCTTACGGCTCGAAACAAAGACCTTACTGCTTTCTTCACATGTGACAGGTTGAAGCGATTTCGAGAGCAATTACTATAGCTATCTGCAATACAGAGAGACACCCAAGTGCGCTGTCAACATTATTAGGCAAATATTTGTAGTTTGTTCATATAGAACGCTACCAAGTTTTATCTCTTTGTCGTCTTGTAAATAATGTAATATGGTATGTTCAGATGTAATTTAATGTATAAGTAAACAAAACACTAAAATCTAAATGCTATCAATTTGAACGTCACTGACTTACCGTGCAGCAAAATAATTACGATCAACACACACACACACATCAATTTGGACGAATTGAATTCACGAATTACGACTACGATACGATTGGACGAAATCAGTCAACTAATGACGTAGGTTTTTATTTACTATTTAAGCAAAACACCTTTACTTTTATTAACTTTTTTGTATTTTTTAGAATTACTAAACTACACATAAAACATTGTGTTTTTTACGTTTTTCAAGTAGCAGTAATACCTCAATATTTCTGAGTATATAAATTAAACTAAATATTTTACATAATAAAGGTATTTTACATGTAGTTATAGAAGAGGTTACGATGCGCTAAGCGCGCGGACACGGGCCATACGCGATAGCGATTTTTAATATCAAAATATTTCAAACAGATGTTTAAAAAAAAACCGGCGGGAACTTTTCATTTTGCTGCGATAAAACTACCCTAAGTTAATTAATTCAGAGTCTTAACTACTTCCATACCAAAAATCGAAATCCGTTCAGTGGTCACCCTGTGCGGGTTAATAATGTAAGGATTGAAAGTTTGTTTAATTATTTTTTTATCTGCCTCGATTTCAATTAAATTATATATCTATTTATTATATATTTCCGGCCAATTACGACCTGCAAACCTTCAAGAAGGGGGCGTATTAGGGCGCCTCCTAAATCATCGACAACGCTCTTGCAACTCCTCTGATGTTGCGGGAGTCCATGGGCGACGTTAATCGCTTTTTTATTAAAAAAAACTTAGCCAATACAAATAGAGTAAGTAATTTATAGTTTTTTTTAATTCACCCTCTGAAGGGTGAAACGGGGGTCCAAAAGTTTGTAAAGTAAAATATCAACAAATAATCGTACCTGTTGCTTTGAATTTTAGCACGCAGATAGTTACTATGACGTAGACATTCGCTGTTTGAAAGGATTTTTCTAAATTTATACAATGGGCGTACAATGGGGGTGCACGCGGTGGTAAACAATAGAGCTGAAAATCGATCAATTTTCAATGCTCTGAATGTTTCTCCGGCTTTCCGGACTCCGCACAATATAGTCCCAGCCTTAGCGTGGTGTCGCGTTACTCGCCAAATTCGCCTCACTACTAGACGACATGTTTCACACCACCAAAACATCCAAATTCCTGCCGAAATCTTGACCACAACAAAACACACACCACACCTATCGAAGCCACACATATTGTAACAAAAACGCTCCGCTCATCAACACAACCCTCGCCTGGGCTAATGGACGGAAGTCCCCCCAGTTCCACCGCCAGCTCCACCAGTTCCCCGGGGGCACAGGGGTCCAGGAAATTGCACCCCCACCTGGCCCCATTGTCACGCCACTGTGTCACGGCAATTAGGAGCAGGATCTTGGGGTCCCACAATATTGTCGCGTAATGGCGCGAAAGTTTATTTGTGTGGGAGATATTCTTACAATAAATATTGTGTGATGTGCACGACAAGTTAATCATCTTTCAATTTAAAGAAGAAAAGTGACAACCATTGTATAAATACTAGAAATAAACATAAGCTAGATGTACCAGTGATGAGACTAAAGCGAAGTAAGTAAATCTTTTAAGGGCCAATGTATACGCCTATACAATAGGATCCCAGAAAACGTTCAAAACCTTTCTATTAATAAATTTAAAAAAGTAGTCAAAGAACGTTTGTGTGCTAAAGCTTATTATAAAGTAAATAATTTTGTTAACGATTAATTGACGGGAATAAGATGTTATGCTGTTTCTACATGTATACTTGTTTACTTTTGTTATATGTAACATAGATTAAGTTTACAATGTAAAATATATATTTCTTTCAAAATATTAATTTTCCATTTTTTTGCTTAAAGATGGCCCCGGG
This sequence comes from Phengaris alcon alcon, assembly GCA_037179445.1. NCBI lineage: Eukaryota > Metazoa > Arthropoda > Insecta > Lepidoptera > Lycaenidae > Phengaris > Phengaris alcon. The sequence goes on from JAYRCH010000034.1 coordinate 1,556,826, forward strand.
CGAGTTTCATACGCCGGTTCTTCTCGGCGCGTTAGGGTTGAACCGGTGGTAGCTGTTTCTGTTGACTTTCCGAAAAATGCTTGTTATGTTTCATTTGGAAAATGAAACTTTTCATTGTAAAAAACCACCTAACTTATAAAAATATTTACAGAACGGATAAGCTTTTCAATTTTGCTGTCTTTGTCTGATACGTTGGAAAAGTCACTTGATAGACAAAGATAGTAACATTGAATAGTTTATCCGCTCTGTATATATTTTTATTAGTATATTTATTAAAATAGTATGCTTTGGGCGATTTTGATGATATTTGGCACACATATAGAGTAGACCACGGGGAAGGACATAGGCTACTTGTTACCGTCGCGGCTAAATGTCCGGTTCCTGTGGGATTTCTTATTGCGCGTACGAAATCGCGGGCAACGCTTAGTGAATACACTAATTCATAATCATTTATTAAATGTGACAAACGCGTCATTATATTTGTAACTAAACTAAATGCCAAAAATTCAAATATAATGTTTTCATATCAACACCTGATGATGACTTTGTCGAAACCGGTCGTGTAATACAGGGTGGCCCATAAGTCCTTTGAAATTTAAATTTCGAATAAAATTCAAACGGTGCGCAAGAATGGCGCGCGGGGTAGGGGGGAAGCACCAACGGTCTTTCGGAATTCAGTCGCCATGGAGCGTTTCACTGGTGCGGACCGTGCTTTTTGTGTGCGCGAGTTTTATCGCAACAATAATTCTGCTACCGTTGCGCGACGTAAATTTCGAGAACATCACAATTTACGCAACTTTAACGACACTCCAAGTATTCAAACGATTAAGAACTGGGTTACTAAGTTCGAGGAGAGTGGTTCTACGTTGGATAAAAAACGGTCAGGTCGACCAAGGACATCACGCACGGAAGAAAACATCGACGTAGTGAAACAGTCAATTCGTGAAAATCCTACCCAATCCTCGTAAGCGTTCCAGTGCATTAAACTTATCGAGAACTTCATTACAGCGGATTTTAAAGAAAGATTTACTTCTTCACCCTTACAAGATTCAATTAGTACAGGAATTAAAAGATACTGACCCTATGCACAGACTAAATTTTGCAAATGAAATGTTCGACCGCTTTACATCGTTTAATAACGTGTTATTCTCTGATGAGGCTCACTTCCACATCAACGGCCATGTCAACAAGCAGAATTGTCGCTACTGGAGTTGCGAAAATCCGAATCGCAAACATGAAAGGCCCTTACATAGCCCTAAAGTGACAGTTTGGGCGGCTATGTCAGCGCATGGCATCATAGGCCCTTACTTTTTTGAGGACAGCAGAGGTCGCGCGGTTACTGTTGATTCGCAGCGCTATGTGGCAATGATCGAGAACTTTTTTGCACCAGAGTTGCAGAATTTTCCAGTCTTCAATACGCGGACCTGGTTTCAACAGGATGGAGCAACTGCCCATACCTCTAACACCGCTATGCCCGTCGTTCGTCAACTTTTCCCTAGTAAAGTTATCTCTCGAAGAGGAGATATTGCCTGGCCACCACGTAGTCCGGATCTGACCCCAATGGACTTTTTCTTATGGGGTTATCTTAAGAGTAAAGTGTATGAAACCAACCCGCGGTCAATCGATGTCTTGAAAGAAAATATTCGACGAGAAATGGCAAGCATTACAGAAGTTACTTGCCGCGCAGTGATGGACAATTTTAGACGTCGCTTACAGGAGTGCCACGACCGTAACGGATTACATTTAGACGATGTAATTTTCAAAAAATAATTCCCATTTTATTAAGATTACTTCAAAATAAAAACCTTTTTCATATTGTAATTAGTTTTTTTTTTATGATTTTTTTTACATTTCAAGAGACTTATGGGCCACCCTGTATATTATAATTAATGCAAAATACTTATTAAAGTGGAAATAGTGCAAGAAATCCTGTGTGTCATTACTGTTTTCATATCAAATCAAACCAAAGATACCTACGTACCTACCTATTACATTACATTTCGGTTGTCTGAAAGAAACGGCTGCGACCGCCATTTTGTTCAGGTCCTCTATTTGAGTTATTATTGTTGTGTGTTCTACTATGTGTGTGTGCGCGAAAAAAGAGTTTTCTATCTAAATATCTGTCCATCTTTGTTAAATTTAAAAGATTCTAAGAATAAAACATATGATCCAATATATCTGCGTATTGTGTACACGGCTTTATGAATTATTGTTTGTACAAAACCGGCGAAAATATAAATATATTTAAAACAAACAACTGACATTGGAGGTAATCATTATTATGCTATGACAATTAGTAAATAAAAATAAAGAGAGGAGAGACAGAACAGACACAACGCACCTCTCACTCGCACCTTATTGACATTTATTTTTACTGGAAAATGGGAGCTAATTTTCAGCCTATTCTGTAATCAACAACATTGACTAATTAATTACCTGTCTTCATCTTAACTAGTTATGAATTATTTCTACATAATAATTCTGTCACGACTGTTCATTTCAAATAATTGGGTCAAGTTTGACACTTGACATATTGAAATTGTTAAATTAATACGCGAAGCATACACTTTCAGTACATTTTTATGAGAATCTGGCGAATGGAGGAGTATGATATTTGGTACAGTTAAAGTTTATGTGGAATGAATGTGTGCAGAAAGCTATATTTTTTTAAATAATGCTTAGAAATACATAAAATTTTAAAAAATAACATCGACACACACCACTTCAGACTATTAACACACACTACTGTGCGTTTGATAGATAAAATTTTATTACACATTAACGTTTGTCAATCTGTCACCACTGTTTGTATTATTTGCGTGAAATAGCAACAAACATCCAACCATCCATCCTCACACACTTTTACATTTATAATAGTAGTAGGATATTAAAGTACACACAGATTTCAAACTAAAACCATCTCGAATCATTTTCAATAACATGCATTACCTACCATTTAAAAGCCTCTCTTAAAAGTTAATACTACCCTAAAATATTACCTAATCCATCTAGAGAGCCTAGAGTCTAGACTCAGGATACAGGCCAATCACTTAATACCTGGCCTGAGTCCAGAACTCGGCAGGTATGGTGCCAGGTTTTGAGTTTATGGTGTTTTGAGTGTAGCCGGTGTAGGCCGTGTATGCGCCATAGTTATAAGCCAGACTAGCTGTATAGACTCTCGTGGTGCTTCCCCTTCTAGTCATGACATTTCTGGCCACTACAATTTGACTATCTCCCGCTTTACTTGGGGAGGGAAACTGCTATAATTCCTACTCCTCCAACAATCTTCTGATTAATTTTGTTGCGCGTCCCAAGACAGATTTAGCATGTACCTCGGGCACCCCTTAGATCATATCAAATGGTTTTTGTGGTTGGTTACCGCTGTCGATTCTGGCTACACAGGAGTTGCAGTGGTCATTTGACCGTTAAAAAATAGCTGTATAAATTCTAATCTCTACAATAAATGTTGTGATCTTCGATGCTTCTTCAATATCAAAAAAAATTACATAGATATTTAACTGATCGGAACTCGAACCCACCACATTCTGAATTTTCATATAAAGAGAAAATCATACAAAACTGCCAATCGGACTGACATAATGAGTCGAAATGATTAACATATTATTGCACGAAAGAATAAGCATATTATACCGCTTAAAAATGCGCAGTTTCCCAGGAATAAGACCTAGCTAGATCTATTTGTCTCCGCCAAAACTCATGTCATATATAGTATCTGTTGTAGATGCATAACTTGCCATTTTTTTTAATCGGATGTAATAAAAAGTAACCCAGTGTGTATAACACATTGCACCCGTGCGAAGCCGGGGCGGGACGCTAGTAACAAATAACACAATCTGAAAGTTAAAATCCTAATACAATTTAAAAGATACCACAGTAAAAGAAGTCAAAAGTCCTGTCAAAAACCTCACGTAAAATCCCCAAAGTTTTCACATAAAAAGATATCTAATACAGTTGATAAGATAACAATAAAACGATACATATATCATAAGAGTTTGCTCAGCTAATTCATGGCATAGTTTTGTAAGAAGTAATTGTTTTTATTAACATTTTATTAACATCAAAGTTTTTTTTCAAATTTATATTTTTATCTAGCTACACTTTAACTAACTAAGGCTGTGATCGAACTAGATAAAATATATTTACCTATTTCGGTCCGTTTCGGAGTTGTAATATTTTAAACGGAAGGGTTCGTAAGGGTGCTCAGCACGAACCTAGCGTTAACGAAATTATCAACATCGTTCAAACAAAGAAAATAAGTGTCCCGCCGGAACCGTAGGAATATATTTCCAAAGTAAAACAGGTTCATGTAAAAGTGTACCTGTACGGGAAATTATCGTACTTATTAATTCTAGAGGCCATAAATCTTAGACCCTAAAAGTAGCATTCCGTTCATAATGAGCGCGCCGCGACCTACTGCGTAGTGTGAATATATATGGACGGTCAACAAATTCCGCCGGTGCGCGCGGCCAGTTAGCCTTACTCGCTGGTTCGCTGGCCGCGGTCGCTACGAACGGAATGCTACCATAAGATTTTACAGCTCTATGCCTTAGAGAATTATTTGGACATAAGCATTCCTTTTTTTTTAAAAAGAAACCTCGGCCATTTTAACAGCAGATTGCATTTGACTTGGAAAAGCGTTGAAATTTTCAACTACAAAGTGACTGAAGTCTTGGCGTTTAAATATTAAAATCATAACTTATTAAAATCCCTGTACAGGCGGGGCTTAGGGTCAATTCATAATTGCGTCCACGACGTAATGCACATAATACTCCGTCTGACATAAGGGGTTGGTCGTGCGCAGACGTCGAAGAGCGAATTCGCGCGTCCTCTAAATCTCAGAAGGAATAATTATGTGCACACATGTGTCAGTTACGTTATGGATATATATGTCAGTTAACCCTGAGAAGTGATTTTTAATAGTGGTAAAAAATCTAAATTGCTCGCGGCGTCGGACAACACGAGCACAAATTTTTTCGGTGCGATGCGGCGCCGGAATCGCCACTCTTTACAAACATTGGAATTTATTGCTTACCTTTTGTAATATAAAGTTTAAAAAATACCTCCATATACGCGCAAATACATGCGATCGCACTTCACACAGGGGCGACACTCTCTACAAATCGACAGCTCGAGCACCGACGAATGTCAGCCGTGGTGACGTGAGCCTAAGGTTGACACCGAAATTATTTCAAACGTCGCCTCAGACAAATCTATCATAAATATTATGAAATTATATTGTCAATTATGACAAAGCACGAAACGAACAGCGGTCAGCCTCGTGAACGAAAGTCCTGGCTGGAAAAAACTCACGCCCCGCTCGCCGCGCGCACATAGCTGCGAGCTGTCAATCGTGTATGTCTATCGAATGACGATTCTTTATGTTAGTAATATATATTCTTTGCCCCAGCTTCGCGTCGCCTCCACACCCCCCTCCTCTCCGTGACAAAGACTCATTTAATGATACACAACGGTAACAATTGGATGGTTATCCTTTCAACTGTTACTCTCTGACTGCGCGTACGAGACGCGTTCGCGACGCTGATTCTACGCGTTGGTGACGCGATTTCGGCTCTACGCCATGAGCGCGTATCATCTGAACGCGCCCTAATAGTGAATTTGCTTTAAATTATCAGATATTACGTTTTCAGAAATCATTTCGCTGCGCTTCGTGTCTTCGCTAGTATGAATTGACCCTAAATCTTAAAATCACTACTTGTTAAAATTCCTCCACTCGCGCCGGAGGGAATTAGCATCACAATGGGCAGTCGAAAGCTTAAAACATCTCAGCCATTGTAATTTATACGAGTTTTGTGCGAGTTTGTACAGGTTGAGAAAATTACATAAAAGGTTCATATTATAATTATATCTAATCGCTTTTCTAATAATGTTAATATAATGTTTTTAGATTCAAACGCTATACATACTAGTCGGGTAGGTTTTTGTGAAGCTATCATTCAAAATTAATTTCGTTTTCTTAATTGATTAGGTATATATTTTTGTCTCTCAAGCATATTAATGTTATACAAAAATCTACAGCTTCTAAAAATTACACAATCCATAACCTCACACCACATCATATACAAATTACACCATTAGAGACAGAGTATATAAAAATGCAAAACACCAGTATCCAGCGCGGAAATATTAAGTGTGAAAAAAGTTTTTCCCGCCAGCAGCAAATTTATTCGCGCGTTTTTTTAAACCGCCACGCCGCTGCCGCCCGTCAATTGTTTTTTATTCTAGAATGTTCCACATTATACCGACGCCCACTGTTTAAAGTTTTGCAATGGAGCTTTTGCGCGCGGAAAATTTCTAATCACTTTTGTATAATGCTAGTTTTTGCCTGTGAATTCGCAAATTGCTCTTTTATTGAATTATAAATGAATCCTAGTGATTGTCATAAACTGATTTTTGGAGTTTGGACCAAATCGAAACGGGTTTGACCAAAGATAGGCAGGCTATGACGTACATTTGACTGAACAAAACTTCATTCATACAACAAAATTTCACCATATATCAAATGTCAAAATGGCCTCATCTCAAATCTCAAAATGTAGCGCCATTTAACCGAAGACACTTTTTGCCTCGTCTATAGTATATACGTCTGTGGGTTTGACGTTAACGAGAATACCATTTTGCAGTTTTGAGACATCGGTATCCGGGACTGGATCGTAACTGTATTATTGCAGGATTTAATTAGCAGGATCGACCTTCTGACACCCACATCGGAGGTCACAGTTTATTGTACCTGGGTATTATAACTACGAGTTACGAGTTACATCTCCACCTGGGCCCCAATTATCGTAACTCGAATCTCGGTTCTATTGTCAGTCTGTCCCGCCCGCGCGCGCATGATTTGCCGCCTATGCGAACGAGTCAGCGCGATAATCAAACCGAGAAGAAGGATCAAAGAAGTCGTGACGTGCATCGAGGACAGCCGTGGTCAGTGGTGAATCGCGTGCGGACGGACCGTGCGGTGATGATTTTGAGATCATTTTCTATACTGAAACGCCAATCAAAATCGTGAGCCCTCCTATTCACACGCTGTCGCCGTTTCCGCTAGCCGGAAAGACAAGGACGGGGCGTGTGACTTGAGCGTCACCTAATTTAACTATCGTCCCAGTGCTCGGCCGTATGTACTGTGTGTATGTACGGCCGTATGTATGTATTTACTACGTTAAACTTTTAATAATCAACGAAATTAAAATATCATATTCCTTAGAATTTTTATACTATAGTTTTTTTAACGTTTTTTTTTACAGATTTGAACGATTTTTAACATACTAATAGTATAAATACCTATGTATATTAACATAAAAACCAACATTAATATAGATATCAGATATAGGTTACAACATGTGGTATGTATGTTCGGCTGTATGTTATGATCTCGGTAACTTGTCAGAGAACAAAAAAAAAAAATATATATATATATATATATATATATATATATATATATATATATATATATATATGGCACAGCTTTCAAATCGGAAGTAAAACTTAAATCTGCATATATGCCATTATTGTCTTATGAGTTTCTGAGCTGAAAAATACTGTATTAAAAATGAAAAAATACAGTAATTAAGAAAAATAGAGTCGTAAACAATAAAATTATTATATTTATATATATATATATATATATAAATACTTCTGAAATAGGTCATGTCATTTCAACCCCCTATATTTTTAACCCCCGAACCTACATAACGGCCGTAATAACGGTTAAAAATCTAGGGGTTCAACATGGAATTAACAGTCGGCACCGCGCTATTATATTACGAATAAATCATGAGGACGATCAAATTGCTAGTCTAGACCTTAGATTAGGAACTATGAATAGCATAGATAGCCGACTATTAGCAGGAGAAGAAGACACATATCGTTCCTTATTCTCGTTACGACACATGCTAATGGGGAAGAAAGAGACGTCTAATAGATAAAGTCAAACCAAACAAATTTTTTGCTGAAGCTTTTTTTGAAGCATTCCGTACACAAATGACATTTGTATTGCTACCAATTTAAGATGTCACTTATTTACATTGCAATAAAGTCGTCATTCGTATTTCGTAGTAGCATAACAACCAAAGTATAAAAAAAAACTATTGAAAAAATGGATTAGCTTTCTTTTTCACTCTTATTTATGGGTTTTGGCATTTGATGTTTTGTGACACAGACGACTGTTTTCTGCTTCGATTTTAGTGATCCTTCAATGTATATTCTTCTTCTAAGGTCTACATTCGTTTCCCCCGACTGTACAGTAGGTATACACGTAACGTGTGTGTAGCGACTGTGCACGTGTAATGACCGCCTCCTTTTTTGATAATCGGTTAAAAATCACATAAATGACTCAATGGCAAAGACAATAATGGCATAATATTTTTATAAAAATAATAAAAATTATATCACTTTAATATTATATCAATTAACGAATATCGGTACACACATTTTCTGCTGATCATTTGGGAATAATCGTATATCAATCTATATTTTAGTTGATTTATGCTGTCTACTGATTATTTTTACCAAACACATTTTCCTTCCTTCCCTTTTTCTGCACGTGCGTAGCGCGTGTTCGCGACGGAGCCATAAATTAAAGTGACATAATTCACAATCTAATTTTTAATCTCGGTCAGATCTACACCTATTAAATATCCTTACTAATATTATAAATGTGAAAGCGTGGATGTTTGTTACGCTTTCACGCAAAAACTACTGAACGGATTGCGATGAAATTCGGTATGGTAGTAGTTTAGACTCTGGATTAAAACATAGGCTACTTTTTATCCCGAAAAAGTAGTGTTCCCGAGGGATACTATACTTACGCGGGCGGAGCCGCGAGCAACAGCTAGTAAGGTATAAAGTACTTTTGTTCACGACTTGACAGGTAAATAATGACAGCCCTTTACCGGAATTTACCGGATTCTTCCGTTCCGCCGGGTACGCGACAGGAGGTATAGTGGACAAGCACACATTCACCGTATGCTTGTAGTAGTGCAACCAAACCGCGATCATACTATGTAGCTGTTTATCCTATAAATGTTAATCTGTGGTCTTTCCCGACTGACATCTTTTTTTACATTTCATACTGGCTGGTTGTTTAAACAAGAACTTTATTTTTTTAAACAAAACTCTGTTAAGATATAAAAACATAAACTTTCCTAGCAGTCGGCTAAAAATAGCCCAAGTTACTCTATATAACATCAGCTATCCGCCAGTGAAAGTCCGTTTAAAATCGGTCCCGCCTGTTATTTAATTGTACCAGCACCCCCTTATAATTGTACCATTTTTACCAATATGCATTTAGTGCAAAGCTGTCAATTTGAAATTAAAAACAGACACTTCAATTTAATTTATTTGTAAATGGATAAATACATTAGAATCTAATTTCTGACTGAGATTAAAAATCAGAGTATGACCCTATATAGTTTCGGAGTTATTACATACATAACACTTACATGTGTAGTCCCAGCTGTCCTGGTCGTTTTTGAAGACATTTAATCTCTCAGGCTGAAAATAGAGAAACGGTAATTAGATAAATTACTTTAGTTATTGCGCTTACCATAACCAGAAATGGTTTCTTTCTATGGAATAATAGAATAAATGGCAGGTTGACAAAGGAAAACTGTCATGTTGCCCATGTTATATGTCAGTATGTCTGTTCTTGTGTAGACAAGACCAGGAATGCAAGTGCGCAACACCAGAGGAGTTGCATTTGTAGCCTCTCTAGTGTTGCGAGTGTTCATGGGTCCGTGTCCAGGGATCAGGTTGCTTGGTTGCTAGTCCATTTAAAAAATACATTGTTTTGTTTTCTATGTATAAAGACTTGAGTTATTTTAAACTCACTTTAGTTTGATAACTTAGCCCTTATTTTATACTATATAAGATGTTTATTATACTAGTTGTCCCTTCAGCGGGATTCGAACCCGCGACCTCCTAGCTTAAGCGCCGACGCGCTAACCATTGAGCCACAGAGGTCGTTGTCTATGTATCAAGACTCTAGTTATTTTAAGCTCACTATAATGTTTAACTTAGACTCAGCTATACGTAAATTTAAATGAAAACTAGAGCTTGGTAATAAGTACAAACAGGCGACTAAAAATCGCGAGTGGTAGCCGTCGCGCATTCCTGCTACACAATTTTCATACATTATCGGTTGCGACTTGCGGTAGGCAATACAAAATAAACGAAAATTTTATCAATTCAACTTTATTCAAGCATAAAATGCCTGCGTCTTTCTATTAATCTATGTACTACACACACACACACGCTTGGGCACTATAATGATTCTTAGGACGGAAGAATTTTTTAAATAGCTGAATTCTTAAAAAGTATAAGGTCCGCAGTATTTGGGTTTAACGTCCAACGTCACGATGATCAATGGCGCGGCGTTATCGATGAATATGGCTGGGACTATATTTTCCGGAACCCGGAAGGCCGGAGAAAATCTAGAGCATTGAAAATAGAACTCTGGACTAATATAATAGTGTTCAAAATCGAACACATGTGGGTCGAGTTGTAAGATTCGACATTGACATTTGACACTCGTGTGTTCGATTTTCAGCTCCATTGTAATCGTCCAGAGTTCTTTTTGCAATGGTCTGAATTTTCCTCGGCGTTCCGTATTCCGAATCATGTAGTCCCAGCCTAAACACTGGAACTAGAGCTTAAGCTCCTACCATACCATCGATTGTCAACTCTGTTATAGTAGTGTAGAGTTCTATTTTCAGTGCTCGTGTTTTCCCCCGGCCTTCCGGATTCCGGACATTATAGTTCCCAGCCTTAAGATACGATGTATTCATATAAAACACTTTTCTATTCTTCTAATACGACGTGGTTACTTATTTAAAGTGTTTTGAAGAGTAAGAACAAGTGATACGACAAGTGAACTGAATGTATGTAGACTTCATTTGTTTTAAAAGCCTTTCTATCTCATTAGATACTAAAATATAACATGCCCATGCCCCAAAACATGCAAAAGGCATTCCGCCGTTGTCATAATTATCAACTTTTATGGTTGACGGGGTCGCGCATTCCTGAGTGCCCATGCCCCATCTCATAAACTGCCCTAAGAGCTCTTATACTGCGACAGGGATGGCGAATCTTTATGTATTAACGTGCCATTTTTTATTAAGAAATGTTCAATGGTTATTTAATTTTTCTTTGTGATTTAGAAGCGTATTGGAAGATTTTGCGCTCCGTGCCAATTAAATTTATTTGGCGCCCATTAAGGCAGTCACAGATTATCGAATATCAAAAACTTTTGTTTATTTTACGAGTTGAAATCTAATTACTTTAAAATCCTATATGAAAGACTGTACGAGCCAGCGGAGCGAGCGAGCATTTTTTTCTGTTTTACTTGTTTAAACTTTAAACCCCTAAAAAAATGTGTACTTCGGAAAAATATAATTAAATCAATAGCCTAAAACTGAACGTCACTACCTAATAAATATATGTTCTTCAATAAATATTCTTAAAATCGTGTAGAGCTGTCAAATCTGACATTTAAAGCAGAGTTTTTTATACAGCGATGTTTTTTCTGTCGCGACCACAAAAAACTCTCGTGGGAACGTAGCTTAACAGTCCACCACGAGTGTCCCAGTTAGGGGGCGGAATGATTAGTGTACCCGGATAACAACGGGGTGTAAACGAGGCCCGAAGTACGAAAATTGGGCGGGCGATAAAAATTAATTTATTACGCGCGTGCGAGCATAGTCGGGCGATGTAACATTATAACTGTATCTGCGGGTTCGCATTTCATTTAGGCTGGGACTCTATGATCCGGAATCCGGCGGGCTGTATCTGCGGGTTCGTATTTCATTTAGGCTGGGACTCTATGATCCGGAATCCGGTGGGCCCGGAAAAATTCGGAGCACTGAAAATAGGACTCTGTGCTAATTTATTACAGTTAAAAACCGAAATATCGAGCGTCGAACTGTCATATATGACAAAAACTCGATTTTCACCACTATTGTATTAGCGCATAGTTCTATTCTCAGTACTCTGAATTTTCCCCGACCTTACAGATTCCGGACTATAATATAGTCCCAGCCTTAGAGTTGTTATAATTTGCAGATAAACGGCTCTGCTCATTATCTTATACACTTTAAACGACCAATTCTTGTATATAAATATATAATCAGATCTTGGAAATGGCTTCAACAATTTCCATTATATGTAGTATGCGAAGGATTTTGGGGGTGTACAAACGATCCAGCTAGGTCTTATTCCAGAGAAACAGCGAATTTTTGAGTTTTTATATATTGGTTTGAAAAAATATCTATGTATTTTTCTTTTGTATAAAATTCATCAAATTCAGGATCAGAATTTCAGGAAACTACAATTACAAAAGAGGCCAAGAGGTAGAAGACAGTTGCCTATCTTACTAGTATTATAAATGTCGAAGTTTGTAAGGATGGATGGATGTTTGTAACTCTTTCACGCAAAAACTACAGAGCGGATTTTGATAACATTTCGTATGGTAGTAGTTTAAGCTCTGGATTAACACGTAGGCTACTTTTTATCCCAAAAATGAACATTATTCTCGTGGGAGACTGTATTTACGCGGACAGAGCCGCGGGCGAGAGTTAGTTGGCTATATTTCGACAACTATTGCCCGATTTCTGAGGGTTTTTGTCAGTAGTTTAGAGAAACGCGTTAACCTTTCTAACGCTAAGAACTGACGGAGCGGTTTTGTCCCGCGCCCGCCGCAGTCGTCGAACTGCGGTTTTATTTCTAAACTCACGAGCGCGCGGCCCCGCAGCCGCCGCGCATTATCGCCCGCAAACGTGGCGGGTTGAACATCGCAGGGCGCGCGGTAAAGGCAAATACAATAGAATTTCTGAATTTCGCCCGCAAACCGAACGCAGAGCACGCGGGCGCTACCCACCGAGGCTGCGGGTGACCGCGGCCCGCGCGATTCTACTACGAGTAGTTGCCCGCCGGTGCAGCGGGAGACGCGAACAGCCGCGCGCACCGCGGGAGTAAAACACGCCGTGAGTTGTGCCTTAATTTTCCACATACATATCTGCATTCTACATAAGTTGCGCGCCCGCAACAGCGGCGGGCGCGGGTGAACACCGCTCCGTGTGTTCTTAGCCTTAAGCGCGTTTGCGTCGTCCAATCAAAAGCGAACAAAAAACAAAACAAAAACAAAACAAAAGCCTCAGACACCGGGCGTTAGACAAATCGACACAATTTAGTCCATAACGATATAGAATTTTCCCATTTCGACTTATCTCTCATCAATATAATCAAAAACATGAACACACCTAAAAGGTATATCTAATTCTGACATACAACATGGATCTTTGGGGTCTAAGGCTGGGACTAGATGATCCGGGATCCGGAAGGCCGTAGAATATTCTGAGCATTGAAAATAGAACTCTGCGCGTATACAATATATATGTCGACCTGTCATATATGACATTGACATTTGACTCGACACTCGTGTGTTCGATTTTCAATTCTATAGTATTAGCGCAGAGTTCTATTTTCAATGCTCAGAATTTTCTACAGCCTTCCGGATCCCGGAGCCAAATGTCAATGTCATATATGACAGGTCGACACTAGAAACTTCCATTTTCAACTTTATTGTATTAGCGCAGAGTTCTATTTTTAATGCTCAGAATTTACTACGGCCTTCCGGATCCCGGAGCCAAATGACAATGTCATATAAATGACAGGCGACACTCGAAACTTGCATTTTCAACTGTATTGTAGTAGCACAGGTTCTATTTTCAATGCTCTGAATTTTCACCGGCGTTCCGGATTCCGGAGCATATTATAGTCTCAGCCTAAATAGGGATTTTAAAACGTAACGGCAAAAGGGATCTGAAGCCCTTTGTGTTGGGACGAAGGACACCTAAGGGCTGATAAATGATAGTACAGTTAATTGTTCCTAATAAAGGGGCTTTAAAAATCAGGCGATGCGACATATCGTTTGGCGTTTTGGGGGGTGTAAAGGCCGTATTAAATATCCTTAAGAGGTATTCGACTAGACTCTAGAGGGTGGCAACGCACTTGTCGCTCATTATTGTTTGATATATTGTTATGTAAGACGTATAATCAGCTTCCGTCATATGGCGTTATATCTCGACGTGACGCGACCTTGAAGTAGAAGTACCAAAAATAAGAAATAACAAGCCACACAACTTCTAATTTGCCAATTCATATAAAAAGAGAATAAAACAACAAAACCTTATATACCTTGACACTTACAAAGAGGCGAGTCTACCGCTTCTTTACACTGGACATTCGACATTATCAGTAGCCTGTAGGGCAAAGGGAGCCGCTTAGTATTGGCACCTTGACAAGTTTCCAGTGGAAGCTTCCGAACTCCGATTGTTAGAGCAGAAATAGGGTAAATTCGGTAAGAAATTGTTGAGTCCGAAAGAAATATATTTCTATGGAAATGTGTGCATTAATAAAGTACTATCGAACAAGTTGCCGCTTTACTAGGCATAAGATGAAAATCCCTTAACAGATATATAAAAATACTAATATAATAAAGAGAAAAAGTTTGTTTGTTTGTTTGTTTGTTTGCATTGAATAGACTCCGAAACCACTAGACCGATTTTGATGAAATTTGGCAGAGATATAGAGTATACTACGGGAAAGGACATAGGCTACTTTTTATCGCGTATAAATGTACGGTTACCGCAACATTAACTTTTGCGCGCACAAAGTCTCGGGCTACATCTAGTTAAGATTACATTGAATACGCACACATTACCAAGAAAGAGGAACAGATAAACAGCTATACTATACTATATATAGTTGGCTTTCAAATGATTCCACTACTACAAGCATACGATGTGTCCACGATTGTGTGGAGAAATTGTGGGCCGTTAAAGGGGACGTCAAAATTTTCAAATTTGGATCATTTTATAATATGTGGAACCTAACCTAACTCCAAAGGAAGTGACCGCAACAAGTGCAGACGTGGTTGAGCTACATATAGCACGTGTAAATAAATACATATTTATGTTACACGTGAGTATGCGTGCGCACGATTCAACGGCGCTGTTAAACGATTTTCGTCTTATGCCCGGTCGAGCGGCAATTTGTTCGCACATTAGCGCGTGGCGACGCACCAGACGTCACCGGACGTGCGATACGTCGTATAAGAATGTTATTTTTTTTTATCAAAGTTTACGTAAACTTTAGGTACCTACTCTGAAGACTGGCACCGCAACTGCGAGCTACATCGTATTGCAGATTGACGTGAAATCACTTAACCTCACACAAGTGATGCACCTGCCGATAGTTACAAAATTATTAATCACAGCCATTAAATCATCTGTTACTTGATAAAAGATGAAAAAACGTACCAACTTTAATAATCCTACTACTATTATGTATGTGAAAATTTGTGAGGATGGATGGATGGATGGATGTTTGTTACTCTTTCACGCAAAAACTACTGAACGGATTTCGATGAAATTTGGTATGGCAGTAGTTTATACCCTGGAATAAAAAAATACTTTTTATTCCGGAAAATTACAGTATTCCCGTGGGATACAGTATTTACGCGGGTGGAGCCGCGGGCAAAATCTAGTATTCCATAAAGAAAATCGGCAATCGACACCGGTTTAAGTGGCGAAATCGAGATCCCTCGGGGGGTGTTGGTGATGTGAGGTGTTTTGGGGATGTTAGGAGGTGTCTGGGGGTGGAGTGCGAGGACACTTGATGCCACATCAAACAAGGAGAACTTCTTAGAGTCACGTTACTTTGACAAAAATTGGGAGGAAAAAATCTTAAGTGAAGCCTATTACGAAAGATTGATTTTTCTTATGAAAAATTGTTCTTTCCACAATCTACACTAATATTATTTTAAAGAGAAAAGATTTTTTTGTTTGTTTGCATTGAATAGGCTCCGAAACTACCGGACCGGTTTTGTTGAAATTTGCCACAGATATGGAATAGTCAACGGGGAAGGACATAGGCTACTTTTAATCGTGGAATAATGTACGGTTCCTACGCGATTTCCTTTTGCGCGCACGAAGTCGCGGGAAACACCTAACGTCAAATAAGTAGAAGAGGGTAAAGGGCAAGGGTTCCATAGGTTAAAAAGGGTTACCCATAGGGTAAAAACTGTACCCCCCCATATTACTGAGACTCCGCAGACCATCCGTCCGTGTATCAGTGTCTCACCAGGTTGTATCTCATATAAATATGAACCGCGATAACTAGACAGTTGGAATTTTCACAGAAGATGTATCTCTGTTGCCGCTATAACAACAAATACTAAAAAGAGAATAAAACTAATAATTGTGTAGGTCTCCCATACAACGAACGTGCCGTTTTTTTTTTGCCGTTTTGTACGGAACCTTTCGTGCGTGTCTCCGACTCGTAATTGACCGTTTTTTAAATATCAAGATATACCTACTGCTCCAATTTATTCAGGCATAGGTATTGTAGATTTTTACCACCACCTATAGACTTCCGCAATATTAGACAAGTTACAAGCGTGTTGCTGATCTTTTGAACTTTTTACAAATTGTGTGATACTAATTATCTTTTAGGAAGCTTGCAATTATAATGCCCACGTGTTTGTGTAGGAGGTACACAACGGTCGTAGAGCTGAAAATCAAACAGACGAGTGTCAAGACAAATGGCAATGTCTAATCTGACAACTCGACACTCGTGTGTTCAATTTTCAGGTCTATTGTATTAGCGCAGAGTTCTATTTTCAGTGCTCTGTATTTTCCCCGGCCTTCCGGATTCCGGACAATATAGACCGTTGTGTACCTCCTGCACAAACACGTGGGCATTATTAATATTAATTGCAAGCTTCCTAAAAGATAATTAGTATCATATAATTTGTAAAAAGTTCAGAGCTCTCAATTATCTCCGACCTTCAGAGTTCCGAGTCATAATATAGTCCCCGCTTTATATCTTTGGCATAAGTGCGTTTTTCCAATATCCAGACTTTTATGGCATGTCGCACCGATAATGACAAAGACAGGTATATTATTTTATATTAAAAAACATATCGCTATCTCGCTCATACATTAATAATTATCTCTCTTACGCTGGGACTATATGATCCAGAATCCGGCGTGCCCGAAAAATAGAACTCTGCGCTAATACAATAGAGTTGAAAATCGAAGTGTCGAATTTCGAGTTGTCAGATTTGACATTAGACATTTGACTTGCCACTCGTGTGTTCGATTTTTAACTCTATTGCATGTTGCAAAAAGCGGTTGCCAATAGTAAGAGAAGAAGAAGAACTCTATTGCATAAGAACAGAGTTCTCTTTTCAGTGCTCTGAATTTTTTCGGGACCGCTGTATTCCGGATCATATAGTCCCAGCCTTAGGCCCACTTGCGCAGATCTGGGTTAAAGTTAACCGTGGGTTAAATATCATGTTATCTCTCTCGTTCTTCGTATTTATGAAAGAGCTTGATATTTTAAGCCAGGGTTAACTTTAACCCAGATCTGCGCAGGTGGGCCTTAGAAAATGCTCCTAACCTTTTGGTTAGGATACATGGTAAAATGTAAACAATTGTATACATACCTTTGCGAATTCAATTTTCAGTGTGCAGCATCCTGAATATATGTCGCAGCCGTGCAGCGCCTCCTTCGCTCGCGTCGCTGACTCCACACTCTCGAACGTATAGCCAGTGCGTTAAGGTGTATATTGCTTTGGCAGGGTCAACAAACAAATGATTTTTACAGACATGCATTAAGTAATATATTAATAATATATACGGACGCTTTCACACCACGTCAATCTGGTGCCGTGGTAAGCTCTCGAAGTATTTGTGTTACGGGTACCAGACAACGGAAATATATTTAATATTTTCTATACTGTGATAAAATCAAACTGTCCAGTAACATTAAACCTTAAACACGCCCCTAAATTGGAATTCTTCTTAGTCGATTAATTTAGAATTAATACATTAACAATAAAATAAAAATGTAAATGTGAAATATTTTTTTGAGTTTCTAAATATAATTCATTAAAACAAATATTAAATAGTACAGTCACAACTTATTGTAAATGTTATATAAAATTGGATAAAATAATTATAAATATTTCAAAATCATTACTATACTATCCTTATATTTAACATTTTCATTATATTAAAACACATCCATGACCCAGGAACATATAGTTTTTGTTCCTTTTTCGGCACCGCTTAGCCATAGAGGTATAATTTCACGCGGGGACGCGACTACATGTGAAATGTTAAGTTTAATTTGTATACTCATAAATATTGGGGGTGTTGCTACTTGATAAACGTAAAGAAGTATAATCCAAAATCGTGTCGTGACGCGTCACCTTCGCGAAACTTCACTCTCAACGCCGCTGAAGCACTTTCACTTCAGAAACTGTAGAAAATCATGCCTCGCGCGTTATCGGCAAAGCCGAAATTTTGCGGGTAATCGGAAACGCGTTAGACATTAAACTGTTGTTACGCCGACGCCGACGCCGAGACGTTTTATTACAATATCTGAGAGGTTCTCAAACTTTTCCTTGTAATCGTGAATCGAAATTTTAACGTATAGATACCTACATATTTAGTCCGGACGTGCGTGATCAATGGTCATACGCTACATACGAGTAGAAATAGTAAACTGGATCCCAAGGCGTCAGTAATCCCTTACCAATAGGCGCTCCGGCCATATTGAATGTTGCTCTTAAAAATGTAGGAATTTTATTTTTTCTGCTTTTTAACCGACTTCAAAAAAGCGGTAAGATCTCAATTCGACTGTATTTTTTTTTAAATGTTTGTTAGAACTTCGAACTTTCGGACTGGGTGAACCGATTTTGATTTTTTTATTTTTATGTGAAAGCTGGTGCTTCCCGTGTGGTCCCATTACAATTTGGCCCAGTTCTGACAATGGCATCCATGAGAAAACCACATAAGTCTTCAATTTTTACTTTGGAAGTCGGTTTTCATTTTTTGTTTAAAAATAATAAATGATTGTAAAACTTAAGACTCACAAGTCCCCCGAAGTAACCTGTAGCGTTATTCACAATGAATAATTCAACTCAGATTCGATAACATTCCTGCGCGGCAACCAATAAACGCTTGCCGCGCTAAGCGTTGACCAATAACCGCGCGGTAAGTTTTCGAATCCGAGCCGAACGGGACTTGTGAATAGCACCCGCAGATATATCTTACACTTTAAACGAGACGATCTTGTATATATATATATATATATATATAATCGGTATCTCGACAACGGCTACAAATATTACCATGAAATTTTGTATGCAGGGTGTTTTTTTGGGGGGATTAAAATCGATGTAGCTAGATCTTATCCCTTAGAAACTGCGCATTTTTTTTATTTCGTCGTGCAACAATATATCAATAATTTCGACTCTCCTACGTCAGTCTGATTGGCAGCTTGGTATGCAAATTTTTGCACTGTTTCGAAATTCGGAATGTGGTTGATGGGTTCGAATCCCAGTAATATAAATATTTTTGTAATTCTTATTATTTCTTTTTCTTTTATATGTATTTTTTTGATTATTTTATCGTTCTACTAAAACACCGAGAAAAGCTCCGTCTCCCAGGTACTATTATTGAAAAGCCTGTTAATACGCCAATATATATAAATAAGTAAAATTGAAGTGTCCGTTTGTAATTTTAAATTATCAGCTTCTAACTAAATGCATGTATGAGAGTATAATATACGGTATTTAGTTATTTTATTGTAAGCAGTACCTACTTATAATAAAATAACAATTTTAATATGTTTGTCTGTCCGTCTGTCTTCATGTTTCTTTCGGATAATTTCTGATCGGGACCGATTTTCACGGGCCATTCACTGGCAGACTTCTGATGTTATAAGATGTTACATAACATACTTTTATCTAACTTAGGGTTCAGTAAAAAAAATAGGGATCCGTTTCTGTTAGTTCTAGCACCAGCTAGTAACTAAATTGTTGCATAATAAAGCAGTAATTTATGCTGTCGAACTATCAATGTCATATCGACAGATGTCAGAAGCACAGCCTATCTAGTTAGGTTATTTCAGTTAGCCAAAAGGCTATATATAGTGTGGGCGTATCTGTGTTAGGCATCTCTCTCTCTCTCTCTCATAAGTACCAATAAAGGAGAATATAACAATTGTTGCTGTATTATTATTATCACTACTCAAGCGTAAGAAGGATAAGAAAAAACCAAGACGTCGTAGCGCACAATAAATAATAATCATTAACTAGTTTGACAAGCACTCACCTCTATCCGAGCTCGATCAAAACCACATAAATCACAAAAAAGCGTTCGTAAAACTTCACCATAAGTTTTGCCGAGGCTAAAGAAATTCTAGGAAAAGCTTTCGTATTTCTTCATTAGTAGGTGATTTGTTCTACGTTAGTTTCTACTGAAAACAAATAGAAATTAGCCGTTCCAAATTAATCCAAACGTAAACAAAGGGAACAATAGAACACATAATGCAACCAATTTAAATGTCACTCAGTAACCGTGCAATAAACAAATACAATGGCACTTTATTTTGGTCGAATTAAATATTTTCGTTTACGTTAACTACTCAGTACCTACTCTTAAGATTTATCCGGAAAAAATTCGACTGTCCGAGTTTTGAACGACCGATTCCCATATCGAATGCCCGATTCTCTTTCGGACGAAGTGTGAAAAAATGTAGCCTCCTGTATAGCGGTGGATCATGGGGACCTATTTAGGGGCAGATACCGAAGTTTTTGTTCTGGCAGACGAAACGGTAACGGTATTTGCCGGTACATGTAGTTTTATACATTAAGTTTTTACACAATTAAGTTTTTTTATACATTAAGAAATAATTAGGTATTGTATTTATCAAAATAAAACTAATTAAGATTTTATGTGTAGTTTTGTAATTCGATTCATTTGAATGTCACAATTTTTTTTTTACATTCTTGTAAAAAAAAATATATATCTAAAAAAAAATATATATATACAATTAGTTCACTTACATCAAATATACGAAAAGACGTAGGTACTATAGGAAGTATGAACGTAAACGCGAAAACTTCGGAGATATGAGAAATTTTGGTGCATATGGCCATACATTTCGTAGGAACTTACAAGCGTGTGGACGTCACCTGCTTGTACGACTATTGTATGGGGGCTGGGGCGTTTGTACAAGACTCGCAAAAGTGCTTCAAACAAGTTTAGTTGCTTTGAAAATATTGATTTTCAGTATACTTATAATTTTGTGAACTTTCTTATTTTTCAGAGCCAAATTCATTTGTGTAATAAATTAATTACAGGAGAATACCGTATTAGTTGGTTCAGAATCGTTGACTGAGCTTATAGGTATTCGACTGCCATCACACCGAAATACGATGCTCTGCTCTAAGTCGATAAAACGAAATCAGAATATACTGGAGAGCAGGGGCGAAGGCTGGTTTTCCTTCATAGGGAAGCCCTAGCCTGTACAATAAGAAGGCATTTGGATGAGGGTCTTTAAAAGGTAAGCGGCAAGTGAAGCCGATAGGAATGGAGTTATAGGAACCCCACGCCACTGCTGGAGAGTAATAATATATTTAAAACTAGCTGTTTAGTGTAGCTCCCGACACACGTTGTTCCGTCTATGAACTATGAACTGGAATAAATAATTAACTACATATACGTCTACTCCTGCACCTACACCTTTTCCAATATTTCTCACCGTTTAAACCTTCCCTGAACTTCCACAATTATTTTAAGATCAAAATAAGCAAAATCGGTCCAGCCGATCCCGAGTTTAAGCGAGACATTTAAATTGCAATCCATCTAATATATAAAATTCTCGTGTTCGGGGACACACTCCTCCGAAACGGCTTGACCGATTCTAATGAACATTTTTTTCATATTCTACGGTCTGAGAATCGGTGGTAGATAATAAATTTTACCAACCCCTAAATGATACAATACTAAATATTTATTTATTCGACAATTTTTTTGATATTTATTTTTATATTATGTGGTATTAAAAAGACATAGAATGACAAAAGAACGTTTGCCGGGTCAGCTAGTTTTTATATATAAGAAGATTAAATTCCAAGATATCACTCCCAAATCCCTCCGCTCGAGCTCTGGAACTATTTCTAATAATAATGTTCGATTGGAACAACAAATAATATTGAGTGTGAACCTAATTCGTGCATCGTAAAGTATTTCGAAACGTGTAGCGTGGTCGTAGTGTTAGCGGTAGCGGTGCTCTTAGCGGGGGCGATTTCTGTAATTGAGGCTCTTGTTAATATATATTGTTGAAAGGTTGCCTTAAAAGAGTTTGTAGGTGACGATAGTTTAGTTTATAGTAGTCCAAGCATTTGGAATCTTGTACTGAAGTGATAGTGATTAAACAGTAGTGCGCTAAGCTGAGGCGATTTCTATATGAAATTAACTTGTGTGGGTCGGAATATTGTAAGGAATCTACAAAGTTGAAGTAGAAATAAGCAGAGAATGCGAAGAATCTTCAGCAGTCCGGTCGTTGCTCGAATTACGATTGCTAGATTTTTTTATTTTATTTTATGATCATCAAAATATTGAGAAAATAATACTGTGATTGAAAAATTCGTTAAACTCTCTCTCCGCTAACACTATAACCGCACCAACACAATACCGCGACGGTCTATATCGCTAACGTCGAAGTACGGGTACGTAAATAAACACATCTTTTTGTTTTTACTTTATGAGCCCCATATTTCGTCCATTACGTCGACTTTGTTACCAACGAATAGAGTTCAAAATATACATATAAATATATTCAGGTGTTCACAACAATTTATTGGACAATACTCTTGAATATAGTTAGTAGGTGTAGGTTTGAAATTGCAACTATATTCTAAGGTGTTGAAAGAATATCATTATTATTGACTCTTATTACTTTTAACATAGAGTTGAAAATCTAAAGTTTTCTCATAATGCTCAGGTGCTGAAAATATTGTAGATATACTTATGTTTCATTGTAGGTACAGTTTCGGACTCATGATAAAATACAGTGACTATTTTAGTCTTTATATTATTAGCCTGGTTGTGTGTTTAAGATATTATAGTTCAATTTTTGGTTCAACGATGTCATAAATCATAATAAAAAATCAAGTTAATACTTTTCTATAAATTAAATAACAACTGTGTTGAGTGCGAGTTGTTGTCGCCGCTCGCCGTGAAGAAGTCAACTACAAGAGTTGTATGGCATGGAATTAGTTGCCACCGTTTGCCACTAGGGGCGTTGTTTCGAAGCCATACACGTGAGGGCGTTTGACTATTTTTCTGCCGCTAGGGGGCAGACCCAACGCACACAAAGCGTCGTCTGGTGGCGTAAGTGGTATCAAAAACGGTCGACAGTGGTAGTGGTCCTTGTCATGTCAAAAATCTGTCAGATGTCACGACTTTAAAAACGCTCATTGTAGTTAACTTCTTCACGGCGAGCAGTGACCAAAACACCACAGCACACTGACCGATCTATCGGCACAGCTTGAACCTATGAATAGTAGACGCTGATCACGCAGTCTTTTTCTGTGTTGTGCACCCCATAGTACAGACACCATAGAGAAACACACAAAAAGAGGGGTGGTTTAAGTTTGAAACGTCTTTATTTGCGTCGGGGGATAAGAAGAGAGACAAACTAAGATGTACCCAATTTTAAAACTCCCGGTGTATCGTAATAATGAAATCTCGAGTCGCGTTACCTTCATTCATAAATAAAATTATTCGCAATAATAAAGTGATTTCGTATGATTTACGCCGCGCGCGCCGGGAGGAATTTTTTGCATGACACATTTGTTGACTCGAGTCACACCGAATTAGAACGAACGGTTCAGATTTATTTTTAACGCGTAGAATCATTTGTGAACTATTTTCTTGGATATTTTCAAGCTTAGCGCAGATGTATTATGTGATGTAAATTATCAGTTAAATGAAAAACTGTTTACTATAAAAATATAATATAAGAGAAATTATGTGTTATTAGTTATATAGGTGATAGTTTTAGTGGAAATAGTTTGACTTCATAAAGCTTTTCACTTCTTATGGCTACCAATAGTTGCACATTGCGCATAAATAAATAAATAAATTGTTTATTGACACAGAGAAGTTGCACTAGTGTAATCTGTGTCAAAATAGTGTAAGCAGAGGCCAGTGTCCTCGCCCATGAAGATACATGTTATGCCAATAGAGATTTAAAACAATTAAAAAGAAATAAAAAAGAGAAGTCAAATGACTTATCAATCATTGACATGTGAAAGGTAATTATATGACTAACAACATGTAGGTCTTAGAAGTGCGCTTAATTTAGAAAAAAAAAAGTAGATCGGACTACTAAAGATTTATTAAATTTGGCTTTTTATTTCATATCAAAACGAGTATATTTTTCACATCTGTCATACGTCCTGCAACGGCTTTTTATAAATGTAACTAACACGTAAACAAAAATTAAAATTATGCTACATTTTTCACAATTTGTCATCACTAGCAATGACGGGGCGTCTGTAGGAATGATATATTTTTGTTTTGGAACAACGTGAAATGACGTCATATTCTGTTTTTTTCTTCTGCCACGTGCGGACATGCAAGGTTATTCGGGCACCAACCTTTGTTGTGTACGGTTGTGCATGCCGACTGCAATTAAAGTCACTCAAAAATGTTCATGTACTACATTTATATATTAACAATGCGAGTTTTAACAATGTTGCAGAAAAAGTTATAAAAATGTGCAAGCCATTACGTCGTCAATCTAGGAACAAAGTTTTTCTTTATTTGAAACAGCTATATTATTTTTTGCTCGACTACCGAGATGGGCTTGTTTCAAAAAATATATTATTTAGGTTATTTATGTCATAAAATGCAATGCAACAATGTTAAACGAACTGGCTCGTATTTATAATATAATAATATGCCAGTGGTGTGGGGTTCCTATAACTCCATTCCTATCGGCTTCACTTGCCGCTTACCTTTTGAAGCCCCCCATCCAAATCCCCTACCTATTAAACAGGCTAGGATTAGGAAGGAGAACCATATGAAGGAGACCCAGCCTTCGCCCCCTGTAATATAGTGGTTAGTGCTCGTAGTATCTTTACATAGTAATAATGAGAATCAAATGACGACACATGTTCGTTTCGGTGTAATGGGCGGCCTATGCCGTTTGCGAGGTCATTCGTCCATCAACCTCCGTAGAGTAAGTGCTGAAAAACTATAAAACTGAATAATCTGTAACAGTTCTCGAATTTGATACAATAATTCATTTAATTTGTTCGTTTCGATGTATAGTTTTTTTAATGGTAGTTTACTTTAATAATCTAGCTGCTAGCAGAATGATTTATTTTATATTAACCGCGAGTTAATAATTCTGTATAGAAATTAAATTATATTTATATTATAATCTTCTTCCATTTAATTATTTAATATTCGCGAGCTTACAAAGATGAAGATTTCTAAATTTATACATATTTGCCGATTTTAAATAGTTTAAATGTGAAATATAAAATATATTAGTGTGTTCCATAAAGTAGAAACATGCATGAGTACAAACATAGATACACGACAACTAATGTGCCAGGAGAAGTTCTTTATCTTTACATAATAGTACCTAGTTCATTTAAAAAAAAAAAATCACAAAAATATTTTACCGGGGTTCGAACCCACCACCATATTCCGGATTTCCGAACGACACACGTATTGTTGCACGACGAAAGAAAAAACATATATAACTTGAAAATGCGCAGTTTCTCAGGGATAAGACTATTTAAATTATACATTATTTTACAACGCATACATTTTCGACACAATGTATCTTATTAAGATACATTGTGTCGAAAATGTATGCGTTGTATAACAAAATATAATGATAAAATGTTCCAGTTTTGAATATTAGGTTTAGCTTCAAACGTAAAGCGGTACATGCCAAACTGTCAATTGCTTGGATGAAGGAATCAGCTGATCTGAATCCGCCATATTTTATTTTGACAGCCAGTCCACAAATCGGAGGATTATTTTGTGTACGAATTACGTCTTTCGGTCCATAGCACTCGTTCGGTTCGGGTGACGTTTGCTCGAACTATCTCGCCTGTCAAGTTCTGAGAAGACACAAAAGCTGTGTTTTGTTCTTTAAAAATTCGAAGTCCGAATTTTATTTGGAACGGAAAACATTTTGTGCAGCCTCAGAACTTCACAATCGAAATCAATCAGTGATGTTTGCTCGAACTATTTCGAATTTGAAGTTCTGAGAATGCACAAACTGTGTTTGGTTTTCTCGAATGTGAACTTTTCTCTATTGCGTGAGTATCGTGCACCCGGCATCCAAGTTCAGGACAGACTCGTAAATCCGTAGGTCCCACATTAAAGGGCGTCACAGACGGCGGAGATACAATTATATTTTATCTTAAGATACCTGGATATATTGTATATTTCAGTAATATGGAAATACATATTATATTGGGTAATTTTTTCCACTTTGAGAGAATAATAAAAATTATCAGTGATAAGTTAATACAAACTGTACCTATAAGCAAGCAATATTTTATCTTAACATAAATTATAATAGTATCTTCGCCGTCTGTGATGCCCCTTAATATATATATATATATATTGTAAAGGATATTCGACCATCGCCTGTACGCCGTTCTTCTTGAAGACCACGATGCGCTGCACCTGGCCGTGCGGCGCGCTGATCGTGTGTACCACGTCCTGCAACAATAGGGGTACGTCAGGGCAATGTATACAGCACGCGCAATATGTCAGAGCAATGTACATAGTGTAAACATAGGTAGGAAGGAGGGCTAAGACATGACAAAGTTCAGATAATGATAATTATTGATATGAAAAACATAACGAGGGGCTCGACTAGCTAACCTGTGGACCTCGTCCTGCAACAACACAATACGTCATAGCAATGTATACAATACATAGTTTACTCGGGATCGGGGAAGCCACGCTTCACGGCCTTACAGAAAATCGTCGTGAAACAACGCTTGCGTTGTGTTTCGTCGAGTACTATATATAACCCAACATTAGGCCACCATGTTACATAAATAACGGCAGTACGCACAACTAGAAATGTTCGTGATTTACAGAAAAATAACAAGATTAATATTTCCTGAGAAGTCGCACAACGCGTGGACACCCTCGCGCCGCCGTACAACGCGTCGGCTGTGTATATAAATAAGATTGTTGATTTTATAGGATAATCTGGTCAAAATTTAAGGTCACATGTTCTATGTATATATTTATGGAACGAGAACATCCATTACGCCCCTTGAATATCTATTGTTTACCGACCGTCCTGTATTCGTCGATACTATTATACTATATTGAAACTTTAAAAAATAATCTCTACTATCACAGGCTCGCTCGCTCAGTAATAAACACTACGACCAAGTTAATAATGGCCCCTCGGCGATCATCGTTTTTCTATAGAAATGAGAAACGATGTTTGAAAAGGGACGACACCCTAAAGACATTAGGACTCAGGTTTGACTGTACCTACATGAAAATTAGAAAAATAAAACACATGAAGTGTTTTTTTTTCGTTATTTATTTCAACGACCAATTGCCGTTTGACGCGAGTGATATCCAAGATCAATCTATAGAAAAAGATCCCAGAAATAATTTAATAAATATAACTCGATCCTCACAAAGCTCGAAGGACCATTATGTCAGATCGTCCGATTCAACCCGCAAATAATTCACGGGCTGAGAACTCGCGGAGTGATATTCAGTCGCGCCCGGCGTGATCGTTGAACTGCGATTTAATTTGAAAACTCACGAGACCGGATATTTGCGCGATTACAAGTCGCCGCGGTTGCGATTTTCGCAAGACGGGCGACTGCAAAACGGGCAAAGCAAAAACGTAAGGATTTCGCCCGCCAATCGATCGCAGAGCGCGCGGGTGATCGCGGCCCGCGCGATTCTACTAGTCGCCCGCCGCGCCGGTGCAGCGGCACCCGCAAACAATCGCGCAAGCCGCGGGCGTAAATCCCGTCGTGTGAGTTTTGATTTAATTTTTTATAATTCTACTGTACGTGTGTATGTCACTGAACTCCTCCTCCGATTTGAATGAATTTTATTGTATGCGTTTGGGCGGCGCAATGGATGGTTTAGATTCACAAATCAGCCCGGCAGGACAACGTCTGTCGGGTTCGCTCGTATTCATATATATATTTGCATTCTACAGAATGCTGCGATCGATGGATCGCGATCGCGGCGGGCGCGACTGAAAATCGCTCCGTGAGTTCTCAGCCTAAATCCACAATAACAATTATAGCAGTGTTAGCACAACTTTACACCGCAGCTCCGCCCGCACGCCCGGTTCGGAGCGGTTAAAACGAGTTAGAACCGGTCCAAACTAGTTTCTGATCCGGATACCGCCAACTTGAGGGATTTAACACTTAGCGGGTTATATTATCGTGATTCGGGGACGCTTTACTGCGATTATGTTAAGCTTTATTGATAAGATTATAGGGCGATTACTATTGTTCGCATCAATAAGTAATAGGTTGCTGATTTTTACTAATAACTAGAAGCTGCTTCGTTCGCCCAGAACGTCGTCCTCGAACGTTCGTGAACATGCTTTTTGTATGTGTTAGGTGTAGTCAAAACTCGAAGTTCCGGCGATCCTAGGTTGGACTTGTTAATGACTTCCAATACGTGAAGCAAAAACTTTTAGTACCTACCGTTTTACGAGAATCGTGCAACGAGAGGAGTATGAAATGTGGCCTTTAGTTATTATTAACGCGTAAAAAGTTTTTTTTTTAGAAGGTAGAAGAGGGGACAGACCGACAGACAGACAGACATACAGACAGGCAGACGGACGGACAGAGCTAAACGTGCGACCTCTAGTAATATTAATCAATTGTAGAAGTTTGCACAGACCATCTTGTTACTGGGTATAAGGTATGCTAAAATATCTACTAAATCTTACCCGCATTTATCTTGTTAGGCCGGGACTATACGATCCGGAATCCGGAACACCGGAGAAAGTTCAGATCTTTGAAAATTAAACTCTGCTCTAATACAATAGAGCTGAAAATCGAATACGCAAGTGTCGGGTCAAATGTCATGTGCGACAGCTCGACACTTCGATTTTCAACTCTATCGTATTAGCGCAGAGTTCTATTTTCAGTGCTCTGAATTCTCCCGGGCCCGACGGATTCCGGATCATATGGTCCCAGCCTAAGGGACGTTTTATAATGCCTGAGGTCAAAGGGTCTTCGTAACCCTGTTCCCTAGCTCTTGTAGACCCTGGAGGTCATTCGTGGCCCTTTTTTATGCAAAAAGGTGAAAACGAAATGTAAATCAGAGTGATATTTGATTTTTAACACCTAGCGGTGCGATTTATTTCACACAGGCTACTTTCTATATCAGTAATGACCGCTACACGCTTAACGTTTTTAACCGACTACGGCGAAGCCAAATAGAAGGTTAATGATTTCGGCAGTCTATATATTATTATGTACGTGTATTGTATGTTTGTTCCACCGTAGCGCCTAAGTTACTGGTCCGATTTTAATTAATGAGGTATCAATACATTCGTAATAATGGCCCGCGTAACATAGGCTATATAGTTCACGTAGTGGGGTTATAGATTTCTTATAAAAATTGTGGTTATATCGTAACGATTAAACGGTGCACGCCGACCGGTGTAGTTTTATCAATCGTGTGTACCTATGGCAAATCGTCACGATAACTCGCTACGGTTTGCCCGATCGATTAAACTGTACAGTTTCGTTTGCACCGTTATTAATCATCACGACAAAACGTAAGGTGCGTGGCGAGCTTTGAACTACACAAGTGTACTATACATTTTTCAAAAACCATAAAACCCTGCTGTAATGCACTCCGGTAATTAGCTCGGCGAAACACATTCGTGCCGAAGCATGGGTGAAACCTTGGTTCCCACGTGAAATAACTAAAAAAAACTAAGACCTTCTTCATCACTCTTGAAATACTGTAGTGCCCGGGACAGGCGGTTTTAAATATCGTATGGCTGCCCAAGCACACACGGCATTCTCACAACCCAATCACGATTTTTTCCTTCACCGTTAGAGCGTGCGTACATTACATTATAGTATCTACTTGAGATCTGAAAAGTCTCATTGGTACACGCCACTACTTAGGAATCGAACCTGCACTCTCTCGAGTGCTGATCAAACGGTCTAGTGTCAACCTGTCTAGGCCACGGAGCGCTCTGAAATAACTAACCACTTCCATGAATCCATCTGAAATAAATATACCTGTGCATCTAGAACAGCTTTTACCTCATGAATGTGGAGCTATATACGATTTGTAATAATATATATATCCATTCCGCACCCACACTGGTTACCAATTCAAATTATATGAATTTAGTTTTACGTGGATTACACTGCGGGACGTGAAAAGTGTGCGCACGTTTTTTTTTTTAAATAATTTACAAATATTTCATAGTAAAGGATTACACGTTTAGGCGTGATTTATAGAAAAACGTTTTAAGAAATCCCTATAACATCTCATAATTTAATAGGAAAATTATAGTTATACCAGAGTTATTAACTAACAATACGATTGTAAACATAAATCGTGAATCAATGTTGGTTGTTGTACAAACTTCATTGTCGTTATGACCGTCTGATTTCAAGTTTAGAATGTACATTTTGAATGGCTAAACGTACTATTATAAATGTGAAAGTTTGTGAGGATGGATGTATGGATAGATGGATGATTGTTACTCTTTCACGCAAAAACTACAAAACGGATTTGGTTGAAATTTGGTATGGTAGTGGTTTAAAACTAAACTTTTAAACACAACTCTTTTCTCTCTTATTACCCGAAAAATTCCCTCTTATCCTGCCCGGCAATGTAGGTACTCTCCGCAATATCCCATATGTATATACCCTTATATCGCTTTATATCACTTGCTGAAGCTTATATCTTCTATGTATGTTTATTTTTCTGTTGGTGAGTTAATAAATAAAATAAAGAAAAATATGCGCCCACTTATTCTGCCCGGCAGTATACTCGCATCTCCATGCTCGCCGATATCGAGTTTAATAAAATTTAATTTAGAAACACGCGGCTATCTATTGGCTCACTTAGCGTCGAGTGCTGCAGTGGTCTCCCCTACACTTGACGCGAGATTTTTTACTGCGAGAGAAGGGTTTTGATTAGCTCTTGCTGCTATAAATGTATACTTACTCGTTATTTATCACTGAGCCAATTCTGATGAAATTTGGTACAGGGGTAGACTAGATCTTGGGAAAGGACATATGCTTCTTTTAAGCCTACAAAATGTACGGTGCCGGAGCGATAAACTGATTTATGCGCGTACGTGTTTGCAGGCAACAGCTAGTTTTGAATATTTGTCCAATATTTGTAGCCTTAAAACCCTCAAGATGAACGTCACGGAACCCATATAGTTTCATCATGTCCGTCTGTCCGTCCGTCCGTCCGTCCTCGGCTGATATTCCAAACAGTAAGCACTAGAAAGATGAAACTTTGCTTGCATAATATGTGTACCACACCGACAAAGTGCTAAAATAAATCACTATAAATATTTATTTTGGGGGTACCTCTCCTACACGTAAAGTGGGGGATGTTTTCTTTCTCTCACGTCTACCCCATAGTGTGGGCCGTTGGGTATCATTAGATAGGTATTTTAAAACCATTGAGAGGTTGCTAAGACGATTTTTTGACTTAGGTATCCGTTTGCGAGATATTGTTAATTAAGCTAAACTAAAGAAACTATGCTTACATGACTTTGTTACTTCAGGAGTAACAGCCTCCGTGGTCTAGTGGTTAGAGCTTGGCTCTCGACTCGAAGGTCGTGGGTTCGATTCCCGCATTGGAACAACAAAAAATTGTTTGTTTCAAGTTTGGTTAGGACAATGCAGGCTGATCACCTGATTGTCTGACAAGAAAAATGATCTATGCGTCGGATGGGCATGTAAAAAGTCGGACCTGCGCCTGATCGTCGTGTCGGTTATCCGTCCCACCGGCTTATGAGAGTAAAGGAGGAGAGAGTGCTCTTGTGTACTGCGCACACACTTGAACACTATAAAATAACTTCATAGTTATGTTATATTTAGTTCAGGAGTTATAGGATAGGGTTGCCTACTTTTTTTTTAAAGAAATAAAGTATATTAACTGTCTGAGAAGAATATTAAACAGTATTTTAGAAAAATTACCGGCATTTTATTAATTTAATGTTTTAAATACATATTTTTAGAGCTTCTCGCACAAATTTACAGTCTTTTTTAACTCGATTGTGGTTTGGTTTGTGGCTGCGCTGCACTGAGCGCCGTCTGACTAAAGAAAAAAATAATTGTTCGAGCGACCAAGTCGTACACTTATAGTGGTAAGCATTTTGACGCTGTAAACAGTATTTTGTATACTTTATTTTTCTGTTCAACGGTAAACAAAAAAAAGAGGCCCAACTTGTTTGGAAAACTTTGTATGAAAGTATCGTAATAATAAGTAAACATTTAAAAAATTACGAATAAAATAATAATCATAACTGACTAACGGAACCCTATTCTATGCGTGTCCTGACACGCACTTGGCCGGTTTTTTTGAGCTATAAAATCAAGGTGACGATAGAAGAAAATAGATGTATAAAAGCTAATCTGATGATACCCTCTCGCTATTCCCAGTAGAACAATATTTTCAAAGGCAAAAAAGCGACGTATCGTATTTACTAAATAAAGATATCGCAAACTAAAAATTACATTTGCAATTTCTCTGTAGGATTTAGATCCTAATAATATTATTATTACTTAATTAACAACTTATTGTAAAGGAATACACTGGACGCACGGCTGAACAGCCATTCTGGCCAGCGATGGCGCAGAAACGTGAAAATATACTGTGACTGAAACCATACTGCGAATTTAACATTTTTAACTACGAGAATTACCCTTAAGGCCATCACGATTGACAAAGTTATTTTAGCCAAATGCGACGTCTCTTTATGGTATGTCAATCGACGATAGGGTCAACAAATTACATTATCCAGTTCCCAGCCCGAGTTCTATCAATGGCGCGACGAGTCCGACACGAAGGGAACGTGCTCTGAAACTGAACCAGTTAGGACCAGATTCGACTAGTTTGGGCCGGCAAAAACTAGATTCGAACCGGTTATAACCAGTTTTTTTCTGCTAAAAAACTGGATAGAACCGGAAAATACTGGCTTGAACTAGCTTGGAGTAGTGCAAACTGGATTTTATTAATCCGATATTTAAATTGGGCGCCAAAACGAACGAGTTTCTGAATGGAGCAGTCGTGAAGGATTAGCTGAGTTAGTTTTAGGTCAATCGAGTTTTGGAAATTGAACCACTGCTGATACACTTTTTTTTTAAGTTATAGATATAAAAATATATTGGGCTAAGGGACATATGAATGCCTGTTTAATTCATAAAGTGAGCGAAAATATTGTTAAACAAAATAACAGCAAAAAGTGCTAAAATGAGTTTAGAATGTTTTTTTCTATGGACGCTTCTGCCCTGGTTTGTTTTGATAAATCTGCCCTGAATTGACATTTACTAGTTTTCTAGGAGAAGAAAAAAACATCTCGAAAATCCAAACACAATCCTGCCAAATCAAACGCTTTACAAATTGAAAATTCCCAAGTCCACATGAGTCCCAATGGGAACATCCGGGCATACAGAAGGAGTTTCGGAATCTTTTCACCGCGAGTTGGGAAATATTGGCGGTTCGATCGGCCGTACAACGACTAAGATCAAAGGAATGTGTGATATGGAGCAACCGTGGAGGGTCGGCAGAAAAAGTGTTATTTTTATTTATATAAATTGCAGTAAAGTTTATTTAGGGCTGCATATGAACATATTATAAGTACCTAACAAACTGACATACATATTACTTGTATATATATAGTAGTCGACTTCCCTTATGAATATTACTTTAAATTTATTAATTATTATATTATAATTTTTAAAATATGGCATTGGCTCGTCACATTGTGTTAGCGCAATTTTTTGGGTGCATTGGGGGCAAAATATTGTTTTGGTTTATAATACTTTTATGCACGCCTCGCCTGTGGTACCTACTTGAAAACTACACTTTATCACGTATTTTCGGCGACACGTGAGGCGCGCATCGTTTCGGAGTCACCTCGAAGGTAGACGGAAGATGCGTCGGTACTCTCACCACAATGGAACTGAAGTTGACCTTGTGGCGAGACTCCAGACGCTCGACTCTCAAGACAAAGGACATCTCCTTACGGATGTAGTCCACGAAAGTTTAATTTAATTAATCCTGACACAACAGTGTTTAATATAATAAATCTATAAAACTAGAACTCTTTTTTTTCCATATAAATTATAATATAACTCTTACAGAATTGTCCTGCATTGTTTAAAACGAGATTTTATAAAATCTTTTTATATTTATTTTTCAATTGATTTTAAATTGTGACAGATTGAAGGATTTGTGAGTTGACGTTTTTTAAATATAAAAAAAAATATTGTGTAAAGTTGTAGCCATTCACGCCAATTCACATGTTTACATACAGTCCGATCCAGGGTTTTTACAATATTTCTTTTTTTTTTTACTTTTGTAGAAAAAAAAAGAAATATTGTAAAAGCCCTGGATCGGACTGTATGTAGACATGTGAATTGGCGATGTAACGCACCACCACACAGGACGCGTTAATTAACGATTTGCACCAAATAATTACGACGTTCGGAATTTATTGATTTTAAATGCGAAAAAAGGCTTTGGGTTTAGGCAGAAAAGACTGATAATGTTATTAAGTCAATAAAACTAATAATAATTTAGATATAATTGAAAACATTTTATTAATTTACGTTACATTTTATTACTTACGTTTTCACGAAATATTGTTCACTGTAAACACATACGGATTGTGTCGCGGTGCGGTCCTTTATCCCGACGTTTCGGCTACTTTACCGCTCGGCAGGCGGCCGTGGTCACGTGTATCCTCTTGTGTAGGGATAGTGAATAAAGTTAAATTTTGAATCGCTTTCTTAAAAATGCAGCGCCGCGTCGTGCCGCGTCGCGTCTCCCGTAACACCAGTCGGTTATATTTTCTCACATCGCCTTATTTGCCGACGCTACATGCCACAGGTCCGGGCCGACTGCCAAATTTATTCATACGTACAAATTATGCCAAATCCGACTAGCGGGACACGCCATAACATTTGCACTGTTGTAAATAATATTATGATTATTATAATTTTTTATAACACTACAGAAATTATAACACTATGGAGTGTCACGCCGCCGCTCCGCACCTTCTGCTATTTGAGGTTTCATCAGCGTCCGTGTAAATAACGAGTATGTGTGCGTGTGCCGATTCCGGCGGTCTAGTATGAAGATAATCAACTGTATATTATTTGCATTGTAACGCTACCCTCCTACGGGCACAATGTACCTACATACAATATTAACTCGCGCAGATTTCCCTTACCTGGTGTAATCTGTGGGTAGTTTTAAATATTCACAGCCTCAGACTAAAGTGACCAGGGGGCTGGGGCTCGAAAACGCTTCTCAATTTGTTACCGAATTAATACATGATGAGTGTTTACTATATTATTATTGTGTTTATTTATACTAGCTTTTGCCCGCGCCTCCCCGCCAGCGTAAATACAGTATCCCAAGGGAACGCTGCGCTTTTTCGGGATAAAAAGTAGCCTATGTGTTAATCCAGAGCTCAAACTACTGCCATACAAAATTTCATCGATATAAGTTTAGTAGTTTTTGCGTGAAAGAGTAGCAAACATGCATCCATCGTCACAAACTTTCATATTTATAATAGTAAGTAAGTAGGACTTCAGTCAGGTACCTACATACATTAGAACAAGATAATTTCATTATTGCGCTATATCATAACATGTTATCTCACCAGCTCTCACAGCACAGGATATCCTAGTGTGAGAGCTACAGCTAATCTCAATTTAAGTTAAATTAGACACCAAAAATAAAGGAAAAAAATAAACTGCTTGTGATTATACCTATTTGTGAGCACTGTTTTTCTATTTTTGACGAAAAAAAGTTTTTTTTTTATTATTATTATTATTTTTTACCTAGCATCACTTGCACACCTACATAATATATAGACATTACGTGATACATCCTTCCTTTTGTGTAACTAATTGAATACACTGCAGTGCAAAATAATCGGGGAAGACGTAAGTGTTTTAATGAAAGAGTTTTGTGTGTCTTACCTCCTTGTGCTATAAGCACAATGTGTACCGAGATAAATGAATTTCACAATAAAATTATTCTTTGTCTCACGACATCTAAATATGTATTTGTTATGGTTTGGTAAAATCAATTACGGATATTTTGGGTATATGATCTAGTGCTAATGTAAAGACATTTAAGCAGAAAAATAATTTAAAAAATTAAAATAAAATATATTATGCTATATAAAATTTCATTGCGCTCTCTAAGTCCCTGAGGTCATTAACCTGACATAAACAGCTGAATTTTAGTCGGAAACCAAGTATTAATCCTAAATAATATCAATTCAATCAGATGTGTGTGAGGTCAATGACCACCGTGGCGCAACGAATGTAATGTGACTTTATTTAGTTTAATTTTCTTTTCGAACATTTTAAATAATTTTTCTGCCTAAACGTCTTCACATAAGCAGTAAATCATGTGCCCAAAATATCCGTCATTGATTTTACCGTACCTTTTATATTCAAACAAGCAATGCAAGCTTTTTATTCACAATATAATCTGCTAAATTACCAATAAGATCAATCTGTACCGTATACTTGGCAAATTAATATTGTGTTTCTGAATAATATGTATTTAGTACAAAACATAACAATCGCACGTAAAATACAAATACAATCTTTGAACAAATTTGATAGTAAAATGTATTATGTAGATATCCTATCCTACTAATATTATAAATGTGAAAGTTTGTGAGGATGGATGGATGTTTGTTACTCTTTCACGCAAAAACTACTGAACGGATTTCGATGAAATTTGGTATGGTAGTAGTTCAGGCTCTGGATTTTCATCCCGAAAAAGTACAGTGCTCCTTTGGGATACTGTATTTACGCGGGCTGAGCCGCGGGCAACAGCTAGCATATCACAATTATAACATACAAAGCGCTTGGCCTACAATCCACATAAAGAATACCCCACAAACGTAATTTCATACAAAAGCGGCAACGATGCTCCGTCACGCTGTAATAAACAGCTGGGGTATATTTAATGCAGCTGTGCGAATTGTGTTAGTTAAAGCCAAACATAATACGAGAATGTGATGATATTTTGTCGAGTTCTAATACAAATTTGTCTTTTCATATTTTTTAATTCCAGTGATTTAGTCATTATGTATCTAACCTATTTTAATTAAAGTGAAACATATAAAAAGTTTTTGTTTGTTTAACCTACAAAAATTGCTATGAAACTCAAAAACTCAATTAAATAGCGCAGGTAACTAACTGGCTAGCGACGCGCGACGCGACTTCTTGTCCGCATGAACTCTTGGAAGTTTTTGTGACAAGAACATTTTTGTTTCAATCGTTATAAATATTATTTTTGTGAAATATTGAACAATAAATATAAAAATAAATAAAAACGCATCTGTCATGATGTTTTTAAATGTTAGTAAATTATTATTATAATCAATAATACCTAGTGTTATTAATTATAATAATCGGCTACTTTTACTTCACATTTTGCGCATAATTTTCAAATAAACTTTTTATAAACGAATGTACTGGCTGGTTAGAACGTTTTTTTTTTTGAAGAAAGAAAGATGTACATTTGTTGAATTCAATTGTTTTTTTTTGTCACTTGGAGAAATATTTAGAGAGGAGAGGATTGTAAAAAACTTTGTTAAGTTTTGGATAGATTTATATTTATATCTAAACAGTCGAAGAATAAATGGTTTTTGAAGATTAGCTACGCCATTTAATTAATCCTGACATAACAGTGTCTTAATAGTTAATATAATGAATCTATGAAACTCGAACTCTTTTTTTTCCATATAGATTATAATATAACTCTTACGGAATCGTCCTGCATTGTTTGAAACGAGATTTTATAAAACCTTTTTATATTTATATTTCTATTGATTTTAAATTGTGACAGATTTGTAAAGGATTTGTGAGTTGGCGTTTTTTAAATAAATAAAAAAAACTATTGTGTAGAGCAGGGGTCTCCAAACTACGGCCCAAGGGCCACAGCCGGCCTGCGGGCAGATTTTGTCCGGCCCGCGGAGAGCAAGCATACTTGAAAACTCCTTTTAGAGAACATATTTTTTATAGCAAATTAAATTTAGTTTACTGAAGTATTCTAATTTTATGTCGAATGATTATTAATATGACATCTACATTGATATGGTCATGGGCTAACTACTCATAACATTGTTGCAGGCTTATTGTTATTGTTTTTGTGATAAGTTGGATAAAGAAACACAGAATTGTAATGAGTAAAGACATGTATAATATGCAGAAAATTTAACTTTAGTATATAATAACTAACAAATTATTGAAATGAATCCAATTAACATTTTATATAAAAATAAAATATAATAATAAAAACATAACTTAAAACAAGCATAATGATATATGAAATACTAATGAGATGTATGTAATTGAGATTTTCCACTGACAATAGTTTGTAGTTGTGGACTAATTTTACTTGTACCAATGATTAAAAGAGATTTAAGATGCTCATCAGTTAATTTAGATCTGTAAACATTTTTTGTGTACTTCATTTTGGAGAAGGTCTTCTCACACAAATAAGTAGTACCAAAAACAGAAAACAGCCCACGAGCAAATTTATGCAAATCAAAAATCTTAATTTGATTCGCAATGGCATCAAAGTCCGAGAAACGAGTATCAAAATTTATTTTCAAAGCACTCAAAGTTTAGATTGCAAAATCGATAGGAAACTCAGTCTCAGTGGTGTGGCTGAATATTTCACATGTTTTAAAATGTGAAAAACATTTACTTCGTAGTTGTGATTGAAACAGTATCAATTTCTTCCAGAATAATTTGATATTAGTGTATAAATCAGGAAGATGCTGGTTTTCTCCTTGCAATCTCAAATTCAGTTCGTTCACATGTTTTGTCAAATCAATATGGAATGCTAACTTCCACAGCCATGCGTTGTTTTGTAATTCAGTAAGAGGGCGATGCTTTTCATTCAATAAAATTTTGATCACTGCTCGAAGTTCAAAAAAGCGCTGCAGGACTTTCCCACAACTAAGCCAACGTACGGCAGTATGATAAGGTAAGTAATTTTCTCCAATCTCTTCAATAAATTGTCGGAATTGTCGGTGATTCAGCCCAAAAGATCTGATAAAATTAACAGTTGATATGACTGGTTTCAGAACTTCAGACATATCCAAACATTTTCCGCACAAAGACTGTTGATGAATGATACAATGTAAGACTAATGGTTTTGAACCACCGTCATTTTCTACAGCCTTTGACACAAGAGCGACCACTCCTTTATCTTTCCCACTCATGTTTTTGCCTCCATCAGTTGTAATACATTTCAAGTTTTTCCATCGAAGGTTCTTTTGATTAATGGCCATTTCAACTCCTTTAAAAATATCTGTACCAGTAGTTGTGCAATGAATACTATACATATCAAGAGTTCTTCACGCACTTCATAGTTTTTATGTACTCCTCGAATATAAATCAACACCTGAGCAGTATCTGACACATCCGTTGACTCACCCAAGGCCAAAGAAAACCACTCAACATGTCCATTTTTGTCGAACAGTTGAGAGGATATATTTTCAGCGACGTTTTCTACCCTTCGAGCCACAGTGTTTGCTGACATACTGACAGTTTTTAATAAATTTAAATTTTCAGGGCACATTTCTTCGGCTACTGCAATTATGCATTCTTTGATCATTTCTCCATCAGTGAATGGTTTTCCACGTTTTGCAATTTCAAGAGCCACACGAAAGCTGGCACGAGTTGCAGCCTCTTGTTCAGTTTTGAGTTTTGTAAATGAAGATTGCTGCGATTTCAATCCGCGCTTCATAGCTTCGAATTTTTCTGTCCGCAAACTTCCTGTATATTTTGAGTAATTTTGAAAATGTTTTGTTTCATAATGACGTTTAATGTTATATTCCTTGAGAACGGCGATGCTTTCATTGCAAATCAAACATAGCGCCTTGTTACTGGACTCAATTACGAAATACTGAATGTTCCACTGATCTTTGAATTTTCTGCATTCACTATCAATTTTTCGCTTCTTTTCCATACTACTAAATACCACACAAAAGCAACAATTCAAATCAAAATACTGTTACAAAGATGTCTTAAACTTAAACACGCACAAACACGTTTCAAGGAGGTACGCACTATTTTATTTCACAACAGTGTCCATAGGAACTGACTTGTGGTTACGCCACTAGACTTCTTATATATTCCAATTACTGCCATCTAGAAGTGAGTGGAAGACACCAGAACTTTCTCGAACCAACGAGATTACTCTGTACGTGCTATTAGCGCTATCTGTTAGCGATAGAAGGTACTACCTATTTCCGCTTGTGTCCACCAGATGTCGTGTCACGTTACTCCTCATGGCTCGTACTCTACGACTAATCTAGAAATTACAGATAATGACAGGAAAATTAATAATATGCAGTGTTGCCGTTTTGAGGACTTTAGTCCGATTTGCAGCCTTTTTTAAACGTTGCGTACTTTTTCGGACTTTTTTTTTCATCAGTGGACTATTTCACTTTTTACCACCGGCAACAATGATAATATGGTTTTGGCCCTCGGAACTTACTCTTATCACTATAGCTCTAAGGCTGAAAAGTTTGGAGACCCCTGGTGTAGAGTTTTAGAGTCTGAGAAAATATAATATTATAAGGAGATTTATGAGTTTTAATTTGTTCATAGATGATGGCTACCACCGGCACGGGAACCAGCCCGGCGAGAAGAACCGGCATAAGAAACTCGCACGGGGCCGTCTTTAAGCAAAAAGATGGAAAATTGTTCTTTATATATATATATATATATATATATATATATATATATATATATATATATATATATATATATATATATATATATATATATATATATATATATATATATATATATATATATATATATATATATATATATATATATATATATATATATATATATATATATATATATATATATATATGTAATACCTAACTTAATCTATATAGTATTAATTAAGTCAGGATAAAGTCAAAGTCAAAGTCAATTTTTTTATTCATAATAGGTATTTTTATACACTTTCTGAACGTCGGTCTACATGATGCCTACCACCTGTAATATAGTATACAGATAAGTACATAGAAGGAGCTGTGCAGGTGGCCATCCTATTCCAAAGGTGTGCAATCGTCAATAAAATCATTCACCCGATAATAAGCTTTAGCACACAAACGTTCTTTAACTACTTTTTTAAATTTATTGATGGAAAGATGTTGAACGTTTCCGGGCACTCGATTGTATAGACGTATACAACTAAGGAAAATTGAACTCAGGAAAATGATCAACACGTCTTACCTACCTAATATTTAGGACGTTACAAATCAAGGTATTTGTAACGTCCAAACTACTATTATAAATGTGAAAGTTTGTGAGGAAGGATGAATGGATGGATGTTTGTTACTCTTTCACGCGAAAACTACTGAACGGGTTTTGATGAATTTGGTGTGGTAGTACATAGTTTAAGCTCTGTATTAACACATAGGCTACTTCTTATTCTGAAAAAGTATAGTGTTCCCGTGGGATACTGCATTTACGCAGGCGGAGTCGCTGGCAATAGCTAGTGTTATATTTTCGTGGCGACGCGCTACATAGCCACTCGGCGCATATTTCCACAAACTCCAAACAAATATTCGTCATTTTTTCAACAATACCTCGTCTGGAGCTGGGAAACTGCGATACGTCGATATAATTGTACATCCCTCAGCTACGAGACGGGTCTTACGAATCCGTGCCGGCCCCGTGGGAATAATATGGCGCGTAGGGATGTGCGAGCAGTGTGTCGATATCTTATACTAATATTGTAAAGAAGATAAGTTTAGTGGTCTGCATTGAATTGGTTTCGAAAGTACTGGACCGATTTTGATAAAATTTGGCACAGATATAGATTAGACCACGGGGAAGGACAAAGGCTACTTTTTATCGCGGAAAAATGTACGGTTTCCGCAAGATTAACTTTTGCGCGCACGGAGTCGTGGGCAACATCTGTTATAAATATTTTATCAAATCACGAATAGAATATAGTGTGTTAGAATAGCACAAAGTATTGGTGTAAGTTTCACTAAAGAGTAGGTTTAAAACAATTATGCGAATGGCTTCGGAATTTTAATTACCTACTATGGACTGAGATCCCATGCCCGCCAGACTCCCCTTGTATTCTTACTGATAAAATGTATGTCATATTGAAGTATTAGTATGTACAATGAACGTGTGTATGCCAGGACTTATGTTTTCTCTCTAAGCACCTTGAATAAGTTTCTGAAGAAATCGCTTAGGTTTCCCGCTCACGCACTCTATAACCACCCTCTTTTGAGTCATTCATTGACTGGAAAAAGGAAAAATTGAAATGGATATAAGATTTTTGCTTGTTCGATTTCTTAAAATTTTACATAAGATAAAAAAAAAATATCGGTTGTCTGTAAAGTCGGTTTACTGACGATAGTTGAACGTGACAACGTCATAATAATAAATGGAACGCCTCAGAGCGAGGTAACGCCGGTAACGCCGCATGAGTCATGCTTTTTCGTGCGTGCAGCCAGCTCCATCGAATTATAAGACGTATCACGTCAAAACACAATGCATAAGAAACATTGAAGAAATGTATCCTGTGATTATTTTCACAAATTCATAATTAAATTCTACTAAAACCACAAAAAATTAGGAACATTTAATTACTGAATTATAGCATCGACATTGTCATTCCTGGGTCCCATCACTAAGCGAAAGTTAAAAGTTGTAAGAATTGTTAGATTGAATTGAAATCGCAGGCGAGAGACTTGCTGATTGATCGTCGCAGAGTGACTGAACTTGTATACTTGTATTGTAACAATCCATAATGATAGCGAATTTCTGCTATTTATATTCATAATGACACAAGTTATATGGGCGGACAGACATACAGACAGACACACAACAGATCCCTAAAAATGTGACTATTAGGAGAGTAGGGCGTAGAAATGTTCCTATGCATTCTTTTTAAAGAAACATTTTCCGTAACGTACAAAACGACAGACTATTTAAACAAATGTGACCAATAATATAGAAGCACAAAATTTTGTCACGTACTTCATATACATTTGTATACTCCTGCACTGTGCCTTCCAAATACAAGGGTTTTACCGTTGCCACCCCTACATCTGTTCTCGGCTCTCGTGCATGTTTCATGTTCATGTTCTTCGAAACGTACACGTGCGACTTTCAGTCACAGCGCACGGAAGTATTTCGTTCGGAAACGTTAGAGCTTTCGGCAACCCTAGTTGAGGGTTGCCACACGTGCGACTTTCGGGTCTCGCTCACGGAAATGTTTCGTTCGCGAATCTTTACTTTATTGGCAACCCTGACCGATATACCTTCTTTCCCCTTACACTGACACTATGGACATACCCCTATTCGTCTTATATGTCGCAAGGACTATTATGTGTCGAACCCGAAATAAAAAATACCAACGGACCTTAAACAATTATTCAGACTCAAGATAAAGTAGGACACATACATCGCGTCGTCGACAGACGTCACTGCTGACGTCTTGCATAGTACGTCATAATACGCGGTTCAAACTGTCGAGAATGCGCTGACATCGACATGCCAGATCCGACTGTGGGCCCCGCGCATTTCGGTTCGAAGCGCGGCTTGAAATGCCGTCTGCTATTTCCCGTGGTCCGAACTGAACATGTGACGGGCTGTAATGTGTCGCTAAAATTATGCATTTGCTACGATACACTTAAGGTTTTTTTATATTGCGAACAACCCAAAGATTTCAAAACTAAAGATAGGCTATAAAGTTTAAAAAAAAAAAAATTTGAGAGAACGCCATTTTGATTTCACCATACCTCAAATGTCAAAATGGCCCCAAACAACACCAAAAGTGGGGCCATTCAAGTGGGGACAGTTTTGCCTCGACATGCCTCGTCTATAATATATTATACGACTATGAAACAACCCTCAAACAAGTATTGTGTTGAAACAAAAACACACTCATCTCAAAATATCATGTCCAACATAAGCAATCCAATGAAAATTCATCATATAAATCAATGCATAGTAATCTGTATGTCAGTGTGTTTGTGATGATTTATACTCGACAGTGAGTCGGCAAAAAAACGCGGGAAATAAATCAAAACGACGCGACGCCATTTTGAATTAACCATAGACACTGTATCAACAGACGAAACTTAATTATACTGCATTCATCTCAGTCGGTACAATGACAGCCGAAACGTAACTTTGTCTGTACCAAAGAATTTATATTGTCATACGAATGACAGCTCGTAGCTATGTGGGCGTGGCTAGACGTATGCCGGGGGTGCGCGCGGCGAGCGGGACATGTTCAAGCCAGGACTTACGTTCACCGGGCTGGCCTCTGGTCGTTTCGTGCTTTGACATAATTGACAATATAATTCCTTAATATTTATGACAGATTTGTATGACGCGACGTTTGAAATAATTTCGGTGTCAACCGTAGGCTTACGTCGACATGGCTGACATTCGCCGGTACTCGAGCTACTCGAGTACTAATAAATCGACTCAGAATAATAACGCCTAGAAACCGGGTACGCGCATGAAAAGTGAAGCAAATCATACTGAGCCGTATCGGATCAATTTGTTCAAACGACCCGTCAGTTGTCAAGGTCAAGCGCTGGTG
The DNA here is from genome assembly GCA_037179445.1 of Phengaris alcon alcon. Classification (NCBI taxonomy): domain Eukaryota; kingdom Metazoa; phylum Arthropoda; class Insecta; order Lepidoptera; family Lycaenidae; genus Phengaris; species Phengaris alcon. The sequence continues at coordinate 1,601,618 of JAYRCH010000034.1, forward strand.
CATACATGTCCGACAATTAAAAACATGACGGTTTGTGTGGTTATTGGCTGACAGAATGCATCGGAAAAGACATAACATTTCATATGTAAGTACTACAACTTGACTTGTATTAAGCCAAATATTTAAAACATTTTAAGATAAAATCATATTATGTCGCCATCTTGCTGCCCTATTGTGAATTTTGAAAGTGTTACTAGTAACAAGAAATTAATTTCCCAATTTTCGTGGCTAACTACTAGCTGCAACTAAGACAAAGTTTTTAAAATTTTCTGTTTTTTTTTAACTATCAATTTAGTATTGTCAGTATTAAGATAATCCTTTATATATTCCTTATTACCAGTTAAATATAAATAATGTTCACAAATCGTTTTTAGATGGTTTAAAATGAAATATAAGTTATATTTTTACATCTCACGATATTAAGAAAAACAAATACAATTCCAATTTTAAGAGCAACATTTTCTCACTTTCGGGGAAATCGCCCCTCAACTGTACACACACCACAACGTAAGAGTTTCGTTTGTGTGCGTGTCGGTGAACGTAAGTATGTAATGCTATCCTACACCTATCTGTTTCTTGCTTCATTTTGTACGATGATCGATAGTCTTCAAACACACGGTTTGAAGACTATCGATCTAGGCGTTATTAATCTAAGTAATCCGATAATAATATGATTGAAATAGATACTCGGAAGTAACGAGTAGATTACATCGTAAATAATAACTGGTATGAATACAATTGAGGAGGTAAGTAAGTCCCACTACTATATCAAATTTCGTGAAAATCCGTTCAGTACCTATTATCGTGAAACAGTTGCTTATATCCCCATGTCTATGCATACAAACTATTGCGTATAATAACGTTAGTAAGGATTAATTATTTTGTATAGCTTTACAGAATCTTTGAAAAGTCGAAAATTCATCTCTCCCATAGTAAAAAGGGACGCCAGTATCGACATGTGCCTCTCGCTCGCACATTTGTGACATACGACAAATCTGATAACTGATATGACATAATATTCGAGATGACAGCGCGGCGCGTGCTATCGTCAACACAAAAAATGTACCCATAATCTATCATTTTTCTTTGTTTGCGCGACACATGTGTTGAGCTAAAAAATATGTTGATAAAAAAGACGACCTCTGTGGCTGTATTAAATATACATAAACATAATGTATTAAATATGTGTATAATATAACAAAAATCTTAAATATATATGTATTGTATAAAAGTATTAAATATACTTCCCGTTTTCTGGTACCTGTAACACAAGTTCTTCGGATACTCAGCACGGGGCCAGATTGACGTGGTGTGAAGCGTCCATAGATATTATTATTATATTATAAGTAGGCAGACGCCGAAATCCTACTACTATTATGAATTCGAGAGTTTGTGAAGATGGATGGATGTTACTCTTTCACGCAAAAACTACTGAACAAATCTTGATGAAATTTGGTATGTTAGTAGCTCTGGATTAGCACATAAGCTACTTTTTATACCGAAAAAGCACACTGTTCTGTCGGATACTGTATATAACGCGGGAGAAGCCGCGGTCATGATCAAGTATAAATTATAACCTAAATATTTGACGACCTCCAGTGGCTCAGTGGTTGAGCGCGTTGGTGCTTATGCCAGGTCGTGTTGGTGCTGCCAGGTCGCCGGATGTTGCCACTTGCCACTATACTGATGATGATGACTGAGAGACTCGACTTTGATATACGATCACAAAAATATGAACACATGTTCTGCCATCCACTCACGCGTAAATCACTCACAATACATACACATACATACCTACATGCATTCATAGATTACATACACATAATATACAGTGTGTGTCGCCTCGAGGTTTGGAGACTTTAACAGCAGGTAGATTGGTTTAATTTTATTGAAAAAATACACCCTTTTGGGGGTCGCAACCCTCACCCCTTATGTTTTGGTTAGTACCTTACGTTGAATAAAACTAAATAATTAAGTTTATTTATGACCCACACACATCAAAGGGGTCTCATTTTATTCCTAAGAATATTTTTTACATTATTAAATAATAATTTTATAGCTTACTCAGAAAAAAATCTAAAATTATAATACATCTGAGTCTCAAAAAAACTGTTTTTTTTTTTTTTTTTTTTCTTATTTTATAAATAGTATCTAATCTCGCCCGTTTACCCCAAAATTTTATTTATTGTCAGTATCGATCCAGTCCCGAATCCCGATATGTTATTCTGATATACGTCAAAGCTGTTCTGATTAGTTCATACTCCAAAAATCAGTTTATGATATCAAGACCATTCATCTATAAAAATACAAGAATTGGGGTTGTGGTGACAGACAGACGGACAGACGGACAGACGCACAGCGGAGTCTCAATAATAGGGTCTAAGAGAGAGACCGAGCGAGAGGAGAGCGTAAAAATATGGACAAGACGAATTCGATATTCATTTCATATACACTTTTATCCTTGGAACTCAATATCACTCAGACACTCGACTTATCTTTAGTTTCGGAGGTAGAAAGTTTTGTAACGTTAGTTTATGACACACATACAATGTACGTACATATTCTGGCACAGTAGAGTATACTAACATAGTGCCCTGAACCAACAGAAGGGTTTATATAGCTAATATATTTCAAACTGGTAGATATGGCGCATAATCATTATTATTCTTATGATTTTTTAGTATCTTACTATACTATTACAAATGTGAAAGTTTGCGAGGATGGATGGATGTTTGTTACTCTTTCACGCAAAAACTTAACTGAACGGATTTTGATGAAATTTGGTATGGCAGTAGTATAGAGTCTGGATTAAAACATACGCTACTATTTATCCCGATAAAGTACAGTATTCCCGTGGTACATTTATGCGGGCGAAGCCGCCGGAAAAAGCTAATACAACATACTTCCCAAATACCATTTTGATAAATTCTAGAAATTATACCAGCATCCTAAAACTTTAAGCATATTGTGCAGACCCCCCCACCTCGTATTTTAGGAGTCTGTTTTGTCTAAACATTTTTAGCGCGTGGAAGGTATCCTAATACCTAATTCCGTATTCCCCAGACGAATCTAAACAACGGCCTGACATTGGAGCTGTGGCCTGGTCGGATTTAACTGGGGACAGTTCTAAAGATTTATAGGGCTATATTACATTAAGGAGAATAGATTTTAATTTACGAGTGTTTTATGGAAAAGTTATTTAGTTGTTGTTAGGGTTCCGTAGTACCGACTACGAAGAACCCTTATAATTTCGCTCCGTATGCCCATCTGTCCGTTTGACTCTGCTAACTTCTGTAACCTTCTTATATATAAAAATGGATTGCAATTTCAATGTCTCGTTTGGCTGATTTTGGTCTTGAAATAATTATTGTGAAAGTTCCGGGAAGGTTTTTCTTTGCCTATTCAAAAAATTAGATATCAACCTGTTGTTTCAAAATATACTTTATGCGAAGATATAAATTGGTAAGTACTAAGAAGTAAGAGAGCCTAAATCGAGAGGAAAACAGATTTCAGTTACGACGAAAACTTTTATAACTCCCGCACTGTACGAGTGTTAGAATCTGGAGTATATATATAGTTGAGAACTATCTATATATAGATAGTTCTCAACTTAGAATCTAGGACTTGGGAGTTCTGACAACTTCCCTACGGCCTTGTAGACAAGTTTCAATGTATGGATGTATGTTACTATGGTAGACGTATATAACAAATCATTAACGGATATTTAAATACAAATATAGAAAATATAATCCTACTAAACAAATTACAATACGCTCTTTACGGGGCTGTAAAGATCTTTAATCTCACACATCTGATTGTTTTATGTTATTTCAAAGTAAAGTCTTTAAATCAGTTGTTTCTGTGAGGTTAATGACCTCAAAGCCTTAAAGAGCGCAATTTACTTTTATTTAGTAAAATATATTCTTCTTCAATTTTTTATTATTATACATATATTTCTGCCTTTACGGTTAGGTAGGTTGCAAATTTTTAACGAAATATTAACGACACAGTCTGTACTATCTATTTTTTTCGAACAAAGACCATTCCAAATCTCCATGCCTCGTCATCTTTAGCTGTCATCGCATCATCAGGTGACGACACGATGGCGGGTCTATCAGCATCAATCATCACACAATGTGATGATTTATTTGGCAATACGTTACGTAGTAATTAATGTGTTCGTAATGTGTTTCGAAGGCCGAACAGAATGGAGCTCACTCGCTGGCTGATGTGAAATGACTTAGTGTTTGTCGATCATAATTTGTGTTATAATTGTTAGCGAATTGCGATAGAACTAAGTTTTTGCTGTAGGGTCAATTCACACCGACACGAAAACGATACGCGATATACAGCTGCATTTTTAAGATAGATATTCAAAATTGAACTTTTCTTTACTCTTTTTCATTACACAAGAAGATGCACGTTTTATTGCAAACAGTTTGAATGTCAAGTTGCACCGCGCTGCACGGCGCATGTGCAATGTGTTACTGATGTCATATGAAACCGTGTATATTTACGTGTAGCGAATAAAGTTCAATTTTCAAAAGATATCTTACAAATTGACGACCTCTGTGGCTCAGTGATAAGCGCGTCGGCGCTCAAGCCGTAGGTCGCGGGTTCGAATCCCGCCGAGGGGACAGAAAGTTTTGCTGTGTTCCTGGGTCTTGGATGTGTGTTAAATATATGTGAACATACAGACTACAGTGTAATAAAATTCTTTGTTACGTGTATAGTATAAAAGTATTAAATATATTTCCGTTGTCCGGTACCTGTGATACAGGTTCTTCGGATAATTAGTACAGGACCAGATTGACGCGGTGTGGAGCGTCCACAGATATTATTATTATTAAATGCAGCGTCGCGTATATTACAAACTTCCTTCTTTCGGTAACTAATTATTATCATTGGCACTCAGTCACGAAAAATAAATAATTTTCGCACTTTGATACAATTATACTTACTAGCGTCAAAAATAACTTCTTCCGTTTCACAATCTACTAATAAGACGTGTCGGATAGCTTTTTCGAAAGTTTTGTCGCCGCTTACTTTATACCGAGCGACAGAGACAAAAGATACAAACGGGCTATCATTAGATCGTGGAACAGCCCCTCAGATATCTGTGCCCTTAGCTAAGTCGCCATCGCTAATTACGACTAAAGGCTCACGCGCCTTTGATAATCGGTCCTACTACTATTATAAATGTGAAAGTTTGCGAGGATGTATGGATGTTTGTTACACTTTCACGCAAAAATTACTGAACGGATTTCAGATGAAATTTGGTACGGGATTAACACATAATATGCTACTTTTATCCCGAAAACAGCGGCGGGAAATAGCCAGTACCTACAATATTACCTTTAGTACATAAGTATCTCATGCGCTATGTACTAGAAACCTTACGACTACATGTAAGAAAACCCCTAGACGTCTTAAGTGTAACCCAGTTACTGTAACGAGATATAACTGCAATTGGATTAGCACACGTCTATATACATACGGTATCCAACGGGAACACTGCACTTTTTCGTGATCAAAAGTAGCCTATGTGTTAGTCCAGAGCCTAAACTGCTGACGTCCCCAAATTTCATCAAAATCGGTTCGGTAGCTTTTGCGTGAAAGGGTTACCCGTTCATCCATCCATACAAACTTTCACATTTATAATAGTAGTAGGACATTGTACTTATATGCTTATCTACAAATCCATTCCAAATAGTTTAAAAAAAAACATCTCAACACAAATACTTATAATACATCAAAATCCATAGAAACTTCCAGACAATTATCACGATAAAAACCGATCGATTTTCGTAATAGCACCTCGGGGAATATTTGTGTGCGCGACGCGGCCGGGCAATTGAAAATTAAAATGCAACGGGTGTGTATAATTGATAAGGGGCTCTTTCCCCCTTACCCCGCGCCAAGGGGGGCCGTCACCCCGCACGCGGGGGGGGAAGCAAGTTACCCCGTAGGAAATGCAAATGGCCGCCTCGTTCGCTTGAGTTATGGGCGCAAGTGAATTGCGGGACCTCCGTACAGACATGTGAATAAAAATTAAACGCCTTTTTGGGGTAGATTAACAGGTAATTTAAGTGCATGTGTGTTTCAATGTAAGGTAGATTCAACACGTTAACATATGCGACTTTAAAAACACGACATATTTGAGGCTGCCTTAAATAAGTAAATAAACATTTATTCAACACTTACATTCACTCGTTTACGAACTGAAAGTATGGATCCTGCTAATTAAATCCGGCAATAATACAGTTACGATCCAGTCTGGATATGTTAAAAGTGTTAAAACATCAAAATGGTATTCCCATAAACGTCAAACCAACGTCAAACCCGTTCGGATCGGTCGAAATGCCAAAAATCAGTTTATGGTATCAAGACGATTCGTTTATAATTTAACTAGCCTTTGCCCGTTGTTCCACTCGCGTAAATACAGTAAACGTTTTCGGGATAAAAAGTAGCCTATGTCTTAATTCACAGCTCAAACTATTGCCATGCCAAATTTCATCAAAATCCGGTCAGTAGTTTTTGCGTGAAATAGTAACAAACATCCATCCTCACAAAATTTCACATTTATAATAGAAGTGGGATAAAAGAGCAATTTACGAATTCACAGGCAAAAACTAGCATTATACAAAAGTGATTAGGAATTTTCCCCGCGCAAAATATAACTTCTATACCAGACGTTATTCGGGACTGTCCTTTTGGTGACAGCAAATATGATTTAAGCTGAAAACATTAGCAAACATTCCATTGCTGACGACCCTGGGTCAATTTCTGACCATCACCTTTCCCTGCGCCTCTATTGCGTACTAAAGTGTGTACCCGATGTACACACTTTAGTACGCAATAGAGGCTTTTTCGTAACACTTTCGTAGCAATCACGTAGCGCTACGCCGTAGCAGAGCTAAGAGCTTCACAGCTGTTGCTTTGCCTCGTAACTATGGCTCAGGTTCCGTAGTGACTACAAGGAACTCATATAGTTTCGCTCCGTCCGCCCGTCCGTCTGTCCTACCTCGATAACTTCAGTAAATTAATTATGAATAAAAATAGACATCATTTTGTATAGTTGTAGATTAATAATAATAATATCTATGGACATTTCACACCACGTCAATGTGGTCCCGTGGTAAGTTCTCGGAGAACTTGTGTTACGGGTACCAGACAACGGAAATATATTTAATAGTCTTTGTACTATACATATATTATTACTATATTAGACACATATTTAATACACATCCATGACCCAGGAGAGACCAGAAAAACTTTTTGTTCATTCGGCGGGATTCGAACTCGCGACGACCCCCGGCTCGAGCACCAACACGCTCAACCACTGAGCCACAGAGGTCGTCATTGATACACGTATTGCATGTATACTTTATTTTTGTATCATAAAATTAATATATATATTGGGATGGCTCCTCGTACATTGTGAAGTGGGGAGGAAGTATTATTAATTCCATTCCATCATGTTACGATGATACATTTAGAGGCAAAGAACATGAGACAAGATTATTTTATAATGTAAACCATTTTCGAGTAATTGACTTCCAAAATGGTTTACGAGTTGTGCGTACCCAACGGTTTATATGAACTGTACCCGTGCCAAATTTCATACTCCTCCGTTTGCATAGTTTTAGCAAAAAGGGGTGAGAAGTTTTCGCTTCACGTATTAATATAACATAATGATATTATAATACACACGGCGACGCCTAAATGAATAGACATGACGATAAGGAGCGTGACGACACGTCACTTCGCCACGTCACGCGAAAAGTCACGGTCTGAACTATATTAGACATAGCTTACTTACCTGTTAGTTTATGTTGGGCTGTAATTTTAAGGAATATAATATTAATCTGTTTAATATTCTGAAAACGTGTTACAGATTATTTCAAAAGTGAAAGATAATATTTTGATTAAAACATGCCACTATTATAAATGTGACAGTATGTGAGGATGGATGGACGTTTGTTACTCTTTCACGCAAAAACTACAAAACGGATTTTGATGAAATTTGGTATGGTAGTAGTTTAATAAATAAATAAATATATCTTTGTTGAACACACATGGGACATAAACACAGCTAAAAAGAAAATAAACAAATCGAAAAACAGAATCAAATCCCCACACCACATGTTCAAAGGGAATCCACTCGGGTATCGACCGCGGCGGTGCCGAGGCGCCTGATCTTCCGTGGTCCCTGGATTAAATCATAGGCTACATTTTATCCCGATAAAGTACAGCGTTCCTGTATGGATAGTGTATTTATGCGGGCGGAGCCGCGGGAAAAATCTTGTCTTTTATACTTTACCACCACAGAAGATATTTTCATAAATACATTAGTACCGAGTACAAACATTTTCATTTCGTGAACTTACCTGGAACAAAAAATGTAAGAATTAATTTAAAAAATACATTCCTAAAATTCAGTACTTAATTGCTAAAAATAGCAAAAAAATTATATTGAAACTTCAGGTAATTAATCCCAAAAAATACAATAGCGTTTACCGTCAGGCGATCCTTTTGCTCATTTGCCTCCTATCTATACTGATTTTATCAAGAGGAAAGATTTGTTTGCATTGAATAGGCTCCGAGTCTACTGGACCGATTTTGCTGAAATTTTAGCTCATGCATAGTGTAGACCACGGAGAAGAACATAGGCTACTTTTTACTGCGATAAAATGTACGGTTCCTGCAATATTTTCATTTGCGCGTACGAAGTCGCCGGAAACATCTTGGTCCCATATAAAACAATATTCCTGTAACACTAACGGTGTAAAACGAAGAGTTCCATATCTCTGGCGCATTGCCAGATTGCGGCACACTACAGACGCCAGAGTCCAGATATCGAGAGGTGCCATCAATTCACACGTTAAAGACTGATATAAAACCCACAAATTATACGAAATAGAAGAGGATATTTAAATCTAAGGGCCTGTTTTTGTTTCACAATCTACACTAATATTATAAAGGGGAAAAGTTTGTTTGTTTGCTTGTTTGTAACTACTGGACCGATTTTGATAAAATTGGCACAGATATAGAGTAGACTACGGTGAAGGGCAGATACTACTTATTATTGCGGAAAAATTTACGCTTTCCGCGAGATTAACATTTGCGCGCACGAAGCCGGGGGCAACATCTAGTTTTCAATTCAACAAAACGAAATGCGACGCGGCGCTACATGATTAAGATAGCAATAAAAAATTGTCTTTGTTTACACATCGCTTTACGCGTGCGCTAGCTTATTCGGTGAATTTCAAAACGTACGTTACAAACAGCGATATTTGTTTATTAAGTGAAGTATAATTTGGAAAGTCGTCGTCCAAGTTTTTTACTTACGACTTATGTACCTTTACCTTTTTTACTCGACTGGATTCGTTGCTCAGAAGTAACGAGTAACGTAACGATACTACAGTAACGAGTACTAATTGTTATAATAACGAATAAATACGGGTACGCTTTCTTTCGTTACTTTTACACCTCTACAATACATCCATCCTCACAAATTTACCGTACCGTAATCGTAATTAAAATCGAGTTTTTCATAAAAAGCTTGTTTATTAAAACCAGCTGATGTTTCCCGGCGATTTCGTACGCGCAAAAGGAAACGGGATTTTCCTTACCGTACGAACCGTACATTTTCCCGCCATAAAAAGGAGCCTATGTTCTTACCCGTGGTTGCCTCTATATCTGTAGGTCGATTCTGCTAATTAAATCTTACAATAATGCAGTTTCGATGTCTCCATATATTAAAACTGCAAAATGGCATTCTCATAAACGTCAAAATCAACGATTACGTATCGCGTTTTGATTGGTCCAAACTCCAAAATTCAGTTTACGATATCGAGACGATACATTTATAATTCATTGAAGGTAAATTGGAAGAAGATGGTGAAACGGGACCTTAATATATATTTATAGAAAAAATATTAAGCTAACATTACACGACCCCCTCCGAGTAGTTTAGATAACGCTGACGCTGCATCCTATTCATCTATGCTAGGGCGAATCGTTCGGACAGATGAAGATAAATCCACGATTGTGTGACAATCGCTCGTAGCGACGTAACGCGTCACCACGCCGACGATGCACCGCATCCATCTAACGCAGACAAATCTATCACTATCCGAAGACGAATGAAGATAGATTTGCAATTGCTGCAAAATAGTTTCTTCGAAATTAGAATGTTTTCATTGTTAAAATATCGTGTGATGGTGGTATTTTTTACAGTGCGACTAAGTTCTTAATGTCCCGATGTTTTTCTATGACGACGACGTAAGAAAAATTACGATTCCCCAAAAGACTAGAGAAGCATTAGGCTAAAGAAAGATTAGAGAAGCGATTTTTAATCTCTGTATCAATATATCACCTCATATGTCTTTCTTCATTTGTCTGTCACTAGACACAGATATATTTAAAGGGTTTCGTAAAATCAAGTGACAAAAAATTTGGGCACATGATTTTCTGCTTATGTTAAAACGACAGAAAAAAATTTAAAAGCGGAAAATATCTAGTAATGAAACGAATCTTTGCCGCTGAGGCCGTTGCCCTCACACTATCAGCAGATTCACCTCACAGCTGTGTTCAAACCTCCTTTTAAATTATAAATATTTCGTAAATCGGCTGTGAGGTGAATAAGCTTATAGCGTGAGGTCACACCAAACATCTGAAATGCTTACAAGTGGGCATCGGCCTGACCGAGCATACCATTTCGCTCGGTTGGCGATCTTCCTTTGGGTCTTCCACTATTCCCACACCGGTATTGCGAGACCAAGGTGTTCCTCTCGAGCAGGCCCATTTGCGCCGAAATATAAATAATGTACCAAGGACCATCTTCATACTAGACCGCAGGAGTCGGCGCTGGCGCACATACGCGTCATCTACACGGCCGCTAACGAAACCTCAAATAGCAGAAGTATGTAGTGTCACGCCGAAAAGACTTGTCGCTGCATTGAACGGCTAGCGAGTTTTAGTCGGTTGGGCCGCGACGCTTGCGCACTGTCAACCTTCTTTGTACATGTACCAGCCACGCAAGGACACGGCTGAGTTCCGCTCCTGTATATTATTTGTATTGTAGTATAACTGTGTCCAAGTAACAGCTCACCTTATTGTAAACGATAGGTGTAGTACGACTCTCAAAGTAATAACATACTACTTCCTGGTCCATTAGACCAGAATGTTAGCCATCACTTGTACTTAATTTAGTTCTACTATAATATACGGGAGCTGTTAGCGTTGTGTAGTTAAGGGATGCGTTTAGTGTATTTTTTTATTAGTTATATAATACTAGCACTTTCCCGCGGCTCCGCCCGCGTAAATACAGTATCCCACGGGAACACTGTTATGATCTAGTGCTTATGTAAAGGCAGTTTAGGCAGAGAAATAATTTATAATCTGGAAAAAAAATAGCCTTAGACGCGCTGAGGTCATTAACCTCACAGCAATAGGTTTGAAGAAGAATTTAACGAAGAAGCAAACTTTTCCTAAATAACACCAATACAACAGCTGTGTGAGGTCAATGACCTTAGCAGCGCCGTAAAGAGTGTAATGTAATTTTATTTAGTACATTTCTCGCGAAATTTTTAATAATTCTTCTGCCTAAACGACTCGTTATTAGCAGTAGATCATATGTCCAAAATATTCGTAGTTTATTTTCAACAACCTTATTATGAAATAAAGTAATTTGTAATTATTTCAAGTATTTTCAGAATGGCACGAAGTTTTTCTTCCATTCTTTGTAAACGACAATACCGAGTAAGAGCATTGCGCATTAATTAAAAACTTCCATTCCTTATGAACAGTGTTTGAAAGTTAACAGTCCGATATAATAGTTAATTTTTAACTGACAGTTAAACTAAACTTTTTAATAAAAACTGGAGTGATTTTCTCTTTGTAGTTTAGACTTTTCAAGAGCTTCGTAATGTTATAATTACTAGTATTTTATGTCGGCAAATGGGCAAACGGATCGCCTCATGCTATCACCGCCGCACATGCAATGCCAGAGGAGTTACAAATGCATTACTTCGTTTTTCATTCTCTCTCTCACTTTGCGTGAGTCTCTCTTGTTTTTCATTCTCTCTCTCACTTTGAGATACAAGACGAGCGTTGCCCACGCCAATTTTACCGTTAAGCTGACTTACTTCTCTGGAAGAGCCGGCCTTTTAGTGCCGAAGCATGGTTCTTTATACGTATATCATATTTAATACACACAACGACCCAGGAACACAGAAAACTTTTTATTTCTTCACTAGCGGGATTCGAACCCGCCAGCTTCGGCTTGGGTACTAAATACGCTAACCACAGAGGTCAATTATATAGGGATTCTTCTAAAATATTATGTTTATATTGAATCTAGGCAGATAGGATATAAAAATATAGGTAATACCCATGATGCACAATGTAGTATTGTCTACCTTGTCGTTCTGTAAGACGCGGCCGTTATAGAACGCCAAGGTAAGACAAGAGCATACACCGGCGAATACAGTGGATTAGACCAGGGCTGACACCGGACAGAAAATATATGTTTAAACGTCATAAAAATACTAGTAGAAATGACATGATTATTTATTTTCAATCCAGGGATTTACGAATTTTTTTTGGGGAAAAGCACGACGACCTCTGTGGCTCAGTGGTTAGCACGTTGGTGCTCAAGCCGGAGGTCGCGGGTTCGAATCCCCGAGGTGATAGAAAGTGTTATGTATTTCTTGGTCATGGATGTCTATAGTAATGTGTTTAATATAATAAAAACAAAAAATCTTAAACATATGTATAGTATAAAAGTATTAGGTAAATATACTTCCCGTTGTCTAGTACCCGTAACACAATCTTCGGATATTGAGCACGGGACCAGATCGACGTGGTGTGAAGCGTCCATAGATATTGTTATTATTACTTTGTAATTAATCTTCGCTGTCGTGTTGCATCACACACGCGCCAAATCGTGCGTAAGCTAATGCAACAGTGTGCCAAACGGACCCAGATTGTTTTCAAAATTATTACGTTCATACGGATCCAGAGAGCTTAGCCAACATACCATCGTTAATTACAATGAAAATATATATGGGATTGACATAACGTTCGCTATTGTTGCATATTGACAAAAGTAAGTGTCAATGTCATTTTTGACATTGACAGATGTCATGAAGTAAAGCCTTTCGAGTTAGTTTATTTCAGTTGGCCAAAAGTCTATAAATAGTGTAGACGTATATTATTGTGTTAGGCATATACCTCATATGTAATACGTAGTCAGTGTTAAGCACCAATAAAGGAGAATATAAGGATTGTTGCTGTATTATTATCATCACCACTGAGACACAAGAAGGACATACAAATCAAGATGTCGTAGCCCGCTACAGCTATGTGACATAGCGCGCGATACGTGAAACCGATTTTTTTTTATTACTTCGCCACCTTAATTAGCGATGGCATCTTGGCTAAAGAGTCAGATCTTAATAATATTTTAGCGAGCGTTTAATTTTTTAAGAGCTATTATCTTTAATATCAGGCTATATACATACGCGTCACGGAAATAAACGAATTAGGAAGTTTTAAAAATTATTCATATGACACAACAAAGTTAAAACTTAAACTGTTTCATATCGCGGTAACGGTAATAAGCCACAGATTATTTAACAAAGCGTTTTTGTTGTTATGTATTTATGATACCCGTAACATTAGAAGCCAACCGTACGTGTTACCTTAATATTGGCTCGCCAACACTCCGCCACGCGCCCTTCCAGTACAACGGCGACATGATGACTGTCTGACGTCTGCTGTCACGTCAACTGTCATCTGTGATGTCAGTGCTCGAGACAATACAAACACCTTCACATACACTACAATACCGATGTTTCAAATTTGCCAGGTATCACGCGACGCAGTTATTAGTTTGTAAAACTAGCTTTTGCCCGAGGCTCCCCGCCCGCGTAAATACAGTATCCCACGGGAGCACTGTACTTTTTCGGGATAAGATGTGGCCTATGTTTTAATCCAGAGCCTAAACTACTACCATGCCAAATTTCATCGAAACCCGTTCAGTATTTTTTGCGTGAAAGTGTAACAAACAACCATCCATCCATCCTCACAAACTTTCAAAGTAATAATAGTAGTGGGATTAACTAAATTCGTTACAAATACGCTAGTTTGTATATCAAAACATTTTAGTCCACATTTCTCGCAGTCGACAACCCTATTTCAACTCCGTCTCATATTAATATTTGCTCGAAACATCGCATCCAAATCTCGCATTGTTCAAACATATTACTGTCCCTACAACGTGAACGAAAAATAAAACTAAACAGCTTAGCTGAAGATATTGTAATATGAATAAAATGTACAAAAATAAAAATACTGGCAAGGGTCAGCTCACACCGGAACAAGACGAAACGCGATGCGGCGCTGCATTTTTTAAACAGCGATTCAAAATTGAACACCAGCGTAGCTTCAAATGAGTTGCCGGTTATTTAGACAATCCTTGGACTTACGGTACCCGAACCACTCTAAAAAAACACACCGCAGACATTATTTAACGTCAGTTTTCTGTGAGACCATGGTGTAAGGACACACCGATGTGATGCCGTCCATTCGTGCCGAAGTAGTAGGATACATTCCTCTCGGTTACAAAATTCTGGTTAAAAAGACCTACTGGAGAATATTACTAGGTATATAAAATCACTTGAAACTTTGTTACAGTGAAGCTATTATGTATACAGAATACAGATACACTAGTTTTTGTTTCATTCAAAAATATGAAGTAGCTATATATATATAGGTTTTACACGCGCTCCAAGTTCGGAAAATTTTCTAATCCCGCTAGCAGTAGAGTGACGTCACGCTACACCGCGGCCATACAGCCCGGAGATCGCGCCAAACGCACCGCTCAGTCGCGAGTTACCGTCTCGGCCGATTTAAAGTTAAATAAATATATTGAAAACTAATTTACGTAGTGAAATAACTATTCCACGAGTATTTTCTATTTACCACGGAGAATACAGAAAGCTTGCACTTACGATTATTGTACATTATCCATTGTCAGTCCGACAAAAAAAAAAAAAAGGCAACAAATCTCGAAGGACAAGTATCTACATACAGTTCATGTAAAGTGGACTCTTAGCTTTGAATAATAAAACACATGCAGGCTTAGCGTGCGCACCCTAGAAACACCCGAGAATCGACAAAATAACAGTTTGAAGAAACATTAATGCTATTCGGAGCAAAATAGGTCCGGTCCTATTGTGAGGCAGCGAGGTCGATGCATCGTCCTTATGAAAAACAACATTTATATTCTTCCCGAGCACGAGCTCACAAAATGGCGTCTTTTGACAGCTAAAGCAGAAACGTTTTTCTTATTTCAATGTCAGATAGTCTTGCAATAATGTCAACTACTCCACATACATCATGGCGCGGGCGGTCCAAGGCAAATGGTTTCTTTACGTTCAGTCATTTACTTGAAAATTAGACCATTTTTGATAGACGATTTCAAGGCAGCCATTTTAAAAACATGGCTGTATACTATTTTAAAAATGTTGACTTCTATAGACGACCTGGTTACCATGCATTAAGAACTATTTGCAACGAACTGTTTTGCAACGAACTGTTTTGAATAGAATATTTCTTCTTTAAAATTATTTCTTCGGATCGCCATGCTAAGCCCGCTGGGTAAAGTCAGCCTTCCCCGACGTACTCGTACATACGAAATTATTTAAAACCCACCTGCAACCAACCGCACTTTGTATGTTTGGTGTTCCAACTCTGAATGCAGACATTCTAAATTCTATTATGCTAGTCTGAGAGTGGACTAGCATACCTAGGTGACTCTAGCATACCTCGGAAATGCTATTTCATTTGTACTTACCAGTGGCGTGGGGTTCCTATAACTCCATTCCTATCGGGTTCACTGACCACTTACTCTTGAAGTCCCTCATCCAAATACCTACCTATTGTACAGGCTAGGGTTTCCCTATGAAGTATCTACTTCTAATCTGGATCGCCAGCCTTCGCCACTGATACCTACCATCCCAGGATGAAGTATTCAAATGTTTATAATGTATGAGGCAAATGAGAAAACATATCGCCTGATTGGGAGTGAGTGATAAAGCGGGCACCGTCGCCTAAAGGCTCGAACCGGCAGAGGAGTTGCAGCATTGCCGGCCTTTTAGAGATCCTCACTCACGCTGTAAAAACCATAGCGCACGTGACATTTTACGCCACGTCTCTGTGAAGCCATGGAATTACTCCGATCACGATTAGATTCACGTGTCTAAAGCCATGGCTTTTACTTTTGTTCTAATGCCACCAATTTAAATGTCACTTAATATTATAAATGTGAATGTTTGTGAGGATGTATGGATGGATGGATAGATGTTTGTTACTCTTTCACGCCAAAACTACTGAACGGTTTTCGAAGAAATTTGGTATGGTAGTAGTTTAGGCTCTGGATTAAAACATAGGCTGGATTTTATTCCGAAAAAGTACAGTGTTCCCGCGGGATACTGTATATACGCGGGCGAAGCCGCGGGCACCAGCTAGTGACACATAAATTCGGATTCGAATTCGATCTTTTCGTCAGGGTTTAGAACAGAGAATTCTATATTATAACTTCATATGCCTGTCTGTCTGTCACGCTAATCTACGGAAATATGATAATGTCGGACGCATTAGGAACACAACACTTCCGTCACGAAAACTGTTGCATTGAGCCAATCATACGACGACATGGCGTGTCGCATTATATACAAGGTGTTGCCCGCGACGTCGGCCGCGCAAAAGGAAATTCCGCGGGAACCGTAACCTAAAAGTAGCCTATGTGTTAATCCAGAGCCCAACAGACTACTACTATACCGAATTTCATCGAAATCCGTTCAGTAGTTTTTGCATGAAAGAGTAACAAACATCCATCCATACATCCATCCTCATAAACCTGGGTTTAATTGAAGAAAATATTGGGAATGATGGGAACTATAACCCTGTATATACAATTGTATATAAAAAAACGAAATTAAGTATGCAGGGAGTTTTGGCGGACAACAATCGATCTATCTTCCGTGTTTTATCCCTGAGAAACTGCGCATTTTAGGTTATGTATGTTTTCTCTCTCTTAGTACAATATATATCAATAATTTCGACTCCGTCAACGTCAGTCCCAATGAATAATTGGTACGCGTATGTACAATTTTTGCGTTATGTGCTCGAGGTCGAATCCCGGTCAAACAAATATTTTTGTGATTCTTTATAATATATTATTTGTTGTAAACCTGTTTAGTTTTTCCATATTAAAGTATTTAAAGGTCTCAGGGGGAAAATTTATAATCCCAATATACTGGGAGACGTGAGGTTATGCGCCCCGGATAGGTACATGAAGCGGCGGCGGCGACCGCAGCTGTTGGCGGTTCCGGCAGCACGCACCGGCACCGACCTCTTACAGCAGACGCCGCTGTCTAGCTGATATATTTGATTGTTCATTGAATGACTTACTGAGGCTGCATATTTTATAGTATGTTTTAATTCAAAGATGTCTGAAGTAAGTCGTTAGTCACAGTATTTGTATGAAATTGTTATCTGGATATCTTAGAAATTTACTTTATTAGTTATTGTGTTTTTCATGTTTATTGTTTATTATTAGTTACTTGTCTGTCATATTCGGATAAGGTCCTGTATATATATATTTTAGCTTAGAAATAAATAAATAAATAATATTACTAGAACTCCGAGCAGAGCTCGGTCTCCTAGGTACTCTATAGTAATAGATGCATAACATTACGAGGAAACCGAATTTAATGCTGGCTGAGCCATCTAGTTTAGAATATAATTATAAAAAATTATAACCCGACTGTGTCAATTATTATATAAACACACCGGCATATTTAGCGGAACACAAAAAAATGGTCCATAATTAAAAAAATATGGTTTTATTTTAAAATCTACTTACTACAATTCTTTTGTTATTTAAAGTTTCATTTGTTTTACTTAAAATGAGATCACATTAAGAACAGATTTTGCGAGTAAAGGCTATTTGTGAAAAATGGTACATTTTTGAACTTTTGATGTAACAACCGGGAAAAGTGAAAATGAATATTAAAATAACAATTAATTAAATTAGAAAAATGGTGATTAATATCGCGTATTTCGTCCACGTGCTCTTATTAAAGTTTCTACCCGTCTAGGCATACTGAGAATGATGTTATCGATGGTCTCCTGGGCTAGTCTCCGCCATTCCTCAACTACGGCGATTCGCAGTTCACCCACGTTGGCAGGAGCTGGAATTCTGGACTTAACTTTTCTTTTCAGCAAGTCCCAAACGTGCTCTATTGAGTTCATATCCGGTGATCTCGCCGGCCACTCCATAACAGTGATATTCATATCATTAAGGTAAGCTTGAGTTACCCGAGCGGTATGCGGCCGAGCATTATCCTGCATAATTTTCTTCTAAAACTTCTCTGATATAGCGGTCTGCAGTCAGACTCCCTCTGTCCATCACTATCAAGTCTGTGCGAGCTCCCAAACAAATGCCCGCCCAAACCATTATTGATCCAACACCGTATGCAACTGTAGTTTCAAAATTTGTCTGAATGTATCGTTCTCCTTTGCGTCTGTATATTCTTTGCCTGCCGTCAATTTGATTTAAGAGAATTCTGCACTCATCACTAAACAATACCTTACTCCATTGGTCCGCGTTCCAAAGTCGATGTTCCTGAGCAAAAGTTAACCTGTTTCTACGATGATTTACCTCGAGCCTTGGAGCCTTGGCGGACACAAATGAACCCAAACCAGCTTCTTGGAACCTTCTTCGTACCGTACGCTCACTTACGCTCACTTACACCCCGCACTGCTTCTAACTCATGTCGGGCTTGGACGGCCGTCAAACGGTCCTACGTACACGAAGCCGAATGAAACGATCATCCCTACACGAAGTGCGTCTTTTTCTGCCTTGTCCTGCTCTTCTCACATAAGTACCGGTCTCCCTGAACCGTTGGATACTGCGATGGATCGTTGAAACTGGTCGACGAAGATCTCTGGATATCACTCTGTAGGTTTGACCATTTGGCAATCTCCGTTGGGGCTAAGTCAGGCATAATTCAGTCCTCAACTCCAAAAAGGTTCAGTTGTTTTCTTAATTTGAAAATATTCCTTTTTAAATTAAATGACGTATAAACCAGCCAGCAACCTTATATGATACTGATATCAAACCTTTATTTTATGTTCCGCTAAATATGCCGGTGTGTGTATAATACCTGGGCTGATTGATAACTGGCCGAAACGACGAACTTAAAAAAATGATACGCAAAAAAGGAATATTACATTATATTCTGCCATCTTTTTGATAATAGAACGCCAAATTTGAATTTAATCGAACTGATGGAATTTGTTTGAGAGGACGTAGAACTTTCTCTGTCGTAAATTTTCTTAACAATGGAAAGAAACGAAATTCGTGCGGTGATAAAGTTTTACGTTTTAAAAGAGAAAACAGCAACCCAGATTAAAACCAAGCTAGACAGTGTTTTAGGTAATTCTGCTCCTGCATTGAGTACAATTCACACCTGGGTAACTGATTTTAAACGTGGAAGACAGAGCTGCGAAGACGCCCGCAGGTCTGGCCGTCCAAATGAAGTCAGGAATCCGGACATGATCAAAAAAATTCACAAAATTGTATTGAATGATCGGCGCTTAAAGTTGCGAGAGATAGCAGAGATGGTGAGCATTTCATCTGAACGCGTTTTTAATATTTTGCACCAACATTTGGGAATGAAAAAGCTTTGCGCGCGATGGGTGCCGCGTTTGCTCACTGTAGACCAAAAGCAACGTCGAGTGGACGATTCATCGGAGTGTTTGGCGCTGTTTAACCGAGATCCTAATGAGTTTTTGCGGCGTTATGTAACAGTCGATGAAGCCTGGATACATCATTATACTCCCGAGACAAAAGAACAATCTAAGCAGTGGACTGAGAGCGGAAAACCTGCGCCGAAGAAAGCAAAAACGGTTTTGTCGGCCGGCAAAGTGATGGCGACTGTTTTTTGGGATGCTCGAGGGATTATTTTAGTGGATTATCTGCAAAACGGAAAAGAAATAAATGGAGAGTACTACGCAAGCTTGCTGCAAAAATTAAGCGAAGAAATCCAGAAGAAACGACCACATTTGGCCAAGAAAAAAATTTTGTTCCACCATGACAACGCACCTGCACACACGTCAATGGTTGCAGTCGCCAAACTCCATGAATTGCGGTTCGAATTGCTATCGCATCCACCCTATTGCCCGGATCTGGCCCCGTGCGACTTCCACTTATTCCCAAACCTGAAGAAATGGACTTCCACTTATTCCCAAACCTGAAGAAATGGTTAGGTGGCCAGAGATTTTCATCAAATGAAGAAGTCATTGTTGCCGTGGACGAGTATTTTGAGGGGTTGGAGAAAACATTTTATCAAACTGGTGTAAAGGCATTGGAGAAGCGCTGGACTAACTGCATCGAGGTAGAAGGAAACTACGTTGAGAAATAAATTTATTTTAAATAGATTTTTGAAGTTTTTCTTTGTCGTTTCGGAAACTTATCAATCAGCCCTCGTATATAGCCTATATTACCCGGGCTATTACTACGAATCTGTTGACACCGCATTTAATAAAATTAGATCAGTAGTTTAGGCGCTACGGTGGAACAAACATATATACATACATAAATAGCCGGCCGGCAACGCACTTGTAACTCCTCTGATGTTGCGGGTGTCCATGTGCTACGGTAATCGCTTTCCATCAGGTGATCCGTTTGCCCCCTAATTTTATAAAAAAAAATAGCCGTAGTAGGGTAAAAAGACCCGTGTTGAAAGTGTTTGTAACACTTCTCACCGAGAGATCCTCAATCAATGAAAAGCCTCAAAAAAATGAACGAAGGCTGTGGGGCGAGTGATAAAAATAATGCTAACGGAATACGAGGTGCAAATTATTAATGCCGAACGTCAAAATTGACGGCAGCTATTGACGTTGTGAAAGGGCATGCGTAGGGTTGTCGACTGCTACAAACACTATAATATTATAATCAATTTTTTACCACGGCTCCGCCCGCGTGAATACAGTATCACACGGGAACACAGTACGTTTTCCAGATAAAAAGGAGCCTATGTGTTAATCCAGAGCTTAAATTTGCAATGGTTGTTCCATTGCAAATTTCATCAAAACCCGTTCTGTAGTTATCGCGTGAAAGAGTCACAAAACATCCATCCACACATCCATCCTCACAAACTTTGTCATTGATGATAGTAGTAGGATACGTGACAGGCAATGGTGTACCTTGTGTTTTTGGAACGAAGTTCCTTATCGCGCGTTTCGAAAGGGGGCTAGACGGAAAAAATTAAGACTAAAAGTTGTAACGACACTTTTTGCTATAGTTGTAAGCCGTCTGGCGTGCGCGTTTTTCTCTGTCTGTCTCTCTCTCTCTCTCTCTCTCTCTCTCTCTCTCTCTCTCTCTCTCAATTATTACTAAAATTGAGCCTACTTATTAAGTTTACATTACATTATATTTGTTAATAATAAAAAAATATGATTATAACTTACAAAAAATAAAATTTTATTACAATTCCTTCACTAATTAATCGAAAGGAACTTCGTTCCATCCGGGCGTCCCGCGACACCTCTCAAGTTTTTTTTAATTTATTATATTAATATATATATATAGTTACTTTAAAGGTACATTAAGTCTGTAATAAAGGTTAATTAATACAGATAATGATTATTATACTAAAACAGAAAAAAAATTATACACTATTGCGATCACGTATTTCGCCAAAACAAAACAAAATAAAATAAAATTGGACAGCAAAAAAACTATAGTTTTGGCCTAAATGAGTGTAAACAGAATATACCTACATTCTGTAATCTTCATCCTGCCCAAAAACTTTACTTTATCGTGCACATCAGTGGCGAGTCCAGCTGGTCCAGGGCGGTCCTCGTTTATGGGAAAACCCTAGCTTGTATAAAAGGTTTAAAGGTTTGGATGAGGGTCTTCAAAACGTAAGTGGTAAGTTAAGCCGACGGGAATGGAGTTATAGAATCCGCACGCCACTGGTGTACATTCACAAAGGTGATTAACACGGATTTATGTTAACGCTCGCGAAAGTAAATATTGTAAAATATAGTAAATACTTTTATTACTCGACTAGCTGGCGCCCGCAACTTTGTTTGCGTAGAACTAACGGAAACAGAAGCCAAATAAAAGTAGCCTAAGTTACTCCTTATCTACCAGTGAATGCCCCATGAAAATCAGTCCAGCCGTTTCAGAGATTACCCGGAAGAAACAAACAGAAGAAAGAAACAAACCCGTCTGGTAATTTTTTTAAAATTTGTTTTTTTATTGTATGTTCCATATAAATTTTCATATGCATTTAGTGAAAAGCTATTAATTTGAAATAAAAAACAGACACTTCATTTCATATATTTGTATGGATTTGTTTTTGTGTCAACCCTACACACTAGATAATAAATCTTGCTTATCTGCTCGGGGGTGACTCTGTACTACGGCAACATCGTTAGCGATACACTAGAGAGCGGTCGTTTGTACTATTTAAAACTAGGGCTATACAGTGCACAGTTAACTAGAAACAGAAGAAAAAAGAAATATTTTTTAAAGAATATTTTAACGGTGACAACACTAGTAAATAGCTCAATAAAATGACCAGATGATAAATCTTGGTCGTCTGTTCGAAGGTGATCCTGCACAACATCGTCGTTAACGATACACTAGGAATCGGTCGTTTGTATTTTAGGGCCAGTTTATAGTGAAGTAGAAAGAAAGAAGAAATAAGAAAGATATATTTAAAAAAAAAAATTAAAAAAAATATATATAATAGCACCCACACCAATTTTTGTTTTTTTTCCCGATTAAAAGTAGCCTATGTCCATCCCGGTGGTCTAGTCTATATCTGTGCCAGATTTCATCAAATAGGTCCAGTAGTTTCGTAGCCGATACAAGCCTTTTCTTTTTATAATATAAGTATACGTAGCTATAAGTAGCTGTGACGACGTTATTCTGTCTTAACTGTGAAGTGGAATAAATAAAAACTACACTTAGAACCTACACCTATAACAGCTTCATCCTACACCTGCAACCTACACCTATAACAGCTACATCCTACACCTGAAACCCACACCTATAACAGCTACATCCTACACCTACAACCTACACCTATAACAGCTACATCCTACACCTGCAACCTACACCTATAACAGTTACATCCTACACCTGCAACCTACACCTATAACAGCTTCATCCTACACCTGCAACCTACACCTATAACAGCTACATCCTATACCTGCAACCTACACCTATAACAGCTTCATCCTACACCTGCAACCTACACCTATAACAGCTACATCCTACACCTGCAACCTACACCTATAACAGCTACATCCTACACCTACACCTATAACAGCTACATCCTACACCTACACCTATAACAGCTTCATCCTACACCTGCAACCTACACCTATAACAGCTTCATCCTACACCTGCAACCTACACCTATAACAGCTTCATCCTACACCTGCAACCTACACCTATAACAGCTACATCCTACACCTGCAACCTACACCTATAACAGCTACATCCTACACCTACACCTATAACAGCTACATCCTACACCTGCAACCTACACCTATGACAGCTACATCCTACACCTGCAACCTACACCTATAACAGCTTCATCCTACACCTGCAACCTACACCTATAACAGCTTCATCCTACACCTGCAACCTACACCTACAAAGGCTACAACCTAAACCTTACATCGACATTCTACACCTATAGCTAAATCTACACCGTATATACAAAAATCGGTCCAGTAATTTCAGAGTATATTCATAAACAAAACAAACAAACAAATCTTTCCTCTTCATGATATAAATAGGTATTGATTGTTAATATTATAATACACACTTCTTTTTTTCTTCTCTAACGACACAATACATTAATTACACAATATTGCAACATGTGTTCAACTTCAATCGCGACATACAATTTAATTAAATACATTTCTACATCATTTACAATATAATGTCAGACTAATATTATTATTGCATTTGTAATGCTGTGATCACACTAACGTCGGGTGAAGTCCTACTATTATAATTATGAAAGTTTGTGAGGATGGATGTGTGTTTGTTACTCTTACACGCAAAAACTACAGAACGGATTTTGATGAAATTTGGTATGGTAGTAGTTTAAGGTCTGGATTAACACATAGGCTACTTTTATCCCGAAAAAGTACAGTGTTGCCGTAGGATAGGTACTGTATTTACGCGGGCGGCTAGTGTAGTAGCGGCAAAAAGCTTGTGATTAATATCAATACACCTTTTTGATAAAAAACTTTTTCGCGGTGAAGCACATAAGTAGAGTATAATTTATATTAAACAATTGAAGTTTCTTTGAGCGGAACGAGTACGAAATTACAAAGAATTGCGAAACTGATGTACAGAAATAAAATAGTTTATATTCGTCAGATAAGTACAGAAAAATAACGGGTAAATTTACTGTGAAAATAGGTTATGGGCGTAAAAAGTTATTTAACAGTTGTGCTGTAAAATATTTTTATAACGCATAATCATAAGTAAAAAAACTATCATCCGACACACGACAACTGGTCACTCGGGCCAGTAGTACGAATCTATTGACACCTCATTTATAAAAATCTGATCAGTAAACAGGCGTTACGGTGGAACAAACATACACACTTACATAAACTGCCAAAAACTTTACCTTTACTTTTAGACTCGCCGTAGTCGGGTAAAAAGCAAAAAAAAACTGCTCCGGTGGCGTAGCGCTACTAACAATCATGACAATACTGCTCCGGTGGCGTAGCGCTACTAACAATCATGACAATAGTGCTACGGTGGCGTAGCGCTACTAACAAAAATGACAATACTGCTACGGTGGCGTACGGCAACTAACAATCATGACAATACTGCTCCAGTTGCGTAGCACTACTAACAATCATGACAATACTGCTAAGGTGGCGTAGCGCTACTAACAATCATGACAATACTGCTCCAGTTGCGTAGCACTATTAACAATCATGACAATACTGGTCCGGTAGCGTAGCGCTACTAACAATCATGACAATAGTGCTACGGTGACGTAGCGCTACTAACAATCATTACAATAGTGCTACGGTGGCGTAGCACTACTAATAATCATGACAATACTGCTACGGTGGCGTAGCGCTACTAACAATCATGACAATAAAGATCCGGTGGCGTACCGCTACTAACAATCATGACAATAGTGCTCCGGTGGCGTAGCGCTACTAACAATCATGACAATAGTGCTCCGGTGGCGTAGCGCTACTAACAATCATGACAATAGTGCTCCGGTGGCGTAGCGCTACTAACAATCATGACAATAGTGCTCCGGTGGCGTAGCGCTACTAACAATCATGACAATAGTGCTCCGGTGGCGTAGCGCTACTAACAATCATGACAATAGTGCTCCGGTGGCGTAGCGCTACTAACAATCATGACAATAGTGCTCCGGTGGCGTAGTGCTATTAACAATCATGACAATAGTGCTCCGGTGGCGTAGCGCTACTAACAATCATGACAATACTGCTCCGGTGGCGTAGCGCTACTAACAATCATGACAATAGTTCTCCGGTGGCGTAGCGCTACTAACAATCATGACAATACTGCTCCGGTGGCGTAGCGCTACTAACAATCATGACAATACTGCTCCGGTGGCGAGGCGCTACTAACAATCAACACAATACTGCTACGGTGGCGTAGCGCTACTAACAGTCATGACAATACTGCTCCGGTGGCGTAGCGCTACTAACAATCATGACAATAGTGCTCCGGTGGCGTAGCGCTACTAACAATCATGACAATAGTGCTCCGGTGGCGTAGCGCTACTAACAATCATGACAATAGTGCTCCGGTGGCGTAGCGCTACTAACAATCATGACAATACTGCTCCGGTGGCGTAGCGCTACTAACAATCATGACAATACTGCTCCGGTGGCGTAGCGCTACTAACAATCATGACAATACTGCTACGGTGGCGTAGCGCTACTAACAGTCATGACAATACTGCTCCGGTGGCGTAGCGCTACCAACAATCATGACAATAGTGCTCCGGTGGCGTAGCGCTACTAACAATCATGACAATAGTGCTCCGGTGGCGTAGCGCTACTAACAATCATGACAATAGTGCTCCGGTGGCGTAGCGCTACTAACAATCATGACAATACTGCTCCGGTGGCGTAGCGCTACTAACAATCATGACAATAGTGCTCCGGTGGCGTAGCGCTACTAACAATCATGACAATAGTGCTCCGGTGGCGTAGCGCTACTTACAATCACGACAATAGTGCTCTGGTGGCGTAGCGCTACTAACAATCATGACAATAGTGCTCCGGTGGCGTAGCGCTACATACAATCATGACAATAGTGTTCCGGTGGCGTAGCGCTACTAACAATCATGACAATAGTGCTCCGGTGGCGTAGCGCTACTAACAATCATGACAATAGTGCTCCGGTGGCGTAGCTCTAATAATAATCATGACAATAGTGCTACGGTGGCGTAGCGCTACTAATAATCATGATAATAGTGCTACGCTGGCGTTACTAATAAATATTATATTCATAAAATAACATTGTCAGGACAGCGTAACCGTTTTGTAAACGATTAATGGATTTTATCCATTATAAGATTAATTGTTTATAAGAAGAATACTTTCACTACGATTGGTGACAAGAAATAATCGCCCGATAACTTCTAAGATCTAACCCAACATTTAACAATATCTTAGGCATCTCCGATATTATCCTTAATTAAACCATCGCTCAAGTCATTACAAACTTTATGTCGTTAGAGATAAGGTGCCATTTGCTACAGCCGCCGGCTCAGGGCTGTCACTGGTTGGATTTTAGAATTAATTACGTTTGTCTCTATCGGATCTTCAACTTAAGGATGTGGAGATTTCATCTGGATAAGTGAAATTCAATCCTAGATTCTTAACTTATGTCATTAGAAAAAATATGGTGACCCTGAATGAAACATACAGAGTGTATTTAACCCAACATTAGTCTACAATATTACATAAGTAATTACACTATGCATAACTCAAGTAACAACTCGAACTACGCATGGACACCCTCACACTGCCGTACAACGCGCCGGCTTTGAAAGTCACGCGCCCGCTACACGTTATGCATAGAATTTAAGTATTTTATAGGTTAATCTAATAGGTCATAATATAAAGTCACATGTTTATATTTTTGGAACGAGAATCGAATCCTGATCACGCCCCTTGAATGTCTACATTTGTTTTGGAGACACCTGTACAAAAGATTACTTTGGTTTGGCTTTGAAATATGTCATATTTAGTTTGGTTCTACTGCAGACAATAGACAGTTGTGTATTAATATTCAAAATTATTTAGGTAAAAAAAACGGGAGCATTTAATTATATGGTTCTTAGTGGGGCTTTTTACCAGTGGTAGACTTTTTCTACAATGACGACTTCTGTGGCTCAATGGTTAGCACGTTAGCAAAGAATATATATTACTAACGTAAATATACGTCATTCTGCCGATTTACACGAATGACAGCTCGCGGCTGTGTGTGCGTGAGTTTTTTCAAGCCAGGACTTTCGTTCACGGGGCTGGTCGCTGGTCATTTCGTGGTTTGACATAATTGACAATATTATTTCTATTTGTGATAGATTTGTCAGACGCGGCGTTTAAAATTATTTTACTGTCAACCTTAGGCTTACGTCGACATGGCTGACATTCGCCGGTGCTCGAGCTATCATTCATAGAGAGTATCGCTCTTGTGACGCTAGCGCTTAAACCTTTGGTCGCAGGTTCGAATCCCGCCGAAGGGACAAAAAGTTTTACTGTGTTCCTGGGTCTTGGATATGTATTAAATATACACACACCGGCATATTTAGCGGAACATAAAATAAATGATTTGATATCAGTATCATATAAGGTTGCTGGCAGGTTTATACGTCATTTAATTTAAAAAGAAATATTTTCAAATTAAGAAAACAACTGAACATCACATTTTATGCAATTGTTTTAATTTAATTCAAATACATCTTATCTGGAGCGAACTTCGAGTATTTCTTCCTTCTGAGTTTGATTTAAAATTTCATTGAAATACTGTTTTATGTTAGTTTTTTTTAGTCGCGTATCTTTTTGGAGTTGAGGACTGAATTATGCCTGACTTAGCCTTATACTTACGACTTATATCTTCGTCGAACAGTTTCAACGATCCATCGCAGTATCCAATGGTTCAGGGAGACCGGTACTTATGTGAGAAGAGCAGGACAAGGCAAAAAATACGCACTTCGAGTAGGGATGATTGACGGCCGTCCAAGCCCGACATGAGTTAGAAGCAGTGCGGGGTGTAACTGTAAGTGAGCGTACGGTACGAAGAAGGTTCGAAGAAGCTGGTTTGGGTTCATTTGTGCCCGCCAATGCTCCAAGGCTCGATGTAAATCATCGTAGAAACAGGTTAACTTTTGCTCAGGAACATCTACTTTGGAACGCGGACCAATGGAGTAAGGTATTGTTTAGTGATGAGTGCAGAATTCTCTTAGATCAAATTGACGGCAGGCAAAGAATATACAGACGCAAAGGAGAACGATACATTCAGACACATTTTGAAACTATAGTTGCATACGGTGGTGGATCAATAATGGTTTGGGCGGGCATTTGTTTGGGAGCTCGCACAGACTTGGTAGTGATTGACAGAGGGAGTCTGACTGCAGACCGCTATATCAGAGAAGTTTTAGAATAAAATGTCGTACCGTTTGCCCCATATATTGGTGACGATTTTATTTTTATGCAGGATAATGCTCGGCCGCATACCGCTCGGGTAACTCAAGCTTATCTTAATGATATGAATATCACTGTTATGGAGTGGCCGGCGAGATCACCGGATATGAACCCAATAGAGCACGTTTGGGACGTTTTAAGTTAAGTTAAGTCCAGAATTCCAGCTCCTGCCAACGTGGATGAACGCCGCCGCAGTTGAGGAATGGCGGAGACTATCCCAGGAGACCATCAATAACATCATTCTCAGTATGCCTAGACGGGTAGAAACTTTGAGAGCACTTTTGAAGAGCACGTGGAGGAAATACGTGATATTAATCACCATTTTTCTAATTTAATTAATTGTTATTTTAATATTCATTTTCACTTTTCCCGGTTACATGAAAAGTTCAAAAATGTACAATTTTTCACAAATAGCCTTTACTCGCAAAATCTGTTCATAATGTGATCTCATTTTAAGTAAAACAAATGAAACTTTAAATAACAAAAGAAGTGTAGTAAGTAGATTTTAAAATAAAACCATATTTTTTTAATTATGGACCTTTTTTTTGTGTTCCGCTAAATATGCCGGTGTGTTTATATGTAAAGTATAATAAAAATCTTAAATATGAGTATATAATATAAAAGTAATAGATATATTTCCGTTATCTGATACCTGTGATACAAGTTCTTATGCTTAGTACAGGACAAGATTGACGTGGTGTGGAAGCGTCCATAGATATTATTACATTTTTTTTTCTTCTTCGGTTTCTAAAGCATTGTTCTATACCCACTGCTTCTCACTGTAAGAAATTTTATTCCCTTTTGAATGGCCCAATCTCCAAAATCACCTCTAAACTCACTTCTGACACCCCTACACGCAGATTTAATTAAAAACTTTGGCGTTATCGTCGTCACTATCTCGTCTCATTGACTCCTGATCACCTATTACTGTATACTTACAGAATCGCGACTTCGTCTTGCGGTATCGCCAGCCAACTTTTGAATGTTTGCATAAAAAAGACCATAGCTTACCTGAAACAAAAAAAAAAAGCTAATTATAAAATCGTTTATGTGTAGGTAAAATTATACAAGAAGGAGTTATCAAGTTTTTTATAAAATAATAAGGGGGCAAGCGAGCAGCCGAATCGCCTGATGGAAAGCGATTACCGTCGCCCATGGAAACCCGCAACACCAGAGTAGTCGCAAGTGCGTTGTCTGACTTTTAGAAAGGAGTACACTCTCTTCTTGAAGGTTTTAAGGTCGCAGTTTATTCCAGAGTTTCATTGTGCGCGGCAGAAAACTCCAGGAAAAGCGCACAGTAGAGGATACTTACCAAGAGAACAGAATGGAAGATGGACTTTAATAAAATAAAATATGGCATCGTCAAAATGTTTTTAGGGACTCTCGTCTCTATATCTCACAATAATTTATGTTGTTAGACCTGAAGTACCTAATGATGATGATATCCAATATCAGATATCTATGACGTCAGCGATCCCGCGCCTCTCGTCTATGACGTAATTAAATGTCGCGTGGTGACGTCACGCTCGCGCGCCCGTATCGAGACACAGTATATCATGTAACTGGATACGACAAAACAGGAGAAAGAGAGACAGACGGAAGTAGACGAACAGAAGGAGAAATAAACAAAATGAGAGCTGATGATGATGAATTGTAGTTAAGAGCACTCTCGATCACGGTCAGATTTCAAATAAACAACAAACGCAACCAAATCGGACCTTTCGTTTAGGAGCTACGCAGACACACGGACAGACGGACACATCAAACTTATAACACCCCGGTTTTTGTGTCGGGGGTTAAAAATACATAAAAGGGTCAGTTCACGCCGCAACGATACGCAACGCTGCATTTTTAAGAAAATTGAAGTTTATTCACTACAAAAAAAAATACACGTTCCATATGACATCAGTCGTACACTGCACACTATATTGAACCGTGACAGTTAGACAGTTGAAATTTTCACAGACGGTGTATTTCTGTTGCCGCGCGTAACAACAAATATAAAAAAACAGAATAAAAAAAATATTTAAGTGGGGCTACCATACAACGTTTTGTACGGACGCTTCGAGCGCGAGTCCGACTCGCACTTGGCCGGTTGGTTGCACCATCCATGTAACATACGGCAACTGTTTTATATATATTGTCCGTGTTAGATTCCAGCTGATTTTTCTCCGGATTCACGTACATAAAAACGCCGGTGTCCACGACGCAGCCATTTCTCATCCAGTGGCAATATTTCTCTGTGTCAGTATCGGCCGAGTTTTCAGTAACAGGTGCCGTAGCGATAAAAACCATTAACAGGCTTAAAAGCATCCGAGCGGCAAACGAATTATACAGGGTGACCTGAAATTCGATACATTCCTTTGAAAAACAGACAGTAGACCTCATTTACAATAATATTTTTCATGGCATCCCCTATCCGAAAGTTGATATTTACAAAGTTATTGAAATTTCAAAAAATTTTTCTTTATTTTCGACTTTTTGACTTTGACATGACGAATTTTTAAAAATGTTTGTCTTTTTAGTGTTTTTTTTATGTATTTTAACCGTCAATGAGTCAAATATTATTTTTAAGGAATAAATAGGGACAAACTAAGCGAGAATTTTTCATTATGAGACATGAAACAGAATTTTCTTTTAAGAAAAATGCACATTTTTCTTAAAAACAGGTGATTTTCTTAAAAAAGTTGTATGATATAATACGTACAAATACCTTAAATAACTTTCTTACCTCATAAGCTTCCAAAAAAGGTACAAATATGTACATAAAAATATGAACATGTAATAAACAAAGACAAAACAATCATCAGGTAACGTTATCTCAAGAATTACTCTACCTGAGGCGACCTTTTTTTTCAATTGTTTCCTTTGTTCAAACTTCGGGATGTTTCGGCTACTGTCGTCGCGGCCCTTTGTCAATGAGTTACCGACTGGCTTAGAGAGCAAATTTAGTAGCTAATATTAGTTTTAAGTCAACTATTGTCGTGTACGGACGTATTGTTGCTTTAAACTACACCCTTACTTCTACTTGTGATTTTTTTGTATCGCGATGGCTGCTTTTGAGTACGATGAATACGCTGACATCTTGTTTTGTTACGGACTTTGTAATGGTAATGCTGCTGCTGCACGAAGAACATACGTTGAACGTTTTCCGAATCGACGAGTGCCAAACGTTAGAGTGTTTTCAACAACATTTCGACGAATTCGGGAAAGCGGCAGTGTTGATAGAAGACGTGGCGATTCAGGCAGATCTCGTTTGTATGCTCCAGAAGAAGAAGAAGAAATTTTAACACTTTTTCAAAATGATCCTTCTATTTCTACAAGAGCGGCAGCTAGAAGACTTGGATTGAGTCAATGGAAGGTGTGGTTTACAGTACACACAGCGCGTCTAGATCCATTTCACTACACACCTGTCCAAGCGTTGGAAGAGGGAGACCCGGTTAGAAGAATGGAATTCTGCCGTTTTATGATAAATGCAGACATGGAGGATCGCAATTTCTTCTCAAGAATATTGTGGACGGATGAATCGAAATTTGACCGTGACGGGATAAACAATTTCCACAACACACATTACTGGGCACCAAAAGGAGAAAACCCCAGGATGAAAAAAGAAAGGGCCCATCAAACCAGATTCAGTCTAAATGTCTGGATGGGTATAATTAATAATAATTTAGTTGGACCTCATTTTTTGCCTCAAAATTTAAATGGTGAAATGTACGAACATTTCCTAAGAAGAGAGAAGAGATTACTGGTTTAATGGAAGATGTGCCAATAGCAACTCGTCGTAATATGATTTTCCAGCATGATGGTTGCCCGGCCCACTTCCGTCTCGGCGTACGCCAGTAGCTAGACCAAACTTACCCACATCGCTGGATAGGTTGAGGCGGGCCAATTCCTTGGCCAGCACGGTGTCCCGTTTGACCCCGTGTGATTTTTATCTTTGGGGTCATATGAAGGCTTTGGTGTATACTACACCCATAACTACTGTAGAGGAGCTCAGAAGCTGCATAAGAAATGCAGCAGAAGAAATCAAAACTAGTCTCACTACCAGAATAATCAAAACAGAGGTACGGAGAAGACTACGGGCCTGTATCAGAAACAGAGGTTCACATTTTGAACAAGACCTAAAGTAGAATATTTATTATTAAATTTAATTAAACATTGATGTTTTTTAAACACAATAAACGTAATTAAATTCAAGTTTTTCCTTTTATTTTAACCTTATCGCAAATAAATCGATTTAGACATTATTTCATTTTACTTCTAATATGTTTACTACAACTTCATATTTTTATGTAGACATTTGCACCTTTTTGGAAAGCTAATGAGATAAGGAAGTTATTTAGAATATTTGTACGCATTTTATTATACATTTTTTTAATAAAATCACCTGTTTTTAAGAAAAATGTGCATTTTTCTTAAAAGAAAATTCTGTTTCATGTCTCATTATGAAAAATTCTCGCTTAGTTTGTCCCTATTTATTCCTTAAAAATAATACTTGACTCATTGACGGTTAAAATACATAAAAAAATCACTAAAAAGACAAACATTTTTAAAAATACGTCATGTCAAAGTCAAAAAGTCGAAAATAAAGAAAAAATTTTTGAAATTTCAATAACTTTGTAAATATCAACTTTCGGATAGGGGATGCCATGAAAAATATTACTGTAAATGAGGTCTACTTTCTGTCTTTCAAAGGAATGTATCGAATTTCAGGTCACCCTGTATATCAGAAATGCATTGTGCCATAGATATAAGAATTGAATAGATATTCGTACACGTAGAAAGACGGCAAACGTACATTTTGCAGGAAAAAAGTATGAATCAAGACCAGTTTTTTAGGGTTACGTGTCCAAATGGGTAAAAACGGGACACTGTTACTAAGACTCCGCTATCCGTCCGTCCGTCCTTCTGTCACCCGGCTGTAGAACAGCCAATCATCATCATTCATCATTAACAGCCATAGGACGTCCACTGCTGGACGACCTGATCTTTGGCCTCCCCCAAAGATTTCCACAACGAACGGTCCTGGGTCACCCGCAACCAACGGCGGCCCGCGACCTTCATAAGGTCATCGGTCCACCTAGAGGGAGGCCGTCCAACGCTGCGCTTTCCAGTTCGTGGTCTCCACTATAGAACCTTTACTCCCCAGCGGTTAACAGTTCCACGAGCGATGTGGCCTGCCCATTGCCACTTCAACTTGCTGATTCTGCGAGCTATGTCGTTTACTCCAGTCCGTCTGCGAATTTCCTCGTTGCGGATTATAGCATAGCTCTCTCCATCGCTCTTTGAGTGACTTTGAGCTTATTTAAGAGGCCAACAGTGAGGGACCACGTTTCACATCCATAAGACATCACTGGCAACACGCACTGTTCAAAGACCTTTGTCTTTAGGCACTGAGATATTTCGGACTCGAAGACGCTGCGTAGTTTTCCGAACGCTGCCCATCCGAGTTGGATTCGTCGTTGGACCTCACTATCGAAGTTGGACTTGCCTAATCGGACTGTCTGTCCCAGGTAGACGTATTCGTCAACAACTTCGATTTTAGAGTTCCTAACAAATACTGGAGCGGGTACAACATGGGCATTAGATATAATTTTCGTCTTGTCCATGTCCATTTTAGACCCACTCGTTGGGAAGCTCTATCGAGGTCACCGAGCATGGCGCTAAGGTCTTCCAGCGATTCTGCCATTATGACTATATCGTCAGCAAACCGAAGGTGAGTGATGTATTCGCCATTTATGTTGATGCCGTATCCTTCCCAGTCTAGGAGTTTAAAAAAATCTTCCAGTGCTGTGGTGAAGAGTTTAGGAGAGATGACATCTCCCTGCCTTACACCTCTCTGCAATTGGATAAGTTTCGTACTTCCATTCTGTACTCGGACCGACATGGTGGCATTGTTATACAAACACTTCAACACTTCTATATAGCGATAGTCAATGTGGCACCGCTGAAGAGACTGAAGCACCGCCCAGGTTTCGAATCGAAGGCTTTCTCATAGTCCACATACGCCATACAGAGCGGACGATTATATTCCTCCGATTTCTCTATAATCTGGCGGAGTGTGAGGATGTGGTCTATGGTGGTCTATTGCCTTTTCGGAAACCGGCTTGTTCGGGTGGCTGAAAGTCGTCGAGCCTGAGCGCGAGACGGTTCGTGATAACCCTCGAGACCATTTTTTAGATATGGTTCAAGAGCGAGATCGGTCTGTAGTTCTTCAACAAGGTATTGTCTCCTTTTTTGAAGAACAGCACCACAACGCCCCTGCACCATGCCTCAGGTGTGGCACATTCGTGTATGACGGAATCGAACAGTTTCTGGAGGACTTTGAGTACCGGTTTTCCACCCGCTCTCAGAAGTTCTGTCGTAATTCCGTCTTCACCTGGTGCCTTGTTGTTCTTAAGCTGTTTGAGGGCCATCATAATCTCGTACATGCCGACGTCCGGGATATCCTCGGTATAGTGTCGAGTTAGCTTGGCTCTTGGATCTTTACCCGTGCTGATAACAGGTGTCCGTGTCGATGTGTACAACTGTCCGTAGAACTCTTCTATCTCCTCCAAAATCTCTGGCTTCGACGAGATGATCTTGCCTTGATCGGTCTTCAGCTTCGTCATCTGGCTTTGTCCGATACGACAGTTTCTTTGCGAACACTTTAGAGCCCTTGTTTCGCTCAATCGTTTCCTCAATACATCTAGTATTGAAGGAGCGTATATCGTGTCGCATGGCCTTGGTTATCTGTCTATTAATCCGTCTATATTCTGACATGTCAGCTGAAGACTGCAATCTCATTTCTCGCCTTTGCGCCATGAGTTCCAGAGTTCCATCGGAGAGCTTTTGAGTTCTACTTTGGCGTCGGGTCTTATAGAATTTCGACCCAATCGCATGGACAGCTTCCACAAACCTGTTGTTTATATCGTCCACAGATTCGCACTCGCCTAGGCATTTGAAGCGATTTTGGAGCTCGAGTTGGAATTTTTCGGGATTTTGGATATTGGCAGCGGTGGGTCTGATCGTGGACTTCATCAGACTAGACCTATCCAGCTTAACGTTTAGATTTAATGTGCCTCTTACAATGCGGTGATCGCTACCGGTCTTAACCCTGTTGATCACAGAGACATCATTAAATATACGCCGCTTGGTCGTCATAATGAAGTCGATCTCATATTTTGTGGAACCGTCTGGGCTGACCCAGTTCCACTTCCTGGTAGGCTGCTTCTTGAAGAAGGAGTTCATCATGAAGAGTCCCTCCTTCTCCATGAAATCAGCCAGTCTCTGCCCCCTTGGGTTCCGCTGCCCAATTCCATATTGTCCCATTCTCAACTCATCGCTTCGTTTGCCCAGTTTCGCGTTGAAGTCTCCCATCACAACCGTATAGTGGGTTGGTGAGGTATGTATGGCTTTAGAAATGTCCTCATACATAATCTCAACTTCATCGTCAGGGTGTGTCGAAGTAGGTGCGTATACCTGTATAACCTTGATCGAATACCGACTGGTAATTTTGAGTTCCAGGTATATCACCCTATTCGACACACTCTCGATCTTCACTATGTTGTTGACAAGAGACTTGTGGACGATAAACCCGACACCACCTTCGGATTTACGTTCTCCTTCCCGGTAGTAGAACAAGTTGCCAGATTTGAGAATTATCGTGTCCTCGCCCTGTCTTCGGACTTCAGATAACCCTATGATATGCCATCGCAACTTGTCCACTGCTTCTTCCAGCTCAGCAATCTTCGAATCTTCCGTCAAAGTGCATGCGTTGTACGTTGCCAGGTCGAGTCGTCGGGGGTGGTAGCCGAAATTCCGGAGATTCTTCGCACCCCCTGCCCCGCCGTTCCCGTAGCCGCTACCGTAGCCAGGGATAGCGGGGCTGCCGGTGACTAGGGGCCGTGGCCGTTTTGTGATGTTCATTTGGGGGGGGGGGGGGTTTGCCGTAGTCACCCTTGGTACGCTTGGCAGGCGGGTTGGTGACCGCAGTGGTGTATACCTACTTACTCAGACGGACGCTGCTGCCCAGTCGCCTGCTCGGTCCGGGTTTGTCGCCTCTTACGACACGCTTTTCCGGACGGCGGTGGGGATTTGTATTCTTTCTCCGTCCCCATACAGTAGAACATGAATCGTGATAATCTTACGCATATTTACGATTTTAACAGAATCAAGAATGATAAGACTCTTAGAATTATACAAAAAAAAACAGTTTTTTTTTATTTGTAACTATTACATACAAATTAAATAGTTATAACCTATTATTAAACGCGCCGCGACACGTCTCGGTGTGAATTGACCCTTTACCTCTGCTCTCGTTTTCAACTTTTTAATCCTGCCGTATCTGCCCATTCCAACTCTACGTCAATACAAACTATAAAAGTTTCCCCATCAGCTGTAATTTGGTTAAAGAACTCAGCGCCAGCAAGAAAAACTCCTCGCCTCCATTATTTTATATTTAGACTTGCAAACTAAGTGGGACTCAGTTGAAAACATTACCAGCTTATTCTCCGGGTACGTTTTTAGGGATCCGTAGTATTCAAGGAACCCTTATAGTTTCGATCTGTCCGTACGTCTGTCTGTCTGTCCGCATTTCTAACTTCTGTAATTATGCGTATAAATGTATAAAATTTGGTATATTTAAATGTGTATAGACCTCGTTTTGGCATCATAAAATAATAATAATTTTATATACTAGGGGTGCATACAAGTGGGGATGATAAATATTTTCCCATCATGTGGGGTATCGTCGAATAGGTATTAAATAAAAAAGTAAATAAAAGCAAGGTTTCATAGGTGACTTTTTTACAATGTCAACCATTTTCGAGTAATCGGCCTCCAAATTGGTTTGTAAGTTGGTCCCCCTCCCCCCCCCCTAGCATTTCTAAACTATAAGAGATAGAAACTTGTAAGTTTCCATGCTGATAGATCATGCTAAAAACTCTATAGGAAAATTATTTGGAGCGAAATCAGACAATAACTTTTTAAGTTATTTAGAGAAAATCGCGCATTGATAGTTACGGAACCCTCCTTAGACATGTACTGACATGCTCTTGGTTAGGTTATATTTAATTGGAAAATCGGCTATAACTCAAACTCTACTTAAATTTAGAAGCACTTAAGTAAAAAAAAGTCATGATGAACATTGTTATCTACTTCATATTCCCCAAACTAAATCACTGAATATTCCACATCAGACACGTGTGATATTTAAGGTTTGGTGAAATCAAGTACGGATATTTTGGGCATATTATGATCTACTGCTTATGTAAAGTCGTTTAGGCAGAAAAAATATTTCAAAATTTGGAATATTATATATCATAATATATAAAATTTCATTGCGCTCTCTAAGGCGGCTGATTTCACTAACCTCACATAAACAGCTGACTTTAAAGCCAAAGCAAAGTCTTTGCCTAAATAATATCAATTCAATCAGCTGTGGACTTCCGTAGCGCCGCAACGAACGTAATGTAATTTTATTTAGTATTTTCTATTTCGAACTTTTTAAATTATTTTTCTGCCCAAACATCTTTACATAAGCAGTAGATCGTATGCCCAAAATATCCGTAATTGTTTTTACCGAACCTTATATAGATACAACAAGTTTCCCTCGATCAGGCATAAGATGAAAATCGCTTCAGAGCGCCGTTGAATCGTGCGCACGCACACACACTCACGTGTAAATACGTAGTTCGACCACGTCTGCAGTCGTTGCGGTCACTTCCTCTGAGTTTAAATATTTTGAAACTGGAAAACTGAAACTGCAAAGGAAAATTTTAGTAGCTGGTCGAGCAGGAACATTGAAGATATTGTACATTTCCCATGAGATCACACGCGACGACACCTCGTTTATGTACTTTGAAAGAGTTCAAATGTTGTTTGTGAAATGTAAAGATCCACTGCTTACACGAGGACAAAATACTGTAAAGGTTTTAAGAGAAAAATAAAAAAACCTAACCAAGAGCATGTCAGGACATGTCTGGGGAGGGTTCCGTAACTATCAATGCGCAATAGGTTTTCTTTGAATTACTTCAAAAGTTAGTGTCCGTGTAATTTCGCTCAAAATAATTCGTTCCTAAAGATTTTTTAGCATGATCTATCAACATGGAAACTTACAAGTTTCTCACTCTTCTAGTTTAGAAATACTAAGTAACTGAGCACCAGAGTAACTTGTGAACCGCTTTGGAGGTCGATTATAATAAAATTATTATAAATATTATAAAAATGTCATGTCTGAAATCTCGACGCTTTTATGTAAAAATACCGCCGTTTTCGTTTCAAAATAGAGCAATAGAGAAAATATGTTTGACATAAATTTGCCCAAACAAAATTATTTTGCGGTATAATTTAACATAACGTTAAAGCGAAACCTACAATCATCTGACAACTGACATACATAATTACACTATGGCGCCGCGTCACCTCACCACGACACAAACAAAACCATCTCATCAACGATTATGATAGCAAGCGTTTTGTACAGAGACATTTCACGTCCACACACACACATAAACTTTTATTACTCCATAAAAGTTCAATTTTATTCGATTAAACTGCAGCTCGGAATGGATTTTAATATTATAGTACCTATTTCCCTTTTTTCGTTATAAATTTAAGCGCGTGTGCTGTTGTGAATTTAAAAAGGTGAATTATATTTATGGAGTTAACTCCTTAAAAAACGATTTTCATATATTACAAGCCCGGGGTATGAAAATCTATGGGAGTAAAATCGAATGTCACACGGTCACACGGCCACACGGTACGGTGTCGCACGATGTTAGCCGAAGATGCGTCGGTCGCTTTGCATTGCACAACAAATTTTACTTTTCAGAGTAAACTCCAGTCGTGCATCGGAGCTGACACACACACTTTTTTACCAAAAAGGTGACAATAATAACAAAAATCGGTTGTCCGTAAAGTCAGTTTACTGACGATAGTTGAACGTGACAACGTCATAACGAATGGAACAGAGCGAGGTAACGACGCATGAGTCATGTTTAGCGAGGTAACGCCGGTAACGCCGCATGAGTCATGTTTTTTCGTGCGTGCAGCCGGCGTCATCGAATTATAAGATGTTATCACGTCAAAAGAAGCGTTTCAATATTCGGCCTTATAGGGTCAGCTCACACTGTGACGAAATTTTAAGATAGCGATTAAAAATTGAACTTTATTCGCTACACAAGAAGATACACGTTTCATTCAGATGCAGCTAGAAATTCGAACTCTTGCAATGAAACGTGTTTCTTCTTGTGTAATAAATAAAGTTCAATTTTCACATTTCAAATCTTAAAAATTCAGCGTCGCATCGGGTCTCGTGAGTGAACTGACGCTAAGTTTAATATGGTAGAATCACAAGCGATAAGACAATAATAGAGCTGCGCACGTAAATTTCGAAACTGCGTTCCAAACCGCGGATGGATCTGTGCGGTTTGGACTACGGTTTAGTTCAATACCACCACGTATATATGTTACTTCTTTACAGACACAGCACAGCACCATTACCGTGTTTATATACCTACTAGATGTTACCCGCGACTTCAACACACACAAAAGGAAATACCGCAAAAATCGTACATTTTGCCGCAATAAAAAGTAGCCTACGTCCCTTCCCGTGGTCTATTCTATATCTGTGCCAAATTTCATTAAACGCAGTCCAGTAGTTACAGAGTTACGGAGGAACATATTCAATGCAAACATACAAACAAACAAATCTTTCCTCTTTATTATATTAGTATAGATATAGATGAAAATTCGCCGCTATTACATGTTTTACGCTTGTGACTCTACCATATTCATAACAAGGGGGACATAGTCAATCGTGTCCTTCGTATTGTATACATATCAATGGAAAATCACCACGTATACATGTCAATGCTCGTATATCGTATCTCGCTCCACAGAACACGCGGGAACTCTCTAATTATACGAACCGGTGAGGCAAGAGGAAAGGCCAAGTGCAAGTTGAAGTATAGAAATAAGGGGTTCCGTGCAAACATTTCAGCATCATTTCTAATCTGAAGATCTAAAATGGCCACATATAAGTAGTGAATCGCAATAAGAAATATCATCTTTTGAATACATAATCCTTACTAATATTATAAATGTGAAAGCGTGGATGTTTGTTACGCTTTCACGCAAAAACTACTGAACGGATTTCGATGAAATTCGGTATGGTAGTAGTTTAGACTCTGCATTAAAACATAGGCTACTTTTTATCCCGAAAAAGTAGTGTTCCCGAGGGATACTATACTTACGCGGGCGGAGCCGCGAGCAACAGCTAGTGTTTCATAAATGTTTCTGTTTTAATGTATTAGCTTGTGCTAGCAATGAAATAATTCAAACGAAATCTAATTACATACATACGTGAAATAATAATAATATCTATGGACGCTTCCACGCCACGTCAATCTGGTCCCGTGGTAAGTCCTCGAAGAACTTGTGTTACGGATACCAGACAACAGAAATATACACATATTTAATACACATCCATGACCCAGGAACACAGAAAAACTTTTTATTCCTTCGGCGGGATTCGAACCCGCAACCCCCGGCTTGAGCACCAACACGCTCAACCACTGAGCCAAGTCATGTCTTCAAAAGTGAAAGAGAGTTGTTATTTTTAAATGTTGAAATTGAAAAGAAATTTAAAAAAAATATATAGGTAAATAATAAGCCACGCAAATTTACAGTGGCCTATACATTACCTATACAAAATATTTTAAGTGCATTATACATTTTATGTTTATAATATGTTGGGTTTCCCGTCTTCACTAGGGAACCCCAAAATCTGTATTATATAGGGCACTGTGTTGGAGAATTTCAAATTGTGCTAATACCATTTTATCTTGTTGTCTTTTATATTCGCATCATTTTATACACCGGCAAACGAGCAGACGCATCGCCTAATAGTTAGCGATTACCACCGAATGTGATTCACTGCAATACCAGGGGCCACAAGAGCGTGGCTGACATTTTTTTAAATCAGAACCGCATTGTAATAAAAGCAAGCGATTAATGCCGTCAAATAATACCCGTAATACCAGAGGAGGTGCAGGTGAGTTGCTAACACAAATAACTGAACTCGAACTTACAGAAAAATCCATTTCTGCCCGCGACTTCGTACGAAAACCCGTAGAACCGTACATTTCGTTACGATAAAAAAGTTACCAGTGTATTAATCCAGAGTCTAAACTACTAGCATACCAAATTTCATCAAAATCCGTTCAGTAGATAGTTGTAGCTTGAAAGAGTAACAAACATTCTTACATAAAAACTTTCGCGTTTTAGTTACTAGTGCCCCCCTGTAAACGAGTAGTTCTAATAAACTTTAAAAATAAAAATAATCACAAATCATATATTGTTGCACAACGAAAGAAATAACATACATAGATTAAAAATGCGCAGCATCCTAGAGATAAGACCTAGCTAGATAGACCCCCCCCCCCCCCCCAACTGCCGTCATACTAAATTTCATGGTGATACCTGCAGCCATTTTCGAGAAACCGATTGAATTTATACAAGATTGTCTCGTTTAGAGTATAAGATAAGTGAGGATTTTATATTTAGTTAAAACATTAGATAAACGTATAGTACTG
The DNA here is from genome assembly GCA_037179445.1 of Phengaris alcon alcon. Lineage (NCBI taxonomy): Eukaryota > Metazoa > Arthropoda > Insecta > Lepidoptera > Lycaenidae > Phengaris > Phengaris alcon. Next base: position 1,644,025 of record JAYRCH010000034.1, read on the forward strand.
TAACATTAACTATTATAGGCTTATCGCTGCATAAAAGGAGTTTTATCTTCATACAGACAAACGTACAAAAGTACTAGCATACAAAATTAACATATAGATAAGCATTTCTTGGCAAACACTTGGACAAAAACGCGAGCAAGGATTATAGGGTACAGCGCATTTTTGTGTTATCATTTGCCTATTACATTGCAATATACATTGCTGTGGGTGTGGGATTTTGTTTATGATAAGTGTAACTTTCTTATTTTTACAAAGTAAGACTTGTGATTTTTTTTTTCTCAATAGTGATAAAGTAAACTGAAAAACTTAGAAGAAAAAAAAATATATTTATGAATTTTGTTTCAAGCGTATTTTGGAAGAGTCGCTTGACAGACAAGGACAGAACATTGTACAGCTTATCCATGTGTAAATTATTAGTAAGGGGGATAGTGAAAACCTCCGAATATTCTTCCATTTTACCTACCTAATTAGACAGCTTATGTATGTTCACAGTAAAAAAAACTATACAACAGGCTAGGGATAGATTTTTTTTTTTTTTATTAAATAAGGGGGGCAAGCGAGCAAACGGGTTACCTGATGGTAAGCAACTACCGTCGCCCATGGACACTCGCAACATCAGAAGAGCTGCAGGTGCGTTGCCATGGATTTCTATCCTAGTTTCATCTATCAAAATCAAATGAAATTAATTTGTTATTTATATAGTTTCTATCATAAGAAATACGAATACAACACTATTTTGTTATATAAATATGCGATTTATTTATAATTTCGAAAATAAAACTGTAGTTTCATTATTTGTATGCCACGTGACCGAAAACGCCAGCCGCCATATTTTTCTTGTAAGTGACGTCATAAGAACATAATCAAATCGAATAAACAACAGCGAAAGTTAAATCGTAAGTTGATGCACTACACACGCACATACGACATTTGTTTGTTTCTGTTCTTGTGACGTCACGATAATGGCGGCTGTCATTTTGGCGCAAACATTAATATATTTTTTTTTGCATAAAGAGATATTATTGCCAGGAAATAAATATACTAGTTGACCATCGAATCGATACGAACATTTTAAAATATACCTATTGGAAAAAAATATAGAATAGCCTATTACTATGCACTATTTCAGTTTCAGACTATTATCGATATGCTTACGTATAATTTGGAAATTTTTTGGCCTTTTTCTCTTTTCTTTCTGGAATTATTTGGCTACATAGCAAACAAAGGACAGGCAAAGTAGATGGTCGCCGCCCGCAGAGGTCGAAGTCCAATCCGATGGTCGGACCATACTGCAAATGGTCGCTATAGATGGCGCAAAATAGTCACAAGCAAAATTATTCCGCGGGGGAATCACGACCCTCGGCAATGAGTACGACGTGAGGGGGAGGAATTAAGTTTCAATACGTTTTACTATGAAGACGAGCAGAGCGAGCGATTCTTTCGGTCGCTAACCGCATATAAGTTCCAACCGCCAAGTATTCTCCCCAACCGTTATTAGTGTCCAAGTTTAATTCGCCCGCGACCGTTTCCGGCGTCGAGCTTTCGGATGCAGCTTTAAGCTCGCCGCGAGACGAAACTCGACGAGCTTTTCCGACGAAAGCTCCGAGGTTTTTGCTTCGTCGAGCGTTAAAGCCGTGATGTAGCTTTTTATTTACAACTTGATTTCATAATAAGTTTGGTAACGAGTAATGACTAACGATCTTTTAAACTCTACTGAATATTATAAAGATGAAAGATTTGTTTGTATGTTTGCATGGAATAGGCTCCGAAACTACTGGACCGATTGTGATGAAAATTGCCACAGATATAGAATTGACCACGGGGAAGGTCATAGGCTGCTTTTTGTACGGTTTCCGCGAAATTACCTTTTGCGCGCACGACGTCGCAGGTAACATCTAGTGAGTTACGACCGCGTTGGTATGCGCTACCCTCTCTTGCAATCTTCTCTCTAGTGGTTAAGTGCTTTGGGTAATATACGGAGAATAATGTGGAGTGGAGGGTAGATTGAAACATATATGCGGCCGAGTTAGTGAAGGGCCGACCGCAGATTGTAATCGTAATGTGGAGATATTGGATGAGGGCGATGAAAAATACACGAAAATGACATATTTAATATTAAATACACCGTGTAAGTATCGTAACTCGTATAGTAGGCAAGTGTCTGGGTAGCCGAGCCTCGCTCGGAGATCTGGACCACAATTCTCGTATCTATAGTAGAGTTTCAGTTTACTTTGATTGTAGTTTATAAGTGAAGCGACTTGTTATCGTAAACTGATTTTGTGAAGTTTGGACCAATCAGAACGCGTTTGATGCTGGTTTAACGTTTACGAGAACACCGGTTTGACAGTTTTAGCGTAAGCGGAACTTGATTGTAATTGTTTTATTGCAGGTTTTATTTAGCAGAATTGACCCTCTGATAAATTTAAAAAAAATAAAAAGACATAATTCTTGCGGTGATACAAAATCAAAAAAAAAAATATTTATCTCACCGGGATTCGAACTCACCACATTCGGAACTTTCGAACAAAGCAAAAATTATACATACGCATACCAAAATGCCAAACGGCCTGACATAAACAGAGTCGTAATTATCTATATATATTATTGCACGACGAAAGAAAAAAAAATATAGGTAGCTTATATACGCGCAGTTTCCCATGAATAAGACCTCGAGTCGATTCGAATTGAAGATCGATTTTTCTCGCCCAAAACTCCTTGCATGATAAAATTCGAGAAACCGATTATATTTATAGAAGACCGTCTCTTAAAAAAGCAGCACATAGGCTGTATTTCCTCCACAAAACCCATCAGGTCAGGGAGAGCAACGCAAAAAAGTCGTGGCAACTTTTTACATTTTTTTCAATTAACAAACAAAAGGAACCTTAAAAGTTAAAACTGGCGAAGATTTAAAAACTCCCTGTGTAGACATTTTTATGAAACCGTACCAAGTTTTGAGTCAATTTAAACGGTTTGCGACGAAGATTTGTGTCGTTAGATATGCCCGTAACTTATTGCGACACATTATAATTGTATCACAACTTAATGACCTACCCGAGAGCATGTCAGGACATGTCTAAGGAGGGTTCCGTAACTATCGACGCGTAATAGGTTTTCTTTGCATTGCTTCAAAAGTAATTGCCCTATTTCGCTCAAAATAGTTTTCTTATAGAGTTTTCTATCAGTATGGAAACTTAGAAGTTAGTATCTTCTATAGTTCAGAAATACGAATGGGGGGCGCTTTTACATGCCATATCCTATCTATGACCATACTGCCTATCGTCCAATCGGCACGACGCAGCTTAACTGCAATATACAACGGTACTGCGTTTTCCAGTGTCATGGCATATCTAACAAAATAAATCTTTTTACATCCAAAAGCTCGACCACATTCAAGTGTTTGATAAAACTTCGGCGGATTTTCCCCTCTTTTAGTCGGCAGTTAACTGTTACCGAGGTATTCGTTGAGTTTTAAATTCAACTGAGGTTTTACAGTAAAATGTTCTAACGCCCTTACTAATAATAAAAATGGCGGTGCTGGGTTTGTCTGATGTCTTATTCAACGAATAAGTCACACGACAGACAAAGACAGCAACAGTGAATATTTAATACTTATCAGTTGTGTAAATATTTTTTACTAGCACGGGGGTTTTATTGTACAACTTTTAAGGTCCAATTATACTTGTTCAACTTACAATAAGTTTTGATTTAACTTGATTGTTGAAATTAAATTAAGGAAATACGAGTAGGATATATTATTTCATTAGGTAGGTATCAGCCGCGTAAGCTAATATTATCTATCTATTAAAGATAAGTCATATATCCCAAGCGAAGCCGATAATATGTCGAGATATATAGACGCCTGCCTGGCTACTGGTAATTAGTATATGTACTATGTACTTGCGTTTACTACAAAGTTTTATTTATTTAGAACGTAGACCGTTGACAAGATCACAATAATGATAATTTCACGTGAAGACCGCCAAACAGATTAAAATAATACGCACAAACAGTTAAAAACCCGATATAACGTGTAGGCGAAAAGTACAGTGCAAGTGGGATAAAATTAACGAACAAATTTGCGGGCAGCTATTTATTCGGTCGCGGTCTTCTTACTTTGTGTATTCATAAAGACGAGGCGTGCGAAGGCCGAGCTGTTTTCATTCACAGCAAATTGAGCTTTATCGACTAGGCCACAGCGTGCAAACTCATGGCGATCACCCAACCTAGATAATTGTTAAGTATCTGTACGCGCCCTAGCCTATGGCCATGGCCTAGTACTCAGATTATTCCTATATTTATTATATTTATTTAATCTCAGGCCTAGTCAATACAGCTCAATATGCGGCGGCCGGGTTGTGTTTCTTGCGGTGATACAAACGCACCCCAAAAGTCGGTCAAAAACAAAAGACCAATTAAACATCACAAAGGAGAATTGGAAATAAGATGTGGGGGGGGGGGGGGGGGGGAGGTGTTAATGGCGTCGAAATGAGCCGGCGAGAGTGAAACACTCAGACGAGAGAATAATTAAGGGGAAAATTATAATTAGCAATGCAAACGGGCCACGGGGCCACTAAGGTCCGACCGAGAACGTTTTTTTTTCTCCGTCTCCGCCGAGACCGAGAATAAATGCAATCGGGCGCCGCGTCCGGTCCGTACGCGGCAAATTCATAATATTATTAAATTCAAATAAGACAGTTTACAAAAGGAATAGTATGCTGAAAATCAATATTTCCAAAGATATTGCGGATTGTTTGAAGCACTTCTGCGAGTCTCGTGAAAACGCCCTTATAAAAGTCGTACAAGTATGTGACGTCACACGCTAGTAATGTTGCTACGAAATGTATGGCCATATGCACAAAATTTCTGATATCTCGTAATTTCGCGTGTCTATGTTGATACATACCGTAGTAAATCTTTTTGTATTTGATGTAAGTAAACTAATTATGTAGGTTTTATACATTAATGTTTTAAAAAAATATTTCAACTTTTTTGTAACTTCGTAATGCATATAATTACAAAACTACACATAAAATCCTAATTCTTTTTACTTTTATCAAGTTGTAATACCTAATTATTTCTTAATTTATTAAAAAAAAAAAAAAAACAACACTCTTACATGTTGCCAAATACACAATTCACTGATCGTAATTCGTAAGTCACTGCTTAGTTTCGGCTCGACATTTGGCCGAGAATGCCGAAACCGAGATCTGGGCCGGACTTGACGGGCCACCGATGGCCGCGACAGATCGCAACCGCTACATATTATATTTTGACGAGTCATCATCATTCATGGCTACCTAAACTATTATCTGCTGTTAAAATCTCTTAACCTCGAGACGACGCTTTGAAAAACTGACCAAGTGCGAGTCGGAGTCGCGCATGGATTGTTCCGTACAAAGGCAAAAAATCACGTTTGTAAGTATGGGAGCCGCACTTAAATATTAATTTTGTCATGTTTTTAGTATTTGTTGTTATAGCGGCAGAATATATAGAATACATTATCTGTTGACTTTTCAACTATCTAGCTATCACGATTCATGACAGACAGACGGTCAGAGGGGCAGACGGATAGAGGGTCAGACGGACGGACAGCGGAGTCTTAATTTTACCTTTTGGGTACGGAATCCTAAAAGGCAGCCAAGTGTCGCGGGGAACATTAAGCGGATTGTGTCTTCACGCTCAAACGGTTGAACCGATTTAAATAAAATTTTGTATAACAATAGATAAGAATCTAGATAAACACATAGGGTACTTTGTATACCGAAAAATGTACGGTTTCCGTGAGATAGATCGATCTGCAATTACGTTGACGAAGTCGTTAGAAGCGTCTGTTCCCATTTCCCACATAGAAATATCAAAAAATATAACCACCTTCAAATTACATACTCCATCAAAACTACATTTCCGCACACGGGAAATCGAACTTAGAACGTGACAATCGCTTCGTCATGTATCAGGGGCGGATTGATGCAGGGGGCAACTGTATCAGGGGCGTATTCTTGGGGGCAACGAGGCAGAGGAAATTAGAGGATCGCCAGCTGGTTTCGACAATGCGGGGTGAAGGGGCAGGTATACCAGGGGCGGATTCATACTCAGGATCGCCAGGAATCGGTGCGGTGCGGTTGTTGTGGTTAGGGCCGGTGCACACTATAGACGTGTCACTACTTTCGTGACTACAAAAAGTACAAAATACGTACCTACTTGTATTGATACATATAAAAGACATTCCAAATATATATATAATACCGACATACCTAAATATTTTATTTTTTCATCAAAACATTTATTAAAGGATAAAAATCAAAGTGTCGTGTGACGAGTTGTCATATATGACATTGACATTCGACTCGACGCTTGAGTGTTCGATTTTCAGCTCTATTGTATTAGCGCAGAATTATATTTTCAATCCACTAAATTTTCCCTCGCCTGCCGGATTCCGGATCATCAGTAGTCCCAGCCTTAACGTTTCCGTGCGGAACGATAATAATTCGCCATTTCCGCTCACTTTGCCGCTAATTATATTTGTGTAGTTCTGTGTAGTTGTTATAAAATTTAAACATAAATTACAAAGTAAATGGCCACGGGATACGTACATGCAGTGTTTACTGTTCGTTTACAAGCCGCCATACTGAAATCGGTTACGTCATAATATTCCTTTATTGTACAGCACAGAGTAGAAAATACATAAGGCTTGGTGAAATCAATCAGGTACGGATATCTTGGGGATATATGATCTACTGCGTATGTGAAGACATTTAGGCAAAAAATATTTGAAAAATTCGAATAAAATAGAATAATAATAATATCTATGGACGCTTCACACCATGTCAGTCTGGTCCCGTTGTATTAAGTATCCGAAGAACTTGTGTTACGGGTACCAGACAATATATTTAATTTTAATTATTATAATATTATACACATATTTAATACACATCCATGACTCAGGAACACAGAAAACTTTTTTGTTCCCTGGCGGGATTCGAACCGGCGACCTCCGGCTGGAGCTCCAAAGCGCTAACCACTAGAGCCACAGAGGTCGTCGTAATATACTAAATAAAATTACATTGCGCTCCCTAAGGCGATGAGGTCATTAACCTCACAGAAACAGCTGACTTTAAAGCGAAAGCAGTCTTTACCTAAATAATATCAATTTAATCAGCTGTGTGAGGTCAATGAAATGAAAAAATGAAAATACCTAAAATTGAAGTGTTTTGTTTGTAATTTTAAATTACCAGCTTTTCACATAAAGCATATGAAAGTGTGTATACGGAAGTTCCGATACAAAAAAAACAATTTTAAAATTTTTGCCTGTTTCTTCCGGAAAATCCCTGAAACGGCTGGACCGATTTTCCCATGACCTTCACTGGCAGATAGCTGATGTTATAAGGAGTAACTTAGGCCGCAGATTACTAACGACCCCTTTCAATGACCCATCTATCTACAACGTTTGTTAAAAACGTAGTCATTCAATCATTTGACGGTTTTTTCCGATACAAATTTGACGTTTCTATAGGTTATTCTAGTCTTATATATAGGTTATTGAAACGGGCCGTTAATAGTTACTACGTAATAAGGCAACTTTTGTCACAGCATTTCGCTTAAAAAAAACATGGGTCCGTTTCTGTTAATAGTTAACTGTTTACCCGTAGTAACGTAACTGTTTAACTGGTAGAAGTTGCGACTTGCGGCCACCAACAAATAACTCATAAATATCTGCGCCTCTTGCGCTTCTATTTTATTCGGCATTCGTGTGAAAGAAGCCAGTGAGTCATGCGTACATATATCAAAATGTCTTGTTTTAATTGGTAAAGGCTCCCACAAACGGGAGGCCGCCCGTTTCAGTTAGAACTGACGTCAGTTCGGCCTGAACGGATTCGAGCACACACACGGGAGAATCGCATCAGTTCGTCCTGGTTTGCCGCGAGCTACGGTCGTGTATATTAATTGTAAGCTCACTACGCTTGTACACGATACACGCCCGCACGGCCGCGGCTCTGGCGAGAACTGAAGCGATTTGTCACACACGGTCCGTTCAGTCCAGAATTAATGTTGCCAACTTAGTTATTTTACAAAGTTTTACTACTAAATTAAGTATTTTATTCCCTCCTCAGTAGGAATTTAGATGTAAGTGTTTTAGCGGGAAAGAGCCAGACAGTAAGGAATAATATTATGCAAAATGGCCTAGGTTAGGCATTAAAAAAAAACAAAAAAAATTGACACCTTATATATATAATAATACATTGTATCATTCGTCCGTAACTAGCTTAAAACTACCCGTTTAATTACTATAAACGTAATATTTCCATGTATATATTAATTTAACGGTAATTCAATAAATAATAAAATTTTAATATAACAAAACCTAAAATGCAGTGGTTTTTTGGGGGCTTTAGGGATTCCTAAGTTGAGTAGCTTTTTTGATAGTTTTCAGTATTCTTTTAGTCGTTTTTAGTAGAAAACGACGCGAGTTTAGTAGTTTCGCAATAACAGAGCTGGCAACACTGGAACGAATTGCTTCAATCCATCCGGCCGACTGATGCGTTCTCGAAATTACACACAGACGACACGATTTTGCATCCGTTCAGGCCGAACTGAAGGAAAGGCCCCCATTATGTGAACACGGCTTATGCGTTATTGGTCACTTTGACATTTGTACGCATGATCCACTAATTTCTTAACGCAAACAGACTATAGTGGTTCGTTGATAAATCAGTCTAAAAACCCTTTTCTGAAGGTTTCAAGCCAAACTCCTGCCCAGATGCACTTAAATCACAGTTAACCTCGTGAATTGATATTCGATGCGGTCTCGTGTACGAGTGGCGACGCGTCACATCGCCCAATCTATTTTGAACTGGACCGTCCTACCTCGACTAGGTTACTAGAGGTCAAGCTACACAGGATCTTCAAGTGTAGTGCACGTCCAATGTAACTTGAGTCATAGTCTGTATGGTTTGTATCATAATGGGAGGTCAAGAGAAATTGGTGATCGATTTCGCCTAGTGTACCAGCTGCATGTCATAGTGTGATCGGAAGCGATGAAGATAGAGAAACACATAGATGCGCCATCAAGAAATTAAACGTGAGCATTTGCGTATAAGCTTGAAGGTAACCGTACATTTTTAGGGTAAAAAAACGGGACTGAATCTTCGCTGTCTGTCCGTTCGTCCGTCCGTACGTCTGTCTGTCACCATGCGGTATCCTATGAACCGTCATAGCTAGACAGTAGAAATGTTCATAATAAATACTAACAATAATTTTTTTTTTTTATGGCAGCCTCTCCCATACAACAAACGTGAACTTTTGCCGTTTTGTAACCCTTCGTGGTTTTTATAAACACGTTTCAATTTCAGATTCTACCACTGTACTTAAACAATATTACCATAATAGTAATTAGTGACTTATTCCATCAAGATACCAGAGCTTTTCGGCCAATAATGGACCTATTAAAGTTCCAAAAACCCATTACTAAAATTCACTCTCCGTTTAATGTAAACTCGGAAATTAACACTCAAACTAGCTTTCCCCGCGTAAATACAGTATCCCACGGGTACACTGCACTTTCTCGGGATAAAAAGTAGCCTATGTATTAATCCAGAGCTAAAACTTACCAACACACCAAATTTCATCCAAATCCGTTCAGTAATTTTTGCGTAAAAGGTTAACAAATATCCATCCATCCATCTCCACATACTTTGACATTAATGGCCTGTTTCACAATCGCATAATAAGTGACGAATAGCTTATCCGGAAGTTTTGTCTCTGTTGCTCAGTATAAAGCCTATCCGTCACTCATTAGGCCCTTATAATAAATTAAAATTCTTTATTCACACACACACATAAAAATACATACAAAGACATTATTAATACACAATTAAATAATATATATATCACGTCAATCTAGTCCCGTGCTAAGTAGAACTTGTGTTACGAGTATCAGACAACGGATATATATATATTTTATACAATACACGCATAATTTTATACTAATAACAATATACAAAAGAATAATATTATACATAATTATATAAATACACACCACGCCTATCTAGTCCCGTGCTAAGTTTAACTAGTAGTAGGATTATTAAAATAACTTTAATAACATTTTTTATGCTAGCCGCTTCTATTTTCCTTAGAATCTAGATCTATGGCATGTTACACATCTCATAGCGTGACGTATATCATAATCAAGCTACCTTCCGACACCTGATTTACGGCATGTGTCATCTACATTAGTTACAGAGCTAATGTAGATGACACAACCGGTGATTCGATATAACGACAGCACAGAGTAAAAATATATACACTTACGTACAGAGGGACCTTTTGTTAGGGTTGACACTGAAGATGCGAGTAAATTAAACTAAGTCTAGCGTCAGTACACGGTTATTGGGAAAGTCTGATTGGTATAACACACTACACCACAACCCGGCATCGAACCTGCACCATCACGTGTGTGACTCAGGGGGTCTATTCACTAGGTCATGGACGCTCTTATAATAAGGCAAGACATCTCCTAGAAATTGAAATATAACATTAAGACAGGTAAAATATGAGATATTTTTGTTTATTCTATTATTTTTCATTCACACATTACAATACATAACCACTTTTTTGTTTCATATTATTTATATATATTTTTATATTCTTAAATTATAAAGTTTAAACATTCATTAGACACAAACTGAATATTTTAAAAAGTTTGTTATTTGTCGTCATGACAACCAACAACACATCACAATTCTCAATCTCACATGACATACAAGCTCAAACACGAAATTAGAAAATTTAGACGTCCCTTTTACGGCGCACAATGTTAACAGGATTATTGACACAATTGCCGTGTACGCGATAGGAGAATTGTGCACACGTCGTATGCTTGTAGTAGTGCAAATTGCAATCTAAACGACAGTTCACTATGCAGTTGTCTATCTGGTCATATTTCTTTAATCTGCGACGACAGTTATAGTCCAGTGTCAGAAGTCACAGGTTCGATGCCCGCGGTAAAACTAAAAAAATATTTTTAGGCTGATTAATCCTTATTCACTTATTCGGTCACAATTAAAATCTAAATACAATTGTGGTCATTTAATTTAGATGTTAGACAGTTTTTAATTGGTTTAAACTAAACGTCAGTTCAGTCTTAAACGAAAAGATACAAGACGCGGCGCTGCATTTTTAAGATTTCAACGCAAGAGTTCGAATTGCGAGCTGCACCGCGCTGCGCAGCGCGGTGCCGCTGTTGCAATGAAACGTGTATCTTGCAATGAATCGCGAATCTTAAAAATGCAGCGCCGCGTTTCGGTGTAAGCTGCCCCTCAGTGAAAAATTAACCTAAAAAAATACTCGCAGTTAAAAAACTTACGTGGTACGCGAAGTCGTTTAACACACTTACACTAACTACACCAGTTAAAAGTAACTTCAGTTCAAGTTGAAATAACCGACTTTAATTTATCGTTCAAATTTCATTGAAATAACAGTTTCGGCTTCTTTGAGGAGTCAAATTTTAACAACTTGGAAATCTTAGGTTGAATAAGTTTTGTAGCAATAAGAGTATGAAATACTAATATCATTTGTTTTAATAAAAAAATTGTTCATTTAAGAGTTCGAAACATTTTCTCCTTTTTTACAAGAGTTCGAAACATTTTCTCCTTTTTTACAAGAGTCCGAAACAGTTTCTCCTGAGTTCGAAACAGTTTCTCCTGAGTTCGAAACATTTCCTCCTTTTTTACAAGAGTTCGAAACATTTCCTCCTTTTTTACAAGAGTCCGAAACAGTTTCTCCTGAGTTCGAAACAGTTTCTCCTGAGTTCGAAACATTTCCTCCTTTTTTACAAGAGTTCGAATCATTTCCTCCTTTTTTACAAGAGTTCGAAACATTTTTCCTTTTTTAACAAGAGTTCGAAACATTTCCTCCTTTTTTACAAGAGTTCGAAACATTTTCTCCTTTTTTAACAAGAGTTCGAAACATTTTTTCCTTTTTTACAAAAGTTCGAAACATTTTCTCCTTTTTTACTTATAAAACAATTGGTATGGCAGATGTCCGTAGGCGCTGGTAATCTGGCAACATAAGCACAATAAATTTTTTATAAATGGATTACCGCCGCCCATGGACACTCGCAACACCAGAGGAGTTGCACTCGTAACTCCTCTGGTGTTGCGTACTTGCGTTCCGGGTCCTCAAAATCCCCAACCCTCTTGGGCCTCCAGTAACCTCACCCACCCGGCGAAATACAACGTGAGCGTTAATCCACGCCGGTGGATTTCTGTGAGGTCGTCGTATTTATCCGGTCGATCCGTGATCCGTCGATTCGTGCCGGAGCATGGCTCTCCCAAGTTTCTATATGTCGATAGCTATCCAAACAGAATTTACACATTTAATATCATATAAAAAATATTAAAAGATTTATTTAGTACTTACTACTACGATATTACATAATGAATGAATGAATGAATATTTTTTTGTTGCGTTCATACTGTATAACAAAGAAACTTAAAATTACGAAAACTTAACTACTTCATACAAAAACAAAGGGCGTCTTTACTGCTGGGCAGCAAGTTCTCCCGAGCAACCCACAAGCAGGAAACAATTCATATTTTATCGCAACAGACAGAACGGGCAATGTGTAAAATTAATTATTTACATATAATATAATATTGAATGAATTAAAATAACTAAATTATTATCTAAACTATTTATATAAGTTATTGTCTAAATGAAAAATAAGGCAAATATTATAAATAAACACCGGGTCGTCGTATTCACCATTTTTAATTGTAACCCGAAAATGCCGCCGGAGCCGTTTCGGCCCCATGGGTCAGACGCACCCACGCCCGGGCACAATCAGCAGCACCCGGTTGTAATTGTCCGGCCGTAACCAGATATTACCGGCTCGGGCCGGTTGGACACGTCATTAAACGCATACTCTGCAGTAATATCGTGTTGTAGCGACTCATGGTCTTATCGTTTTCGTCGTGATAGAAGCGAGTGGACCTCTGCAGCTAGTTTAGAAACTTTTATTCCCCCATCCATTGGAAAATACTTACGGCGACCACAGTGGCTCAGTGGTTCAGCGCGTTGGTGCTAAATTCGCGGGTTCGAATTCCGCCGAAGAGACGAAAAGTTTCTCTGTGTTCTTGGATTCTGTGGTTTTTGGGTGTGTATTAAATACATGTTTAGTATAATAAAAATCTTAAATATGTGTAAGGTATAAAAAGTATAAAATATATTTCCGTTGTCTGGCACGTGTGCTACAAGTTCTTCGGATACTTAGTACAGGACCAGATTGACGTGGTGTGCAAGCGTCCATAGATATGATATAATTACTTACATAGAAACCTTAAAATTAGAATATAAATACAAAATTTCGGTCCGACCTGTGAGACCAATGTTTCCCGCGATACGCCATCAAGCATTCATCTGAAACCTGGATTACCATCACTTCACAGTTCGCTTCACAGGGAGCGGCCATTTTTAAAAGTCGAGTATTTCCGTGCATACTAATGTCAGAATTTCGGGCGACTTTACAGTGGCGTTAATTACGAGGGGGGCTTTCTCGGCCCCACCTCGCTTGGGGTTGAGTTCGAATAATAAATACAGCAATAAGGGGCATTTCGTCAATGGTCATATTTGTGTTTCAAAAAATATTATATTTTTTGCTTGTTAAATACTTTCCGAATATAGAAAAACTTCACGTGAAAGATGAATATAATAGTCATATCTCTTCAGATGTTCATTTCGACTTACAGCGTATGAGAAAACATTTATTTTTATTATGTTACTATTAATTAAATAAACTACTACTTTTACGAATAAAAACAATCCGGCCAAGTGCGAGTCGTACCCGCGCACGAATTGTTCCGTACAAAAAGGTACACGTTTGTTGTATTGGGAGGCCACTTAAATAAATACATATTCTATTGTTTTTTAGTAATTGTTGTTACGGCGGCAACAAAAATACATCGTCTGTGAAATTTTCAACTGTCTAACTGTCACAGTTAAGGAGATACACAGCCTGAAGCTCAATTCTCGTATTTAAAGTAGGCTTTCGTTTTACTTTGATTGTATTATAAGTGAGGCGACTTGTTATCATAAACTGATTTTGTGACGTTTGGACCAATCAGGAGGCGTTAGGCGCTGCTTTAACATTTACGAGAGTACCGGTTTGACAGTTTTAGCGTGTCGGGGACTTGATTGTGATTGTATTATTTAGCAGAATTGACCCTCTGGTGACAGACAGACAGACGGACGGACAGCGAAGTCTCAGTAATAGGGTCCCGTTTTTACCCCTTGGCTACGGAAGCCTAAAAATGAGGAACTGACTTTTAACACCCCCAGTTAATAATTAATTTAACAAACGCTCCAATACCATCTACCGCCATTTATCTCTTTATAGGTTACTATAACTTTAAGGGGTCATACACCTTAAAAAAACCCCACACATTATTTGAGGGGTTTAAAATTATAATTTTAAACCCCATGCAACTTTGACAGGTGAAAAAGTTGATCATGATAATATTATCAAATATTCCATTTTTCAAAGGACACAATAAGGCTAGGTTTATACGCACCGGAATCTGGCTCTGAATCTTCACCGGTGGTGAAGATTCAGAGCACTGAAAATACTACTCTGCATTATTACAATAGAGCAGAAAATCGAAGTGTCGATCTGTCATATAGGACATTGACATTCGACTCGACACTCGTGTGTTCGATTTTCATCTCTATTGTATTAACGCAGAATTCCATTTTCAATGCTCATAATTTTCTACGGCCTTCCGGATTCCGGGGCCTGTAGTCCCGGCCGGGCCTAAGGTGTTCGTTCCGTTTGTAAACGACAGGAACGACGTGGGTCGTCTTTGATGTGAAATCGTACAAAATCCCCTTTGTTGATTGTTGTATGGTTTCGTATGTATGTATGTATGTTGTATGTTTTTGTATTGTACGAGGTGATGACAATGTATGATTCTTGTCATAAAGGATTACCTTACAGTTCATGCGGAGGAAGGTGTGTAAAAGGCCAATATTTTTTTAGTGTATTATAATGCTTAAAAATGATGTAATAATTGAATATTTTTTTACTTGTCGCTTTGAAAATACCACGCAAATTAATAACAATGCGTATTCTTTGTACAACAGAAATGGAAGTCTACGACAAGGTGATCATAGAAAAGGTTTAAAGAATAAAATATAATGACGAATGCTGGATTTACAAACTTGGCAAGCGAGCTGATTAGCTGCTTAGCTTGGCGTGTGCCGGCGTCACAATGACTATCCAAAGAGATTTTTTAGAGTTCCGTACACAAAAGGGTAAAAAAACGGGGCCCTATTACTAAGACTCCGCTGTGCGTCTGCCAGTCACCAGGCTATAACCTCATGAGCCGTGATAGCTGGACAGTTGAAATGTTCACAGATGATGTATTTCTGTTGCCGCTAAAAACAGAATAAAATAAAATATTTAAGTGGGGCTCCCGTATGAGTAATGAAAAAAACACGTTTGTTGTAAAACGTAACCCTTTGCGCGCGAGTCCGACACACACTTTTCTGGTTTCATTTATCCCAGGCTATAGAAGTATATAAAATTAATAACAAATATCTTTTAAAATTGAAAGAAAGAGACGCAATTGTCAACCGATAGCTCCCGTTCGCACAATCACAATTTCACGAAAAAAAATCCCGAACACACACTGGGGGAACCAACAGGCGATATATTCGATGATTTATTGTACCGAAGGCTGCGGCGGATAGATAGTGCTGTACACGGGGAGCTTCATGTGCATATATCACCTGATCCTCTTGAGTGTGAACGAATTTTGTAACGGACCATATAAAAATGAGCTTTTTGTAAAAATAACTTATTTTGAAACTGGGTTATGGATATGGCTAAATAACAGATACACAGACAGACACGTGAAACTTATAACACCCGTCTGTTTCCGTCGGGGCGTCAGGGGGTTAAAAACTCCGCAAAATACTTTTGTAACTAGTTAAACTAAAAAGTACCTTTGTAATTGAACTTAGCTCGGAGTTCTGATAAATTAAAAAAAAATCCCAGTATTCGAACCCACCATATTCTGAATGTTCGAACAAAGCAAAAATGATACATACACATACACAAACTGCCAATCGGACTGACATAACAGAGTCAAAATTATTGATATATTGTTGCACGACGAAAGACAAAAAATATCGTCGATTAAATAGCTAAAAGTGTCAAAAATTTCGGAAAATTACATTTTTCTATTCAGTCGACGATATATAGCTTACAAATGCGCAATTTCCCAGGGATAAGGCGTAGCTAGATTGATTTTTCTCCCTTAAAACTCCATGAATACTAAATTTCATGATAATACTTGCAGCCGTTTTCGAGAAACCAATTATATATATATATATATATACAAGACTAGCATTATTTGCCCGCGGTTTCACCCGCGCGAAATTAAATTTCATTCCCCTATTTTACCCATAGAAGCTCCGAAATCGATCCAAATTTAGTCAGGGATGTCACAGAAGATTAAGGAAATTTAAACAAAATTCATACCTACTAGGCCATGACCGATCTTTTATCCTTGTGATAGAAATAAGAGATATTTTTTATTTATTCTATTATTATTCATACACCCAGTAGGTACAATACAATAACCTAATTTTTGTTGAATATTTTAATATTATTTGTATTTAATATTCTAATATTATAGGTACCTTTATGTTATAATTACACACAAATATATTTTCAAACAAAATAAGATTTGTCGTCATGACAACCAACACCAAAACTTTCAGCTTTATTTCCATGAGCGTAGAGCTAAATTCTCAACGCTGTTTATTTTAAAGCGTTTTATTACGCGGCAATAAAGCGCTCGTGGGAACGAGGGCTTATTATATGCTTATTGTATCTTAGATCAAGTCGGTGCCCCAAATAGCCCACTATACCCCCAATATATCCATCCACCCCATCAATTTTGGCGGGAAACGATAAATTATCGTCCGCCATTACTGTTAGCGGTGGACCGCGCAAGACGAATTGTCCGGCAAATAAACACCGAGATTTGTAGAGACCGTATTAGGAAGTCTGGGTTATTAATGGCGTCTTAGATGGCAAGACATACCAAGCTTATATTCTCAAAGCCAAAATGTGTGATGTGTAAAATCAATTTACTCATTGAGCGAAATATTTTATTGTTTCCATTTTTCTAAGAATATTTTCACACGTACGGCTATTAAGTAGATTCTTTAGAACAGGGATCCCAAAACTATTTTGGACAAGTGACCCCTTTTCCAAAATGAACTGTTATCTCAGACCCCCATGGCCAAATTACATACTTTTAAGATCAACCCCCTTATTCATAATGGTCCTCTAACTTAAAACAGCT
This sequence comes from Phengaris alcon alcon, assembly GCA_037179445.1. NCBI lineage: Eukaryota > Metazoa > Arthropoda > Insecta > Lepidoptera > Lycaenidae > Phengaris > Phengaris alcon. The sequence continues at coordinate 1,661,394 of JAYRCH010000034.1, forward strand.
GCTACAGAGTGTTATTTTTCATTCTGACTTAGATCAATAGAAGAAGACAGAGTAATTAGCAATGCTTTAAGTTAGCAGACTATTATGAATAGGGGGCCTATCTTTAGTTTTTTCCTATTGATACAAAATACCTAGATACGTATATAAATACGTAGATAAGGTACCAACTGGAAAACTTTGCACTTGGTTAAGTGAGTAAAGTTGACTTCATTTTCTCATCAAACTTTAACAAAATAAAAAGACATACAATTCAGTAAATATTAAGTTTAATTTATAATGATTATTAGAAATTAAGTACTTAAAGAATCTTAAGAAGGTAGGAAATTATATTTAAAAAAGTATTAATTCGCAAAGAGAAAATAAAACAGTCAGTGTGATAGATGAACCTGGTGACTTCATGTAGTCCAAACTGTATTGTCTGCATTTTTTTTTCGTGTCCGCCATCATAGAACTCTCAGTAATCCTGCAAATAAAAAAAATAAGAAACTATCTAAATAAAAAACAATAATAGACTGTTAAATTTGCACACTATCTTATTTGTATCACACCCAGGTAATGGATGTTTGTTAGGTATTACTGACTTACTCATTGATAAACTTGGATACCTATATTAGGTAAGTAACTATAGTAGGTAATTAGGTATGGAAAAGGTACCTATCAGCATAAGAACGAAAACCAAAGCAAACTGAACACTTAAAAGTTTAGGTACCTACCTACCAGTGGCGTGCACAGGATTATGACACTGGGTATGCGGCGAAGTACTCGGTCACAAAACTTTTTCGTTTATAGATTTTTAGCATAGCTACAGCCAAGTGACGGATCTCTAAGTCGAAAGCATGCCAACAGAGCAAGTCTTAGATGTACTACTATTCATGTACATCTTCTACGGCAACGTAGACAAAACAGCGATCGATCGTCGCGGCGGAAGAAATTCTAATAAGTAAAATAATAAGCATATTTTAAAATATTATAACTACTCACCAGTCAGTCAGTTTCAATTTTCACATATTCAAGGTTCCGGTTACTTGAGATTACTTTATCCCGATGTAAATTACTAAATAATATGCAAGGAAAACAATATAATTTAATCCGTGTGTACACAACCACACAGCCAGTTATACGTTTCATAACTTTTAACATGAAATTTTCGAGTTACATTATTTTTTTTGCTGGTTCAATTGTTGTAACTCGGGTACACACCTACCTTTAGACAGAATTTGAATCTTTTCACTGAATGACAATTGTGGGAACTTGTTATTTTTAATTTTTAATAAAGACACATTTTCAACACAAACCTCACAATCAAATAACATTTTAAAAAAAACGACTACCTCACTAGTAAAAGCAAATCACTACAATTATTATAGAAACTCAGTAATAAACTGTTAAATGTACACACTTTCAAATGTTAAAATGAAAAATCTTTTAAGAAAACTATAAATAAACTGGAGCGATTAAATTGTAAACAATGCTTATCACATGAAATATGCAATATGGCCCCCGCGAAACACAAAACGTTTCTTCTATTTAAACAAATAAAACCTTACTAAACAAAAATGCATAATGTGCATACGTGATTTATTAGTTTTCCGTCTATTATTTTTACTCGGGTTATAGGCAACGAATAATTTCCGACAAGCCAGTTCGGCGGTTTTCGGAAGAGATCGGATAGCCGAGAGCCATCGCCTGTCGCGGGAGTTGCCGCTATATAATCATGTCGATATTCAAGGGTGTGTGCGTTTGCGAAGTATGAAAATTACACATACATGCGATGATATGTCCTGCAGAACGCAACGGCATGAGATGAGTTGCTATTTATAAAATATTTGTTTTTAAGTTATTATATTTTTTTAATTAATTTTTTTACTATTAATTAAAGTCATCTAAAACGTAACGAACGTTTTATTAAAATATCTGTGAATGACACGTAAAGCACTGCATTTCTGCCTACAAGGAGCGCACGCCCCTGCTACCTACTTAACAACTTAAGTGTAAGTAATTTTTACAAATACTTTTATACGTACCTATTTAAAATATGTTGTGTTTACCATAGGGCAAAAAAAAAATACAATCGAATACTAAAACAAATTAAACTAGTAAAATTTTACAATTGAAACAACTGAGGCAACTGCAAACTGTTGCAAACAATCTACAGATAGCTCAACTGATCACTATCACACAGTGAGGCAATGCATCAGCATTAATTATATAAATATTAATTATTCTTAGTACACAGCGCATCAGCGCTGTGCCGGATAAAAACTGTTTGGTACTTACACTGTACATTTTTCATAAACTGCAGATATTGTATGGTTACGCTATTAACTCGCGTAGGGAGCTCAGCATTTTGTAAATTCTTTTTCAGTCACTTTACTTCACTTCATTTAGCTATGTAATAACTTTGTAATCTCTAGAAATAAATAAGAACTTATATGAGTTATTATCGTTCAAGCTCCAACGAATTTCAAAACGCAAATGAACAACAAATGATTCAACCTAAGTGCAAGCTCATTAAATAGTAAAATATCAGGAACACGTTTGGACTTGTTGATCGTTCATGTTAAATTGCGTAAGCGTCAAATAGAGAGCAAGTCAAAAAGTGCCTGAAAGACGTACGCTCGAACTTATCTTGCACAAACTTGTCCACACTGACTTGCCGAGTTTTTCATCTTGTACGAACTTGAGACTTTACATTACTACAACAACGCTATTTCCTACAAAAATATTAATTATTCTTAGTACACGTAATACAACATAAACAATACATTACCTCCTATCTTGAAAGTTTTAAATAAGAACTTGTTTGATTTTAATAATTTAATAGGGGTCGATTTTTTGACCTCGTCGACCCCCAAAATCAGCTTTCGTTTATGTCGACCCCCAGGTAAACCGATATCCACCACTCACACACCCACACCGATCGACCACTTTGGGAATCCCTGCTTTAGAATATAGATGTACCTTTTCAGGACAAGTAAATTACCAATGTCACCAAAATGCTAATTCGTAGGTAACTACAATCTTCTTGTTCTTATATTTAAAAGTAGATTGCAATTTGAATGTCTCGCTAAAACTCTAGAGCGGCTGGACCGATTCGGCTAATTTTCGTCTTATAATAAGCGTATCAGTTCGGGGAATGTTTAAACGGTGAGAAATTTTGGAAAAATTGCGGAAAAAATATTAATACTTTATTTATAGGTGCGACAGAATAACGTGTGTCGGGACAGCTATTTTTGAGGTGATAACGTCTTATAATTCGATGGAGCCGGCTGCTCGCACGAAAAAACATGACTCATGCCGTTACCGGCGTTACCTCGCTAAACATGACTCATGCCGTTACCGGCGTTACCGGCATTGCCTCGCTAAACATGACGTTGTCACGTTCAACTATCGTCAGTAAACCGACTTTACAGACAACCGATTTTTTGACGTGACAACGTCTTATAATTCGATGGAGCCGGCTGCACGCACGATAAAATATGACTCATGCCGTTACCGGCGTTACCTCGCTAAACATGACGTTGTCACGTTCAACTATCGTCAGTAAACCGACTTTACAGACAACCGATTTTTTTTATAAAAACTATAACCCGACTACGTAAATTATATAGCCTATGTTACCCGGGCCATTATTGCGAATCTTTTGTCACCTCATTCATTATAATCGGATCAGTAGTTTAGGCGCTACGAAGGACTAAACATACATACATACATACATAGACTGCCAAAGCCATTATAACCCTTCCTTCTAGCTTCGCCGTAGTCACGTGATAATCAGTTTATGATATCAATACGATTCATTTATAATTCAATAAAAGTAAAATGAAAGTGTAAGTTAATTACAAGAATTGGGACTCTGGTGTTGTGAGTGTCATTATCGGAGTTGCTTACCATCAGGCGATACGTCCACTCTAGATGGGGGGACAAGTTCCATCTTATTGTGATAAGTGTAAATAAATGTCTCTGGACTTTAGTAAGAGTCAGTTCACACCGCGACGATAGGCGCAAAAGTTCAATTTTGAATAGCTATCCTAAAAATGCAGCGCCGCGACGCGTATCGTTACGGTGTGAATTGACCCTAAGGCTATTGAAATCTATGGTCATTATTGTCTCGATGTTGTTTTGTATCGACTGATTTTTCCGTTGAAATCTGGACTCAGGTTTACAATCTCGCATTTTATATTACAATCTCACGGTGTTTACAATTTCACGTTGATATAATAAACGAGTTTGAGAGAGTCGAGGACTTACTACACATTATTTATGAGCTATGATGATTATGTAATTAAATTAATGACTGCCACACTCACACACTCACATACTAATGTTTTACTACAGAACAACAAGACAGAAACATCAATACCCGGCAATCCAAAAATACCAACCTACCAACTACTATCAAACAATCCCTCCCCTTATTATCGCTTGAAAAAATATCGGACATTCCCCAGTTCCAGAACACCTTCCTCCCCGGGGAGGAAGTGACACTCCCCGGGAGGGTCGCTCCCTCCATCCGACTCGATCTAATTGCGATATGTAATTAAGAGGGCACATGTCGGATATTTACAATCGCGGTGGAACGTCCTCTTCGAGAGGATTGAAGTTGGTTGCGTATGAGGAAAAATACGTGTTCGAAGTTCTATTAGATAATGGGGTAGTTCGACTTGAAATAACTACAATTTTTATAAAAAAAAACTATGACCCGACTACGTAAATTATACGCCTATGTTACCTGGGATATTATTGCGAATATATTGACACTTCATTTATTACTTCGGACCAGTAGTTTAGCCGCTACTAAATGAATAGGGAACATGCATAGTTTTTAGGGCTCCGTAATACTCAAGGAACCCTTATAGTTTAGCTCTGTCCCTCCGTCTGTCTGTCTGTCTGTCTATCCGCGCTTCTAGCTTCTGTAATTATGAATATAAATGAATGAAATTTGGTATAATTAAAGACGGCGTATAGATCTCGGTTTTAGAATCTCTCTCTCCATACATATAAAGTGGAGATGATTTTTTTTTTATTCTACCCCATCGTGTGGGGTATCGTTGAATAGGTATTTTAAAATAAAGGCAGGGTTTCATACATAACTTTTTTACAAAGTTGACCATTTTCGAGTAATCGGCCTCGAAAGTGGTTTACAAGTTGGCCCCCACCCTGGCATTTCCAAGAAATTTCCAAGTTTCCATGCTGATAGATGATGGTAAAAACTCTTTAGGAAAATTATTTTGAGCGAAATCGGAGAATAACTTTTGAAGTAATTAAAAGAAAATCTATTGCGCGTTGATAACTACGGAACCCTCCTCAGACATGTCCTGACATGAAGAGGCTAGGTTATCTTTTATTGGCTTTTGGAAAAGTACATAATAAGCCAGGAAATATTGTCTTTGCAATGGCATATCTACGATCAAATCAACACTTATATTTCAGATATCTATGGAACTGACTCTTCAATTACGTAATTATTTAGTAAATTAATGCACTCACTGTACACTAGAAGAGGTCTCTTATAGGCTGATGAAGTTTGCGGAGAGGATGAGAAGAGGTCTTCAGGATGATAATCATGAGCAGAGGTCTTTTATAGGCTGATGAAGTTTGCAGAGAGGATGAGAAGAGGTCTTCAGGATGATAATCATGAGCAGAGGTCTTTTATAGGCCGATGAAGTTTACGGAGAGGATGAGAAGAGGTCCTCAGGATGATAATCATGAGCTGAGTTCTTTTATAGGCTGATGAAGTTTGCGGCGAGGATGAGAAACTTCAGGATGATAATCATGAGCAGAAGTCTCTTATAGGCTGATGAAGTTTGCAGAGAGGATGAGAGGAGGTCTTCAGGATGATAATCATGAATAAAGGTCTTTTATAGGCTGATGAAGTTTGCGGAGAGGATGAGAAGAGGTCTTCAGGATGATAATCATGAGCAAACCCAGTAGCAGCACGTATATAACGTCATCTAAAATCAATTACGGATATCTTGGGCATATGATTCACTGCTTATGTATTATACATATGACGTTTAGGCAGAAAAGTAATTAAAATTTTCAAAAAAAAATTACGCTCTTTGCGGCGCTGTTTAGGTCATTGACAGTCAGATAGATATTTATTTAGGCAGTCTTTGCTTTCACGTTCAAATCATCTGTTTCTGTGAGGTTAATTAGCTCAGCGCCTTAGCGAGTGCGTTTATATGTGTTGTTTATATTTATTATGTACGTAATTTTATTTAGTTTTTTTTCTGCTTTAAGGTCCTTACAGAAGCAGAAGATCATATGTTCAAATTATCCGTAATTGATTTTAGATAACCATATAATATACTGGTAAACCGGTTCGAAGCTAGACAGCACAGGACAGACACTCCCAGGACAGTACAGCCTAGATTGGGACAGGTTCTCAAACTTGCAAGTTATTGAAGTATCCTTTAAGGTTGAAGATGATAATGAGTATTCTCAATAGCAGCACTTGATCCATCCGGCTCTGCGGTATGCAGACATGGCATTTGGCACGGACCACGGACAGTCACCTATAAATAGAGGAACAATACCGGTGGCTATCGGCGTGTCAGGAGTTAAATCACGCGATCCGTCTCGTTGGCATTAAATTAAATGTAATACTTAGCATACACGCACCATATTCTATTCGTTATGTTAAAGATAATACAACTTATTTATTAAATAAATCCAAGCCCATGGGCAAATGGCCACCAGCAACAGCAGAAATTCTTTCTTTCTTCTTCTTTCTTCTTCTTATTATTGCAGGTCGTTTAAAATTTGGCCAATTGTGAGGCAGTAGTTATCTTTCCATGCCATCAGCTATAACAAAGTTTTCAAAGTGCAGGACAGACAGTGGTTATTTTATAATCCAACAGTCTGATAATAACTGAAGAGGTTCTAAGAAGAAGAAAAAGAAGAGGTTGAAGAGGGTCTACAAAAAAGGTCCATGCATTTTTTCCCTCTGCATCATTTCCCTAAGCAATTTAGAACATAATATAAATAGCAAAATATATTTCCTTACACCAGGGTTTCTGAAAGTGGAGTCCACGAACCCGTTCGCCGTTCACGATAAAATATAGGTGTGGGGGCTTGATGACTGGCAAGCAGGCTTGATAGAGTTTTGGGCAACCAGACGGAAAGAGTATTCCGAGCTCCCACGCAATAAGCAGTGAATATTCTTTTGCCGTTTGCTACAATATACTAATATTGTGAGAGTGGATTTTCACACCTGGTCACGATAAAACAAAATACAGGAATCGACTGGATACTGAGACCAATTTAGGATTAAGATTTTCCAAAATTAGTCTTCAATTTGACTCAATTTGCGATAAGAAACAAACCCACAACTCACATTAAAAAAATATACTTTTCTTGTCATGTTTATTAAAATAAAAACCTTTTTCGGGAGGGTTCGATGTCATCAGTAAACTTTAACAGGGGTTCGTGGAACCAAAAGTTTGAGAAACCCTGCCTTCGACTATCTTGCTATCCACGTCAAAACACTCGAATTGTACATAGGTATAATACAAAATTTCTGACAAATAGCTCTGATATTAATTATTCGCAATGTTTCCAAATTACAATCGTTTGTAGCGTCGTGTGTGGGCGGCCTAATGGAATATTGTATTTACCATTATCTTTAATGAAACATCACGACGCAGAGTGCTGAATGTGGTAGATATGGAGCTAGGAATAGAACGGACACATTTATTTGTTGTATTGATCAGAGCAGAGAAAATAAAGAGGCGCAAGTTTAACAAAACTCAATAGCAACAATCATTTAGATATAATATTAGTATCGAAAATATTATTTACTCATTGCAAATGAAACTGCTTTTTATGATTTTATCGCGGATTATGTGATATAATTAGAGTTTTTTCGACGTTTTGAATATTTCACAGCAACCGTGGTCGCAGGAGGATTTCATCCTACTTCTATTAGAAATGTGAAAGTTCGTGAGGATCGAAGTATGGATAGATGTATGCTTGTGCTGAATGTATGGATGTTTATTACTCTTTCACGCAAAAACTACTAAATAGATAATGATGAAATTTTAGTAGTTTAGGCGCTAGATTATAACATAGGCTCCTTTTTATCACCAAAAAGTACAGTTTTTTCGTGGGATACTTCATTTACGCGAGCGGAGCCGCAGGCAAAATCTAGTAGTGCATAATTCAATTCAATCTACTTTAGTTACATTGAAATTACGTTTCCTTTCTTATGTGAATCATCACCTCATCTTCTTTATATAACGTCTCCGAAAATCAATTACGGATACTTCGGGCACACGACTCACCGCTTGTGTAAAGACGTTTAGCCAAAAAAATATTTGTCATACTCAAAGTAAAAAATCATCTCACGTGCGGGTAACATTCCGCTATTCGCAAACTGGCCCATATAAAGAAATTATATTTTTTTGGATTTTGGAGTAGAACAATGATTTTTCTGGCTAAACGTCTTCACATAAGCAGGAAATCATGTGGAATAAATGTCCGTAAATTGATTTTCCTAGACCTTATTGAGGAAATGGATTGCAATTCCAATGTCTCGCTAAAACTCGAGAGCGGCTGGACCGATTTGGCTAATTTTGGTTTGTCTTGAAATAATTGTGGAAATTCAGGGAAGGTTAAAACGGCGTGAAAATACCTACTATAAACGACGATTGAATTTTACCCATACTAACTGTTTACTGAGTTCAATTTGTCACTTGACTGTCGAATATTTATAACTGCGTTCAGAGTGCTAAGTGTGCACTGTGTGTGCAATGTGTACAGCGCCATCTAGTTGTAAACGCGACGAGTAGGTCAAATCACATACAAATTCCTCGTAAACGCCAAACGCGCTCACGATCGAATGCGAAAAGATAAACTCACACTTAGCACTCAGTTTACCTGTTCGGCCATTTACTTCAGTTCACAGTTAAGACAGAACAACGTGTGTCGAGACAGCTAGACAGCTAGTAGCTTATAATTAAAGTGAATATTGGCATGCATTCTACGAAATTGTCCGATTTCTTTCGCACATTTACAATCTAAAAAATATATGAAAACAAATTTACTTCAGCCCCGCATATCCATTAGTTCAACTCTCAATTATATCTTCGACACAATACATCACGCCGCACATTACATCGTCTTGGCATGTCTATAGTTCTTTGATCTTTGTGTGTCCGTCACTCAATAATTGTATAGTGTCCGACACACGAACACATGTTAGACACATTGTTTGGGCCGACTTTAATGAGAGTAAATAAACATGAAATGTTGAAAAATAATAAAATTATATTACAAAACAAACTAAACGGAAATATACATCAAAAATGAGCAGTTGCGAGACGCCTGGCAGATGTGTATCATCGAAAATAATTTGTACAAATTATCTTGTCTACATTTGTGCGGTATAAATAAGGTAACTGTTTAAGAGTACTAGAGTAAAAGATACTAAAAGTTTTAAAATAAAATTGTACCTACAAAATATAGTTGAAGTTATAATATTTTATTTCAACTCGACGCCACAAAAACGCTTCGGGGGCGTATTTTTTCCAATTCGGATACACTATCGCGCGATCCTCCGATAGTTTTGAATTGAATCAATTTCCGCAGCAGCGCACGTCCGCTCGTGGCGCCGGTCGCCGCGCGATTGACGCGAGCGCCGCCGGATATTGGCGTTATTTTTTACTTTTTAACACACCACCCACAATGAAATTTAAAAGACTTGCAATATTTTTTCAAGTTTAATAAATTAAGTTAATAAATTGACCGATTTAAGTACTTACCTGATGTCGATATTTTTTTTTTCGTACTACTTACATCAAAGTGGCACAATGAATTTCGTAGGAAATGGACTTTGCAGTTCAGTCAAGTTTTGATATTTTTGGCCACGATCGATATAATTTTTGACGCGTCTCCCGCGAAAAGTGAGAATCGGTCCATCTCACGGATATCAAATATCTTACCGTAATGTAAAGATGCTCTTAGGAGTTCATAAGCGTTTAAATACAACTTGGGTATATTTTATTAAACTGAAAATTTTGCTTCAAGCCTCTAATATAATCGCCTAGAGTCTAAACTATTCAACTAATCTTGTATTCAGTGCGCGGAGCGGGGTCGAAAAAGTTTCACCAATTTGTGTACAACACGAATTCTGTCACAAGTTTTATGCGATATCCTGTTGGATTTGCCAAAATAATGTAAACGACATAGCTAATCTGCATGTACATCAATGAATACAAGAGGGAGTTCTCACTTTTTACAATTCCTAAGAGTGATTTCATGCAATTCACGTTGTAAAGTTGGCAATATTGTTTTAAAGAATGAGGGTTTTCGATATTTTTTCTGCCTCAAGGAGGCGCAGACCCGACTCACACAAAGTGCCATCTGATGGCGGAAGTGATTTCAAAAACTGTCAATATGAATTTTCGACATTTTTTCAGCCACCAGGCGGCACTTCGTAAAAGTCGGGTCCTAGTCGTGTCAAACAGCTGTCAGATGTCACGAACTCAAAACGCCCTCATTAAAAACTGCATCCTTACAAAATAAAGTATCCTTACATTTCTTAGAAATGTAAACAATGTATACATATTTACATCTCGACTGCACCAGGGTCAAACAGTCCATAATGTGTCATAAATCAAATCGATCTGATGTTTGAACTATAAAACGTAAAGATCAATTTAAACAAATCATCCCTGGCTTGGCGCCAAAATACCATATCGCTTAAATGTCACACAAACTGCACCTTACTGCTTTGAGTTAGAGTTCAAAATATATTAAGATTACGGGTACAAACAGACCACTTACGGACATAATATGATTGAATTTCACCTCATTGCCACACACACTTAGGGTTCAAAATGCATTGATATGATGCGCTGTAATACTACTGTTGCGGCGCATTCAAATGCGCCTTATTACCTAAAGATAAGGTTCAAAATGCTTTATTTTCAAATGTTATTAGTCTATGTTAACCGCAACAGCTCGTATTCCGATATTGAATGTATTATGCACATTTTGTGGAACGATCAGTTCCTAGGCCGTGCGTCATATTTAAGTGAATATAGGCGTTAAATAATAAAATGTATCCAGTCTAGGTGCAGGGCGCAATCCGAACTGTTGCAATGAATCTTCTAGATCTACTGCCTGATACAATAATTATAAATGTGAAAGTTTGTATGGGTGGATGGATGGATGGTTTGTTACTATTTCACGTAAAATCTACTTAACGGATTTTGATGAAAACTGGTATGGTAGTAGTTTATGCTCTGAATTAACACATAGGCTGCTTTTTGTCCCGAAAAAGTACAGTATTACAGTATTCCCGTGGGAGCCGTGGACAAAAGCAATTTTAAATAAATAAAAAAATACGTGCACCCCAACTGCACTTAGTCATTATAATATATTATTAAACGTTTGGTTCCGTACCTAAAGCGTGTCATTTTTATTACGTTCGGCGGTTGATACAATTTAGCGCACACGTCGAAAACCCACTACAATTTCCCCGGCATCTTCGAACACGGACACGACGCGACGGCTAATCGTGTCGAATTAAAATTTCAAGCCGTCTGTTCTAGTGACGGCCGGGCGAGAATAATTGCCCCCCTCCAACCCCACCTAGATGTAGCCAAGGATATAGAGTACGGACTGAGAAATAAAATAAGAAAGCCCCAAGTACCTATATGTCCAGAAAGCGCGTATTTACCGCGTAATCATACGCACGTAAGGTCGACGCGCGAGTCGAGGTACTAGGCCCCCATACAATGCGTCCAGAAGCTAGGCGCGTATTTTTTTACTAACACGCGTATCGTCCATCACATGTCGATTGCCAGACATTTTGTCTTGAAGCACTAAGTTATTCCTTAGAACATCAGCTATCTGCCGGTGAAAGTCCCGTGAAAATCGGTCCAGACGTTTCAGAGATTAGCCGAAACGAACAGACATACAGACGTAAAGACAAAAATTGTAAGTACCGTATTCAATTAAGTGATATGCTCTTAATTTAAAACTACAAACAGACACTCTAATTTTATTTATTTGTTTATGTGTATATTGTATTGTATATACGAATGTATTAAAGACTAGATCTTGCCCTTGACTTCAAACAGCTTCCACAGTTGCATGTTGTTAGGTTATGAATAAACGAAAAGTATTTTGACCGAAATGAGGCGATAACTATTGAAGTATTTTGATAACAATGCATCAACAGCCTCCGTGGTTTAGAGCTTGGCTCTCGACTCGGCAGTCGTGAGTTCAATTCCCGCGTTAAGCAACGAATAAAGTTGTTTCCAAGTTTGGTTAGAACAATGCAGGCTAATCACCTGATTGTCTGACAAGAAAGATGGTCTATGCATCGGATGGGCGTGTAAAAAGTCGGACCTGCGCCTGGTATCTCGCTAGTCGTGTCGGTTATCCGTCCCCCTGGGTTTTGAGAGGAAAGGAAGAGAGAGTGCTCTTGTGTACTGCGCACACACTTGGGCACTATAAAATAACTCCTCCAGCCTGGTGTCAATGAGACCGACCACCGTCACCGAAACCGGCGTGGGGAGCAATTAATATACTTGGTCTGGCCATAAATACTGTTACAATTAAAAATAAACAAAATATTACATTTTAATTTGGAATCTGTCATTTTTATATGATTGTTCATTGTGTTTTCTCATTTTGGCGCCAATACATTGTACAATATTTTGCGATATTAAAATGGAGTGGGGTGATAAAGAGAACCGAATCGCTGTGATTGCATTACACAAAGTAGGCAAGTATGGAGCCAAATGCAATTTTTAAAACTCTCCATACGCTTGGTATTAGTAAAATGTTTGTTTACCGGGCTATTAATAGGTACAATGAGACCTCCTCTGTTTTTGACAGAAAAAGATCTGGCCGTCCACGTAGTGTTCGTACGAAAAAGGTGGTCAAAGCAGTAAGGGTAAGAATTCGAAGAAATCCTGTCCGAAAGCAAAAGATTTTATCTCGGGAGATGAAGATAGCACCTAGAACCGTGTCGCGTATTTGAAAAGATGACTTAGGACTTGCAGCCTATAAGAGTAGCCGTACTGGTCATTTCTTAGCTGATAATTTAAAAAAGAATAGGGTGGTAAAATCGAAACAACTACTGAAGCGGTACGCAAAGGGAGGTCACAGAAAAATTTTGTTTACGGATGTGAATTTTTTTACAATTGAGCAACATTTTAACAAACAAAATTACCGTATTTATACTCAAAGCTCTAAGGAAGATTCCCACTTAGTCGACAGAGTGCATCGTGGGCAATATCCGACTTCAGTGATGGTTTGGTGGGGTATTAGCTATGAAGGAGTGGCTGCGCCATACTTTTGTGAAAAAGGTATCAAAACATCTGCACAAATGTATCAAGATTCTATTCTTGAGAAGGTTGTGAAGCCCCTTAACAACACCATGTTCAATAACCAAGAATGGTCCTTCCAGCTAGACTCGGCGCCAAGTCATAAAGCTCGGTCTACGCAGTCTTGGTTGGAAACGAACGTTTCGGACTTCATCAGAGCTGAAGACTGGCCGTCGTCTAGTCTCGATCTTAATCAGTTGGATTATGATTTATGGTCAGTTTTAGAGAGTACGGCTTGCTCTTAACGCCATGATAATTTGGAGTCCCTAAAACAATCCGTACGATTGGCAGTGAAGAATTTTCCCATGGAAAGAGTGCGTGCTTCTATTGATAACTGGCCTTAACGTTTAAAGGACTGTATTGCAGCCAATGGATACCACTTCGAATAAGCTTTTTATATTTTAAATTGTTTTACATTTATGTATTAAACTAACAGACTGTAAAAGTAATAAATGTTATTTGCAATAGTTTTTTTTTCTTTGTTTCAGTATTTATGGCAAGACTATTATTAACTTGAAGAAAAAATAACCTATTGTTCGTTGACAGTTAGATACGGAACCCTCTTTAGACATGACCAAGAGCATCCTGTTCATATAACCTTATGTCATGTAACAGAGACAAAAATCGTGCAGCAGTCCCCAAGCATTGCTTACATCAAACGCTCAGTCCTCTCTCTACGTCTACGGCTATACACCCTAGGCCCCTATTGATTACCAGCTATTTCCGGCCCGGTCAGATATTCCAGTGGAACATATCAGTTAGTTGGTGTACATATTCTAGTGGAACGTGCTAGTATTAGTAGGTAGGTAATCGACGTGTGCACGTAACACGATTCACAGCGGCTTAACACCGGCTTCACACACAACATTTCTCATTCAAAATTCAAATTCTTTATTAATAAACACACACATAATAATATACAATAGAACAAAGATGTAATGTACATCACGTCAATCTAATCCCATGCTAAGCACAGAGTTGTGTTATAGCAATCTGACAACGGAAACACATTTAAAAATTGTATACTATTATATATTATTACAAACAGTCTCACACTACACAAACACAAACACACTAAAATTAGTTTATCACGTAGGTATTGTCATTTTTCGGCGACGTGATGCGCGCTTTGTTGGGAAATCCCCTCCCGGAACCTTCGGTAAACTACACCTGATGGCCAGAAAGCATCCACCTCGAGGGTAGCCTAGCTGTGAGTGCCGACACCACTTTTGTGCCGACACACTCTCACCACAAAGGAACTGAAGTTGACCTTCTGGCGAGACTGTAGACGCTCGACCCTCAAAGTGTAGGTGGTCTTTTCACAACTAGCTAGCTAGCTCGCGACGTACTCGGCCTCCATGGACCAGTGCACAAAAAAGGCGGGACACGCAGGCGCAGGTCGGGTACGTATGGTGGGTGCGGTGCCGCGATGGTTGCGGACGGCGGGCTTCCTCTTCTTTCTCCTCTCCACCAGATTGAAGCCCTTCTCATCCGACTTCCTGCTCTTGCCCTCAACCGGTCGAAGAGATTCAGCCTTGAGGCTTTCCTTAGTCTTCGAGCTCTCCTTCTCCTAAGCCTGGCGGCTCTCCATCTCCCCCTTTGATTTCCGCGGGGTAAGTGGCAACACTGGCATACTTTTTCTGCTGAGTCAATGGATGTTTCAGCTTCGGCTCGATCGCTAGCGACGAGATCGGCAAGTCGCCATACATTTACTGCCTGGTAATTAAAAAACTTGGCCACGAAAACTATTTATTGTATGTTGTACTTTATGAACATAGGAACAAACGAAATCAATATATCAAACTCGGGGATAGAAGATAATTGATTAAATATAAACTAACTTATTGTTCAATATATTTCCCTACTGGCTGTTTGCGGAAACCCGACATTTATTAGTTGTGATGTCAATTACGTAATTAAATTAATAACAAGTTTGTTTGGAAACATTAACAGATAAAATATGTTAGATGTCGCTTTCACGTTACGAAAACCAAAAACATAATATAACGGAACAGAATAATTCTTTTTCTCGGTATAAATATAAATAGTATAGAGGGATCTATTTCACGTCCCAAGTAACTTTCCATGCGTGGCGACACTACTTTAACCCATCAATAATCAATCATAACCTAGCCCCATATTATGGGTCGTATCAATTTCTTTCACTGAAGACAATACAACCACCGGCCACCGCCCACGCTAAGCTTCAGCGTCCCATTACTCGATTGGCCGGACACTGTTGCACGCCCATTGTCCAGTTAAATTGCGGTACGCTAAGGTAGGAGCGGTAGCGGTTCGTTGGATACGCCGCTCACGCTAAGCGCACGCGTCCCGTTACTCGATTGGCCGGACCGCCCGGACTCTGCGGCACGCCTATTATCTAGTTCGATTGTAAATTCCGGTAGGATAGAGGACGAGCGGTGGCTTTTGTTATATTTGTATCAAATGCAGTGCAAGCGCCATCTCCTTTAATACACTACAATAATAAAAACATGGTGAAAGAAAAACTTTAGTGAATACGTTCCGTATGGGCGCATTCTCCTAAGCCTCTTCGCTACCGGAATAAGTCATTTTACACCCATTGTATTCACTTAAAAACATGAAAGATCGCTGAATCTTATACTTTAATTGAGGCAAAATGAGACAATCTTGTATGTATATAATCGGTTTCTCGAAAACGGCTGCAAGTATTACCATTATAATTTAATATGCAGTCTTGGGGGTAAAAATGGATATAGCCAGGTCTTATCCCTGGAAACTGCGCATTTTAGCTATATTATATGTTTTTTCTTTCGTTGTCTAAAAATCCTACTAATATTATAAATGTTAAAGTTTGTGAGGATGGATGGATGTATGGATGGATGTATGTTACCCTTTTACGCAAAACCTACCTACTGAACAGATTTCGATTTAACTTAGAATGGCAGTAGGCTCTGGATTAAAACATAGGCTACATCTTATCCCGAAAAAGTACAGTATTTCCGTGGGATACTATATATTTTACGCGGGCGATGCCGCGGGAAGAAGCTAGTATATTCATAATTTCGACTCTATTACGTCAGTCCGATTGGCAGTTTGATATGCGTATGTAGTATTTTTACTTTGATCGAAAATTCGGCATGTGGATGGATTCGAATCCCGGTCAGATGAATATTTTTGTGATTATTTTTATTTATTAACATTTATCATAATTCCGAGCAAATCTCGGTTGCCCAGGGACTTACAATTAAAAGTAACCGCTCAACGCCCTATGCCGTAGCTTGGACTACAATAATGAAAACGGGCACAAGAAAAAACCAAAGTGAATGGGGCTAATATGGACCGTCCGTATGGGCGCATTCTCTCCTAACCCCCCCGAATGGGTTACAAGCCCCCCGCTGCCGTATGGGTCTTATTGTACCCATTGTATCCATTACGGAACGTGTAAGAAGAAATTAGCGGTACGTCGGACGCGATGGCTTTTATTATGCACTTCATTTATTGGGTTCCCTAGTACTACAAAGAACCCTTATAGTTTCGCTCTGTCCGTCAGTGTCTGTCTATCTATCTGTCTGTCTGCCCTTGTAACTTCTGTAATTATGAATATATAATTGGATGAATAGTTATATGTATATTGTTTATAGATCTCGGTTTTGGCATCACACAATTATAACTTTATATTCTAGTGGTGGCTCCCCATACATGTGAAGTGGGGATGAAAAACTTTTTCATCCTACCCCATCGTGTGGGGTATCGACGAATAAATATTTTTAAATAAAACGTTTCGTACATGACTTTTGTACAAAGTTAACTATTTTCGAGTAATCGGCCTCCAAAGTCCCCCTTAGACTTGTCCTGACATGCTCTTGCATAAAATAGATTCTCCCATACAGTAAACATGATTTTTAGGCCGTTATGTATGGAACCCTATGTGAGCGCGACCGACTCGCACTTGGCCGGTTTTCTATACAGACAGTACTATGCTAGCATAGTTTTAACATTATCGTTACATTCTCGTACGTATATTATTATAATTCTATGTAGAATTGATTTGTCCCAATCCCCATCCCCATGAACGTGTTTAAACATAACAATACACCCCTAAAGTAATACCAATTTGCCCTGAGAGCGTTTATCCTTTAACCCTTCACGGTCGCTATAAAAACGGGTACTTTATGCCCCCACGTCCAACGGACGTTGTTCAAAGCATTATTGCGTCTATTTAATCTCTAAAGTCTAGCTAGAAACTAGATCCAGGTATTAAACGGAAGCACTGAAGCCCATCCGAGTGAAACGTTATTTGGTGAATAAAATTTCGATAAATGAAGTTTTTTTATGCTAAATGCATTCATAAGTATTAACAATATTGTTTCATACACTTACATAAAATCGCCAAACTAATATTATTCTGTTTTGAAATATTTATGGACGCTTCACACCACGTCAATCCGGCCCCGTGTATCAGAAGAACTTGTGGTACAGGTACCAGATACAGCGGCAAGTAAGTATATTTAATACTTTTATACTTTAAACAATATGTTTTGATTGCGATTATAATATCTTACAAATAATATTGAATATACATCCAGGAATACAGAAAACTCCCTGTTCTCGGTGGAAGACGGACAGACAGACGGACGGACAGAGCGAAACTATAATGATTCTTTGAGTATTACGGAAACCTAAAAGTGGATTGCAATTCCAATGTCTCGCTAAAACTCGAGAACGGCTGGACCGATTTGGCAAATTTTGGTCTTGAAATGACTCTGGCAGTTCAGGTAAGGTTTAAACGGTGACAAATTGTTGGAACAAATATTAGATCCTTCCATATGAAATTGGCGTTTTGTCGTACTGGCCACTTTGATCTCAAACATATCTTCTTTGGCCAGGAATTCCAATTTCAAATTTATACCGCTATTTAGTCATCCTTTTGTGTTTCAAAAAACCGTAATTTATTTGTTTTTTCCTCTTTTGGGTTTTTTCTTCGCGTCACTCTGTTTACAAAATGGAAAACTTGAAATGTCGTATTATTTTCGAGTTCGAGCAATACTAAAAACGACGATTGAATGTTCCCATACTGACTGCTCACTGTGTTCACCTTGTCACTTGACTGTCAAATATTTATAGGCGCATTCAGTTTACCTGTTCAGTGCAACCATTATCCAGCGACAGAGAATTTAACCCTGGGAAGGCCACGGTTTGTTGCGGGAATCGAGCGCACGCGCACATATACACTTGCGCTGTGTTCGGTCACTTCCTTTGTGTTTAAGCATTTCGAGGCGTCCAAGTGCAAAGGAAAATGTTTAGAAACTGAACCCCAAAACCATCTGACTATCACTTCCATTTTACTTTTACTGAATTACAAATGAATCGTCTCGATATCATATACTGATTTTTGGAGTTTGGACCACTCAAAACGGGTTTGACGTTTGTGAGAATACCATTTTGCAGTTTTAACATATCGGGACTGGATCGTAAGTGTATTATTGCAGGATTTAATTAGCAGGATAGACCGTACGGTCGATCAGGAACTATGTCGTTATTGTACCTGTCCATAGACTGTGGTTAATGCTCGTTTCCTTCTCCAAAATCAATACAATTTTTATAAACAAACTATAATCCGACTACGTAAATTATATACTTGGCCTAAGTTACTCGGGCCATTATTACGAATCTACACTTTTTATTTACCAAAATCGGACCTGCGGTTTAGGCGCTGCGGGTGGAACAGACATTCATACATAGTAACAAACTGCCAAACTGCCAAAATCATTACCCTTCTTTTTGGCTTCGCCGTAGTCGGATAGAAAGAACGCCACACGATCGCAAAGAGTCAAATAAAACTGTCGTATTTGTGTCTCGCACGACTGGGACGGTTTGAATGGTCACATGTAAAGCTTAGTCCGACGGGACCGATGCAATGCAACAAAACCAAAGCGGGCTACGGGTCCAGTGAGCCGGGCGAGGGACAGTTTACACTGGATACTGATAGTATTTATTCTAAGTTAGAATAAATTATCAATTTACTACTAAGAATGTGAAAATTTGTGGGAATGGATGTTTGTTACTACTTCACGCAAAAACTACTGAACGGATTTCGATGAAATTTGGTATGGTAGTAGTTAAGGCTCTGCATTAAAACATAGGCTACTTTTTATCCCGAAAAAGTACAGTGTTCCCGTGGGATACCTGATACTATATTTTTGCAGGCGGAGCTGTGGGAAAAGCTTATAATGAATATTACATACTAGCTTTTTCCCGTGGCTCCGCCCGCGTAAATAGTAAATACAGTATCCCACTGTCATACTAATACTGTACTTTATCGAGATAAAAGTAGCCTATGTGTTAATCCAGAGCTCATACTACTACCATACCAAATTTTAACAAAATCCGTTCAGTAGTTTTTGCGTCAAAGAGTAACAAACATCCATCCTAACAAACTTTCTATATTATATAATGGTAGTAGGATTTATTTTTAAAGTAACCCCCGAATTGTCAAGTAGTGAGCGAGCTGATGATGATGAATTATAGCTATTATCACACTCGATCATGTCAGCTTTCAAACATAAAAGAAACTAGATCAGAATCGGTCCATCCGTTTGCGAGACCATGTTTTCTGAGCCCCTATGTTTTCGTCGGAGGTTAAAATCTTATTTTAAGGGCTATGTTTCGAAAGCCCCCAGGAATCTTTCGGGGCAAAGATTTCTCTATTAGCCGAGGCTATAAAACTTTACGCCTATCAAATTCAGCGAAATTCTTTCATTTCATTCAGTATTAAAAACATCAAAGCAATATCACAAAAGTTTGCTTGTTAAAAATTATGCGTTCAGAGCATCAGAGTTTTGCCGCCAGATACTGTAACTGCTAAGGGTGCCAAAATTATAGGTGTTTGGGAAAATAAATAAAAATGTGATGCCAAATGAAAAGAATGTACGGGAAGCCGATAGGAGTGGTGTTCTACGGGACCTTTTGGCCACTAACGCCTATGCAAAATGCATAATATGACGGGCGAGTAGGAGAATTCCGCGTGGTCCATTAGACTCCGGAGGACGTGGGTTCGATCCCCGCGTTGGAACAGCAAAAAATGTTGTTTTCAAGTCATGCTAGGCTGCAATGCAGGCTGATCACCTGATTGATGATCCATCGGATCGTCGGATTTCTCGCCAGTCGTGACGGTCATCCATCCCACTGGAGCGCTCTTGTCTATTGCGCACACACTAGCATACTGTATAATAACTCCAGCGAAGCTAGTCGGGTTTTGATGAAACTGGCCACCGCCACCGAATTCGGTGCGAAGAGCCATTATTATGCACATAATAATGGCTCTTCTGGAATTTTCTATAGATATTACAATTACAAAACATTAAACTCCCAAGAGAAACATAACTTTTGGCCTCCGAAGATTCTAGGGGCTAATTCGAGTTTCTTCGAACCAAACACGAGTTTTTACCAATTGGTAGATCATATCTGTTCAAAAATATCTCTCCTAAAATAACTTCTACAAGAACTCATAAACTTGGGAACGTAATTTGACAGGTCTAAAGGGATACAGTTTTAGATTTCTTCAGAGAATTCAACACTTCGTGCTAAGAAAAGATTTTATTTTATTTACAAAAAAATGTATGCAAAAATAAAAATGTTGCCGTGTAAAGTGCAATCGCGGAGCGCGTAGAATTTCGTACATTGACTTGTCGCTTCTTGTATCTTTCACTCGTGCACGATATTGCTGTCACGCTTCTATCGCGTACCTGTGTCAACGCAATAGCAATATATTCGTGCGCGAGTGAAAGAGACAAATAGCCATGAGTTTATGTACGAAATTGTACGTGCTCCGCGACCGCACTTTCTTTTATATCAAAAATTACTTTCTGTCAAATGACGTTGCGAAAACATCTGACAAAAACATTGATAAGCTAAAGGCGTGTTTGTACAAGCAATTTTTTAGACAAGATTGCTCGGCAATACGGATGGATCCATCTGGAGTAATTAGTGGAGCGCGATGCAATTTCGAAAAAATTCGGAAATTGTTTCGACAATATTGCTTCTAGTTACTCCACTCCATATTGCTCAATGTCGCTGATACGAATTGCCGATTTTGTCAACTGAATTGTTCGTGTAATTTTGTATTGTCTAGTTCCTCCATTTCGTTCAATATTGCGGTTGCAAAACATTTTCCCAAATTGATGCATGTTGCCGTTGCCATTGCGATAAATTGCTTGAGATTTAGTCACGACGCACTCGACATTAATCGCTCATAATTGATCAACTTTTGTTGCGGACCCTTAGTCGTTTAAATATTTTTTGGAATAAGAGGCTCGCTAGGGCCTAACCATTACATTTCACTAAATTAATCTAAAAATACACACATTCAGTACCTTTCCAAGCACACCAGCTTTTGATATGCGTGGGGATATAAATTTAGTTGGGAGTGATAAATGAAAAGTAGAGTACCGATTATATTATATTGTCCTTTCACTTATATTACGTACATACAACGTTTAACTTAATAATACCACTGAGATCGGACGGAGGTTACGACGAGACTGTCGTAACTAACACTGGAAACTAATGAAATGACAGTATGCAGGAGCCGGGGCCTTTAGTCAAGATGCATTCGATAATTTCGACGGCGAAGTTCGTAATCAAAAATGTGTGGGATTTGACTTGAGGCATCGTAAGCGACATGTCCCACACATTTTTGATTACGAACTTCGCTGTCGAAATAATCGAATGCATCTTGACTGAAGGCTCACGAGTGCAAGCATGCACTTTTGTGTGGTCCCTACAATCTGTCCCGTAATACTCCTGCCGCTCGTTTACTCGTTATGTACTTACATACGAGCTGGAGAGATTCCAACTGTCGGAATTCGAACGATGCTCAACACTGATTGAAGGACTTACCTGAAACAAAAAATATGTGAAATTAATATGACAGGTGATCACCCTTATTCATAAATTCGTACGCGTAAAATCCAATCTTGTGGACACCGTACATGGTTTCCGCGATAAAAAGTAGCATATGTCCTTCCCCGTGGTCTAACTCTATATCTGTGCCAAATTTCATCATAATCGGTCCAGTAGTTTTGGCGCCTAACATTTCCAACATATAATATTATCGTTTGTTTTTTTTTTTTTGGATAGGGAGTTTTAATGGCCGGAAACGCACCTGTTACTCCACATGTGTGGCGGCTATCAACGCCGATCATAGGCGGCGCTAATAGTCATCAGGTGAATCGTCTGCCCGTTTCCCGGACTATTCTGTTATTTTTTTTTGTACAGCATAACAATTCCACCAAAGAAATTATAATTGCAATAACCAACGCCATTCATCATTGTAACGCCGTTTCCCGTAAGTATGGCCCCCGTGTAATTCAATAAAGAATCCCAATTAGCAAAAACAATTATTATTACTGCCAATTTATATAACAACAGCCGAACTTCCTTGTTACAGTCAATAACGTCCGTATTGTGTAAGCCATAAGGTTTAGTCTACGTTGTGGGCATCTTATCTAGTAGAATCTTCGACTGGATACATTACGAGCCTTATCGCGCGGCAATAGAGACGAGATTACGATGCGATATCTAATAAGGGAATATTCAGTGAAAGTTGTTGCATATTGTAAGGAAAAACCGCGATTGGGTATGGCTTGGGTCACGGGACGTCGCGTCTGATATAAGTTATTTATAGTAATTAGTATTAAGTCTTTAACAGGAGGAAGTTCGAGTTCGACAGGAGTTCGGAGGAAGAAGTATCCCACGGGAACACTGTACTTTTCCGTGATAAGAAGTTGCCTGTGTGGTAATCGAGAGCCAAATTTCATCAAAATCCGTTGCGTGAAAGAATAAAAACGATTCCATCCATCCATCCTCACAAACTTTGCCCACTTCGTTGGGCGTAAAAAACTTTTACTTGTCAATTTTTACTTATAAAAATATATTGATAAGACATCATCCAGTGAACCAAATTATAAATCTTGACCATTCTCGAATCCACTTGAACACACACAAAAAATTTCATCAAAATCGGTCCAACCGTTTAGAAGGAGTTCAATTACAAACACACGCACAGAAGATTTATATAAATAAAGATAAAGATTATGAGAGACTACAAAAGAAAACAAGTAAACACAGCTTTAGCAAATTGTAAATCTTAAGTTTAACTTGATAAGGGTAATTTTCCTGTAACGCGGGTTGCACCACGCGTGCGGGTCTCGGCCGCATGCAGGCTGCCCGCATCTTATCCTTACCGCGCGGGCAGCTCGCGTGCGTACGAAATCCGCACGCAGGCTGGTGGCAACCCGCGTGACAGGAAAAACGCCCTTGGAACAGTACATTTTGCCGCGTTTAAACGTAGCCTACGTACATCCCCGTGGTTCACTCTACATCTCTGCCAAATTTTATCATAAAACGGTCCTGTAGTTTCGGAGCCTATTGAATGAAAAGAAACAAACATATATTTCCTCTTTATAATATTACTAGCTTTTGCCCGCGGCTGCGCCCGCGTAAATACAGTATCCCACGGGAACACCGTAATTTTCTGGTATAAAAAGTAGCCAATGTGCTAATCCAGAGCTCAAACTACTACCATACCAAATTTCATCAAAATCCGTTCAGTAGTTTTTGCGTGAAAGAGTAACAAACATCCATCCATATAATATATATATAACATAGGCTACTTTATATCCCGAAAAAGTAGTGTTCCCTTGGGATGGGGCAACAGCTAGTTTATAATAGTAGTAAGTTAGTGTAGAAATGTAGATACCAAAACCTGCCCGCTGCCTCTCGTCGCTCGCGCCGCGCCGCTCGCGTGCGATCCCACGTTATGTGCAAATTTTTTGCAATCTATTACGACACGAGCTCGACTTATCGGCTGGCGGGACCTGGCTACCGTCACCGATGCGTCCGCCGCCGTCATCATCATCATCAGGGACGTTAGCAGGAGCGATTGACGGCAACGTATTCGTAACGTTACCGAATCGGGGCCTCTGTTGGTCAACGTGCATTCGACAATTTCGACGGCGAAGTTCCAAATTGAAAATGTATGGGATTCGACATAAGGCCTCGCAAACGACATGTCACTCAGCGATGACTCATGTCAAATCCCATACATTTTTAATTCGGAAGTTCGCCGTCGGAATTGTCGAATGTACCTTGACTGAAGGCCCAGAGTTGTATGAGAATTATTACAGCGCCTATACGAAATTCCGTAAGTACCTACCTTGTGTGTTGTGTCGCTTCTAGACAATTTTGTCTATTGAAACGTTTTGTCTCATGTAATATTTTGAATGAATGAATGAAATATTCTTTATTGTGCACAGAACATTTTGTTAAATTGTATTTGAAACTAGCTGTTCCCATACGTTGTTCTGTCGCACCTATAAATGTGATGTTACTTTTCGCCGCAATTTTTCCTCCAAAATTTCTCACTGTTTGAACCTTCCCTGAACTGATACGATTATTTTAAGAACAAAATTAGCCAAATCGGTCGAGCCGTTCTCGAGTTTTACGCTAAGAACTCACGGAGCGATTTTTTCCCAAAACGTCGTCGAACTGCGGTTTTATTTCTAAACTCACGAGACCGCGGTGTCGCGCGGTCCCGCAGCCGCCGCGGCTGATCGCAGGACGCGCGGTTGCAACAAGGCGAATACATATTTACAATACAATTTCTGAATTTCGCCCGCAAACCGAACGAACGCAGAGCGCGCGGGCGTAAAACGCGCCGAGAGTTGTGCTTTATTTATATGCTTTATTTGTTACATACATATCTGCGTTCTACAGAAGTTGCGGTTCCGCGGGCGCGGGTGAAAACCGCTCCGTGAGTTCCTAGCCTTAGCGAGACAGACAAATTGCAATACATTTTTATGTATAAGAAGATGATAACAACATCCATGTATTACAATTTACAATTTTTGTAAATAAGGTCAATTTTATTTAGTTAATCAAATCAACCGTCCGTCCGTCTGTCCGCCCTTGATAACTTCGGCAATAGGGATGGATGATGACTACATCTAAACTATTTACTTTCCTTAGTATACTGAGAAATATTGAGGCGTTACTACATGGTAATTATGTCAAAAAATAAAAATTATGTGTGGTCTAGTAATCACCGTAATTACTAAGCTACACATCAAATATTATTACACATAAGGCGGTGCATACAAGCCGGCTTCCCTTATGTATATTATATAATTTTTTTTTTTTATATATACGGTACTAAATTAAAACAATATTTTGCGCCCAATGCAGCCAAAAAATTGCGCTAAAACAATGTGACGAACGAATTCCGTATTTTCAACGTTCTAATATAATAATTAATAGATTTAAAGTAATATTCATAAGGGAAGCCGCCGATTTGTATGAACGCCTCACCTGTGGTAATTAGATACATCTAAAAAGGGTTTTTTTTTGCTAAATTAGTAAACAAAACCTACATCATTAGTTTACTTACATCATATACAAAAACATTCATTACGGTAAGTGTGAACTTAAACGCTCAAATATGTTCCTGCGGCCTCATACTTCATACACTTTAACCTAGGCGTGACGTCACAGCTAGGTACGACTTCAGTATGGAGCGTTTTCACGAGAGTTGCGAAATGTTGTATACAAATCGCTGTACCTTAGAAAATAATGACTCTTGATATACTGTTTCTTCTGTGAAGTTACTCATATTTACTATTCATTTATGCAATAAAAAAAATGTCATCTAGCCTGTTATGAATATAAATACCTACACAAAATGTTGTATAGTTAGTTATAGATTGCATATGCCTTCTTTATTTCTGGCATCGTATAATAATTATAACTTTGTATTTTAGGGGAAGCCCCCCCCCCCCCCCCCCACAAACATGTGAAGTGGGGATGAAATGTTTTGTCTATTCCACGCCCCTGTGCGGGATATCATCGAATAAGTATTTTTAAATAAAGGCAAGGTTTCATACATGTTTACTTTTTAGGGTTCCGTAATACTCAAGCCCTTACAGTTTCGCTCTGTCCGTCTGTCTGTCTGTCTATCTGTCTGTCTGTCTGTCTGTCTGTCCGCTCTCCTAGCTTTTGTAATCCTAGATGGATGTTTTTTACTCATTCACGCAAAAACTACTAAACGGCTTTCGATGAAATTTGGTATGGTAGTAGTTTATGCTCTGGATTAAAACATAGGATAGTTTTTATCCCGAAAAAGTACAGTATTCCCGTGTGATACTGTATTTACGCGGGCAGAGCGGCGGGCAACAGCTAGTTATAAATATAAATGGATGAAATTTGGTACAGTTATTTAATGCGTATAGATCTCAATTTGACATCATAAAATAATAATTTTATATTTTAGGGGTGGCTCTCCATACATGTGAAGTGGGGATGAAAAATATTTTTTCATTCTGCCCCCTCGTGTGGGGTATCGTTGAATAGGTGTTTTAAAATAAAGATAAGGTAGAATATAAACTCAACTATTTTCGGTAATCGGCCTCCGAAGTGTTTGACTCCCGCCACGGCATTTCTAAACTATGAGACTTAGAAACTTGCAATTTTCCATGCTGATAGATCGTGCTAAATACTCTTTAGGAAAATTATTTTTATCGAAATCAGACAGTAACATTCGAAGGAATTTAAAGAAACCTTTTCGCGCGTCGATAGCTACGGAACCCCCCTTAGACATGTCCTGACAGGCTCTTGGTTAGGTTATATTGTAAAGCAAAATAGACCGTCGTGTCTCAAGTTACAAACACAAATACATTTTTTTCCATTTATTAAAAAAAATGTGTTTGTATTTATTGTATTATCAGAATATAATAGATTCTTCTTATTCAAACTGAAAGTTATACCTCGTAACTCTCCACGCCATTATTGTAACTTTATCCAAATAGGCTCTTAAAAACTACATAACTAACAAAAAATCTAATAAAAGTCAAAGTATCAAACTTAGGCGGGCGCACTACAAGTTATAACGCAATAAAAACGCGCACTATAAGCTACCGCGATTGAAAATGTTTGATACTTTGTGAAAACTTCCCGTACGGGCCCGCTATAACGGAACTCGTGTAACAACCCATTCAAAATACATTGCGTTCAGGGTTGCCGCTCGCCAGTTCCAAAGCCTACAAAATCCCGGAAACACCGGAAAAAACCGTGGGTGACTAATAAGTATTTTTTTCATAAAAAAACGAGCCTTACATTACAATATGATGTGTAGCATCTGTCATCTCATCTTAATAATACGATACAAACGAACGGTTACGCAAAATCAAGCAAAACATTTATTTTATTCTGTTTTTAATATTTGTTGTTATAGCGGCAACAGAAATACATCATCTGTGATGATTCCAACTATCTAGTTATCATGGTCCATGAGATACAGCATGGCGACAGACAGACAGACAGACGGACGGACGAACAGTCTTAGTAATAGGGTTCCCGTGTTTTACCATTTAATAACGGAACCCTGAAAAATCCAATAATTCGGCGGGACCAGAAACCAAAAAGGCCAAGAAGCAACCCTAATAAAGTTGGCAGAAGTTGGTCCGGTCGAATCAGTCTTCGCAACTTCAAGACAACTTCACTTCGTTGTACGTCGAGTATTATTGGTGTTTTATTGCGTCTGTACTGTTATGTACATGCGATGGCTAGTACGGAAGCGGAAATATGTATTTTACTTTTATCCGCAGTTCGTATTGATGTAACTTTGTTTGGTTGGATTTTTATCCATATTAAATTACTGTACATATTAAAAATTTATATAAAATTTCCATTTATTCAGACACATAAAAAAAATATATTTATGATATTTCCGTAGTAAATGTATAATAATAATAATATCAATGGACGCATTACACCACGTCAATCTGGCCCCGTGCTAAGTATCCGAAGAACTTGTGTTACAGGTACATATATTTAAGATTTTTATTATATTATTACACATCCATGACCCAGGTACACGGAAAAACTTTTTGTTCCTGCGGCGGGATCCGAACCCTCGACCCCCGGCTTGAGCACCGCCGAACCACTGAGCCACAGAGGTCGCGGTGGATACATAATAAACTTGTTGTTGCTATGTGAACAAAGATTTTTATTTCAACATCATTTCACCGCCATTTACATCTAATACTTTACTAGTAAAATACACAAAACTAACCTCTCAACAAAGTAACGACAATGAAAGTTTATCCTTCCACATACAAACTCACACAATTCCAATCATTTCTGTTACCGCGGTCTCATTTAAACATAACCGGTTTCTAACATGAAAAATGTGAATATCATTACGTCTTATATCCAGAGACAAACTCTTTCCCTATCTGTAATTTGTAGCCAACAAAAATTGACACAACGTCCACAGTTAAAATAAGTTAAATCTACACTCCACAACAGGCAGCGCCATGCGCGGCAAATTGACACAACGTCCACAGTTAAAATAAGTTAAATCTACACTCCACAACAGGCAGCGCCATGCGCGGCAAATTGACACAACGTCCACAGTTAAAATAAGTTAAATCTACACTCCACAACAGGCAGCGCCATGCGCGGCAAATTGACACAACGTCCACAGTTAAAATAAGTTAAATCTACACTCCACAACAGGCAGCGCCATGCGCGGCAAATTGACACAACGTCCACAGTTAAAATAAGTTAAATCTACACTCCACAACAGGCAGCGCCATGCGCGGCAAATTGACACAACGTCCACAGTTAAAATAAGTTAAATCTACACTCCACAACAGGCAGCGCCATGCGCGGCAAATTGACACAACGTCCACAGTTAAAATAAGTTAAATCTACACTCCACAACAGGCAGCGCCATGCGCGGCAAATTGACACAACGTCCACAGTTAAAATAAGTTAAATCTACACTCCACAACAGGCAGCGCCATGCGCGGCAAATTGACACAACGTCCACAGTTAAAATAAGTTAAATCTACACTCCACAACAGGCAGCGCCATGCGCGGCAAATTGACACAACGTCCACAGTTAAAATAAGTTAAATCTACACTCCACAACAGGCAGCGCCATGCGCGGCAAATTGACACAACGTCCACAGTTAAAATAAGTTAAATCTACACTCCACAACAGGCAGCGCCATGCGCGGCAAATTGACACAACGTCCACAGTTAAAATAAGTTAAATCTACACTCCACAACAGGCAGCGCCATGCGCGGCAAATTGACACAACGTCCACAGTTAAAATAAGTTAAATCTACACTCCACAACAGGCAGCGCCATGCGCGGCAAATTGACACAACGTCCACAGTTAAAATAAGTTAAATCTACACTCCACAACAGGCAGCGCCATGCGCGGCAAATTGACACAACGTCCACAGTTAAAATAAGTTAAATCTACACTCCACAACAGGCAGCGCCATGCGCGGCAAATTGACACAACGTCCACAGTTAAAATAAGTTAAATCTACACTCCACAACAGGCAGCGCCATGCGCGGCAAATTGACACAACGTCCACAGTTAAAATAAGTTAAATCTACACTCCACAACAGGCAGCGCCATGCGCGGCAAATTGACACAACGTCCACAGTTAAAATAAGTTAAATCTACACTCCACAACAGGCAGCGCCATGCGCGGCAAATTGACACAACGTCCACAGTTAAAATAAGTTAAATCTACACTCCACAACAGGCAGCGCCATGCGCGGCAAATTGACACAACGTCCACAGTTAAAATAAGTTAAATCTACACTCCACAACAGGCAGCGCCATGCGCGGCAAATTGACACAACGTCCACAGTTAAAATAAGTTAAATCTACACTCCACAACAGGCAGCGCCATGCGCGGCAAATTGACACAACGTCCACAGTTAAAATAAGTTAAATCTACACTCCACAACAGGCAGCGCCATGCGCGGCAAATTGACACAACGTCCACAGTTAAAATAAGTTAAATCTACACTCCACAACAGGCAGCGCCATGCGCGGCAAATTGACACAACGTCCACAGTTAAAATAAGTTAAATCTACACTCCACAACAGGCAGCGCCATGCGCGGCAAATTGACACAACGTCCACAGTTAAAATAAGTTAAATCTACACTCCACAACAGGCAGCGCCATGCGCGGCAAATTGACACAACGTCCACAGTTAAAATAAGTTAAATCTACACTCCACAACAGGCAGCGCCATGCGCGGCAAATTGACACAACGTCCACAGTTAAAATAAGTTAAATCTACACTCCACAACAGGCAGCGCCATGCGCGGCAAATTGACACAACGTCCACAGTTAAAATAAGTTAAATCTACACTCCACAACAGGCAGCGCCATGCGCGGCAAATTGACACAACGTCCACAGTTAAAATAAGTTAAATCTACACTCCACAACAGGCAGCGCCATGCGCGGCAAATTGAAAATTCCATAAACTAAATTACAAAAGAAATGCTATACGAATTTCTTTACATAAGTACATACAGAACAATATTAAATACATAATTATTTATATTTTGCTAGCTTTTGACTGCGGCTCTGCCTGCAGCTCTGCCTGCGTAAATACCGTATCCCTCGGGAACACCGTACTTTTTCGTGATAAAAAGTAGCCAATGTGATATTCCAGAGCCTAAACTACTACCATACAAAATTTCATCAAAATCCGTTGGGTAGTTTTTGCGTGTAAGAGTACAAAACGTCCATCCATCCATCCATCCTCACAAACTTGCACATTTATACACGCAAGTAGGATTCTAGAAAGTTAAAAAACGGGATACAGACTGGAGACATGATTATAATTGTCTTGTTCCAATATTATCATATCCAAATACTTTATTTATTTCTGTGATACTCAGAAGCCCCAGTTCTGATCATAATAACCCCAGTTTCGGTCCGCGCGGTGTCGCATTCACACACGCGTCTGTCGCGCCCGAGCGAGTGAGCCAGCGCGCTGACCGAAACAGTATTATGATCACAAATAGTTACGAGAGGGTTGGGCGTCTAGTTCTAATACATTACTGTTTAGTACCTTGCTACTTACCTGAATTTTGAACCCATAATACTTTTTTAGGGTTCCGTAGTACCACAATGTACCCCTTTAGGTACTTCTGTTGAATTATATCCTACTACTATTACAAATGTATAAGTTTGTGAGGATGGATGGATAGATGGATGGATGTTTGTTACACTTACACGCATAAAAATGTTGGTATGGTACTTGGTAGAGAGCAGTTTAAGCTCTCGATGTGAAATGTTTGAGAGGATGGATGGACGGATGGAATGTTTGTTACTCTTACACTCGAAATTCGGTATGGTAGTAGCTAAAGCTCTGGATTGACTAGTTTTTATCCCGATAAGGTAGAGTGTTCCCGTGGGATACTGGATTTACACGCGAAAAAATAAACCCAAATTAACCCTGAGTGCAGCGGTCCAATAATGAAACTAATAAAAATACATTACACAGAATATTAGATACCGCACTCTTGCTGGAATCCTAGAGTAACAAAAGCTATTTTCTATCTCCCTCTATAATCGTTCTACCCCTTTCTATTCCTTGCTCTGCTCAGAACCAGTTTCCGGAAAACCAAACCGAATTCGGAGGGCCCGGAAAAATTCAGAGCACTGAAAAAATAACTCTCCGCTAATACAATAGAGTTGAAAATCGAAGTTTCGTGTGTCGAGCTGTCATATTATATTCTTATTAATATTACTTTTGGTATAAGATCCGGTATAAGAAATATGTACCCTCATTTGTTATTTATTAGTGATAAGAAATAACAGATGAGGGTATATAATATTTCTTACGAGGGCTGCACTAAAAGTATCGGGAATGGAATATTTCCACTGTTCCTGTCATATTAAAATCTTTTGCATTTAAAACTCCTTGGTTTTAAAAATCGAATACCGTTTATTTATTTAAAAAAAGATTCTCGGTCTTGTCACAAGGTCTTGTCAAACTTGTTTAGTCGTTGAGAAAATGGAATTGACTCGAGAAAATTCTAGAGCGATGATTTATTATGACTTTCGAAGTGGTTTAACACAAAAACAGTGTGTTGACCGGATGATTTCTGCATTTGGTGATGAAGCCCCATCCAAAACCACAATTTATCGCTGGTTTGCTGAATTTCAACGTGGACGTGTCAAGCTCAGTGATGATCCCCGTCAAGGTCGTCCAAAAACTGCAGTCACCCAAGAAAACGTTGATGCTGTGCGTAAGCTGATTGAGGAAGATCGACATGTGACATACCGCGAAATTCAGGCAACTTTAGACATTGGCATGAGTCAAATACAAATAATCTTGCATGAACAATTAGGTGTAAAAAAGTTGTTTTCCCGATGGATACCGCATTTGCTCTGTGAAGAGCAAAAAGCGGCTCGCGTTACTTGGTGCGTCAGAACTCTCGAAAGATTCCACGCAGGATCCTCAAATGCTGTATACAACATCGTATCAGGTGAGGAATCCTGGATATACGCGTACGAACCCGAAACAAAAAAACCGTCACGAGTTTGGGTGTTCGAAAATGAGTTAAAGCCAACAAAAATTGTTCGTTCACGGAGTGTTGCAAAAAAATGGTGGCCACGTTTGTCTCCAAAACCAGCCATGTTGCGACTATTCCTCTTGAGGGACAAAGAACGGTTAATGCAGAATCGTATGCTAACATTTGTTTGCCACAGGTCGTTTCTGAACTCCGTAAAGAGAACTGCAACCGCCGCATCATCCTCCATCACGACAATGCGAGTTCTCACACCGCGCACAGAACAAAAGAGTTTTTAGAGCAAGAAATCATAGAATTATTAGACCATCCGCCGTACAGCCCCGACCTAAGCCCTAATGATTTCTATACTTTCCCTAAAATAAAAAATAAATTGCGTGGTCAGAGATTTTTATCACCTGAAGAAGCTGTGGACGCCTACAAAACGGCCATTTTGGAGACCCCAACTTCCGAATGGAATAGTTGCTTCAATGATTGGTTCCATCGTATGGAAAAATGTGTCAAATTTCGCGGAGAATACTTCTAAAAGCAATAAATACATTTTTAAATAGTAATGTACATTTACAATAGTAATACATTTTTTAATAGTAGTGTCACTTCCTTGATTCCCGAAATTTTCAGTGCCGCCCTCGTATACCGGATCTTGCACTATTTCTATTAAACAAATCTCTTATGAATCCTAAACGAATAAAATACCTTCTATTTCTTTACCTATCTGTTTCACCCTATTTTAACCCCCTTTTTGACACCCTTTCACGACCTGCCTGCTGGCTAACACGGACCCGATAATGAGGAACAAAAATAGACGTTCATCCTCACTGAGAAATTGGTTTTAACGAACCTAAAAACATTCTTCTCCAGAATGACACTTTCAGTTTGATAATAAAAATGTCCAAAGACATTTTTCAGCTAAATAAAAGTATCAAAATTATAGGGATGGCGTATCCTACTTCTTCCTACTAATATTAAAAATGTGAAAGTTTGTGAGGATGGATAGATGTATGTATGGATGGATATTTGTTACTCTTTCACGCAAAAACTACTGAACTGATTTTGATGAAATTTTGTATAGAAGTAGTTTAAGCTCTAGATTAAAATATAGGCTCCTTTATATCTCGAAAAAGTACAGTTTTCCCGTGGGATTACCGATACTATATTTACGCGGGCGAAGCCGCGAGAAAAAGCTAGTACCTATCTAATATTATTTTGCAAAATAATAAAAATAAAAAATTAAATTTAAATGTGTCAAGATTATTTATGGTGAGCTATATCTTATCTTTTGTATTTAAAGTAAAGAAGTTGTTTAAATACTTTTTCCAGTCAATTAATATTTTTTTATCGACTTGTAATATTTTTATATGTTTTTATTGTGTGTCACAGCTGATTTAAAGGGGAAGCAAAGTCCTTACCTAAACAACATAAATCCAATCAGATGTGACAGGTCAATGACCTTAGCAGCGCCGTAAAAAGCGTACTGTAATTTTATAGTTTTTTTTTTTTTATTTTTTTTCTGCCTAAACGTCTTGGACATAAGCAGCAGATATAATTATCCGTAATGAGGGTTTTTATATTCGTGACATCTGACAGCTTTTTGATACGACAACGACCGTCTTCGGCTCCGGCTCCGGCTCCGGCTCCCAAGCGCCGCCTGGTGACAGAAAAGAATCGAAAATTCTTATTGCCCGTTTTTGATGCCACCTACGCTGGTACCAGATAACGCTTTGTCAAACTCATTCATTCATTTTCAACAGCCTTATATATTTTTCATGTTATTTAAAATACATATGTACACAGTGCCTAGCTTTAACTAAAACTAGACTTAAACTAGCTGTAGTTACAATTTTTAATAACTTCTAAAAGATGTTATCTTACATATGATGTTAGATACATTTCGTGTCTTTAATTTAACAGCGGCCATTTTCATTTAAATAAAAAAATACAACGTATAATTAACCCGCTTATAATAAATACACTGCGTTGCAAAAAAAAACCGCCGCCTAATTTTCCTGTCCGTTTAATATATATCTCTCAAAGGAAATCCGGGGGAGGGCAAAAAGGCAAAAGCATCAAAAGAGGCTAGTCTTTTTGCCGCGGTCACGGATGTGGCAATAATGATACGAAGTCAGAAGCAGGAGCATAGTTAGCCCAAGGTGGGCACTGTATGAGAAAACTTTAATACCTAAAGATAGCACAACTAATAATATCTATTGACGCTTCACACCACGTGAGTCTGGCCCCGTGGTTATATATCCGACGAGCTTGTCTTACGGGGACCAGACAACGGGAAGTATATCTAATACTTTTATACTATACATTTTATATTTTAGATTTTTGTTCTATTATAAATATATTTAAATTAAAACACAGCCATGACCAAGGAACATTGAAATCTTTTTTCTTTCCTCGGCGGGATTCGAATCTGCGATCGTGAGTCAATTTAATAATTTATAACGCGATATTCTGTAGACAGTGGCTCCAAATTGTAAAGTTTATTCGTTTAGTAAATTGAGCCTTGATTAAAAGTTTAATTACTATCTGATCCAACAAAGATTTATTTATTTTTTTTAATAATTACATTGATACATTACAACTTAAATCATAGTGAGAGCATTGCGTACCTTTAATATAGGATTTGACACTGTTCAGATCTAAATTAAACTAAAGATGAACAATAATATTAAATTAGACCAAATTTATGTGTCATTGTATTAGAAAACACGGAAAATAAGTAACATTTAAATTGGTAGCTTCAGGTGCTATAGTCTCTTTATTTATGTAAATAGAATCAGGCGTTACATTGCGGAAATCCATAGCATACAATTTAATTAATATTATATCTAGCAACATCCCGCGAAAAAATTCCCACAACCTGCAAGCAAATGTGCGAGTGAACGTATAAGCATGCGTAAAGCACCTCCCTCCACCCACACTGCTTATGCGTACACTCAGAAACAAGATCGTGCAAACACCACCACCACACAAGCAAGAATGTCAGCAAGATCGTGCAAGCCCCCACACCACCATGCAATAGGGAGCAGTGTGGGAGGAGGGAGGTTTTACGCAGGCTTATTTGTGCACTCGCACATTTGCTTTTAGGTTGTGG
Source organism: Phengaris alcon alcon (assembly GCA_037179445.1). NCBI lineage: Eukaryota > Metazoa > Arthropoda > Insecta > Lepidoptera > Lycaenidae > Phengaris > Phengaris alcon. The sequence goes on from JAYRCH010000034.1 coordinate 1,697,236, forward strand.
GTATTTTTTCGCGGGATATTGCTAGTTATAATATTAATCAAATTGTCTTTATTTACGTGCAGATTAAAACAAATATGAACTGTGTCGGTATAATTTAATTTTTTCCTTCGCCCACTTAATTTGTAGCCCCTTTAGCTCAGTGCCCGGTGGTGACTACGCCTCTGTATTCCGTACAGAATGCACTCTGAAAATGTTGCAAACTGCTCATATAGAAAACCACTTGACGGATTGAGTCAGGTATTTCTAGTTTTAGCATGCGGCTTAACTTTGGCAGGCTTACGTGAAATATGTAGCTTGAAAACTCAAACGAAATTCGTAAGGTTTAATTTCTACTACAAAATAATAATATTTATGGACGCTTTCACACCACGTCAATCTGATCCCGAGGTAAATTCTAGAAGAACTCGTGTTACGGGTACCAGACAACGGAAATATATTTATTACTTTTATACTGCACATTTAAAAAATTTATTATATAATACACATATTTAATACACACCTATGACCCAGGAACCCAGAAAACTTATTTGTTTCCTGGCGGGATTCGAACCCGCGACTAGAGTCTCGAGCGAGAGAGACTCGAGCGCCAACGCCCTAAATTTAATTTCAGTTTTTAAAACATATTTTCTAAAATGGTGCAATTTAGAGGAATTAGCATTCCATGTTCCATTCCACATATGAGTAATAATGTCAGTCATGTATTGATCATATAAAACTTTATTTGCCTTAGTCCTTCTCTTTATTAAAACGAGTTATATTCATCATTAGTTCGGCAAAAAAATACAGATCTCGTGCGATAGATTTTCGTGATACAAAATTGCAAGGAACAATTAGTTTAATTACCATGAAAACCAGAAAAAAAAAAACAAAAAAATATTCAGTAAAAACCATTTACACGTCGCAAATAATTCAATAAATGTACATTTCGTACAGATAAACAATGGAACTACAAATGGAATTAGTTTAGGTCATCGACGTACGTAATACAACGAACTCGCAAATCATACAAAATCGTTACATAAACACGAATAATAATAATAATAATAATAATAATAATAATAATAATAATAATAATATCTATGAATGCTTCCACACCTCGTCAATCTGGTCCTGTACTAAGTATCCTAAGAACTTGTATCACAGGTACCAGTCCAACGGAAATAAATTTAATACTGTATACTACACATATATTTAAGATTAAGATTATTAAGAGAACACGGAAAAACTTTTTGTCCCTTCGGCGGGATTCGAACTCGAGACATCCAGCTTAAGCGCCGACGCGTTGACGCACAGAGGTCGTCGAAATAATACAAAAAATTAAACATATGTATGTAATAATCACATATGTAGCTGCCAATAAACTTTTTATTATTATTATTATATCGCCATGGTAAATCCTACTACTATTATAAATGTGAAAGGTTGTGGGGATGGATGGATGTTACTCTTTCACGTAAAAATTACTCAACGGATTTCGATGAAATTTGGTATGGTAGTAGTTTAGTCTCTGGATTAAAACATAGGTAACTTTTTAAAAGTACAGTATTCCCGTGGGATACCCGATTTTAAAATTGATTGATACTATATTTACGCGGGAGGAGCTGCGGGAAAAAGCTAGTAATGTATGAAACAAACGCATCGCCAAATGGAAAGCGATTACCGTCGAACATGGAAAATCGCTTCACCCCAGGAATTACAAATGCGAAGCCAGTTGCAACGTCGCTAAATATTTCTCATCAATGGTTTTGAATATATAAAAAATTCGGGACTTCACGTTGCATATTAATTGCATACATTATTCTCTCGCTCTGAGCGGTGCGGCAAAAATGTACGGATAATAAGTACATACAAAATATAATCCTTTAGTCCATTCAAACTGTCATCCATTTAAATACAAAACTGTGAAACTGAGGCGTTTTGTTAATATTACGATACATTTTTGTACTGTTTCACAGAGTGGCAGGGTCTTAGTGGGTAGACCGCAGGCGCAGCACTCGAGAGGATGCGGATTCCGTCCCGACTTGTGACACATGTACCAATGACAATTCCTAAACTTTATTACACGGACCTTGAAACGATGAAGCAAAACATTATGACGAAATCTGCGTGTCTGCGATAAATAATAAAATCTAACGTAAAGTCTCGCTGTAGACCAACGTAGTGGTCACAATAGGCTAGTTGACATCTCAGAAGAAACAGTACTATTAAAAGTCAATATTTTCAAAGGTACAGGCGATTTGTAATACAAATCGCAAGTCTCGTAAAAAGCACTCTATGCAAAAGTCTGACGTCATGAGTCCCCGGAGTTGTAGGTCGCAAGAACATATTTGCGTAATGATTGTGTTCAAGTTTACAATTACTTTAATTAATGTTTTTGTATTTCATATAAGCAATCTACTTATGTAGGTTTTTGACACTAACTATGTGAAAAACCTACATAATAAGTTTACTTAGTAAGTCTGGAAGGTATTTATAATATAGTCCTATGCCGCCGTATAAATAGACGTTATTTAATTTAAATTTAATTAAAAAAATTGTATTTTTGAAATGAGCCTAATTACAAAACTACACAAAAAAAATTTACAATTTTTTTTACATTGATCCATTAATAATACGTCAATATAAGAATATGACAAATTAACCTAAATATATTACTTGTAGCCAACTAACATATTATCTCACTTACAAATGCGATTACTAGAGATTACGATTAGATTACGAGAGGACAACCACACCAATATCTATTAAAACTAATATAAACACAAACAAAACAATAATCGCCCACATTTCCCGGCCTCCGAGTGTATAACCCTAAAACGGTAACGATAAAACTTCGCGTGATTATCACAAGTGCGGACATAACCCCACGTTACCGGACCCGTGTCACGGGTTAAGGTCACGAACATAAACATATATACAGCATGGTCCTAAAACAAAAAAATAGTTATTCAAGGAGCGTGATCAGTATTCAGGGTTAAAAGTTTCATTCGGATAAATGTACACATATTATAGATATGGCTAATGTCGTGAACACTTCGCATTGGATATTATCAGTGGCGTGGAAACCGCTGTATTTATTTATTTATTTACTAGATAGGTGCATCTAGTAAATAAATAAATAACCAAGGTTACTAAGGTACAACTAAAAAATACATTTTATGTTTTTACAGATAAATGTTGCCATAGCTTTTATAAGTCTATGTATCAGTTTGTCTGTTATAAAACATCTATATTATGTTGCCCACTTCGTACGCGCAAAAATAATCCCACGCGGGAACCGTACATTTTTTTAAATAATAAAAAGTTGTAAATGTGTTAGACGAACATTCGTGCTAACGGTGACTTACCTAACTCTTGCTACAAATAATGAAGGCAAGTATATTGTAAGATTACGAATAAATATATTTTATCAGTAACCCAGTTACTTTTTTGTGGTGACATCAACTTGGTGAGAAACACGTCGAGACACCGTGTACAGCTTCTTCCCTCTATTCCATATTTTCCGTCTCAATTTTTATCTCTTTTGTTGTTTTTTGTCTTACTCTGTAAATATATATTGTCTCTTTTCGTTTCGTGAAATTCTGTATTAATAGGTGCGACTTTACGTTTTGTAAATAAATATGCACTTCTGATCTGACAGTCGAATATCGTTTACTCCTGCGCGATACCCGTACGACGTACTTACTCAAGTTATTGATGCTGATAGTGATCATCACAAGACAATGATCAATGATGATGATGATGATGATGATGATGTTGGGGGTAGTTTGTATTTTAATAACCCGTGATCGACGAGCATACGAGATAGTCACGCGAGCGCCGTGCCGGTCTGTGTTACCCCCCCGGTATCGATTGTGATAGCTTCTAGGCTGCAGGGTTAGTTTAACTAGTGATTGTACCATCGACAAAGTTCCTGCTCGACCAGTTCCTAAACATTTTCCTTTGCACTAACGCCTCAAAATATTTTAACACAAATAAGGTGACCGCAACAACTGTAGACGTGGTTGAACTACCTATTTACACGTGAGTATGTGTGTATTCGCAAGATTCAACGGCGCTATTGTGCGATTTTTATCGTATGCATGATCGAGCGGCAACTTATTCGCTGGTACCTCCTACCCTACAGGATTCTGCAACATTCAAATAAAAAACGATTCATACCATTTTGATACGCAAGAGAGCGACGCTTCGGCACGTATGGGCCGACTCGACCGGATAATGCCACGGCGTCACGAAAAACCGACGTGAAATAACACTTGCGTTGTGTTTTTTTGCCGAGTGAGTGAGGCTTCCGGAGGCCCAAGGTGGGTAGGTGATTTTATGGACCATGAACGCAACTGCAACACCACAGGAGTTACAAGTGTGATTACTCTTCTGCGGGCTTAGCAAGAAATATTCTACCCAAAATTATCGTTGCAAAATAGTTCTTAATCCATTGTAACAAGGTCGTCGATAGAAGTCAACATTTCTAAACAGCCATATTTTTAAAATGGCTGCCGAGAAATATTCTAACAAAAACGAACAATTATTCATGTAAATGACTGAACGTAAATAAACTATTTGTCTTGGACCGCCATGATGTGGAGTAGCTGACATTATTGTAAGACTATTTGACATTGAATTAAGAAAACGTTTCTACTTTAGCTGTCAAAAGAGGCCATTTTGTGAGCTCGTGCTTCGGAAGAAAAGAAAAGTTTCTCATAACGACCATGCATCGACCTTACTGCCTTACAATAAGACCAAATGGTATTAATGTTTTATTCAATGTAATTTTGTCGATTCTTCGGTGTTTCTAGGGTGCGCATGCTAGGCCCGCTGGTGTTGCGAGTGTCCATGATCTGATAGACACCAATAAAAACTTTGGGTTTAAATAAAAAACAATCATAACTATTACTTGAAATTTTAATTAAAATTAATTTTATTTAAAATTAGGTTTAAAATGAACTGACAAAAAATATCTCAACCTTAAAACAACAACATCAAGTTAACCCTGAAATACTCTGATGCAGGGCACCCCAGGGGGCGTATCGGACACAGTTTAGCTTTCATTAATTATCTAGTTAGTCCGTGTTCGGGATTTTCCCTAGGCGCAGTGAGTAACGAACAGAGAGGCGGTGGTAAACAAGCTCGATATAAAATGCAATGTGATTGATACCCACGCACTAGGTAAATTAATAAAAAATAATTTATTACGTATACTTATTATCGAATTAAATATATAACGTTTTGCAAAATCAATACATAAAATAAAGACGTTTAGGCTGGGACAATAATGTCCGGAATCCGATAGGCCGGAGAAAATTCAGAGCATTGAAAATAGAACTCTGGACTAATACAATAAAGTTGAAAATCGAACACATGAGTGTCGAGTTATCAGATTTGACATCGACAGTTGTGTGTTCAATTTTCAGCTCTATTGTACTAGCGCAGAGCTCTATTTTCAGTGCTCTGAATTTTCCCCGGCCCTACGGATTCCGGACAAAATAGTCCCGGTCTTATACAGAAGAATAATAATTATAAAACGCTAAAACTATTTTATACAACTGCACCATATCCATTCAATTTTGATGTTGATTCGAATTCAATTAAACACAATTGAAATCAGCTGTGTGAGGTCAATGGCCTGTTCAACGTCTTAGACTTATTATTTTTTTATATTTCTTTATTCTTAAAGAACAATTATTATTATTATCTTACACCGGATATACTACTACTCATATTGAACTATAATCTTCTCTTTCATTGTCTGTCTTATGCAGGTGCATAATACAGAGACACATGTACATAATGGTACATAATACATATCTGCCTACCTCAAAATTGTTCAAACACAATTAATATCTGTCCCCATCCAATTTAATCCAAATGTAAACAAAAAGATATAATACGACCAAAATATTAATGTGTCACTGTATGTTTATTGCACGGCAAATAAAGTGCCATTTAAATTCGTAGGCATTACAGCGCGTCATATTGGTATTTGTTATTAGACATAATAGACATAAATGTAGACAAATTATCAATGTCAATTCTGTCGATATTCGAAGGGTACAGGCAAAGAACAGGGTATGTCCTAATGAATTGATTTTGAGAAAAATACAATTGAAAGTTTAGAAGTATATTATTTTTAATCAGATCTAACCATACAATACTACATTTATGGCGCAATCTGTTTGTTTTCTTTTTTGACGTGATAACGTCTTATAAATCGATGGAGCCGGCTGCACGCACGAAAAAACATGACTCATGTGTTACCTGTCACCCGTTATGGTTACCAAGTACCGTTACCAAGTACCAGCGTTACCTCGCATTGCCTTTACCTCATCATTATTATTATTGTTGTTGTGTTGTTGACATTGTCAAGTTCAACTATCGTCAGTAAACCGACTTTACAGACAACCGGTATTATTTATTTTATCTAATGATTTGAAATAAAAATACCATAGACTAGGATACGTTTCCATTAAAGAACAAAAAATGTTGAAAATTGTGACACTCCCTGTCCTTTACCTATACCCTTCACTTGTATACAACAGGTTGTACGGTATAAACTTTCAAAAGTGTGCACACAGTGACACTAATGTAATTCTGCGGTAAAACTTTAACGTCACAACATACCTCTACGCGGTACTGTTTGTTCGGAGTTGTCCATCTATTTGTATTTACTCTGCGTCATCTACCGGCGACCTGATATGCACAAACTGAACTTTATCCAGCAGTTGACGTTATGCTAACGTTATATTTAAGACTTGATTAAATTAGGAGGGCAATTTACATATTTATATCTATCCAATTTACAGTTGGGTTCCAGTCTCAGAGCGTGCTCTCGTGTACTCGATGTGATGGGTGTGCGAGTGTGACAGCATGCGCTGAGAGTAATAATTGTGGGAGAATGGGCCGGCTCGACCGGGTAAATACCACGGCCTCACAGAAAACCGGCGTGAAATAACGCTTGCGGTGTGTATCGCCGAGTGAGTGAGGCTACCGAAGGCCCAAGGGGGTGTTGGGAGATTTTAAGGACTGGGAACGCAAGTCGCAACACCAGAGGAGTTACAAGTGTGACCTCCTCTGGTGTTGCGAGTGTCCATGGGCGGCGGTAATCGCTTTCCATCAGGCGATCCATCTCATCGTTTCCTGGTTCATTTGATTAAAAAAAAAAATATCTATAGGACGCTTTCACACCAAGTCAATCTCGTCTCGTCCCGTTCTTAAAGAGCTTGTGTTACGGCCCGGGGACCACACAACGGAAATATATTTAATACTTTTATAACTTTTAGTATATTATATACATATTTTATACACATCCATGACCCAGGAACACGGAAACTTTTTTGTTCCCTCGGCGCTCCAATGCGCTAACCACTGAGCCACAGAGGTCGTCAAAAGAGTGGACCAACCTGCGAATTGAACAGAGACAATTGCGTGAATTACGCGAACGAAGCCGCGGGAGAAAACTAGTAATATTATACTATTATACAGTGAAAACTTCTAAAATTTCACTGCAACTTCAACTTCAAATTCAATCGAAAATCTCAACAAAACTCGCACTTAACAATTCCTTGGGAATATCGGATATCCGGATATTAAAATTCTATCTTGGGTACTATCCGGAAGTCAATAGCGCGGATAATGCGAAAACTCCCAGCGGCCATCTTGGGAACTTCCATATGGGTATTGTTTAAAGTTTGCAGCGAAATAGGGTTAGCGCTAGATAGAAAACCGTTGTTAAGCATTAAAAAGAATTGGTAACTTGTCTATTCTATATTTTACACTAATATTATGAAGCGGAAACTCTTTTTTCTTGTATGTCTGTTTGTTTGTATTTAATAGACTCCGAAACTACTGGACCGATTTAAATGAAGATTTGGTAAAGATATACAGTAGACCGTGGGGAAGGATTTGGTCTACTTTTTATCGCAGTAAAATGTACGGCTCCCCAAGATTTCATTTGCACGCACGAAGTCGAGGGCCACATCTAGAGGGTATAAATCTGTCTTTCCATAAATCCAGGTAATAAATAAGCCTGATATTTTGGCCATCTTGGGAATTTCCTTTAAAAGTGTATTGTTTATACAATTTGCAGCAAAACAGGGCTTGTGCTGGATAGACAATTAATTGTCTGTTATGTAAAAAAAGAGTTACCAGCACTATTTCGGTCTTACTGTTTATGACTTCGAAATATTCTATTAGATGTAAACTGGCCATAGTTAATGAGGGTTTTTGATATCTTTTCTGCCGCCAGGGGGCAGACCCAACTCGCACAAAGCTTCATATGGTGGCGTAAGTGGTATCAAAAACGGTCAATAAGAATTTTCGATTATTTTTCAGTCACCAGGCGGCGCTGGGGTGCCCGACGGTCCTTGTCGTGTCAAAAAGCTGTCAGATGTCAGGAATTAAAAAACCCTCATTGTCACTAATTGACATTGAATTTATTGGTCTCAAATGTCAGTTGCGGTGCGGAGCCCAAGACAGGTAATGAATTAACATATACTAGAGTCTGGGAAACGAAATAACCTAACCCAGGTTTTGCACTAACTTTAAACTTAGCAACTCTTTCGCCATTTCTCAAGTTCAACTTTCGTTTGGCAGCCTCTAGTACAAAACAAAATTATTATGCAAAAAGAGATGCACGAATGTGTGGTTATTAAAATTCAACATGTCTATTATAAATCTTTTATGTATTCAAAATATAACACGATAAAATATAACCAAATAATATGTAGTAGTCTTTAGTATCGATATATTTTCAGATTTAAAAAGAAAAAAAATTATTGCAACAATAAACTTTTTAGTGACAGCCCTGCGACCGAGACTATCAGTCCCCATTTAGCGGCACAAACGAACTCGGAAGGAACGAGTTATTGTATGCAATTCACAACTACCCACAAACTCACTTTATAACTACCCGCATGAAGGCAGATTTCAGAATTTTACAACTGTCACCTACAAATATGAAGACTTGATAATCTCACATCTGTCTGTATTGTATGCAATTCGCAATTACCCGCAAACTTTTGCATCTACCCACAAAACTTGATCTTTCTTTTTATCTACTATCTAACCTATAACATAATGTTACACACACATTTATAATATCTTCCCCGTTTTATTTTTTTAATGATAATATTTGGTATAGTCATGATTTTAAATGGCATCGATGCTTGTGACGTCTGTCAAATGTTTTAGACACTTGACAGACTTTATGTCTGAATGACATGTCAGTCAAGAAACTAAGGTGATTTCATGATAACGGCCATCACTCTGAACGAGCCACATTCAAGGAAAGACAGGTTAGTAAGACTTGTTGATTATTGTAACAATCCAGTTTAGGTTTAGTAACTTGGTGATGATATTGAATTGGAATTGTATATTAGTTGAATTATTTTATATGTGGAAAGTTGGTGTTGAATGTACTTAATTAGCTATGTATATTAAAATCATAAATATTTGATATAAAAATAAATAAATCGCATAAAGTGATACGTGATCTTTTGATTTTACTCCCTTCTGAGTCATTGTTAACAATAATAACTTTAGAACATCCCGCAAACTTGATCTATTACATGATAATTTTACAACTACCCGCAAAAAAGCAGACTTGATGATTTCACTATACATACTCAAATCAAATTGTTTTATAATCTGAGTTATAAATACTCAATACTTGAATACAGGAGCTCCACTTGTGAGGTATCTTTTAAAGGGTTTTCTTCTTAGTTATTTATCTTTAAAAGTTGAAATATTTCACTGAGTCCCTTTATGTATGTTTCGAACTGATAAAGTAAGATCGGAGCTACAAAGTTTTGGATTTTGTCAAACATTTCTTTTCTAATACTTCAAACTTAAAATCCGCCCAGTCCTTGAAAGTTTGAAACTTTTTGAGACTAGTCACTAAGCCAGAACACATATTTATAGCCTTCGGGCTTTGGCTAAACCTGGGATAATGTAGTAATTCCGGGAAAAGAGTGCATATCGACTTTTGACTATACGTCAATAACGTATAATTTTCTTCTCCTTATACATAAAAAAGGAATGCAATTCCAATGTCTCGCTAAAACTCGAGAACGGCTGGATCGATTTCGGCTAATTTCGGTGTTGAAGTTCAGGGAACTATTTACGCTTTTTCCAAATAAATTTTTGAATATTATTGGATTATTTTTTAATCGAATTTCAGGTGATATTATCCGCGATCTTTCGGTATTTTTAAACAACGAAAATAAGATGCATAAAACACACCCTATTTATGTACATTGTGTGTAGAGATTCTGGAAAATTTTAACTGCTTTACTAAAAATCATAATTTAAAAAAAAAATATTTTTTTACCGATTTTTAAGACAAAGAAATACTCCATTTGTGGCAGTTGCTAGTTTTGTAGGATTTGGTCGCAAGCAACGTCGACCGAAAACAGACAATTTTTGTCAAACTTGTAAACGCGCCCTTAAACCACAGCAGCAAATAAACAGCTACATAGTTATCTTTCGATTTGAAAGCACCACTACAAGCATACGGTGTGTCCACAATTGCGCGGCAAAATTGTGGGCCGTTGAAGGGCAAATCAATATTTTCAAATTTGAATCGATTTGGATCGTTCTATATGAAAGCTGTGTCTCTGTACGTAAGTAAACATTCTTACTCTGTGCTTAAGCTGCATCTCCCCGCATCTCGTTATTTATGTATAATCAGATAGCTAACCAATAAATCAAGATAAACTATTAAGATTCAAGCCGCTAAGCTTAGTCAAAGTGCAGCGCACGAGAAACGCCGTTATTAACACAAAGTTTCACGGCAGATTGATAGTGTCAGTACAAGACTAGCTTTTGCCCGCGTCTCGCCCCAAGTTAATACAATAACCAACGGGAGCGCTGTACTTTCTCGGGATAAAAATTAGCCTACATGTTAATCCAGATCTTTACCTACGACCGCACCAAATTTCATCGAACCCCGTCGAGTAGTTTTCACGTGAAAGAGTAACAAACATCCATCCATCCTCACAAACTTTCAAATTTAAAAATACTTTTGCGCGCACGAAGTCGTAGGTAACATCCAGTATTCTATGAAAAACTCACACTCTCCCCGCACTGATTCCGGTGACGGTGGCTGGTTTCATGGAAAAAAGGCCAGTGACGCAGGAGTAATTTTTATAGTGCCCAAGTGTGTGCGCAGTACACAAGAGCACTCTCTCTTCCTTTACTCTTCAGGCGCAGGTCCGACTTTCTACACGCCCATCCGACGCATGGATCATCTCTCTTGTCAGACAATCAGGTGATCAGCCCGCATTGTCTTAACCAAACTTGGAAACAACTTTTTTTTTGTTCCAACGCGGGAATCGAACCCACGAGCTCCGAGTCGAGATCCAAGCTCGAACCATTAGACCACGGAGGCTGTTTATTGGAAATATAACAATACTTTCGTTTACTCACTAAATTTAACATCTTAAATATTTTCGAAGCTAAATTATTTCAAAATGTATTATTACTAGGATGTGAGTAAGTCATCCCATTTCTTTAAATAAGTTCTATTACCGGATAGATTACGTATGGAACTTGGGGAGATCTGAGTTTGGGAATTTATAGGTACCGACAGCAAAGAAAGTGTGGGGCTTGTTTGAGTAACTAGTACCCGGGTAACCGGGGTAAGTTCTGATATAAATTTTGAAAAATAAAAAGAATCACAAAAATATTTGTCTGACCGGGATTCGAGCCCCCCACATTCCGAATTATTGAATAAAGCAAAAAAAAAATTAGGCGAAAGAAAAAACATATATACAGCTTAATATCTAATCTAAATGTTTCCCAGGGATGAGACTATATCGATTTTTGTCCCGAAAACTTCCTGCGTACCAAATTTCATGGTAATACTTGCGGCCCTTTTCGAGAAACCTCATTTTATATAATAACAAGATTGTCTCGTTTAAAGTATAATATTTCGCCTTTGCATTTTGCCTTTGGATACCAAATAACGAAGATACAAACAATTTAAACTTGCAATATGAAGGAGAACGAAATACGGTGACGTCATCGGCATATTGCGCCCTACATTTTTCAAAGCCAAAATCATTTTGCAAGAAAAATATGGACATTATATTTGTATTGCTTATAATTTTTAATCGCGTGAAGCGAAATAACTTTTCCTTCTCTCAAGATTACTTAAGCAATCTTATATCTTCGAAATGTCGAATGTTTGATGTCTAAAAATTCGAATTACCGCGTCGTTTTGTAAGGTACCGCTGATTTTTTGGTTCGAATCACCAACGGCAACTCTAGACTTAAAAGTGTTCAGGGTGTTTTCGACTTGTTAAGAGATTTTTAAGGGAACTCGTGGTAACTTCGATTCATCGAGGTTCGATTTGACGCGTATTTGAATTAATTAGAGTGGTCTGTAAAAGCCGCTTTTTGGAAATAATTTTCACTCGCTCACGGAATATTCCAGCGCGAAACAGTTTCCAAACTTTTCTGCTGACGCTACTTCGGACCGGTGCTCGGTGCACCTATAATAAAACTCGTCCTAACTCCATCCTTTAGAATTACATATTTAATAGCCTCCCGAGATATTTACTCAAAGATTCGGGCGCCGAGAGGATAGAATAGAATTTGACAAAAGTTTTAGCTTTATTTAAGTTGTATTTATTAAAGTTGGACCTTACTAAATATTATATACAAGCTTTTGCCCGCGGAACCGCACGTAAAAACAGTTAATTTCACGGGGACACTGTGCTTTTTCGGGATAAAATGTAGCCTATGTAAGGACATTTCGATGGCACTGATATAGAGGAGAGCCCTCAGGGAAAGCCCCGTCGTCTACACTATATCAGTACCATCGAAATCAGCTCAGTCATTTCGAAGCTTATTCTTATTTAGCTACTTACTACGACTAGCTTTTCCATATAATAAATAAAGTATCGGGAATCCCACGGGATCCTGTACTTTTTCGGGACAAAAAGCAGTATATGTTTTAATCCAGAGCCTAAACTACTACCATACCAAATTCCATCGACATCTATTCAGTAGTTTTTGCGTGAAAGAGTTACAAACAAACATCCATCCATCCATTCATCCATCCTCACAAACTGATTATATGATAAATAAACGTAATATTACACTTTTTGGCTAGCTCAAGAGGCTGCTTCACGATCGTCTAATAAGTGTCGGACAGCTTCTTCGGAAGTTTGGTCGCTGATTACTTTATATACGACAGAGATAAAGCATGCAAATAAGATTTAATCAGTAGATTGTGTTTAAGGCCCTTAATGTATCTGCTTACAAAGTCAGACAGACAGATCTAAAGCTGGCACAAGCATTGTCTCAAAAACTATATTTTGTAGAATTTTTACAAAAAATTGCGTCCACTTGTATAACATTTGTGGCCTAACACAGTAGCTACATAATATGTAAGTCAGTATACACAGCTATATACAAAGTTTTATTTACACAAATCATTTAAATAACATTTTAAACACATAAAAAAATATACACAAAAACAACTAATAAATTATATTACACTTTTATTAAAAATAGAATAAAATTATTAAAACACTAAATCTACACATCTATATAAACTATTGCTAAAATTATTTGTACTTATATATATTTTGTCATGTATAGTTAACATGTTACGCAACCGGACAAGTACCTAGTACCTAACAAATAACAATACATAACAACAGGAATTCTTATCGTCGGGTGTGCGAGCGCTCGGTCGGCTTGCATATCGTTTTCAGTACGAAATTCACACCCGTGCGCTGAACCGCCTGAACCTGTCCCGTCAGCCGCCTTGTCGCGACATACAATTAATACGCGATCTATTGTAATTAGGCTTATAATAATATTATATTTAAGTAGTAGGTAACTAATTACTATCCTTTAAGTTCTCCTTCTTAAACTGTTTATGGTAATGTAAGGTGTGGACTGTATGCGCCGTATTACTGTAAAAAAATAAACTATAGTTAAAAGTGCTTTGTGTTAAGTTATTTATACAACCTAACACTCACACCCACGCCTCAACCACCTACACATTTTATAATTTTAAAGTCAAAGTAATTTTTTTAATTCAAAATAGGTATTTTTATACTGTTTCTGAACGTCGGTATACGTGATGCCTCCCGCCGGTGCGGGAAACCAGCCCGGCGAGAAGCACCGGCGTAAGAAACTATATATATAACAATATTACGACTAAAACTACATAACAAGAGTACAATAGTACATAGAAGTAGCCCTGCAGGGGGCCACCTCATTCATACAATCATTATCTTTTTATTAGGCTTTAGCACACAAACATTTTTTTTTTTAATTTATTGATTGAATTTTTTTTAACGCTTTCTGGGATCTTATTGTATAGGCGTATACATTGGCCTTTAAACGTAAATTAGTTATTACTCGTTTGTTTACATAATACATGACGCTCCTATCTTTGTTTGATACTTCCGTGATTATACGATTCAAAATTAATTTTAACTCAAAACTTCCCACCCAGAGGCCTTCAATAATTCCTAACTACCGACACATTATAATTAATCTGATCCCGGGTGGATGAGATTAATTAGCAGCTCCTCACTATTCTAGTAATCTCTAGGCCTCCGGTATCGTTACAAAATTGAACGTCAATTTCCAACTTCAAAACTCATGACATATTCATGCTGCCTCTTTCTACCGCTATAGACATCTCTTTCACACATACCCACATACATAACATATGTACTCCAAACGCTTTCACACCACGTCAATCTGGTCCCGTGGTAAGTTCTTTCGTGCATTTAAGACTTTTATTATTGTATACAATACACATCTAAGACCCGGGAACACAGAAAACTTTTTGTTCCCTGGCGGGACTCGAACTCGCGGCTTCCGGCTTGAGCGCCAACGCGCTAACCACTGAGCCACAGAGGTCGTCGTCGTCGCACGAGTTATTCACTGGCTCTTTCTACAATAGTCATATCGTTTTCGTCATTTTTCGTCGCTCGTGACATATTCATGCTCCCTTTCTACCGCTATAGCTTTCTCTTTCACACCTCCACTAACGTCACAACTCATAATGACACCATTACCGTGGGGAAATTATGAGCTCGCCAACAAAAATGTAGCTACGACGCGTCGCACGAGCCTCCGCGTATGCATATTCTCATATACGAGCAATTTGTTGGATAGTTTCGATTTATCATGACACTAGCTTTTGCCCGCGTATTCGTCCGCGTGAATACAGCATCCCACAGGAACACTGTACTTTTACGAAATAAAAAGTAGCCTATCTGAAACTACTACCATACTAAATATCATCAAATTCCGTCGTAGCCGTCCGTAGTTTTTGCGTGAAAGAGTAACAAAACATCGATCCATACATAATGGTAGGATAGTAGGAGTATACAGGTGTCGTAGATTTTTTTTATTGTAAAACTGATATAGCTTCTGCTTAAAACATAAATAAATATTTAAGGAGCGTGATCAAAATTAGATTCTCGTTCCAAAAATATATACAACGAGCGGACCCGACGGACGTTGTCCTGCCGGGCTGATTTGTGAATCTAAACCATCCAGGGCGCCACCCAAACGCATACAATAAAATTCATTCAAATCGGTCCAGCCGTTTAGGAGGAGTTCAGTGACATACACACGTACAGTAGAATTATATATATATAAAGATGTGTATCGTCTCGTGGCTAAAGGATTTTAACAGCAGTTAGTAAATATTTTTTTTGACACACAGACGCCCCGCATTTAGAGCCGCTGTTCAGCAATTAGACAACCTCTATGAATGTACATTATACAAATATTAAGAACAATAAGTAACGTCAAGTAGTCGTATGTCTGTTATGCCAGATGGCAGAAAAATGTAGTGAGTTGTGGTTTTATTGTAAATATTAAAATAAATCAATAATTCTAATATGAAGTTATAATTTATATCTCTCCTGCCTGCCGACAACGGCGGTCTCCGCCACAGCCGAAAAAACATGACTCATGCGGCGTTACCGGCGTTACCTCGCTCTGAGGCGTTCCATTTCCTTATGACGTTGTCACGTTCAACTATCGCCAGTAAACCGACTTTACAGACAAGCGATTTTTTCTACTGTTCAAATCTCTTAGCCTCGACATTGACTCAGACACACACTATAACATAGCACCTTTACCCTTTTATCAGATTATCCTATAAAATAATTAACGTCGATTCGTAGGCGCACGGTCCACACTGAACGGCGGTCGTGACCTTCAAAGCCGGCGCGGCGTGCGGCAATGAAGGGTGTCCGTGCTTATTAAGAGTTCTCAGGGAATATTAATCATGATATATTTCTGTAAGTGACGAAACAATTTAGTTATGCATACTGTCATTACAAAAGTAATATTGTAGCCTAATGTTGGATGAAAATATATATCATTCGGCAAAATCGATTACATTTAGGGAGAAAAAAAATACAAAACAAAATAACATTGCACTCTCTTTGATACTTAGATTATTGACCTCATACAGATTATTGATCTCATACAGCTGATTTCAATTAATTTAATTGATATTAAATGACTATATTATATCAACAGCATTTCAATTTTGTTCCCAGATTTTTCGCAACATGGCGATGTTTTGGTCCTGTCCTGGTGGTCTAAAAAGGCCAATTTAGAAGTTTCATATTATGTTTCGCATATTTTTTTCCATACAAAAATCGTGAAATTGTAAAATGGCTACATAATTCATCTGATTTCATAATATTAGAAAACATCAATTTTGACAGTTTTCAATAGAAATGCGTAAAATGGCGCGCACATACAGTCGAAGAAAAATATATAAAATACCTAAAGAGCACCATTTACTTCCTGCGACAAAGGCGATGTTTTCACTTTTATGCGCCGACGTTAGCGCAAACTATAAAATAATATTACACACAGTTCCAGTAAGATTAACTTCAAGATAAACTCTAGCAATCACAAACTCTAGTCGCTCTAGTGATTCTAGTTCTAGCAGTAACAAACAAACCTACATTCTATTTTAAATGACATTTTACGCTGTATATACTCTTTGTGGTATTTTAGAATTATTTTATTAGGATTAAAAGAAATTTCATCTTACTAGATAAAATATAATTTGTGTCTGTAAAAAAGTTCTGAATTTTCCCGGTCCCGCCGGATTCCGGGTCGTATACTCCCAGCCTTATTATGTAACTTCTGCAAGCCCCGAGTGGGCTATGTGCCGCAACTTAACTCAGTGTAACACACATATACAAAATAAACGAATTGAATTGAACCCAGGTTCAACTACGCTATAAGTGCTTAACTTGTTACCATTCATAGACGTATACACTATACATATATTATAGACGAGGCATGTTGAGGCAGAAAGTATCTCCAGTTAAAAATGCCCACTTTTTAAAATTTGCCACTTTTTAGGGCCACTTTGACATTTGAAGTATGGTGAAAACAAGATGGCTGACATTTGAAGTGTGGTTACCTTTTTACTACACGAAGGTTTGTTCTGTCAAATGTATGTCATAGCCTTATTATCTCTTGAGTTATGAAATCTTTGTCACCATTACATTGACTCAACTGAGCAGTTTAAACTTTAAGATAAAAAAATACACTCGCTACTAATAGTTACGTTACCCCTGTGTGATAAAACTAATAGTGGGCGATAAAATTATACGACCGAACCGATATCGAGACGATACAATTCGGTATGGGAATATCGACATTGTCATTAAACTGTATGAATAAGAATAAAAGATAACGTTAATAACCCGCGATTTTGCTTTATGTACGCACATAATACCTATCTATGTATCCTATAGAATTAGTGCGCAACATAGCTTGAAGTTTTTTATATACAGTACGAGAGGCAACAGAGCTTTGCTCGGAGTTCTGAAAATTAAAAAAAAAAAAGAATCAAAAACATATTTATATGACAGGGATTCGAACCCACAATCTGAAATTTCGAACAACACAAAAATTATACGTACGCATACCAAACTGCCAATCGGACTGACATAACAGAGTCGAAATTATTGATATATTGTTGCACGACGAATAGGCCTATCTATAATCGGGATAAAAAGTAGCTTACGTTTTATTCCAGAGCCTAAACTACTACCACACCAAAATTTATCGACATCCATTCTGTATGTATTGCGTGAAAGAGTAACAAACATCCATTCATCCATCCTCACAAACTTTCACATTCATAATAGTAAGTAGGAATAGAAATGATTAATAAAGATATTAATTGATAACAACAGAGTGTTATGTGAGTAAATGATTGATTGATTGATTGTTTATCATCGCATAGTAAAATATAGTTGCAACAACAACAAGTAACAACACAAATGGCCAAGTCACTTCCATTTCCCGTCGCTTTGTTTCAACGACTGATATTGTTGTGACGTCCACTGTTGTTGATGTAACTTTGTTACAAGTTGTCGTCCAAAATGCACTTAATTGTGTTGTTAGCGGTTGTTGGCGGTTGTTGGCCCTTTATTTGGGGTTTACATAGATAGGAAGGCAACCTCATGCGGCCGCCGCGACCCGCGACCCGCGATCACGACCAGCATACCAGCCAATCAGAGGGTCAATTCTGCTAAATAAAACCTGCAATAACACAATTACAATCAAGTCCCGACACGCTTAAACTGTCAAACCGGTATTCTCGTAAACGTTAAACAACAAGCGTAAAACGCGTTCTGATTGGTGCAAACATAAAAAAAGTCAGTTTATGATAACATGTCGCTTCACTTATAATACGATCAAAGTAAAATGAAATACGAGAATTTAGCTTCAGGTTCTCTGGCCACGCTCACCGGTCGCGGGTCGCGGGGATTGTTTAGTGCTCCATATAAATTCATAGTAAGCAGTGGCGCGGCGGCCCTATCACCGGCTCAATCTCGGGGTGGGGTCGCGCGTCGTGCGTCGCTTGCATCCGAAGGATACCTTTAGAGCTCGCTCTCACGAGAATTCGTTTGTGGTCGCGACAGAAAAACTGCACAGTGCAGTTTTTCTGTCGTCATATTGATTTCACCATACTTCCAATGTCAAAATGACCCCAAAATCTCAAAAAATGGGGCCATTTAAGTGAAGACAGTTTTTGCCTCAAAATGCCTCGACTATAATATATATGTCTATTACTAAAATCTCTAAAAGTGGGGCCATTTAAGTGAAGACAGTTTTTGACTCAACGAATGCCAAAATGTCTCGTCTATGGTCGCGACCACTAAAAGCGCTCATGGACACGCAGCCTAACTTGATAAAACTAAAGGCTACAAAAACCCATGCATAATCCCATCAGGCAAGTCGTTTATAAAGCCGCGCATAGATCCGCGACAAGTACTAAGCTACCCTCGTTTGCTCAATTATTAATTTCACGGTGTCGCGTAGCGTCAACACTACACCCCCTCCGCTCCCCCAACACCCCTTACCCACTACTCGTTTTCGTCACCGAAACGAGGATATGTACACACTGTGCGAGCTTTTTTACCAGTCTTTGGCTGTTGGTCCTGTATCCATAATAAATAAATAAATAAATACCTTTTAATTCAGGCTGCATAGGCCCATACTAAAATACCTTACAGACTAGAAATTTGAATACATATTATATACTTAAAAACTACACTTAGTTGTCACGTATTGTCGGCGACGTGACGCGCGCTTTGTCATCGCGTTGTCATCAAACGCACGGTAGTGTGTGTGTGCAGGGCGTTTATGTACTACACTCAAGTTTACAATCCGACGACATCCGATTTCCCATTAATAACGCTCTTATTATAATATGCATAGGGCGTTATAAGCAAAAAATCGGACTGCCGGACGGTAAAATTCCGTATAGTTCACAAACGCCCTTAGATTACACTGAATCAGAGAATAATTTATATTGCTTACGTCAAGAACAGTCCTTAGTATTAATTCAATAGACTTACACGAATGACAGCTCGCGGCTATGTGTGCGTGGCTAGACGTGCCCAGTGAGCGCGCGGCGAGCGGGACGTGAATTTCTCAAGCCAGGGCTTTCGTTCACGGGGCTGGCCGCTGGTAGTTCCATGCTTTGACATAATTGACAGTTAAATAACTTCATATTTATGATAGATTCAACATGGCTTGACATTCGCCGGTGCTCGATCTGTCATTTGTAGAGAGTGTCGCCCCTGTGGTATAGTCACAGATTAAAGAAAGAGGAACAGGTAAACAGCTACATAGTTAGCTTTCGATTTGATTGCACTACTACAAGCATAAGTGTGTCCACGATTGTGTGGAAAAATTTTGTGGACCGTTGAAGGGAACGTCAAAATTTACAAATTTGGATCGAATTGGATTATTAAGGCTGTTCCTCTGTACGTAAATATATATATATATGTCAGAGATTATAGATTTATACTCGTTGAAGTTTGAAAATGTCTCTATGGTAGGCTTGCGTAGATGTTTATAAATAGAAGGACTGTCAGATGTCAGTTGTCATGTGTCAATGTCAAACTAGGAGTTTTGCCGGGGAATTCAATGGGTAACGTTGTGGATTTTGTATATTTCTTCCAAAATTTGTGTTATTTCGGTTCTTAATGTGTAATATTGGTAGAATATTAACCATTAAATATTCGTTAACGTGCACAAGTGTGGGCAAGTGGTACAACTTCTAAAAACGTGCTGTTTTGTGTACCCTCCAAAACTCCCTAGGAACTTTCAGTAAAGCTTCTACCACTTTACTGAATCGCCTGACATGACTCATGGACTGCACTGACTATTTATTTGGACTTTGACTAGACTTTAGACTTGATGATTTAGGAATACGATGTTGAAAATTGAAACGAAAATTCTATTTCCCGCCTTTTTAACTTCACACTGGCAAATGGTTATAAGCCGACGCCATATATAAAAAAAAATGTAAGCTGTCACTTGTGCGCACGCTTCGGCCTCCAAGAGTCGAGAGAGACGTTCTTGAAGCGTCGCCTGCGGACGTACCTACTGACTCTTTGCTTAATGGCACCTGGCGATATTATTTAATGGCACCTGGTTTGTAATCGTTTAGAATCTGCGACATATACATATTTTTTCTACTCTGTGGTATAGTCGCCTGCTGCGTACGGCATCTTAACGCCCAAACTTCTGATCATCACAAGTTTTGCATCCTCAGCGGCAACTTGCATGTCTTTTGAACTGAAGTTTATACGAGACAGGCATATAATGTCTTCATTCATTATTTCGTGCTCGTTCCCTGTTGCTTTTGCTCGAGTGGATTACATGGCATTACAAATTATTACATAATCGCTTTTTTTATTGCATAAATATAGTATTTAAATAAGCATAAGTTATCAGAAGAAACAGTAAGCTAAAAAAGGTTAATACTTTCATAGTTACAGCGATTTATTTGCAAAATTTCGCAAGTCTCGTGAAAACACTTCATACAAAAGTCGTATCTAACTGTGCCGTCACGACTAGGTAAAAGTGTACGAAATATAAGAACGTAGGAACATATTTGTACATATGTCCGTAATTTGAGAGTTTAGGTTCATACTTACCATACTTAATGTTTTTTTTTGTATTTTTAGATGTATCTAATTACTAAAACACACATAAAATATCATATTTTTTACGGTTATCAAGTAGTAATACCACAAAACTTCTGAATATATAAATTAAACTAAATATTTTACATATACAGATCTTGAAATCTACGAGCGCGCGGCGCCCTTAGTTGTGTGACTGACCATATCTGTACACGCGTCAATGTAGGCGTGACCGTGCGTACGGTTAGTAAAAATAAATTCATTAATTTAAGTTATGAATTTCGCTCATTTTTATATTTTAAATACGTATTTATAAGCAGGATAATGTGGTCAAAGTGAAAATCGTTAAAGGAGTTCATTTTATTTGATTTAGTAATAAAAAATAATTTACGGGTAAAAACTTAAAATTAACACAAAATAAACGTAATCCTACGCGACACAAAATAAAAGCTAGTAATAAATTATAATTAATTGGAATCACTATCTTCATCAAATATTTCTACACTGTCAGTGTCATCATGACTGTCATCATAACTGTCATCATGACTGTCATCATAACTGTCATCATGACTGTCATCATAACTGTCATCATTACTGTCATATTCATTATCATCGACATTTATAATAAATTGGAATTCACAGTTGAAATATTCCATGTATTCTTTTTTAATTTTTTCGACGTGCTTGCATGTATTTCGCATGCATGTAGAAAGTGATACACGCGGGCAATAATGGCGCGTCCCTGGAAACAATATTGAGACTGTTAGACTAATGACCTACATAATATCTTTAGTACCTGGGTGACCGAGCTCATGACATGTCATAACAAGAGAAATATATTGAGTTGATTTTAATAAATAAAAAAAAAACTTACCTCGTTATGAATTACTTTGCGCTTTCTTTCACTTTTGAGATTTGACATGCTGACCGTACTTCGTAAACAATAGCAATGTGAAAACAATAAGCACAAGTGACTCGAACGATGGCTCGCTCGCTACTGACCGCTCCGTCAGGTACGCACACTAACGAAAATGTATATTTACAATTACAACTACAAATAAAGGCTACGCGCGCTCGTAGATTGCAAGAACTGTAGCAGTTAGTCTCCTTGAAAGTCTTATGACCGAAACAGAGTATATAAATTAAAGTAAATATTTTACATGTAGTCGTCTGTCTCCCCTTTGACCGAAACATTAAATTTTTGACGTGATAACGTCTTATAAATCGATGGAGCCGGCTGCATGCACGAAAAAACATGACTCATGCGGCGTTACCTGTAACCCGTTATCGTTACCAAGTACCGTTACCAAGTACCCAAGTACCAGCGTTATCTCGCATTGCCTTTACCTCATTATTATTATAATTGTTGTTGTTGTTGTTGACGTTGTCACGTTCAACTATCGTCAGTAAACCGACTTTACAGAAAACCGGTATGTTTTTTTTTTTTTAAACCAGCTCCATCATTAAACGTTCTTACAAATAGGTGTATTGTTTTCGTCGACAGATGGACGGATGGATGGCAGGTAACCAGTTAGTAATATAGAGAGTATTTGACTGCCCTTTCGCCCTTCTACGTCGCAAATCGTACGACATAAGTATTTCCCAAATGTATAACTTTATTTTTTTATAAAACACTATAAACCGTCTACGTTAATGAAATAGCCTATATTACCAGGGCTAGTATTATGAATCTATTGACACCTAATTTACTAAAAGCGGATCTGTAGTTTCGGCGCTACAGTGGAACAAACATACATACATACATACGTACATAGTACACACATAGACTGTCAAAATCATTACGTTTCCTTTTGACTTCACCGTACTCGGGTAAAAACGGTGTTTTATTTCCCCTGCCGCATTTTGTGGCTTCAACCAACAATTGAAAATTAACCACCAAATTTTTTGAGTAACTTTCAGCTCTTTCATAATACATCATCCGGTCCAAGAAGAACAAAAATTCGAAAAGCCAAAATGAATTAATTACTCGCGGCGAATGAGACCGAAATGAGCTAAAGACCGAAATGAGCGGAGACCGAGGACAAAGAACGGCATTCGCGTGTGGGGGATAATCCGGTACTTAAGCCGATTACTGCAATATTTTCCTACTCACGTGGGGACGTGTTGAACAGATTAATTATGCTCATCATCATGGATCGCCGTCCGTCTATTACAATCCGTTAAATTATGCCCCGATTTGACTAGGGCTGATACGACGGTATCACAGAAACTTGGTGTCATTGAGCGCTTGCTTTATAAAATACTAGCTGTTGCTCGCGGCTCCGTCCGCGTATGTATAGTATCCCTCGGGAACACTACTTTTTCAGGATAAAAAGTAGCCTATGTTTTAATCCAGAGTCTAAGCTACTACCATACCGAATTTCATCGAAATCCGTTCAAGTATTTTTTGCGTGAAAGCGTAACAAACATCCACGCTTTCACATTTATAATATTAGTAAGGACTAGACGTTTCCCGCAACTTCCCCTTAAAATCCTGCGGGAACCGTACATTTTCCCGCGATTAAAAGTAGCCTATGTCTTTCCCCGTGGTCTACTCTATATATGTGCCAAATTTCATGATGATCGGTTGAGTAGTTTTGCGTGAAAGCGTGACAACCAAACAAACAATCTCACATTCACATATTAGTAAGGATTTTCTTTTAAGGAGACGTACATATTTACTTCACGCTGAAAAAATTTAAAACCGAACCAAACTGGCGCGTTATTACCACAGAATAAATAAAACGTATTCTTCAGTTATGTACTTTTTTACCATTTAAGTTTTAATATTGCCACGCGTCAACGATTTTCTTTAATAGCTGCGAACGTATTTTTTTTCCAAATTCAAAACTGCCGTCCCAAATTCAAAATGGCCGCCCGTACCGAATCATTCGCGACGGTGCACTCGACGCGCCAACACCGCAATAGTGAAATTTGCATTTCACCAGCCAACCGACAAATCTGCGATGCGAAATATAGTGCGAAATACCAATTAGGCTTGGCAATGAGAATTTGGTGTTTTGTATTGAATCGTTCTATAATAATTGTCAATTTGTACGATAGATTAGAGAGCTTAGCAGATTCAAATGGACTATCTAACTGGAATTTGAATTTTAACCCCCTCATTCGTAGCGAGGTGAACTTAAGGTAGGTTGTATGGTATATTAGTAACTAGGTTTTTCCCGCGGCTCCGCCCGCGTAAATATAGTATCTGGTAGCCAACGGGAACACTGCACTTTCTCGGGATAAAAAGGAGCCTATGTTTTAATCGAGAGCCTAAACTACTACCATACCAAATTTTACCGAAATCCGTTAAGTAGTTTTTGCGTGAAAGAGAACCAAACATACATCCCACTAATATTATTAACGTGAAAGTTTGTGAGGATGGGTGAATGTTTGTCACTTTTTCACGCTAAGGAGTTTGATTAAATTTGGTGTGGTACAGGTTCCCGTAGAATTCAGTATTTACGTGGGCGGAGCCGCGGGCAAAAGCTAGTCCATCCATACATCCATCCATCCAACTTTTACATTCATTATAGCAGTAGGATTATTAGGTATGCTGTTATCGTAAGTCCATTGTTTTATTAAATAGGGCCTATGAGTAATTTAACTGGACATAAGGTTGATAAGAATCATGAACGATATATGAACTGTAAAAACACACAGGACTTCTTGCACTATTTCCACTTTAATAAGTATTTTACATTAATTTTAAAATATTACACGACCGGTTTCGACAAACCTGATGATGACTTTGTCGAAACCGGTCGTGTAATATATTAAAATTAATGTAAAATACCTAATAAAGTGGAAATAGTGCAAGAAGCCCCATGTGTTATTACTGTGAAACATGAATTTCCACCAAGAACCTACAGTACAATCAATAACAGATATAGGAACTTTTTACAAACATAGAAGATACATAAAAAAACCGACTTATCTGCGTAACCAGCAGGCCTAGCATGCGCACCCCAGAAACACCGAGGAATCGACAAAATGACGAGAGAGAAGAAACATTAGTACCGTACGGAGCAAAATAGGTCTTATTGTAAGTCAGCAAGGACGCATCGTCGTTATGAGAAACGACATTTCTTTTCTTCCCGTGCACGAGCTCACAAAATGGCCTCTTTTGACAGCTGAAGTAGAAACGTTTTCTTATTTCAACGTCAAATAGTCTTACAATAATGTCAACTGCTCCACATCATGGCAGTCCAAGACAAATCGTTTCTTTGCGTTCAGTCATTTATTTGAATAATTGTTCGTTTTTGACAGAAGATTTTCCGGCAGCCATTTTAAATATATGTCTGTTTATAAACTTTGACTTCTATTGACGACCTTATTACCATGGATTAAGAACTATTTTGCAACGAACTATTTTGGATAGAATATTTCTTCTTTAAAATTATTTCTTCTGATCGCCATGTTAAGCCTGTTGCACTGTAGAAATGTTTTCTTTTTACGGAAAAATAGACAAATTGATTAAGAAAAGCTGTCAATTTATCCTAATTATCTAATTAACATGGATGCATTTTTAAGATGGTCCTGCTAAGCCTGATAAGAAGTTATTTCTACTGAAAAACTTCTCCCTGCGTCTATCTTTTCAAGTGTTGAAATTTCGATCGCCTCTTTACTTGATCTATTTGATTAAACTGAAAATATTACTCCTCCAACCAATTGATTACTTGGAGAGCAAAAAGTGAGGAACCCATTTGCGCTCCCGTCTTCAGGGTCATTAGTAATCGCAATAGGCGTATCTCTCATATCGTCGGCGATATATTCTCGTAACAAAGTCATCTATTACCTCACCAGATATTATCAATCGTGCACTTTTTCCTCGATCATCGATACAATGGCATTAATCACTGGTTTTGCCTCAATTATACTCATCCGATTTGCGGTTCCACTTAATGGTATAATTCGCGCTTCGTTTACTCTCGTCAATCTGCAATTTCGAATGAGTATTTTCCTCAATTAAGTTAAAAACAGTCGATGATAAATATAAGAAGCATCTGTGAGCTGTGTTTATAGAAAAATATTAATGTCAATGAAATGCAAATTTTATAATAGGTACACTGGCTGCTCCGACACACGTTGTTCTGTCTTAACTGAGAACGGGAATAAATGAAGCGTCCTTTTCAGTATGTTTTCCACAGTTGTTCCAACATCTTTCAACGTTTAAACCTTCCCTGATGTACTTAAATCATTTCAAGTCCAAAATTAGTAGCCAAATCGGTCCAGCCTTGATGATGATGATGAATATACAACTAAATATATGATACACTATTAACATAAATATACAATGAAATGATTAAAATTCGCGATTATATCTTTTCATTACCGCCATTTTTATAAACTGTAAAAGCTGACACTTTGCCACAATTACAGTTCCTAAGAGCATAATTATTATAATTATCTACCCTCAAAAAAGGAAACTTCCGTTAATCTTCCCCTAAAGCCTCGGGAAAAATATAATACAAAGCGCCGGACATCCGGTTGGGTTCAAAAGATTGATCACTCGAGTTCAACATGATAAGATCTGCTTATGGCGTTTAGGGATTTAAACAGGCAGCGATTATGATAATGATCTGATATCACCAGCAGGGAACTTTAAGGGGAAAGTTGGCGTCGGCTTTTGGGATAATATTTTAGTCACATCAGCGGGCTTAGAACGACAAGAATAGACAAATTGGTTCGTAGTAAAACAGTTCTTGATCCATGGTAGCAAGGTGGTCGATAGAAGTCAAATGAAAAGAAATATACATCTTACACACCGAGAGTTTGGTGATCTGATCGAACGCGCTTATCGCAGGAACTCCAGAGCCTTTAGCCAAGTTGCCATCGCTATGTCACTTAGCGACGCTTGTCTCAATTCCCATAGATACATAAATTGTTTTCGAATGTGTCGTCGTAATCAACGATGACAACTTGGATACAGACTCTGGTTCGATAAAAAAGAAAACGGTCCACTTATCGCGGAAGTAATAAGCATCACGCTTCATCAAGAATTTTAAGGAAAAAATGATAGAACATACAAATACAGTAAAATAGATTTAGAGACGAGACGTGAAAAAAAAGCCCAAAAATAAACAGCAGACGTTACAATGCTGTTTGATACTTAAATAACCTAACCTAACCTAACCAAGAGCATGTCCGGACATGTCTAAGGAGGGTTCCGTAACTATCAATGCGTAATAGATTTCCTAAAGAGTTTTTAGCATGATCTATCAGCATTGAAAATTACAAGTTTCTATCTCTAATAGTTTAGTAATACTAGGGGGGGGGGGGGGGATGGGGGATGACCAACTTATAAACCACTTTGGAGACAATTCGAAAATGATTGACTTGTCGATGTCGAATCATCGAAAAAAGTCATGTATGAAACCTTGCCTTTTAAAAGACATATTCAACGATATCCCACACGATGGGGTTGTATGTTTGATTGTTGTTGTGTTGATAGGGAAAAAAATATTTTTCATCCCCACTTCATATGCATGAGCCAGCCCTAAAATATAAAATTATTTTATTATGCTAAAACTGAGATTATACACAATCTATAACTATACCGAATGTCATCCATTTATATTCATAATTACAGAAGCTAGAAGCGCGGACGGACAGACAGACATACAGACAGACAGATCGAAACTATAAAGGGAACCCTTGTGTATAACGGAAGCCTAAAAACGGGTGTAGGTCTAATTGAAGATAAAAAATTTGTCTACACTCCAGTTAAAACCGAGTGCACGAAGAGCCTCATAAATTGCAGATATTGCAATAAAAGCCAGCTTGTAGATTAAAAACCTAAGGAGGACTCGAAAGACGTCTGATGTAAAACATTTAGGGCCTATTTCTATACGATAAGTATTATAGCCTCTTCGGAAGTTTTGTTGCAGCTTACTTTATATCGAGCGACAGAGACAAATCATCCCAATAAACTATCTGACATCAGTAGATTGTGAAACAGGCCCTTAAACTATTTTCTACCAATTATCTACCAGACGTAGCGACGCGTTACTCTTTCCGATAACAGACGGCCCGACCTACTAAGTTCACATTCACAATAAATACAAACCAGTATCAGACTTCACATCATTAGTAAAAATAAATTAAAGGTCCAAACCATTACCCAAATTACCCACTCTTGCTTACTCCCAAACGGTAAATCTTACCCTTTTTCATTTCGGAGCGTTGTTTAATGAATTTAGGCCAACCAATCGGTTCCCCATATTGTATTCCACGAATTGCAGACCCTAATATGGCTTAAGGTATCACGCAGGGCACAGACGCAAATCAGAGCAGTCGATGCACGTAGCCATATTACAGAGTTGAGGGTTGTACGCACTGTGAAATGTTTGATGACTTACTATGATTAGGTAGTGGGTATTGGTTAGCGACTAGGTACATAGACAGGAATAGAGAGTAATTTATGAAGGTAGCATTTCGACATTAGCGTTTTGTGAGTGTAGTCATTAATTACAGGTCTTATTTTCTCTTCACCTACGTGATAAGCTGTAGTTAGTTCACTGCCGACTAACGATTAGCAGACTTTACCAAAATGCCTTCTGAAACACAAAAAAATCTCATTGATACATGCCACGTCGGATCATATCCCTTTTTAACCTGGCTTCCGCAGAATTTTTGTTAGTGTATGTATTCATTAGCCAGTTAGGATTTTACAATGTAGTGAGCCATCGGTGCAAAACTCATAATTGCTAGAATTGGTGAACGTGAACACGGCTGAAGCTTTATTGGTCAATTTTGAAATTTCACTGATGACTCACTGCAATCTTGACGTGATTATAACATGCTAAAGCCCACTTGCGCTGGTCTGGGTTTAAGTTAACCCTGGGTTAAAGTATCATGACATCACTTTCATAAATATGAAGAACGAGAGAGACAACGTGCTATTTAACCCAAGGTTAACTTTAACCCAGATCTGCACAAGTGGAGCTTACTGAAATAAATAGCATTCAATACAAATGTCATCTACCTTGTTCTATAACGTCGCGTAGTTAACACCCTCCGTTTTCCAGTAGTTAAGAGGTTGGCTCTCGACTTGGAGACGTGGGTTCGATTTCCGCGTTGGAACAACAAAAAATGTTGTTTCCAAGTTTGGTTAACACACTCCAGGCTGATCACCTGAATGTCTGACAAGAGAGATGATCCATGCGTCGGATGGGCATGTAAAGAGTCGAGCCTGCGCCTGATCTCTCGCCAGTCGTGTCGGTCATCCGAACACTTGGCTACGAGAGTAAAGGAAGGACTCCCCTTCCTTTACTCTCGTGTACTGCGCACACGTGTACTTGGTGGTCACTATAAAATAACTCCTGCGCAGCTGGCGCGGTTTCAATGATACCGGCCACCGTCACCGAAATCTGTGTGGGGAGTTATTATTATTATTATCTATGACGTCACGTAGTACGCACTCACACAATACAGCTCAACCCTCAAGTCACTTAGGGGTGAATAAATTGTACAGTCAACAAGTGACTTAATAAACGGATAACAGAACTAAGAACCCGGAAAACTGAGTGCCCGAGGTAAAAATACAGGAGCGGTTTTAGCGGGCAAGAATTTACCGAGTTTTTTTTTTTGCTGCGAAATCTATTAGAGATCTAAAGAATTGGGAGTTATTTATGTTTTGGGCGTGGCTAGTTAAGTGTGGCGGGTTTAAATGTGTGGCAATGTAACGCGTCATCACAAATTCCATTAATAATTTGTGCAAAATAGATTTAATGTTACAAATCTGACGGGCGTCCCGGAGTGCCTTAATATTTTAGATTCTAGGTATTCTTACTCATACTAAGGGTAAGCTCACACCGAGCTCTCTCACACACTCAATCTCTAATAAAATATTTATTACTCAAGAAGATAGACGTCTCATTGCAGGAGCGGCGACGCGCCACGCAGCTCGGTGCAGCTGGAAATTAGAACTCTTGCAATTAAACATGTATGAAAATGAGTTCAATTTTGAATCGCTATCTTAAAATTGTAACGCCCCGTTGCGTTGCGTCATGGATTGAACCGACGCTTAAACGTAGCTACGTAGCTGTAAATCAGTAATTTCCGTTCAGATTTATCTACTATTCTGCTTTAACTAATTAAGCCTAACCGGACCGAACCACACAATTTATTGCAAGAAGTTAAAATAAAAATAACTAGCTGTCCCGACGTGTGTTGTTCTCTCAACTGTGAACCGGAATAAATAAACAACTACACTTACATTTTACACCTCTATACCTTTTCCAAAATTTCTCACCGTTTCAACCTTCCCTGAACTTCCATAATTATTTGAAGACAAAAAACTTAACCCCAACCCAAATCGGTGCAGCCGCTCCGAGTTTTTACGATTTCATTCACGGATCCACGAAAAATCTACCCACACATGTACATACATAAGTTATGAAATATAATTAAAGTGAAAAAAACGCCTCTAGAAAGTTATTCAATTCGTTCCAAAGAGACCTCATATTTTATTCAAATGAAGTTCAAGCCAAAAATACTCGTAGGCGGGTATAGAATTAATGTGTTCTATTTTCGTAGAGCTAACATATAAGAATAATTCTCCTTTAAAATGTATGTAATTATTCTAAAAAATACAATTCAGAGTATAAATAATTAAATTTAGGTATTGATTTTACAAAGGTAAACGTTTCTTATGCCCGCTACAAACCTAACGTTTTATCGTAACAATTTAACGGTACACCTAGAGATAAAACTGCACAGTTCGGCTTACAAGCCGAACCTAGATACCCTTTTATACGCTCATCAATCTTAATATTAAATCATTACATATGAAATTGGCGTTTTGTAAAGGAGGAAAATAAAGTAGATTTTTTTAAACATAATATATTTATTTAATCAAAGTATATACCATTGCTATCTATGCACTTTTGCCATCTCATAGGTAGTTCATTGATTCCTTTACTAAAAAAACCATTCAGAAAGAAAGAAATTATTAGAATCTTTGAAGGCGCTTTGGACTGCCCCATCTGAGTTTAATTTTTTCCCTTACAAGAAGTTATCCAAATTTCGAAAAAAATGGTAATCTGTTGGAGCAAGGTCCGGGGAGTACGGTGGATGTCTTATTTCATTCCAATTGAAGCTCCTCTAATTTGGTAGCCGTCTCTTGTGCAGTGTGTGGTCTAGCGTTGTCCTAAAGAAGCAGTGGCATAGACCGAATGACCAATCTCGGTTGTTTAGCAGCTAGCTTTTCCATCATGATTTGCAGTTGCTAGCAATAGACATCTGCCGTAATCGTCTGGCCAGATTTAAGAAAGCTGTGTGAAGAAAAGTGAACCAAACCCTCACAAGTAACTTTTTTTGAGTCAATTTTCGCTTGGGGCAGGCTTTGGCTGGTTCGCCAGGGTTCAGCAATTGCGATGAGCGTTTCCGATTATCGTACAGGATCCACTTTTCATCACAGGTAGATTTAAAATCCCTTCATTATTGTGCCGGTTGAGTAATGTAGCGCAGCAGTCGACGCGCGTTTGTCGGTTTGCTTGCATTTTCATCACATGATTCGATTTAAAATCCCTTCATTATTGTGCCGGTTGAGTAATGTAACGCAGCAGTCGACGAGCGTTTGTCGGTTTGCTGCACTCAATTCGTGAGTGCACCAAATGAGATCAAAGTGGTCAGTACGACAAAACGCCAATTTCATATGTAGGGACCTAATAATATCCAAAAGTTTTTTGATATTCAATGATGATAGTAAAGATAAAGTGATATAATATTTTAGTATAGATACATTTTTGATTTTGTATTGAATAAATTATAGAGGTTGCTCGGAAAAAATTCAATACGCAATTTTCATTTTTGCTGTTCCAAATATTTTTTTATAGATCAGTGTATTAATATGATTTCTTGTGTGACGATGTTTTTGATGAAATTATGTACAATATATTTTTCGTCTCGAGTTTTTTGGCATTATATCGAGCCACTCTAAATTTCTAGAATAGTTAGTTCCAATTTCATCAAGGCATGTTAAAATTAATCGTTGATTAGGTATCATGTTATCTCTCTCGTTCTACGTATCAATGAAAGAGAAGGCATGTTATTTAGAAAAAACGATGACATTATCGCTTAATGAGCTGGACCGCAAAAATTTTCTATAGTCTGTTCCTGCCGGCTCTATAAAGCAGGCGGAATAAAAGTGCAATACGACGAAACGACACGAAAACGACAATTCAACTGTAAACATTAGCACAGGTGTTTAGTTACACGTAAGAAGTATTCAATATACTGTCCTTTATCCCGTCGCCGTAACACAGGTTCTCCGGGTACTCAGCACGGGGCCAGGCTGACGTGGTGTGGTGTGGAGCGTCCAAATACATCATCACTATTATTATTTGGCGCTCTGACGACTGGAAGCACTCGTAATAACAATCGGCCGCACTGTACGCTCATTTTTACGGTATGCCTATGCAATCATCATCGACATAATATATCTACAATCGCGGCCTGTTTCCCCGCGCGGGCCGACGCGCGACGGGGCCGGTTGGATTCAACAAGTGAGGGCACATAGCCGCGCGCTGTGTCGCTTTCAACGATTTGTGGAAAAATTGTTTCATACTGGAATCATTAAACCGAGTAAGTGTGTTTCATAAAGTTGCTTGGACTGACAAGAACAGAGGGGCTTAGCCAACATGCCATCGTTAGTTGGGTATTTTCCTACATGTGAGAATTTAGTTTTTTTTTTAAATAAATTTGAGTAATAATTAGGTATAACAACTCGATAAAAGTAAAAATAATTGGCATTTTATGTGTAGTTTTGTAATTATATGCATTTCGAATTCGCAAAAAAGTTGAAATATTTTTTTACAACATAAGCGTAAAAATCTACATAATTAGTTTACTTACATCAAATACAAAAAGATTTACTACGGTATGTATCAACATAGACGCGCAAACTTCGGAGATATCAGAAATTTTGTGCATATGGCCATACATTTCGTAGCAACATTACTAGCGTGTGACGTCACCTACTTGTACGACTTTCATATCGGGCGTTTTCACGAGACTCACAAAAATGCTTCAAACAATCCGCAGTGTCTTTGAAAATATTGATTTTTAGTAAACTATTCCTGTTGTAAACTGAATTATTTTTCAGAGCACCATTCATTTATGTAATAAAAAAAATTACAGTAAAATACGATCTCATGACGATCATCTTGGTGGGTGTACTTCATCTAACGATCGAAAAGGGCAATCCATGATTTTGTATGAAAGATGTAGTAGCGACCTCGTTACATTTTGTTAAAAATGAGCCGTTTCATTAAAGTTGCCGTTTGTTATTACTCACCAGAATTTGTTCGTTACTAGCAACACTATCGAATGGTGTAATACATACAGGGTGTGATTTCCAAAGATTTCCAAATCCCAATCATAAGAGATCGTGCCTGCCTATTCATCCCGTAAATCAGCATGTCGTGAAAACCTAACCATACCGTACATAGTTTCCAATTGAGGCTGGGACTATAAGATCCCGAATCTGGAAGGCCGGAGAAAATTCAATGCGCTGAAAATAGATGAAAACGAAGAACACTGCGTTGGTGAAAATCGTCGACCGAAAATCGACCATTCGAGAGTCGAGTTGTCAAATGTGACATTGACATTTGACTCGACGCTCGTGTGTTCGACTTTAAACTCTATTGCAGGGGTCGCCAAACGCCGACCCATTTTGTGCGGACCGCGAGAACAAAGTAACTCACACTAAAGACTACTTCCTATATAAAATAAATAATAAAATTTACTCCAAACTTCAGACAGATAATTTGCAACAAAAAATGTCATTTTTCGCATTGATACCTATATAACAAAATACCTTTGTTATTTCCTTAATTACATTTGTTTAATAAATATTTTTTCTTATAAATAAAATGTGCCGACCTCGATGGTCATTTAATTTCTTAAAACGGACCCCGAGCGAAACTAATTGGAGACCACTGCTCTATTGCATTAAAAAATGATAATCATAATAATATAGCACCAGCTCAAACCGAGCCAACCTTAAGTTTCTGAGTGGGTGGGTCCCAGCTTAAGAACTGGGTGCCCACCTCCATTGACATGCCACTGTGTACGGACGTCGTGCGTCGTGTAACAAGCTCGCCGACACTCGAATAAGTACAGGAGGTACAACTGTTTTCTCGAGGTCCCTGGACAATCTAAGATTTTTTATGGAAATGGATGACCATGTATAAAAACTTACGATTCCCGAAAGACCTTAGTGACGTGGTTGTAGCGTACAAGTCAAATTACATAGGGGTCATGCCCCGATATATATAGCATTCATTTTGTATGAGACACAATTTCACCAAATTATCCTTTGATTTATATTGTTACTAGCTGTTGCCCGCGGCTCCGCCCGCGTAAATACAGTATCCCACGGGAACACTGTACTTTTTCGGGATAAAATCCGTTCTGTAGTTTTTGCGTTAAAGAGTAACAAACATAAATCCATCAATCTGTCCATCCATCCTCACAAACTTGTACATTTATAATATTAGTAGGATTACATACTGTCACTACTACTATATTATAAATGTGCAAGTTTGTGAGGATGGATGGATGTATGTTTGTTACTCTTTCACACAGAAACTACGGAACGGATTTCGATGAAATTTAGTATGGTAGTAGTTTAGGCTCTGGATTAAAACATAGGTTACTTTTTATCTGGATAAAAAGTATCCTATGTTTTAGCTAGTAGTAGTAGTAAAAAGAACAGTGTTCCCTTGTACTACTGTGTAATACTGTATACACGCGGGCGGAGCAGCGGACAACATATAGTTTTATATAAACGCGACCTCCTTAGACAGAATACGTCTATGGTCCCCAGTCATAATAATTGAATTAGTTCAGAAGTGAGCAGCATGTAAGGGTAAACTTAGAACAACATTTGATATTTGAAAGGTCAATACGATAGTTGGTCCGGGTGATTTTATAATGTGCACATTTCGAGACCTTTATTAAAGAATGATAATATAATATTATTATGTGGTTAGTTGAGGGATTTTAAATTCGCTACTACCTAGATCGTTGTAAGGTCTTATTGTGTTTCGTTTCTTTCTTAAACGACGACGGGATCATCAAATTCGAGAGGAAGAAGAAGAAACCCGTCGTCCGGAGCAGCAGCAGCTGTTGCGGCGTGAGACTCCCGCGACACCGCTGTACGTGTCCAGGCTGCATTGGCCTACGACGGTCGAGCAGGTCGTGGACCAGGAGCAGAACCAACTTCGCCTCGAGGGTGGAGCGTTTGGAATCTCATCATAGAGTGAATTTTAGTTCCTTTCTAACACTTCGCGCCCCACGGGTTTAGTGTTAGTTTATTAAATATATTTAATATGTATGTTAGTCTATAAGGTATTTATAATATGGGTGTGTGCCGCCTGAAATAAACGGAATTTAATTTAATTTTAACTAAATATTTTAACACAATCAGCGTCTTAGTAGGTATATACTTTAAGAAAAAGAAAAAATATAAATTTAAGTTACACCCGAATTGTCAAGCAGTGATCGAGCTGATGATCATGATTTATAGCTTAGAACACTCTTGATCGTTTCAGCTTTCAAACAGAAAAGACACTAGATCAAAATCGGTTCATCCGTTTGGGAGCTACGATGCCACGGACTGTTTTCGCCGAGGTTCAAGATGACAATTGCACTAGAAAAACGTTAATGTTTTATTACGAATCATTTCCATCTTTCAGCACTATTTTATACCCTTCTATTGAACACGAGTCGCACATTAATTGGAAACGACGCTTAAAAATAAAAATGGCACAATGGCACAACGGTGTAACGTATTGCTTACAACAAGCGGGTGGAGCGAAAAACACGTGCGAGCGGCCCAGTCGGCGAAAAAAATGGCGCGCGCCTCGCGGCGGTAATTCCCCGAACACGTTCGAACATGGCGATGAATATTGATGGCCGGTCCATATTTAAATGTGATAGGTGCGTTTGACTGGCGCGGTGTTGCGCGTGATTCAATCGACTCTTTTCACTTTATGCCTGGGCCGTACTAACGGTGAATGGCGTGAATTACCGCGATGTTGAATGAGAGCGTACGTAAGAGTTGGCGGCGAATGTACGGTTTACGTGGGATTTCTTTTTGCGCCCACAAAGTCGCGGGCAACATCTAGTTCATTATAAAATGTCGTTGTCACCCGTCTCGGGTCACACGTCTGTCTTCGCTCAAACGTGTCATAAGGTCTTACTGTGTATCGGGGATGTTATGGAGCTCCGTATAATCGTAACCGAAACTATCGGACATCCGATATAAAAGCATCATGTTGTTTCGGATATAGACGCAGTATAATATGACATGTTTGTTTAATTGGCCGGCCGTGTCGACTTACTAGATTTTTGGGCCAAATGGTTAACCTAATCTTTACTTATTTGCATTTTACTTTACTTACATTCGTCATAAATCTTACATCCGTAATCAAAAATTATCCGAAATAATTTAATATCCGTAACCGATATAATTTTCTTCCTATATCCGTATCAGTGTCCAGATCCGAAACGTCATATCCTTAGCATCTCTCTCATCTGTGTATTTATAGATTCCTCCCTCCCTGTATTAAATAAATCTCAGTAACTTAATAGGTCCACTTTGAGTAAGTGCCATTATGCTGTCAATTCAGCCTAGTTAGAACAAGTTAGAATCTAGGCTTTATAACTTTTGAGACAATGCATCATGACACAAAAGACGAAACAAACTTAAGCATTCATTGCAAAAGATACGTCATTCGTTATTTACTAAACTGTGACGTCACACGTTCAAAATGAACCCGTATTACGTACTACAAAAGGTTTAAACTCATCATAATAAGGTATTACGATCTTTCAGTTTGAGAATTGCAAACATGTGAGCTAAACGTTCAACTCAAAATAGACTCTAGTACACACGACATAAGGTTCAAAATACACTAATCCAAAGTAATAAGGCCTTAAATCTTTAAAGTTTCAACGAGGTAACTAGTTTGGAAGTATATAAAATTACATAAGCGCGTAACTCACTGCGAAAGACAAAAGAAAGCACGATGGCAAGACAAAGAGAGGACGATGTGTGCTTGGGAACGAAATGGCGGGCGATTTAAACTTTGGTCCTTCGAGCCTTAAGCGAATAATCGATACTGAAAATTTGTGAAAATTGCTACAGCATAGCCGCTTCAATCCGAACCCCTTCTTATCCGAACACCCTACCACCGCCCACTTCTTCCCTCGCCGTTTCGCTCATCTCGGCAGATGCTCACCAAAAGTTGAGTAGGTGTAGGTGTGCGTTTGTTTTTGTTTCTGTTCCGCCATTTTGTGTTGATATTGCATCGCTCGTGCATCTCGACAGTTATATATTTTTAAATCATGGCATATAGATTGTCCCTATAGATTCTCTGCACCACTACAATGTTATGTCGTGAGATTAACTGTCAGTGTCGTTGGGATCAAGGTTCACCGCGCCGAGTATAGTTATGACTTACATATTTGTCTATAATCTGTCATTCAGCTGCAAAATACTGATGGTTTACATACCTGCAACAAATAAAAAAATACATTAATATATTATAATATAAATATTACAAGAACAAGTGATAGTAGCATTTTAATATGACTAATTCCCAACACAAAATCCTCGTTCGATCCATTTTTAAACATTCGCTAGTCGTAAAATTGTATTAAACTGCAGTTTAAAGTATATTACCCGTGAACTGCAGTTTAAAGCGAATATATTTAAACGCGTTACATTTAAACGCCAGCTAGTTTAAAAAAAAAAAGTGTGTGCCAGCTCCGACGCACGACTGGAGTTTGATTTAAAAAGTAAAATTTGGTACACCGTACAGTGTGACATCGTGAATGCGATTATACTCCCACAGATTTTCACACCCCGGGCTTTGTATATGAAAATAGTTTCATATGGAGTAAACTCCAAAACCGTAGCGTGTACAGAGTACACGTGGCAGAAGTGACACTTCATTCATCATTTTCAAAAATACTCTCGTCGTGCCCAAAGGACATCAACTTCAAAAAAAACGGAAAATTTTAAATTTGTACACCCAACGCCATTTGTGTATCGAGCCATACTTTAGAAAGTTAATTTGTTATGTTAGAAGTATAAGTGGCTTCCGGCAGATGGCGTTATATCCAAAATCGTGTCGCGACGTGACGCGACTTTAAAATGTCACTCTCAATGTTGCTAAAAAGTTTCAATTCAAAACCTTGCGTGAAAACGGTAATTTTTTATCGCGGCAAAATGTGTCGAGCCCGCGTGATATGCGCCCTAACGCTAGTAATGTGTCGTTATCGGTAGTTTAATTAATCGCAGGTTATCTGTCTATTCGGCTATTAGTGACCCATACCCATATTAGGAGCCACTTCATTTTGAGACGTAATGAAATTACCCTACTACAGTTTGTGAGGATGGATGGATGTTTGTTACTCTTTGACGCAAAAACTACTGAACGAATTCCGTTCATTTTATTTGGCATGGTAGTAGTTAAAGCTTTGGATTAAAACATAAGCTACTTTTTACCCTGAAAAAGAACAGTACTCCCGTAGGATACCCGATACAATATTTACGCGGGCGCAGCCGCGCGAAAAAGCTAGTTTTCAATAACTTCACCGCTTCATTAATACTCAAACCAATTACAAACTCGATACGAGTACGTGTGCCCAAATTTTCATTTACCGTAGCCAATACGTCACGGAACTTTGCGAATATGTGTCATTACTCGTACGATTTGCGATCGTAAATTGATCGATGCGATCGGGTAACCCGCACGGAATCGGAATATAATAATATATTGTTTAAAATACCACTACTGGGTGATTTTTTATATCATTTATAATTATATATACAATATATATATTATATATGTATATATATATATATATATATATATATATATATATATATATATATATATATATATATATATAGGCTTCAATTCTTCATTATCAACTATGTATTTATAATATATATATTATAACTTCGTTCCATCCGGGTGTCCCTTGACACCTCTCAAGTTTTTATAAATTATATATGGATGAAATTTGGTCTATACCAATATCTTATAACTATTTATAAAATGTGTAGATTTCAGTTTTGACATCATAAAAAATGTAGTAGTGCGATGTTGTATAACAAATTTACACCAAGTTAGAAAAAAGCAAACTAAACATGCCATAGCACTGTGTCACGTACCCTATTATACCCTGTTTCTCTTGAAATGATATAAAAAATCACCCAGTAGTGGTATTTTAAACAATATATTATTATATTCCGATTCCGTGCGGGTTACCCGATCGCATCGATCAATTTACGATCGCAAATCGTACGAGTAATGACACATATTCGCAAAGTTCCGTGACGTATTGGCTACGGTAAATGAAAATTTGGGCACACGTACTCGTATCGAGTTTGTAATTGGTTTGAGTATTAATGAAGCGGTGAAGTTATTGAAAACTAGCTTTTTCGCGCGGCTGCGCCCGCGTAAATATTGTATCGGGTATCCTACGGGAGTACTGTTCTTTTTCAGGGTAAAAAGTAGCTTATGTTTTAATCCAAAGCTTTAACTACTACCATGCCAAATAAAATGAACGGAATTCGTTCAGTAGTTTTTGCGTCAAAGAGTAACAAACATCCATCCATCCTCACAAACTGTAGTAGGGTAATTTCATTACGTCTCAAAATGAAGTGGCTCCTAATATGGGTATGGGTCACTAATAGCCGAATAGACAGATAACCTGCGATTAATTAAACTACCGATAACGACACATTACTAGCGTTAGGGCGCATATCACGCGGGCTCGACACATTTTGCCGCGATAAAAAATTACCGTTTTCACGCAAGGTTTTGAATTGAAACTTTTTAGCAACATTGAGAGTGACATTTTAAAGTCGCGTCACGTCGCGACACGATTTTGGATATAACGCCATCTGCCGGAAGCCACTTATACTTCTAACATAACAAATTAACTTTCTAAAGTATGGCTCGATACACAAATGGCGTTGGGTGTACAAATTTAAAATTTTCCGTTTTTTTTGAAGTTGATGTCCTTTGGGCACGACGAGAGTATTTTTGAAAATGATGAATGAAGTGTCACTTCTGCCACGTGTACTCTGTACACGCTACGGTTTTGGAGTTTACTCCATATGAAACTATTTTCATATACAAAGCCCGGGGTGTGAAAATCTGTGGGAGTATAATCGCATTCACGATGTCACACTGTACGGTGTACCAAATTTTACTTTTTAAATCAAACTCCAGTCGTGCGTCGGAGCTGGCACACACTTTTTTTTTTTAAACTAGCTGGCGTTTAAATGTAACGCGTTTAAATATATTCGCTTTAAACTGCAGTTCACGGGTAATATACTTTAAACTGCAGTTTAATACAATTTTACGACTAGCGAATGTTTAAAAATGGATCGAACGAGGATTTTGTGTTGGGAATTAGTCATATTAAAATGCTACTATCACTTGTTCTTGTAATATTTATATTATAATATATTAATGTATTTTTTTATTTGTTGCAGGTATGTAAACCATCAGTATTTTGCAGCTGAATGACAGATTATAGACAAATATGTAAGTCATAACTATACTCGGCGCGGTGAACCTTGATCCCAACGACACTGACAGTTAATCTCACGACATAACATTGTAGTGGTGCAGAGAATCTATAGGGACAATCTATATGCCATGATTTAAAAATATATAACTGTCGAGATGCACGAGCGATGCAATATCAACACAAAATGGCGGAACAGAAACAAAAACAAACGCACACCTACACCTACTCAACTTTTGGTGAGCATCTGCCGAGATGAGCGAAACGGCGAGGGAAGAAGTGGGCGGTGGTAGGGTGTTCGGATAAGAAGGGGTTCGGATTGAAGCGGCTATGCTGTAGCAATTTTCACAAATTTTCAGTATCGATTATTCGCTTAAGGCTCGAAGGACCAAAGTTTAAATCGCCCGCCATTTCGTTCCCAAGCACACATCGTCCTCCGTTAATGTCCGCAGCGTTTCCCCACAAGAGGATGCCGTACGACATTATGCTATGAAAATAGCTAAAGTAAACTAATCGCGCGGTCTCTATGTCGGTAATTTCTCTAATTTTTTTAACAGCGTATGCTGCAGAACTCAGCTTATCTGCCAATTTAGCAATATGTGGTCCCCACTGTAACTTACTATCTAATGTTATACCTAGAAATACAGTGGTGTCTACTAATTTTATTTTCTCATTATTTAATAGTATTATGACATTAAAGATATGATATAATTGTAATGAACATGTGTGATATATATTCTGTATATATATATATATATATATATATACAGAATGTCCCGTAAATCGACGTCAAGCCGTAAACCCGTGATAGGCCAAGTTACAATATTTATCAGAAAAATTAAAAAAAAAACCAAGTAATGTGTCTCAAAAAATACAAAGTCTTTAAAAAAATCGAAAAATCGACATCTTGTGGTAGTTTTTTAGTTCCCGGCACTACAAATTTCTACTTTTTTGGTATTTTTTTTTTGTATGTAATCCTGAATAATGCTTTAGTAAACTGGTGCCTAAGATTTAAATCAAACGACTCCGACTTGAAAGGAAATGAGGCTTTTTGCCCAAAACAATGATTCGAATTTAATAGTTTGCTCGATTTTAACCGACTGTACTGGAAAAAAAATGTACTACACTTGTTTGGCAGGTAATTTTAAAAGTTGGCGCAGTTAATAAGGATTCCAAAATGGTATGACACTTGCTTGTGTTTGTGACACTTGCTATTGTTTCTTAAATTTTTGACAATATTGATTTTTGTAAAGGAAGTCAGTTTTCGACAATATGTTCTTACTTACTTAAAAGTACCTTCAAGTGTACCCAGGACTTTCTTCTAAGTGATATTCTGATTTGGATGAGACGGAGAGAAACATTCAATGAGTGTAAGAGAGACAGATATTGACAAGTACGCGAGACGGGTAGACACAATGCTACTAGTGTGAGCGAGACAATGTCGCTATTGTCCATGTTCCCGACGTACAGGACACAAAATACAAGAGATCAGTACGTTACTCTACTTCGTTTACTGCGCACACCGTATTCGTTCGTCTTGATTTCGTACATACCACTTTTTGCTTTGTTTATTGGACTCGATTGCTTGTGATTTGGATTTGGACTGTTTAGTTTCTCTTTCAACGACCTTTGCTTTCTCCTGGACTATCGTTGATCGTGTGATTGTGTAGTACCACCATGTCGGTGTACACCGCACAGGAATATGCCAACATGCATCTCATTTATGGTGAATGCCGATAGTGCTAGTGCTGCAGCTAGGCTTTACCGCCAATGATACCCAAACGCTGCTCGTCATCCCGATCATCGAGTTTTTGTGAATGTGCACCGTTCACTCTCAGAGGGACGATTCCCAAGCCAAGTACACAGTGAAGGAAGAAGTCGCTTGCCTTACGATGACATCGTACTACAAGCAGTCGCAGAAGATCCAAGTACTTCAGTACGACAAATCGAAGAAAGCACAGGAGTGCCCAAAAGTGTAACCCATCGAATCATGAAAAGTCATGAGCTCCACACATACCAGGTCACGCGAGTACAAACATTACTACCCCGGGACTATCTCCCAAGAGTTACGTTTTGTGAAACGATGTTACAAAGTCACCGGGAAGATCCACGATTCATAGACAAAATTTTATGGTCCGATGAGTCCACTTTTAAAAAAGATGGGTACATGAATCTACACAAATTTACACGAGTGGCATGTAGATAATACACATTTGATGAGAGAGGATAGATCCCAGTATCGATTCAAAATAAACATGTGGACCGGGATTCTAAACGGGAGAATCATCGGACCTTTTGAACTGCCAGAGACCTTGAATGGCGACATTTATTTGGACTTTTTAAGAAATCATTTACCAAATTTATTGGAAGACGTACCTCTGCACATTTACAGAGACATGTGGTTCCAGCAAGACGGCTGCCCGGCGCACTATGCCCGTTCAGTGCGAGATTATTTAGATA
Organism: Phengaris alcon alcon; assembly: GCA_037179445.1. NCBI lineage: Eukaryota > Metazoa > Arthropoda > Insecta > Lepidoptera > Lycaenidae > Phengaris > Phengaris alcon. Next base: position 1,740,720 of record JAYRCH010000034.1, read on the forward strand.
ATGAATATCCAGAAAGGTGGATAGGGCGGTCTGGTACCATTTCGTGGCCAGCCCGTTCACCTGATTTAAATCCACTAGATTTTTTTTACTGGGGAGCTGTGAAAGAAAAAGTGTATACAAAGCCAATTGAAAATGTAGTTGAACTACTACGACAATTAACGCAAGCAGCTGAATTAGTTAATAACGGCAGATTTGCCCGTCTGATAAAGCGGTCTTTTTTAAAAAGATGTCGAGCTTGCATTTATCCTGGTGGGAGGCAGTTTGAACATTTGTTATAATGTAATAAAATATTTTAGACTCCAAAAATTTGTTTTAATTAAAAGCTTCCTAAAAAACACCTTTCCTAAAGTTAAAAGTAATGAGACACTATGGCCCCAGTGGCCCGTGATATTCTTTTACTTCTTGGATTTTGTCTCTCTTACACTCGTTGAATGTTTATCTCCGTCTCATCCAAATCAGAATATCACTTAGAAGAAAGTCCTGGGTACACTTGAATCCTTTTCAGTAAGTAAGAAAAAATTGTCGAAAACTGACTTCCTTTACAAAAATCAATATTGTCCAAAATTTAAGAAACAATCTAGCAAGTGTCATACCATTTTGGAATCCTTATTAACTGCGCCAACTTTTAAAACTACCTGCCAAACAAGCGTAGTACATTTTTTTTCCAGTACAGTCAGTTAAAGTCGAGCAAACTATTAAATTCGAATCATTGTTTTGGGCAAAAAGTCTCATTTCCTTTCATTCATTTAAATTTTAGGCACCAGTTTACTAAAGCATTATTTAGGATTACATACAAAAAAAAATACAAAAAAAGTAGAAATTTGTAGTGTAGGCACTAAACTAAAAAACCACCACAAGATGTCGATTTTTCGTTTTGACAATTGATAGGATATGGATAATATGCAAAATATGATATAATTTAATATTGATAATTAATTTTTAATATGTTCTTTTGACTGGTATATTCTATTAACATAGCAATACGTATCATTCAAATACTTGTAATATTAACTTAAACTTAAAATAGACTAACAAATATTATTATGTCACTTCTGCATGCCCCAATGTGCTACAACTTTACTTAATGTAAGACCTTCTTATATGTAACACACATATGCAAAATAAATAAATTGAATTGAAAAAATAGTGTGTAAGAGTTGGAATGGCTGTGAGGTCACGGAATGGGTCAAGCGGAAGACCGGTGCTGGACATACCCTGGTGTGCCAGCAATGCCGAGCTTCATCCAATTTGCTGTTTTTAGTTTTGTAAATTTTTCATTTATGTATTTTATTACTAGATATCCAATAAATATAAGATTCATTATTATTTTTTAGATTTTTGCAGAGCTGCAAATAAATCTTTCTTATTCTTAATATATTACTGTTGTAATAAGAAACATATCAAATTGCCATTTACATTTCGTGTAAAAGTTTCGTGTTTCGTGTTCAAGAATTTTGTCACTCGATACAACTTCAAACTGGTTTGTTAGCTCGTATTTCTCAGTTATGGCATATATTTTATACGTAAGAATACAATTACCTGGAAATCCTGGGATAGAGGCCAGGGGGTCTCAAAGAGGCCACTTTAGGTGTTTCATATTATGTTTCATATATTTTTTTCCATACGAAAATCGTGAAATAGTAAAATGGCTACATGATTTATGTGATTTCATCATAGCGAAAAACATCAATTTTGACAGTTTTCAATAGAAATGCGTAAAATGGCGCACACTATATGAGTTGAAAAAAATATATGAAACATCTAATGTGGCCTTTTCAGACCCCTTGGTGTCTTGAAATATAGGCTAACGCCCAGTTTAGGCGCCAGTCTCCCACAGCGTCCTGTGATATTCTATATTAGACTATGTAAGTGTTATTTATGTAATTTGCGGTCAGAAATAAACAAATTTTTATTATTTTTATTATTTCAGTTTATAACGGGGTGACGTATACAACGAAACAACAGCTTAAAATTGTTGGCATACAAATTATATTTTTTAAAGAGCTAACCTCTCATCAAAAATGTATGCTTACGCATTTATCAATGACCCCAGCATAAAAGTTGGCATTTTTTCTTTTGGAAAACAGTGTCACAAAAATAATGGATGCAGCTCGATCGACGATCGCCGACATAACAAAGCAAACAGCAACTCGAGAACTCACAATCTCGTAACGATTGTGTCAGAGTCATATGTAACTTCCGAACCCCTTGGATATTAACAAACTTTATAAGTAGTACACAATCTTCGAATATCAAGTATATAATAAAGCACTACTTAAGGGAAACCCGAATTCATATAGATTACTGACAAGTTGTGCCGAATTTTTTTTACAATTTTACATCTCATCTCACAGGACGGGTAGATTTTCGTATTACGTTATTAATTCAGTACGAACCACTTATTTATTATATCTAAGACATCTACAAAACATCCCAACGCTGCCACCAAATTTCAAGGCTGCGAATTAAGTGATCCAATCAAATGTAAACAACATTTCAACTGTTTAATCGGCATCCGGCGTGTGGGGTCACGTGATAACCTCAGCCTTTCTTTTGACCCCATATAACACCCCCAGGGTAGCAACCTGGGGGGGTTAATCTAGCAAGCGCGTGACTCGCCTGCACCGGCACATTTTGCACCGAGGAGGATGATAATTTGAAAATTTCCTATAAACTTGTATGAGTCGCGTTTTATAATGTATTAGGTCGGTTCAATTCATCGCTGCAGAATACGTTATTTGGTTCAAGATGACTTATATACCAAACCCTCCGAGGGTTAATAATAATAATAATAGTTACCCTCACCGATTTCTGTGATGGTAGCCGGTTTAATTGAAACGTAGCCAGTTACGCAGGAGTTATTTTTACTGCTCAAGTTGGTGCGCAGTACACAAAAGCACTCTCTCTTCCTTTACTCTCGTAGCCCAGTGGGACGACTGACCGACACGACTAGCGAGCGATCAGGCGCAGATCCGACTTTTAACATGTCCATCCGACGCATGGATCATCTTTCTTATCAGACAATTAGGTAATCAGCCTGCATTGTCCTAACTAAACTTGGAAACAACATGTTTGTTGTTCCAACGCGGTAATCGAACCCACGACCTCAGAGTCGAGACGAGACCCAATCTCTAAACCACTGGACTACGGAGGCTGTAATCTGAGGGTTAAAATCATAAAGCGTTAGTGTTTTCTTACTGGCGGCATGCTTTAAATAAATTAAAATGGTTAAACTTTTTTAAGGTTGGTTAAGGACATTGGAAATTTTACTATGGAATACTTATCCAGGGCAATCAAAGATAAAATTATATTAGAGGTAAGCGTAATTGCATCTGAATGACAACGGTATTTGAACTCATTTCGATGAATATTCATATTAAATTTGATTAACAATTTATTGATTATCTCCACTTCTCCTTTTTAAGTTTTTTTTTTTAGAATTTATTTATTTATTTCCATCCTTGGAACTGAATTAAAATAATTACAGGAAAGGAAATGTGAATGAAAATTCTATGATGTATTTTCTAAATCTATGTAAAAATTCTTGTGGTCGCCACTTTTTTAAACAGCGAGTAAAACGCATGTTGTCTTTTCGCTTCGCAAAACATCAATTTGAGACTGCAAGACCAACATAAAATACTGCATGAGCCCTTATTTCTAATATCATTTTGAAGACTTTTGGGTCAGATCGAAACTATAACACTGTTAAAAGCATTCACAACCCCTTTTATATTTCACAACTGACCGACTTTTACAAGTAAATCACTGCCAAATTTAATTCCTGCATCGTTGTTTTTTATTTCACATAAAAATTAATAACTTTGTTTAATATCGGGTCGTAAATCGTCCAATTTTAGTGCAAACGTAAAAAATACGCCACTGTAATAGTTTTGCCCCTTTTCAGTGGCGCTGAAGATAAAAGATAAAAGGAGCCATAAATGAGCCAATAAAAATAGCAAGATTTAGTGTCGGATAGTATGAATCTGCTATTGTAGGGGTTTTCTGTGTTACGGCCGAATACTGAAACGTTAATCAAAATTGAGCGCCCTCCTATTCACACACTGCCGCTGTCTCTGCTAGGCGAAATGACAAGGACAGCATGTGACTTGATCGTCACTTATTTTAACTGTCTTTTAAGTGTTCAGCTTTTAAGTGTAGTGTAGGCGTGACAAATAAGTGAGTGCCCAGTTTTATAATTACTCCTACTAATACTATAAATGTGTTACATAAAAAGACTGTGAGGATGGATGGACGGATGAATAGATTTTTGTTACTCTTTCACGCAAAAACTACTGAACGGAATTTGATACATTTTGAGCTGTGGATATTATACACATTATACACATAGCTATTTTTGTCTCGAAAAAGGACAGTGTTTCCGTGGGATTCTGTAATCCCGCGGGCGGAGCCGCGGGCGAAAGCTAGTAAATATATTATAGGTATAGGAAAATTTGTATTTCTTTTCTATGTGAATAATACCTAACAAATATACAGTAACTCCACGTCGTGTCGTTTTCGATACATTATCTGTGATTTCAATGGGATAACGATGACTGCCGAGGGACGTTAACAACGTGGTTGTACTATAATCTAAATTAGGTATACCACATTTTACTTAAGACAAACACTGAGACATACTAACGATCGTGTGTGACGTCACAAGCCACTTATAATATATGTAGTATATGTATGTAATAAATTAAGACTACATATATACATATATAGTATATATGTAGTCTTAATTTATTCCACTATCGGTCTCTTTTAAACGGCCTTTAGACTGGGACTACATTATCCGGATTTCTCCGGCCAAAAAAAAAACTACGCTGGCAATAGAACTCTGCGCTGATACAATAGAGTTGAAAATCGAACGCACAGCAACACACGGTAGCATTTGAAAAACTCGAAATTCGTGTGTTTGGATTTTTTAACTCTGTTGTTTTAGCACAGAGTTTCTATTTTCAGCGCTGTTGTTTTTTTTTGGGATTCCGGATAGTATAGTCCTTATCTTTTAGTTTGAGTTTAGATGAAATTGAATCTGAAAAGAGTATTTATGGCTTATATTAATTTGTAATACGCATAAAACTTATTCGGTAATTGGTAGATAAAAAGTAAAATACTACGTGCGTAAAGTGCTAAACGTGGGAGAGCCACGCTTCGGCATGAATTGGCCGCCTCTACCGGGTAAATACCAAGGCCTCGCAGAAAACCGGCGTGAAATAACGCTTGCGTTGTGTTCCGCCGAGTGAGTGAGGTTACCGGAGGCCCAAGGGGGGGGATTGGGGATTCTAAGGACTGGGAACGCAGGTCGCAACACCAGACGAATTGCAAGTGTAACTTCTCTGGTGTTGCGAGTGTCCACGGGCGGCGGTAATCTCTTACCATCAGGCGATACGTCTGCTCGTTTCCTGGTTCATTTCATTAAAAAAAAGAGAACGTTATCGTATCAAGCTAAATAAATCTTCCCTTTTACAGTCGACATCCAAACTCTAGTCAATATTTTATCTGTATTAGCTCAATTTCAACGCCAGTCGACACATATTGGAGTTAGATTTTAGAGATTATCCATCTAGCGAGGTTTGCTTTAACCTCGATATCGTAGATTTTGCAGGAAACAATTTGAACCGCTCAAAAAATAGTGTGATTTAGGGTCAGCTCAAACAACAGCTTAGGTCAGCGACGCTGCGCGCACTTTTAACATAGCGATTCAAAATTGTACTTTATTCACTACACAAAAAGATACACGTTTCATAACAAGGTTATACCGCTCGCAATTCGAACTCTTGCAATGAAACGTGTGTCTTATGTGTAATATATATTAGGTCTTTACCTATGAAATTGCCGTTTTGTATGAAAAAATTTAAACGAATTTTTTATTTGTATTAATCGAAGTAATCACCCATGCAATCAAATGCATCTTTGCCAACGCAGTGGCAGTTTATTGATGCCCTTCTTAAAGAAATCAGCTGGACGGGAGGCAACAAATTCCAAAGGCATTTTGTACTGCCACTCGGGTATTGAATTTTTTTCCCGCCAAGAAGTTATCCAAATTCTGGAAAAAGTAGTAGTCTGTAGGCGCAAGGTCTGGTGAGTAGGGCGGATGACGGAGTGCTACCAACCCAGTTCTTGCAACTCGACTGCGATGCGATGAGTTCGTGGGGCACCCATTTGTCAAGCTTTTTTACCTTGCCAATTTGACGCAAATGGACCAATATTGTTTTGACGCTAACGTCGAAAGCTGCTGCTGATTCAGCCGTAGATTGTGTATCATCAGCTTCCACAATTGCCTTTAATTCGTCATTGTCGACCAAAGTCTTCGGACGACCGCGAGGTTCATTTTTCAGGTCGAAATTTCCAGAACGGAAGCGAGCAAACCAATAACAGGTGGTGCGTTGGTTTGTAGTGTTAGCTCCGTAAACGTCGTTGATGTTGCGTGCCGCTTGTGCCGCGTTGCTGCCACGACGGTACTCATATTTCACTATACCTACTAGAATTTTTAACGTATCCACGATGACGAAAAAGATTGACATGCGATGAAAATTTTACACTTAATCAATAAACAAATGACTACTTTTGGAAAAAGAGTTCCATGTTTTTAAAATAAAATTAATTAGAAATTATAGTTCTTAGCCAAACAAAAATTATTTTGATTTGAAATGGCCAGTACTGCAGAACGGCAATTTCATAGGTAAAGACCTATTGTACAGTTTAATTTTGAAGCGCTATCTTAAAAAGTGCACAACGCGTTGCGTCTCAGTGCGAACTGACGCTTAGGGAAATCCCGAAGACAAACTTTACAAAAGTATTTTAAAAAAATGTTTTTTTTTTTTTGTTTAGATCTAGTCGTAACAAAAACGTTATTGTCCATAGACTACAATTTTTATAAAAAAACTATAACCCGACTACGTAGGCTATGTTACCCGGGCTATTATTACGAATCTATTGACATCTTATTTATTAAAATCGGACCAGTAGTTACGGTGCGCTACGGTGAAACAAACATACACGCATACATACATACATATCCTGCCAAAAACATTACCCTTCCTTTTGGAATGTAGTATTATATTAATAATTTTGTGAGGATGGATGTATGGATGGATGTTTGTTATTCTTTCACGAAAAAACTACAGAACGGATTTCGATGAGATTTGGTATGGTAGTAGTTTAGGCACTGGATTATAAAAAACGCTACTTTTCATCTCGAAAAAGTACAGTGTTCCCGTGGGATACTGTAGTTACGTAAAAGTTAGTCTATGCCAATATTATAAAGAGGAAAAGTTTGTTTGTATGTTTGTTTGTTAGCATCGAATAGCCTCCGAAGCTACAGGACGGATCCAGATTTTGATGAAATTCGGACATGTCTATGGACATAATTTAAACCACGAGCCGCCACGGTGAAGCACATAGGCTACTTTTTATCGCGGCAAAACTGATGGTTCCCGTGGGATTCTCTTTAGCGCGTACGAAGTTGCGGCCAACATCTAGCATATAATAAAAAAATCTTCAATCTCCAATGACCCCGTATCGGATACAATACGTTTTTATATCGAACAATTCAAGCCCCGTTGAGGCAACAGTGCTGTAGAGATGGGAATGAATATTTCGAGCGCGACCGAATACAATACGCGCCGGATTACTGTTCGAACGTATTGGTGTCTTCGGGGTTAACTCATCATCAAATCATCATCTATATCCATCAGTTGCGAAGGCTTGTTCTCGTTCATATGGAGGCCCTAGCCTATTTAATAGGTGAGTTAAGCCGATAGGAGTGGAGTTATAGGAACCCCACGCCGCTGATATCCATCTATTTTTATCGCCTCCGTGGTCCAGCGGTTTAGAGCTTGGCTCTCGACTCGCAGGTCGTGGGTTCGATTCCCGCGTTGGAACAACAAAAAATGTTGTTTCCAAGATGGTTAGAACGATGAAGGCTGACCACCCGATTGTCTGACAAGAAAGATGATCCATGCGTCGGCTCGGATGTACATGTAAAAATTCGGTCCTGCGCCTGATCTCTCGCCAGTCCTGTCGGTCATCCGTCCCACTGGGTTACAAGAGTAAAGGAGAAGAGAGTGCTCTTGTGTAATGTGCACAAACTTGGGCACTATAAATAACTCCTGCGTAGCTGGCCTCGTTTCAATGAAAACGGCCACCGTCACTTCGGCGTGGGGAGTTATTATATCTATCCATAGACACTTTCACATCACGTCAATCTGGTCCGGCGGTAAGTTCTCTAAGAACTTGTGTTACGGGTAGGTATGTATCAGACACCGGAAATATATTTAATACTTTTATACAAGACTTATGCTCAAGATTTTTATTATATAATACACACACACATCCAATATCTACGACCCAAGAACATCGAAAACTTTTTGTTCCCTCGGCGGCATGCGAAGTCGCGACCCTCGACTCGACTCGATAATTTGCTACGAAATGCTATACCTACACGATAATGCCATCCCCGACTGGAGCGCCAACGCGCTAACCACTGAGCCACATAGGTCGTCGTTATATTGGTGTCTTGAGGGTCATCATCATCAACATTTCACCACCATCATCTCCCGCCATTGGAACAAAAGGCAGTGCGCGCACCACGTCCTCCACCGTTTGCAAGACGATTAGCGGCTTTAGCGCAATATATAAGAGTCGACTTTTCCGCAAATCATGACCATATCACCGGAAAACAATCATGTTTTGTGGAAAAGTTTACTATCGGAACGCAAAGGGTGGACGACAGATACCATTTTATTGCTAGTGCGTGCATTAGCATTATTTAATTTGCTTCAATAAAGGCTCAAAAGGTTGATTTAGTGTGTAGGGGGGTTAAGGCTGTATTTGGTTAGTATATTACTTCAGGCTATTGGAGGTTGGAAGACCGACCCCCTACCGTACTTCTGTGGTAGGTTCAGAACGAGACGCGCCGCGCATAATACATGTATCTACGTCTCTGCGACTAACACAATGAAAAACGAAAAATCGTCTGTAATAAAAGAAAATATCAAGTTTGACGCGTTCACATAAAGAGGACTGAGACAAAATAGGAAGTTTACTTATCGTATGTAGACTTCATTTGTCTCAATCCTCCTCTTGCTTAATACGATACAGTTATACATCTATCCTCAAACAAGCCAATCGCAAGCAATTCGACAGAAATATGAACCAATAATAATACAACCTGAAACCTACAGAAAGGAACCCGTGAGACTTCTAAATTGACGCCGTCACGATATCAAATCGGATATAAATTGGCGGTGCCTTTATGTTGGCGGTTATTTTATATTGGCGCTTATTACATCGACATCTGGTGTGAGGAGTGTTTCACACGAGTCACACAGTGAGTCACACGCAAGATTGGCAGAGAAACGTGACCAACGCGTACACGCTTTATGCACTTTGAATATCCTTCCATATGTAGGGATGTTACGGAGCTCGTTAACCGTGACCGAAACTTACGGATAACAGAAATAAAACTCTATCCGTACCTAGCCGTAACCGAACCACACATAGAAGTTTAAGATAAATTCCGGATTAAAATTCTTTAAAATTCGAATATCTTTATCCGAAACTAGCGGACAATCCAATATCCGTCAATATCAATAGATACTAATCCGTATCCGTAACCGGTATAATATAATTCTTATATATGTAACCGTATCCAGATCTGAAATTTCATATAGGTACATAATATCCCTAAAATAAAGTCGCTTACTTTCCTGTTCGCTCAGATCTTTTAAACTACTTAATGAATTTGAATGCAGTTTTCAGTACTAGAAAGAGTGATTAAAGTGGGAGGTTTATATGTATAATATATTGCATCCTTGCGAATCCGGGGAGAGTAGCTAGTATATAAATGAATAATGAAGCATATGAAACATGTTAAGTATATGATATTTCGGATCTGGACACGGATATAGGAATAAAATTTTAATGGTTTCGGTTACTAAAGTTATTTCGGTTACGGTTACTAAATTATTACGGGTCATCCGTTACTTTCGGATAATTTCGTTTACAGATATTATACCTAATAAATGTATATTGAATAATGTGGGAGGGTGTAATATTGCTATATCGGACCCGATGTCTAGTGACGCAATAATTTTGTATGTGTTGGTTTACTTTGGTCTAGATGTAGGAAACTATTTTTTTAACACTGTCCAATGTTGTAGCCTTATGAGGACGACATGGTCGCTCTCTGTTTGTGAACCGAGTCCTTAATATAGATATATTAAGATATGTAGGTAAGCAAAATGCAAATATTAATTTTACAAGCTTAGGGTAAGCATTAAATAAAAATTATTTACGAAGCAATTATTTGGCCTGATAAGCTAGCGAGTCTGCACGGTCAGAAAATTCAAAACACATACTAACAAGTCTTACACACATCAAAAAGTTTAAGAGATATCATTACATTAATACGCGAAGCATAAATGTCAAGTACGGTTGTACGAGAGTTGTGCACACGGATCGGTGTGAAATTTGGCACATTCCAAGTTTAAGTGGAGGAACGTCTGCCGAAAGCTAATGTATGTATAGTACAACAGTATTAAATATACTTCCCGTTGTCTGGTACCTGTTCAAAGTTAAAAAAAAAACACAAGTTCTTCGGATACTTAGCTCGGGGCCAGATTGGACGTGGTGTGAAGCGTCCACAGATGTTAGTATATTATAATTTTTCAATTTAATAAATTGGCAGAATAAGAGCTTATTTTAAGGACCTTATTAAATATTTTTGGATTCAAATAATAATTATACTTTTTACGAAGGACGCAAAAATTTGGTATGATAACAAGACTCCATTTCTTCGTAAACTATCAATTTCAATTTGATAAATCCAATAATTATTAGTCAAATAAATAATTAATGTAAATCGAGCCAATTGCAATTTACATAAATGAATACCTAACAATTTAGAAATTTTACAAAACGTCAATTATAAAAAATAAAATTACCTCTAGAAAAGGTTATTAGCTTTTTAACTACACGCTATAAAATATTAAAATTACACAAAAATATATGTAACATAATAAATGAATTAAAACAACTGGACCGACATTGAAAACCTAATTTTATTTTTCATCAAACGAAAAAAGATCGAATGCTACTACCGGTGTTGTAGGATTAGATAGGTCTCGATAAGTTTTAACTTTTTCGATTATTTATGGAGGATATTGTTTTTCGAGTGTGTATATATATTTTTTTTTTTAATGAAATAAACCCTGAAACGAGCAGACGGATCGCCTGATGGTAAGCGATTACCGCCGCCAATGGACACTCGCAACACCATAGAAGTTACAAGTGTAACTTGCGTTCCCAATCCTTAAAATCCCCAACCCCCCTTGGAGAGCCTCACTCACTCGACGAAACACATCGCAAGCGTTATTTCACACCAGTTATCTGTGAGGCCATGGTATTAACCCGGTCGAGCCGGACCACTTATGCCGAAGCGTGGCTCTCCCACAATTAATACTATTATAAAAAGTAGCCCGCGTGTTAATCGAGGCTACAATCTATCCGCGTGCCAAATTTTATTAAAATCCATTTAGCAGTTTTTGTGTGAAAGGCAGACAAACAAAAACAAAAACTTTCTCATACACATTTATAGTGTAATCCAAAAGACAATATCATTCACCCAATAACCGCCTCCATTTTTGAAAGTCTGTTAACTATCTTCCAAATAAATATTAACGTAAACAAAAAGAAGCGAACTCCGAAAATCAGTTTATGATAACACAACGATTCATTAGAAATTCATTGAAAGTCTAATTGAGATTATTACGAGAACTGGGGTTCTGAACAGGAGTATAGATATCGATATTCCAATCTACCTCCATGGGACATGTCCCAACACTAGCCAAATCAATCCCCGCGCCACGCCGATTGTTAAATTAGCGAACGCGTTTAATGAATGCCTATTCATCGTCATCATCATCGGGAAACCTATCACCACATTGTGACTAAGATGATTTGGGTTAATGAAGACTAGCTATTGCCCGCGGCTCCGCCCGCGTAAATACAGTATCCCACGGGAACACTGTACTTTTTCGGAATAAAATGTAGCCTATATTTTAATCCAGAGCTCAAGCTAATACCATACCAAATTTCATCAAAATCCGTTCAGTATTTATGCGAGAAAGAGTAACAAACATCCGTTCATCCATCCATCCTTACAAACTTTCACATTTATACTATTAGCAGGATGATGGGTCGTTTTTTGTAGCAAAACGGAAAACATTTGAACCTTTTTTTTTGCCTAAACGATTAATAATTGTTCCGTTACCCCAAAAAAATAACAGACTATTATTTTAAAACCATAAAAACCCACAAAACTTTAATTCAAAAATACGCTTTTTAATAACAGCCGAAAACGACTCCCGCCATGTTTGTCGATAGACAATCTGCGCTCTGACGTCATACTAATGTAAACAATCACTTGACAGCTCAGTTCACTATGCACGGTTGACAACTATGACAAGTGACGTTTATGTTTCGTATTACTATGACGTCACATCATGGCCGACCGCAAAATACACAGATAATGGCGTTTTCGTCAGTTCGTCAAAATAAAAAAAAAATAAAAAATTTCAAATTTAATTTATTTATCCATCTTGTTATTTTATTTCATGATCTCGCTATATGAAGGTTTCCTAAGCCAAGTGCTAAAGAAAATACTCATTTAATGTATGATATTAAGTGCGAGTCAAGTCCTATTACATAGGTACGTAACGAATTTCAACATAAGAGAACATTAGTATTACACTATAAAACAGTACGACCGCGTCAATTCAGCAGAAGTGGTGATTCGTTTAAGGGTTTCGTGTTCAGAGCTAGGGAATGAAAAGATACGACCGAAAGTTTGGGACGTTGCATTAAAAAAAACTGGTTCTGGTCTGTTAAGTCGGTTTACGGACGATATACGAGGGCGGCACTGAAAATTTCGGGTATCAAGGAAGTGACACAACATTACTATTTAAAAATGTATTTATTGCTTTTCGAAGTATTCTCCGCGAAATTTGACACATTTTTCCATACGATGGAACCAATCATTGAAGCAACCATTCCATTCGGAAGTTGGGGTCTCCAAAATGGCCGTTTTGTAGGCGCCCACAGCTTCTTCAGGTGATGAAAATCTCTGACCACGTAATTTATTCTTTATTTTAGGGAAAGTATAGAAATCATTAGGACTTATGTCGGGGCTGTACGGCGGATGGTCTAATAATTCTATGATTTCTTGCTCTAAAAACTCTTTTGTTCTGTGCGCGGTGTGAGAACTCGCATTGTCGTGATGGAGGATGATGCGGTTGCAGTTGCAGTTCTCTTTACGGAGTTCAGAAACGACCTGTGGCAAATAAATGTTAGCATACCATTCTGCATTAACCGTTCTTTGTCCCTCAAGAGGAATAGTCGCAACATGGCCGATTTTGGAGACAAACGTGGCCACCATTTTTTTTGCAACACTCCGTGAACGAACAATTTTTGTTGGCTTTAACTCATTTTCTGTGACTGGTTTTTTGTTTCGGGTTCGTACGCGTATATCCAGGATTCGTCACCTGATACGATGTTGTATACAGCATTTGAGGATCCTGCGTGGAATCTTTCGAGAGTTCTGACGCACCAAGTAACGCGAGCCGCTTTTTGCTCTTCACAGAGCAAATGCGGTATCCATCGGGAAAACAACTTTTTTACACCTAATTGTTCATGCAAGATTATTTGTATTTGACTCATGCCAATGTCTAAAGTTGCCTGAATTTCGCGGTATGTCACATGTCGATCTTCCTCAATCAGCTTACGCACAGCATCAACGTTTTCTTGGGTGACTGCAGTTTTTGGACGACCTTGACGGGGATCATCACTGAGCTTGACACGTCCACGTTGAAATTCAGCAAACCAGCGATAAATTGTGGTTTTGGATGGGGCTTCATCACCAAATGCAGAAATCATCCGGTCAACACACTGTTTTTGTGTTAAACCACTTCGAAAGTCATAATAAATCATCGCTCTAGAATTTTCTCGAGTCAATTCCATTTTCTCAACGACTAAACAAGTTTGACAAGACCTTGTGACAAGACCGAGAATCTTTTTTTAAATAAATAAATAAACGGTATTCGATTTTTAAAACCAAGGAGTTTTAAATTAAAAAGATTTTAATATGACAGGAACAGTGGAAATATTCCATTCCCGATACTTTTAGTGCAGCCCTCGTATTTACGTGAGCACGTCATCACAAGCCGAACGCTTGGGCCGATCGTGCCTCTCTATCGCTTGTTCTGCTCTCTCGCTTGCACGCTCGGCTCCGGCGGAACGTGACAATTTTTCTTGCGTGCAGCCGACGTTCATCGGTTGATAAGACGTTATCACGTCACAAAATTGTTTTACTTATGGACGCGTTTACGAACGCGAACGTTCGTTCGACAGGTTTCCGAGTATGGAGAGCTATGTTTTGTGTAATAAATCCAGACAGTGACCAAATAAAATTAAACCTTATTGCCACGCATTAAGATTCATGCATAATAGCAAAACACGTGAAGATTTTGCAGAGACTTTCGGGAGAAAATCGACCGTGTAAATGACAATCCGGCAATTTTGTCAACAAAGACGATGCGTCAAGATGACAAATGTCAAACCTCGACTGCCCCAAACAACTCCGAAAGTGCGGCAGGTTAAATTTAGACACTTTTGGGTCCGCCTGTATGCCTCGTCTATAATATAAATAGGTCTACGGTAAAAGACCAACTACGGTGTTCTTTTTATGTATTTATGTGACACGCTGGCTTCCTGCGAGACCGTGAGCATATCTGTCATCGTCCTACATCTACACTGGTGTCCCACTGGGAACTACGTGTAGGGCCACTTGCGTTGAACGACACAATTATGAGTAGACGGTAAAAGACCAACTACAGTGTTGTTTAATAAGATACAATATCGACAAAGTTCCTGTTCGACTAGTTTCTAAACATTTTGCTTAGTCTCAAAATATTTAAACACGAAGGAAGTGACCGCATAAAATCAAAAAATTTTTTATTCAAAATTGGTATTTTTAAATACTCTTTTTGAACGGCGATACTACGTGATGCCTACCACCGGTTCGGGAACTAACCCAGCGAGAAGAGCCGGCAAGAAACTCGTCTGGGGTCATCTTTTACCAAAAAGATGGAAAATTATTATTTTAAAATCAAAATTATTACAATGTTTACTTATGTCTATGTAACAAATAATAAGATAAAATAAGGAGCCACCTTATTCCCAAGGTGTGCCATCTTGAATGAAGTCATTAATTTTATAATACGCTTTGGCACACAAACGTTCTTTAACTACTTTTTTAAACTTATTAATGGGAAGGTTTTGAACCTTTTCTGGGATTATATTGTATAAGCGTATACATTGGCCTTTAAAGGATTTACTAACTTTGCTTAGTCTGAACACTGGCATATCTAACTTGTTCTTATTTCTAGTGTTTACACAATGATTATCACATTTCTTTTTGAAGTTGTTTAGATTCTTTCTTACATATAACACATTTTCCAAAATGTATTGAGATGCGACGGTCAGAACTTTTATTTCTTTAAACTTTTCCCTTAGAGATTCAAAAGTCGACATCTTATAAATAGAACGTATAGCACGTTTCTGCAGCACAAATATTGTATTAATGTCCGCAGCGTTTCCCCACAAGAGGATGCCGTACGACATTATGCTATGAAAATAGCTAAAGTAAACTAATCGCGCGGTCTCTATGTCGGTAATTTCTCTAATTTTTTTAACAGCGTATGCTGCAGAACTCAGCTTATCTGCCAATTTAGCAATATGTGGTCCCCACTGTAACTTACTATCTAATGTTATACCTAGAAATACAGTGGTGTCTACTAATTTCGTTTTCTCATTATTTAATAGTATATTGGTTTGTGCCTGCGTAACATTTGGCAAGCTGAACTTTAAACATTTTGTTTTATTAGAATTCAACAGTAAATTATTAGCATTAAACCAATGTACTATTTTTGAGAGAGCACTATTTACCTCGTCATTGTTAGATTGTCGTCGCTTCACATTAAAAATTAGTGAAGTGTCATCAGCAAAAAGTACTATCTCATGCTTATCATTAACTAGATAAGGTAGATCATTTATATAGATGAGAAATAGACTGCCGACGTGTCGCGTATCGTCGCAGTGTGAACAGACCCTTATTGCACGTTTGCTCCTGGTCACTTGAATTCTTTTTACGTCTATTCGTTATCATCGACACAGACCCCACATAAACTTAACTAAACAATAAACATCGGCGCCGTGAATCGCCACCGTAGACTCGACCCTACGTATAAATCCAGTATCTATTGACTGTGGGGACTAGGGTTGGCACAAATAGTTTCATTTAATAATAATTGTATGTATGGACGCTTTCACACCACGTCGCTGATACGTCCCGTGGTAAGTTCTCGAAAAACTTGTGTAACGGGTACCAGACAACGGAAATATATTTAATACTTTTATGCTATACATATATTTAATATTTTTATTATATAATACACACATTTAACACACATCCATGACCCAGGAACACAGAAAAACTTTTTGTTCCTTCGGCGGGATTCGAACCCGCGACCCTCGGCTTGAGCACCAACGCGCTGAACCACTGAGTTCAAACACGTCACCTCACCACCTTGTCAATGTAATGGTATTATAAATTAAAGATATTATATAAAAATTATAGTAGGGTCACAGCATTATGCTGGACTATATAATGTTTACTTTACATTTAATAAACTTAAGTCTTAATTGAGCATCTAGTGGTTTCATTTCACCTAAACCAACCTCGTCAAAATTAATTATTTTTTTTAATTGTGTCAACCCTGAACAGCCAATACAACTTCAAAAGTACCCTCGATTCGGACCACGTCCAAACATTACAGGTAATATACTCGGGCGAGATTTGCCGACGAAATAGGAAGAATTAATTCCGCGCGCGTGCCTACTGTGTAATGTGTTACTGCCGATATCGATAGGGGTGGCATCGATCAGAAAATGTATGCTCATTTGATACATTTATTCGTTTTATGTTATTTGTACGTTATAGATATATGGTAGGGTTGGCAACGTGACGGTCAGTAAATTTATCGTCAATTTAGTTATAACTAGCTCTTGCCCGCGGCACCGCCCGCGTAAATACAGTATAACACGGGAATACTGTACTTTTTCGGGATAAAAAGTAGCCTATGTTTTAGTCCACAGCGTATACTACTACCATACCAAACTTCATCGAAATCAGTTCAGTAGTTTTTGCGTGAAAGAGTAACAAACATCCATCAATCCATCTTCGCAAACTTTCACAAAATATACTGTCAATTATATATACACAATACAAGGTCATTTTAGTTGGAGTCGGCTGAGAAAATAAAATATTTTACATTAATCTGGCCCCGTGGTAAGTCAAACAAACATCCACGATTATGCCAATTATGTAAGCTATGTTACCTAGGATATTATTACGAATGTATTGACACCTCATTCATTATAATCGGATATGTGCCTAGTTTAGGCGCTACGGTCATATATAGACTGCCAAAATCATTACTCTCCCTTTTGGCTTCGCCGCAGTCGGGTTAAAAATGTATTTGGTTGGTGTTCCGTTATCCTTAAAATGTAGGTACCCCTGCTCTAACCAACTACACATCAACTCAGGAAAATATTTACACTACTGATTTATTAATCAATATTCCTGTTTTTGTCAGAAACAATGAAAAGCTTTTATAACTACGGTAGTTATAATAACGAACCGGATATTACGATAAGGTTCTGCGGACTGTCAGGGTACATTACGAACATTTCAATATCGGTTTAATGACTTTCGGCTATTACGACTACAATTTAACGGTACCTTCAATGTCGTTGAAGGAAATAAAAAATAACAGATTTTCACTGTGCTTTTTAAATCTCATTTCGCAGAAGGTAACGATAAAAATTGTGTTATTAGCTAATAATTTTAATATTTTATGAAAAAAAAAGGCCAGGAAATAAATTGCTCCCGGTACAACACAATTATATGTGTACATTTATTTTTCATTCTTCGTCCACATAATACACTCCTACAATGGCCTATCGTCAATGAAATCGATAGAAACTCTCGTTAAATATTAATTATTAAACAGCCCGCTGCCGAGCGTTTGTACTGTCAGCAAAAAAGGAGCTATTTGCTAGCTGCCCACGGCCCATGACGATTTCGGTGACTGCTTCCATTGAAACCGAGGCGGAGCTCCGCAGGAGTTATTTTATAGGGCCCAAGTGTGTGCGCAGTACACAAGAGCACTCTCTCTTCCTTTGCTCTCGAAACGTAGCGGGACGGATGACCGACACGACTGACTTTTTACATGCCCATCCGACACATGGATCATCTTTCGGATCATCTCTCATGTCAGACAATCAGGTGATCAGCCTGCATTGTCCTAACCGAACTTGGAAACAACATTTTTTGTTGTTCCAACGCGGCACTCGAACCCACGACCTCCGGGTCGAGAGCCAAGCTCTAAACCATTGGACCACGAATACTGCTATTTATCAATAATGTATTTTGTATACCTTCTGTTTTCACCTTAGGCTGACCCCACATTAGGCGTTCCTCGGGCTTGTAGTGAGCTCGCGAGCAGCGCCCGCATCGCTGACACGACCGCATCGCTGACACGCCCGAGGAACGCGCACGCCTAATATGGAGGAGGCCTTACGTAAACCACCGATTTCATATTTGATTTTTAGCTTTTCTATTTATCTTTGGAAACTTTCAATTGGCTTTCTTGTTTGTGTTAGTAAATGTTATTGTATGTAGCTGTAAGATTTCCGAACTAAATAAAATAATGGAATTGATATCATAAACACTGACACATCGCCACAAATGTTGGCAACATTTGTGGCGATGTGTCAGTGTTTTTGACTCTTTCCCACAGAATCGTCACGTTTCTGAAATATGTAAGTATGTTTGTTTGTGAGTACACTGTATAGTGTATCTATATCTATAACATAACACAGATATTGTTTGATCCACCGTAGCACCTAAACTACTGATTCTATTTTTAATGTATGAGTTGTCCATAGATTCGTGATAATAGCCCGGGCAACCTAAATGAAAAAAAAAAAACCAGACTATGAAAATTATATAGCCTATCTATATAATTATCATAGTCGGGTTATAATTTTTTACTTTTTCATTATTACCTGTGGTATAGGTGTCAAATCTTCCTTCTACGCAAACAAAGCCACGGGCACAATCTATTCAAAAGTCTGAAATGGAATTTAACGATCGTAAGAGTTTTTCAAGTGAAACTGCATTGCGCGTGTTGAGAGTGAAATTTCATGGTCGCGTCACGGCACGAGCGACACGATTTTGAATGATCAATCTCATCAATCTCATACTTTAAACCAATTAGTATGCAGCTTGAATTGTGGGGGAGAAAAATCGATGTAGCTCGCTACCTGTAGGTCTTTTCCCTGGGAAGCAGCATTTTGAAGCCTATTTTTCATCGTGCAACAATATAATATCAATAATTTCAACTCTATTATGTCAGTCCGATTGGCAGTTTGTTATGCGTATGTATAATTTTTGTTTTGTTCCAATCCCGGTTAGACGAATATTTTTGGGGTTCTTTTTTATTTTTATTTTAATTTATCATAACTCTGGTACTAATATTTTAAATCAGAACATTGTCCAAAACCTCTGCTGACCATACCAGGCGTCGTCGGCTGAGGAGGCCATGTATGGGGTATAGTATAGTATAGTAGTATAGTATATATACTAGTATAGTAGTCGCCTGGCCATGTATGAGGCCATGCGTTACGCCGCCACTCACGCCGCGCTTTGGATTAAAGTAATAATAATAATAAAACATTTATTCGACAAAATAGACATTACATTACATACATAGATTTACTCTGTAAGACACAATAACATGAAACAAACTAACATAATACAAGAAAAAAAAACAAAACAGATATTACGCAATAAACAGAAATAGGTAGGTATTATATAATAGTATTTTGTTTTGTTTTCCGTTCAATGAGTAGGTAATAATAGCTCCCCACACTGATTTCAGTGACGGTGGCCGGTTTAATTGAAACCAGGCCAGCTACGCAGGAGTTATTTTATAGTGTCCAAGTGTGTGCGCAGTACACAAGAGCACTCTCTCTTCCTTTACTCTCGTAACCCAGTGGGACGAATAATCGACACGACTGGTGAGATATCAGGCGCAGGTCCGACTTTTTACATGCCCATCCGACGCATGGATCATCTTTCTTGTCAGACAATCAGGTGATCAGCCTGCATTGTCCTAACCAAACTTGGAAACAAGATTTTTTGTTGTTCCAATGCGGGAATCGAACCCACGACCTCCGAGTCGAGAGCCAAGCTCTAAACCACTAGACCACGGAGGCTGTTAAATAATCTCGATGAGTAGGTACCTACTCATTGAACAAAAAACAAAACAAAATATAACACACGCCAAGATGCGTGCAGATAGGTAGGTAGGTAGCGTAATGTGAAATGTCCTATTGCCGAAATGGAGATCACTCAGGCGTATCACCGTGGTGTGAACCCCAGTGCTTGGTATTATGTGATTCCATTAGCTTTGTCATTTGAAGTACAGATTTACACTCAGCAATGGCATTTAGAAAGTTACATAAATACATAAACGAGTCACTTTAATCTTGTAACCTGGTAAGCCTGTTAAATAATAGTAGTTATATTCTTTTGTATGAAATGGAGCACGAAACGAGCAGACGGATCGCCTGATGAAAAGTAACTTAAAAAGTTAATAAAAACTACTTAATCGATCATTATGTAATTTGGCACAAATATAGAATAGTACCAAGGGGAAGGACATAGGCTACTTTTATCGCGGGAAAATATACGGCACCTAAAGCTAGTCTAAGATAATCAGTTTAAAGATAACTTTACTCCTGACGATGAGACTCAAAATATAACAATCAATATTAAGATAGTCCTTCAGAATTAATAAGAAAGGAAACCTCTGTAGATTGCATAGTGAAACTTTGAAATTTTAATTGCTATTCTAGTTTATTTTACAATTTGATATATATTATATCTAGTAATATCCCGCGAAAAAATACCCACAACCTGCAAGCAGATGTGTGAGTGCACACATAAGCATGCGTAAAGCACCTCCCTCCTCCGACACTGCTTATGCGTACACTCAGAAATAAGATCGTGCAAACACTCAAACACCACCACCACACAAGCAACAATGTCAGCAAGATCGTGCAAGCCCCCACACCACCATGCAGGTTGCAAAACTCACAAGGAGATGTGTCAGTGCACTCACAGGCATGCGTAAAGCACCTCCCTCCTCCGACACTGCTTATGCGTACACTCAGAAATAAGATCGTGCAAACACTCAAACACCACCACCACACAAGCAACAATGTCAGCAAGATCGTGCAAGCCCCCACACCACCATGCAGGTTGCAAAACTCACAAGGAGATGTGTCAGTGCACTCACAGGCATGCGTAAAGCACCTCCCTCCTCCCGCACTAATAGCTAGATATAATATTAATTAAATTGTATGCTGTTGATTTTCGCAAAGTAACGCCCGATTCTAATAACAGTTCAAGTATATTTATTCCTTTACTATATTATAGTACCTACCTATAATAGTTAAAAACGATAGCTAGTGTGTTTGTATTTGGATAATAAAACAATGTTATTGCAAATGACATTTTGAACTTTTAAGTTAAAAACATTATGGACTAAGATCCCAGCCCCGCCAGACTCCCCATTAAAAAAAACTTAGGCCTTTTCATCCGTTATTGGATGATTTATACAATATTCTGCGAGCGAAGTAACCACTCTTGAAGTACTGTAGTTCCTGGGACAGTTGGTTTTTAAATGTCGTATGGTTGTCCAAGCACACACGGCATTCTCACAACACAGTCAGCCTAGTCCAGAGGAGTGACTGGTCAATACGTCTGGGGCCAACGATGTGCGGGTTTCCTCACGATGTTTTCCTTCACCGGTAGAGTCGAGCGTCCGTATAATGTACTTGAGATCTGAAAAAGTCTCATTGGTACACGCCACAACCTGGGATTCGAACCTGCATACTCTCTCTTAATCAAACGGTCTACCCACTAGGCCACGGAGCTCACTCCGTATATACTTACTGATAAAATGTATGTCTTTAGTGTGTACAACGAACGGTATGTATACCCGCCAGATTGTGCCGTGGGCCAATTTTTAGGTACAAGGCGCTAAAGTTGCGAAAAAATTGTACTCACTTCACCTACTTAGATTCTCATAAAGTAGATATGAATCTTATTTTTTTTTTTATTCAGAATAACAAGTAATTTTTCTGTAAACTTTCTATGAAAAGAGATATAAAGGTTAGAAGATTAATGATTTTTATTTCTACATGGATGATTTTCCATTTTTTATTTTTATGAATACTTAAACATAAAAATAAGCTGTCCGTGTAAATTTCGCTTTATAATATTCAAATGTTAGTATCATTTCAAAGGCTGTAAGAAAAGTTTGTAATTTTTTTTGTATTCTGTGCTCTGGCGTCCTGTAGCTGAGAATTGGCCCACCGCACAATCCGGCGGGTACACAAACGTTCATTGTACACAACTAATACCACAATATGACACACATTTTATCAGTAAGAATATAAGGGGAGTCTGGCGGGGCTGGGATCTCAGTCCATAGTAAAACTTTAATGACAAGAAAAATAAAATCACTGCGTCATATTGCGGAAATTTAGGGAACTAAATTTTAACCAATCACACCTCAGTTTTACATAGTTGAGCTGCAAAAAAAATTAAGTGCTCTCAGAAAAGGTTTTATGTCTCCCTAGTTAGGCTATATTATAATTTTACTAGGCTGTTAAGTAAGAAGACCTTTTTTTTCGCTCGCAGATTGGTGAATATGACTTCTTCACTAAGCAGCAAATTGCTTAATGCTTATATTAAACTTACAGTAAGAATCCTACTTACTATTATAAATGTGAAAGTTTGAGACGGTGGATGGATGGATGGATGGATGGATGTTTGTTAATCTTTCACGCATAAACTACAGAACGGATTTTAATGAACGGATTTTTGTTGGTAGTAGTTTAGGCTCTGGATTAAAACAGTGCACTTTTATCCCGTAAAAGTACAGTATTCCTGTGGGATACCCAATACCATATTCACGCGGGCGGAGACGTGAGAAAAAATTTAGTAATTTTACTATAAGAAAGATTAAAACAATATTTCTAGCCTAATCATAAATAACTGCGAAAAATTACGACCTACCCATACGCGCGCTACTTCCACTCACCCGGTAGGTACACGTCACGTTTGACAGCTGTTACCTTTGACACGTGACATGCTGACGTGTGGGCGCATCGGGTCGTTTAATTATAGCGGCGTAGATCACAACACGACACGCCATCCGTCGTGTAGTGACGATAATTGATGCGTGTGACGGTGTATTGACTGATTGCTGAATATTCAAGGCGAGACGCCATCTTGTGACGTCACACCTATTTCAAGTAATCTTGTGACGTCGCACCTAGTAATGAGTACATTTTTGTAACGTGATAACGTCTTATAAACCGACGAACGCCGGCTGCACGCACGAAAAATTGTCACGTTCCGCCTGAGACGAGCGTGCAAGCGAGAGCGCGGAACAAGCGATAGAGAGGCACGACCGGCCCAAGCGTTCGGCTTGTGATGACGTGCTCACGTAAAATTATCGTCCGTAAACAGACTTAACAGACAACCATTTTCTTCTTCTTCTTCTTCTTCTATCCATATAATAAATAAACAATACCTAGTATCAGTACTTAGGTAGGTAAGGTATAGTCGATAACAAACTATTATGGCAATATGATTCAAAAGTGGAATAACCTCACGTTGGCTAATCCGGTTGTGGCAAAACTTACTCACGAGAACTCACCACTGAAGTAAGTAGTCAAAATAACCGAATGGAAACTTACCTGAAACAGAATGAAAAAATAGTAAATGTTTTGCAATAAATGATTGTTGGTTACTGACAGTTGCTAGTGTTGGTAGACAAATAACCTTGGGAGCTGTTAATTCCTGTAATAACGTCAAAGAAAACAATTTTTATTCAAAGTTGGTATTATTTTACACTTTCTGAACGTCGGTATCCGTGATGCCTCCCGCCGGTTCGGGAACCAGCCCGGCGAGAAGCACCGGCGTAAGAAACTCGCGCGGGGCCATCTTTTATGAAAAATATGATAAATTGATCTTTAAGAATTAAAAAGGTATGTAACAATGTTACGACTAAAACTACATGACTAGAGTACAATAGTACATAGAACGAGCGTTGCAGGTGGCCATCCTATTCCCGAGGTGTGCGATCGTCAATAAAATCATTGACCCCATAATAAGCTTGAGCACACAAACGCTCTTAAACTACTTTTTTAAATTTCTTAATAGAAAGGTTTTGAACGTTTTCTAGGATTCTATTGTATAGGCGTATACATTAAACCTTTAAAAAATTTATTAATTTTACTTAGTCTGATCACCAGTATGTCTAGTTGGTGTTTATCTCTGGTGTTCCTACAGTGATTATTGCTTTTCGTATTGAACATACTTAAATTTTTTCTAACATACAACACATTGTCCAAAATGTATTGAGAATAATAAGAATAATAAAAAGTAATATATTGAGGTCAGAATTCCTATTTCTTTAAACTTTCGTCCTCAGAGATTCAAAGCAGGACATTTTATAAATCGAAGGTATTGCTCGCTTCTACAGAACAAATATTGTATTAATGTCGGCAGCATTTCCCCATAAATGGATGCCGTTAGATAGAATGTCCTATTCTACTATGAAAGTAACTAAAATAAAGTAGTCACGCCGTGTCTTCGTCAGAAATTTCCCTAATTTTTCTGACTGCATATGCTGCAGAACTGAGTCTATCTGCAAGATTATCAATATGAGTGTAGTGTATTGACACTCATAATAATAAATATACACACGCACACTTGCGGCGTGGTACGGTGGAGTGGGTAAACTAGTCGTGTACTAAAGTAAGGCCAACGAGACGAGATAAAAAACGTAAATAAACGGACCGCTACTGAGATGCATTATGAAAGTGAGTTAATATTATATCTGTCCTTATCACTCGTATGCAATAATGACGTCAGTTGGTCGACGACAGCTGTCGTAGCGTGTTTCGTGGTACAGGAAAGCGGCCAGTGCCGCAGTTGTCAACATTTGGTCCGCCCAACAATTGTGAACAAGTTCATTCCTGTTTGGATTGGGTTCGAAGTGATACAATAATTTATTCAAATAAAAATGTTTTGAACCCCTGAAAATTTGTTGACATTCTTTATCTCGTCTGGTTGGCCTTAGGTGGGGAGTGCAAGCTCTCGCTGCATTCCAATACCGACCACCGACCGAGTGGGTCTGTTTACTGTTGTACAGCAGTCTAGAAGTGTTTCTGTTACCCAACCTAACCCTACAATGAGGTCCCACTGTATTTACTATCTAGTGTTATACCTAGAAACACAGTGGTGTCCACGAAGTTAATTTTCCTCATCATTTAATAGTATATTGGTTTGTTACATTTGGCACGCTAAACTTTAAACATTTTGTTTTATTTGAATTTAAAAGTAAGTTGTCAACATTAAACCAATGTACTCCTTTGGAGAGAGCACTATTTACCTCGTCGTAATTTGTCTGTTGTCGCGTCACATTAAAAATTTGTGAAGTGTCATTCAACTTTTTTTTGTAAAAATTATCATCTGTCTTAAGTGCTGTCAAAATGAAAATAATTCCAAATTCAAACAAACCAAAGTATATACGTTTCATTCGAAACTAATAAGCAATTTCACTCGGTCGGTTTATAATATAACCTCTGAGGCTGGGACCTATATCTTCTGAAATCCGGAACGCCGAAGAAAATTCAGAGCACTGAGAATAGAACTCAGGGATGGTACAATAGAGTTGAAAACCGAACACACGAGCGTCGAGTCAAATGTCAATGTCATATATGACAGCTCGACAATTCGATTTTCAACTATACAGTATTAGCGGAGACTTCTATTTTCAGTGCTCCGAATTTTCCCGGGCCCGCCGGATTCCGGATCATATAGTCCCATAGGTATCAGACCTATATGATATATTGTCGACCATCGGTAGGGCGTCATTTTCTTTAAGACATTCAAGTCTATGACAAAGCGAC
Organism: Phengaris alcon alcon; assembly: GCA_037179445.1. Lineage (NCBI taxonomy): Eukaryota > Metazoa > Arthropoda > Insecta > Lepidoptera > Lycaenidae > Phengaris > Phengaris alcon. The sequence goes on from JAYRCH010000034.1 coordinate 1,766,904, forward strand.
GAAACTGTTTATTAAACCCTAAACGTTATTTATTTTAAATTTTGCATTATGAACTCTATCTCTCATAAAAATAAAAGTTACCCGTCTTGCATACATACTACAAGCATCCTGTATACATAGCATAGCATAAATAGGGTGCTGAGAACTCTTCAACAAAACCGGCCCAGTGGCGAAGGCTGGTTCTCCTTCATTGGGAAGCCGTAGCCTGTACAATAGGTAGGGATTTGGATGAGGGTCTTCAAAAGGTAAGTGGTGAGTGAAGCCGGTAGGAATGGAGTTATGGGAACCCCTCGACACTGATATGCGGTATAGTGTATACGGGGTGGTCGGGACTCGGTAATGAAGCCCGCCTATACACGTGTTCGCACAAGTTCGCTGAGCGTTAATCACATCACATAAGATGAAAATTAGACGTTATCTACATAGTGAAATACTTGATGTGCGGCCACTAAACTGGCGACCGACGATAGGAGATTCAATGGCGCGTTTATTCACTTACCGCACAGAGACTGCGGTCGCCAGAAAACTATTTATTAAATAAATAAAAAGAAACTCGAGCCATTAAATCTGTACATACAAATAGGTAAATAAAATTGAAGTGTCCGTTTGTAATTTTAAATTTACAGCTTTTCACTTAATGCATATGAAAGTATATACAGAACTTACAATAAAAATCAATTTTTAACATTTTTGTATATCCCTCTGTCTGTCTATCTGACTGTTTGTTACGGCTAATCTCTGGACCGATTATTGCGGGACTTTCAGATGCAGATAGCTAATGTTATAAGGTGTAACATAGGTTACTTTTTCTTAGGGTTCCGTTTAAAAAAGGGGTTCCGTTACCGTTAGCTCTACGCTCTAATATCAGCTAGTAATAATAATATCTTTGGACGCTTTCACACCACGTCCATCTGGTCCCATGATAAGTTCTCCAAGGACTTGTGTTAAAAGTATTAAACATATTTCCGTTAGTACCACCAGACAACGGAAATATATTTAATACTTTCATACTATACTTATATTTAAAAATTTTATTACACATCCATGACCCAGGAATACAGATTTTTTTGTCCCCTGGTGGGATTCGAACCCGCGACCTCCGGCTTGAGCGCCAACTCGCTAACCACTGAGCCACAGAGGTCGTCTATGTAGCGGGCTTCGACCTCTTGGTTGTAAGTCCTGATGTGTGTCTGAGTGGTGATGATAATAATACAGCAACAATTCTTATATTCTCCTTTATTGGTGCTTAACACTGACTACGTATTACATATGAGGTAAATGCCTAATACAATAATATACGTCTACACTATTTATAGCCTTTTGGCCAACTGAAATAAACAAACTAAATAGGCTTTACTTCATGACATCTGTCAATGTCAAAAATGACATTGACACTTACTTTTGTCAATATGCAACATCTCCCTTTTCGAGAAAAAAGCAAACTAATATTAGTATTAAGTAACTTACATAACTAATAACAGTACATTACTTATCTACTCAAATTTCTCATGTATGTACAATTTAGGACGTCTCACACTTCTACCAGACCTGGTTACGTAACCGGTATTTTCTAGACTTTCCATAGGAACACAGTTATCATCGATAATGCAATTTTGAACAGGACCGTCTCCGAGCTCTGCCGAACTCATGGGATCTATACTGTTTATGGGAGACATATCGTCAGTGCTGCCGTTGCCATAAAAAGAAGGTGGAGGATTTGTATTTTTTAAATTCTTTTTTCTAGGTCTAATGTGTCCCCTATTCCTCCTATACACAACACCATTTGGATCCACTACATAATATGATCTACCACAACCTAATTTCTCTTTAATTATTCCCGGAGACCAAAAAGATTTAGGATTCTTTTTGAAATAAATGTCATCTCCAGGCTGAAACAAATAGGATGTATACTTCGCATTCCTGTCAAAATAAAAAGACATTCTGTCTCTGCTTTTGTTGTGACATCTTTCAAACGTCGAAAATTTGACCACTTCTGGAATGAGTTTTCTGTTTAGAATTGGTAAATTTACTCGCAAGTTTCTAGACATTAATAATGCGGCCGGACTGGGAAAATCTCCCTTAGCAGCGTTGCGGTAGTGTAGTAACGCCAAATGTATATCCGAGCCATCTTCCTTGCATTTCCTTAATATGTTTTTGACAATTTTAACTCCACTTTCAGCCTGGCCATTAGACCTGGACCAATAAGGACTGGTAGTAATGTGTTCTACATCCCAATCAACAAGAAAAGACTTGAATTTGCAAGAGTTAAAAGGTGGACCATTGTCAGATATCAATATTTTCGGGATACCATGTCGAGCAAAGAAGGATTTGAGGTTTTTAACAACGTTATCGACAGTGTAATTCTTATGCAAAGAAGCTAGCTCTATGTACCTGGAATAATAATCCATGCAGACAAGGAAATTTTCTCCATCAAAATATAATAAATCTATACCTACCTTCTCCCACGGAAGATAAGATATCTCATGGCATTTTAACGGTTCCTTGGGTATGTTTGCCATGAATTTTGCACACGCTGAACATTGATCAATTAGGTTTTTAATATCCGCGTTAATATTTGGCCAATAAACTGTTTCTCTAGCTATGTTGAGTGTTTTATTAATACCTAAATGCCCACAGTGTATTTTATCTAAAATCTGTCTTTGCAAGGATTTTGGAACAATAAGCCTATTGCCTTTAAATATTAAGCCGTTCATTATATGTATTTCATTTTGAATGTTCCAATATGGTTTCACAAGACAGCTTACTTTGTCTTTGCTTCTTGGCCAACCATTCTGAATATAAGACTTGAGCAGATTTAAAGATTCATCATTTTTACTTTCTAATAATATTAATTCTAAATATGGCTTACTCACTGAGAGATTAGAAAATATTGAATTTACATGATATTGTAAGTCTTGTTCATACTGAGGTATGTATGTATCACTGAGTGAGGCTCTTGACAAAGTATCTGCTATATACATATATTTACCAGGTACATAAACCACTTCTAGGTCGTAACCCTGCAACGATAACATCATTCTTTGTAGTCTAGCAGGTACTTCATGAAGAGGTTTTTTAAAAAGGTAAATTAAAGGTTTGTGATCAGTATGAACAGTTGTTTTACTGCCATAAATATATTGGTGAAATTTATTACATCCAAATTGTATGGCAAACAATTCCTTTTCAATCTGAGCGTAGTTTTGTTGAGAGGAGGTAAGTGTTCTTGAACTATATGCAATGGATCGTTTGTTTTGCATCAATACCGCTCCCAGTGCATTCTTTGATGAATCTACCGACAAAATCACAGGTAATTTGCAATTATAATTAGTTAACACAGGTGCTTTGGATACGACTTCTTTTAAAAAATCAAAGCACTTTTGACAATTTTCATCCCATAACCATAATGTATCTTTTTTTAACAAATTTCTTAAGGTATTAGTTTTCTCTGCTAGATTTTCTATAAACGGTGCTAAAAAATTAATCATGCCTAGAAATCTCTGCAAATCTTTAATATTTTTTGGTATGGGCATATCTTTTATGGCTTTAACTTTCTCTGGATCAATTTTTACACCTTCTTTACTAAAAATATAACCCAAATATGCTATTTCTTCTAGAAGAAACTTGCACTTGGCTTTATTTAATTTTAAATTAACTTGCCTAGCCCTTTCCAAAAACATTTCTAACCTTTTATTGTGTATTTCAATTGTTTCACCGTATATTAAAATGTCATCACACCAAATTATTATACCTTCAATGTCTCCGAAAAGATCTATCATGGTTTTATAGAAAATTTCTGTAGCTGTGTTTATTCCAAAAGGTAATCTTAAAAATTTGTATCTGCCAAAGGGAGTTTGAAATGTACATAGATCACTACTTTCTTTAGTTAATTTTATATTATAAAACCCAGAAAACGCATCTAAATGCGAAAAATAAGAGGCTTTGGACAATTTAGACCTGACTTCATCTATATTTTTAATTGGAAAATGACATCTCAATAAATTTTTATTTAAATTTCTAGGATCTAAGCAAATTCTCAATCCACCATTCTTTTTCATGGCTATAACTAAACTACTCACCCAGAGAGTAGGTTTGTTCACCTTCCGTATGACTCCCATGTTTTCCATGAGTTGAAGCTCTTTCCTTAACGGTTCAACCAACGCGAAGGGTACCTTTCTAGGGGGGTCAACGCACGTAATAGCATCCTTCTTTAGCACGATGCTGTGTTCGTATGGGAGGCAGCCTAGACCCTGAAACACATCATTATATCTGGTCACAATTTTGTCACAAGTTTTTTGATACACATTATACACATTTTGCTCAACATTTTTGACATTCTCATTCTTTATATGAAAGTTTTTTGTTATTAAATTTAGCTTTATACAAGTGGGTAAACCAATCACAGTTGGACAATTTAATTTAGTTACAACAAAAGTAATGTTTTCTGGTTTTGTTTTGTTTTCTACTAAACAACAAATGTTTGACACTGAAATTATCGGAATTCTGTGCCCACTGTAGGCAAAGATATTATAATTTTTACACATTTCTTTACTATGTTTGTCAAATTTAAGATTCAATTCTTTAAATACTTGATAAGACATCACATTTATGTCTGCTCCAGTGTCAATTAGGCAATCTACATTTTTGTTGTTTATTTTAAGAGAATAATGCCAGGAATTATTTGTGTTAATCAAATTTGTACTAGCATTTTGTGACTTTATGTTTTTAATGTTGAATAATGCCCCTATTGTAAATCTCTCAGCCTCAGCACCCTTGGGGCTAGATTCATCATCGAGATTTATGCTACCTACCCCAGAACCAATAGTCCTGACATTATTTTTCTTAAAACATAGATGAGTAAAATGTCCATATTTAAAACATGACCTGCATCTGTATTTCCATGCTGGACAGTTGCGGCGACCATGCGATGTGTTGCACTTTACACACGACGATGTTCTGGATCCAGGTGTAGCTGACCTTGGGTGACCTTGGCGTGATGGGGATCTTGAGTTTTTTCTCTTCTGGTGTGGGGGGAAACTGGTCCGACGATTTTTGTGTAGCTTATATACTGTGGCTTCTTCTTTTCCATCTGCTGCATTGATTGATTCTTCACTTTTCTGCGCCATCGTGAGTGTTCTACAGAGGAGTTTGGCTCTTTCTAGGGATAAATCTTGCTCTTGTAGGAGCTTTTGACGAAACTGCGAGAAGTTTGTGGCGAACCAAACTCACAGGCATGACTTGCGTTTTCTAATTCCATTAGAAAGTTTTCCAAGGATTCGTTCACACGTTGCTTCAACGTAAAGAATTTGTGCCGCGCCACGGTCAAATTCTTTTTGGGTTCAAAATACTCGACGAATTTTGCCTTGACTTCTTGGAATGTAGCAGTGCTTAGGTCCAAATTGAAGGAATTGTAGATATTTAGGCCCTTATCTCCCATGGAATGCAGCATGATTGCTATTTTTCTTTTGTCTTCCGTTTTCTCCATGCCCGACGCCAGTAGGAATATTTCGAATGATTGGGTCCATTTCTTGAAATTTTCAGCATTATTGTTAATAATTTCTGTAGAGATCTCAAGCTTCTGCACTCCGTTTCCTGCCATTGTTAAGTTCCCACACTCAGATTGTCTCGAAGCTTCCGGAGTTTTCGATGTACCCCCTTTTGCGTTCATGATTTTCGTTTTCTTGACAACTTATTTTTTTACTCCTTTTTCTGACACCATGTAGCGGGCTTCGACCTCTTGGTTGTAAGTCCTGATGTGTGTCTGAGTGGTGATGATAATAATACAGCAACAATTCTTATATTCTCCTTTATTGGTGCTTAACACTGACTACGTATTACATATGAGGTATAAAAAATAATACAATAATATACGTCTACACTATTTATAGCCTTTTGGCCAACTGAAATAAACAAACTAAATAGGCTTTACTTCATGACATCTGTCAATGTCAAAAATGACATTGACACTTACTTTTGTCAATATGCAACAGTCTATAATAATATAATGTTGTTTAAGCGTAAGGAGACTAGATACTAGATTGGAAAACTGGCAATACCAACTGCTTACGGTTAAGTCTTGACCAAAACGAAACCCAAGACTATTAGACACGGGAGACACGGAGGCCGAGACCAAGGCAGAGGCTGGGCCTTGGGGTAAGCACGAGCAATTGACAACGGCGTATTCGTAACGTTATCGAATGATATATGGATACAATTTATTGTATGGCGCTGTCATGATTTTCATACAAATCTCATTGGATAACGTTACGAATACGCCGTTGTCAATTGCTCGTGCTTACCCTTGTCTTGTTTTAGACATTTTATAACGACTCAAGTATTCGCTACTAGCTGTTGCCCGCGGCTCCGCCCGCGTATTTACAGTATCCCGCGGGAACACTGCACTTTTTCGAGATAGTAAGTAGCCTGTGTATTAATCCAGAGCCTTAACTACTGTTCGCGCCAACCCTAGCGCGACGTTTAGAATAAACACAAAGGACATCACTACGTGATGTATGGCCGACCGACTAAGGGGCGCTGTCAGAGAGTGACGAACACTTGCGTTTAGATCACCTTCCGCGCCGGATGCATTTTCAGCTCATCCCGAAACCTAGTGAACGCGAACGCGTGTGCGCATATTTATTTGTGCTCGTTAATATAATACCAAATTCGCCGGCGAACCGCGATAAATCTATCGATAATCCGCTCAACAGCTGTGTAGTGTAGTGAGAAGAAACCTCCGCCCAGATACAGAACCACCAGCTCAACAATAAGGTCAGTCCCAGATTTCTCCAGCCCTCACATTAACCTATATACCTACTTCCCTCAGCTCAAAGTCGCATGTGTAAGTTTCCTTGCTTAAACATTCCTTGGCCCATCGAGCCTTCGTGAAGCCCTTCTCCCTATTACCGGCGTTGGGCCTGATTAGAACCAGCACCTACAGTTCCACTCCGCCCAATTCTGCACATAAAATCAGCTCGATTATTTATATTTTGTCCAATTAATTCTGGCCAGGCCGCCCCGCCATTTTAAAACCAACTTACAGTCCATTCTCATTATCAATTCGGCACATTTAACATTAAACCCCTATTCTGTACTTTGATATTAACCTATATGTTAATTATTTAAATTATTTTGTGCATATTTCGGCCCATAAATTCATAGGAAAAACCCAAAATAAATTAAAAAAAAAAGTGGGTATGTTGTCGGCTTATTGTCGAATAAAGAACTCGAACATTCCAGAACTTCCCTAACGTACCTAATACATAATTTGTGCCAATAATATCTCATATAATTTTCTCAGCTCTTAATTACATACAAAATATTTTAATGTTTGATTCGCATATAAAATAAGTAATAACTAGTGCGTATTGTGAATTACGTTCGGCTCATAACAGAATTGTGAATCGTCGTTGCATTACTAAGTATTTTATCTATATATAACGTTTATATCTTCATATTCTCAATTTTTAAAACACAATATTAATTAACTTAGCATTATTTTAATAGTTATGAGTCGCATAACATCTCAAGTGCCCATACAAACATCGTCGGCTCGCTTCGGTACTTGATTTTTGTGCATTCTGTAGGTAATAGGTACCTACACGGCGCCCGTGCGTAAACAACAGCTGGTTATATTCATTCTCAATTAGGTATTCTTCATAGAATAAATAGTGACCTTCACATTGAATTCATATCTTATCTACGTTCTGTGTCTATACAAAAATATTATTAGGTGTTACGTTACAGCTGTTTTAAATAAGAATTCTTATCGACGTTCTGTGTTTATACAAATATATTATAGGTGTTACGTTACAGCTGTTTTGAATAAGTCGGCACACTGTTGAGATTGAAACCTGCTCATACCTACTGACATTGTTTTCATTACGTTATTTTGTTTCTAACGCGCCCGCTAAGATTTGTTTATATTCAAACTTCAGGACATTAATATAATATTACAGACGACTTCTAACGCATTAATCTCCGCTCATCAAACATACACTAATACTATATTAGCATCAGGCGATCGGTCAGCTCATTTGTTAATTAACTCGTACACATTTTATGATAAAATTGTATACATTGTCGGCACATTATTAAAATCTATTTTCTGCGTTTTAATTAATTGCGCGCGTATTTTCCGCTCATTACTTTTAAATATTTAACTTAGTTACACGCATATATTTTTAAACATGCCTACAAAATCGCAAGCGGCCATATTTAGGCGAACTATAAAATCTATTAGTCGGCTCAGACGTTTTGGGTCACGTTTTGGATGGTACTAAGATTGCTTTGGGCCCGGGGAAGCCCATAGCCTTCGGCACGATTTTTGATTTTGCACTCATAGGACTCGTTGAGCACTCATGCGATTCACCTGTAGCTCAAGTTGGCTCTGCTCATGTTACTCATACTCATTATACTCAGTCGGCTCACTCTACACATTCTGCTCATTCTACTCATGATATTTGCAAAAGCTCCGCCCCATCGTTTACAAACATTTGAATCAAATAGAGTAACAAAAATTAACTCAAATTCACTCACACTTAAGTGGCGTCATGTACCTTCCCAATTAAATCCTGCTGACTGTGCAAGCAGAGGATTATCAGCTCAAGCTCTCTCCGCTCATGATTTATGGTGGTCTCCTCCATGGCTCAAATTGCCAGAGGATACCTGGCCCAAGATGCCTTCAGCTCATACTCGACAAGACTTGCCAGGGCTCAAACCAAAATACGTACCATGCAATTTCTCGATACCCGGTGTCGATAGTGATCTGCTCACTCGCTTCAGCTCTTTAGAAAAACTAACTGGTGTCACTGCCTACATGAGGCGATTCATTCGTAACTGTAAACTAAATTCAAACTCGCGACAGCTAGGCCCTCTAACTGTAAGTGAACGTAGAGAAGCATTACTCTTCTGGATCCGCTCTGTACAGCAGAATGCATTCGCAGAAGATATTCACCGCCTGCAAACCGATAGAATCTGCACAGTACGACTACAACGTCTGTCGCCTTTTACGCAGGACGGTCTCCTCAGAGTAGGAGGTAGACTCACTCGTTCGGAACTCACATACGATGCTCAACACCCATACATTTTGCCTAGTTCTAGTCCGCTCGTAGACCTCATAATAGATGACTATCATCGCATAAACTGCCACCCTGGCACGGACACGCTACATGCTATTTTACGTCAGCAATTTTGGATATTATCTGCCCGCCGCATTATAAGGCACAGAACGTTTAAATGCATAAGATGTTTCCGTTGCCGCGCTCAGCCCGAAGTACCTATCATGGCTGACCTGCCAGCTGATAGAGTCATACCTCAGCCCGTATTTAGTCACGTATCAACAGATTTCGCCGGACCGTTTCTGCTCAAATCAAGTCAATTACGTAATGCTAAGTTAATTAAGGGATATTTTTGCATATTTGTTTGCCTCACTACAAAGGCGGTTCACTTAGAACCAGTCTCATCGCTCACTGCCGAAGCGTTTATTGCAACATTGCAAGGGTTCTGCTCACGTCGCGGACTTCCGGTATTGATACGTTCGGATTGTGGCACAAATTATGTAGGAGCTAGGAATCATCTACTAGAGGTACAACAATTTCTCAATGACAATAACGACGCCATTTCTCATAAACTCTCAACTCAAAATATAACTTGGTTACTCAATCCGCCTAAAGCCCCATGGATGGGAGGTATCCATGAGATTAATGTTAAATCCACAAAGCAACTTCTATACCGTGTTATCGGTGAGCAACACCTCACTTTCGAGGAATTCTTAACTCTGCTCACTAGAATCGAAGCTGTGTTAAACTCTCGGCCCATCAGTCCACTTTCGTCCGATCCCACGGACTATCAGCCCCTTACTGCTGGCCACTTTCTCATTGGCCGTCCGCTCACAGCTCTCCCCGAGCTGACTCTAGATGAAAGAGTAATATCTCCGCTCAAACGCTTTCAGCTCATTCAATCACTCTCTCAGCGCTTTTGGAACCTTTGGACCAAGTCCTACCTCCATACCCTTCAAATCCGCTCCAAATGGCTTTCCTCTTCCTCTCCACCCAAAATTGGAGAACTGGTTCTGCTCAAGGAGGACAATTTTCCTCCTCTACAATGGAAGATGGGAAGAATCTCACGTCTGCTACCTGGGAAGGATGGAGTCATCAGAGTTGTGGACTTGGACACGACTCAAGGCCAGCTGCGGAGGCCTGTCGGCAAGATTGCCCGGCTCCCACTGGATTCTGCTCAGGATGGGGCTCAGCTCGCCGCCTGTGCGGGCCCCCCAGGATGTTCGCGCCAACCCTAGCGCGACGTTTAGAATAAACACAAAGGACATCACTACGTGATGTATGGCCGACCGACTCAGGGGCGCTGTCAGAGAGTGACGAACACTTGCGTTTAGATCACCTTCCGCGCCGGATGCATTTTCAGCTCATCCCGAAACCTAGTGAACGCGAACGCGTGTGCGCATATTTATTTGTGCTCGTTAATATAATACCAAATTCGCCGGCGAACCGCGATAAATCTATCGATAATCCGCTCAACAGCTGTGTAGTGTAGTGAGAAGAAACCTCCGCCCAGATACAGAACCACCAGCTCAACAATAAGGTCAGTCCCAGATTTCTCCAGCCCTCACATTAACCTATATACCTACTTCCCTCAGCTCAAAGTCGCATGTGTAAGGTCCTAGCTTACACAACTACTACCATACCAAATTTCATCGAAATCCGTACAGTAGTGTTAGCGTGAAAGAGTAACAAACATCCATTCTAGGTCTACTCGTTGACAACCAATTAAATTGGAAAGACCATTGCAGCTACATTTGTAGTAAAATTAACGAAATGTCATATGCACTATACATGCTGCAAAAAATTGTAAGCATACCGACCTTAGTCACTGCATGTCACGCACAAGTCGAATCGGTGCTGCGCTACGGGATCATGTTCTGGGGTAACTCTACAGATAAATACTCGGTATTTAAAGCTCAAAAAAAATGTGTTCGAGCAATGTGCAAAATAAAAAGAACTGACAGCTGTAATAAAACTAGAATTACTAACATTCCCCTGTTTGTATAATCCTTGAAAAAATAATGTTTCTAAAACGTAACTTATAAGACTATGATATATTTAAAAGTATCAGAAACAAACATCGAATATGTTATCCTCCGGCAAAAACAGCCTTGCTGAGTAAAAGCTATCTAGGAATATCAATACAATTGTATAATAAATTACCAAAGGACATATTAGAAATAGTGACTTTACAAATATTTAAAAAGAGGGCAAATTATAAAAGCAATATTAATTAGAAAAGCTTATTATAATATAAATGAATTTTTAATTGACCAAAATGTAAAATAACGCACAGAACAAATATAACACATAAATAATTGTAATAAAAGTATAAATGTAATAAAATCTCAATGTATAATGTAATAGAATCATTATTACAATAACATCAATAATTGAAATGTGTAACTTATAATATTATGAGGATGACATTTGCGGCCTCACACGGGTTAGAATAAGTTTTACCTCTATTAAAAGCTGTAACATCCATTTATATGCACCTATTCTGCAAATAAATTTTGATCCATCCATCCATCCTCACAAACTTTCACATTTATAATATTAGTAGAATTCGTGTCCGGGTGGAGTCCGAGCAGCGCAAGTTTGAGGCTGACGCGGGAGTGACAAACTCGCGTCGATTTCTACTAAAAACTACTCAAATAATACTGAAAACTATAAAAAAAGCTACTAAAATTAGGAAAGTAAAGCCCCCCCAAAAAACCACGGCATTTAAGGTTTTGTTATATTAAACAAATATTAAGTATATTGAATTTTATTATAAATTTTACCGTGAAATTAAAATATACTAGGAAATATAACGTATTAGCGCAAGTTTGAGGCTGACGCGGGAGTGGCAAACTCGCGTCGATTTCTGCTAAAAACTACTCAAATAATACTGAAAACTATAAAAAAAGCTACTAAAATTAGGAAAGTAAAGCCCCCCCAAAAAACCACGGCATTTTAGGTTTTGTTATATTAAACAAATATTAAGTATATTGAATTTTATTATAAATTTTACCGTGAAATTAAAATATACTAGGAAATATATCGTATATATAGTAATTAAACGGGTAGTTATAAGCAAATTACGGACGAATTTATTATAATTATAAGGTGTATTTTTTTGTGCCTAACCTAGACCACTTTGTATATGATTACTGTCTGGCTCTTACCTTCTTAATTCAGTAGTCAGTTGGGTTGGATGCGATTTTTTCCGTGTAAGTGCTCGAATCCGCTTAGGCCGAACTGACGTCACTTCTAACTAAAACGGATCGGGTCGCAATACTTTTTAGTAAACTCTTTTCATTTTCGTGGGTCGCGACATAAAAATGGTTGAGAAAATTCGCTTTAGATAAGGAATAAAAACTCGAATTCACTATTCACGCAACCCGCTATACCCGTGGCCACGCGCGCCGCTTATGAATATCTCCGGCGATTATAGCGACGGGGACGCCGTGTTGTTTATTTTATAATTAAACACTGTTTAATTAACGCACACGGCACAGCCCTACAATACGTTCAAAGATATATTACCTCTCTGACAGGACCTTTATGCCGACGACATAAGGATCACTCCCATGGATACTCCGAGGTGTACTAACTCTGTACGGTCTGTATGTAACGGCTCTGTTAGTATGCGCGCGATCACCTTATACGAATGCGCTGAATAGTCTTTATTTTCCATTTTATGGTTTCGTACCCAAAGCGGTGAAAACGGGACCCTATTACCTGAGACTTTGCTGTACGTTCGTGCGTCTGCCTGTCCGTCTGTCCTTAACCGTGTTAGCTAGACAGTTGAAATTTTGTCATTTTTTTCGCCGTTTTTATAGATAATGGTAGGGAATTACGGAACCCTTAGTGCGCGAGTCGGACTCGCACTTGGCCGCATTTTTATTACAAATGTATGGCGATAGCACATCGTGACGTCACAGGCCGATAAACCGCTCTCTCTCTCTTATTGTAAATTTAAATTGTTGGTATCTCCGTTATTCTTTAAGATATACAAAAACGGCTTCTAATTTTTTTTTTTTTTGGCAATTCTCCTACCATTTGTGGTACTCGTCCTTTCATCGAATTATTTTAATTTCTACTCCTTGTGGTCTTTGACGACAATTATTTTCCATTATTCTCAATATACTCTTTGTCTCCACCATTGCAGGCTCAAGAGGCCGGGAGTCCTCGACAGCACTCCGAAAGTAATGAAATTCCCAATTTAATTGCGAGAATACCTAATTAACATTCGTCTTCATTATTTATCTCGGTATTAGGGCACGGGTCTGTAAATAAATGATTCTACGAAGAAAAATGATCAACGATTTCTGAATAGACGACTACATCTTATATACTAATATTATAAAGAGGAAAGGTTTGTTAGCATTGAATAGGCTCCGGAAGTCGAAACTACTGGACAGATTTTGATGAAATTTGGCGCAGATATAGAGAAGACCACGGGGAAGGACATAGGCTACTTTTTATCACGACAAAATGTACGGTTTCCGCGAAATTTTTGCTAGTGTAAAATTTTGATTTAATTTATGTATTCAAAAATATTTAGGTATTAATTACTAACTACTTGATAAACGTAAAAAAATATAATATTTTATGTGTAGTTTAGTAATTAGATACAATACTGTAGAATAAGAAAAAAAAACAGTCGTCTGTAGATATGTTGTGTTCGGTGAACTACCTACACAATATTATGCGTTGAATGAATAAGACACATCTAACTCAGATTTACTACCTACTATTAAAATGTGAAAGTTTGCAAGGATGGATGGATCGCAGAGTGTTAGTTTCACGCAAAAAGTACTGAACTTATTTTGATTAAATTTGGTATGGTAGTAGTTTAGGCTCTGGACTACATTTCATACAAGTACAGTACACTAGGCTACATTTCATACAAGTACAGTATTCCTGTGTAATTCTGTATTTACGCGGGCGGAGCCATAAAAAATATATATTTTGTCAGCGGACAAAAAAATATTATTTTAAACATTTCCATATATGTTACTAAATAACACTCACGTTTGTCCCTACGTGATGCCCACCACGCTACTTACTACCTACTACTACTACTAAATTCTAGCGAACTATAACAGTGCTAACAGACACTCGAACTTAGTCCGCGGACCATATCCGCGTACCGAATATACCGGTGCCGCTACACACGCACGGAGTTGGTTCGGCAGACCGAATTGAAAACTCGACACTCGTGTGTTCGATTTTCAGCTCTATTGTATTAGATCTTTACATATAAAATTGGCGTTTTGTCGTACTGGCCACTTTGATCTCAAATATATCTTCTTTGGTTAGGAATTCCAATTTCAAAATTATACCGCTATATACTCATGCATTTGTTCGAAAACCGCAATTCATTTGTTTTTTCCTCTTTTGGTTTTTTTTTTGCGTCACACTATTTACAAAATGGAAAGCTTGAAATATCGTATTATTTTCGAGTACGAGTTCCACCGTGGCACCAGTGCTGCAGAAACGGCTCTATCGAAGGATTAATGATGTGTATGGCGGCGGTGTCGCAAAAGAAAACACAGTGCGTTTTTGGTTCCAACGTTTTCGTTCTGGAAATTTCGACCTGCAGAACAAGCCCCATGGACCGCCGGAGACCAAAGTTGATAATGAAGAATTGAAGGCTATTGTGGAAGCGGATCCATCGCAAACCACGTCCGAGTTAGCTGCAGACTGCGGTGTTAGTGATAAAACTGTTTGAATCCACCTGACATCCACATCCACAATGACATAAAAATAACGTGTCTTAATCTGATTTCACTCCGTATAAATTTTCATACCCCGTGCTATAAACACATATAAAAATTGATTCTTAAGGAGTAAACTCTAAAAATGACCCCTAGTAAACCCCCGTCCGGCCCAATCGCCTGAATGCTCTACACACGTATGGATTTGGTACGGAGCGAACCATATCCGATGCGGACCGCAGCGGACACAATTAATAATAATGATGTATGTTCGCCGGACTACTGTACACACTCGAATTTGGTACGTGTGTTAGCAGTTTAAATCTCAAACAGACAACTCACTAATTCCCCGTAACTAATACGCTGAAAAACCAACAAATTCCTCTACCGTCATAAATATTAAACTAATTCCAACATTCCAACGCAGATTCCAGAAGGGTATGGTATGCCCTTCAAAAACGCCCTACACATGATTAAGGGCCACGCGATGCCTATAAATCAATAAGGTGGGCATATTTTTCACATGGTTATATCACCAGGAGCTTATAAGCCGTAGCTTTTAACTACTTCACGGCGAGCAGTGACTAAAACTCGCACTCAGCTATGTCTGTGCACTCAGCACACCGATACAATATCGGAGCAAGCGAGCATGAAATATCAGATGTTGCCTGCAACTTTGTTCGCAGAGAAGTCCGTGTTTCGTTTATCTGTAAACTTTTTCCGCAATAAAGAGTAATATTTATCCTTCCCAGCGGTCAAATCTATCCCTTCGTCGAAATCCTCTTAGTGGTTTGTGTGTTATTTGTTGTGGCGTGTTTGCGCAATAGCATACAGAGTTACTTTATCATTAGTTAGGATGTCTGCCTTTCACATTCTCCCCTCAGACTAAATGGCTGTTTTTAAACCTACATGTCGTGATGACGTTTCATTGACGTGCCGGTAAGTGGAAAAGCAGCTACAATTCTCCTTAACCCGATATCGCATCGGCGACTTATACCGATATCGGATCGGATAATGTGAAAACGAGCTCAGTCCTCACACGTTATAAACGATAGTCGTTACGCTAAACCGCGTAAACTCCAGCAATTAGTAGCAAGCTCGTAACACGAGCAAAAATTCTGGCAATCGTCCAAGCTCAGTCGAGCATTATTGGTTCCAATTTTTAGTAATACAAGTGTTTAGGCTACTGATAATATATTCATTGTAAGATCGGGTTAGTTATTAAGCTTACTCATTATTTTTTGGGTGTAAAAATTTATTGCAATAAACCGACTTCCCAAGTAAAAATGCACAAAAAAGTATGAAATAAAACTTCTAAATAATTCCCCTTTTAAAATCGGCTAAAATTCTAACTATTTCTGTACACAATCTTCTTAATTTTGAAGTCGATACCAGCCCAAACATTATCCTACAATATTATTTTATAGAACTCACGTTCAAATTTGCTGGTACCGACTTCAAAATTAAGAAGATTGAGTAGAGAGCTATCTAAAATTTTAGCCGAATTTAAAACGGGAATTCTTTAGAAAATAAGATTTGTTTCATACTATTTTGTGTATTTTTACTTTGGAAGTCGGTTCAATTTCTTGTTTAAAAATAATAATTTTTCCCTTTTTAGTGATATTTGTTAAATTATTATTAACACATTTTAAGAACGTTTAAAATAAACGATCGAATATATAATTGAATACGCGCCAAGCTTCCATTAGATATTGTAAATAAGATGATGAAGATGATGATTACTGTAAGTTACATAATGGCATATGCTTGCAGTTCTTTAAACAATTCCGGAATTTTCAAACGTGTATCTTCGAAGACTGACGTGTTCTGTTCAGTGCTTATGGATCCAGGGTATACCTTGGTGCAAAATCTTATTTTTTAGTTGCATATACTTGTGTTACTTCAGAAAAAGTCAAAATCACTGTATGTGTCCATATAAATGTCTATGAGTTCCCTCGTTTCCCCATGGATCCCATCATCAGGTCACCACTTTGGTGTCAAAATGATCAATTTGGGATTATACCCTATACATCAAAAAAATAATTTTGTAAATCGGTATACAGACGGCGGAGTTCCTTTTTCGGAAGTCGGTTAAAAATATAACCCTCCGAATTTCAATAGGGTATAGGTAAGAAGATCGTATGTATTCTGTCATGACTTATCGTAACATGATAACACGTAACAAAGAGCGTACTTTTTAGGGTTCCGTACCCAAAGGGCAAAAACAGGACCCTATTACTGAGACTTCGCTGTCCGTCTGTCTCTCCGTCATTTCTTGAGATAGTTAGACAGTTGAAATTTTTATAGATTATGTATTTCTGTTTCGGCTTTAACAAGAAATAATAAAAACAGAATAAAAAAAAAATTAAAATAATTAAAAATATTTACTCCCGCACAACAAACGTGATTTTTTTGCCGTTTTTTTGCTCGATATTAATCACGGCAACAGTTAGACGCTTAAAATATTCACTGAATATTGAGTTGTATATATGTTGTTCTATAAAAATAAATAGTAATATTTAAATTTAAAAAAATTAGGGGGGGGTGGGGTTCCGAAACGTTATGGTAACGGAATTAAAGATAATAGACCATTTGGTTTCGCCCAAGTCACCGCTTTAAATTAGGTCCGAACTCCGCTCCCTATGACTTATATCCTTGCCCTCTCCCCCTTGCCCCACTTAATCCTTCGCCCCCCCTGTCTCCAGTTGTTTTATATCGGTTTAATTAAAACAGCCGCGGCGTTCAACCTTTGCAATTCACGGGCAATTTCTCAAACGCGACGCGACGGAACGCTACGCGACGCCGCCCGTTATTATATAAGCTTTAAATTTCTAGTTAAAGGTACTAACTAAACGGGTATTTCGTGTGACCTTTACACCCCTGTGGCTTTTTACAGCGGGATGCTTCGACACGAATGAGTCGGTTGCGCGGTGTCGCAACAATTATATTTTTTATCATAACTATAATAATACGTGAAGCAAAAACTTTGTACCTTTTTTACGAAAGTTATGCGAACGAAGAAGTATGAAATTTGGCACAGTTAAAGTTTATGATAGAAAGAAAGAAAGAAAGAAAATTTTCTTTCTTTCTAAGGATTGGATAAGATTGTATAATAAGTGCAGTTGCACACGTCCCGGTTGCCGGGTAGCCGGTGCCGGGTAGGCGGTCGCGAAATGTATGGCCATGTACGATAGCTTTCACACGTACCGGCATAATTATTCAGCCGGTCCGGCGCCGGGTGCTCGCCGGGTCCACCCGGCGAGCACCCGTGTGTGAGTCCGATCGCCGGGTAACGGTGGGCCGGCGCGGCGGCTGGACTCACAGTGGTGTATGGAAACCGTAGCACGCTTTCATACGCAGCGGCTGGGCGGTCAGGTGGAAACAAACCCGAAAAAACCGGGCCGTACGAAAGCTGAATGTCTCCCGGACCGATACCGGACAGTCGGCACCGACTTCCCGGGAACCAGGACTTGTGCAACGGCACTAACAGCCGGTGTTGGTTGCACACAAACTTTATCAACATTCTCTAGACAAAATTTTACACATTTTATGTATCTCAGAAGATACGCAATAAAACCCTAGTGAAGTTGAAACTAAAAAATTAAAATACGAATTACTGGCTTTTAGCTCTGCCCGCGTATATACAGTATCCCACGGGAACATAGTACTTTTCCGGGATAAAATGTATCCTATGTGTTAATCCAGAGCTTAAATTACTACCATACCAAATTTAATCGGAATCCGTTCAGTAGTTTTTGCGTGAAAGTGGAATAAACATCCATCCATACATGCTCACAAACTTTCACATTTATAAATAATAGTAGTGGGAAGAAGAAGAAGAAAGTCCAGCCGTTCTTGATTTTTAGCGAGAAATAAAAATTGTAATCCAATTTTTATATATAACAAAAAAAAAGAAGAAGATAAGAGTGTTTAGCTTGCGAAACTCAAACCAAGCGTCAAAAGCATCAAGTCAAGAGTTACACAACAAACTTGAAAACATTTACAATACCACAAAACATAACATTGTTCTATAACGAAATTGAATTAAAACTGAGGGGAAAAGTTTAAAAGTTTTGGAGTTTTCAAGTCGGCGGGTGTTAATAAAAGTTAAAGGCCTTACACACTACGAGCAATGATATAACCTGGGGAGATAAATCATCGTCAGCTCCGCAGCAAGTAGACGCGACATAGCTCAACAGAGCTATCTCGCCCGACTCGATATTCATTTTCTTCTTTTTTTATTCGTGAGTTCAATAATAGCGCTCTTCACATGTAAAGTTCGGACCGCGGAAAACTGCACGCGCCATTCCAACAGCAACCACCGCTCCGAAACGAGCATGTAGATGCGCGGGGTTGCCAGTCAGATCTGGCATGTCGATGCGAGCGGATTTGCCACAGTTTTATTCGCGCATCAATTAGTGTGAACGAAAAAAAAAAACATTTTATTTGTTTGGAGCGATGACTTACTACTGACAGCAAACCCTTAATTTAAATAACGTTCCTCTGCAGCCGAAACTCTTGAAATTACATTTACACGCACAGGTTTGAAACGTTCGCCTAAATATGCCAGATTCGACCGCAGTCCAAACAATGGGACTGTTTTTAATTGGAATAGGCTAGGTGACTGATTTTTTTTATTGCATAAATGTATAGTACTCTTAAATATGAGTCAGTCCAAACAATGGGACTGTTTTTAATTGGAATAGGCTAGATTACTGATTTTGTATTGCATAAATGAATAGTACTCTTAAATATGAGTCAGTCCAAACAATGGGACTGTTTTTAATTGGAATAGGCTAGATGACTGATTTTTTTTATTTGAATAGTACTCTTAAATATGAGTAATTTCTCAAAAGAAACAGGATATCAAGTCAAAAAATACAAAGGTACAGTGATTTGTTTACAAAATTTCGCAAGTCTCGTGAAAACGCTCCATACTAAAGTCGTACCCTAGCTGTGACGTGTATGCAGGAGCATATTTGTAAATATCTCCGATATTTGTGCGATGTATATGATGTAAGTAAACTAATGATGTAGGTTTTGTTCACTAATTTAGCAAAAAAAAAAACCTTTTTTTCTACTGTAACTTAGATGAATGTAATTCCCAAAATCCCAAAAGTATAAACTTGTGTAATGTGTTACGTTTATAACATCTGCACGAATGTAGGGAAGTTGGACCGAATTTTATATGCCATACCCAAAACTTTCTCTAAGGCTGGGACTACAATATGATCCGGAATCCGGAAGGCCGGGGAAAATTCAGAGCACTGGAAATAGAACTCTGCGCTAGTACAATAAGAGCCGAAAATCGGACACACAAGTGTCGAGTCAAATGTCAATGTCATATACGACAGCTCGGCACTCGATACTTCGAATTTCAACTCTATTGTATTAGCGCAGAATTCTAATTTCAGTGCTCTGAATTTTACCTGGCCCGCTGGAATGCCAGCTTCAAAACTGTCGTCAAGTAGCACGAAGGAATACAAAAAAATCGTAGGTATTTATGTTTGATCTGATGGTTTGACATTGAATGTTTTATGTTAATAATGAGGGCTTTCGATATTTTTTCAGCCGATAGGGGGGCAGACCCACCGCACACAAAGCGTCATCTGGTGGCATAAGTGATATCAAAAACGGTTAATACGAATTTTCGATTCTTTTTCTGGCACCAGGCGGGAGCTGGGCTTGGGAGCCCGACGGTCCTTATCGTGTCAAACAGCTGTCACATGTCACGAATTTCAAAACCCTCATTGAAACATGAAGGACCAAAATATGGTTACATCGCGGTTTTCAGCTTTTTAAATCATTAAAATCTGTAGAAAAAACACCCCGTCTGTTGGGATATTCTCTCATCAGCATTTTAAAGGAGAAGCTCATAATATTTTTTATCACAACACAAACATCTCCGGACGCCGAACGGTGACTGACATAAAAAGTGGCCAAGCGCGAGTCGCAGCAAAAGCAGTGTCGGGTTCTTTATTCACTTCAATGTTAGACTTTATCCAATCATATAAATATAATAAAACATAAAACAAAACCTTTGAGTAAAGTTTTACGAGAACTGTGCGAACCGAGGAGTGTGAAATTATGTTAATCCAGAGAGAAAATTACATTCATATCAAACATCAAAATTCGTTAAGTACTTTCATACGTGGATATCCATACGTCCATTCATTCTTACAAACTTTCACATTTATAATAACCCTAATAGTAAGTAGGATAGTAGTAGGATAATATGATAGGTTCAGTTACCGTATGAAGCACCAGTGTTTATTTTTATCTGAAAATCTCCCAAAAACCTTCAACCTACGGAACTCTATAAAAATGAACACCAGCCGGCCTGCTCCGTCGCCGATAAAACTGATTAGAAGCTCGTTTATCAGCTGTGGCTGTGACTGGCGAGATTTAGAATAAGCTATCAACTGTGTTTACTCGAGTTGAAATTGCTAGCTGTGCAGGGTCTCGCTAAAGCGCGTTAGACAAAAACGCCACCTAGACGATCCCTTTTAAGGTTCCGAACCAAAAGGGTAAAAACGGGACCCTATTACTGAGACTTCGCTGTCTGTCCGTCTGTACAGGCTGTATCTCCTTAACCGTGATAGCCAGACAGTTGAAATTTTCACAGAGGTATTTCTTTTGCCGCTATGACAACAAATACTGAAAAACAATAAAATAAATATTTAAGGGGATTTAATACAACAAACGTGAATTTTTTGCTGTTTTGTACGGAACCCTTCGAGCGCGAAGTCCTACTCTATATGTCGGCTATTAGTAATTATGCCTTATCCCACATTCTAACGCCTTATTATGAGTGCCATAAAAACGTTATTCTAACGTCGTAAAAAAGGACACCAAAAGTACACCAAAAGCGTGACAACTTTAGAAAAAAACCAAAAGACATAGATTTGCTTTCTCTGTCACTGGGTTCATCCAGGGTTTTTGCCATTGACGATTAGTGAGACAGATAGCTTCGATTTTCGTAGACAACTCCTTCCATGTTTAATATTCTTCTTCCAAGGTAACAAGATTGATACTTTTTTTGCGCAAAACGTGCCAGGAAGTCTGGGAAAACCGGCAATAAAGATGCCGGAGGTATATCCAATCCAACTTCTTTAATAAATGTGACAGTTTGTACGGATGGATGTTTGTTACTCTTTCACGCAAAAACTACTGAACGTATTTTGATGAAGTTTGGTGTGGCAGTAGTTTAGGCTCTGGATTAACACACGCGGCACTTTTATCCCTAAAAAGTGCAGTATTTCCGCGGGATACGTATTTACTGACCGCACGTATCGACCAAATTAATGTGGCCATTGCATTTCTATAGCGCGTAAGGAAGTATCATTTGAATTGGTAGCACTTAAATGCGCTATAGCACAGAGGAGAAAATATATAAACAGCTTTCATAGATCAATCCAATTTTGAACATTTTGACGTGAAATTCACGTATTTTATGGTCAAAACTCATAAGGACAAAGATGACCGATTCAAAATTTGTAACCTAATTTGGAAGCAAAACATAAGACGCCATCTAATAATGATCTGTAAAACATTTGACACCCACTATTCAGACACCCAGAACACACGACATGAACAGTTCTGCCAATCGGGTAATTTGTTGCAATTTGAAACCTTTGTTTCAACAACGACGTTTAAACTTCATTATAGTTGATATTAGGTGTTAAACACGATGGGGTCTATACCTTCAGGTGAGTTTATTATTACTGAATAATTAAATTACTTACGATTTTATAGATATATAGTTTTTAATAGAAGGCTATAATAGTTTAGCAGTTTACTGTTTTTTTTTCTTTAATAGTGAAAAAGTTCATACTCAAATGCACTCAAGCCGTTTTTTTTTTACATATTTCGAACAAACATATCTATCTATAGATTTCACATGACACTAAATTTAGCTGCGTCTACTTGCGCTTCGCTAAACAAAATAGTGCAAAACGCAACAATGTTTATGAATTTAAATATACGAATAACAATTTTTCAAGCAGTTCCCACCATAATATTTCAATTAGTCGAAGAGAACTATTGACCTTTTGCTTAACGGGTGAATCTAATAACCACGCTGGCTGCTCGATTTCAACGCTTAATTACAAAAGTTCGGGAAATAGCACACTGTGAATGTGAAGATGAATTACCAAATTTTATCAAAAAATGGTTCTAAAGCGGGTGCTTTTTTTTAATAACAACGAGGTTTCAAACTAGTATTTTAGATAAACTACAGCAATATATAGGTGTCAAAATAACGTAATATTGGCCAACATTTGAGTAAATTTCACCTGTGTGCGTCCCCCTTCACCGCCCACAATTTTCCCACACAATTGTGGACACACCGTATGCCTGTTGTATAGTGCAATCAAATCGAAAGCTATCCATATAGCTGTTTATCTGTTCGTCTTTCTTTAATCTGTGGCTGTGATCTCTTTGTTTACGTGTAGATTAAACTAGACCTGAACGGAGCATATGCCACCGACGCTCCATGGCTTGTATTACCCACGGCTAAATCATTGCCTTCTAATAATCCAGTTTCAATTACAATAACAGCCACGTTATCCTTATCTACGTCACGCATGCAATATCCCGTAACGGGGGGTTTCTCAAACTTTTCGCTCCACGAACCCCTGATAAAGTTTACTGATGACACCTAACCCCAAAAGAAAATATGTCACACATTATTGATAATAATTGAAGAAAACAAGCTATTTATTTTAATAAACAGTGGTGACAATAGATACTATCTTTTTTTAATATTAATGTGATGGGTGGCCTTGTTTTGTATCGCAATTGAGGCAAATTAGAGATCAATTTTGGAAAATTTTAACGTGAAATGGTGAAAATCCACTCTCACATTAGTATGTTGTAACAAACGGAAAAAGGAAATTCACCGCTTGGCGTGCGAGCTCGGGATATT
Source organism: Phengaris alcon alcon (assembly GCA_037179445.1). Classification (NCBI taxonomy): domain Eukaryota; kingdom Metazoa; phylum Arthropoda; class Insecta; order Lepidoptera; family Lycaenidae; genus Phengaris; species Phengaris alcon. The sequence goes on from JAYRCH010000034.1 coordinate 1,790,594, forward strand.
CTTTCCTTCTAGCTGACCCAAAATCTATCACGCCCGCCTGCCAGTCACGAAGCTGCCATTACGTATATTGTCGCGAACGGGATACGTCGAATGGCTAGCCCCTAGGGGGGTTCGCGTAACCCCACTTTGGGAAACCCTGCCGTAATGCGATGGGCAGATTAGCTGCCAAGGTGTTAATAGTTAATGCTGACTCATGGTTTGCCTGGTGATTATCGCTGGGAAATTAGTTAGCATATTATAAAGGACTACCTGTTGCCCGCGGCTCCGCCCGCGTAAATACATTATCCCACGGGAACACTACTTTTTCGGGATAAAAAGTATCTACCTATCCCACATTTTAATCCAGAGCTTAAACTACTACCATAGCAAATTTCATCGAAATCCGTTTAGTAGTTTTTGCGTGAAAAAGTAACAAACATCCATCCATCCATACTCACAAACTTTCACATTTATAATAGTATATGTAGCAGGATAATATTAAGTGATTATATGTAGTGAAAACCACCAAAACAAAAAAAACTTGAGAGGTGTCAAGGGACACCCGGATGGAACGAAGTTCCATTCGATTAATTAGTGAAGGAATTGTATTATATTTTATGTGTTCTCTTGTGTACCGCGCACACACTTGAGCACTATAAATTACTCCTGCGTTACCGGCCTGGTTTCAATAAAACCGACCACCGTCACCGAAATCGGTGTGGGGAGTTATTTTTACTGTATATCATCGGCACAGCGCCATTTAAAGTAAATTTTACAGTTTTGTTATCCAAGTAATGTAGCAAGAAAAACATGTAAGTATGTAATTACTTTCCATGCTGATAGATCACGCTAAAAACACTTTAGGAATATTATTTTAAACGAAATCGGACTTATGACTTTTGAAGTATTTCAAAGATATTATTAGCCGATTGCGTGTTGATAGTTACGGAACCCTCCTTAAAATGTGTCCAGACTTACTTTTGGTTAAATTATTTCTTTCCGAGTCAATCCCTCTCTGGGTCATCTTAACCCATAAACCATCTTATTTTTGCGGTGAAACTGATTATTTGGATATAAACCCATCGATATAACGGCATATGTGGGAAGCTACTTATGCTTGTTACATAACAACTTAACTTTGTATAGTAGGGCTCTATTGATAGACGGCGCTAGGTGTACAATATTTAAATTTTCTAATATTTTTTGAATTGATGTTCTTTGGGTACGGTGAGAATATTTTTCTATTTTAAATGATGAATGAAGTTTCACTTCTGCCACGTGTGCTCTGTACACGCCATGATTTTTCACGAAATATACTGATCAGTACCGAAGGCTGAACTCCTTCATAATAATAATAGCTCCCCCTAGACACTGATACTTACGGATATTGTCGTACACATACATAATACTCGTACTGTCAGAGTAAATCCGGAGATCTTGGGAACACGATATTAGATGATATTGTGTTGTTTTTTCTGGATTTTTTGTGCGGGATTTGGGATATTACACACGGGATCGGTTGATGTAATAAAGGAATATATTGGTATTTTAGCTAAAGCTCGTCATCATCATGAGCTGACACTAGTTCATTGCTGGTACCCATTATAATGGCATTTCCTTTATCATTTATATACATACGTGAAGCAAAAATTTTACGTTCAGTTTCACGAGAATTGTGAAAACGGAGGGGTATAAAATTTGGCACATTTAAAGTTTATTTGGATGAAGGTATGCAGAAAAATGATATGTTTTAATGCTCTAATGTTAAATCATACATGATTTAACACATAAAATGATTAAAAATAAATGTACAAACGCTACCTCACTCACAGTATGAGCTTGTATAGTAACAGTAGGTGTTGGTTTAACACAATTGTAATTTTTTTTACATTCCAAAGACTACTTTCACATATATTTTATATTTATTCGGACGCCATATATTTTAACAAAACTCTTTAAACTTGAGTATCTCTCAAAGGGATACCTAAATCAAAAAAGCGTCTCAGCAACCTCTCGATGATTTTAAAAGACCTTTCTAATAATACCCCACACTATGGGGTAGATGCGAGAAAAAAAATCATCCCCACTAAGGGTAGAAGAGGTACCCCGAAAAACATATTTTTCGTCATTTTATTTTAGCACTTTGTCGAAGTGGTAAATACATATCCATACAAAGTTTCATCTTTCTAGCACTAGGCGTGTGGACGGTTAGCCGAACACGGACGGACGGAGTTGACGAAACTATAAAAGGGTTCCAACCCTAAGGCTGTAACTTTATGATCCGGAACACGTTGGGCCCGGGAAAATAGAACCCTGTGCTAATAATACAACAGAGTTGAAAATCGAAGTGTCCGAGTGTCGAGCTTGACATTTGACTCGACACTTGTGTGTTCGACTTTCAGCTAGTAGCTATGGTATTATCGCAGACTTTTACTTTCAGCGCTCTGAATTTTCTCCGGCCTTCCGGATTCTGGACAATATAGTCCCGGCCTTTAAAGCCAGCTTAATATACCATCAAGTAAATAAGGCGTAATAAAAAATAAAAAAAAACCTAACCTAACCTTCTCTATAAGATTATGAGCTAGCGCTTTTCTAATAAAACTTTTCACACGGCTCATTCGTCGCGAAATTTATTCATTGAAATGCATCGCATCGCATATGCAGAGATAGCTACTGGTGAGCTAGTTACTGGGCAAGAGCTCCGTGGCCTAGTGGGTGGACCTTTTGATTCGTACTCGAGATGAGGTTCGATTCCCAGGTTGTGGCGTGTTCCAATAAGACTTTTTCATATCTCAAGTAAATTATACGGACGCTAAAGAAAAACATCGTGAGGGAATCCGCACATGGTTGGCCCCAGACGTATTGACCAGTCAATCCTTTGGACTAGGCTGACTGTGTTGTGAGAATGCCGTGTGTGCTTGGGCAACCATACGACATTTAAAACCGCCTGTCCCAGGCACTACAGTATTTCAAGAGTGGTTACTTCGCTCGGAGAATACTGTATGTATATATATCATACAGTAACGAATGAAAAGGCCTAAGTTTACTGAGCAAGGCGGTGGGTGTGCCAGTAGTTATACTAGCGAATATTTCATACTTGACCACTGTATGATATATACGAGAGCCAAGCTCTAAACCACTGGACCACGGAGGCTGGTAATGCCTTAAGGGAGGGATGGCTGTAACATGCCTACTGCTAGCTGATGCCCGCAGCTTCGTTTGCGTGGAACTAGAGGAAGCTAAAACCTATTTTTTTAAACGGAACCCTAACATATAACTTAAGATACCTGCAACTGAAAGTCCGGTCAAAATCGGTCCTGTCATTGCAGAGATTAGCCGAAACGAACAGACAGAAATAGAAATAATATTTATTTGTGAAATGCAGGCAGGTATATACAATGTTACAGGTGTTAAAACTTAATAATAAATAGTTCCATTACATTTTCACCCTCGTCGAGGTGTACAAATATTTAATAATGTACAAATTGTAGGCTTAATAGAGATACACATGTCAAAAGAAATAAAAACAAAACCATTCAAAGTGTATTAAATATTAAACATGTCCAACCATTTCAGGGCCTTGTCATTTAGAAATTCGGTAACCGAGAGAATATGACTGTTCAATAATGTAACAATGTCAAACGCTCTTTTAAAAGACTTAACTGGCAAAGTTTTCAAACCATTCGGAATTTTATTAAATATTCTATGTGCCATACCAAAAAAACAACTATTTAATAGTTAGTTTTTGCTTGATATTGCGCGTATTCTATGTTCATTTATGTACTTTCTTTCGGGGTTTCTTTCAGAAAAGGAAATAAATCGATGCTTATTTAGAAATACATACAATGCTACTTCGTAAATGTATAAACATGGCAAGGTAAAGATATTCATTTGTTTGAAGATTGGCTTGCAACTATCAGTTGCTTTAAGTCCTTTCATGCCTCTGGGCATCTCTTCTGGGCTTTAAATAGCAGTATCTTATACAGACAGACGGACATACAGGCAAAAATAAAAAAATAATTTTTTTGATGTAGATACACGTATATATACTATCATAATATGCAATTACTGCAAAACTTTTATTTTTAAATATTTTTTTAAAAATCATTCAAGCTACTGGCTTCGTATATCTCCAACTTCAGATGGTTTAAACGTTGAATTTGCCGGTTCATTACCGTACGGCCGAGAGACGTTAATATTTACATACTAAAAGCCCCCATAACATCTTCAGGGCTGTCGACGACTAGAAAATATGTGGAAATAGCTCAAAAGTGGCAATCATGGGCAATCTATGACAAGTAGACCCCTGTGCGAGTTACTGGCATTTATCTACTGGCTTTCAAGCTACTGGATACCATAATATTTACATAATAAAAGCCCGCAAACGTTTCAGGGCTAACGACGGGAAGAAAATAATTATGTAGAAAAACCTCACAAGTAGGCAAGGAACATTCTACTTTTTTGGCATAAAAAGTATACCGTATGTTAATCCAGAGCTCAAACTACTACCATATCAAATTTCATCAAAACCCGTCATCAGTAGTTTTTGCGTGAAATAGTAATAAACATTCATTAATTCTCACAAACATTATATAACATACAATATGTTATAGTAGGATTAGTGGTCCTCTGTGCAAGTTACTGGCTCTATATACTGGAGTTCAAGCTACTAGCACCATACGTTACCGACTTTAGACCTTATAATATTTACATATTAAAAGCCTCCATACGCCTTCAGGGCTGTTGACAGGGAGAAAAGCGTGCATGGTAAAACAGCCATAAAATGGTGCAATTTAAATTTCAAGCAGTTTTTTTTTGTGTAGAAAATAGCGTATGGAGATAGCTCATAAAATATAAAAGCTGTATGGAATACGTTCATTATATTCCATTTAAATTTAAAGTGAAGCTTAATAGAATTTTATTACTTTTGCATGGAGAACATACACAAATATAGCTTATGAGTGGTCCATTGTGGACATTCTACTACAAATGTGAAAGTTTGGGAGGATGGATGGATGAATGTTCGTTACTCTTTCACTCGAGCGAGACCTACAGAACGGATTTCGATGAAATTTGGTATGGTCTCAGTTTAGGCTCTGGATTAAAACATACGCTACTTTTTATACTCGAAAAAGTACAGTATTCCCGTGGGATATTTGCGCGGGCGGAGAGCTAGTTATGTAACAAATTCTAGGCGAAGTTTAACAACACAATGTCGGGTTGTTATCTGTTCGATAGTCATGATTCTTAAGTGCGTACGCGCACTGGCAACAAAATTGTTTTTGTCGCATTTGCATCCCGATTATGCACTTTAGCGCACGCGAAATAGCGTTAGCTTTTCCGCAAAACACTATTGTTTGCCTGTACGGTCATGTTTTGCGGAAAAGTTGACTCTGTTTCGTATGCGCTAAAGTGCATAGTCGGAATGCGAATGGTGGAGGAAGGACACAATTGACTGCTTAACTGTAAAAGGTAGACGTAGATCTTTAAGGGGTTTGGCAAAAAATGTGGCTTTCAAGACTGGTCAGGACAATGCAGGCTGATCACCTGATGTCGGGTGGGCATGTAAAGAGTGCCCTGCGCCTGATCTCTTGCCAGTCGTGTCAGTCATCCGTCCCGCTGGGCTACGAGAGTAAAGGAGGAGACAGTGCTCCTGTGCACCGCGCACACACTTGGGCACTATAATGTAACTCCTGCGTAACCGGACTAGTTTTAAATATGAAAATAATAATATGGAAATCCCATAAGTTATCAATTCAAAAAATGTAACTATTTATAAAATTTTCTACCTTGTGCCACCCCTATCCTCAGACCAAATTAAACCATAACGCCATAGTTTCAGCGAGATTATCCCGCGGAACTCCAATCACACCCGCGCGTATAACTTTAATTAACGCGCTAAGAAAACGGGTTTAAGGCTCCACTACATTGGTGTCATTTGCAGGGAGTTGTGTTAATTATCAGGTCTAAATCACAGAACGGATTTCTATGAAAATTGGTACAAGAAAAAAGCTTAGTCCTTGGAAGTTGGGGCGACATCTTGATCAGATTTGTTTGTTTATTTGGATTGAAATTTGAATAGAAAAAAATGACAACATGTAAATGTTCTGAGAGATTGGCAAACGTGTAACAAAATTGTATCTATCAAACGCTCGGTAGTGTGTGTTACGAGTCTGAGGTAGTGTGTGTTACGAGTCTGAGGTAGTGTGTGTTACGAGTCTGAGGTAGTGTGTGTTACGAGTCTGAGGTAGTGTGTGTTACGAGTCTCAGGTAGTGTGTGTTACGAGTCTGAGGTAGTGTGTTACGAGTCTCAGGTAGTGTGTGTTACGAGCCTGAGGTAGTGTGTGTTACGAGTCTGAGGTAGTGTGTGTTACGAGTCTGAGGTAGTGTGTGTTACGAGTCTGAGGTAGTGTGTGTTACGAGTCTGAGGTAGTGTGTGTTACGAGTCTGAGGTAGTGTGTGTTACGAGTCTGAGGTAGTGTGTGTTACGAGTCTCAGGTAGTGTGTGTTACGAGTCTGATGTAGTGTGTGTTACGAGTCTGAGGTAGTGTGTGTTACGAGTCTGAGGTAGTGTGTGTTACGAGTCTGAGGTAGTGTGTGTTACGAGTCTGAGGTAGTGTGTGTTACGAGTCTGAGGTAGTGTGTGTTACGAGTCTGAGGTAGTGTGTGTTACGAGTCTGAGGTAGTGTGTGTTACGAGTCTGAGGTAGTGTGTGTTACGAGTCTGAGGTAGTGTGTGTTACGAGTCTGAGGTAGTGTGTGTTACGAGTCTGAGGTAGTGTGTGTTACGAGTCTGAGGTCTAGTGTGTGTGTGTTGTTATTATTAATTTTAAGTATTTCTAAGCATTATTCAAAAATATCAGCTTCCTGCACATCTTCGTCCACATATGCTTTAATTTTTATGACCAAATTTCATACCCCTATCGTTGCAAAATTCTCGCATAATTGTACTGAAGTTTTTTCTTCACGTATTAAAATAATAGTACGCATAACAGATAACGCTTTTGGTTATGTCTAATATACCTATTAACCCTTTCTCTGTATCTTATATACTTATTACCCGCCTTTCTAGTACCTAAAATACATTTTACCCCATATCTGTCTCATCTCTTCCCCTTAAACCCGTCTTGGAGACATCATTAAAGAGATAACCCCTAATGTACTTCCTTTCGCGATACGATGTTACACGTGAATACACGTTATCTGTTAAGTATCCACATATTATATAATACCATTAAATATTTAGGCTATAGGACTATATGATCCGGAATCCGGCGGGCCGGGCATTGAAAATAACTGAAAGCTCTGAAAATAGAACTCTGCGCTTATACAATAGAGATGAAAATCGAGCACACAAGTGTCGTCAAATGTCAATGTCATATAATATGACAGCTCGACACTCGACTTTCAACTCTATTGTATTAGCGCACAGTTCTATTTACAATGCTGTTTTTTTCCGTCGCGACCACTAACAACGCTCGTGGGAACATAGTCTTAGGGCCGTGTTCAACAACATTTTTAACCCCCGACGCAAAAAGAAAGGTGTTATAAGTTTGACATGTCTGTCTGTCTTTCCGTCTGTGGCATCGTAGCTCCCAAACGGATGGACGGTTCTAATTCATTTAACCGTTGCTAATCCCTAACCGCACAGCTCCTTTGTAGTTATTCTCAGTACAAACGTTCGTATAGCTACCGCAGTCCAACCACACGTATATTCCACGAACCGGCTGCAGTAATGGAGACGTCAACTATACGTCAGCGCTGTTCAAGTGTTCACGCCTCACCGACCAAGACTATCAGTCAACGTCGAGGCGTGCGGTGTCCACGTGGACACAGGCGTCGATTACACGCATTCGTTCTGCAGGAGTACGTTACTTACGTAGTAGGTACCGCAACACAAATGATGTACAGTAGCTGAACTCAGCCGTGTCCTTGAAATTGTTACCTACGATTGAGCGCGGCCGAGCGGAGCGCCAGGGCTGGTACGTCTACAGAAGGCGTTGATAGGGCGCAAGCGTCGCGACAATTCAGAGTAATCGAACACACGAGTGGCAAGTCAAATGTCAATGTCAAATCTGACAACTCGACACTCGTCGTTCCATTTTTAACTCTATTTGTAATTAGCGCAAAGTTCTATTTTCAACGCTCTGAATTTTAACGGGCCCGCCGGATTCCGGATCATATAGTCCCAGGCCCCAGGCTAAAGGTCAGCTCACACCGAAACGAGACGATAAGCGACACGGCGCTGCTGCATTTTCAAAATACGTCGGTCAACGTATGTCGAATGTAATGAAACGTGAATGTTCTCGTGTATTGAATAAAGTTCAATTTTGAATCACTATTTTAAAAATGCAGCAGCACCGCGTCGCTTATCGTCTCGTTTCGGTTAGAGCTGACGCTTAGGCTGGGACTATATGATCAGGAATCCGGCGGGTCCGGGAATATTCATAGCACATAAAGTAGAACTCTCGACTAATACAATAGAGTTGAAATGTGTTCTCGATACACGTGAGTGTCAAGTTGTCAGATTTGACGTTGAAATTTGACTTGATACTACTGTGTCCGATTTTCAGCTGTATTGTATAAGCGCTAAGTTCTATTTTCAGTGCGCTGAATTTTCTCCGGCCTTCCGGATTCCGGATCATATAGTCCCAGCTCCCGAGCTCTTCAATAGAGCGATCATCTCGGACCACTTCATCCCACACCGGATGGAACAATTGATCGAGACCGGGAATGCAGACGGGAAGTTTCGGCCAAGAGTCCCCCATTGCAGTAACTTGGGCAATATAAAACTTGATGATAGGTAGATCTTGCGAGTTGAAGACAGTCAGTTTCATGAGGTTTTTATTATGCTTGGACTATATCGTTAGGAATCCTTAAGGCCGGGAAAAATTCAGAGCAACTAAAGTGGTACTTCGTGTTTTTATAATAAAGTTGAAAATCGAATCATTTATGACATTGACATTTGACTCGACACTTGTGTGTTCGATTTTGAGCTCTATTGTACGATCGCAGAGTTCTATTTTCAATGCTCTAAATTTTCCTCCGCCTACCGGATTCCGGACTATAGTCCCAACCTTACAGCCGTTCAAGCCGGAGCATTGAAAACCACCAACTTTATAAAAATAATCAAGACGGAACCATACATTTTGCCGCGATAAAAAGTAGCCCATGTCCTTCCCCGTGGTCTACTCTATATCTTTGACAAATTTCATCAAAGTCGGTCCAGTAGTTTCGGAGCCTATTCAATGCAAACAAACATACAAAGAAAATAATCTTTCCTCTTTATAATATTGGTATAGATAATTTTTGGTCGGATCACTTACTACTAGGTAACACGTCAGCTAGTTCACAGTAAATCGCTCAGCGCACTCCAAACATTTCAACTGGCGTTTAAGCCGAAGCGTTTAAAGCCGCCAACTTTTCGGACAGCTTTCAGTTTTATTGTTCGGACTTCGGCACCTAGGGTTAGTAAGTGCGAGTTTTTTTTAATATTTCTGATGTGAAAAAGAAAATACTAAACGGGCGGAGCCGCAAGCAAAAGCTGATATAAAATAAACGCCTAGGTATAAGATATGAATCTTTTTGACTTCGATATTTGTCAATTGTTTCTTATCATTTCGATACTTTGAGCGCGCCGCGAGTAAGAATCCCGCGGGAACCGTTCATTTGGCCGCAGTAAAATAGCCTTTCCACGTGGATCTACTCTATGTCTGTGCCGATTTCATAAAAAGCGATCCATTAGTTTCGAAACAAATAAACAAATCATTCCTCTTTATTACATTAAAGTATAAAAAGGCTACAGTCAGGTACAATCATACTTATAAAGCCTTACTAACCAATCATTTACGAATAAGGCATTTTTTTTTGCAAAAGATATAAATTAAAAAAATCGGTGACAACCCTATCTGTTAGAAACACGTCCACATCGGCTTCGCATTCAATTTGTCCTCGTGAAATCGCGGAAAAGCGCCGATAGTTTCACGAGAGCTCTTCGCCTATTCATCATCATCATCACATCCCCGCTGTTTGAAGTATAGGTATTCAACAAATGACGAATTTAATCAACACACAGTTGACAACCCTATCCGCTACAAGCACATCGGTTTCGCATTCAATTTGGCCTATTTGGGCCCCGTGAAATCGCGGAAAAGAGCGCTTCGCGTGAGCTCCTTGCCTATACATCATCATCAACATTGCCAACTACCAACTAACTCAACCTGTTGTAGAGTAGAGGACTAAAATCGTCTATTTCTTCTATAATTGAAAAACGAAAATTACCGTTCAAATCCTAATATTATTCGTGGCATTTTTTCTAAATACTATTATAAATGTGAAAGTTTGTGAGGATGGATGGATTGATGTTTGTTACTCTTTCACGAAAAAAAAACTGAACGGATTTTCGGCCTGACCGAGCATAGTACCTCGCTCGGTCGGAGATCTCCCTATGGGTCTTTCTCTTATTCCCACAACGCCCATTTATACTTCACGCAAAATTTCTACTTTTTAAGCCCCCCCCCCCCCCCCCCCCCCCCCCTCCGTGTCACCACACGTTTAGTATGGTCACCCCCTCCCCCTTGCGATGTGATACGTGGATAGACCCTAATAGTAATAGGAAGTAGGATGTAGTTTATGAATTGTCAAAAATATGTGGCACTCACCACGGTGATCGGGTACGCTGGATTGATGATGGTGTACAGCAGTATATGGTTGGGGCGGGCGGGAAGCTCGCGTTTCCGCCTCGGCTCGCCAGACATGAAGTTGTTGCCGTTACTCTGTAAAAAAAAAAACATTTTAAAATATTCGTACGTGATTACCCTAAAAATATTGGTTTGTGACAGCCCTAGTAAAAAATCCTGTATGACAACGCTCGTGCTATATCTGGTAATGCAAAAACTGAAAATAACTTTCAGCTGTTAACATTTACCATAGACCACAGTACGAATGCGTTTTAATACAACGTTTGGGTTGCATAAATTGCCTATGGAGTATGGACGCTTCACACCGGGTCAATCTGAATTCTGGTCCCGTGCTAAGTATCCGAAGAACTTGTGTTACAGGCACCAGACAACGGGAAGTATATTTTATACTTTTATAGGTACTATACATATTGTATAATATACACACAAAACTTTTTGTTCCCTTGGCGGGATTCGGACCCGCGACCCCCGGCTTCAGCGCCAACCCGTTAACCACCGAGCCACAGAGGTCGTCGAATTGCATTATTCATCCATTAGGTACGCTAAAATTATGTTTTACAACAAAAATGTTTCATATATTTTAAACAGAAAAATTTAGGATTCATTAGATACTTCAGCAAAAAAGTTACACATAATTACTATTATTACCACCAAAAATTATTTTATATCGCTATCTATTTAAGACAGCCAATTTGATTTCAAAACACCAAAATTTCAAAAACAAACACCCCAATCAGTACAGTCGACACAACAAACGTTTTGTCCCGTCACACGCAGACGACGCTATTACAAATGTGCGACGAGAGAGAGAGAGAGCTCGTTACAAATAAAGAAGTTCTCAGCTGGTGTAGCGTCAGCAAAAAGTGTGTAAGTTTTAATATTTGAAATGACATAGAAATGGATCTTATATTATATTTTCAGTTGTTTCATGGCGACTACTTTTGCAGAAACCAAATAAATGAAAATTCTTAAAAAGATCAAGTCTCCAGTTCATTTAAGAGGAGCGAGTATGTATGTAAAGGGTTATTTATGTATGTAGACGTGGCGATACAGAAAGTCGCAATAAACAAAGGTCTGTAAGAAATGTAATGAAGAGGTTGTATCGGTACGAATACTACACCAGAAGGTCGGATTCTGCTAATTAAATACAGTCTCGAATCCCGACATGTTAAAACTGCAAAATGGTATTCTCATAAACGTCAAACCAACGTCAAACCCGTTTCGATTGGTCCAAAGTCCGAAAATCAGATAGTCATGTCATAGTGTTCGCGGACCCACTCCTCCGAAACGACTCGACCGATTCTTATGACTTTTTTTTTGCATATTCGGCAGGTCTGAGAAACAGTCGTAATCTATTTTTTCAACCCCTAAATGATAAGGGTGACCCACCCCTAAACATATATTTTTATTTTTTCGACAGTTTATCTTTATATGAGGCGGCATTAAAAAATACAACCTTAAATTTACACCCATCTACCACCATTTATTGCCGTTCATAGAAAAAACAGAACAACGTCTGACGGGACAGCTAGTAATTTAATAAAAGTAAAATGAAAGTGCAAGTTAATTACAAGAATCGGGGTTCTGGCGCGGCTGCCGACTCCCAGATGTCAATGCTCCAGTTGATGATCTAGCCGTTGAGAACAAACTTGATGGTGATAATGTTAGGAATGATACTACAGCTGCCGATAATGCTGATGACGAACCAAATCGAGCCCACGGGGACACCGCGTCATGTACACTAACCTAACCTAACCTAACGGGACGACGAGGCAGTGGATTGGCATTTGGCAGTTATTCCGGCACCGGGTACGCAATCTTTCTGTTGATAGATATTATTTTAGAGAGCTTTTTTATTAATGCAATGAAAATAATCAGTCAACTAGTTAAGCATATTGTTGTAACACTGCGGTGAAGATCAAGGGACCGACAGTAGACTAAATGAGGAGGCTTGTAATTACCGATATGCTTACCATATTTGTATTTGCTGCACTGTTACACGATTTTACAATCACAATTTAGGGCTTGGCTCTCGACTCGAGGGGTCGGTTGGAGGTCGTGGGTTCGGTTCCCGCGTTGAAATAACCAAAAATGTTGTTTCCAAGTTTGGTTAGGTTAATGTAGGCTGATCACCTGATTGTCTGACAAGAGAGATGATCCATGCGTCGGATGGGCATGTACAAAGTCGGCCCTGCGCCCGATCTCTCGCCAGTCGTGTCGGTCATCCGTCCCACTGGGCTTCGAGAGTAACAGAAGAGAGAGTACTCTTGTGTACTGTTCACACACTTGGGCACTATAAAATAACTCCTACGTAGCCGTCACCGAAATCGGTGTAGGGAGCTATTATAATTATTACACGAATATTTAATGGTTAATATTCTACCAATTATTACACACTAAGAACCGAAATAACACCAATTTATGTATGAAATATAAAAACAACAACGTCACTCCCCTACAATCCCGCCAAAACTCCTACCAGAATAGCGAATTATGAACTATTGCTGCTACACTTGACGACGATGATGGCCGTCAAGCCCACTACACACCGCGTCATGTAAACCTGAGTCACGTCGCACTTTTGGCAGTAAATCAATAATTTTCCGGCAGCGGCCGCAATTAAGCGGACGCATTTCATCAGATAAATCACACGGCAGAGCAGCTATGTGGCAGAGGAATGCGCGAAATAGCACCTCATTAGTACACCGTTAAGTGTTATCAGGGCGATGATCTGTGTGATAAGTTAACTTGAATTTGTATGGCATCGAATTAGTTACCATTTTTGCCGCTAGGAGCGTTGTTCCGCTGCCATACAAATTGTAGTTAACTTCTTCACGGCGAGCAGTGACAAAAACTCGCACACAGTCCACAGAAGCCCAATTTTCGTGATTATTAATACGTAGTCTAGTCCCCGTGTGAGCACATGCTGTCGCACTCACACACACACATCGAATAGAACACTAGAGCGATAGCATACTCTGACACTGGAACTAGACTGCAAATTGAACAGAACTGATTACGAGAATTGCTCCCCAAAATTCAGCAAAGATGCAAGCCCATAAAATTTTCTACCAATTCTGTTGTGATAATATGTGTTCGAACATTCACGTGAATGTGCATGCGGAAATTAAAGGAAAATATATAAATGTACGATTTACGAAATTTTGAACTACTTTCGTGATCAAATGTTTTAATGTCAAATCAAACTATTTAATCGTGACAACAAGGCTTATTATCTTCTATAGTGTTTAAATGAAATATCTTGTATTTCAGTAGAAATATTGAAACCGTGACTTTGCGGTCAAAGTCCATCAAAGCTTTAAGCATCACAGGAAAATTTCATCTAAATATTGCTATAGAAATGTGGCCAACAGATTTATACTTCCGCGAAGCTTTCACAAAATCAAAAAAAAATACTCGAGCGTAATGTTAAACAAAATGTCAAATATGATTACTTTTATCTAAGTCATATTAAAAATAGAAGACAGAAATTCAACTGTGAATTTCCAATTCTTAAATTATATTCAATACTGCCATATGCAGATGCCCTTTGACATGTGAAATTTGACAAACAAAATATTGAAAGTGTTTATTTATGGGCTGGAAAAGGTCGGACGTACTTTTAAGGACCAACATTTTACGCCTAATAATATTAGATCCTTACATATGAAATTGGCGTTTTGTCGTACTGGCCACTTTGATCTCAAATATATATCTTCTTTGGTTAGGAATTCCAATTTCAAATTTATACCGCTATTTACACGTGCATTTGTGTTTCGAAAACCGTAATTCATTCGTTTTTTCCTCTTTTGGTTTTTTCTTTGCGTCACTCTGTTTACAAAATGGAAAACTTGAAGTATCGTATTATTTTCGAGTACGAGTTCCACCGTGACACCAGTGCTGCAGAAACGGCTCGAAGGATTAATGATGTATATGGTGGCGGTGTCGCAAAAGAAAACACTGCGTTTTTGGTTCCAACGTTTTTGTTCTGCAAATTTCGACCTGCAGAACAAGATAATGAAGTATTGAAGGCTATTGTGGCTGCGGATCCATCACAAACCACGTCAGAGTTAGCTGCAGGCTGCGGTGTTAGTGATAAAACTGTTTTAATCCACTTGAAGCAAATTGGGAAGGTGATAAAGGATGAAAGGTGGGTACCTCATGAATTGAATGCAGCAAACGGAAAAACGCGCGTCGACTGCTGCATTACATTATTCAACTGGCACAATAATGAAGGGATTTTAAATCGAATCATTACATGTGATGAAAAGTGGATCCTGTACGATAATCGAAAACGCTCATCGCAATTGCTGAACCCTGGCGAACCAGCCAAAGCCTGCCCCAAGCGAAAATTGACTCAAAAAAAAGTTACTTGTGAGCGTTTCGTGGACTAGTGCCGGTGTCGTTCACTACAGCTTTCTTAAATCTGGCCAGACGATTACGGCAGATGTCTATTGCCAGCAACTGCAAATCATGATGAAAAGCTACACTGCTGCTTCAGGACAACTCTAGATGACACACTGCACAACAGACGGCTACCAAATTAGAGGAGCTTCAATTGTAATGTATAAGACACCCACCGTACTCCCCGGACCTTGCTCCAACAGATTACCATTTTTTTTTCGAAATTTGGATAACTTCTTGCAAGAGAAAAAATTCAACTCCGATGGGGCGGTCCAAAGCGCCTTCAAAGATTTTATTGATTCCTGTCCGAATGGTTTAAAAGTAAAGGAATCAATGAACTTCCTATGAGATGGCAAAAGTGCATAGATAGCAATGGTACATACTTTGATTAAATAAATATATTATGTTTAAAAAGAATCGACTTTATGTTCCTCCTTTACAAAACGCCAATGTCATATATAATTACCTAATAAATAAAAACTCCTTAAAATATCATATAGGGGAGTATATATTATAATTAGTTTATATTGTAGATAATGCGAAAGAAGATTATTTTCATTGGAAAACAAGCAGGCCGGTCACCTCATAGCAAGAGATAACGTTTGCCCTTGAACACCAGAAACAATACAAATGCATTGCCGTTCTTTAGAGCTGATGTTTTTGAATTGTCCAGAATACGATTAGCTTTCTGGAGTGAAACATCTTTAGGGCCTTGGAGAGTGAAACACTTGTTTTTTGTTTGTTTGCTATATTGCCGAGCCTTTTTAATTTACACCCTTAATATGAGATACCCCACAATGATAAACCCATAATGACGGTGAACTGTCTGCCTGCAGCTACGCTGTATCGTCATCATTACTGTCGGGGCTGCTTGTCAGACGTAGTAGACATAGACGAGTACCAGGATTGTCAGTAATGGGAAAAAATATTAATGTCGACCACAGACGAGGCGTAAAAGCCGGCTTCTCTTGTGAATATTACTTTAAATCTATTATTTAATATATATAATTTTTAAAATACGGAATTGGTTCGTCACATAAGTGTTAGCGCAATTTTTTGGGTCCATTGAGAGCAAAATATTGTTTAGTACCGTATTCAAAATAATATATATGTATATAGAATATTATATAATATACTTAAGGGAAGCCGGCTTGTATGCACGCGATATTGTCACCTCAAATATCCTGTGAGATGCACAATTTATCGCACATTTCCATTAAATACTTCGGCGAACGTTGGATATTGCCGTAGCCATATAATAGTAGATATTTTTTAATCAAATCATTAACACCTTTTAAAACCCCTTAAAAACTCAATTCCCCCTCTTCGAAGGGTGCGGTACCCTCACTCCGCAAATTACAACACATTTTCTCACACGGGTCGTCGGCGAGGCCGTAGCATCTCTCCGTAAGCCACACCAGAGCGCCAAAGCATTCTCCTTTCCACAGTAAACATGTATAAAAAACACCACTCAAGTCCAGATTGATCATCAACCCTAACTAAATACAAACTCCTGCGAATTTACGACACCAATTCCATCTATAAATTATAACTTAAGGTATTAATAAATATCATTTAATGCAATTTATTGGTGGGAGTAAGCGTGATGATGAAACTGTGAGGCATGAGCTCACCAAAATAATTTTTCGCGGCGCGATATGAGTTGGAACGTATATCTCGCTGTAATAAAGAGAGACAAACGAAGTCTACATGATATTATTTATCTATACTAATATAATATAGAGTAAAGATTTGTTTGTTTATTTGCATTGAATATAAACTGCTAGGCTGATTTTTATTAAATTTGGCACATATATATGGAGTAGACGACGGCGAAGGACATTTGTATTGCAGCTAAATGTACTTTGAAGACAAAGCGAAATGCCCTTATAATTATTTAACAATTATAGGGAATTATTCCTCGTAGGTACATACACATTCCTAGTAGATACACTTGCCTCGTAGATACACTTGCCTCGTAGATACACTTGCCTCGTAGATACACTTGCCTCGTAGATACACTTACCTCGTAGATATACACTTTTGAAAAAAGTTCGCCTTTATTCCTTAAATATCCCCTTTTAAAAAAACCAATGTAGCGTTTCCTAATAGATACACTTTTGGATACAGTTTGTGTTAGCAATAGTGTAATTAACAAATTCACTGCCGGTCGTGTCGGTAACGCACATAATTATGCGTCAAAACAAGAAATGTGTTAGTACAACGTAGAAATAAGATATTTACTTTAATTATTTAAGGAGATCATTTTTATTTACTTTTTTTTTAACTAACAGAAAAAAATGGGTCTTGCCTTAATCCAATTTGTTTTAATGTTACATTATTTTAAAAACTATTGGTATTTTATTTTCTTTTTAAATTCAAGTGACAAAACTTATCTTATCATTCCTATCGCTTTTCTGCTTTGCTGTACAATATGAAAAGGGATCTATCTATCTATAAGGAATAAAGGCGAACTTTTTTACAGTACACTTTTTTTTTAAAACATTAACTTCTAAGTATAAAGGCAAGAGGCTACGTAGCGGGGAGTTATTAGCAATCTCAACAAACACAATAAGACGCGCGGATTTATGAATATTCACCAGCACGGACCGACGAGACCTTGGCGTATGGTCCAAGCTGTGAGCAGAGCATTGCTGCTTATAATAGGGATGCCTATTTAATACCTTTATCTTATACTTTAAACGAGACAATTTTGTATATATATAATCGGTTTCTCGAAAACGGCTGCAAGTATTACCATAAAATTTAGTATGCAGGAGAGTTTTGGGGGACAAAAATCGATCTAGCTAGGTGTTATCCCTGGAAAATTGCGCATTTTTAACTAAATATGTTTTTACTTTCGTCTAATACATATACGGGCAACAACCAGCCCGCGGGCCGGATCCGGCCCGCTGTAAGATATGATCCGGCCCGCGAGACATTATGAAAAAAAACCCAATTAAAAAAATATTACATTAGGTACTTATACTCACGGGAGTGACAGTGAGGCGAAAAACATCAAAGGATTTGATAAAGAAAGATTATCAAATCCTTTGATGCTTTCCGCTTTCTTTGATAATCGCCGCCACTCGGCTTGCTCGATCAAATTCTTTGAGGTTTGCCGCCTCACGGGCGACACATCAAAAGATTTATTGCTTCTCAATTATTCTAAACTAGATTATTCCAGATTATTCCTTCATTTTGCCTATATAAGCGGGTGGATGGTCGAACGTTAGTTCAGTTCTATTTGAGTTACCGCGGTGATAACTTGGACAAGCGATATCCTAGCGAACTGCTCGAGCCGTCAACTTGCTTTGTGACTTTGTGTGCATCTTGAGTGGTTACTAACTATAGTTTGTTATTAAGTTTATTGAACGAAGAGTAAACAAAAATGATGTCTGGTGGAAAGAAACGTAAAGTGGAGACAGAGGGTCGCCAGTTTCAAGAAAAAAGGAACTGAAGAATTCTTTTTTATCTTGCACAATGGTAAGCCTATTTATTTGCTGTGTAATGAATCCATTTTAGTAATGAAATAATTCAATATAAAGAGGCATTACTCAACTAAGCATGCTACGCTGCACTCACTGACAGGACAAATAAGAACAGATAAAATCCAGAAACTTACCACAAATTTGGTAAAACAGCAACAAATGTTTCTTAAACAAAGAATACAACTTGATAATGTTATGAAAGCTAGTTTTATAGTTAGCTCGAAATTGTCAAAGGCATTAAAACCATTTGCCGAAGGAGGAATTTATCAAGGAGTGTATGTTAGAAGTTTGCGGTATTATGTGTCCTGAAAAGGAAAATTAATTTGAAAAAATTAGTTTGTCAAGACGAACTGTTGTTCGACGTATAGAAATGATGGCTAATGATATAAAAACAACATTGACTGACCGTATGGCTGATTTTTAATAATTTCTCATAGCATTTGACGAGAGCACCGATTTGTCTAACACAGCTCAACTGGTTATATTTATTCGAGGTGTTGATAAGGAGTTCACTGTTACTGAGGAATTGCTTGCTTTACAGCCGCTAAAAGGAATCACTACAGGAGAGGATATTTTTATTGAAGTTCAAAAGGTATTCACAAGTTTTGGCTTGCCATGGTCAAAATTAATTGGAGTATGCACCTATGGTCGGCTTACGTTTTTGGTTTCATCGGAATTTTGAACGAAAAAGCAAGAGAATTAAATGTGCAAAAAGATGATTTGATAGTCCTTGATTGCAATATTCACCAACATAACTTGTGTTCTAAGTACATTCGACTATGAATGTGGTAGTAAAAACCATCAACTTGATTCGATCCCGAGGGCTTAACCATCGTCAGTTCAAGGCGTTTTTGGATGAAATATCAGCTGTATATAACGACGTAACATATTATTGTGAAGTCAGATGGCTGAGCCAAAGAAAAATGTTGAAACGGTTTTACGAGCTTAGAAATGAGATAGCAGACTTGATGATGAAAATAAAAGATAAACCACTATCTGAATTAAGTGACCCAAAACGAATATGTGACTTAGCATTTCTGGTCGAGCTTACAGGCTATTTGAATGATTCAAATTTGAAACTTCAATAACAAGGACAGTTAGTAAATTATTTGTACAGCCATTTGAAACCGTTTCAGATCAAACTACGCTTGTGGGAGTCACAGATGCTGTCTGGTAACAGTTACCATTTCAACACGCTCTCTGCGTATGAAAATATTGCTTATGCTCAATTGCTCAATATGCTGAAGAACTCAAGTTATTGTCGGAACAATTTTCGAGCAGAATTAGCGACTTCAAAAACATGAAAGACTGTTTCAGTTTATTTGCTACTCCTACAAAATGTAATGTACAAAATGCTCCAATACACTTACAAATGGAGTTGATCGAGATTCAAGAAAACTCACTCCTAAAATCCAAATTTGAAGACGTAGAGTTGTGCGATTTCTACAAAAAATACCTAGAAAAAGACAATTTTCCGCAGCTTAGAAAATTCTCAAGAAGATCGATTTGTGCGTTTGGCAGTACTTATAAATGCGAACAGTTCTTTTCATTGATGAAAGTTAATAAATCAACACATCGTACAAGACTGGACTGACGATAATTTGGAAAATTCTTTACGTCTTTGTATCAGTGGAATTAATCCAAATATCGGATCGGATCGGATTAGTTTCCCAAATTCAAGCTCAAGTGTCAAATTAATTTTAGTGTATTTAACTTTCGTAGCTTGTAACAATTGCAAATTTAACGATGTAATTATATTTTAACCATTTTTTTAATTTCACTTTGTTATTTTAATAAATTGTACTATAATAACATTGTCGTATTATTTCATGTCTAATATCTATCGTAAAAAATATTATCACTACTTTAAAATGCACTAAGTACTTTTAAACGCGGCCCGCGAACGTATTTGCACGCTAAAGTTTGGCCCTCAACATGTCAAAGGTTGTCCTGTCCATACCTGGTCTAATATATCAGTAATTTCGACTCTTATTATGTCAGTCCGATTGGCAGTTTGGTTGCATGAGTATGTTTAATTTAAGCTTTGTTCGAAAATTCGGTATGTGGTGGGGGTACGAATCCCGGTCAGATAAATATTTTTGTGATTCATTTTATACTTTTTAATTTATCAGAACTCCGAGCAAAGCCCGGTTACCCAGGTACTTAAAGTTTTCATTATAAATTCGACTTTTCGACGTATTCATTCATAAATTCGACTTTTCGCAATTGATTCTTTATGGGTTGCAAGGTTCTACATCTTACGCCAATATATAATTTAAAGAATCTTGGAGTAAAAGTTGGGTTATATTCGGTAATGTACGGTTCCCTCGAGATTTTCTTTTGCGCGGACGTAGTCCCGGGCCACATGTAGTATAATATTGTATTTAAAATCCCCACACGCCGCATCCTATATTTTGAGCTCACCCCGATAACATCGGTAAGAAATTGTGTAGGGTGCTTCAATTTAGTTACGGGCCAACTTCTACACGAATTTAAATATAAAGCAGCACTTACAGTCAATGGGTAGGATTGATAGTTATTGGGGCACTGGGATTGGGTACATTTGTTGATTGAACACAATCTGCGTCTTCGAGGACATTGTTTGGAGATATCTGTGTCTTCGTTGGGTTTAATTTGGGATAAATCTTTTAAGGACGTGTTTGCAAAATGTGTTGTTTGACAGCGGCCGAGTGCGTTGAGTACTGACATTTCTTTAGGAACGTTTTGTGCAATAAATCCAGGCTGTGACGAAATAAAATAAGCCTTATTGTCACGCATAAGGATTCTGTACCTGGGTGACCGAGCTTTGCTCGGAGTTCTGATAAATGAAAAAATAAATAAAATGAATCACAAAAATATTTATCTGACCGGGATTCGAATCCACCACATTTCGAATTTTCTAACAAAGCAAAAATCATACATAGTCATGTAATTTTGTTACAATCGGACTGACATAATAAGAGTCAAAATTATAGATATATTGTTGCACAACGAGGGACAAAACGTGTATAGTTTAAAAATGTGCAGTTTTTCAGGGATAAGAGCTAGCTGGATAGGTTTTTTTCCTCCAAAACTTCCTGTATACTAAATTTCATGGAAATACTTGCAGCCGTTTCCGGGATTAAGATTATAATATATATACAAGATTATTAAAGTATATTAAGACAATTATATATATGGTTTGGAATAAAATCAACTACGGATATTTTGGGCATATAATCGCCGGCTTAAGTAGAAAGTTTTGGCAGAAACATAATTTAAAAATTTTGACAAAAAAATACTAAATAAAATTACATTACGTTCTTTACGGCGCCACGGAGGTCATTGATCTAACACAGCTGATAAAATTGACAATATTTAGGAAAAGACTCAGCCTTATCGATAATGACCTCAGCACCTTAGAGAGTGCAATGTAATTTTATTTAATATATAATATATTTTATTTGAAATTTTAAATTATTTTTCCGCCTAAATGTAAAGTACATAAGCAGTAAATAGGTCATATGCCCATTTTTTTTTTATAATTTTTAGGTCTTTTCGCTATCCTTGTGTATTTTTAAACAAAAACAAAAAAAAGCTACATATAATAAGGATAATGATTCTAAACACGACCACTTTTTGTAATATTGGATGAAGAGGCGCTGGAAAATTGTCTTTGCTATACTAAAATTCATATTCTTCTTTAAGTAAAAACTACTATTTACTTAATCTATATTTACACTAATATTATTAAAAGTAGCCCATGTCCTTCGCTGTGGCCCCACCGAAAAATATGAATTATTTTTCAGCATCTTTTCATCCAAAATTTACAAAAGTGTTTAGAATAATTACTCAGATATTACTATAGATCTGTGCAAAATTTCATCAAAATCGGTTCTGTACTTATGGAGCTTTTTCAATGCGACCAAACAAACTTTTCCTCTTTATAGTAACAGTATCCTTAAAAGCTTAAATGCAATAACCTTTAATTCAATCCCAATTAAAACTTCCACGAAATCGAAAAGAAGAATCGAAAAATAATTGTGGGCCTAGAATATAGATCCCCTTTCAGAGAAATTTTAAGGATCTCACTTTGCACTTAATTATAGCACAACCTGGATTAAAAAAGAAAACCCCACTATAAAGTATATTTCAAACGAGGCCAACAATAAACTTTTCTAGACGCTACCCCTTAAGCGGTACTATTTGAATTTCAAGCTCCGATTCAATTTCAACCCTATTCCCCATACCACTGGACACATATCAGACTACCTTATTTGATCATCGCAGACTCTGCGAATTTAAACTCAATTTGGACGTAACATAGTTCAAATTGGAGTGGGAGGATGTAATTTGTTTGGGATTATGGACCTTATTCTTTGGAGTTTATGTGACACAGAGTAACCGGCGCGCAGAGGTCTCGAGCGGCTTAATCCTGCCGACTGCGCCTTTTACACAAAGTATCAATTACCTGTCGCGAGTTGGGGTCATTACTCTTTACTGGCGACGAAATTATTAAGTCAAGACAAGAAGTTTATAACGGAAAAATTGTGTGACTACTGAAATATAACTTCGGCTTACTTTCTTAACGTTTTCAAATGAGAAAAAGCGTCGCTTTTAATGAAATGTCTTTGCATTTGGTTCGTTTGAAACAAGATGACGCAATTGTTTTAATGTGTATACATTTTTATTACTGTGGTCCCAGCCATGCTTCGGCACGAAGGACCAGCTCAACGGGAGAAATATCACGGCCTCACAGAACAACACTAGCGTTATGTCCATAAACTTCTTGTAAATCGACGTACTTGTAAATTAAGTTACTTTTACTGACAACCGATATCATCCAACACTTATGTTCCCCTAGTACTTTTCAACTACCCTCGCTAACAAGTGGGCAATCCATTGTCGGTGGAATAAGGCTAACTGCCCCGCAAATAGATCGGTAAATGCTAAACGATAAATCAACCACGAGCGCACTACATCATGTCGTCACATAATAAACTCCTAGTAGCTTATATATACGTTCCTAGTAGTTTATAGTTCATTTATACTTTTATTATTTGAAATAAACAAGAGCCGTTCCTACATGATTGGGTCAGTTCGACCGAAGAATCACGACCTTACAAAATACCAACACGAAATTTTTTCAAGGCAAATTCGCCAAGAACATTAGAGGATGTGGGGACTAGGGGCTCAGCAGACCGGCAACGCACTCGAAACTCCTCTGGTGTTGCGGGTGTCCAAGGACAGCGGTAATCGCTTGCGATCATCAGTTGGCTCGTTAAAGGTGAGACCGCACTAAGCGGCAGCGGAGCGACGCACGCGACACTTCCTTACTAATAATACCGCAATGGAGTGCCGCGACGCGTAGTGCGTTACATCTCAGACAATCTCATACAAACAATATTTGGCCGTGTCGTGTCGCGTAGTTACGTTGCCGCGTAGTTACGTCTAGTGCGGTCCCACATTTACGGGCTTATTACTAAGAAAATATTAACATTCTATCTACGGTTGACCGATTTTTGTAGCTTAATATTTGGAAATATTTTATATCATACATACTTTCTACCTCCCCAGAGAAAGGCCTCTACGTTATGGGTTAATTGGGCGGAACCGCACCTGATGGACGTCGGTTGATCAGATTATGTGCATAATGTTGACACAGACGGACGGAGTTTAATATTATTTGTATTATATTAATGTAGGATTGAAAACAAGGGTTATGTTTTAACATTATACGATTACTGCATAAGGAGATTCTGCCTTAATATTTCACGCTCCACCCAAGTACAATAACCGACCAGCGGTTTGGCTTTTAGGGGGGGGGGGGGGGGGAGAGAGAGAGAGTATCATCTTTCTACCGCTAACCGTATGGACGGTAAGCAGAAGACTTAAATCAAAAATCATTTGAGCAATCTCTCAATGTTTTTAAATGACCTATTTAATGATACCCCACACTATGGGGTAGACGCGAGAAAAAAAGTCATCCCCACTTACTTAAGTCATTCCCCATCCCCACCAAAAAAAAAAAAGATTATTTTATTTTTCCACTTTGTCGACGTACTAATTACACATATCTATGAAAATGTCATCTTTCGAGCACTAACCGTTTGGACGGAAAGCCGAAGACGGACGGAAGGACATGTCGAAACCACAAGGGATCCGAAACATTAACAGAACGGAACCCTAAAAACTGCATGTCGATCATTTATCACCTGTATACACACCCTTAACCCTTTATACATCTGAAAGCAGCCTGGCGAAGCAGATCTGACAAAATTGCCATGTAAAATGGCAAGTGTCCTCTTGCCATAGTACCTGAGTGTGTTATGTCCTACAACAGGTTACAAAGCAGTGGCGTGGGGTTCCTATAACTCCATTCCTATCGGCTTCACTTACCACTTACCTTTTGAAGACCCTCATCGAAATCTTAACTTATTACAGGCCAGGGTTTCCCTATGAAGGAGAACCAGCCTTCGCCACTGTTACAAAGTACAGGGTGCTACAAAGCAGTGGCGTGGGGTTCCTATAACTCCATTCCTATCGGCTTCACTTACCACTTACCTTTTGAAGACCCTCATCGAAATCTTAACTTATTACAGGCCAGGGTTTCCCTATGAAGGAGAACCAGCCTTCGCCACTGTTACAAAGTACAGGGTGCTACAAAGCAGTGGCGTGGGGTTTCTATAACTCCATTTTTATCGGCTTCACTTACCACTTATCTTTTGAAGACCTTCATCAAAATCTCTACTTATTACAGGCCGGGGCTTCCCTATGAAGGAGAACCAGCCTTTGCCACTGTTACAAAGTACAGGGTGCTACAAAGTAGAGTACCTTTTAGCGACTCGTATACAGCGTCCTTCATCCACTTCACTGCATATGAGCGTGACAGTGGCGCTTAAAATTTGGAGCGAAATTAAAAAAGCCCACGGAGGCAAATCGAACTACACAGGAAACCAACCTCAAACTATGCATATATAATATTTTATTCGAATTGATAATAATAATATCTATGAACGCTTTCACACCACGTCAATCTGGTTCCGTGGTAAGTTCTCGAAAAACTTGTGTTACGAGTACCAGACAACGGGAATATGGGTATTAAATGCTTTTATACGATACATATATTTAACTTTTTTATTATATTATTACATATTTAATACACATCCATGAAACAGCCATATATTTCCATCCGCGACCTTCGGCTTGAGCGCCGACGCGCTAACCACTGAGCCACAGAGGTCGTCGTCATCGATACAACAGTCTCTAAAATGCTCGTAACGCACTTTTAACAGCAATCTGATCTTCCAGCTGTTAGTTCCCAAGCCCACACACAATTACCACGCGAGGCGACACAAGTAGATGTGTAATATTCTACAGGAGGACAATTTACAGGGGGCACCGTTTAGCATCGTGAGGAGATACTTCCTTCATCCACTCCACCGCATGCGAGCGACGTAGTGGTGCCCAAACTTTTAACTATCTACTAAACTACTGTCAGATTTTTTTAGCACATATTTTTTTATCCGGGACAAAATTAATTTGCGACAAATTTTTGATATTTTTCTCAAGATCGAGCGACTTTTTGCATTTTTTATTAGTTTTAGGGCGCCCGAGCTCATATTTCAATTCGTTCCCAACATCCCACTGTGTGTGGGTTTTGTGTGCGTGGATACTGAGTACTTTTCAACCCTAGATCGCTCGATTTACGGGACACTCGTCCCGTCGGGACGTTTTAAATCATACCTGAAATACGGGACGTTCCGGGATATACGGGACGTCTGGCATCCTTACTTTTAACCCCCCTTACAAATAAACATTTTTGATTAGTAAGGGGGTTAGTTTGTTGCACATTAAAAAAAAATACGTTTAAGCATATTTTTATAGACATTATTCAATACCTCATAATATGGCAAATAATATATGAATCGAAAACCCTGCAAAATGTAAACATCAATTTGCGACACAATTTAGAGCACGACATATCCTTGAAATTTTGTCGAGTAGGTACATATCTATGTGAGCGGCTGTAAATAGTCACAGATGTTAGGCCAACTTACACGTTAAAGTTGTATTCAAAAAGGCATTTCGTAATTTTCTGCTAACTGTAAATAAACGAGGGAAAAATTATTCAAATCGAGAAAGTTTGAGAACCCCGGCTATCTCAGTGAGCCGCCCCAGATAGGATACATTGGGTAATCCAATGTGTTTTTATACGATACGATATTCTATTAACCCCCCGACGCAAAACGAGGCAAGTTATAAGTTTGGTATTATGAGTTTGTCCGTTAAAGGTCCGATTTAGACGAAGTTTTTTTTAAAGCTGACGCGATCGAGAATTCATCATCATCAGTCCGCTCACTGCTTAACAATTCCGAAACTACTTTAATTTTTTAATTTTGTTAATTTGATGGTTATAATATAATGGAGGAATGGCTCTGAGGAATTGTTCGGACTTATACCTGCTGTGACTTTTCGCCACAGTTCCACGCGACTTCCATCCTCATCGTCTTGAGGAGTGGCAGTCCTCCACCGTGCGCTTTACCCGGAGTTTTCTGCCGCGAACAGTAAAACTGTGGAATGAACTGTCGCCAGCAGTGTTTCCGGATTACTGCGACCTTCTAACCTTCAAGGAAAGAGCGTACTCCGTACTCCTTTCTAAAAGGCCAGCAACGAACTCGCGACTCCTCTGAAGTTGCGGTTGTCCATGGACGACGGTAATTGCTTTCCATCAGATTATCTGTCTGCACGTTTGTTATTTCATTACAAAAAAAAAACGCTAGGTTCTATTAAGTACAAGATGGTGACTGATGCAAATGAAGTCTACATATAAAAAGTTGAATTATAGTTTGTAGAATTCATTGGTCTCCTTCCCTCTCTTTATGTAATTGCGCCATAATTTGTAATGGACTATAGCAAAATTACGCCTCTATGAATAATACTATCGTATCCGGTCGAAGGACCAAAAAATGGCCGACATCGTATCGTCGCGTGCAAAAGCATCTAGCTTATCTGCTGGAATTTAGTACAGTGCGCGAGTGAAGCGTTAAAGCCAGAGCTAATAAACCCTTGTCGGATGGATAAAGGATACTCACACACACACATACAGACAAACATACATAAATACACGCACACATATACACAAAATGATTTTGAAACTAAGACTGAACCCACATGAACATTTTGCGTAAGCCTTCTGTACAACTAAGCCGATACTACTCGTCGGACACACACTATTTCTCAAGTCTTGCTGACCGTTACATGGCAAGTGCCCCATTGGGGCACTTAAGTAAAATATATTTTATGAGTAGACACGGCCTGTCCTTACATACACATACATAAGTATATCTATCACGTAATGCGATGCGATTAGATTTAGAGATTTGTATTCTCGCAACCAAATACCGACAATACGGTAAAATATTGTAAATACCTTATCGTAAAGTTTTTATTGTAAAATAAAAACTTTACGATAAGGTAGACAAATTCGAATATTCTCTTAGTTTTTTATACAAGTTTGAAGTGAGAGATATTACAATAATTTATTAAAATTGCGTCGAAATCGGCTTGCTGAAGACTCATAGCGCTTCTTTCACCAAATCTTGCTTGGGAAAATTGTGCAGTGGCGATATTTTGGCACCGGCCGCGGCCAGAAGTGTCAAATTCATTCATAAGTTCACAAAAGAATAGGAAAATCAAACTTCTATACACCTACCCGCCATCTGTGTACTGAGCCGTGCTTTAGATTATATAAGTTGTTGTGTAAGAAGTATAAGTAGCTTTCGATAGATGGCGATCGTGTCGCGACGCCTGTCGTGACGTGATGCGACCTTGAAATTTCACCGTCAACGCAGCTAAAGGAGTTTCACTTCAAAAATAGCCGTCAATACAGACAATCGAGGCGGAATACAAAACTCGTCGTGCTCCCATGCACACGGATGTCGGGACGGATTGTTACCCAATACGGAATACCCCATAGGCGCCGCGTGACATACGGCAGGGCTGCCTGTCGGGAGAAAATGGGCTTTATAAATTTATAAACCTGCGGATTCCCTTGCGCTATTTGACGGCCTGTGTGTCTCAGTGGTTAGTGCGGTGGCAATCAAGCCGGAGGACGCGGGTTCGAATCCCGCCAGGGAACAAAAAATATTGTGTTCCTGGGTTCACGGATATGTATATAATATATAATAAAAAAAAACTTTGGTATATGTATAGTATAAAATTATTAAATATACTTTCGTTTTCTGGTACCTGTAACACAAGTTCTTCGGATAGTTACCACGGGGCCAGATTGCTGTGGTGTGAAGCGTCCATAGATATTATTTAAAAAAAGTATATATAAACCTGAGCACCTGATAACGATGGATACGCCAGCAAACAAATACATCCATTTAGTGCAATCTACACATAACTCTCTCTCTCTCTCTCCCTCTCTCTCCCTTCTGAATCCTCCTATCCTGACATCAGGATTCCCTATCATCAAAAAGTACTATAATAATACTTATATCTATGGACGCTTTCACACCACGTCAATCTGGTCCTGTTGTAAGTTCTCATAGGACTTGTGTTACGAGTACCTACCAGAGAAGGTTAATATTTAATACTTTTATACTATACATGTACACAGTATATTTAATACACATCCATGACCCAGGAACACAGAAAACTTTTTGTTCCCTCGGCGGGATTCGAACCCGCGACCTCCGGCTCGTGCGCCGACGCGCTAACCACTGAGCCAAAGGGGTCAGCGCTATATATTCCCATCTTTACCAACCCTACAATACAATGTGTCTGATGTCACCTAACGAACACACGAGGGGTCGAACCTTCCGTCGCGTCAGCGGTGTGGGCGAGGGCAAATTATCACCTGCCTCCAATTCCAAAGCCGACGGTGCGAAAGAGATCACGGCCGTTTAGAAGATAAGGCTTAAGTACCTGATCATCAAGTGACACCCGGTTTCTGAAAAGCTAATCAAATAGCTGATGAACTAACACGTTGTCGAGTTAACTGGCTTGTTATATCAATTTGCGTTTCTGAAACGCTAATTAGTGAAAAATAGACTAATCATTGATCATCTTGACAGGACACATTTACGCCTCAAATAGCTTTCCAGGAACCGAAAACAGCGTTTGACATGTGGTTTGACCATGGGTTCGACATTAATTTTGTTAACTAACACGTTGATCAAATCAAACGACTGATCAAGCTTTTTGCAACTCAATTTACACATATCAAGAAATTTGACCGCTGATAAGTTAATATTGGCGTTGGTTAGCCTTTCAGAAACTGGGGGTTAGTATCACAAAAATACTTATCTGACCGGTTTGTTTGTTTGTTGTATGTAGAATTTTCGAACAAACCAAAAATTCTACATACGCATACCAAACTACCTATCAGACTGACATAACAGAGTCGAAATTATTGATATATTGTTGCACGACGAAAGACAAAAAATATCGTCGATTAAATAGCTAAAAGTGTCAAAAATTTTGGAATATCACATTTTTCTATTCAATCGACGATATATCGCTTTACAAATACGCATAGTCCCAAATTTTCGTATTTTAAGAAAATACATATATAGCTTAAAAATGCGCAGTTTCCCAGGGACAAGACCTGGCTAGATCGATTTTTTCCCCCAGAACTCCCTGCATTCTTAATTTCATGGTAATACTTGCAGCCGTTTTCGAGTAACCTCTTTATATATATACAAGATTGTCTCGTTTAAAGTATAATATTTAGTGAGATACTTTCGCCCAATCTCAGATTCCTCCAAACTTGATCTAAAATTCCTTATATATCTACCCTAAAACACATGATTCCTATCCGTACAACTCGTGTCAGTAACGAACACACGAAGGGCCGCACTGCGTTCTGTCGCGCCAGCGACGTAGATGAGGGGAAATTGTCTCCCACCTGTCTCCAAATTTTGTCGACAAATGCGACGAAGCAAAAGAGATCATGTTGAAAGAAATGGCTAAATTTAGAAGAGGCAGTATATTTTATTAATATGATTTGTTATAATAGAGGCTATTATGTAAATCATACATTAAACAGTGATCGAAAGTTTCTAATACATTTTGGGGCAGGATGGAAGAGAGGACTATGGACTAGCCATATAAAAATATATTTTCTCGACACAAAAATAATACCGTAGTTTGTACCGTTATCTGAATAACTGTAACTTTTTATAAAAACTACAACGCGAAGTAAATTATATGGCCTATATTACCCGGGCCATTATTATGAATCTATTGACACCTGATTCATTACAATCGGATCGGTATTTTAGGCGCTACGGTGGGACATACATATACTGCAAAATCATCCCCCTTCCTTTTGGCTTCGCGATAGTCGATTGTGAAATTATAAGCTACCATATTTTTTATCATACTTCATGAATGGGTCTAAATCTAAATAATTCTCACAGCGTCGCAGAAATTTGCTGCTCCTGATTGTCTGTCACTTATTAATACAAATTACTCCAAGTCCTTTATATGTATTAAACCTGATACCCTGATGATCATCTTCAAAAATCCTCTTACCTGAAACAATACAATATAGATTAATGAAGTGTTCAAAATCGGGAGAGTGTCGCATTAACAGATTATTATCTGATGCGGAAGCAAAATTAATTGGCATTGATGCTTTTATCCCGGAATTAAAGTCATCATCACCATCATCTTTTCATGGATCAGCATCACTTTGAAGTGATTCTTAACCCTCTGCAGACTGCAACTGACGTTGGAGTCCCGCAGACACCGCAAAAGCATAAAATACGGCATATCATGTAAAATTTTCATGCGTCTTATTCTTCTTTTGGCATAGCCTCCCATAGTAATAGGAGTTGCCAACGTCAGAGTGATGGTGCAGATGATGTGACAACTCATGTGTCAGACGCTAGAATACAATCCGACGATTGAATTTAAGATTATTTTGATTTTGATAGATGACCATAGCATATGTACATAAATTATTCTCTCACGTGGTTTATACTTCACTTCACTTCTTACTGTTGGTTATAACATAGGTTTTCAAGGTGGTATTGGGGTTTTGAGTAGCTAAAGTTATTCTAATATAATGTATTTTTAAATATATAATCTAACGGGGACATATTTATATAACATTTTCTACTAATAGTTTATACACCCCACCAATAAACTGTATGTCCGTTTCAGTTCGCATCACTCTACAACTCTTCGCCCGTCGCGGCCCGCGAATTATTGCCTCGCTAAATAACTAGTGTGTGCGCTGGTTTATTTATAGTATGAAATTAACGCGTGGGGCACACAGAGGGGAAATGCCGTTAAACGTAAGCATACATAGAAGGTCGATTCCGCTAATTATCTAAATCCAGTTTGCAATAATACAGTTACGATTCAGTCCCGAAATGTTAAAACTGCAAAATGGTATTCTCATTCACGTCAGATTAACGTCAAACCTATTTTGATTGGTCCAAGCTCCATAAATCATTTATGATATCAAGGCGATTCATTTATAATTCAATGAAAGTAAAATTTAAGTGTAATTGGGGTAAAGATTAAAAATTCTTTGAAAAAAAAACAGATGGAAAGAAATAAGTAACGCCATTTAAAATTAACAATTACAGGCTTTTCCTCTAATGTGGCCCTAGATTTACCTGCTAAAACTATAACAGTTTGTTATTATGTCTATAAAGATGAAAAGGGCTCCGTGGCCTGGTGGGTAGACCGTTTGATTCGCACTCGAGAGAGTGCAAGTTCGATTCCCAGGTTGGGGCGTGTACGAATGAGACTTTTCAGATCTCACGTACATTATGTGGACGCTCTACCGGTGAAGGTAAACATCGTGAGGCAACCCGCTCACGGTTGGCCCCAGACGTATTGACCAGTCATTCCTCTGGACTAGGCTGACTGTGTTGTGAGAATGCCGTGTGTGCTTGGGCAACCATACGACATTTAAAGCCAGGTCTGTCCCAGGCACTACAGTATTTCAAGAGTGGCTACTTCGCTCGGAGAATATAATATTCGCTGTATAAATCATCCAATAACGGATGAAAAGGCCTAAGTTTTATATAAAGATGAATTGAATTTTTTCCACGCAAAAAAATATTTTAATGAAGCAAATAGCTTCATAGCCACCATTTAAAAAAAATGTAAGGTTTCGCGACATCACGGGATCACGCGAAACGTATATCAAAGTTTTTACCCAGTCAAAGATTATTTTCGTGATAGTATTCCTAGATTTATATTCGACGACCTCTGTGGCTTAGTGGTTCAGCGCGTTGGTGCTCAAGCCGGGGCTCGTGGGTTCGAATCCCGCCGAAGGAGCAAAAAGTTTGTCTGTGTTCCTGGGTCATGGATGTGTATTAAATATACGTAGTATATAGTACCTATAAAAGTATTAATATACTTCCCGTTTTCTGGTACCTGTACCTGTAACACAAGTTCTTCGGATACTTAGCTCGGGGCCATGTTGACGTGGTGTGTGAATCGTAGATACATAGATATTATTATATTATATCTGCTTGCTATTTGTCCTTGATTATCTCCTCGACTAGGCAAATCCTGATTTCCTCCTCGACTATTATCCCAGCCACTTAGGATCGCTGACACAGCTTGTAAAAAGCTTTAATTATGCAAATTTTTCACTAGAGAGAAAATTTACGATCTTTTCTTGAGATATTGGGAAAGTCTTAGAACAAAAATAGACATTAAAGGAGTGTGATCAGTATTAGATTCACGTCCAAAAAAAAAAAAACTTTTGATCTTAAATTTTGACCAGATTATCCTATAAAATACTTTAATTCTATTAATGACGTCGATACTGCGCAGTGGGCACGTGACCATCAAAGCCGGCGCGTTGTACGCCAGTGTGAGGGTGTCCATGCGTAGTGCGAGTTGTCAGGAAATTTTTACATGTTATTTTTCTTTAAGTCTAAATGTTTAGTTATTCTGAATAC
Source organism: Phengaris alcon alcon (assembly GCA_037179445.1). Classification (NCBI taxonomy): domain Eukaryota; kingdom Metazoa; phylum Arthropoda; class Insecta; order Lepidoptera; family Lycaenidae; genus Phengaris; species Phengaris alcon. Next base: position 1,824,088 of record JAYRCH010000034.1, read on the forward strand.
TGTTATAACTGATTATGTAATAATGTACCTTACTTTGGGTTCAATATTTCATTCCGATAAAAATACAACCTGTATATGTCGGCACATAAAATATGATTAGATATCCTTGTACGCGCGCGCGAATCGTACATTTTTTTATAGAAATAGGAGGCAAACGAGCCAACGGATAGACTGATGGAAAACAATTACCGTCGTCCATGGACAACCGTAACACCAGAGAGGTCACAAGTGCGCGGTCACAGAAGCGCCTGAAGATAGAGCTTTTACAAACGTTCATTTTAATAATTCTCCATAGGGTCAGCTCATACCGAGCGGTCACGCGGCGCGCACTTTTTAAGATAGCGATTCAAAATTGAACTTTATTCACTACACAAGAAGATACACGTTTCATAGCGAGAGTTCTAATTTCGAAAGCGGTGCAGCGCGGTGCCGCTCATGCAATGTAACGTGTACCTTCTTGTGTATTGAATAAAGTTCAATTTTGAATCGCTATCTTATAAATGCCGCGTCGCGTCTCGGTGTAAGCTCTCTCTTCTATTTTAACACTTTTTGCAAACCTAGCATAAACCATATTACCTACACGATCAAACAATATAAAACTTTCAAGAACAATACGTTCAAATAAAACAGTGATATTATCCATCCCTATCTTAGGCTTGCGATTAGCTGAATAAGAACATTCTATCCGTCTTTATCTTCAGGATGTGGTTAGCTGAGTGAGAACGACGGTCTCCAACGCTGAATAGTGCGGTCCAATCGGCCAGTAATTGAGCATTTGTTTGACTTCATGTCACATACCACTAATTTTCACTTTTGTCTTGCTGGGACTATATGATCCGGAATCCGTCCGGCGGGCCCGGAAAAATTCGGAGCACTGAAAATAGAGCTCTGCGCCAGTACAATAGAGCTGAAAATCAAAGGGTCGAGTGTAGAGCTTTCATATGTGACATTGACATTTGACTCGTCACTTGTGTCTTCGATTTTCAGCTCTATTGTAATAGCGCATAGTTCCATTTTCAGTGCTCTAAATTTTCCCCGGCCTTACGGACTCCGGACAATATAGTTTCTGTGCCTGCCTTATGTAGACGAGAAGGAGTATTTGTTAAGATAATCTTGTCATAATTGACGCTAAATAGAAAACCGGCCAGTGCAGTCTTTTTGTTGTTATGGCGGCACCAAAAATACATAGTCTGTAAAAATTCAACTGTCCAACTTTCACGGTTCATGAGATACAGCCTGGTGACAGACGGACAGACAGACGGACGGACAGCGGAGTCTTAGTTACAGGGTCTCCCGTTTCACCCTTTGCGTACGGAAGCCTAATATAATAATTTTGTCACAATAGACGCTAAATAGAAAAGTGAGAAATTGCCTCTCAAGTTTCAATCATTATTTTTTACGTGGGAAGGGTTCCTAAAGTTTAAGGGTCAGCTCACACCGAGCGGCGTCGCACTGCGCAGCGCGGTACAGCTCGAAATCCGAACTCTCGCAATGAAACGTGTATCTTCTTGTCTAGTGAATGCCGCGTCGCGACTCGGTGTCAATTGACGCTTACGAAAATGGAGAGACACTCTCAAAATGTTATCGTTACACGAGTGTCTAAATAGTAAATACCTAACAAGTCTTGCAAAGAAAACTATTACCAGTTGACATTAAATAATTACACTCGTTGTGTGCACTAAGCTACATATAATTGGGTGTGTACACTATCACTCCGTTTTACAAAATTTAGTGTAATTAAACGTGGCGCGTTTTGCCGAAACTGATGTCGCCATACACACAATATTAAAATGCACCCGTCACCAACTAATCAACATACATACCTACAGCTCAAGCGGCACAACGGATTGCTCTAAAATTTAGCAAGTTGATAGATCATCATACTTCCTACTAATATTATAAATGTGAGAGTTTGTGAGGATGGATGGATGGATGTTTGTTACTCATTCACAAATTTGGTATGGTAGTAGTTGGTAAATTTGGTAAAGTAGCCCATGTTTTAATCCCGAGCCTATAGGCTCGGGATTAAAACATGGGCTACTTTTTATCCCGAAAAAGTACAGTATTCCCGTGGGACACCCGATACTATATTTCCGCGACGCGACGACGCAGCGCATCGTGTGCATTGGCGCGGGTCCAACGATGCCATGTCACACGACATCTATGTAAAACGACGCAGCGTCGACGCAGCGAAAACGCAACGGAACGCCTCGCTGTAAAGGAGCGTGCACACGTTCTCGCGGAATGTAATAACGCGCGACAGCTCGCTCGGTTATCTCCATTGCGACTCGAGTGGAAAAATAACATCAGAAGGGCAGACAACACGACACGAAGATATTTCAAGTTGTTCGTATATGGAGGACATCTATAAACAACGTTCGGTGTAAAATTTTATTATGAAAATTGTACTGGATCATGTGTGCTAACTTTCAGTGGCGTGGGGTTCCTATAAAGACTACATTATAAGATTCCTATCGGCTTCACTCACCACTTGACCTTTTGAAGACCCTCATCCAAATCCCTACCCATAAATACAGGCTAGGGCTTCCCTATGAAGGAGAACAAGCCATCACCAGTGCTACCTTTGTGATTATATTTTTTATCAAAAGCAGTTTGTTTTTCTTCATCAATACAATGTTCATAAAGATCATAAGTGTCATCATAATATTATGATTACACACGATAACATAACGTTTCCAAAAATCAATTATCGATACATGGGGCACGTGATCCACTGCATAAGTAAAGACGTTTAGGCAAAAAGAAATGTTGTCATCATAATAATTATCGTCACTAAAAAAATCATCTCGTGTACATATGTGACTCTCCCCTAAACGTAAACTCATCCATACAAAGAACTATATTTACGGATACAACAATTCGACAGTTACTTATCTGCCCATACGCCTATGTATATGCCTCGACACAAACATTAGGTGATATGCCCAAAATGTCGGTCGGTAATTGATTTTCGGGGACGTTATACAAGGTTCGGTAAAATCAATTACGAATATTTTGGGCATAATTATGATCTACCGCTTATGTCACGACGTTTAGACAGAAAAGTATTTGAAATTTCGAGAAAAGAATTACAGGTACTAAATAAAAATTACATTACGCTCTTTACGGCGCTGTTATGGTCAATGACATTACATTCTGATTGTATTGATATCATTGGAAATCTTTGCTTGCCCTTTAAATCAGCTGTTCATGTGAGTTTAATGACATCAACGCCTTAGAGATCGCAGTGTAAACATTTAATTTTTTTTCTGCCTAAACATCTTTATACAAGGAGTAGATCATAATTATGCCCAAAATATCTGTAATTGATTTCGAACAACCTTATACTAGGTGTTTTTTGAGTCAGTGGCCAAACATTCAGGAGTGAATATACTCTTGAATATTAAGAACTTTTACTATGGGATCAACTTTCCTAATTGAAAAAAAAATCTGCTGTTTTCAACAAAAGTGATGTGGCATAGATAACACTGACTGAAAAACACCCGGTATATTATATAAGTTGGAATCGCTTTTAGTTGCTTTATCAGCAAAAGAATGAAAGTTGTACTATGTGAATCGTCTGGAGGTTAAGAGAATTTAACAGCAGATTTAAGGTTTGATTTTATCGGCAAAACATGGCCTCCCCGGAGATACGAGCAATTGAATATTTTATGTTTTGGTTGCCACATTACGTTGAATAAAACTAAATAAATAACTTTATTTATGACATACATACATCAAAAGGGTCTGATTTTATTCCTAATAAGACGTTGCCCGCGACTTAGTGCGCGCAAAAGGAAAACCCACGGGAACCGTACATTTTACCGTAGGCTGTGTCCATCCCCGCGGTCTACTCTATATATGTGACAAATTTCATCAAAATCGGTCCAGTAGTTTCGAAGTCTATTCAATGCAAACAAACAAACAACTCTTTCCCCTTTGTTTTATTAGTACGAGTATATAGATAATAATTTCTACATTACCGCGCGACTTGTGACCCATTGTGAAATCTCCCTGACATAAGGCGGCGTGCACACTAATGTCACTAATCCGCATGCCGCCTTATGACGTCACAACTCACAGCGCGCAGCGTGAAGGAATTTAATATCAGGGCACAATGTTATACTATACTTGTATGAGTCACGTCTTAGGGCCGAATTGTTTCAGTATTGCATGAGATTTTTCCGATCCGGTGAAATGAGGGCGGATGGAATTCGAGTTATTGCTATTAGCCTATGGGTTGCACCGCTTGCACGGTAGGTACACCATCATTTATAGATATTTTTTTTATATTTTATTTCTTTTTAGTCATCTTCGGAAGTCCTCCTGGGGCTGATGATGATGAAATGTTTTAAAGATATTTTATTCCCTTTTTTTAAAAAAAAAAAATGGGGTATGACTTAGTGGCGGATCCTGAATCGCGCTATCGAAGTTTTCACAGTTCGGCGCTATAATATGTATGGAGATTGTAGAACATCTGAAATGCTGCGCCTATAGTATGTAGAACATCTGAAATGCTTACAAGTGGGCTTCGGCCTGACCGGGCATACCACCTCGCTCGGTCGGAGATATCCCTTTGAGGAGAGAGGAGGGGGCTTCTACTATTCCCACAACATATATATCCAGAAGTAAATTATATCTTAATTAATTGTTGTATTGTAAAATTAAGCATAATATTATTTTTTTCGAAATTTTTAATTCTTTTTCTGCCTAAACGTCCTTTGTCTGGACATAAGCAGGAGATCATCATCATATGCCCAAAATATCCGTCATTCATTTTGAATAACCCTATACATTACTAGCTTCTTCCCGCGGCTCCGCCCGCGTTTAGAATTGGGTATCCCACGGGAGTGCTGTACTTTTTCGGGATAAAAAGTAGCATATGTTTTAATCCGGAGCCTAAACTACTACCGTACCAAATTTCATCGAAATCTGTTCAGTAGTTTTTGAATAATAGAGTAACAAACATCCATCCATCCATTCTCACAAACTATCACATTTACAACAGTAGTATGACATACTCGTTGGACCTTATCTCTGTTATCTGTATCAGCACACTTTCATCATCACAGCGTTCACAATACTGAAAATGTATTCCGTTTCGGACGAGTCGCTGCGAAAATACGCTATTGAATGTTTGGTCGGACACCATCATCATCACCACTAAATTTATGGGCATTTTGGAATTTCGTCTCCTTGACCTTTTATGGAATAAAACAAAGTAACACCCCTGTCATTCATTCGTTTGGGAGCTACGATGACACACACACACACACACATAGACAGATAAACTTTTAATACCCGTCTGTTTTCGTCGGGGGTAAATGCGGCTGGCATACGAGCAGACAGTTAGCCTGTTTGTGTCATTTCATCAATCATTCTACAATTTGATCAATTGAGCTAAACTAGACGTAAAACACTAGAATAGTTTTCTAAAATGGGTAAACACGTGTATATGCAAACACGTGAAATGTTTATGGAAACGCCGGAACACCGCGACCGGATCGAAACTGCACTGTGGCGATATCGCATTACAACCCGATTACTAACATTCTTAGAAGCGAATCGATATACCGGGGCAAGAATAATAATATAACATATGGTAGCTTTCGCGCCACGTCGATCTGGCACCGTGCTGAATTCTCGAAGAACAATTATTGTGTTACGGGTGTCAGACAACGGAGTTATATTTAATAGTTTTATACTATGCATATATTTCAAGATTTTTACCCGACTACGGCGAAGCATGATCTTGGCAGTCTATGTATGTAGAACTTATGCGAATTTAATAAATGATGTGTCAATTGGACTCGTAATAATAGCTTTCTGTAAGTTACAAAAATATTATGTTACAAAAAACGTTTTCGTCTGTTCGTCTGTTCGATGTTAGACAACATGCTGATAAACAATCAAGAACCCATTTTCGTTTATCTTAAAAAATAACGAAGATACAAAACAATTTAAATTTACAATAAGGGAGCAATATATCGGCCTTTGACGTCACGAGTAACTCCCGCCGCTTGTGACGTAACAAATCGTTTTGCGGGAACGAGATGGGCAATAATTTTTATTTGCTTATAATTTTTAATCGCGTCAATCTAAATTACCTAGTTATTTTATATTTATGTATCTTTTTATCGACAAGTTTTAAAACTTAATTTGTAAAAATGTGATATTCCACACTAGGCAACATCCCTATCCTGGTACATTTCGCGCCGGTCTGCAGCGATGTTGCCGTGGCGAGAAAAATCGACAGTGTGGTCAGACAGTGACACAGACTAAAGACTAATAGATAAACAGCTACATAGTTAGCTTTTTATTGCACCACTACAAGCATACGGTGTGTCCACGTCTGTGTAGAAAAATTGTCGGCCGTTGAAGGGGACGTCAAATTTTTTAAATTTGGTACGATTTGGCTCGTTCTATGAAAGCTGTTTCTCTGTACGTAAGTATATAATATTCTCCTATGTGGTCCCGACATGGACATAATTACGGGCCCTCACAATCTTCGATGGCCTACGCCCTACGCATATTATCAGGGATTGAAAATAATAAATTGAATCGTATTTACAAGGGGTACCAACTATCATTTCTTTCTTCAATCGATATGTTACAGCAAGAACGGGTCGAGATAATTGTGATTTGGCACCAGCACAATACCAATTTCGATGGGAGCCAATATGGTAATTCGAAAATCTTTGCTGATACGGGTGAATACTAAAACTCGTAAATAAAATTATGTCATAAAAATGATCCAATTTCGGTTGCTTGTAAAGAAACGATGTTAATACTATTGCAAATGTAAATTTATAATAAGACTAGAAGCACAGATTCATGAGAAGGAACAGATAAGCAGCTTTCGATTGGATTGCACTCCTACAAGCATACGGTGCATGTGTGCGTGTGCACGAAACACTCCTGTCGCGTACGCGGCAATAGTGGAAAGATCCGGTTAAGATCGTGCCCGTGTCCCTTAGAAGAGACATCGAAATTTTCAAATTCAAGTCGTCCCTTCGACGGGGTTGGATTTTTTTGTAATGTGACATTGAGAATTGTGATGTGTTGTTGGTTGTCATGACGACAAATAACAAATTTTTGATATCATAGTCGTGTCTAATGAATGAAATGACACACTTTATAATATTAAAATATTAAATACTTAGAAATAATATTATACAAAATAGTTCACATGTATTTGTACTAGGGATGTGTATGAAAAAATAATAGAATAACTAAAAACGTATCTTATTCTTATTTTAGCTAACCTAAGGATAATAATAGGTACCTAAGTATATATTTAATTTTCTAGTAGGCGTCTTGCTTTATTATGAGAACGTCGATGGACTAGTGAGTCACACGCGCGATCGCGCAGGTTCGATGCCGGGTTGCGGTGTGCACCAATAAGACTCTCGATAACCGTATATTGACGCTAGACGCTCCACCCCCACATGCGACAACCCTCACCAAATTTGGATCGTTCTATGAAAGCTGCTCCTCTGTACGTAGATATATGTTTTCACTATGTGTTACAAGTACGATAAAAATACGCCAAGCACATGGGCACAGAGCTCAGTATTTTCTAGATCAATTCAAGAAATCGATGACGTCATGGCAATTCAAGACCCCCTAACGATATTGACTGTAAAATTTAATGTCCTCACTAACGCACACCTAATTGATTATAGTGAAGTGCGATTATGAACTTAATCTACTGCATTTAGTGTTCAAAATTCCTTGTTCTGTGCATACGCCTAGTAGATTAAGTTTTGATACGAGAACGAACTTAATCCATTGTATATAAGGTAAGAATTTCCGTGTCCAGTGCATATGGCTAATATATTAAGTTTTGATGCTACTATGGACTAAATTCCTCATGCATAAGGTTCAAATTCCCTTGACCAGTGCATATCAGATTAAATCGTCATGCGATTATGGACTTAATGCGCTGCGTTTATGGTTAAAAATTCCTTAACGGGGAGCTTCATAGTAATATTAGGGCTCATTCCGCAGGTGTCCTAATGAAGCTTTAAATGTTTAATGGCGAAGCTGAAGCCATACATCTAGGAAACTACTAGACATGGGCATATTACTACCATAGGTAGCGCTACAGAGGGGTTATATTAAATTCCAGTGGTTCTGTAAATTTCCACGATTACAAACTAGCTTTTGCCCGCGGCTCCGCCCGCGTAAATACAGTATCCCTCGGGAACACTGTACTTTTTCAGGATAAAAGTAGCCCATGTTTTAATCCAGAGCCTAAACTACTACCATACCAAATTTTATCGAAATCCGTTCAGTGGTTTCTGCGTAAAAGAGTGGCAAACATCAATCCACCCATCCTCACAAACTTTCACATTTATAATATTAGTAGGATATGACGTGGGCATCCACTGAGGAATGATTTTTCTAAATTCAAGCTCCAAAAAAAGGGGGGAAAATACGTAATAAAAGTTTGTATCAAGCTTTTTATTCCTTGGACATATTTGCATGATGTTTCGTATGAATCAATCAGCAAGGGAAAAATAATGAGTTACGTATTTCAGCGCTATCTAAAATTCAGCCCCCAGGTGGGTAAAAATAGGGGATGAAAGTTTAAAACCTAATTTTACGCGGGCAAAGCCGCGGGGAATTAATGCTATAATATTTCTTAGTTATTCTTAGTATATTAGTTCTTCATATAATTCACAGAACTTTATTTCACATTGAAATTGATTGTGTTATTATTTCCCGAGTGTTATGCGAACTAATTGTGAGGTACGATCCAACTGCTAAAGATTCATTTTCCCCGACTTTACATTTCATAGGTAGATTCTATTCGTCTCACTACCCTCTCTTCAAGTCAACGTACTATCGTACACAATGATTTAGCGACAACATCGTGTGCACTATGAACATACTATGTATCTAGACTTCGTTTGTCCCGCTCTTTATGTCAACACGCCATATCATAATCTGTCGCAACGATTTCGCGATACTGCATCAACACAGTACAAGCACGCTATGAGTAATCACGGCAAATTGAACCGCCGCAAAACCGCGTACGGCTTTATATACGCGGAGCAAATAATGACATCATAATACTCGAATCGCGTCTAGATATATCGAAATACGGCAGACAGATATTGTTATCAATGTTATGTCCACACTGCGGTTGCGAGATTTTTTTTCAGCCTATAAGGGACAAATGCTTAGTAATAAGTAAAAAAAAATACGGCATTTCAGTTTTTTACCCGGGACAAAAAAAGATTAATTAGTGACGAATTTTTAATATTTTTCTGAGGATCGAGCGAGTTTTTGCATTTTGGATTAGTTTTAGGGGTGACTGAGCTCAGCTCATATTTATCTATACGGTTATTTTAGTTTTTAATCCTAGATATATCGATTTACGGTACAGCTCTTGTTCCGGCGGGACATTTTAAATAATACTTGAAATACGGGACGTCATACGGCATTCCTAGTCTACATATACCAGTAGATTTTTTGTGAAATTATCCTCATAATGTGGTACCAACAATTTTTAAAGAATTTTCCTACTGTCAGAAATCAGTGTGCTGTGCCCCCTAGCGGTAAACAATGGCAACTAATTCGATGCCATATAACTTGTAGTTCACGGCGAGCAGTGACAAAAACTTGCACTCAGAGCACACACACATTTCACACACACACACACACATTAATAATATTGTAATAATAACGTATCTAAAATCTTACTCTCAAACAAAAATTGACGTAAATTGACGTGAAGTTAACCCTAGGATCGTTGAAATGTATTGAAAACTTGATCTCAGGTAGCTAAAATGAGATTAAGATTGATTATTAACTTCGGGCGTTAGTCGATAATTTAGTACGTCATCACTATGACGTCATAATGACAAAAACAATTTCACAAAAAATACTCAATAGGAAAGCTTTAAACACCCATACTGTAAATAGCGAATAAGTTGTAAAATGTGCAATTATACGATTAGAATTACACACGCAAAAATCAACTCTGACACCTTCTGTTAGAATACAAATTCCCATAGCAGGAGTATGATAAATACTCCTGCTATGGGAATTTGTATTCTAACCATGTTATGGTTACCATAACCATTCAACACTAAAATATCGACCTTATCTTCTAATATTAAGATAGAAATTCGCATGTCAGGTGCTATATCATAAACATTTACTGCCGAGCAGATGAGAGATCTATTAATATAGAGATAAGGTTAATTAAAGTCCAATCCAGGAGACCAACTGGGCGGCAACTGATGCCCTAATCAGGTTTTTCCACGTGTAAACCACGTGGCAATATGGTTTATCAATCAATCAATCAATCAATATGATGACCACCAAAACCATATTATCCACTGATAATAAATGTGAAAGTTTGTGAGGATGGATGTTCGTTTGTTACTCTTTCGTGCAAAAACTAATGAAAGGCTCTCGATGAAAATTGGTATGGTACTAGTGTAAGCTCTGGAATAACACATAGGCTACTTTTTATCCCGTAAAAGTACAGTGTTCCTGTGGGATACTGTATTTAGACGGACCACTGTTTTAATCCCCGACACAAAAAGAGGGGCTGTTATAACCTTATTTATTTATTTTTTAAATTCTGTTTTTAGTATTTGTTTTATTAGTGACAATAGAAATACGTCATCTGAGAAAATTTCAAATGGTTAGCCATCACGATTTACGGTTAAGGAGAAGCCTGGTGACAGACAGGCAGAAAGCGAAGTCTCTGTAATAGGGTCCCGTTTTTACCCTATTAAAAAAAGGGAGAAAAAACACCATAAAAACAAACTTTTCACATCATTCTTCGAACCATGAAACATTGGAGCTGCCCGTAATAGCCAACACCCCATCTATAACCCAAAGGTGTGCGGATCATATGATCCACAATAAAATATTCTACGCATAATGTTAGATACATCATAAATCAGTACAGTTGTTACAACGTATCAACCCTGAGACTAGGGTTGCCACACATAGGAAATAATAAATATTTATCCTTCTATCCAGAGAGCAAATTAGCACACAGCAGGAAGTATTGTTAAGTTCAGGGGTTAAATTGCTTTTGGGGCAACAAATATTATTTTGAAGGGGTGGGAAGAACAGATTCTTTCCACCCCTTCAAAATAATATTTGTAAGTGTGATATTATTTAACGGCCAGTAATAAATATTTTTTTCGGTACCTACTCTGATGACTATTCCACGGAACTAGGTAACTTTAGTTTTAGCTATAACTGGACGTCTGGGTAGTAACGTATTGAAATGAATCTTGTGACGCCATTTGAGGCTAAGCCGCTAATAAATAAACACAGAGAACTAAAGAACTTCGTTGAGCAAAATAAATTATTATATCCAAAATTGGAGGAGATTTTGGAAATAATAATTTGTTTTGCTTTGCAGGCACGTTTCGCTTAACCATCTGCATCCATTTAAAGATTTCTTCTAAAAATTGATTTCCCATTCCATTTTCCGAACAGACAGACATCCCTGGTATATGAATCTCGAAAAACTCCAGGACATTTACCTGACAACTCTACATTTCGCAGCGACTGTCGCAAATCTGCCAAAAAAACTCGGGAGATTTTTACCTGGCAACCCTACATTTCGCAGCGACTGTCGCAAATCTGCCAAAAAAACTCGGGAGATTTTTACCTGGCAACCTTACATTGCGCAGCGACTGTCGCAAAACTGCCAAAAAAACTCGGGAGATTTTTACCTGGCAACCCTACATTTCGCAGCGACTGTCGCAAATCTGCCAAAAAAAACTCGGGAGATTTTTACCTGGCAACCCTACATTTCGCAGCGACTGTCGCAAATCTGCCAAAAAAAACTCGGGAGATTTTTACCTGGCAACCCTACATTTCGCAGCGTATAAAATCTGACCCGTATGTCTATCCGTACCCGTAATCACATTGACAGTCGCGTCACGCGTGTACGTATCATTACACCTTATTGAATATAGACAAAGTGAAAGAACAGAGGGACTACAGCTTCGTACTTGCCCGATTGATTCCAGACCTAATAGTTAAATCCGATTAACCTCTGTGGCTCAGTGGTTGTCGCTTTGGCGCTTAAGCCGGAGGTCACGGGTTCGAATACCGCCAGGGATAAAAAAGTTTTCTTTGTTCCTGAGTCATGGATTTGTAATAAATATATGTATAGTATAAAAGTCCTAATATCCTATTAATATCATAAATGTGAAAGTTTGTGAGGACGGATGGATGGATGGTCCCAGTAACACAACAACAATTGATATCTATAGACTATTAGCGTTAAGTTACCAGTGACGGCATCAGCGAAATTGACCAATGACGATTCCGCGCTAATTCTTAACGCGAACAGACAGTGCCGGTTTAAGCATTACCAGCGCCCTGGGCGACAACACCCACCGCTACTGCGGCGTAATTGGTCGAATATTAGAAAACGCTGAAAAAGAAAAAGAATTTTGAAAAATCCTCCCATAGTGGATGCCTGCCTACGTCATATGAGAAATACGTGTGCAAAATTTGTAATTTCTAGCCTCGAGGGTTTGGTCTGTGCGTGGATACGTCAGTCAATCAGCTTTACCTTTTATATAAATAAGATTCCACCTGCGCCTAAGAGTAACCTTTCAAGTCTATGCTCTTTCCTTATTCCGTCAGTCCTTAGCCAACTTAATTTTCGCGTGTACGAAGTTTCCTATCCATCCATATCCACTCACCCCTCTCACTTTCACATACACCTAGTAGCTGTATAGCGAAATAAAACTTTATTAGGTCCAGGTGTGGATACGATTGAATTAAAATGTGGTCGCCACATACGCGATACCTCTAGATTCTAATATTTCAGCTTGTTTCGTCTATGCGAGGAGAAGTCGTGGAAATTGTTGTTTGTTTGCTTGTTTGTTTGTATGCTTGCTCATACTGGTGTATAATGCGGTGAAGTTTCATTTCTTGTCAGCGAGGCAGGTATGTGGTCGAAGGAAATTTGATTTCAGCAGTTTGATAATTCTGCTAAACAATCAATTTCCTCGGCTATACCCACATTATTAACGACTAGCTGTCGACTGTCACTTCGTTTGCGTAGAACTAACGTAAGCGTAACGGAACGTTTGGCGTCAAGAATTCAGACCTCTAGCTTTGTTTTTTTGCGTGGAAGTAATAATAGAAACGGAATATTTTTAAAAAACGGAACCCTAATATAAAATAAACCTTGGTTACTCCTTATAACATCAGCTATCTGCCAGTAAAAAGCCTTTCAATTCAATTTAAAACGGCTGGGAAAACAGACACTTAAATATTATTTTTTTCGTATAACTATTACTACAGAATGATACATTTCAATAACGAAAAGAAAAAAACTCTCACGGCTTCATAATCTCAACGATTCATCACTAAATACTCAAAAAAAAAAAGACAAAACACCCACAAATTAACACCGTACAAAATAAATCCACGACATCCATTATAATGTAAAAAAAAACATTTAACATCTCGTGGACTTGTGAGCTTTGAATGAAGGTAAATTTAGCCTCGTAAATTCCGTTTGGACGTATTTACTAAACATCCGTGAATACGTACTCGAAAATAGACAAGTGGCTGACGATTTACTACAATGAATGGCGGCTGACAAATTTCTGGTCAGCCAAATTGCAGAAATCATTATTAACTAGATAGCCAGTGGCGAAGAGTGAGATCCACAGAGTAGTAATCCGCGTAAGCCTAATTACCTAGCTCTAGATAGTTAATAGCAGGAGTTATTTTATAGCGCCCAAGTGTATGCGCAGTACACAAGAGCACTCTCTCCTTCTTTACTCTCGTAACCCAGTGGGATGGATGACCGACACGACTGGCGAGAGATCGGGCGCAGGTCCGACTTTATACATGCCCGTCCGACGCATGGATCATCTCTCTTGTCAGACAATCGGGTGATCAGCCTGCATTGTCCTAACCGAACTTGGAGACAACACTTTTTGTTGTTCCAACGCGGGAATCGAACCCACAACTTCCGAGTCGAGAGCCAAGCTCTAAACCAAGGAGGCTGTGAGCATAAGGCTTCTACACCTCCTAGGCAGGGGCGTGCGCTCCATATAGGCATATAGGCAAGAAATGCAGTGCTTTACTTGTCATTCACAGATATTTTAATAAAACGTTCGTACGTTTTAGATGACTTTAATAATTAATTAATAGTCAATAAATTAATTACAAAAATATAATAACTTAAAAACGCCTAATATTTTATAAATAGCAACTCATCTCATGCCGTTGCGTTGTGCAGGACATATCATCGCATGTATGAATATGACATACACCCATGAATATCGACATGATTATATAGCAGAAACTCCCGCGGCAGGCTATCCGATCGCTTCCGAAAACCGCCGAACTGGCTTGTCGGAAATTATTCGTTGTCTTTAATCCGAGTAAAAATAATAGACGGAAATCTAATAAATCACGTATGCACATTATGCATTTTTGTTTAGTAAGGTTTTATTTGTTTAAATAGAAGAAACGTTTTGTGTTTCGCGGGGGCCATATTGCATATTTCATGTGATAAGCATTGTTTACAATTTAATCGCTCCAGTTTATTTATAGTTTTTATAAAAGATTTTTCATTTTAACATTTGAAAGTGTGTACATTTAACAATTTATTACTGAGTTTCTATAATAATTGTAGTGATTTGCTTTTACTAGTACGATTGTTGATTTTTTTTTAATGTTATTTGATTGTGAGGTTTGTGTTGAAAATGTGTGCTTATTAAAAATAACAAGTTCTCGCAATTGTCATTCAGTGAAAAGATTCAAATTCTGTCTAAAGGTAGGTGTGTACACGAGTTACAACAATTAAACCTGCAAAAAAATAATGTAACTCGAAAATTTCAAGTTAAAAGTTATGAAACGTATAACTGGCTGTGTGGTTGTGTACACACGATTAAATTATATTGTTTTCCTTGCATATTATTTAGTAATTTACATCGGGATATAGTAATCTCAAGTAACCGGAACCTTGAATATGTGAAAATTGAAACTGACTGACTGGTGAGTAGTTATAATATTTTAAAATATGCTTATTATTTTACTTATTAGAATTTCTTCCGCCGCGACGATCGATCGCTGTTTTGTCTGCGTTGCCGTAGAAGATGTACATGAATAGTAGTACATATAAGACTTGCTCTGTTGGCATGGTTTCGACTTAGAGATCCGTCGCTTGGCTGTAGCTATGCTAAAAATCTATAAACGAAAAAGTTTTTGTGACCGAGTACTTCGCCGCATACCCAGTGTCATAATCCTGTGCACGCCACTGCTCCTAGGTACCTTTCTTCTGATTAATTTCGTTGCGAGTCACAAGACAGATTTAGCATCGGGCAACCGTGAGATCATATCAAAGGGTTTTGCGGTTGCCACTGTCGATCCTGGCTACACAGGAGTTGCAGTGGTGTAAACGTGTGGTGGGCCATTTCCCCGTTGAAAGAAAACAATATTGTCAATTCACACCGAAACGAAACGATACGTGACGAGGCGCTGCATTTTTAAGGGAGCTATTCAAAATTGATCTTTATTCATTACACACGAAGATACACGTTTTAGAAAATCACGATTAATATTTTGCCGGTCTTTAAGCCCACCAGCTCTCGTGGGCCTCCTCCACGCAATTGTTATTTTCCGCCGGTTTTCTGCAATGCCTGCCATCATGTAATGCTTCGACTTGGCAGTACAGTTTAAGTAAACATCATAGACATGTATGTATTATAGACGAGCCAAAAAGTGTACTACACTTAAACTGCCCCACTTTTGTGTTTGTTTGTTAGGTTTGTCATTTCGACATTTTGATATTTACTCCTCCTCAGTTAAATCCATCTGCATGTAATTGACAAAATCTCCAAAAATCAAGATGGCGTAAACTTTTCTTGTATAAAGCTTTTTTCTGTCATCCTTAGTGTTGAAATCAATCATTTAAGAAACGTATAAGGGTCCATCCACATATTACGTCACTGGGGGGGGGGGTCATACTAAACGTAACAGTACAAAAGCGTGATATGAGGGGGAGGGGTACAAAATGTAGTATTTTTGCGTGACGTTATATGTGGACGGCCCCTAAGGTCTTTCAGTGTTTCCAAAACAACGCCATTTAATGCGTTGTTTATTTTAAGTGAAAAGTTGTTAATTTGAATTTACAAACAGACACTTCATTTTTATTTATCTCTATAAAATAGCTTCTACCCGCGGCTTCGCCCGCGTATATAACTTTCCATATCCCACGTCAACACTGTACTTTTTCGGGATAAAATGTAAGCCTAAAATGTGTTAATCTAGAGCTCAGACTAATACCATACCAAATTTCATCAAAATCCGTTCAGCAGTTTTTGCGTGAAAGAGTAACAAACATCCATCCTCACAAACTTTCACATTTAGAATATTATAGTAGGGCTATCTGGTGCCCACAACTTCGTTTGCGTGGGACTATGAATGGAAACGCACATATAGACGGACGGACAGACGGGCACGTCAAACTTTTAACACCCCTCTTTTTGCGGGGTAAAAAAATAGGCGCAAAAAGAGGGGTGTTATAAGTTAAACGTCTGCCCGTCTGTGTGTGTGTGTATCTACCTGGGGCATCGTAGCTCCCGAACGGATGAACCGATTTTGATCTAGTTTTTTTGTTTGAAAGCTGTCATGATCTAGATTCCAGAGTGTTCTACAAGCTACAGTTCATCATCATCAGCTCGCTCACTGCTTGACAATAGGGAAGATGCATTCTTTTTATATTTGTTTTATAAGGCCACAAATATATTTATTATAAAAATTAAAACCCTGTAATTTATAGCAAAAAATGCCGTTTTAAACTGACAGTTTAAGTTTTCGCGCGGTTCCGATGACGTCACACCGTGACAGACAGACAGACGCATAGAACCCTTCCCTGAACTCACACAATTGTTTCAAGATGAAAATTAACCAAATCGGTCCAGCCGTACCCGAGTTTTAGCGAGACATAAAAACTGCATTCGATGACTAGCTGTCCCGATACACCCGACACACGTTCTGTATGAACCTACACCTACGTGTACACATACACCTACATATACACCTAAACAACCTACGAGTTTTTTTTTTAAATAAACCAAACGGGTAAATTGAACGCACGACTATAAATATTTAATAATAATAATAATAATAATAAAACATTTATTCGACAAAATAAGACATTACATTACATACATAGATTTACGCTATAAGACACAATAACATGAAATATTTGACAGTCAAGTGACAAAGTAATCACTGTGAACAGTCGGTATGGGAAAATTGAATCGTCGTCTTTAGTTATTCCCCACAATTTTGCCAATATTTCTCTTTTAAAAAGAATAGGTTAGTAATGACTTTTTGAGAATCTTTAAAATTGAAATCGACATATTTTACCTGTTCTATAGTTTTGAGTTGGCTACAACCATCGAAAGTTGTAGTAAGTGAAAAGTCAGTCGTCCCATCGAAGTCACTCACGAAAAAAACTACGCCTGATCAATGACGACCTCTGTGGCTCAGTGGTTAGAGTGTGGATGTATAAGCGCGGGAGGTCGCGGGTTCGAATCACGCCGAAGGAGCAGAAAGTTTTCTGTGTTCCTGGGTCATAGGGATGTGTGTTAAATATGTGTATGAAATAAAAATCATAAATGTATTATAATATGTATGGTATAAACGTATGCAATATGTTTCCGTGGTCCAGGCTTTACCGCGGGACCAGATTGGCGTGGTGTGAAAACATCCATAGATAATATTATAATTTTTCTTGATAATAATAAATTGCAAAAATGTTCCCCGGAACATTGACTATCTGCTATCAATAAAATAGTTAACCAAATCCCGTATTCTATGAGTGAACAGAAACATCAGAAGAACTCGTGACAACTGACGGCGGCATGAGTCGCACTTTAATAGATAGTATTCCCATATATGTAAATTTAAGGGTCAGTTCACACGCGACGCTCTTAAGAACGCGCCCTCGAAAATGGAACTTTGAAATTCTTCCAAATTAGAACTCTTGCGTAGTAGGTAAATAAAGTTCATTTTTGAATTGCTATCTTAAAAACCGAGTTGCGTCTCGTTTTGGTATGAACTGGCCTAAATATGTTCCCCCGAACGCATAAAGATGGGTATTTTCAGCTGGTTAACGCGGCGCGCACTTTTTAAATAACTTAAAAAGTACGCGCCGCGCCGCGTCTCCGTGTGGACTGACGCTTAAAGAACGAATAAATCTTAGCAACGCATCGATTCGTCAGCGATAATAAAGGGTATCTCAAAAAAGACCTGAGAAACTTCCTAACGAATTACTTACTAGCAGCAGGCTTAGCATGCGCACCCTAGAAACACCGAAGAATCGACAAAGTGACAGATTGAAGAAACATTTTTTTCTTCCCGAGCTTGAGCTCACAAAATGGCCTCTTTTGACAGCTAAAGTAGAAACGTATTTTTATTTCAATGTCAAATAATCTTACAATAATGTCAGCTACTCCACATCATGGCGGTCCAAGACAAATGGTTTCTTTACGTTGTCATTTACTTGAATAATTGTTCGTTTTTGACAGAAGATTTCCCGGCAGCCATTTTAAAAATATGGCTGTTTAGAAACGTTGACTTGTATTGACGGACCTTGTCACCATGGATTAAGAACTATTTTGCAACGAACTATTTGGATAGAATATTTTTTCCTTAAATTTATATCTTCGGATCGCCATGCTAAGTTCTCGTTTGCGTAGAACTAACGGAACCGGAACCCTATTTTTTTTTAAACAGACCTTACAACTTCAGCTGTCTGCTGCCAGTGAAAGTCTTGTGAAAATTGGTCCAGCCGTTTCAAAGATTAGCCGGAACAAAACAGACAGAGAGACGGACAGGCAAAAAATTTAAAAATTGATTTTAAATTTTATATATACTTTCATATGCATTAAGTGAAAAGCTGTTAATTTAAAATTACAAACAGACACTTTTTCATTTATTTGTACAGATTTGAATAGATGAGAGAGAAAATTTGAACGCGCCGCGTCGCGTATAGGCGTGGACTGATGACGCTATGACTCAATATTTCTCACTGCCATGTCTAGACCATTAGTTCCGCGGCTCCTGGTGGAATGATTAATAATAGCTTGTGTGGTAGAACACGACATCGGATTACCGCTGATCTCCGCCAGCTGTGAACACTTGTTGGATAATTCCACTCATTTCTGTCAAGGTCATACGGAAATACTAATTGGGGTCCGTCGGGATTATTAAAATTTGTCATCAGCGCAAGAACCTATGTTCAAAAAAAGAGATAGCAATATATGTCAGAAGGTTATTGACCTCACACAGCTGATTTCAAAAGGTAGAGCTTTGGACGGACGTTTTGGTTTTTTACAATGTAATTTTATTTTCGAGTTTAGTGGGTAATTGGGTATTTTCCTTCATGTAAAAATTTAAGTTTCTTTGTTAAATAAAATAAGAAACAATTAGGTTTATTACAACTTGATAGAAGTAAAAAGAATTAGGATTTTATGTGTCGTTTTGTAAATATGCATTTCGAAGTTAAAATATTTTTTTAAACATTAATTGTATAAAACCTACATAATTAGTTTACTTACATCGAATACAAAAAGATTTACTACGGCATGTATCAACATAGACGCGCAAACTTCGGAGATATCAGAAATTTTGTGCATATGGCCATACATTTCGTAGCAACATTACTAGCGTGTGACGTCACCTACTTGTACGACTTTTATATCGGGCGTTTTCACGAGACTCATTAAAGTGCTTCAAACAATCCGCATCAAACATCTGTGAAAATATAGATTTTTAGTAAACTAATTAAAACTTTTGTAAACTGTCTTCTGAGTGCTATGTGTGAGTTATTCTTTTGACATTCGATCGTGAGCGCGTTTGCGTTTACTAGGAATTTGTATGTTATTTGACCTAGTTGTCGCGTTTATAACTAGGTGGCGCTGTACAAATCACATACATACATATTAAATGTTAATATTATTGGGATATTTTTTGTAAACCTATATCCATCTGTTAATCTTTTTTCGTACTACTAGAAGTCCGAGGAAAACTCTCTCTCTCTCTCTCTTTCTCGGTACTGGAGTTTTAATTTACATAATTATTATTTTTTTGAAAAAAAAAAAAAAAAACAAAATTTTGGTTCAACTTCAACACTTACAAGATTGTATTCGATTTCGAAGTGTCTATGAAAGCTCTGTACGTAAGTATATATATTTTGTTTATTCTGTGTCATTGAGTGATCATAATATCTTTCTTTAAGAAGAATATTAATATCACAACCATTCAATTTACTCGACAGTACCTATCTTATACTTTAAACGAGACGATATTGTGTATATATAATCGAAATGTCGGCAACGGCTCCAAGTATTACCATTAAACTTTAGTATACAGGGAGTTTTGGGAGGGAAAAATTGATCTAGCTAGGTCTTAGCCTTTGGAAACTGCGCATTTTGAAGCTACGTATGTTTTTTCGTTAAAACAAAAACTACACTTTACTCCCAAATATTAACGCGGGCGAAGCCGAGGGCAAAAGCTAGTCATCCATATAAATAAACAAAAAGATTTCTTTCGTAAATTGTTTTCTTCGAAATATAAGCATGACAAACAATTCCTGTGAATTCATTTGCTATATTTACGTGTTACGTAGCTTTTAGAATTAGCCGTATTTCCTATTCCGCGTCAGTAATAGAAAATACGGCCTAATCAATTTTTTTCTAGTGAATTAATGAACTAAGTTCTTGAAAAAGTTATAATAATTAATTTGATGACCTCAGTGGGTTCGAATCCCGCCAGAGAACAAAAAGTTGTCCATGCTCCAGGATCATGCATGTGTATTATTTAGGTTTATTAAATAATAGAAATCTAAAGATATAAGTAAAGTATAATGAGTATTGAATATACCATGACCAGATATTGACGTGGTGGGAAAGCGTCCATAGATATTATTATTATATTAACATGGCGATCTCTAGAAATCATAAAGACACATTGGCAGATTTATTATAGAAAGGTGCATAATAATAAGGTTGATGGAATTGGAAATAAGGTTGATGGAAATGAATTTTTTAAATTCTGTACCTCACTCGGAAATAGATTTATGAAGCCAGGCCACTGTTAAATTATTTCAATAAATCCAAAAACCCTGAAAAGTCGTTTACGCTCACAAAATTTTCACAAACCACTGAAGTCACGTCTCGCTCTGAGTCCTGATGTGTCCCATCAACTCGTGTTGTGTGGTCGCCACCGTTTTGGCGTCTCGCCAGTTTGCGCCGATGTGACTCATAAGACAAGATTCGGATTTTCACCGAGCCTCTATTAGAGGATTTCCCAACCTTTCTTTCATGGAACCCCATTTTGTTGGAGTTATAAATAACTAGCTGCCCGCGGCTCTTCCCGCGTAAATACAGTATCCCACGGGAACACTGTAATTTTTCTGGATAAAATATAGCCTATGTTTTAATCCAGAGCCTAAACTACTACCATACCTAATTTCATCAAGATCCGTCGAGTAGTTTTTGCGTGAAAGAGTAACAAACATCCATAGTAGTAGGATACTTTCAAGCCTATAACTAACTAATAAGTAACCTAACCCAACCTCCCCCTTGATATTTTTATTGCTAAAAATAAAAAAATTATAGGTCACCTGTGGTCGGAATTCGCCCATAATGATTCATATATATTATTTAATTTGAACTTTATAGGGGTTATTTTGCCTGTTATAAATAGATAGAGAAAAAAAATTCAATGTTGTGAGAGATTGGCAAACGCCAACCTGTAACAAAATTGTATCTATCAAACGCTCGGTAGTGTGTGTTACGAGTCTGAGGTAGTGTGTGTTACGAGTCTGAGGTAGTGTGTGTTACGAGTCTGAGGTAGTGTGTGTTACGAGTCTGAGGTAGTGTGTGTTACGAGTCTGAGGTAGTGTGTGTTACGAGTCTGAGGTAGTGTGTGTTACGAGTCTGAGGTAGTGTGTGTTACGAGTCTGAGGTAGTGTGTGTTACGAGTCTGAGGTAGTGTGTGTTACGAGTCTGAGGTAGTGTGTGTTACGAGTCTGAGGTAGTGTGTGTTACGAGTCTGAGGTAGTGTGTGTTACGAGTCTGAGGTAGTGTGTGTTACGAGTCTGAGGTAGTGTGTGTTACGAGTCTGAGGTAGTGTGTGTTACGAGTCTGAGGTAGTGTGTGTTACGAGTCTGAGGTAGTGTGTGTTACGAGTCTGAGGTAGTGTGTGTTACGAGTCTGAGGTAGTGTGTGTTACGAGTCTGAGGTAGTGTGTGTTACGAGTCTGAGGTAGTGTGTGTTACGAGTCTGAGGTAGTGTGTGTTACGAGTCTGAGGTAGTGTGTGTTACGAGTCTGAGGTAGTGTGTGTTACGAGTCTGAGGTAGTGTGTGTTACGAGTCTGAGGTAGTGTGTGTTACGAGTCTGAGGTAGTGTGTGTTACGAGTCTGAGGTAGTGTGTGTTACGAGTCTGAGGTAGTGTGTGTTACGAGTCTGAGGTAGTGTGTGTTACGAGTCTGAGGTAGTGTGTGTTACGAGTCTGAGGTAGTGTGTGTTACGAGTCTGAGGTAGTGTGTGTTACGAGTCTGAGGTAGTGTGTGTTACGAGTCTGAGGTAGTGTGTGTTACGAGTCTGAGGTAGTGTGTGTTACGAGTCTGAGGTAGTGTGTTTTACGAGTCTGAGGTAGTGTGCGTTACGAGTCTGAGGTAGTGTGTGTTACGAGTCTGAGGTAGTGTGTGTTACGAGTCTGAGGTCTAGTGTGTGTGTGTTGTTATTATTAATTTTAAGTATTTCTAAGCATTATTTGAAAAGAAAAACACTTCTTTTTACTTTTTGCACACATTCCTCCACATAAACTTTAAATGTACCAAATATCATACTCCTCCGTTCACACAATTCTCGTAAAACTGTACCGAAAGTTTTTGCTGCACGTATTAATCCTACTAATATTATAAATGTGAAAGTTTGTGAGGATGGATGGATGTTTGTTACTCTTTCCCGCTAAAAGTACTGAACGGATTTTGATTAAATTTGGTATGATAGTAGCTTGAGCTCTGGATTAGAACACAGGCTACTTTTTTCCCGAAAAAGTACAGTGTTCCCATGGGATACTGTATTTACGCAGGCGGAGCCGCGGGCAACAGCTAGTTATTATATAATAATCTAGTTATTTCCATAGAAAATGAGTTGCGACTTGACATCTCTCCACGCCCCCCAGGGAAGGGCCCCAATGGTTGGGAACTCCTGCTCTATGAGATAAAAGAAAAGATAGGTAACTCAATCTCCAGAGCTTAGTATATTCAGTGTATCTCGTATATTCAGTGCTGTGACGTCATGACAAGTCCTGCAGTGTCCCACCAAATGCTGG
This sequence comes from Phengaris alcon alcon, assembly GCA_037179445.1. Taxonomy (NCBI): domain Eukaryota; kingdom Metazoa; phylum Arthropoda; class Insecta; order Lepidoptera; family Lycaenidae; genus Phengaris; species Phengaris alcon. The sequence goes on from JAYRCH010000034.1 coordinate 1,847,462, forward strand.
CATGTGGTCACCGCATGCCGCCTCTATTACATTTTTAAAATAACAAAAAACCGTATTGCAAAAAACAGACAGGTACCTAAGCAACGCACTAAAAATACCGTAATAAGATTGAGAAAACAAAATACAAAAACCTAATTTAACCTCTATTTTAGTTTAACAGACTTACACTACGAGCTTGACATTATGTTTGGTAGCAGACGGGAGCGGGACCCATTTGCAAATTATAAATCGTACAAAAATAAATGGGTTACCTCTATTTTAGTCTAATTAGGTTTTAGTATTTTGTTTTCTCAATCTTAATTCGGTCTTTTTAGTACATTGCTTAGGTATGTTTTTTTTTTCTTTTTTTTGCTATACGGTTTTTCTATTATTTTTTAATTTATTTATGTATTATACTCTATGCACACAATATGGTACAGATGCGGGCTTAACGCCTTGTGGCATTTTCTACCAGCCAACTTTTTTATTCTATTATATTTCTAATCTGATGAATCAATGATTTTAAGTATAGTTCACGATCTCTGCGTATGAACACATTTTTTGTCGCATACATCCTAACTTCTTGGGGTAGTGAATTCCAAAGGAGGATGGACTGAATATGGAAGGATGAATGGACAAGGGAGGAGCTATGGGAAGGACAAAGAAGGAGCAAATTATTTGTAGAACGAAGTTGCTATCATAGCTGCTGCACTGATATTTAAAATGAGGAGTTAGGTAGTGAGGGGCAGAGGGGGAGTGAAGAGATTGTTTTGTTGATACAACACACACTTGGTCGATTTAAAGCTAAAATACGACTATTTGAATGCATTGATTACGTCTCAAAATATTCAAAATATTTCGTCCGTCTGTGCCGCCTGTTTCGAATGTCTGCTTCCGCCGCGCCAGTCTATTCATACTAATCTCTGAAACGACCGGACCCATTTTGACTTTACTTGCATATAGCTGATGTTATAAAGAGTATCTTAGGCTACTCTTATCTTAGGGTTCCGTTTAAAAATAATAGGGTTAATATATAAATAATATAATAATAATAGAGCGAAAAAACAAAGCAAGCGGTCGCCGAAGCGTCATTAGCATTAACTAAACTTTATAAATTATTTTTTTACAAATAATTTAAAATTTGATCAGCGAAAATTTGAGCTAAACTTTCTCATTTCTTTGTTTACAGATTATGAGTTTTTCCTGGCATACCATAAGGGGGACACAGAATTGTGTATTCTTCTTCAGCTATGTTTAATTCTGTCATAAAACATTATAGGAGTCACGTTAGAAATCGTAAAGTTTTTACGGCGCGGTATTCCTAACATAACAGCACTTATATTCCACCTACGTAGGTATGTCATAATATGTTGCGTTTTGCGATATAATGCGACATTCTTGAAAACTTCACCTCTTAAAGTGGGAGGTAAATGGTAATAAATGCTGGATTTGGGAAATGATTTTGAATTCTGAGACTTGATTCTCTACTAGACACTTGTTCCGACAAAAGGACTTGGACAATAGCAAAAGAATGAGGATCAAATAACGATCACTGAGTAACAATTTTTACTAAGTACATCGTATGTGTATTAACTTACTGAACATTTTGTTTTTTAAATTATTAAAACCCGTCAAGAAATGGTGGATTTACTAAAGTTTTTCTGAATGGAAACGCGCGCTTCCGCTGAATTGGTTAAGATGATGTCATCTGTCGGGATCCGTACGACAACGGCTTGATTGTACTCATACTTCATAAGTATTCATATTTCATGCTCCGATACTTGACGCTTGTGCCTCGCGTGCATTGTTTTTGCTTACGTTAAATATTGTAGTTGTGTTTAGAGGGGAGGAGACGACGACGGCTGACGTCACAGCTACTCGCTTCAATCTCGGGCGCGTTTTTGGAACTAATGCACTAAACAATTGCTGTATCTTCGTCATTTTTGATCCGATTTAATTCTTTACAGTATTTACTGGTTTTTTTATCGCCATAAGTCGGCAGACCCTACAAAAAACATGACAGATCTTCATTGAAGTCGATATTTTAGGTGTAGCAAACTTTTTAAACATAAATATATATATTTCTTACAGTTGCGTGGGGTTCCTATTACTCCAATCCTATCGGCTTCACTTACAACTGCCTTTTTTTTTGCCTCATCCAAATCCCTACTACCATACAGGCTAGGGCTTCCCTATGAAAGAGAACCAGCCTTCGCCACTGACTGCCTACTTCTTTTTTCCTTTTTCGTCCGTCGTGGTCTTGGCACTCGACTCCGAAGATCGTGGGTTCGATCCCCGCGTTGGAACAAGTAAAAATGATGTTTTCAAGTCTGGTTAGGACAATGCAAGTGCCGGATGGGCATGTGAGAAGTCGGTCTGCGCCTGAGCGCCAGTCGTGTCGGTCATCCGTCCCACTGGGTTACGACTCACGGGAGTAAAGGAAGAGAGAGTGCTCTTGTGTACTGCGCACACACTTGGGCACTATGAAATAATTCCTGCGTACCGGGTCGGATCTTCACTAAATCCTACTACTATTATAAATGTGAAAGTTTGTGAGGACGGATGGATGTTTGTCTCTCTGATCTCTTTCACGCAAAAACTACAGAACAGATTTCGATTAAATTTGGTATGGTAGTAGTTTAGGCTCTGTATTAAAACATAAACTACTTTTTATCTCGAAAAAGCACAGTATTCCAGTGGGATATTCCTTACTATATTTACGCGGGAGGAGTCGCAGGAAAAATCTAGTTATGATATAATATTTCTTAACAAATCATACATAAAATGTAATAACTCATTCAGTTACATTATTTTAATTTAATGCATCTTAATCACTAAAAGTAAAGTGAAACAAAGTAAATATTTGTCTTATTATATCAAGTACTTACTCAGACAAATTAGACAATTTCCGACTGTGACCCAACTTCGCTGTTTCTTCGTTAAAACTTTCCAACTTCACTTACTGAATGGACTTACATAAAATTTATACTCACCGACCACACGGTATAACTCGAGGCCCTTTAGCCAAGACGCCATCGGTAATTACGAAGACGCAGTTAGATTAATGGTGACCTTTGAACGGCTTAGCACATTTTTTTGGACCACGGCTAAGAGCCATCTCGATCATGTCAGCTTTCAATCAAAAAGAACCGCCTCTTAATCGAACCTGTCCTTTAGGAGCTACGATGCCACGGACAAACACACAGACAGTTAGATACGTCAAACTTGTAACACGCCTCTTTTTTCTCGGGGGTTAAAAATGTATTGACGTATCCTGCGCTGCGCATGCCACGCGAACGTTATCTCAATCGCATACATTTTCGATTTCGAACTTCGTCATCGTAATTAGCGATAGCGTGTTGGCTAAGCCCTCAGGTATAAGAACGACAAACGAGCAAAATGATCTTCTATTGTAGAGGATAAGCCTTCCACAGACAGCCCGCCACACTATGGAACCGCAAGTTCTCACTCGATCTCTCCAGCAACCCAGCATCTCACTCGATGAAACATAGCGGAAGCGTTGTTTCACGACGGTTTTCTGTAAGGCCGATGTATCTCACAAAAGGAATGCAGATCTACCACGGTATCTGGAGAATTCTCATCTTCGTAACTCCCTAAGTTCTAAGGCAAGCTGTTTCATGTTTCGACTAATATCCAGGCGATTCTAAGTGTCGATTATGCACGCGAACAATATTGGTCCCGATATTAGTTACTCGTACAAGGATATAGGAATTTAATATCGCAGCAAGCCTTCGTATCCGCAATGATGATCTAAAATCGACTGGGCGGAGTAAACCTTTTGTGGTTGCATTTTGTATTATAAATATGATTGGACTTGAGTTGCATAACTTGAGCAATTTCAGTGTTACAATTTTTCACCCTTAAGGGCGTCACAGACGACTAAGAAACTGCAATGTTTTAGGCTGGGACAACAGCTGACTGGTGAAAATTCAGAGCACTGAAAATAGAACTCTGTGCTGATATACAATAGAGCTGAAAATCGAACAAACCAGTGTCGAGTCAGGTGTCAATTAATCTATCCTTACTAATATTACAAATGTGAAGGCGTGGATGTTTGTTACGCTTTCACGCAAAAACTACTGAACGGATTTCGATGAAATTCGGTATGGTAGTAGTTTAGACTCTGGATTAAAACATAGGCTACTTTTTATCCCGAAAAAGTAGTGTTCCCGAGGGATACTATACTTACGCGGGCGGAGCCGCGGGCAACGGCTAGTATAATATAATATGTAAAAGGCATAGCTGATTGACTGATGTATCAACGCACAGGCCAATCCCTTAAGGCTAGAAATTTGAAATATTCTGACGTAGGCATCCACTAAGGAAGGATTTTTCAAAATTCAACCGCCAAGGGATAAAAAAGGTGATATTAAAGTTTGTATGAAACTTTTTTATTCCTTGGACATATTTGCATGATATATTTTCGTATGAATTGAGTATGAAACAAATAATGAATTACGCATTTCCGTATTTTCTGAAATTCATTTCCCTTGGTATGTAAAATAGGGGATGAAAGTTTAAAACTTAATGCTAGTGTCATTTAAGACAGCTTGACACTCGACACTTCGATTTACAACTCTATTCTATTAGCACAGAGTTCTATTTTCAGTACTCTGAATTTTCTCATACCCGCCGGATTCTGGATCATATTATAATGCCAGCCTCGTGAGAATGACTCTGGGTACATCAATTAGGTCGGCTTTTTTGTTTTTAATTTTTTTACTGAAGATGAAATAGATTATTAGACTATAGATACCTTATTTACATGAACAATATAAATGTCCAGTCCTTCGACCCAAATCGGCTTATGCGATAAGTCCTGGCGGCCGATAGCCCTAAAAAAACCAATCGCTCTCCAATCGACTGCATAAACACGTTAAGTACGCTCTAATCACCCTCCGAAGCGCCTCTTAAACGGTTAATAAAGATTTTATGGCCAATAACGACGGCGACACTTCAGCTTCGTATTGGAAAAACGCTGGAGAACCGTCACCCCTTTGCGGGCTTAGGGCCCTCCATATACGGTCCGGTCTACCTTCAGACGGCCTGAACGGATACAAAATTGTATCGTCTGTGTCATGTATGCTATTTCGGTCGATCGATCGATGAGGAAGATCGCATCAGTCGACCGGATGGACTGGCTGTAGCGCGCGGTAAACCAGAACGAACTGCAGCGATATTTTCGTGTATGTGCTCGGATAACTATCCTGCCTGAATACTAAAACCGGCCAAGTGCGAGTCGGACTCGCACTTGGCCGGTTTTAGTATTTGCTGTGATAGCGGCAACAGATATACACCATACCTACACCATCTGTGAAAATTTCAACTGTCCAGCTATCACGGTTCAAGAGATACAGCCCTGGTTATCGACAGTCGGACGGACGGACAGCAAAGTCTTAGTAATAGAATCCCGCTCTTAACCGACTTCCAAAAACAGGAGGCGGTTATACATTCGGCTGTGTATATATTTTTAACCTTTGGGTACAGAACCGTAAAAATGAAGTCTCAGCAAAAAAATAACTATTTTTTCTTCAAATTTATTTATCACATACTGCCAGCCCTAATCGAGCACTTAATTTCTAACCGTTGACAATCATAGATTTTTAATCCAGACTGACGTATTCAACGCGGTCACTTGCTCAGACTGTCATACTGGCAGTTTCGATTGACTAAAAATAAAAAAACTATTTTTTTTTCAAATTACTAATTACATACTGCCAGCCCTAATCGAGCACTTAATTTCTAACCGTTGACAATCATAGATTTTTAATCCAGACTGACGTATTCAACGCGGTCACTTGCTCAGACTGTCATACTGGCAGTTTCGATTGACTAAAAATAAAAAAACTATTTTTTTTTCAAATTACTAATTACATACTGCCAGCCCTAATCGAGCACTTAATTTCTAACCGTTGACAATCATAGATTTTTAATCCAGACTGACGTATTCAACGCGGTCACTTGTTCAGACTGTCATACTGGCAGTTTTAATTGATAAAAAATAAAAAATAAATTTTTTTTCCAAATTTTTTATCACATACTGCCAGCACTAATCTAGCACTATATTCCCTATACATTGCTTTAGTCTTATACCGCGTTAATATAGGCGTATTAGGGAATACACTGCTAGCTTAATTACATGCTAGCAGTGTTCTCATTTTTCGCGAATCTATGAGAGCATCAAATTTAAGTTTTTGGCACTAAATTAGCACTAAATAAGTACTAATTTTTGCACTTTTCTCTAAGCGATTCTGCTCACTTTGTCATGCTAGCTTTATAGACGTAAAAAAATACGATTTTCGGGGTACTTTCATTAGAACCATTTATTTTACCAACTACTTACTTTACTTTTTCCTTTGCACGACGAACGATGGATGGATGGATGAGTATGTATCTAGTATCGGCAGTCAGGTCCAGGGCACTGGATTACTCAGATGTGACTTAGTAACTATATTGACTTTGAATTTAGAAAATATTTTGACAGACGATTGGCAATGTTAGTTTACTTCAATCATTAGAACAAATTGGCCATTCCATCCTACTACTATTATAAATGTGAACGTTTGTGAGGATCGATGGATGGATGTTTGGTGGTCTTTCACGCAAAAACTACTGAACGGATGTCGATGAAATTTGGTATGGTAGTAGTTAAGGCTCTCGATTAAAACATAGGCATAACTTTTTATCCCAAAAAAGTACAGTATTCCCGTGGGATACCCGATTCTATATTTATGCGGGCAGAACCGCGGGAAAAAGCCATTTGTACTATATTTTTGGATTACCAAAAATGGTAAAAAATAAAATAGTATAAAAGTATGTATTAATGAACAAACATGGCCTGCCTGGATATTGACAGTTTCAATTTCAATATTCAGAAAATTTGTTTGATGAGCGTTCAAAACTCACAAAGTCGGACGTTTAGACTTTTTTATTTATTTTTTGGTAATGCAAAAATATAGGCTTTTTCCCGCGGCTCTGCCCGCGTAAATATAGAATCGGATATCCCACGGGAATACTGTACTTTTTTGGGATAAAAAGTTATGCCTATGTTTTAATCGAGAGCCTAAACTACTGCCATACCAATTTCCATCGACATCCGTTCAGTAGTTTTCGCGTGAAGTGAAATTTTAAAATGGCTAGGTACATGACATGATTCATCTGATTTCATCATATTAGAAAACATCAATTTTGACAGTCGTCAACAGAAATGCGTAAAATGGCGCACATAATATAAGTTGAAGAAAAATATATGAACCTAAAGTGGCCTTTTTATACCCCCTGATAAGGTTACGTGAGGGGTCGCACCCACGACAGTTTTCTTTGTGGTCGCGACAGAAAAATCTGCACTATAAATAGAACTCTGCGCTAATACAATAGAGCTGAAAACGTGTACAGCTGTCAAATCTAACATTTGACACTTAGATTTTCAGCTCTATTGTATTAGCGGAGAGTTCTATTAATTACAGTGCAGTATTCATTACTTTTTCTGTCGCGACCACAAAGAAACGCTCGTGGGAAAGTAGCCCAAGCGGTAGGTCCCAAGACATAAACTAAGTATGCTAGGTATTTAATATCTTAAATGCATGAAAACTGAAAAGGAAGATCAAAAACAGTTGACCGCCGCAACACACGTAAACCACAAAACCACGGGGACGACGCTCTCTACAAATGACAGCTCGAGCACCGGCGCATGTCAGCCATGTTGACGTGAGCCTAAGGTTGACACCGAAATTGTTTCAAACGCCGCGTCAAACAAATCTACCATAAATAGGATTATGAAATTATACAGATAGGTAATATCAATTATATCAAAGTAGGAAACGAGCTTGTGAATGCTTAGTCGTGGCTTGAAAAAACCCACGTCCCGCGACGCGACGCGTACGGGGCACTCGCCTGTCCTTCGAGTATATGTCACCGTATAATTGTAAAAACCGTTAGATTGTAATATAACTAGCGATATCGTAAAATGTCGGTAGATTGCGAACCCGAACATTCTGCTTTATCTTCCACTAGATTATAATATAACTAAAATAATCTTTCGACATACTTTTACGATCTCGTTATGTAACAATTTAACGGTTTTTACAATTTTACGGTGACATATATATTACGTAAGTAATATGATATATTCCTTGACGAAACCACGCAAAATATTTTGTCAGACAATCCCCTCCGGCTGTCCCGGACCGCCGCGGGCTTTATAAACATCCACACACAACTCAAACGAAACATCTAATTACCGGTGTGTGCCCACCCACGTGGGGTTAGGAATACCCATGGGGTACACCCCCACACCTTGGGGTTAGGGGTACCTACGCTCGGGTAGGGGCACGGTTGCTTCAGGGCATGTCATGGAAAATTGCGACGCCAGGGAAATAGCTTCACGATATCGACGACTCCTGTGGCTGAGTGGTTCAGCGCGTTGGTGCTCAAGCCGGGGCTCGTGGGTTCGAATCCCGCCGAAGGAGCAAAAAGTTTGTCTGTGTTCCTGGGTCATGGATGTGTATTAAATATACGTAGCATATAGTACCTATAAAAGTATTGAATATACTTCCCGTTTTCTGGTGCCTGTAACACAAGTTCTTCGGATACTTAGCACGTGGCCAGATTGACGTGGTGTGAAGCGTCCATAGATATTTATTTATTTAACCTAATACCGATACGGTTACCTAAACTGACTTCAATATTCATTATACAGTACAACTTTTCATAATATCTTATAGACAAAGGAGTACGACGATTGCCGAGATACATTAAGAAAGTAGTTGCACTGTAACCAATATTCTAACTTCAAATATGTCCCCCCCCCATAAGCTGGCACGATATACAATTTATATTTTTCCGTACATTCCACTGCAATACGAAGAGAGACATATAGTTTACTCGTGCACACAGATATTATCTTAAGGTAGCCTTCCGATCTCCGCGACCGCGTGCAGCAAACCAGCGAATCGGGCTCTCTGGTCGCTCACCACGGTCGCGCGACTCGGGTCGCAGGGACTGATTGGTCCTATAAATGTGAAAGTTTGTGAGGATTTTATGAAATTTTATACGGTAGTCGTTTAAAAAAAATCCCAAAAACAACCTGGAAATAAAACCAACATGGAAATAAAAATTTTTAGTTTTCGAGTTATTAAATAACACAGAATTGTCCTACGTGATGCCTACCACCGGTTCGGAAACTAGCCCGGCGAGTTGAACCGGCGGCGTAAGAAACTCGCGCGAGCCACCTTTTAGCTAAAAAATTGGAAAATTGTTCTTTAAAAAAAAAAAACTTCTTACAATGTAGTAACCTAATCTATATAATAAAAGTCAAGATACTTAAGTACATAGAGCAGCCTTGCAGGGGTGGCCCCCTCTTATTACCAAGGTGTGCAATCGTTAATGAAATCATTGACCTCATAATAAGCTTTGGCACACAAACGTTCTTTGACAACTTTTACAAATTTATTAATGGATATAATAGTTTAAGCTCTGGATTAACACATAGGCTACTCTTTATCCCGAAAAAGTACAGTGTTCCCGTGGAATACTGTATTCATGCAGGCGGAGCCGCGGGCAAAAGTGCTCCGCGACACATATTCAGCCTCGAGTTGCGGTCGCGCGACGCGTGCATCGGAAGGCTACCTTTAGACAGAACCCACTTGATATGCAGATCAAATCTGCTCCGAGATATATGAAAAATATGTTATTTTTTGTTGCTTCGAAGACGGCACAAAGAAGTCATCTATCGCCTTGGAACGAAAATCTATATAACTGTCTGTTTTACATAGGGAATTTGTGTTATTATTTATTTTCATATTGTTTGACTTCCGTACCCAGAGGGTGCGGAAGTAGAAACGAGACCCCAATACTAATGAAATTTATTAAAATCTTACACAAACTCCACATAAACTCTAGATAAATAAACTTTAACTGGCGCTGAGTTTACGAATCTCAAAACCTCCATCTATTGGTCATTTCTAGTGGTCTCTAGATGAATCTTATCTCAAATTTGATCATAAAGCTATTTTGTTTTGCTATAATTCTAAAAAGTAACTGGTATTATGAAAAACATTTGTTTCTTTAGGAATGAAATGGAGCTTTAAACTGTTTTATCTAAGAAAAAAAAATAGACCCGACATGTTATAGACCCAATAGCGCTGATGAATTGAAAAACTACCGACAAATTCACCTCAGCAACCGGTCATTAGACAAACCATCCGTTCGTCTGTTATGAGGCTGTATCTCATGAACCGTTATAGCTAGACAGTTGAAATTTTCACAGATGATGTATTTCTAATGCTGCTATAACGACATATACACAATATAATAAAAAACAGAATAAAATAAATATTTAAGGGGCCTCCCGTACAAACAAACGCCCATATATATACGCTCTTTACGGCGCTGTTGAGGCCATTGACCTCACACAGTCTTTTCTCCCTATTTAAATCACCTCTTTCTGTGAGGTTATGACCTCAGCGGCTTCCAGAGCGCAATGTAATAATTTTATTTAGTTTAATTTATTATTTTTTATCATTTTTCCGCCTAAACGTCCAGTAAATAAGCAGTCAGTACATATTATGCCTATGATTTTGAACAATCTTATATATTTAGATTTAGAACCAATATAACCGTACGACAATCACTTGCAAGTTGCAACTCTCTCGGGACACAGTGAACACATTAACGAGAAGGTCGAGTATCAATAGAATGAAGATACCATCTTTGACATATCTCGGTTGGGCTTACTGATTGTGTTGACTCCACTGGTGTAATTTATTCAACAACATTTGCAATTTCACTCCAAAACAGAAACGAGCGGTGCTATTCACAATTCCCGTTCGACACGGCTTCGAAAACTTACCGTCACAGTTAATGCTACTTTTGTATGGAGCGTTCTCACGAGACTTGCGAAATTTTGTAGACAATCCGCTGTATTTTAAAAAATATTCGTTTTTGACATACTGTTTCCTATGAGAAGTTACTCATATTTAAGGGTACTTACATTTATGCAATAAAACAAATATTCGTCTAGCCTATTTTGGATACATTCTATACTATGCTGAACTACGCCGTCTGTTTTCTGAAGACATGAAGCGATAAAGCTATCGCACCGAGGGCTTTGTCGATGGCGCGCGACTTACATATATCTTATGTCGCGTCCGCGTTAACTGCAATTATGCTGTGGCTGTCTTCAAAAATGGTCTTTTTAACTTACCTGTAACAATATAACACAATATTAGACACAAATTAAAATAAATAAAAAATAATATATCTATGGACGCTTTCACACCATGTCAATCTGGTCTCGTGGTGAGTTCTCGAAGAGCTTGTGTCACGGGTACCAGACAACATAAATATTTTCTTTTCTTTTACACTATACATGATTACATGTATATGTATATACTATACATTCCTTCGGCGGGAATCGAACCCGCGACCCCCGGCTTGAGCGCCGACGCACTTACCGCTGACACAGATGTCGTCATAATATATTAACGATATTATGTTTGAATTCTAAAGAATCCTACGTTCTTAATATAATTTAGGAAATTCGGTCGGGGAAATGAAATGTTTACAAGATTGACACGGGTAGCGTCCAAATGATGTTGATATTTAATACTAGCTTTTGCCTGCGGCTCCGCTTCGGGATAAAAAGTAGCCCCGAGCTCAAGCTACTACCATACCAAATTTCATCGAAATCCGTTCAGTAGTTTTTGCGTGAAAGAGTACCGAACATCTATCCATCCAACCACCCATCCTCCCAAACTTTCACCTTTATAATATTAGTAGGATTACTAAACCATGATAACAGTCGTCACCACTTCATTATAATTCCCAAAAATCACCAGGCGGCACTTTCAAACTGTTAAATATAATTTTCCCCGAATCGCGCACATCGGTTAAACATGTATTTTCCCCGAGCGTCCACTACCGCCACCACCGTGCGCCGCCACCGGACACTTGTAAACGTCAACCGAAGCTAGTTAAACGCTTTTATAGTCACAAAATACAACGGCACAATTTATTGCGCCAGGGGAACGTGACGCTTAGAGGGATATTGTATACGGACGCTGCATGCTTTCTAGGCCCTTTAAGCGTTCCGTGCCCCAAAGGGTAAAAACGGGACCCTATTAATGAGACTTCGCCGTCTGTCTCGAGCAGTGATAGGTCCAGAGTTGTTATTTTCCCAGATTCGACGCCATGCGCTACAAATACTAAAAACACAAAAAATTAACGTTTATGGGCCCATACAACAAACGTGACTTTGTGCCGCTTTGTACGGAACCCTTCGTGCGCGAGTCCGACTCGCACTTGCCCTTGTTTTTTTTTATAGCTGAGCATCAATTTTTCCTGACTGTACGCCTGCTGAACAAAAATTTTCTCGCTTGTGCATCCGCTAAGCAACAATTTTCCCCGACTGTACGTCTGCTCAACATCCATTTTCCCCGACTGTACGTCACAAACGAGCGACGTCACCAGGGACTTGTACACGTCGACTGCGGCTAGTTAAACGCGATACAAAGTAGCAATGCAGGAGTATAAAGGGCTACAACACAATTTATACGGCAGGGGAACATAGGCTTAGAGATATATGTATTATATTACTAGCTTTAGCGCGCGACTTCGTCCGCGTGGATCCCCATTGCACCCTCGTGGGGGATGTATTTTGAAAAATCTTTTTTAACGGATTTCTACGTCATGATAACTATCTGAGTGCCAAAATTCAAAGCAATCCGACCGACCAGTTGTTGATAATTAGGTCTTTACCTATGAAATTGCCGTTTTGTATGAAAAAATTTAAACGAATTTTTTTCATGTATTTTTATTTGTATTAATCGATGTAATCACCCATGCAATCAATGCATCTTTGCCAACGCAGTGGCAGTTTATTGATGCCGTTCTTAAAGAAATCAGCTAGACGGGAGGCAACAAATTCTTCAAAGGCATTTTGTACTGCCTCTCGGGTATTGAATTTTTTTCCCGCCAAGAAGTTATCCAAATTCTGATAAAAGTAGTAGTCTGTAGGCGCAAGGTCTGGTGAGTAGGGAGAATGATGGAGAGCTTCCAACCCCAGTTCTTGCAACTTGGAGACCGTCTGCTGTGCAGTATGAGGTCGCGCGTTGTCGTGCAGGAGCAGCGGAGACGAGCGATTGACCAATGCTGGTTGGAGATGTGCCAGCTTCTCCATCATTGTGTTCAGTTCTTCACAGTACACATCTGCGGTAATGCTCACCCCGTTTGGTAAGAAGCTGTGATGAATCACACCGGCGCTAGACCACCAAACAGTGACCATCACTTTTCTAGGGGTAAGTTTTCGTTTGTGCCGCGTTGCTGCCACGACGGTACTCATATTCCATAATTACTCGAATTTTTAACGTATTCATGATGACGAAAAAGATTGAAATGCGATCAAAATGTAACACTAATCAATAAACAAATGACTGCTATTGGAAAGAATTCCATGTTTTTAAAATAAAATTAATTTGAAATTAGAATTCTTAGCCAAACAAAAATTATTTTGATTTGAAATGGCCAGTGCTGCAGAACGGCAAATTCATAGGTAAAGACCTATTATTTCAATATACAAACATTGGACCCCCATTTCAACCCTTTAGGGGACGAATTTCAAAAAAATATACTAAATACGTACTTAGTTACTTTAAATTTATTTAACTTAAATGTAACTATATGTATATAAATATTTTCGACTACGCTAGTAATAAGATTTTTAATTATTTTCTGAATTAACTACTTAAGCCGCTTAAAATTTTACATTTAACTTATCACTTAACTAGCTTCACTCCATCTCTCATTGCGATAATAGTAGCCTATGTCCTTCCCCGTGGTCTACACTATATCTGTGCCAAATGTCATCAAAATCAGCCCAGTAATTTCGGAGCATATTCAATGCAAACAACCATACAAACAAACAGTATTAAAAACATCTGTAACACGACCAATTTCAGAAGATACGCCAATCTTCAAAACATTCTATTTCTTCAAATGTACATTGATTCAAATCGGGTAAATTCTGCTAAATAAAACCTGCAATAATACAGTAGGGATGATGACTACATCTAAAATATTTAGTTTAATTAATATACTCAGATATATTGAGGCATAACTACTTGGTAAATGTAAAAAACAATAATATTTTATGTGTAGTTTATTAATTATATATGTACATCTAAAAAGTACAAAAAAGTTATTTTTTTTTTTGCTAAATTAGTAAACAAAACCCACATCATTAGTTTATTTACATCATATACAAAAACATTCATTATGACAAGTGTGAACTTAAACGCACAAATATCGGAGATATTTACATATATGTTCCTGCGGCCGTATACTTCATAGCTAGGCGTGACGTCACAGCTAGGTACGACTTTAGTATGGAGCGTTTTCAGGAGAATTGCGAAATCTTGTATACAAATTGGTGAACCTTTGAAAATATTGACTTTTTATATACTGTTTCTTCTGAGAAGTTACTCATATTATTCGAGAGTAGGTACTATTCATATATGTAATTATAAAAAAGCCTATTAAAATCAAGTCCCGACACGCTAAAACTGTCAAACCGGTATTCTCGTAAACGTTACAGCAGCGTCCAAAGCCTCCTGATTGGTCCAAACGTCACAAAATCAGTTTATAACAACAAGCCGCTTCGCTTATAATACAAACAAAGTAAAACGAAAGTCTACTTAAAAACAAGAATTGAGGCTCATAAGAAAATTCAATTATCCAAGAGCACAGTGAAAATAAGATTAGCCGTAACTTCATATGGCAGTGAAATAAACCTACGAGTTTAACTGCTTAACAATACGATTGAAAACTTCGAGTACGGAGTACAGTTCGCTAATTTGACTTCAGCTCATGAGCTGAAGCGATTTTGATATTCCAGTTTGAGCCTTTGTACAACGCCAGTGACCTTGAGCGTCAAGTCCCATACTGATTTTGTAGGCGACGAGAGCGTATCGCGCCGACCGGAGAGTATTGAAATTGGATATAAAAAAACGCTATAAATATTTGAGACAATATTTGAAAAAATTGAAACGGCCTTCCCCTGAGTCTTGTCTTACTTAAAATACTGAAATATTCTTTAGGCGCGCCATTTTGGCAGCACTTCGAAAATCGACCATCTAATGCCCGCTACAGACATATTCAGTATGTGCGCGTGCGCCGATTTGGGCGGTCTAGTATGAAGATGTAGTGATGTACTGTGCAGTTCCATCTTTGTTGTGTGAAGCGGGCATTATACTCCTTATGCCCGCTACAGACAACAACGATAAAACAGCACAGTTCGATCACGTAAATGTCACAAGGTATTGTCCCGTTTGGATTTTCGGGCTGTCCCGTTCGCGCGCGTACGCTATGACATTTTGTAAAACCCTCCCGAGACACCGAGCCATAGCGGACCGCTCCCGCTCACACCGCACGCTGCACGCCGCACGAGCAATCACCCGCACCTACAGTCTAGTTTACGGGTAGATTTAATTAATTTACACCGATAACACATTTACGACTCGCAGTAACGTTCGGTACTGGCCTATTGGCCGTGCATTCTTATTTTAATAAAAGTATTCGCTTTTGTTTCAATATGATGGGTTTTTCGATTTGTAATCAAAAACTATTTGTAATTATTCTTTAGCAGCGTTGAGAGTGTGATTTCAAGGACGCGGCACGGCACGACACGATTTTGGATTTAACGCCATCTGTCGGAATCTACTTATACTTCTTACATAACAACTTCCTAAAGTACGGCTCAATGTACAGATAGACACGCTTGGTGTACAAATTTTATTTTTTCTATTCTTTTTTTAAATGATGTTCGTTCTATAGGCACGATGAGAGTATTTATGGATTTAAACGATGAATGAAGTTACACTTCTGCCATGTGTACTCTGTACACGTCATGTTTGTTTATAAAATGTATGCAGACCCTGCACCATAGATTAAAGCCATAGGGCCATATAGACAGCTACATAGTGAACTGTCAATTAGATTGCACTTCTACAAGCATACGACGTGTGCACAATTCTCCTATCGCGTACACGGCAATAGTGTCAAAAATTCGCTTAAGATTGTGCGCCGTCAAAGGGACGGACGTCTAAATTTTCAAATTTCGTGTTTGAGTTATTACACTGGCGGACACATAAACTGCATCATAGTGCAAGAACAAATTCAATCAAATTCTGTTACGAAATATGCAAACTTTTTACTTTTCACTAACGGTCTTGTATGGTTTGGGGCGGCATATCGGTGGATGCTCGAACTGAACTTGTGTTTATTGACGCAGACACATGGCCGTGGTAACCGTGTTTTAACATCACATCGCCTTGATCACCTTTTAGCGGATTTATAGGCGAAAAATTCATTCTTGTGCAGGATAATGCTTGTCCGCACGCAGCGAGACAAATTAGGGCAATATTAAAAATACACCTTATTAAAAACAAAAAAAAACTTTTTCTTTTCTTAGTATTGTAAAATTTTCATAATAAAGTCATTTTTTTTTTAATTCACTGTTTCATTCCAAAAAGCTGCAAAGACGGGTTGTGGTGTGTACCAATTAGCCTTTCCCAAGAACCGTGTACTGACGCTAGACTTAGTTTAATTTACTCGCATCTTGAGTGACAACCCTGACAAAATTCCGATCGTTCTATGAAAGGTGTTCCTCTGTACGTAAGTATATACTTTTACTCTGTACCCTACACGATACACCCCACCCATTCCATAAATTATGACTTGGCAAATAATTTTATACCGGCAGTAAAACTACCATAAACTGTAGGCGCAGTTGTTTGCTTTATGGATTTACTTTGGGGATTGTCTTACGCCCGAAATTAATAATCAATATTATTCTCATTTTAGCTATCTGGGATCAACATTTCAATACATTTCAACGATCCTAGGATCAACTTCACGTCAATTTTTGTTTGCGAATCTAAGATTGATGTCAATCTGATATTTTAGATACGTTAATAATTTTGGGCGTAGATAAATGTGACGATTTTCTAGACTGCCTACTTATAATCTAGGATCATACTAACTATATATTGTGCGAGTTAAATTTTATTATTCGTTACAGAATTCGCAGGCAAGAAGCTTCTTTAAATAAACAGAACACATTTTAATAAGTCTCAACACAAATAACATATAGCAACAATGTATCTGAAATGCATGGAGACATCCAGATGCGATAAACATCGTGAAATTAGTTGCAGTAACCAACACTTCATTATAAACCCCTAAATTTCGGTGCCAACCACGTTTTTTAATGCAACCGCATTGCAATTTCAATTCTATATTAAACACCACAAAGTTCATTTTCATGCCAACGTCAATTTTCAAACGTCTCCAGTTGCATCTATATCTTAAACTAACATCTACTTCAATATGAGCTCTATTACCTACAAGTTAGGGTTCGTTTCTATGCCTAGAAAATTTTTCCACATCTTCAATTCCAACTATTCCAATTTCAACGCTATCCCCCAGGTGTTAAGATTAATTATCCCCTGCATCTGTAACTGGGCTGTCTACACATTTAACTCGTCGAGTAAATGTCGCGTGTCGACTTTTATCGATCTGTAAATAAATGTTAATGAAGTAATGAATTTAGAATTGGACTGTTGTTTGGACTTATTAATTTTGCCGCGTCCAACACATCATCGCGACCGTACAAATAACTCAATTTGTACGGTTAATGGTCCACAGACCACAGCACACGCTGAAGTAGTTTGTTCAATAATAGTAATAGGGCAAGAGTTCGTTGCTCGGGAGTTCTGATAAATGCCAAAAATAAAAATAAAAATAATCATAATTTATCTGACCGGGCTTCGAACCCACCACACCCTGAACTTTGGAACAAAGCAAAAATTATACATACGCACACCAAACTAAGAATCGGACTGACATAACAGAGTCGTAATTATTGATAATACTACATATTGCCCGCGACTTCGTGCGCGCACAAGTTTAATTCGCAGAAACCGTACATATCTCTCACGATAAAAAGTAGCCTATGTCCTTCCCGTGGTCTACTCTACAACTGTGCCAAATTTCATCAAAATCGGGCCAGTAGTTTCGGAGCCAATTCAATGCGAACAAACAAACTTTTCCTCTTCATTATATTAGCATAGACCAGCTGACCCGGTGAACTTGTACCGCCATAATTTTTAGACGTCTCACAGTCTTCTGTCTCATTCGCATACTCACTTTTAGATTTTTAAATATTTTCTATCATATTTTCATACAAACCTTCTCCTGACAATAACGAAGACATAAAATAAAGATTTATCCCGTTTGGTACAATCGTTTGGAAGTTATGCGCGTACAAACATTTCGGTAACTCATTTTTATTTATATATAGATTGTTGCACGACGAATGTAAAAACATATTATATAACTCAAAAATACTACCTACCTACCCCAATAGTAGCTACGCAATTCCCAACAGGTAACGGTTGCAATTAACTTTCCAATAATCATTAATCACAGCGAATTCGGCAGCTCTCGCGTTGCAGACCGCAACGCTCTCACACGAACTGACAGATTTTGCATCTACCCGCGTTGCAACGTCGAAATTACCCGCGATCGCGAGAATCGGACACGTTTCTATCTAATTCCGTAACTATATTTAGGCGCGTAACTTACATTTAAACGTTAGAATTAAGAACAATACACTATTATCATCATCAAGCGCCAACATTTCAAACGGTGGCACTATATTTTAAATGCTCAATACGTAGGTACTAAGGTTAGAATTTATAATTCATTATTAACGCGAGGCGAAAGCCTTCCCCATTGGGGCACTGGCATCTCCATAATCACAGCGAATTCAACAGTTCTCCATAACATCAACATTGTGTCCAATAACATATCAACACTCGGCACCAGGAGTCCGCAGTAAAATTCATATTTTAGCATTCCATTCATTATGTTTTTAGCATTTGTAATGTCTTTCATCATAACCACTAGTTGTATCCCCACTGCTGCCCTTCACTTCAATGTACCATGCGATCCGACAGCGTCTAGACCCCGGTTTAAAGAAAGGACACCGATTAAAGAACGAGGAACAGAAAAACAGCCGCATAGTTAGCTTTCGATTTTGATTGCACAACTCGAACACAAGCATACGGTGTGTCCACGATTGTATGGAAAAATTGTGGACCGTTGAAGTGGACGTCAAAATTTTCAAATTTGGATCGTTCTGTAAAAGCTGTTTCTCTGTACGACGTAGGTATACAATATATTTTCTACTCTGTGTCCCCCCGGATCCCTCCCCGCGGGCTCTCGCGTTTATTTAATTAAACAACTTGTGCAAATTAATCACGAACGATTGTAACGAGCTGTTACAATCTTTTGATTACTGCAGACCTCGTTTCGGATTTTGGGAAAATTGGGGAGACGACTACACGTAAAATATTTAGTTTAATTTATATACTCAGCAGTAATACCTCAATATTTCAGGTATTGCTACTTATGGATCGTAAAAAATGTAATATTGTATGTGTAGTTTAGTAATTAGAAACATCAAAAAATTGGATGTACAATATCGGCAAAAAAAATCGGCCTCTTGCCCCATCAAAACACACAATTCGTCACGAAAATTCCAATTTATGAAACGAACGATAAGATAATCTCATTTTCAGTTTAAATTCTGAAAGATCTTTACAAAGGGACGTTTTGTAAATAAGCATTCAATTTAAACTTAATCCCTTCATAATTAATCGAAAACAATGTCAAGATATTTCGATTCAGACAAAAAAGTATCTGTTTGGTTTATATTTTCTTTTTGGGTCTACTGATTTTTTCTGAGATTTTATGTCTATCCTAAAGCCTACCTATACGATCACCTTAGCTCATCTATCTACAGGGTGACCTGAAATTCGATACATTCCTTTGAAAGACAGAAAGTAGACCTCATTTACAGTAATATTTGTCATGGCATCCCCTATCCGAAAGTTGATATTTACAAAGTTATTGAAATTTCAAATTTTTTTTCTTTATTTTCGACTTTTTGACTTTGACATGACGTATTTTTAAAAATGTTTTTCTTTTTAGTGATTTTTTTATGTATTTTAACCGTCAATGAGTCAAATATTATTTTTAAATAATAAATAGGGACAAACTAAGCGAGAATTTTTCATTATGAGACATGAAACAGAATTTTCTTTTAAGAAAAATGCACATTTTTCTTAAAAACAGGTGATTTTCTTAAAAAAATGTATGATACAATGCGTACAAATACCTTAAATAACTTTCTTACCTCATAAGCTTCCAAAAAAGGTACAAATATGTACATCAAAATATGAACATGTAATAAACAAAGAAAAAACAATCATCAGGTAACGTTATCTCAAGAATTACTCTACCTGAGGCGACCTTTTTTTCAATTGTTTCCTTTGTTCAAACTTCGGGATTTTTCGGCTACTGTCGTCGCGGCCCTTTGTCAATGAGTTACCGACTGGCTTAGAGAGCAAATTTAGTAGCTAATATTAGTTTTAAGTCAACTATTGCCGTGTACGGACGTATTGTTGCTTTAAACTACATCCTTACTTCTACTTGTGATTTTTTTGTATCGCGATGGCTGCTTTTGAGTACGATGAATACGCTGACATCTTGTTTTGTTACAGACTTTGTAATGGTAATGCTGCTGCTGCACGAAGAACATACGTTGAACGTTTTCCGAATCGACGAGTGCCAAACGTTAGAGTGTTTTCAACAACATTTCGACGAATTCGGGAAAGCGGCCGTGTTGATAGAAGACGTGGCGATTCAGGCAGACCTCGTTTGTATGCTCCAGAAGAAGAAGAAGAAATTTTCACGCTTTTTCAAAATGATCCTTCTATTTCTACAAGAGCGGCAGCTAGAAGACTTGGATTGAGTCAATGGAAGGTGTGGTTTACAGTACACACAGCGCGTCTACATCCATTTCACTACACACCTATCCAAGCGTTGGAAGAGGGAGACCCGGTTAGAAGAATGGAATTCTGCCGTTTTATGATAAATGCAGACATGGAGGATCGCAATTTCTTCTCAAGAATATTGTGGACGGATGAATCGAAATATGACCGTGACGGGATAAACAATTTCCACAACACACCAAACCACCACCAAAAGGAGAAAACCCCAGGATGAAAAAAGAAAGGGCCCATCAAACCAGATTCAGTCTAAATGTCTGGATGGATATAATTAATAATAATTTAGTTAGACCTCATTTTTTGCCTCAAAATTTAAATGGTGAAATGTACGAACATTTCGTAAGAGAGGAGATTACTGGTTTAATGGAAGATGTGCCAATAGCAACTCGTCGTAATATGATTTTCCAGCATGATGGTTGCCCGGCCCACTTCCGCCTCGGCGTACGCCAGTGGCTAGACCAAACTTACCCACATCGCTGGATAGGTCGAGGCGGGCCAATTCCTTGGCCAGCACGGTGTCCCGATTTGACCCCGTGTGATTTTTATCTTTGGGGTCATATGAAGGCTTTGGTGTATACTACACCCATAACTACTGTAGAGGAGCTCAGAAGCCGCATAAGAAATGCAGCAGAAGAAATCAAAACTAGTCTTACTACCAGAATAATGAAAACAGAGGTACGGAGAAGACTACGGGCCTGTATCAGAAACAGAGGTTCACATTTTGAACAAGACCTAAAGTAGAATATTTATTATTAAATTTAATTAAACATTGATGTTTTTTAAACACAATAAACGTAATTAAATTCAAGTTTTTCCTTTTATTTTAACATTATCGCAAATAAATCGATTTAGACATTATTTCATTTTACTTCTAATATGTTTACTACAACGTCATATTTTTATGTAGACATTTGCACCTTTTTGGAAAGCTAATGAGATAAGGAAGTTATTTAGAATATTTGTACGCATTGTATCATACATTTTTTTAAGAAAATCACCTGTTTTTAAGAAAAATGTGCATTTTTCTTAAAAGAAAATTCTGTTTCATGTCTCATAATGAAAAATTCTCTCTTAGTTTGTCCCTATTTATTCCT
Source organism: Phengaris alcon alcon (assembly GCA_037179445.1). Taxonomy (NCBI): domain Eukaryota; kingdom Metazoa; phylum Arthropoda; class Insecta; order Lepidoptera; family Lycaenidae; genus Phengaris; species Phengaris alcon. The sequence continues at coordinate 1,869,465 of JAYRCH010000034.1, forward strand.
TAAAAATAATATTTGACTCATTGACGGTTAAAATACATAAAAAAATCACTAAAAAGACGAAGATTTTTAAAAATACGTCATGTCAAAGTCAAAAAGTCGAAAATAAAGAAAAATTTTTTTAAATTTCAATAACTTTGTAAATATCAACTTTCGGATAGGGGATGCCATGAAAAATATTACTGTAAATGAGGTCTACTTTCTGTCTTTCAAAGGAATGTATCGAATTTCAGGTCACCCTGTATATACAGGGTGTGGCGTAATTAATGGATAATCCTTCACCTGCAGCTGGAGAATATCATAACGGATCAGAAAAATAAAATTCATGTTTAGTAAAAGTATCATGGTTTTTTAGTTATCGGCCATTTTTTTTAAATTATGACAATTTTACCCTTGCTCACTAATTTTGTTGTCACAGTCACAAACACATGAATTATCTCTATCAGGTTTTTATTTATTATACTTGAATAGTTGTATTATCAAATGTATCATGTCATTTTTGTGCTGTTGCCTATTTTATTTTTACAAATGCTACCGAAAATAAGTTATTTTCTTTCAAATCTTTTTTTATTTGTGTTTGATCGCACATATAATAAAAAAATGTATGGGGACTTGACTGAACAGCTTACAAATAATTAGAATATTTAATTGAGATTGTAAAAAGGTATAACACATGGTATTTAACCCTTCGATTTCAAAGTGATTACCTAATGACTTTGATGAAGGCCTATTTTCTTAAAAACATACGTCTCAGAAAATATTTTAATTATTTCTTTTTTTTATATTTATAATATCTTTTTCACTATCATATACATTTTATAATAAGGACAAAGCAAAGCTATTCAACTCGTAGAAAAATTCCCACCGAAAGACCCAGACCCAACTTTTTGTACCTGCTTTATTACCTGCTCCGACGACGAAAAACAAAAGACGGAAAAGTTGTCCCACTCTTTCATGCAATGGGTGAAAGAGACACACAGAAGACTAACATAATTGTTTGTCGTAGTGATACTAGTTTTAGAGGGTTGCTAGAGTCAGTGTGCTACCATACTACTTCCAAGAGATACGTTTTGTTACTAAGAAAGAATTTATTATTATTGATCAAGTGCTGTGACCTCGGACTTGGTAATCCCGTGATACAAATATTGATATTGTGCTCTAACCCCGGACTTGTTTATTGCTAGTGATTTGGACTTTTAACCTGGATATACTGCGCATCGAGTGCAATCCCTCGATTTGTATACACACCCGCGGAATATGCAGAAATGCATTTTATTTACGGTCAGTGTGGTGGTAATGCAAGTCAAGCCACAGAACTCTATCGAGCAAGGTTTCCTAATGCCCGTCATCCTGATTACCGGGTATTTCCAAGAGTGCATAATGCGTACAAGGAAGGCAGAATTCCTGGTACTGGTGTCGGTGGTACTAGCGGCGGGAGGCCACGCCAACATGATGACGATGATGATGACATAGTCCTTGCTGAGGTAGAAGCTGATCCAACCACCTCCGTGCGAAAAATATCAAGCCGTATAGGCATATCAACAAGAACTGTAAACAGGATTTTAAAACGCGAGAAGCTTCATCCCTTTCATTATAAACGTGTACAAAGTCTTCTACCAGGGGACTACGCTTTAAGATTAGCATTTTGTCAAAGAATGTTACGAAAAATAAGAAACGAACCAAATTTTTTTGACAAAATACTATGGAGTGACGAATCTTCTTGTAAAAAAGACGGCTATTTTAATATGCATAATTAGCACAGTTGGCAGCTGACTAACCCACATTTAGTTAGAGAAGATAGATCCCAGTACCAATTTAAATAAATCTGTGGTCTGGTATCCTTAATGGTGAAGTCATCGGCCCGTTCGAGCTGCCAGACACGTTAACCGCCGAGAGATATCTAAATTTTTTACAAAATGATCTCCCTGGACTTTTGGAGGACGTGACCTTAGAGAATAGAAGGGACATGTGGCTGCAGCACGATGGCTGTCCTGCACATTATGCCCGTAACGTTCGCGAATATTTGACGCGACATTCCCCCAAAGATGGATTGGCCGTTTGGGATATTTTCTTTGGCCTCCAAGATCACTAGACCTTAACCCTCTGGATTTTTTTTATTGGGGTTGTATAAAGGAGAAGGTGTACAAAAAACCAGTCACATCAGTGGAAGATTTACGCGAAAGAATATTTGCTGCTGCTCGAGAAATTAAGGAGGCAGGCCACGCGCAACGAATAAAACAATCGTTTATTAGAAGGTGCAGGGCCTGCATTAGAGCTCGGGGTGGTCATTTTGAATACTTGTTATAAAAGTGAATAATAAACTGTGCAAAGATAACCTTCTTTTCTTTCAAATCCTTTAAATTTAATTCATAAAGGAATCATATAATTTTAAAATAAAATTTTAATGAAACCTGTCATTAAGACAATAAATGGGCTCTTTTTTTATAAATTATGAAAATTCTTTGAAACCGAAGGATCAAATACCATCTGTTATACCTTTTTACAATCTCAATTGAATAGGCTTTTTATTTGTAAGTTGGTCAGTCAAGTCCTTTCTTACGATATGAGCGATCAAACAAGAAGAAAAAATGATTTGAAAGAAAAAAAATATTTTCGGTTGCATTTGTAAAAAAAAATTAGGCAACAGCACAAAAATGACATGATACATTTGATAATACAACTATTCAAGTATAATAAATAAAAATCTGATAGCGACAATTCATGTTTTTGCGACTGTGACAACAAAATTAGTGAGCAAGGGTGTCATTTTTATTTTTTTTAAAATGGCCGATAACTAAAAAACCATGATACTTTTACTGAACATGAATTGTATTTTTCTGATCCGTTATGATATTCTCCAGCTGCAGGTGAAGGATTATCCATTAATTACGCCACACCCTGTATATTAATGTGACTGATGTATCAGCGCACAGGCCAAACCCTTAGAGCTAGAAATTTTGCACACATATCTCTTGTATGACGTAGGCATCCACTAAGGAAGGATTTTTCAAAATTCAACCTCCTAGGAGATAAAATAGGTGATAAAAGTTTGTATGAAACTTTTTATTCCTCAGACATCTTTGCATAACATTTCGTATGAATTGAGTATGGAAAAAATAATAAATTACGTATTTCAGCGTTTTCTGAAATTCATCCCCGTAGGTGGGTAAAATAAGGGATGAAAGTTTAAAACGTAACGCGGGCGAAGCCGCAGGCAATTAATGCTAGTCTGACAATAACGTACGTCTGACGTAACGTAAAAAATATTTCGTAACAAACAGTGTTACTTTGGCATTTCCTCACTAACTAACATATCCTCACTAACGTAAGATTTAAAAATACCTGACAAACGACAAAAACTAAATAATTAAAAAAAAAATGTGTATCTATATTTTATATGACATCGACGCCACGTATTTTATTATCGCAGTAAACTCTACTATTTGTTATTTCGCATTTTTTTTGCACATTTAAACACAATTTATGTGTCTTCTTCTTCTTCTTCGTTATAATGGCCTCCCTTGAGGAATGGCCAGTGTCAGTGTCAAATTTATGTGTCGAGTGTAGCATTTTGTTTACAAATCTCTTAAATAATAAATGTTTAGACTAGAACAGTTTAATATTAATAAATATTAACAAACACATTTCTTCGACTACATATTGTATGAAATATTCTTCGAAGTTTATAAAGTGCTAATTTTTTAATCATTACGACTTGAAACTCGATGAAACGTAAAGCTACAGTAGAAATATTCAATAAACCACATGGCGTGCGAATGAATGAGGTATAAGGCATATTTTTGAAGGTTTCACATCTATCGTGTGCTTGTATAGGCATTAAATTTGTGTTAGACGTTATCTTAATTGAACTTGTTACGAAAAACATTTTATAACAATTTTCACTCGAAGGAAGTATGTTTCACCGTAGCGTTTAAACAACAAATTCGATTTTATTTAATGAGGTGTCAATAGATTCGTAATAATGGCCCGGGTAACATAGGCTATACATCAGTGGCGCAGGGTGGTTTTACCTCAGAGGGAAGCCCTGTAGCTATACGTGAGTTGTGCAAGTTTTTTTGGAAGGAAATTTAGCACCATATTATGTATGATGTTCGAGGTCGTTCCAAGCGTGTAGAGCTGTGTGATGTGTCGTGTCCGAGAGAAATTTTAAATAGTTAGGTAACTGTAGGAATCTCGTACCTACAATTAGGTATATTTCAAAATATAAAATAGGTACTTAATAATGAAACGTTTTTCTGTGTATTAATAACTATTGTAAGATAATCATAATATTAAAATACTTCCACGGTACTATCTATTAAAAAATTATATATAATATTAAGATCGTCTATTAATATGATAATTACAAATTACAATTGATAGTAGGTACATATCCAACTTTCCGCTTACCGTAAAAGTCAATTTATTCAAACGATTCATCACCAACAATAAACACAACACAAGGGCCAAGTAGTCTCACATTCAATATTCACATATAAGTACATAAACACGTATTAGTTCAAACTTTAAGATGACTTATATTTATCACTTCTCACTGCTCAATATAATTTAAAAAAATAATAGTTGAACAATAATTATTATTAACGCAAAAAGTCGTAATAACATGATTTTACATCCAAGGACGCGCGGCTGAGGTACCGCCGAGCTACTTTTCAAAATTCATTCGTCTCATGATACACGTGATATTATCTAATAACGGCTTCTCATTGGTGAAAGCAACAAAATTGCGGGTTAATGTCACAGAAAAATAGCCCTTGATTACTTTGAACTGTCATGGACAAATCATATTAATAATATTGTTCTTTAGTTGGCCAGCCGACTATTAAAAACAAGTTTAAATTTCAACTTTATTTCTAACAAATGAAGGTTCCTATGATCTCTCACCATAACTCCGAATATGTCGGCTTATAAAGAGATCTGTGATTCCAATATCCGTGTCAAAGTTGCAACGTACAGCGCATAGATGTCGCTTGAGTCGGTCTACATCGCGCTAACGCTTGTCCGACCTGACTTGTATAAGATATTATTGTTTTCCATATACTACTTTTGGCTGGAGGTCTTTATGAGGTAATCTGAAAGGGAAGCCGATAAGAATGGAGTTAGTAGTTTAGTACATATTATAGTTTGCTATGTCAGGAGTTACTAACTTTTTTACTGAAACAAATTCCCTGAAAACTTCGGACACATTTTTCATATCTTTTTTCTTTAATTTCAGCATCGAACTGACCTAGTTAACATCAATACATCTTAAATCTATCAACGTCGACAGCATCCGAGATGCGACAACAGAGAGTAATTTATGTACCTACACACAAAAAATAACAAAAATACGTACTTTAAAAACTGTTAGTCACGCGAAATACATTAGACGTGCTTCCAATAGAGGAACATTAGAGGAACATTGATGTGCAAAACTAGATACACAAAAATATAGTGGAAATAGTTGAAATTTGTGAATCATTCGAAATATTAGCAAGCATTAAATATATTCATACGAAAATGCTTTAAAACTATTATTCATGCGAAATATATTAGACACACATAGATATACTTGAATAGGTTACAACACATAAATAAACGACGCTATTAGTCAAGACTATTAGTCGTACCTACGATATTATATTAGACAGAAATCGATATGCTAACTCTAGATACACAAAATATAATTCTTACAGACAGAAATCAGGTGCTGACTTTAATGACATGATGCAAAATATCATGACCTAGCTAAAACGTATCCTACCACTATTATAAATGCAAAAGTTTGTGACTATGAATGTTTGTAACTCTTTCGACTGAACAGATTTTGATTAAATTTGGTATGATAGTAGATTACGCTCTGGAATAACACATAGGCTATTTCTATCCCGGAAAAGATAGATAGATATATAAAGAAAATGCCGTACTTTCGCGGGCGGATAAAGCTAATTCTGAATATCATCATTACTTTCCTCTTGAGCTTGCAATTTTTCACATTTCTAATGAAAACACATTCTTCAATTTTTTTGTGGCCTTTTCTAGTACAATATTAAAATCACCTAAAAACTTAACCCAACATTTCATGGCTTTTACTGTAATGCAAAATCTATTTAATGTAAGTTATGTTAATTGTAGTATAGTAATGTTAATTACCTACTAAAGAATCGACGCTGCTGAAACGGTTATTGACCTCACACACCTAATTTCTATTGATTTAAATTTATATTATTGAAAAATATTTTTGAAATAGGCTCCGAGGTCATTGTCTCACAGCGGTCAGTGTCGTAAAGAGTGCAATGTAATTTTATTTGTATAAAATTAATTTTCGCTTCTTATAATTGTATTTCTACCCAAACGTCTTTACATAAGCAGGAAATCATGTAGCCAAAGCTACTGTTATTGATTTTCCGAAACGTTATAGTACTCACAGTAAACTCATTCACGAGATAACTAGTTAAAACTAAACTCTCCTTCATTCAACAGTGTTGCCAATTCAACAGACGTCGTAAAACACACGCAGGCATTGCGGTTTATTGTTACACCAGCTTTTACCCGCAGCAGCGCTCGCGTAAATACATACAGTATCCCGCGGTAACGCTGTACTTTTTCGGGATAAAAAGTAGCCTATGTTTTGATCCAGAGCCTAAACTACTACCATACCAAATTTCGTCGAAATGCGTTCAGTAGTTTTTGCGTGAAAGAGTAACAAGCATCCATCCATCCTCACAAACTTTCACATTTATAATATGAGTAGGATTTATTTAACAGATATCTATAAAATGTGTAATATTATTAACAGGATAATAATATATAATTAAAACGAAGAGAGAGAAAGAATATGTGCACAATGATCGTTTGTCAAAATAATTAAAATTTTACCTTAAACCCAATGAACACACATGTCAATTCGTTTTGATTGGTCCAAATTCCAAAATCAATTTGTGATATCAAGGTCTTGATTCAAGACTATTCACTTATAATCCATTAAAAGTAAATTGAAAGTATAAGTTAAATGTCTACGCTACGAGAAATGTGGTTCATTCGTATCACGTTAAAGAGTAACAAACAACCATTCATCCCTACAAAATTACGTTATTATTACGTCAGTTCGACGCCACAGGTTGTATCTCGGAGTAATAGAGTAATAACTAAAGAATACAGAATTAGAAACCCAGCTCTTAGTAAGCGAAGAAACATAATATTATGTCGTTCCTTATTCCACATGCTAACTCTTATTATGACTGCCATAAAGTCGTAATTCGAACGTCGTAAAAAAGGACACCATAAGTCCACCAAAGGCGTGACAACTTTAAAAAAAAACGAAAAGACATGGATTTACTTTCTCTTCTACTATTATCGGTTTTTGCCATGAATGTTTTGTGAGACAGATAGCTGATTACGGCTTCGATTTTAGTTCTTTCAATTCTTTATGTTCTGATGCCATGTATATTCTCTTTCATCAAGTGCCTCTCCAATCACTGAAGGTTGGCAGTCAAGCTTCCAAATTTCTCCATGTCCAAGGCGAGTCTGAAAAGTTCTTCTACAGACTTTATCGCAGCCTACTCTCGGATATTGCCAGCCAAGACGTGTTACGTCTCCCTGGTCTACGTCTCCCGGCGACCTTACCCATCATTATGGTATGTAGTAGCCTGTACTGCTCGCTTCTGAGTATGTGGCCAAGATACACGACATTTCCTTGCTTGATGCTACGCACAAGCTCCACTTTTTTAATCATACGAAGTAGCGGTACGAAAACCGTAGCACTCCAAGTACTTCGGTTTTCGTAGCTTTATAACTTTTTACCCGACCACGGGCTAAGCTAAAAGTAAGGGTAAGATTTTGACAGTCTATATATGTATGTTTGCTTGTTCCATCTATCAAAACTACCGATCCCAATTTAATGAATGGCCGGGGTAACATAGGATATAATATAGTTTGCGTAGTCGGGTAATAGTTTTTAACTTTCTTGTTACATGTCATAATCTAGTTAAAACATAATCAACGTGCCCATTGATATAATGAAATAGGTTAATAGCGCCCTTGAGGCGTATTACTGTCTAAATTACACCATAACTGTGTTATTGGCATTCTAATAATGTAATGTACAGTCGCCGACAGATCCAGCGTATCTGCCGTATCTGCATACCAATAGCGAGGCGTGTATACAATTCGAAATCATATCGGCTTCTCTTATTAATATTACTTAATTGATGGCGCAAAGTGCAATAAAAATAAAGTATCGTTGTTGATTTAAATTGATATGTGGCGGACCAACTACCGCCACAATGCCTAATCGCGCTATTGAAGTTTTCTAGATCGGCGCTATATATACAACACCTGAAATGACTACAAGTAGGCTTCGGCCTGACCGAGCATACCACCTCGCTCGGTCGGAGATCTCCCTATGGGGCTTGCCACCATATTCCCACATCGGTGACCCTCGACAGAACACACCACCTTCTGGACATTTTATTTTATATTCCGCTTCCGCAGATGGAACCTACTACATTTCAATATCACAAGGTACTACCAGGGAATCTAATTCCTAAGCAAGTTGACCGTTGCCAACATTAAAATGACACCAAAGTGACATGACATTGTTTAAATCAAAAGCTACATTTTACCCCAAGGAATGGTCCAGTATATAGGTGGACGGAGCCGCGGTAAAGGGGCTAGTAATACAAATAAATTATGAGAACACTCCACAGATTCCGTGATACTACAAAAGCGATACACCGGTACTGAACAGCCGTACATTAAGACTAGCGTTACCAAACTTCTAGGGTTAGAATAGATATTTAAGATAATAATTAATCCCGCATTCAATATTGACGTATAAAAATAATTTAAGTGTGCAACTGTGCATCTAGAATCATGCATCGACGTCGCTGACCGCAGATCTGTGGGTCGTCTGTTGATATATGTGTCACCTGTACACGGGCGTTAGGCGGACTGCAGACGAAAGTAAGTATAAAATTGTTTTTTTTTACTAAAAGTACAGTATATAATTTCATATGCCATAAAGTATGAAGCCGCAAACAGTATTGTTTAGAAGACCCAGCCAGGGGCGTGCGCTCCATATAGGCAGAAATGCAGTGCTTTACGTGTCATTCACAGATATTTTAATAAAACGTTCGTACGTTTTAGATGACTTTAATAAATAATTAATAGTCAATAAATTAATTTAAAAAATATAATAACTTAAAAACGCCTGATATTTTATAAATAGCAACTAATGCCGTTAAGTTCTGCAGGACAAATCATCGCATGTATGTGTAATTTTCATACTTCGCAAACGCACACACCCATGAATATCGACATGATTAAATAGCGATAAGTCATGCGGCGGGAGATGGCCGAACCGAGAGCCGAGCCGAGAGCTTCGGTTCGGCTATCCGATCGCTTCCGAAAACCGCCGAACTGGCTTGTCGGAAATTATTCGTTGCCTATAATCCGAGTAAAAACAATACGACGCGAATCTAATGAATCATGTACGCACAATATGCATTTTTGTTTAGTAAGGTATTATTTGTTTAAATAGAAGAAACGTTTTGTGTTTCGCGGGGGCCATATTGCATATTTCATGTGATAAGCATTGTTTACAATTTAATCGCTCCAGTTTATTTATAGTTTTCTTTAAAGATTTTTCATTTTAACATTTGGAAGTGTGTACATTTAACAGTTTATTACTGAGTTTCTATAATAATTGTAGTGATTTGCTTTTACTAGTGAGTTAGTCGATTTTTTTTTAATGTTATTTGACTGTGAGGTTTTGAAAATGTGTGTTTATTAAAAATTAAAAATAACAAGTTCTCACAATTGTCATTCAGTGAAAAGATTCAAATTCTGTCTAAAGGTAGGTGTGTGCCCGAGTTACAACAATTAAACCAGCAAAAAAATAATGTAACTCGAAAATTTCATGTTAAAAGTTATGAAACGTATAACTGGCTGTGTAGTTGTGTACACAAGATTAAATTCTATTGTTTTCCTTGCATATTATATTTACATCGGGATATAGTAATCTCAAGTAACCGGAACCTTTAATATGTGAAAATTGAAGCTGACTGGTGAGTAGTTATAATATTTTAAAATGTGCTTATTATTTTACTTATTAGAATTTCTTCCGATCGCTGTTTTGTCTGCGTTGCCGTAGAAGATGTACATGAATAGTAGTACATCTAAGACTTGCTCTGTTGGCATGGTTTCGACATAGAAATCCGTCGCTTGGCTGTAGCTATGCTGAAAATCAAAGTTTTTGTGACCGAGTACTTCGCCGCATACCCAGTGTCATAATCCTGTGCACGCCACTGGACCCAGCCAATGCATCTATATAATATATAGAAGTGTAGATAACGTTACGGTACGTGGGGTCGGCTCTCCTAGTACATTTGCGCCAAGAAACCTTGGGTTGACGATTTTGGCAATTCATTTGGCTAACGCTTTGGTCATACTGGTCCACCAGAGGTGGCTGGAGGTCTTTTAATGTCTGAGAGACACAGCGCAACGAAAATTCAAGATTCACATTACTGTGTAAAAAAAAAATAATTAAGTGAGCATCTAGCATCGTACATCGACGGTGGCCGCAGATTCGTGGCTCGTCTGGTGTGACGTGTGACGTGTGGATTGTGACGTGTCACGTCTGCACGAACACTTGTGTCACGTCGGTACTTTTTCGAGATAAATGGTAGCCTATGTGTTAATATAGAGCCTAAACTACTACCATACCAAATTTCATCGAAATTATTTTAGTATTTTCTGTATGAAATAGTAACAAACATGTTCTACACATTCATCCATGCTCCCAAGCTTTCACATTCAGTTATCCTCCTCGACGATCTCTGTGGCTCAGCGGTTGAGAGCGTTAGTGCTTAAGCCGGAGGTTGCGGGTTCGATTCCAGCCAAAGGAACAAAAGTGTTCTATTTTCCAGGGTCATAGATATATACGAGGGCTGCACTAAAAGTATCGGGAATTGAATATTTCCACTGTTCCTGTCATATTAAAATCTTTTTAATTTAAAACTCCTTGGTTTTAAAAATCGAATACCGTTTATTTATTTAAAAAAAGATTCTCGGTCTTGTCACAAGGTCTTGTCAAACTTGTTTAGTCGTTGAGAAAATGGAATTGACTCGAGAAAATTCTAGAGCGATGATTTATTATGACTTTCGAAGTGGTTTAACACAAAAACAGTGTGTTGACCGGATGATTTCTGCATTTGGTGATGAAGCCCCATCCAAAACCACAATTTATCGCTGGTTTGCTGAATTTCAACGTGGACGTGTCAAGCTCAGTGATGATCCCCGTCAAGGTCGTCCAAAAACTGCAGTCACCCAAGAAAACGTTGATGCTGTGCGTAAGCTGATTGAGGAAGATCGACATGTGACATACCGCGAAATTCAGGCAACTTTAGACATTGGCATGAGTCAAATACAAATAATCTTGCATGAACAATTAGGTGTAAAAAAGTTGTTTTCCCGATGGATACCGCATTTGCTCTGTGAAGAGCAAAAAGCGGCTCGCGTTACTTGGTGCGTCAGAACTCTCGAAAGATTCCACGCAGGATCCTCAAATGCTGTATACAACATCGTATCAGGTGACGAATCCTGGATATACGCGTACGAACCCGAAACAAAAAACCAGTCACGAGTTTGTGGGTTCGAAAATGAGTTAAAGCCAACAAAAATTGTTCGTTCACGGAGTGTTGCAAAAAAAATGGTGGCCACGTTTGTCTCCAAAACCGGCCATGTTGCGACTATTCGTCTTGAGGGACAAAGAACGGTTAATGCAGAATGGTATGCTAACATTTGTTTGCCACAGGTCGTTTCTGAACTCCGTAAAGAGAACTGCAACCGCCGCATCATCCTCCATCACGACAATGCGAGTTCTCACACCGCACACAGAACAAAAGAGTTTTTAGAGCAAGAAATCATAGAATTATTAGACCATCCGCCGTACAGCCCCGACCTAAGCCCTAATTTCTATACTTTCCCTAAAATAAAGAATAAATTGCGTGGTCAGAGATTTTCATCACCTGAAGAAGCTGTGGACGCCTACAAAACGGCCATTTTGGAGACCCCAACTTCCGAATGGAATGGTTGCTTCAATGATTGGTTCCATCGTATGGAAAAATGTGTCAAATTTCGCGGAGAATACTTCGAAAAGCAATAAATTCATTTTTAAATAGTAATGTTGTGTCACTTCCTTGATTCCCGAAATTTTCAGTGCCTCCCCTCGTAATATTAAATATGTGTATACTTAGTATAAAAGTCGAGAACTTACCATGGGACCAGTAGGTCGATTCTGCTAATTAAATCTTACAATAATACAATTTTGACGCAGTTTCGATATGTTAAAACAGCAAAATGATATTCTGATCAACGTCAAACCGTTAACGTGTTTTTTGATCGGTCCAAACTCCATAAATCAGATTATGATATCAAAACGATTCATTTATAAGTCATTGAAAATGAATTGAAATTGTAAGTTAAATACGAGGAATTGGGCTACAGATTGACGTGATGCGGAAGCGACCATAGATATTATTATAGGTATCTATTATTATAATCCCCCCCCCTCACGTGATCTGAAGACTATTTGGACTATATCCAGGATAAACGGACTCTAGTTTACGTTTACTTATATTTCTATTTAATGATCTGGGATGTGGTTAATTGCTTAATAGAATCTGCAATGCAAGGTAAAAGGGATTCCACTATGCACGATGTGTTTTTTTTGGGGTTCCGTAATAAATAAGGAACCCTTGTAGTTTCGCTCTGTCCGTCCGTCTGTCTGTCTGTCCGCGCTTCTAGCTTCTATAATTATGAACATAAATTGATGAAATTTGGTATAGTTAATATATCTATATAATATATGTATAAATAGATCTCGGTTTTATTATCATAAAATAATATTTTTTTTTTATATTTTAGGGGTGGCTCCTCATTAAAATAAAGGTTGCAGGTCTTTTAAAATAAAGGTAAGGTTTCATACATATATTTTTACAAAGTCGATTCTCGAAGTCGATTTTCGAGTAATCGGCCTCCAAAGTGGTTAACAAGTTGGTCCACCCCTGGCATTTCTAAACTAAACTATGAAACTTAGAAACATGTAATTTTCTATGCTGATAGATCATGCTAAAAACTCTTTAGGAACATTGTTCTGAACGAAATCGAACAGTGACTTTTGAAGTAATTTGAAAAACAAAAAACGTTTTACGCGGTTATATTTACGGAACCCTCCTTAGACATGTCCTGACATGCTCTTGGTTAGGTTTTTTTTTTATTAGACTCACCAACAGCAAAACACCCAAATACAATATTTTAAATAACAAACATTTAATGTAACGCATTCACTTATGTGTGTATGCTGCTTATAGGCACACGCATTCATAGACAATAGTAGATCCTACTTCAAATGTGAAAGTTTGTGAGGATGGATGGATGTATGTTTGTTACTCTTTCACGCAAAAACTACTGAAGGTATTTCGATGAAATTTACTATAGTAGTAGTTTGGGCTCCGGATTAACCCGTAGCTACATTTCATCCAGAAAAAGTACAGCGTTCCCGAGGGATACTGTATTTACGCGGTCGAAGGCGAGAGCAAGAGCTAGTAAGTAATATTCTTTCGAAATGATTAATTATTTTTCTGCCTAAACGTCTTGACATGAGCAGTAGATTGTGCCCAAAATATTCGTAGTTGATTTTGACCAACATTATACAGTAGACGGCGGGGAAGGGCTACTTTTCACTGTGGCAACGGGTACGTTTACGTGGCACGGGTAACGTGGTACGTTTTCCGCGGGATTTTATTTTGCGCGCACGAAGTCGCCGGCATAACCAGTCTTAACATAAAATATTATAGCATCTTCGCCGTCTGTGACGCCCCTTACGATCATTTTCCCCCACACGAGCACCTGCGGCGTTAGGCTGGGGCTATATGTTCCGGAATCCGGAACGCTGATAAAAATTCAGAGCACTGAAAATAGAAATCTGCTCTATAACAATCGAGTTGAAAATTGCAAGTTTCGAGTGTCGCGCTGGCATATGTCATAACATATTGACATTTGTCTCGACACTCTATTGTATTAGCGCAGATTTCTATCAACGCTCATAATTCTCTACGGCCTTCCGGATTCCGGAGCATATAGTCCCAGCCTTAATAGCGTATATTGTAACAACAAACACGGCATCAATAATATTATAATTGTTTATGGTTTACGAATAGAACGAGCCGGAGAAAAGAAACAGACGTGTGTGAGAGATTGATTTTTGTGTTAGTGTATGCGGATGGTACGTATCATGAAAACATTTTGAAATGATGCAATTGTACTGGATTGTCTAGTATTCAATTCGAATAAATACCACCGGATAACAGTAATGCGTGTGTATATTATCTTATACAATATTATCTTCGAATTATTTACAATATAAAAAATGTTCAATTGTTGATGCCGAATGCCGTCGTTCGATTCTATTAACGATTTTAATTAAATTATGTATCAATTATATGCGCTTAGCTATGTTTTATCAACTTGCACAAAATAATCTATCTAGCTTGCTTAGTTTTCTTAGCATTAACTGTTTAGTGAAAAAAAAATATTTCGCCGCGAAACTTTCATGATTTTTTTTAAACTAAACTATTCGAAAACGGCCCACCGGTTTTCACATTCAAAATGTGTTCGACGTTTGGTTTGGGCCAATAAAATAAGGATGTCACGTAATTTATGGCCGGATGTGGACCCCCGCATGGTCTTGACGGAATTTTCGTAGCGTTCCAGGATGTTCTGGAACGTTCTGTCAATCGAGTAGGCCTTGGCCAAAGAGTATATTACTAACGTGAAGTATCGTCAATGAATGGGCTCACATAAGTATTATAAGCGGGTTCACAAAGACGACATACACCCACCCATATCATTAGTTGTTTCCTCGACATTTCCTCCACTCGACTCGACCTCAGTCCACGAAAATTGTATCATTAGTTCCAACAAAATATTCTTGATCTGAGGAATTTCCTGATGCAAATCAACTGTCAAACGTATCTTGAGGCTCTCTCATGCGTCTATTGCCGACATTTATATCAATTATATTTTTAAACAGAGTGGAATTACTTGAAGCATATACGCAATTACAGAGGGATACATACTTATTCAAAGAGAAGCATCGAGGATTTTTTGGAGTTTCTGGATAACCTTTACGAAAATCCGAGGGAATACCACCAATCCCACCCATTATACAATTACATAAAGCGTTGCGGACACGACAATACAAGTTAAACTAAGGGTTAAAACATCATTCTGCCAAATTCGGATCGAGTTTTAATGGTAACTATCGGTGTTAACATAAAAATATATATTTTTCTATGATTATCTATGACCTTCACTCAAACATAAGCGGGTTTTTCACTACACGGCATTCAGGGCCCGGTAGTCAGGGTGGGCGTGGCCCCTTGCAAGGGAGTCGATAATAATCGACGCACTGAATGCCGGCCCCCTCTCACTCTGTGTACAGTCTGAATGTGAACGCGGATAGGGACGTATCATGGAACCTGTTTTCTCTAAACCATTAATAAAAAGTAGCGATTGCTGTGGCATCGTGTGCATCCATGAATATTATAGAAGAAAACAAGACTCAGTGCTCGGGAACCAGCGGATTTTAAAAATTATTTAAGTATGGGAGAGGAGAAATTTGAATACTTATTAAATTTAGTAGCTCCGTATATAATACTACCAAGCGCTCTCCACGCTAGTCGCGTGACGACAGCTCCCTAACCGCCCCGAGTGTTATTACACTACTCGATCGTAAGGGCCATTAGGGAGAAAGGCTTGCCGGGACCGTCCGGTCGCCCTAATTAGGGACGTCAATAATTAGGGAAGTCAAAACCGTTCCCTCTTACATTTACACACTAATAACGCTCTGTATAAATTTCGTTGCCAATTCGCCGTGTACCCATATGACTGCTCGCGCGTCTGCAGTCCGCCTAATGGCTATACGCCAGCTTCACGTCACTCTAGTGACCAGTCCCGTACAATCACCCGCTTTCAATATACCTATTATGTACACAAGATGCCATTATAATGTATACATTGAAGTCAAAACAGTTCCCTCTTACATTTAAACACTAATAACACTCTGTATACATTTCGTTGACATTTCGCCGTGTACCCATATGACTGCTCGCGCGTCTGCAGTCTGCCTAATGGCTATACGCCAGCTTCATGTCACTCTAGTGACCAGTCCCAAACAATCACGCGCTTTCGATTCTCGTCTATATTAGGCTGACATTGATGTGTTATAAAATATAGACTCAGTGTTACTTCCTATTGTCATCGATGTATAGTATACTAGCTTCATTCCAGCGGCTGCGCCCGCGTAAACGCAGTATCCCACGGGAACACTGTCTTTTTCGGTATA
Source organism: Phengaris alcon alcon (assembly GCA_037179445.1). Taxonomy (NCBI): domain Eukaryota; kingdom Metazoa; phylum Arthropoda; class Insecta; order Lepidoptera; family Lycaenidae; genus Phengaris; species Phengaris alcon. The sequence continues at coordinate 1,885,870 of JAYRCH010000034.1, forward strand.
AGAAGTAACCTATAAGTTATTCCAGAGCTTAAACTACCATACCATACCAAATTTCATAAAAATCCGTTAAGTCGTTTTTGCGTGAAAGAGTAACAAAAATACGTCCATCCTCACAAACTTTCACATTTCTAATAGTAGTAGGATAAGGATGTTCTAAATCAACTACGGATATTTTGGGCTGATGATCTGCTGCTTATGTCATGACGTTTAGGCAGAAAAATTATTAAATGTTTCAAAAAAATAAATATTAATTAAATAAAATAAAATTACGCTATATATTATCGCTTTTAAGGTAATTGACCTCACACGGCTGAATGTATTGATGTTAATTATGCAAAGTCGTTACTCTTTAAATCACCTGTTTCTGTGAGGTTAATCACCTCAGCGCCTTAGAGAGCATGCAATGTAATTTTATTTAGTACTAGCTTACGCCCGCGGCTCCGCTCGCGTAAATACATTATCCTACGGGAACACTAAACTTTTTCGGGATAAAAAGTAGTCTATGTGTTATTCCAGAACTTAGCTTAAACTACCAACTACTATAACAAAAATCATCAAAGTCCGTTCAATAGTTTTAGAGTGCGTACATTCTGCTGGGTTTTTGACTTGCCCATATCGCCATCCAGCTACAAATTAAGTATTATTTATTATGACAAACAATAAAAGACCACCAACGCATTTGTGCGCGTGCGCATGTGTCATCGCTTACATCCAGGCGATCCTTCCGCTCATCTTATTTATGTACCAACTACCAAGCAATACACTATTTATATTTTAGCATCGATATACAATGGCCTATCGATAAATAGCCTAAACGCCATCTGGAGATGAGCCAACGCTCAAAGCATTTGGCCATCTTTTTTTAATTATTGTTATTGCTGTATCTATAAATACGTTATCTTATGGACAATATGCGCTCAGTGCTGCCAACTTAAGGGGTTTCTCCTTAAATTGGGGGGGGGGGGGTTTCTACTGTGTAGAATTTTTTGTTTTTTTTTTCGTTCTTATTTTCGTGTTTTTTTATTAAATTAAGATAATATTGAACTTTTATATCGACTAAGTAACGAAGAGTCTGCCTGCAGAACAAAAAACTTTTGGGAGTTCACTTTAAAGAACAGAAGAGTTGAGGGTTTTTTTACTTAAGTTTTGGGAGAAATATTTTTGAGAGTTGGTAAAACTCGAACGATCGAAACAATAATAGTCTATTCGAGTTTAAGAAGTCGGTGAGTCATGCGTACTTTAATTGGTTAATGTGAACACAGATTACGCGTCATTATTCAATTTTGATATTTGTACGCATGATGATGATGATGACTTCGATCGCGTAAAACGAAAGAGTTCGTAGCATGAATAATCTTACTACAAATAAAAATGTGAAAGTTTGTGAGGATGGATGGATGGATGGATGGGCGGATATTTGTGAGAGTTGCGTCGGAAGGCTACCTTTACCTTTAGGATTAAACATGTTATTTACTAGCTTTTTCTCGCGGCTCCACCCGCGTAAATGTAGCATCGGGTATCCCACGGGAATACTGTACTTTTTCGGGATCAGAAGCCTATGATCCAGCTTGTGTTTCAATCCAGAGCCTAAACTACTACCATACCAAGTTCCATCGAAATCCGTTCAGTAGTTTTTGCGTGAAACAGTAACAAACATCCATCCACCCTCACAAACTTTCACATTTATAGTAATATAGTAGGATTAAATCTTAAGCAAAAGATATAATAAAGCATCTCAATTTCGGAAAAGAGAAGCGCACACTTTCTACTGTTTTTCTAAACAACCTATTTGTTTACCCTATAAAATCAATTCTAACCTATTTCACACAATCAATGATTAAGAAATACAGTGGTGGATTTACACTAGGGGCAGTCGGGGCTAGTGCCCAGGGCGGCAAATTTTGTGGGGCGGCAAAATTTGGAAAGTAAAAAAAAATATTTTTAGAATTATTTTTTTACAATTATCAAAATTGCACATTATAATAATTAATAACTAATTAATTGTATTAATTAATCATTTTTTATTTCTTGTTTGAAACGAGTTAAAAACTACTTACGTTTTACAATGACTGCAAATAGTCTCAAAAGATAGGCTATTCTATGCATAGAATATGTACGTGTACGTCTACTTTAACGTTTAGATTGTGAAGATTTAATCGACCAATTTACAAAGTCAGGTGTGTTTGCCTGGCAAATAAATGTAATACAATCATAAGTCATCGTTAGTGCAAAATTCATGATTCTTACAAAGGTATATGATTGGCTTCGCTGGGCGCTCGATCAATGATTAGTCTATGGATTCTTGGAACAAAAACAAATATATTTTTATATTATTGAATTATATATAATATATAATAAAATTTATGCAATGAGCCAGCAATTAGTTGTTCTATTAAAAAAAATAAGATATAAAAACTATAATTTTAAGTAAAATTTCTGTGATAGGGCGGCATTTTTTTCAGTGTCCAGGGCGGCACTAATTTTAAATCCGGCCCTGGAAATACCTCTTCAAAAGCATTCCTTATTAGCCCGTTCAATTTATACGCCTAATTAAATCGGTTTACACGAAAACAACACCCATTTTATTTGAAATCTTGCCAAAACAAACACAAAATATTGCAGCGAAATGCAGCAGTCGATATGAATTTTGCCGTCTCTGTTGCACGGTATTAATAAGAGGGAGACGAGAGATAAATGTCCGACCAATTTATTTTGATGCTTGACGTGCATTGACTTACATATTACTGGCGTAAGGACGGAGCTTTTCGTGGGTTATAAACGTCTCCAAAGCGAGTGCCTTGACATATAATTATGTATTACTAACGCTGCTCGCGACATTCACACGGCAAATATATAATATCACATTTGTATGAACAAATTAAAAAAAAAGCGTTCACAAGGGCTTATCCTAGATTAGAAATCAATATTGACGAGTCGTTTTCATATAATGTGCAAAGGTAAACAAACTTTCAGGTTCAATATATAGAAATAACTTGGCATTTGACGCGTAATTTATTCGTTAATTGGAGCTTATGAAGTATTTGAGAATGCTTCCTCGGATTGGCCGACGCTTTCATTACGTCGATTGAGTCCAGTGGTTCAGAGCTTGGCTCTCGACTCGGAGGTCGTGGGTTCGATTGCCGCGTTGGAACAACAAAATATGTTGTTTCCAAATTTGATTAGGACAATGCAGGCCAGTCACCCGATTGTCTGACATGAGAGATGATCCATGCGGAGGACGGGCATGTTAAAAGTCCTGCGCCGCCAAAGATCTCTCGCCATGTCTCTCGTCATATTTGTTTGTTATCCCCAATTAAATAAAATTAAAATGTCGGTTATCCGTCCCACTAGGTGTCGAGAGTAAAAGGAGGAGAAAGTGCTCTTATGTACCGCACACACACTTGGGCACAATATGATAACTCCTGCTAAATAGCTATATGTTCAGAATTCAGGTCCTATTTAATCTAAACTTTAAGTTTAAATTCGACCAAAGTAATGTATCATAGTAGTTTTTTTTTATTACTCCGTGAATAAGTTACATTTAAATTGGTAGCATTGCACTGCGCTATTGTCATTTTGTTTACGTATTGATTAGTAGCTGTTGCCCGCGGCTCCGCCAGCGTAAATACAGTATCCCACGGGAATAGTGTACTTTTTCGGAATAAAAAGTAGCCTAACCAGAGCCTAAACTACTACCATACCAAATTTCATCACCACGCATTTCATTGCGTGAAAGAGTAACAACTAACTAACAAACATACATCCATCCATCCATCCTCACAAACTGTCACATTTATAATATTAGTAGGAAGTTGGTTGTGAAAAAAAAAACCTTTCTTGCCATTGCAAAATGTAAATAATCTATAAATCAGGGCCGGAAGCAACTTCCCGATGGATCGTAAATTTTATTGTGCGTATACTCGGATCCAGGTTACGATCCCGGGGGCAATTCTCGTTACTCTACTAACCGTCATACAGCGATTTACACGAATGACAGCTCGCGGCTATGTGTGCGCGGCTAGACATATGCGGGGACAGTGCGGTGCGCGCGGGACGTGTTTTTTTTTTCAAGCCGTTCACAAGTTTTGTGCTTTAACATAATTGACAATATAGTTTCATAATATTTATGATAGATTTATGTCTGACGCGACGCGACCTTATGGTTTACGTCAACATGGCTTACATTCGCTGGTGCTCGAGCTGTCATTTGTAGTTAGTGTCGCAGCTGTTGTTAAATCCCGTTTGGATTCTGAGGCTGTCCCGCTCGCGCGCAAGCGTACTGACGCGTAAGGGAATGAGTCAGCGCGTGGACCGAACGGGTTATATCGAAAATAGTTAAAGAGAATTGGGCTCCAGAATCAAAGACTGTTTGTGTTAGCGGTAACAATGGCGTTTATGTGTGGTTTGGCAATGCTGCACAGAATACGAGAGCTAATGTCATTGATCCTAGATTCTTTTAGCTTATACTCCTTTCAGATGGAATTTAATCTGATGGTAAAGTCGAGCGTCGTGGAGACCTAGTGGGTTTTGTAGATTAGGTGACAGGAAGAAATAACCTATCCAAGAGCATGTCTGAGGAGTGTTCCGTAGCTATCAACGCGCTTGGTTTTTTTTTATTACTTTAAAAGTTATTGTCCGATTTTGCTCTAAATAATTTTCCTAGAGTGTTTCTAGCATGATCTATCAGCATGGAAATTACACTTTACACGGTACACGTTTCTATCTCCTATAGTTTAAAAATGCCAGGGGAAGGGGAGCCAAGTTAAAAACCACTTTGGAGGTCGATTACTCGAAAATGGTAAACTTTGTAAAAAAGTCATGAATGAATATTTGTCTTTATTTAAGAAGACCTATTCGTCGATACCCCACACGATGGGGAAGAATGAAAAAATATTTTTCATCACCACTTCACATATATGGAGGAGAGCCACCACTAAAATATAAAATTATTATTATTATATAATGCCAAAACCGACATCTATATAGAATCTTTAATTATACCAATTTTCATCCATTTACATTCATAAGGAGTTAGAAAGGCGGACGGACAGACAGAGAGATAAACAGACAGACGGACGGACAGCGCGAAACTATAAAGGTATCCTTGTAGTACTACGGAATCACAAATATGATAATGAACGTTTTGATTCTACTAGTGCGATAAGCGGAAGCGAGGACATCCTTATTAAAGTTAGAAAAAAGAAAATATTGGACTAATAAAACTAAGTACATAGGTATCTTATGCGCGTGGGTGTATTGCTGCTTGCAATCAATATTATTAAATATATAAATATTGAAATTATAAATAAAGAATCAACATGATATGGTTCGAAAACACATTTATTATATTATAGCCTTTATCGGTTAACCGTAATATAATTTAGCTGTCACTTAACTTACCGTGTATTGTCAACCTAATAAACCACAAAATTTCAATTGGCTGGCGCTAAATTGTTGAATTATATTTTTGACGACCCGACGACGACGACGACCAAATTTTGACGACCTTCGACGACGCTAGCTCTATAAACAGGGGGACAGACGATTCAAATGGGTCTGCTGGACCTGAGAGATTCCACGGCCTCACAAAAATGGGCGCGGAATTAGGTTTTAGTCAGGAGAAGAATCGGACGATCTGTCTAGTCGTCTGCGTAGGTCTATTTAAAAATTGTATTTCTAAGAACGACATTAAATTTTAAAAGGCATCCCTATGGAAAACTATTTGATGCCATTAAAGAAACAAGCCAAATTACTTAACACACAATTAACAAACAATTTATACAATTCGTAATTACGAGCACTATATTGAGAGACTTAGGCTACGTTCCCGCGAGAGTTTTTTGGTGGTCTAGACAAAAAAAAAACAGCACTGTAAATTGAACTATGCGCTAGTAAATAGAGCTGAAAATCGTATAGAGTTGTTAAATCTGACACTTGACAATTCGATTTTCATTTCTATTGCACTAGCGCAGACTTCTATAATCTTTACCGTGCAGTTTTTTACGTCGCAACCACAAAAAAAACTCTCGTGCATATGAGGGCTAAGGGTTTCACAATCTACTGATAAGGGTCAATTCACACCGAAAAGAAATGATGGCGCTGCATTTTAAAGATAGCTATTTAAAATTGAACTTTATTAATTACACAAGAATATACACGTTTCATTGTAAGAGTTCGAATGTCAGGTTGCACCGCGCTGCACAGCGCACGACTTATGACTGGTGTCATATTTTGAACCGAGTATCTTTTTGTGTAGTGAACAAAGTTACGTATCGTCGCGGTGTGAATGGACCTTAGTGTCAGATAGGCTTAGGTCGCTCGATATAAAGTGAGCAGCGACAAAACTTCACAGGCTTAAAGATAATATAAACAAAATAGTAAAGACGAAAGTGAACGAGCGAGCGGGACAAAAGACTGTCCAAAAGATATAGAAAAACGTATACAAATTGCAATTCAATTAAATTGTGAGACCTAGCAAATATAAACAAAATAGTAAAGAATGAAGACGAAAATTGCTACATTTTCCACTCAAAGATGCTAAGATTCAGTAAATAGTGGACGAAAAGGAACATTCAGCAAGAGAGGCGGTAACAATGTGCAAACGAGATACAATATGGGTCAATGAACGAATACCTTCCGATCAACAAATAACAATATATCGAACTAAATAGAATCAAAACAAACTTTCGATTTACCATTAAAATCCATCTGGTTATCATATATTCAAAAGCAATTCTAACAAACAGCCAGTTCAAGAAATTCCTTTTTAGCTCTTTAGAAATTCTATTGCTCCATCGTCTGAAGATCTCAACGTTGAGCAAAGTGTTCCGAATCGTTATATTAAATTTAGACGTCCGCACGGACATCGGATAGCCTTTATAGTTTGAATGTTAGAATTGTATAACAAACTAGCTGCCCGACACACGTTGTTCTGTCTTCACTGTGAACTGGAATAAATAAATAAAATATGAGCAGCAGGTCTGAAAATGGCCACATTTAGTGAACCGTACTATGAAGCATCAACTTTTGAAGATGTTGCTCTTACAGTAACTTCCAGTGGCGTGGGTTTAGTGGTTCAAAATTCCTACCTATTATACAGGCTAGGGCTTCCTCATAAAGAAGAACCAGCCTTAGATAAAAAATTCTTCTAAAAATTCTCAATAACCTATCTACCAGTAACTATTTGTTAAAAACGTCATCATTCAATCATTTTCCGTTTTTTTTACGATACACATTTTACGTTTCTAACAAATAGTTATTGGTAGATAGGTTATTGAAACAGGCTGTTAATGAACTATTTAGCAATTTATATTATGTGTACGATTTAACGCATTTGTATTAAAAACTGTCAAAATAGAAATGTTAGAGAAGTTACTGTAGGAGCAACAGCTTAAAAGTTGATGTTTCATAGTGCCACAATTCACTTGATGTGGCAATTTTAGACAGTTTCAGAAATGAAGAAAGAATAAACAGACGTGATAAATTTTTCTGTCAAAATAACACTCACAGCCAAATAATAAAGTCATAGCCTATTCCTTTCCTTTCCGACGTATCTTGTAAAGCTGACTTTTCCTTTATTTTCAGATGTTCCGTTTTTAGAGCTTCCGAACCAGTCTAGACGTCTAAAAACCACCCCCAATTGTAGGTCACCGCGCCAAACGTGGCTGCAACGTCATATTTTATTTTCGTAGCAATGGAATCCTAGTGTTGTGAATGTTCATGAGATGGATAAATGATATTAGACCAACAGATTTGAAAATTCACACAGTTTACACAATTATCATGAAAAGTTTCCAAACAGTAAGTACTAAGGAGTCTTCGGACACATCATTTACTGCTTTGATAAAGACGTTAAGGCAGAAAAATTTGATTGCCATACTAAAAAAAAAACATTTTACATATAATTGATGTTTCTCCACTAAGTAACAACCGGAAACATCGCCCATACACAAGACATTTTTTTTTTCGAGAAAAGTTTTATCCCGTGTGATAGATACAATTTTCTTAAGAGTAAAATATTATCTACTAATAATTTCCTTAACAACCTAAGAAGATTTTAGATAATATGATCACGGTTAACCCATCCCATTTATGCTACTTTCACCTCGACCTTGATCCTATCCCATATATAATATCTCCCACACCTCAACTCGTTACAAACTTTCAGGCCCATTAAAGGCTATAGGATCAGGCACTATGCCCGTCAGATGCGAGATCGGGTGTATGAAGGATCGCGGTCATCAATCTTGCCCTTCAATTATCCGGACCTCATGTGTTAAAAACAAACTGGCAATTTGCTGATGTATTATAATATGGTCTCTGGGTCACAAAAAATTCCATTTTTTGTGATCATTTTTATGGAGTACCAAATCTTTTGGTACTCCATAAAAATGACCCACCTGGAAACCTTCTGGTATAACATCATAATATATAGCGCCACGTCAGATTAACATTTAACAAAGGATGTTTTACATCACTAACTCTTGGAACTCGTGTGCTATATTAAACCAACACGGGTATTTTGCTGATGTATCTATGATGTAACCAAACCTTTTCTGACGTGACGAAAATTCTCCAACAACTATAACTATATTAACTGTCTAAAAAAATTGCTTGCAAACGGTTAAAATACAAATTACCATCTATGCTAATGCACTTGAAATAACGCAGTGGCATACCATACATTTATAGCTTATCAAAACTTATCTGATAACATACAAACAAAACAGATAATTCGCGTACATTTGCTTATGTAAATACTAAATACCATCATGTAAACATCACTGTCCATTAAGACTTTTGTTACATCGTTAAAGCAATTTAAACTCTACCCATTGGGGTTAGTGTTTAAAATTGTTCCGCTACGCATTAAGACATGTTCCCTCGTTAGGGCAATTTGGAATCTACCCGTTGGGGTTAGGGTTTAAAGTGGCTCTGCTCAAGCCTTTTCCAGACAATTTGAGCGACTTCATCGGACGCAATTAAGATAAGAGGAATCCCGATTCCGGACGCAGAAATGCTTTGGATAGTTCTGATATATCCCAAGCCCCAAACTTCAGATTTAATGATTCCTTCTTAGAGTAACACCTCCAAGGATATTTCGGGCCATTTTAGGCATTAAGATTCTAGATATTCGTAGTCGTGGACTAAAATTCTATAAGATTTTATGTCTTAAGACTTCTCAAACTAAAAAACTCAAATTAAAAAAATGTTTATTTCTTTTTAGGCTATTAAATATCACTTATAGAATAATTGTTCTACATGATGCCTACCACCGGACCACCGGACCACCGGACCACCGGACCACCGGACCACCGGACCACCGGACCACCGGTTCAGAAACTAACTCAGCGAGAAGAACCGTCTGAATACGACTAATCTCTGTTCAATTCAATTCAGAAAAATATTACAGATATGTAGGTAAATAACTTTTGGCTTGTAGTAACTTAAACATGACAAATCCATGTAGGGCATAACGAAAATACACAACTTTTGTGCAATTGCTTTAAACGTGACCACGGACCTATTGCTGGGTTTTTTGTATAATTTATAGGAAAATATAAAAATTTTGCAACATCAACCCAATTGGACACATTTCGAACTTTCGACCTTCCCGTTTGTTCATGTCGTAATTGTTCACGGTATTTTCCAAAGCGTAAATCATAACAGCGCCTCTGTTTCTTATTCAAAAATACCGACAATCGCTTGTCCATTATGCAAACACGTCAATCACAATGTACCGGCGCGGTGTATTTGCACATCAAACGCGAACAAATAAATACTATTCGGAACATTTGCCCCACGACAATCTGGATTTTTGGCTATTGGGGTGCTATCCGGTTTCGAAGGACCATGCCGCCATGTTTGATGTTACAAATTTGTCAAACACGCAGAATATACCCCACGACAAACTATACCTATCTCTACAATACGTAGCTCAGAGGACTATTGAAATGTGTGACGAACCATTTACATAACATCTTGGTACTGTGAACTGTCACACTGCACAGTAGAAAATATATATACTTACCGGTGGCGAAGGCTGGTTCACCTTCGTAGGGCAACCCTAGCTTGTATATTAGGTAGGGATTTGGAAGAGGGTCTTCAAAATGTAAGCGATAAGTGAAGCCGATAGGAATGGAGTTATAGGGAACCCCCCCCCCCCCCCCACTGATATTTACTAGCTTTTTCCCGCGGCTTCGCCTGCGTAAATATAGTATTGGATATCCCACGGGAGTACTGTACTTTTTCAGGATAAAAAGTAGCTTTTTTTTTTTCAGGATAAAAAGTTTGATACCAATTTCATCGAAATCCGTTCAGTAGTTTTTGCGTAAAAAAAGTATACGAACATACATCCATAAATCCATCCATACATACATACATCAATCCTCACAAACTTTCACATTTATAATAGTAGTAGGACATACAGAGAATCAGCTTACATAGAACGAATTCAAATTTGAAAAATTTCACATCCGCTTTTTTCACACAATCCTGGACACACCGTATGCTTGTAGTAGTGGAATCAAAAGCTAACAACGTAGCTGTTTATCTATTCGACTTTCTTTAATCTGTGGTACTGACATGCATCGTGCTATAATCTGCGTCCGAATGAACCAAATCACCATGTCCAGCTCAACACTCGTAAGCCAGCTTGGAACAATCTCTTCATATTCGCCTACAGCTACAGCTATCAAAGGACCACGTCATATAAATCATTGCGACATAACTTTCCATGCCAGCCATCGTGGTTTTTACGACGTACACGACACGCAGTTAAAAATAATAATAAACACTTGAGATCAGGTGAACAGTCGTCGTGCTCGTAAAAATGACAGCCATTTTGTTTTTCCAAGAATCATTTTCACGGCCTTCTTAAGCGGCAGTAGAAGAGGGGACGGTGTGAACTGACGCTTAGAGCTGCTACATAATACAGCGCTTTTAATTTTTTTACAAGCTACTAAAATGACTTAAAGTACGCATGTAAGCAAAAGATCACGACATTACACGACATTGTTATTATTTTATTAATGCTCTCCTAGTTCATTTTGCCGCGATAAAAAGTAAGCCCAGCTAGACCTCCCCTAAGGTCTCATCTACCCGGCCCCTGTACTAAATTTTAATCAAAACCCGTTCTATAATTTAGGCGTGATTGCGTAACAGGTACAATTTCGCACTTATAAACCTACTAACTATTAAGTAATGCCCGCTAAAGACAATAACAATAAAAGTGCACAGTTCGGTCACAGATCACAGTAGACATATTTAGTATGTGTGCGTGCGCCGATTCGGGGGGTCTAGTATGAAGATGTAGTACTTTATACGCCTACTGTGACCGACTGTACAGTTTTATCGCCGTGGTGTGTAGCGGGAATCAGTATATGTGCGTTCGCCGACTCAGGCGGTCTAGTATGAAGATGTAGTACTGTATACGTCTACTGTGACCGAGCTGTGCCTTTATCGCCGCGGTGTGATGCGGGCATTAGTATGAGTGCGTGCGCCGACTCGGGCGGTCTAGTATGAAGATGTAGTACTGTATACGTCTACTGTGACCGAGCTGTGCAGTTTTATCGCCGTGGTGTGTAGCGGGCGTAAGGATGTGACGTCGATACTGCTAGGGCCGTAACTAATAGAATACTCTTTATAAAGAGTGATGAGTCACGCTGTAAAATCATGATGACAGAGGCGAACAGAATTTCACAGGTATGTCGACTGTCAATTTTATTAGGATTGATGATCGTGATGATGTTATAAAATGTGACTTTTTTAAACATTAACTATTGTGACGATTTTTACATAACATCATGAACTCTTTATACTTTAAATGAGCTAATCTTGTATTATAATCGTAATCAAGTATTTCCATGAAATTCAGTACGCAGATAGTTTTGCGGGAGAAAAATCGATCTAGCTAGGTCTTATCCCTGGGAAAATGCGCTTTTTAATTTATATATGTTTCTTCATTCATCGTGCAACAATATTTCAATAATTTCGACTCTATTATGTCAGTCCGATTGGCTGTTTGGTATGCGTATAATTGTATTTTTTTCGAAAATTCGAAATGTAGTGGGTTCGAACTAGGTCAGATAAATGTGTCAGAATTCCGAGCTCGGTTACTCGCAGGTAGGTACTAAAAAAATTACAGGCAAATACCGTATTGGCACATATTATATTCTTTGATATTGGAATTCTGGTTACCGATGACGCGGACGATTCAGGCTGTACGAGCCGCGCTGTTGGAGAACGTGGATATCAGATGCGGGGTGCGATCAGCAAACCTATTTCGTGTCGGTAAATATTTACGCCGCGAAACCGTTTTCAAAAGATCTTGATTTCGTATTGTCGGGACTCGGGGACTGAGAAGCGTCACAGACGACGAAGATACTATAATATTATATGTTAAGACAGTGTTCCGCAAACTTTTTGGGTTCAAGGTACGTCTAGGAAAACGGAAATTTTTGGAGGTACACCACAAATTAAAAATTACTTTAAGTATTTTTCTTACCAACTTCCTTACCTACTTACTTACTAAAATAAAGTTTAACCGTATGTTCCCGGGGCACAGCAACTAATGGCCCGGTAGGTAGTAGGTAGGTACTCCACCGAGGTCACCAGTGTGCCGCGGTACACACTTAGCTGAACAATGTGTTAAGATAAAATATCGGTTGCTATCTTATACTTTAAACGAGACAATCTTGTATAATATATATTATATATAATCCGTTTCTCGAAAACGGCTCCAAGTGTTACCATGAAATTTAGTATGCAGGGCGTTTTGGGGGAGAAAAATCGATCTAGCTACGTCTTATCCCTGAGAAACTACGCATTTTTAAGCTGGGATATATTTTTTCTTTCGTCGTGCAACAACATATCAATAATTTCGACTCTACAATGTCAGTCCGATTGGCTGTTTGGGATGCGTATATATGTATAATTATTGCTTTGTTCGAAAATTCGGAATGTGGTGGGTTCGGTAATCACGGTAAGATAAATAAATATTTTTGTGATTCTTTTTTTTTTTTTTAATTGATCAGATCTCCGAGCAAAACTCGATTTACCATTTTAGGTTTATAATGAACTATCACAGACGGCTAAGATACAAGTTATATATCCCACTAACTATTATAAATGTGAGGATAGATGGCTGGATGGATGTGTGTTACTCTTTCACGCAAAAACTACTGAACATACTTTTAATTAAATTTGGTATGGTAGTAGAGTATATACTATACTCTGGAATAACAAATAGGCTACAATTGCTATCTTTAAAAATGCAGCGCCGCGTCGCGTGTCGTCTTGTTCATTTATCCTTAAAACTAAAATGACAAACAGTATTCAAAAAAAGTAATGGGGTGAATACTTTTGCAGAAACGGAGTTATTTATAAGCTTCAAGTGTTTAACACAAACCGGCTTATGCAAACGAAAAACAATCAATTCACATAGACAAAGCTAATTAGTTAATATATTCACGAAATAATTAAATGCATGCATAATAAGTACACTGGCGGACACATAAACTGCATCATAGTGCATTCAATCAAATTTTATTACGAAATATGCAAACTTTTTACATTTACTGGTATTGGAAAATATAAACACGAAAACAATATGAAATTTAAATACGGAGTTGTCACAAAAGAAATAAAATATTCTATAGAAGAAATCTCGTCAATTTACTAAAGATTAACTCGTTGTTACGTTAATGTTGTGATTGATGGTTATTTTTTCATTTTAAACACGTTTTAAAAGGCCTAGACCAACGAACAATTGCTGCAGATTTAAATGTAAACCAGTCTACGGTTTCCCGAGTTTACAGAAGGTTTATGGAGACAGGTTCATTCAAACGAAGACGTGGAACCGGCAGAACTCGAGTGGCAACGTCTCGTGACGACAGGTTTATTGTGACAACTTCCTTGCGAAATCGGTTTTTAACGTCTATAAGCATTAAAAATGAGCTCCACCAGGTACGTGACGTAGCAGTTAGTGCACGAACCATAAGAAGAAGACTAAAATAGCGTGATATCACACCCTTCAGACCCGCAAATGGACCAAAATTGTCTGCAGCTCACAGGCAAGCTCGACTAAGATTTGCTCGTGAACACTTAAATTGGACTGAAGAGCAATGGGCTTTCGTATTATTCACTGATGAGTGTAGGACTTGTTTGTACGGTGCTGATGGTCGCAGACTAGTCTACCGTAGACGAGGAGAGCGATATGCTCAAAATTGCATTGAGGAGAGGGTTCCATTTGGAGGCGGGTCTTGTATGGTTTGGGGCGGTTTTGTTGTTGACCTATACACACATGAATAGATTTTTTTATCAGATTAAGAACCAGTCTTAGCATTATCATTGAAATAAATCAAAATAGTTTGCACTTTCACTAATTATATTTCATTGAAAGTTATCTTGCACTATGATGCAGTTTATGTGTCCGCCAGTGTATAATATGAGGATATCCGCCAGTGTAGAATATGAGGCTCCTGAAATATGTGCATTGTCAAATACGGTTTCAGTTATTCTATATTCGTTAATGAAGCAACAATTCAGCGTGAAAAGAACGCAACGCATCACAATATATATGTATGAAATCACAACATAGTTTGAAACAAAGTCGCTTTTTCTGTCTGTCCCTATGTATGTTTAGATCTTTAAAAGTACGCAACGGATTTTGATACGGGTTTTAAAATAGATATAGTGATTCAAGAGGAAGGTGTTTATGTATATAACATGCATAATATAGTAGAGAAACACTGATAATTTTAGAGGTTTCTAATGTCGTAAATAAAAACATTTTTTGCGCTTATGTACTTACAGTATTGTACACCTTAAAAAGGTCTTCAAAAAAGTCCGCGATGGTATGTCTATCTCTTAGGGATAACCAACAATAACCATTTTTTATCCTTTACTTTTTATGAGAAATAATGGCTTATTTACGAAGCAATTCTAAGCAATACAGCATTAATCCTTATCCAATTAAGTACCTTAAATGCATTGTGCATTTAATATAGATCAATATGGCCCTTTACAGCATGTAATTTAAATGAATATTTGAGAAGATATTACAGATTTAAAATGCAGGGATATAGAGGTTGCTGCGCGGTACGAAACCCTTTTCAATATTGTATGCAGAAGTATATTGCAGTGAGTAGAGTTATTTGCTGAAGAAGTTTTTTCTCCAAGAACACATTCCACGCGGGCGAAGCCGCGGCCAATAGCTAGTTGATAATAATTGACTTACGGCGCAGGGGCGACACTCTCTACAAATGGCAGCTCGAGCACCGGCGAATGTCAACCATTTTGATGTGAGCCTAAGGTTGACTCCGAAATAATTTCAAACGTCGCCTCAGACAAATCTATCATATCTAAATATATTGACAATTATCTCAAAGCACAAAACGACCAGCGGCCAGTCCTGGCTGGAAAAAACTCACGCCCCGCCCGCCTCCTCATTCGCCCGGCCACGCACACACAGCCGCGAGCTGTCATTCGTTTAATAAGTGTCGGATAGCTTATTGCGGAAGTTTTTTCGGAAGCTCGAGCGACAGAGACAAAACATGAAAATTAGCTATCTACACTTATCAGTAGATCCTGAAACAGGCTTTTCGAAACATCTGATTTTAGTTAATAACACAAAGAACCAACAAATCTTAATACCTACTAATAGAATATTTCTTGTATGTATGCGTGCTACTATCGAAAAAGTTTCCGCTCGACCATGCATAAGATGTAAATCGCTAAACAGCGCCGTTGAATCGTGCGCACGCACACATACTCACGCGTAACTACGTAATTCAACCACAGATTAAAGAAAGAGAAATAGACAAACAGCTACATAGTTAGCTTTCGATTTGAATTCATTGCTACAAGCATGCGGTGTGTCCACGATTGTGTGTGGGAAAATTGTGGGCCGTTGGAGGGGACGTCAATGTTTTCAAATTTGGATGGATTCAGCTCGTTCTATGCAAGCCATTTCTCTGTACTTACGTATATTATATATTTTCTACTCTGCGGTTCAACCGCGTCACGTCTGCAGTGGTTTAATTTATAATGTTGTTGTGTTTTGTTGTTGTTGTTGTGTTGATGTTGCCCGCGACTTCGTGCGCGCAAAAGGAAATCTTGTGGGAACCGTACATTTTGCCGCAATAAAAAGTAGCATGTATCCTTCCCCGTGGACTATTCTATACCTGTGCTAAATTTAATCAAAATCGGTCCAGCAGTTTTGGAGCTTATTCAATGCAAACAAACAATCCTTTCCATGCTTTATTATATTAATAGTTGCAGCCTCTTCCTTTGGTGTTTAAATATTTTGAGGCGTCCTAGTGTAATGGAAAATGTTTAGAAACTGGTCGAGCAGGAACTTTGTCGATATTGTACAGTAAGTAAGGATTAGCGCTGATTCCACACGCATCCGCATCCCACGACGCATTCGCATGCTTTGGATGATGTTGAAGATTTAAATGCGTCATAAAATTTATGTATATTTAGAACAAACTTTCCCCTTGGAGAAAAAGTGCAATGTCTCCTGCATAAAAACACATGTATACCACACGCGCAGATTTTAAGCGTGCAAACTTCATAGCACTTGCATTGTACAAAATAAATCAAACATATTATTTTATTTATCTTTAGTTCCTAAGCTTTTTTCATTCTTAGATGTACCATTGGCTGTTAGAAACTTTTAATTGGCTGTTGGGCTGTGGAAAGACAGATCGATTAGATAGATAGGCTGGTACTATTTGATCCGGAATCCGGCAGGCCCGGGAAAGAAGTAGCAATTCAAAATTGAACTTTATTCACTACACAAGAAGATACACGTTTCATTGCAGGAGCGGCGCCGTGCTGCGATGCGCGGCGCAGCCAGAAATTGGAACTCTCAATTCGTCGTATTCACGACGAAAACATGTCACCACCATAAGTATACATAATGTGTGTTTGTATGTGAATAGACGTTATAGTTTTAAAACATTGTCTCGGCAGACGGACAGGCATCAAGTGACCATTACCCTGACTGATGGCAGCGAGTGTGGGGCCAGGAATAGCAGCGTATTTGTACTAATTTTGTACCGAGATACGCCCGATTGGCATGTTAATTGCTAACTATTTCGGCCCGAGTGTCTACATATGGTTTGGATTCTATCGATGCTTTATTGCTTATCTAATGGGATGGTTTTCTACACGAATATATTGAAGACGGTTTTGGAGCTATTAATGATTAGGGTCGGCGTACATCGAGACGCACGCGACGCGGAAGTTTAATAGAATGTGAGAAGTGTATGCGTGAAAGAGAGTAGTAATGTCCTGTCGTCTTCGTAAGCGGTGGCGGGGCAGACCGCAGACGGCCTGTGCGGACGAACTGTGAAGGACGGACGTGCGTACGAGTGTGACGTAAGAGGCCGATATAAAAAACTATATTTTTGGACGAGGACAACTACAATAGCGATTCAAAATTGAACTTCATTCCCTACACAAGAAGATGCACGTTACGTTGCAAATGCGGTGCCGCGCTGCGGAGCGCGGTGCACCTCGCAATTCGAACTCGTACAATGATGAATCGTGTTTCTCCTTTTGTAGTGAGTAAAGTTCATTTTTGAATCGTTATCTTAAAACTGCCGCGCCGTGTCGCGTCCCTATGTGAACTGACGCTTAAGCAAGTGTGTTAGCGGATATATTGGGTATTAATAAAACACCGAAAGAATGCCGACACTTCAGGGTGATACTTAAAATTATTCTGCAGTAAAATATTTAGCAATTATCCAACCACTGGGCATGAACGCCGTATGCCTTTCCACAGCATATTTTGTCATGGTTTGATTGAGCATTCTAGCGATCCTTTACTCTGTATCCCGAGGTCATGGTCCAAAATTCATACTACTTAGAGTTAACAGTAATGTAAAGACTGTGCTAATAGGCTCACTTTAGTTAATATAATCCGGCGTTACTTTGCGGAAATCCATAGCATACAACTTAATATAATATTATATCTAGCAATATCCCGCGATAAAATATTTACATTGAATGTACCCACCGACACAAAATTGAATGTTCCGATTGGCATACTTTTCCAAAAAATTGGTGACCAAATTGGGTTCACTTTAAATCATAGAAATACGTCAGGTATAAAAGTTATATGTATGTGGAAGCGGTTAAGATTTTTACTGCTGCATTGACTGATAGTCGGGAGTATAATTGGCGAGAACACAAGCGCCCGCCGGTTTGGTGGGGGGTGGTGATCACGTCTTCCGTCTCCAAGGTACGATCGCGGGACACAAAACTCCCAGCCGTCGTGGCGAGAGGTTCGGCTCGGGAACTATCGGTGTCCTTGTTAAAAAAGTGCAAAGTATTGTGGAATAAGTGCAGAGTCGTTATTTTTTTTTAATAAGACATTGAAAAGTGATTAAAATAGTGTGAAGTGTATAGGTTCTATTACTATTGAAAATAAAGGTGAAGTAATCTTGCCTTTTCATTTTGAAACTAAACACTGCCCACGTTATGCCGACATTAAGCCCACATTTAAGTTTGAGAAGCAGTACTTCAATATAGTACGATATTTGAGGCATGTTTGTTCCCCTGTCTTCGTCGTGTATATTAAAAATGCCGCGTCGCGTCGCGTCTCGTGTTTCGTGTGAACTAACGCTGAGCTGTATTATTATATACTTTGTGCGTCGGACATAATACCTTATCGCGGGCACACACCCGTCCCCTAATATCTTTGATCCGATTTTATGGCGTATGCGATAGTGTGCTGGCGGGACTACGCTACGAAATAGTGTAGACGAGTTCTTTTTTTAACCCCCGACGAAAAAAGAGGGGTGTTATTATTGATTTATGACGACCTCTGTGGCTCAGTGGTAAGCGCGTCGGCGCTTAAGCCGGAGATCGCTGGTTTGAATAACCGCCGAAGGGTCAAAAAGTTTATCTGTGTCCCTGGGTATTGAACGTGTATTAAATATATGTATAGTATAATAAAACCCTTAAATATATGTATAGTATAACAGTATTAAATATACTTCCCGTTTCCTGGTACCTATAACACAAGTTCTTCGGATACTTAGCACGGGGCCAGATTGACGGGGTGTGGAAGCGTCCATAAATATTATTTATTTATTAGTTCGACGTGTCAGTCTGTGTGTCTGTCAGTGGCGTCGTAGCTCCCGAACCGATGAATTGATTTTGTACAACTAAATTAATATTATATCTAGCAATATCCCGCGAAAAAATACCCACAACCTGCGAGCAAATGTGTGTGTGCACGCATATCGATTTTGATTTAGTTTTCTTTTGTTTGTAAGCTGCCATGATCGAGAGTGCTCTTAGCTTTTAATTCATTACCATCAGCTCGCTAACTCCTCGACAGTTCGGGGGTTAGTTTAAAAAGTAAATTTTGTTTTAAATATAACTAAGTGTCAGTTTACCAGTTTACAGTTCAGTACCGAGACGCGATGCGGCGCGCCTCGGTTTGAGCTGACCCTAACTGTTGCTGCATGTATTTACGATCGAAAAATCTATCTATGATATACGAGTTATCGGATCGGATAAACGTGAAAACGCCCTGAGGCTATATTCGCCATCAGAAACACACTATTTTGGCTGTGAAATATTTAAAAAAGTCGCCTAGTGTGTCCGCCACCTAAGCTCCCGCGTGATTTCGTCAACAAATATATCGGGAGTTCGTATTTGTTTGGGTTTTGAGAGAAGCAAATATGGACGGAAGGAATTTAATTACCATTCTAAGAATTGGAGAAGACATCTGAAGATTTCCTCTTAGCTTCAATAAATACGAGGAGGAAGCTGAATTCGGTGTTTATTGGATCTGAGAATATAAATATTTAGGAACAGAATAAAATAAATATTCAAGTGGGGCCCACGTACAACAAACGTGAAAACTAAGCCGTTTGCTGCGGAACCCTACGTGCGCGACTCCGACTTGGACTTGGCCTGTTTTTTTAACATACGGGAGCAGTAATAGCCGAGACCTATTTATATGTCAGGTCCGACCGAGAATTTTTTTTTGTCTCGGTCGAGACCGAGAGTAAACGCAATTCTGCCGAGGCCGAGAAAAAAATAGTTAAAGTAGGTAAGAAAAACACGAAGTTTGCACAAAAAATGTTTTAATAATCAGAAGGTAACGTTTAAGAGGTGATTTTTCAATCGGCAGATAACTTTTAATAATATATATATATATATATATATATATATATATATATATATATATATATATATATATATATATATATATATATATATATATATATATATATATAACTTTTACGGATTTTCTATGAAAAAGTGTGAAAGTAACATATTAATTCGACGGAAAAAAGGTTATCTGACGATTGAAAAATCACACCTAAGATAAAAACAATATTACACAAATATGCACCGACGCTTAGAAAAAAGGTTTCAATATTCCAGACGAATCTCACAAAACCTCTCAAGAAAAATATGGAAAATCCAACTGTGCACGTCTCGCACGCTTGATTGACGCTTGAAAAAAAAACTCGAAAACAAGAACTGGAAGAACAGCAATAAATTAAAAAAATAAATCGAAATTGTGAGCCTCGAGTAGTTTTCGGGTATGTTACGCAGTTTAAACTTCTAGAATATTTATCGTGGTATACCTTAAGTATTTACAACTAAACTTTGTCGACAACGAAAATAATTAGTTCATGTAATGATTATATTACCCTACTTACTATTATAAATGTGAAAGTTTGCGACGATGGATGGATGTTTGTTACTCTTGCACGCAAAAACTACAAGGACGGATTTCGATGAAATTTGGTATGGCAGTAGTTTAGGCTCTGGATTAAAACATTAACATACAACATACTTTTTATCCCGAAAAAGTACAACATTCCCGTAGGATACTGTATTCGCGCGGGAGGAACTGCGGGAAGAAGCTAGTATACCATAACATTTGCAAATCAAACCCAAAACCATCACTGATAATCGTATCAATTTCGGACTAGTCGTTACATGGTAATATATAAATATTTATAGGTAGTGGGTACCTAATTGTGGGTACCTAAATTGGCAAATGTGACTAATTTAAAAACACTCGGTTTACTTTGTTTCCATCAACCGACAGAGTTTCTCTAACGTAATTGAAAATGTAATGCCAGGAAAGTGCACAAAGTTTTATCAGACAAAATTAAACTGTAGCTCCAGTGGTTAAAATTCAAATCACCGTATCAAGGGAGCTTTGATAATGCCCCACATGTAACAGTGAATTGAATGCCATTAATCAAAAATATTCTAATGAAACATGTGTTTTAGATTTTTTACAGAAACATTGCACGCAATAAATGTTGCCAGTTTTACATCCAGTGTAGTTTAATTACAAAATGAATTGCTTGTTCTAATTAATTGTAGATGTTGGAACAGATTTTATTGGACAGTAAATTTGTGTACATGTTAATTAAAATGGATTTTATGTGACTGATCTGATCTCATAATAAAATACTACACATGTTTCAGTACTTCTGTTTAAACTAGCCGTACCTAACTCGATACGAATTTAAAATTTTAACCTTTCCACTTGCGCAGATCTGGGGAAAAAAATACCTCTGTGGCTCAGTGGTTAGGGCGTTGGCACACAAGCCGCAGGTCGCGGGTTCGAGTCCCGCCACGGAACAATAAAGTTTTCTGTGTTCCTGGGTCATCGATGTGTATTATTATATAATCAAAATATTAAATATAATATGTACAGTATAAAAAGATTCAAATAAATTTCCGTTGTCTGGTACCCGTAACACAAGTTGATCGAGAACTTACCACGGGACCAGATTGACGTGGTGTCAAAGCGTCCATAGATATTATTACATAATAGATTTACGAGGCCCGTCACTCTCGTTTCCCCTCCGTACCTAATGCCCGCTACACACGTAACGATAAAACCGCACAATTCGGTTAAACTTAACGGTGTAAACGCGGGGTCGGCGGGATCTTTCGGCACACATGAACCGCATAGTGAAAAAAAATGATAATTTGGTATCTAATTGATCTAGATACCCTACCTATCTAGTTATCTGAGTAGGTGCTACAATAGATAACTATAATCTATTGTAGGTACTAGGTGGGTACTAAAAGTGATATTAAAAATGAGTTATTATTTATTATTATTTAATTATTACAATTAGTTTTCAAATTTATATTACCAATCTCATAAACAAAAGGTTGGCTGGTAGATTGCTTATTAGCAACAAGTTCGCCTTTGGTGCATCGGTAATTTAATTTTATATTTTTTGGTGTGTTGTATTGTAATACAGAATATGACACAGGAAAAATAAAAACCAATATAAAACAGAGTCTTTAAAGTACTTAAAAGCTAATTCATATATAAAGAAATAAAGATATATATTTTTTTTAATTAGAGTGACGTGGCCCGCGGGTCGCGCCGACCACAGGTTCAACCGAACTGTACAGTTTTATCGTAAGATGTGTGCGGGACTAAGGTGAATTTAGTACCCATCATGTTGTGCCTGATTTATACGCTGTCGCTCAACCCTTATACATGCTCGCTTTGTTTCAATCATTAGTCTTCAAAGGCTTAATCCAACCCACGGACTCGATTAGGGAAATGGCAAAATGCCTCGGACTGGAAAATGGACGGGATTTTATAACAACCCGATTTTCGAACGATTATTATAAAGTATCAATTTATTATCCATTTCACAACACGTATTATGAGCTCGTTTCTTCAAAATATTTAGTGAAGATACTTTAATAGTTTATGTTAAGATATAACATAGCTTGCTATACAGTTCGTATTTTCATATTACGTCATTTGATATGAAATATATCCAGGCATCTTAAGATAAAATATTGTAGTATCTTCGCCGTCTGTGACGTCCTTTAAATCAATAAATCGAGCCTTTGCAATTGAGAATATTTGCTAATTTTATGCGGGACTCGATATTTGATTTGCGATCTTTAAATGCTGCATACAAAATCACAACCACCTGATATTTTAGATGAAACAAAAACCAGCGTATTTTGTATTAATAAAAGCTTCAAGACATCAAAGTTTCAAGGTTCTTTACATACCCAATTGGGGGTTTTCCTAAACATTATTTGCTTTTCATGGAACGGACTTTGCGTGACCAAATACATAATATATGGCGAGATTTAGCGTAAAACTCTCCCAACCAAAGGGTATCCTTTACGTAGAAACTATTTAGTAATCTGTGGTATCCCTACAGCCCTTAAAACTTAGGCCTTTTCATCCGTTATTGGATGATTTATACAGTATTCTCCGAGCGTAGTAGCCACTCTTGAAATACTGCAGTGCCAGGGAAAGTTGGTTTTTTTAAATGTCGTATGGTTGCCCAAGCACACACGGCATTACATACATCACAACATAGAAATTAGTAAGTCTAGTCCCGAGGAATGACTGGTCAATACGTCTGGGGCCAACCGTGTGCGGGTTTCCTCACGATGTTTTCCTTCACCGTTGGAGCGTCCGTATAATGTACTTGAGATCTGAAGAAGTCTCATTGGTACACGCCACAACCTGGGAATCGAACTTGCATTCTCTCGAGTGCCAATCAAATGGTCTACCCTCTAGGCCACGGGGCTCTACAGCCCCTAAGTGTCTCGCGTAATCAATGGACGCGGCCTTTACAATAATTTTACTGTCACATTTTTTCAAATTAATATGGTTCATAGAACGTCAACGGTGATGACGTGCTGCCACCACAGATTAAAGAAAGAGGAACAGATAAACAGCTACATAGCTTTCGATTTGATTGCATTACTACAAGCATACGGCGTGTCCACGACTGTGTGGAAAAATTGTGTTCAATTGAAGGGGAAGTCAAAATTTTCAAATCTGGATCGTTGTATGAAAGCTGCTTCTCTGTACGTAAGTGTATACATTGTCTCCTCTGTGCTGATGTAGCGCCACTCCACTTTGTTTCCATCTGACGGGGCGGGAACAGCAACGAGAGAACTGCACGCTCTTTCTCTACCCAAGTATAGATAATATGGACAAAATTACAGCTTTCCTATGTCGATCTCTCATTTTGTCTATTCCTCCGATGAAAGAGACCATATCTACGGTTGCTATGCTAAACGGTGCTGGAGTAGTTGAGTATGTATTGTAACTAGTAATTAATCGTGAAAGAGTAAGGATTATTAAGATTCAAAAATTGAAAATAATGAATGGGAGTGTTTGGGATGATATTTAATTACAAGTTCATTGTGATGATGGTGATGGGATTCGATGACGTCGTGATTTTTGTTTAGTGATTCTCCACGTTCTTAATGTTAAGATTGTTGTTTATTCCTATCAATATTATTATTTCCATGCCCTGTGGGGCTGAAATTGTGATCTAATTATATACAATACCTATAGGTATGTACCAATTTTCTGAAATATACTTTTCCGATTCTGATACCTATTTCTATTATAATAACTCCCCACACCGATTTGGGTTCCGATGGCCGGTTTCATTGAAATCAGGCCAGTTACGGCGGAGTTATTTTATAGTGTCCAAGTGTGTGGGACAATACATATGAGCACCCGCTCCTGAATTGCTCTCGTAACCCAGTGGGACAGATGACCGACACGACTGGCGAGCGATCAGGCGCAGGACCGACTTTTCACATGCCCATCCGACTATGGATCATCTCTCTTGTAGGACAATCAGCCTGCATCGTCCTAACCAAACTTGGAAACAAAATTTTCCATTTTCCAATGCGGGAATCGAACCCACGACCTCCGAGTCGAGAGCCAAGCTCTATGGAGGCTTTTTCTATTAGTGACAACCTGTCTACTGTCTAACCCAGTTAGCAAGTCTCAACCGTCACATACCCACGCAGAGCAATTTCTCAATGGAGCTGTGTTGTAACACGGACGTAGACAGAAACTTACCTGAAAACAAAATGTATAATAAGCACATGAACACCAAGGATAGATTATATGAGTGCGACAGTGCTCAAGCCGGAGGTCGCGGGTTCGAATCCCGCCAAAGGAACAAAAAGTTTTCTATGTTCCTGGGTCATGGACGTGTATCCTACTAATATTATAAATGTGAAAGTTTGTGAGGATGGATGGATGGATGGATGTTTGTTACTCCTTCTCGTTTCAGTTTCTAGATTAACACGTAGGCTACTTCTATCCGGAAAAATGACAGTATGCCGTGTGATAAATACAGCATTACGCGGGCGGAGCGGCGGGCAAAAGCTAGTAATATAAGAAAAATCTTAAATATTTATTACGTGTATAGTACAAAAAAATATATCTTTCCGTTGTCTGGTACCCGTAACACAAGTTCTTCGAGAACTTACCACGGGGCCAGATTGACGTGGTGCGGAAGCGTCCATAGAGATTATTATATCGAGAGAAATGTTTAAATACCTAATTACAAGAAGATTCTTTAGCAGTATGGTAGAACGCCTCCGTGGTCCAGTGGTTTAGTGATTGGCTCTCGACTCCGCAGATCGTGGGTTCGATCCCCGCGTTGGAACAACGAAAAATGTTATTTTCATGACTAGTTAGGACAATGCAGGCTGATCACCTGATTGTCCGACAAGAGAGATGATCCATGCGTCGGATGGACATGTGAAAAGTCGGTCCTGCGCCTGATCTCTCGCCAGTCGAGTCGGTTATCCGCCCCAATGGGCTACGAGAGTAAAGGAGGAGAGAGTGCTCTTATGTATTGCGCACACACTTGGGCACTGTAATATAACAATAACTCCTGCGTAGCTACACTGGGTTCAATGAAACCGGCCACCGTTAACGAAATCTGTGTGAGGAGCTATTATTATTATTAGTTAATATGGTAGACACCTAGACAAACTTGTATCTAAAAGAAAAGTTATTTCGGTTCCACGCAATTAAAACATAAAAGCAAAAAAAATATACTGTTCATCTCTTTCTCGCAAAACGATAGTTCTTCGTGAACTGCTGCAAATATTCGTGCAAAACGCTAGTGAAGAATGTACCTAAGTAACTTTCCCACATTGCTCAAATTACACCCCCAAGCCAGAAATTCGGGAGAATCTGACAGTTTCACCAGTCAGCCCTTTATCAAACGGAGATACACCCCACAAATGGTTACCCAAAAACAAAGAAACCCCGGAAATCTGAATACCATGTTTGCTAAACAGAACACAAAGGACGGTGTTAACAAAGGAATCGGTTTCGTCGCTTTGTGGGGAGATGCTGTCATGGGAATCCAGCAAATATATGCCAGAATTCGTTTCGAATTCAGGTAATAAAGGAAATTCTGGCAGTTTATTAGCGAACGAATGAGGGTGGCATTAAATTTTCGACTATAGAGTTCAAGTTTAAGAATATTGAACTGATATATATAAGGTATACAGCAGCTCATAAATGTGAAAATTTGAAAATAAAATTGAAACAAATTAATAACCCTCGAATTGTCAAACAGTTAGCAAGCTGATGATGATGAATTATAGCTATGACCACTCTCGATCGTGTCAGATTTCAAAAAAAAAACAAGATCAAAATCAGTTCATCCGTTTGGGATTTGCTCCTTCTGCTTTCGTCGGGAGTTAAAAACAATGGATGTGTAAATTGGTTTTGATATCTAATAGCTTCGAATAGCTTATCGGTTTTCACAGGCAGAGCAGTAGGTACTAATTTGAAAAATACATCAGAATGACTTCAAAACGTTTACCTACGCCCTACTCTTTGAAAATGTTGATACAGTTTAAGGCTGATCCCATATCAGGCGTGCGGGATTCCACGGGAACACTGTACTGTTTCGGGACACTTTTATTCCTGTGTGTTAATCCTCAGCTCACACTACTACCATACCAAATTTCGTCAACATTTCTGTTGCGTGAAAAAGTAACAACCATCTATCCATCCATCCATTTTTATACTTATCATAAACAGCAGCCACCGTGGTCTAGTGGTTGGAGCTTGGCTCTAGACTCGGAGGTCGTGGGTTCGATTCTCGCATTGGAACAACTAAAAATGTTGTTTCCGAGTTTGGATAGGACAATGCAGGCTGATCCCCTGATTGTCTGACAAAAGAGATGATCCATGCGTCGGATGGGCATGTAAAAAATCGTGTCGGTTATCCGTCCCACTGGGTTACGAGAGTAAAGGAGGAGAGAGAGTGCTCTTGTGTACTGCGCACACACTTGGGCACTATCAAATTGCTCCTGCGCAACTGGCCTGGTTTCTGAAACCGGCCACTGTCATCGAAATCGGTGGGGGAGTTATAGGATGCGACAGATTATAATAAAGCTGTTCCCATCTACTATCCTAAACCGATACATACCTGAATTCGCCCTCAAAGAGCCGGCTAGTCCGTTCAGAGTAGAGATGGTTAAACGCCTGGGCGTTACGGGCGTTTACCCATCTCTAGTCCAGAGTTATTTTACCTCTGACAGGACCATTGCGCCGACGACATAAGGGTCTTATAGAAGCTCCGAGGTAAAACAACTCCAAACGGTCTGTATGTGAAATCCCTACGCCCTTTGCGTGCCCTAATGAACTTCCGGTTCGCTGCCGTGCGCCGAAACATTTAGTTTGACACACCCCTGATGCATTACGTAGACCCAATCATTTATGGAAAAGCTTCGAAGCAATTAGGCTGGGACCATATGATCCGAAATCCGGAAGGCCGTAGAAAATTCTGAGCATTGAAAATAGAACTATGCGCTAATAAAATAGAGTTGAATATCTATATAATAACTACCATTTTCAAGCCGCAGGACTACCGCAGAGTTCTATTTTCACTGCTCAGAATTCCCTACGGTCTTCCGGATTCCGGATCATATGGTCCCAGCCTAAGATGCCTGGGATGATGATTTGACGCCTATGCGAATGATTCAGCGCGATAATCGAACCGAGATTCGAGGTACGAGAATTGGGGCCCTGATTGGGAGAAGTATGTTTAGCAAAAACGTCAATTTGCAAAAATAATCAATTTGATTCATTTGTCAGCCGATTATGACAATCATCTACAACTACGCAGACACATAAAACATATTAAGGGTGGGCAAAATTTCAATTTCAAAAATAATTATATTATAATTTGACGACCTCTGTGGCTCAGTGGGTGAGCGTGTTGGTGCTCGAGCCGGGGGTCGCGGGTTCGAATCCCGCCGAAGGAACAAAAAGTTCTTCTGTGTTCCTGGGTCATGGATGTGTATTAAATGTGTACAAAATAATAAAAATCTTAAATATCTTATGTATAGTATAAAAAGTATTAAATATATTTCCGTTGTCACGGGTACCAACCCGTGACACAAGTTCTTCGAGAACTTACCACGGGACCAGATTGACGTGGTGTGAACCGTCCATAGAGATTATTATTATTAATTGATATGGCAGTAAATTTGTACAGGCATTACTGCTTTGTGAGTTGTGACACTTCTGGTGCTGCGACGCTGGGCGGCACTCTTTGTTAACCATCAGACAATCCCTCTACATGGTCCTTAGAATTGCTCTAGCGTACTTCTTTTTATTTTCCCCATTTCCTCGAACCCACGACCACTGAACCAAACATACATCCGGAACATTTAACCTCCGATACGGTCCCTTCGTCCGTCGTCCTCGAGGGAGCTATTGTCGCGCGACTGTTGACATAGGGACCCTTATCCCTTTACGTCTCCACGAAAGGTGGGCGGTAACAGAAAAATGTCCGAAGGCAATTTGGTAGCAGGATATTTAGAGTGAAATAATTAAGGCGCGAAAGGTCAAATCAAGGTAAGTCAAATCAGATCTTAGCCTGTTTGTTGGTATGTCTGTAAGTTTGTTGATGCAATACGACTAAACTACATACCTACAGTTTTTATAAAAAACTTTAACCCGCCTACGTAAATTATATAGCCTATGTTAGCCGGGCTATTGTTACGAATCCATTGACACCTCATTCATTAGAATCGGATTAGTAGTTTAGGCGCTACGGTGGTACAAACATACATATATAGACTGCCAAAATCATTACATTAAAAAATTATCTATGCCTACAAAAAAAGGGGAGGGCTTTTTTTGTAGGTATAGGTATTTTGTGACAATTCGAAAATTCGGAATGTGGTGGGTCCGAATCCCGGTCAGATAAATGTTTTTGTGATTCTTATTATTTAGTTTTCTTTTATAATTTTATTTTTTATTTTTAACTCTCTAAAAATGATCTCCCAGGTACTGAAGATTAAACTCAACATTTTACTTGTGGTAAATAGCTGCCAATACAGTATCCCACGGGAACACTGTACTTTTTCGAGATAAAAAGTAGCCTGTGTTTTAATCCAGAGCCTAAACTAGGTACTACCAAATTTCATCAAAATCTGTTCCGTAGTTTTTGCATGAAAGATTAACAAACATCCATCCATCCATCCATACGTCCATCCTCACAAACTTTCACATTCACAATAGTAGTAGGATTATTTTATCTAGAACGATAAAATTGTCCCAGGTAGGTACTATTGATTAAACTCAATATTATACATGGAGTCATTTACCCTATCTAGGGGCACGGCAGTACCCCGCCAAGACGAGATAAGCGATGCGCTAGGGCACTACCAGACCACCTTTTCTCGAAGCGTTTCGTCGATTTTTTTAACCCTCATAACCTAGGTTTGAATTATACCAGATAAACGAAATTTTCAGGATATGTTCCCAGTAGCAGACAACATGTAAAGTTTTGATTGCATAGGTCCTAACTTTAGATTTTATTGAGATCTAAAGTGATTTCGTCACTGACTCACTGATGATCAACAAAATTATAGGTAGGATGTCCTAGAATGCTGAAATTTGGTATGTAAGCTAGTATTAACACATAAACAACATACAAATTATCAAACTTGGAACTTTTATCCTCCAACCCTATAAACTAGGGGATAAAAATTTGTATGAGACTTAAGTACCTACGCAAACTTTTACTTTAGAGGACTGAATATTGTTGTAGGGATCCGTGTTATAATTTATCAACAAGTAAATAAAAGAGAAAATAAAATTTGTCATAACAACTTTCAAAAAGAAATGAAAAGAAGTGAATAACTGATAGCCTTTTGACAGTGCGAGTCATATGGTATCGTCTTGGCATCAGTTTACAGATACACAATTTATCATTAAAACATTTTTGGTGGGATTATATAATACATCTAACCTCGCCTCTGTTTCGGCCATTAGCATATTTAAGCACATTCCGGGGGAGCTCGCGTGTCAAAATGTTAGTCTACAAATTAAGTCGGAGATCGTCAGCATGGCTCGTTTTAACAACAGGGACTGAGACAAATGAAGACTATATTGACGACCTCTGTGGCTCATTGGTTAGCGAATTGCCGCTCAAGGCGGAGGTCGCGGGTTCTAATCTCGCCAGGGAACAAAAATTTTGTGTTCCCGGGTCATAGATGAGTATTAAATATATGTATCATATAATAAAAATCTTAAACATAAGGTAATCAACTGCGGATATTTCGGGCCCCTAATTTGGCACCTACATCATATTTAACCCGTTGTCAGTTCAGAATTTAGATTCCTACTTTATTTAGATAACGTCACGCAAACCTGCATACACCTCGTGAAGTGTTAACATATATATAAACATGTCACATTATTGAATCGTGTTTTAACATAAAACGAAAACAGACATGCTATTTGAGGATTTCTTTTCGAGATGCGACTTACTTTTGGATTTCGATTTTTATATTATAACGCTTTTATTAGTTTCACCTGTATGTTTGCTTGCTTGCTTGTTTGTAACCGACTCCTTTGGGCTCGATTTTGTCCTACTTTGAACGATCAGATTTAATTCAAACTTTGCACACCTGTCAAAGACCGATGACAATGCAATAATTCGATTAAAATATCCGATTATCCTGATTAAATTCGCCAGGATTCATCAATTTCTTTCCGCATCCTTTGCATGAGAGTAAGAGAGATAGAACTAGTGCGCGAACTACGCATGCGTGCAGTTCCAGGCTTACTCTTTGGCAAATCGTACTAAAAAGCAAAAATTAAATTATAGTTTAAAAAAACTAAAAAAACACGCTTTTATAGAAAATCTAACTAAAAAATAAAATTTAATAAATTTGGATTAAGAATAGTGTAAATGAAAAATAAATATTTATTATTGTAAAAAAGCGTGGGGTGCATTGTGTCAATAGTTATAAACATTTTATTGGCAGATTCAAAGAGATATCAAAATCACTTTAAACGAAATCTGACCGTTTGAAGTGGATCAAAATCAAATCCACTGGAGTCGGTTACATACAAACAAACCTACAGGTGACGACACTGCACCCCACGCTTTTTTACGATAATAAACATTTATTTTTCATTTACACTATTCTTAATCCAAATTTATTAAATTTTATTTTTTAGTTAGATTTTCTATAAAAGCGTGGTTTTTTAGTTTTTTTAAACTATAATTTTAAGTTATTTACATCATTCCGATATTAATAATAATACTATGGACGCTTCACACCACGTCAATCTGGCCCCGTGCTAAGTATCCGAAGAACTTGTGTTACAGGTACCAGAAAACGGGAAGTATATTTAATACTTTTATACTATACATATATTTAAGATTTATTTAATACACATCCATGACCCAGGAACACAGAAAAACTTTTTGTTCCTTCGGCGGGATTCGAACCCGCGACCCCCGGCTTGAGCACCAACGCGCTGAACCACTGAGCCATAGAGGTCGTCAATTTAATATAAATAAGTCAAATAAGTCAAATTAGGTTGATCTTCATATTGCTGTTGACATAAAATGTAACAAAACCGGTCTCGCGAATGAAGGGTTCAGTACACATCTCGGTACTCGAGTCGTCGAAGTGTCAAATGTCAGATTCGATAACTCTACATGATTTTCAGCTCTATTGTATTAGCGCACAGTTCTATTTACATTGTAGTGTTTTCTGTCGCGACCACACAAAAACGCTCCTGGGATCGTAGCCTTAAGCGTCAGATCACAACGAGACGCGATGCGACGCGGTATTTCATAAATAGCGATTCAAAGTTTATTCACTACTTAAAAATATTTTTCATAAGAACTAAGTGTTTAGTAATTTCCTGATATTTCTACCTTCTCGTAAGTAAGTCCTTGTGGCGGACCTGAAATCCTGAATCGCGCTATCGAAGTTTCTGCAGTTCGGCGCTATATATACATCAGCTGAAATGACTACAATTGGGTTTCGGCCTGACCGAGCATATCAACCTCGCTCGGTCGGAGATCTCCCTTTGGGGCATTCCACTCTCCCACATCCTCAACAAGATTGACAGTATCTTCTATCCTTAAATCTAATTGGGTCCATTGGGTTCGCTTTGTCTGTCTATAATCTAGATTAATTTACATAATGTCTGTTGTAAACAGCAGGTCATAGGCATCTATCAGTAGCGAAGCGCGTATACAACTCGACATCATATCGGCTTACCTTATGAATATTACATAATAGATGGCGCCAAGTACAATCAAAATAAAATATCGTTATCTATACTAACATAATAAAGAGGAAAAGTTTCGTTCGTTTGTTTGCATTGAATAGGCTCCGAAACTACTGTTCCGATTTTGATGAAATTTGGCACAAATATAGAGTAGAGCACCGGGAACGACATAGGCTACTTTTTATTGCGGAAAAATGTAGGGTTTACGCAAGATTTCCTTTCGCGCCCACGAAGTCGCGGCCAACATCAATTCTGTATTACAATAGATATTAGCTTACGCAGCTTACCATTCCGCAAATCTCACGCTTCGGCACTGTTATCTACTGTGTAACTTGATTATGCGTCAGTTCGCACCGAGACGAGACGCGGCGCTGCATTTTCGTTTTAAAATTGAACACTATTTATTGCACAAGAAGTTAGAAGAGGTCGAATGACGTGTTGCACCGTGCTGCGGCTGCACAGCGCATGTGCAGTGTATAGCATATGTCATACTAGCCGTTGCTCGCGGCTCCACCCGCGTAAGTATAGTATCCCTCGGGAACACTACTTTTTCGGGATAAAAAGTAGCCTATGTTTTAATCCAGAGTCTAAACTACTACCATACCGAATTTCATCGAAATCCGTTCAGTAGTTTTTGCGTGAAAGCGTAACAAACATCCACGCTTTCACATTTATAATATTAGTAAGGATGAAAAGTGAATGCAGCGCCGCGTCACGTATCGTCTCGGTGAGAGCTCACTACACAAGAAGTAGGTTACACATTTCATTGCAAGAGTCGAATTTGGAGATGCACCGCGCTGCGCCGCTCTTGCAATGGAACGTGTGTAGTGAATAAAGTACAATTTTAATTGCTATGTTGAAAATTCAGCGCCATTTCGCGTCTCGTTTCGGTGTGAGCTGAGCTGAGCCCGAAGATTTCCCGACAGTGCTCACTTCGAAACGAAGGATGTAATATTTTACACGCACCTGCAGACAGGTAGAATGTGTCGCTTGTTATTTATATTGTGTACAGTTGGCAAAAAAAGAAATACATAATATTGTATTATGTACCATCTGAACATAAGATCGATTCTGCTAATTAAATCCTGCACTGTTTAGATCCGGTCCCGATATGTTCAAAAGTTACAAAATGGTATTCTCATAAACGTCAAATCTACGTCAACCCCGATTTGATTGGTCCAAACTCCAAAAATCAGTTTATGATATCAAGTCGATTGTGATAATTGACTGTGTAAAATGAAAGTGTAAGTTAATTGGAGTCAGAGATTATGTGCAGTTGTACATTTTATTATATATTGTAATAATCTAAATCTATGCTAATGTCATAAATTTACTAATATTATCCAGATCTCAAGATTTATTTCTATGTTGCTTGTTTGCTATTTGAATAGGCTCCGAAAAACGTGTTTTTTTTGGTTTGTTTTTATAGATAATGGTACGGAACCCTTCGTGCGCTGTCCGACTCGCAGTTGGCCGGTTAAAAAATGTTTTTTAAAAAATATTTAATATTTTTTCTGCTGCTAGGGGGCAGATCCAAGCACACAAAGCGTCATCTGGTGGCGTAAGTGGTATCAAAAACGGTCAATAAGAATTTAGAATCGATTCTTTTTTAGTATAGGCGGCCCTAGGGAGCCCGACGGTCCTTGTCCTGTCAAAAAGCTCTCAGATGTCACGAATTTAAAAGCCCTCATTTACTTTGAACAACCTTGTGTAGTTTGTTGCTAACCGTACATACTTGTCACTTGTCATCAGGTGATTCATAATCTCAGGAAGGGGTTTGACGCGAGATATTTTTCACGCCGCCCATTATACTAAAATATGATGATGATGATATTTTTAACCGACTCCCAAAGGAGGATATCATTCGTCGGCAGGTGTTGGAAATTTTGGAGCCGCTCAAATGAATATTATCTTCTTTATCGCATTTTACTTAATATACTACCGCACACTGTCGTTTCGGTGTAAGCGGCAGTTCACACAGACGCGACGCGCACTATTTAAGATAGCAATTCAAAATTGAACTTTATTCACTACGCATACAGATACGTTTCATATGACATCAGTCATACACTGCGCGTGCGCTGCGCAGCTCGGTGCAACACGACATTCAACTCGTACAATGAAACGGTGTATATTGTGTTAAGAATAAAGTTCAATTTTGAATAGCTATCCTGAAAGTGCAGCGCTACATGTAGCGCATCGTTTCGTTTCGGTGTGAATTGACCTTTAAACCTACGTTACGAACACTTAATACGCATTCAAACACTGACGCCAGTTTGCAGTAATACCAAATTTACGGTCGTACTAAATTTGCCGAAACTTTATGACGTTTTGAATACCATTCAGCACCAGTCATTCGGAACGTGGCTGGGAAGTGACGTCAAATAACTAGGCCGGAGAGACGAAACGGACTGACAGAAAATCACCGTGAAATAACGGCGGTGTAATATGTTTCGCTGCACCGGCGCGGCGCGACAGCGGTCCAAGAGGTTTAAAAGACCGGGAACACGATCAGGCATTGTGCACAAATATCCTAACCAAAAGCATGTCAGGACATGTCTAAGGAGGGTTCCGTTACTATCGACGCGCAATAGGTTTTCTTTAGTAAATATCTATGGACGCTTCACACCACGTCAGTCTGGCCCCGTGATAAGTATCCGAAGAACTTGTGTTACAGGTACCAGAAAACGGGAAGTATATTTAATACTTTTATACTATACATATATTTAATACCACGGAAAAACTTTTTTGTTCCTTCGGCGGGATTCGAACCCGATACCCTCAGCTTCAGCACCAACGCCACAACGCCTGAACCACTGAGCCACAGAGGTCGTCAATTTGAATTACTTCATAAGTTATTGTCAGATTTCGAACAAAATAAATTACCTAAAGAGTTTTTAGCATGATCTATCAGCATAGAATCTTACAAGTTTCTATCTAGATACTAATATTACAAAGAAGAAAGTTTGTTTGTTTGTTTGCATTAAATAAGCTCCGAAACCACTACGCCGATTGTGATGATTTGTGCCTTATTGGCACAAATATAGAGTAGACTACGGGGAAGGACATAGCCTACTTTTTATCGCGTAAAAATGTATGGTTTCCGCGAGATTTTTACGCCCAGGAAGTCGCGGGAAACTTCTAGTCTCTTATATTTTAGAAATGCCAGGGGGGGAGCAACTTTTAAACCACTTTGGAGGCTGAAGAGCCACCCCCTAAAAAATGGGAGAAACCCCATTCGTACCTCCCAATGCAAAATCCGCTTCTGCCTCCCTTCTTTTTAACCCCCCCCCCCCCCCCCCACGCAAGGTGGGTGTTGTAAGTTTGACGTGTGATAGTCTGTTTGTTTGTCCGTGGCATCGTAGCTCCCAAGTCCTAAACGAAAGGTACGATAATGATGCGGTTTTTGTTTCCAACTTGACGTGATTGAGAGTGTTCTTAGCTGTGGTTCATCATCATCAGCTCGCTCACTGCTCGACTATTCCGGGGTTACTTAAAAAAATAAAGAGGAAAGATTTTCTTGTTTGTATGTGTGTTTGCATTGAATATGCTCCGAAACTAACGGACCGATTTGGATGAAATTTGGCACAGATATAGATTAGACCACAGGGAAGGACATAGGCTACTTCTTATCTCGAAAAAAATGTAAGGTTCCCGCGAGATTTCCTTTAGCACGCACGATGTCGTGGGCAACATCTAGTATTCATATATATTACGGATTAATATAGATCATGGAATGCATCTTGCATATTCTGAATTTAGCAATGTGATTCATAATCCAGTATAATTATATTGAGTGAATGCGGCAGAGAATTATTTAGTACTCGAATATGTAATGTTTATTTAATTAGGTATTTGCTGGTCTTATACTTTAAATGAATGATAATATTATAATAAACTAAATGTTGGCTACTACTTTATGCGCTTAAAAGAAAATCTCGAGGGATCCGTACATTTTTGTAGCCTATGTCCTTTCCCATGGTCTACTCTATATCTATGTCAAATTTCATCAAAATCGGTCCAGTCGTTTCGGAGCCTATTCAATGCAAACAGACATTCAGCAATTTTAATATTTAATTTGTATAAATGTGGAATTCGACACAATGCAACATCACTATAGTGTGCTATATGCTACCTATTTAAATGTCACTAATTTTCAATTAACAGACTCCGTAGTCTAGTGGTTAGAGCTTGGCTCTCGACTCGGAGGTCGTGCCTTCGATTGCCGCATTGGATCAACAAAAAATGTTGTTTCTATGTTTGGTTAGGACAATGCAGGCAGATGACCTGATTGTCTGACAAGAAAGATGATCCATGTGTCGGATGGGCATGTAAAAATTCGGAGCTGCGCCATATCTCCCGCCAGTCGTATCGGTTATCCGTTCCACTGGGTTATGTGAGTAAAAGGAACAGAGAGTGCTCTTGTGTACTGCGCACACACTTGGGCAATATAAAATTACTCCTGCATTAAAGCCCTGGTTCCAATGAAACCGGCCACCGTCACCGAAATCGGTGTGGGGAGTTATTTATTATTATAATTTCCAATTCAATAAAGAACTACAATGTCACATTAATATGGTTGAATTAAATTATTAAGAATACCGATTGCCGAGAGCCAAGCAAGTGGTTGTACTGTTACTATCTTCAGGTCATGACGCTGTGCCAAAGATTCTCCGAGCAAAATAACATCACAATGGAACCAGCATTCATCACGTCCACTTTGATGTTACATCAAACGGGTAAAAATAAACAGACAGTTCAACGAACTGCAAACTTTCAATTGAGTATGTATAATTAATTATGCAAAAAAGCAGTGGATAATATTCTATTTGGCATTAGTATGCCAAATAGAATATTATCCACTGCTGGTTTGAGTAGGTTTTCATAATTATTTAAAAATAATAATATCCGAAGTCGGTTATTAATTGTAAATGTTGTTTCAACTTTATGCAAAAAAAAATCTTAGCTAGTCACCATATTGTGTCCCACATGGTGTTCAAATAACCAAATTTTAATCAGTGTAAGATTTTAAAAACAAGAATTTGTTAGACGTCTACTGAAGACCTATCAAAACTAGAATCAATATATCAACAAAAAAAAATCAAGTAGGAAGAATGTTTCGTATAAATGTGATCAAACTTTCTCTTGGATGTTAGGGCCTGTACTACTACATGACCTGTTTAGAGAGGAGGGGGGTTTTCAAAGTATTATGCTTGGTCACCAGGTGGGTTTAGGTTCCGGTCACATAGTCAACATCTTGTAGAAAAATCTTGTGTGACGACCATTAATACTATGCGAAAAGCAGGATGTCCCAGTCACCATAGGGACAGGGGGGTAAAAAGTGGTCACATATTATGGTACATTCCCTAAGCTGTACTATATAGATTTTATATTACAAGGATGTTTATCCTGCCTTTTAATGTTATTATATTCTTCCAAGAGTATGGTTCTTATAGGATAGATAAAATTCTGTTTCATGCAACAGATTTTATAGTGGAGTGTGAATTAATTGATTGAGCTTTGTGTTTAGGTACTGTAATAATTAAAACATTAAAAATAATATGTTTTACGAAGCATTCAGTCACAATATTATGTAGACTACACAATGCATATTTATTGTTCTGCAAAAATCTTTTATGACACAATATATATTACATAAATTAGAAATATTTCAGCACATGGTACAGTTTTAATAATGGATATGATTGACGTGAGCACATGTTAGATGGCTACTATAATTTCTAGCGCGCATCATTTTTTGTAATATTTTTTGCTAAGTTCTGTACATTAATATTTTTAATTGATTGAAATAATTTTTATAATGGTATAAATTTATTTTTATGTTGAAATAATTAATTATACCTGTAATTCTAATTTTTTATATGCGTAAAAATCTTTAAAACAATTTTGTAGAAAATTTATTGTGTCAAATGTTGCTGTAGAAAAATTCTATTTGATATTTTAATATAATTAATACTATATTTATTCTCCCGCGACTTCGTTCGACTATTATTAACCAAAGAAAAGCTTTTCCGGGACGAAAAGTAGCCTATTTGATATTCAAGAATACCTGTGCCAAATACAAGAACCCCGTACTGTATGATTGAGCAACAAACATCCAAAGCTTCCTCGATCTTAAAACCCGATATGTTATTTGATATTTCCCGCGTTCCGAAGCAAAAACTAATGACTGCGCCTGTCAATCACATTAATTGACAGTCTAGCTCATCTATTCTCGTCCTTCCCGCCGCGAAATATAGTCTCCACGGTAAAAATTAATCTATTGTCGCAGATACGAGCACCGCTGCCCATTTATATTAATCTTATTATCGACTGTCATTAATGTAACCTCAAAATGCAATCAACAACAAGTAACGTGCTTATGACAATGTATACAAAGCCATGAAACGATTAGAATATAATTTATACGGTCAAATATTTATTTTATGCACTGGGGCGCGGAGTAAACACGCTGGCATGGAATATTGTCGACGAAAACACGGCCATTTTCGTATGGGTTTATGTAGGAGTTTGACAATTTTTTTATGGTTTGCAATAATTACCCGTTCGACGTCGACCTCTGATCCTGTGCACAGTCTTTTGCCGCCAACACCACCGTTGTAAGCCATTGTACACTACAATATAAACACAAATCACACCGAAACGCGTTTAAGTATATCGAGCACGAACAACCCACCACTCTCGGCGGTTTCAAGCAGACTAAATGAACGAATGAAAATAGGAGCTACAATTTGCAATCGAATGATTCATTGAATGAAAAGAGATTGCAAACTTGTGACAGTAATATTTTGTTCACTCAAACCCAATGACCAAAGATGCTCAAACCATAGACAATGATTTGACAGTCTTACTTTTTAGCTTTTTTATTAATTTATTCATGACCATGGATACAAAGTCCTTCAGTCGGTTACTTTTTAGCACATGAAAATGTATACCAGCTTAAAATTAGAGTATTCACTTTTTTTTAATTAGAAAAGGGTTGAAAATTTTCTTACGGTACTGAAACGTAATTTTGAAGACGTTCTGCATTCGAAAATTCCCTCTTATTTTGTTTCTGAGGTTTTTGTCGGTAGCTTATCTATTCAATAGTGCGTTCAATTCTATTAAATTGAATGACGCAATAGCGTTAACCATTGCGATTTTAACCAATCAAAAACGTTATTGAAAACCTCAGAAACCGGGCATTAAAGAGAGATTTTGACTTTTGAGTGAAGCTCAGTTTCAACCTGTGATTCAACCATTGGCGTAATAAAAATAACAGACGAAGTTCAAAGGCGTTACAGACGGCAAAGATACTAGAAAATGGACCTTCCCTCCAGTTAAAATGTTGACTTTTCTATAAACCGCTATCCGACATATTATTATCAAACCAACTTAAAACAAAACAAAAAATATGTTTTGTGATATTATTGTAAAACAGACGTTTTACATTAAAACATAATTCCAAAAGTTTATTTGCAACAGGTTACCTTTTCAAATCGCTTGTTGATACAACAGCTTAATTTAATTAAAAACAAGAAAATATAAACCTTTAAAATAACCCTTAAATGAACTCGAGGATTTTTTCACAAATTTTTAGGAAGAAACTCCCAAGTTGGCAACCAAATCCGTGGTCTGATCCGGATCAAATGTGTGTTAAATACGCGTGTATTAAAGCTTGACAATATAGAAGTCAGTGTTAAGCCGTAAGCGTCATACTCACCATCCAGCTTGCGAATCCATCACCAGTACTAATAGGCTAAAGCAGTTATTAGAGACATACTATATGCTACTTGGAGATTCTACAACGAGGAGATTCGCTGACGAACTGGAGTAACCGACATAGCTCGCAGAATCAGCAAGTTGAAGTGGCAATGGGCAGGCCACATCGCTCGTAGAACTGATAACCGCTGGGGAGTAAAGGTTCTAGAGTGGAGACCACGAACTGGAAAGCGCAGCGTTGGACGGCCTCCCTCTAGGTGGACCGATGACCTTATGAAGGTCGCGGGCCGCCGTTGGTTGCGGGTGGCCCAGGACCGTTCGTTGTGGAAATCTTTGAGGGAGGCCTATGTCCAGCAGTGGACGTCCTATGGCTGTTAATGAATATGCTACTTGACTCATATTTAATTTCATACATTGAAGGACTATTTCCTTTAGTACTTGGCTTAAGAAAACGTATTCAAGCGATATAATAAATTAAAAACATATGATTGAGAAATAAAGTTGATTTAAAAATATGTGTTTATGTTTTTTAATTTCTACTATTGAAAACACCTCGAAGTAGTGTTTCTGTAAATAAATAGTTCATGACATCTTAAAAAGTTAGTCAAAACGTCAAACGGAAAGTAACTCCGCCAGTTTACTACTACGGACTATAGCACAGATTACAAATAGTACTTGTATGACGTCACAGCACAGATAATTTATCAACCAACATGGCGAATAGTGTTCTTGGCGGTTTTAAAAAAAATGTATTTTTAAATAATTTAAATAAAAACAAGGTCAAGTAGCCTATTGCAGGCTGGACCGTGATTATGGCGCTAAAAGGCTACCCGTGTTGAATTTGCAGGCTGGACCGTAAGTAAGGGGTCCCATACACGGTCCGGTATTCCTTCAGTTCGGCCTGAACGCATGCAAAATCGTATCGTATGTGTGCAATTTCGAGATCGTATCAGTCGGCCGTATGGACTGAAACGATTCGTCCCAGTGTTGCAACTCTGTTTTTGCGAAACTACTAAACCCGCGTCGTTTTCTACTAAAAACTACTAAAAGAGTACCGATAACTATAAGAAAGCTACTCAACTTAGGAATCCCTAAAAGTTTTTTAGGGATTTTGTGTTTACAAACATACATACATTTTCAGTTTTAATATTTAACCGTTAAATTAAAAAAATATAGTAGAAAATATTACGTATATAGAAATTAAATCGGTTGTTTTAAGCGACTTACGGACGCGTGCTACTATGTGTTATTATAAGGTGTCCTAATAGCACATAGTAGCAGGCCATTTTGCATATTATGATTACTGTCTAGCTATTTTCTACAAAACTACTACTAACAGATAAATTCCTACTAAGTAGGGAATAAAATACAAAATTTAGTAGTAAAACTTTGTAAAATAACTAAGTTGGCAACATGAATTCAGAACCTGTACGGATGGACTGAACGGCAATGAAATTGGACTGAACGGTAATAGATTTCGAGTGTAAAATAAAACCGGTCAAGTGCCAGTCGGCAAGATGACTTTCGTACAAAACGGAAAAAATCACGTTTGTTGTATGTGAGCCTCAAATTTGTATTTTATTCTGTTTTTAGTATTTGTTGTTATAACGGCAATAGAAATACCTACATCATACATTTGTAAAATTTTTAACTATCGAGCTATTACGGTATAAGAAGGAGATACAGCCTGGCGACAGACGGACAAACAACAGTCTCAGTAATAGGGTCCCGTTTTTACCCTTTGGACACGGAACCCTAAAAATGGCACGTGGTCTAAAGAAATTTTGTTAATGTTCATTGAAGTATTTAAAACTTTAGAGCCACTATGGTTGATAAAATCTAAAGAGACTATAAAACAAAGAGAAATTATTTCTTTATCATATTACTACAAAAATGTATGACACAATAATTCGGTTTCGTTGATAGCGTGATTACAATTGCAGCAAAATACAATTAATTAATAAAATAATAGCCTTAACTGACCAAGAGCATGTCACGACATGTCTAAGGAGGGTTCCGTAACTACCAACGCGCAATAGGTTTTCTTTGAATTACTACAAAAGTTATTGTCATAAAGTTATTACAGAAGCTAGGAGAGCGGCGGACAGACATACAGACGGACGGGCAGAGTGAAATTATGAGGGTTCCTCAAATATTACGGAACCCTAAAACACGACCGAAGCTCGCGGCAATTTTCTGTGTATGTGCTCGAATCCGTTCAGGCCGAACCTTAGATTAAAACGCATAGAAACCGGGTACGCGCATGTAAAGTGAAGTAAATCATACTCAGCCATATCGGCTCAGTTGACAAGGTCAAGCGCAAGTATATACATCTCCGACTATTAAAAACATTATGACGGTTTGTGTCGTTATTGGGTGTCACAATGCATCGGAAAAGAATTAAAATAGCTTCGGACATAACATTTCATATGTAAGTATGAAATGTTATGTCCGATTAATTTGAGTTGTAGTCAAATATTTAAAACATTTTAAAATAAAATCATATTATGTCGCCATCTTGCTGCCCTATAGTGAATTGTGTGTGTTACTAGTAATAATAAATTTATTTCAAAATTGTCATGGCTAACTAATAGTTGCAACTAAGGCTGTTTTATAATATTTTCTGATTTTTTAACTATAAATTTAAAGTATTGCCAGTATTAAGATATATTCCTAATATATTCCTATATACCAGTTTAATATAAATAAAGTTCACAAATTGTGTTTAGATGGTTTAAAATGAAATACAAGTTATATTTTTACATCTCACGATGTTAAAAAAAACAAATACAATAATTCCAATTTTAAGAGTAAACACTCCATAACTTTAAAGTTTTGTTTGTGTGCGTGTCGGTATGTTATGCTTACGCCTACATTTATCTGTTAATTGCTTCACTTTGTCCGATGCGTTTGTTTCAATACTATCTAGGCGTTATTAATCTAAGGGCAGAACTGACGTCAGTTCGATCGAATGCGATTTTCTCCGTGTATGTGCTCGAATCCGTTCAGGCCGAACTGACGTAGGTTCTAACTGAAACGATCGGCCTCTCGTCTGTGGAGGCCTTAAGGCGCTTAGTGTTGTGGAACTAAAATACCTCGATAAAGCCTCGAGATTTCCTTTGAGATTTCCTGCCAATCCGTCTTTCTATCTAAGCCATGCAGGGTCCTTGTAAATAAATAAACATAAAAATCTTATAATTAAGAACTAAATTTATTTTTACCATGGATTAATTTAAGTGTAAACAAAAAATATTTATACATTTTCATAGTGAGTCGTCAGTTGACTTTCATTTTCTTTTTTTCTTAGTACCTACCTACTTACCGAGTACGCATTTTATTTACAATTAAGCTTCATACTCACCGCCCAGCCCACAAATCCAATATCGCGGCCTTGAAGCGGACTTGTAGGCAAACATTTTAAATGATTGACATTATTGACGGCAGTACCGGTGTTGCATTTGCAGGCTGGACGGTGAGTAAGGGGTTTAAAACTAATAAACAAAGCTATATGTATCTTTCTTTTTTTCTTCTTAAGAAACCACTGACTGTTTATAAGTTCATAAGTTTTCTTTCCATCTAGGGATTTATGTGATTAAAAAAATAAAATATTTTGTGATTTCACATTTTAATGTGGAGTCGGCTTGTGTCCATCAACATAGAAATTTCTTGTAGCCTTCGGTTGAGTCAGTTCTATTCCTTCCAGTTCCTTGGTCAACACAATTTGACAACCTGAAAATAATACAAAATAGCAACAATTAGTTAAGTGGTTAAGTTAAAAAGTGAGTTTCCAGTTATTTCCGAGTGGCTATATCTAAAAAAAGTGTCAAATGTCAGACAACACAACATTTGACACTTCGATTTTCAGCTTTAATGTATTAGCGCAGAGTCCTATTTACAGTGCTGTTTTTTCTGTCGCAACCACTAAGAAACTCTTGTGGGAACGAGGGCTTAAGGCTGGGACTATATGCTCCGGAATCCGGAACGCCGGTGAAAATTCAGAGCACTGAAAATAGAACTCTGCACTAATACAATAGAGTTGAAAATGGAAGTTTCGAGTGTCGAGCTGTCATAGGGTAACAGCACCAAAAGTCAGCCTTTTAGTGGTTATCAAAAATATAATCGATTGTATTTTTTCCCTTATAAGTAATATAATTTATTTAGTAAATCTACTATACTATAATACATGACTATTTCAACAATGTTGATTTTATATTTCTTATAAAATCAACATTGTTTAAATTCCC
The DNA here is from genome assembly GCA_037179445.1 of Phengaris alcon alcon. NCBI lineage: Eukaryota > Metazoa > Arthropoda > Insecta > Lepidoptera > Lycaenidae > Phengaris > Phengaris alcon. The sequence continues at coordinate 1,930,213 of JAYRCH010000034.1, forward strand.
CTTTCAAAAAGAAAATAAAAGCTATTACAAAAAAAATACACTTTTTCCCAGTGCTCCCGACCTAAAAAATCAGTCAAATCAATCAAAAAGGAACTAAGCTGTGTTGTGGCCTAGTACTCAGCCTCCTAATAAATTGCAATATAATCATTCTGAAATAAATATAATTACTTATATTTAATATTTATTTAGAACTTAATCAACTGGACTGTAAAACATCAAAACTAGACTATTAAAAGTTGTCACAGGCTGTCTACTGAAGCATAAAAATCTAGTAGTCGGCCACTTGCAATTTCACATCATTTGAGGCGGCCGACTACTGGTAAAAATAAAAATATGGATATAATCCAGTACGAGTACTGGATTATAGCCAGGCTAGCTGAGCACTGGAAAATTGATGAAAAAATTAACTCCAGTAGTCAGCCATTTCAAATCGCACTTAAATTTAGTATTAAACTATAATAATTTTAGCTATACTAAGATTTCGATATGACAACTAAAATAACTACAAAATAATGGCTGCCATCACTTTTTCATACTTGTTGGTTGAGCATGTCGTACTAGACGCGAACAGCTGTTAATGTAAGTTTAACACACACACAAGCAAAAGTGTTGTTGGCCAATAATAGATTGAGGAACCAAATTAAATTCATGTTATAAGTCAAGATGTAGAAGACCGTTATTTATTTGACTTAAAAGGCAAAAGGCTGACTTCTGGTGGGGGGCTGATTACTGATGCCGTTACCCTATATGACATTGACTTGACACTCATGTGTTCAATTTTCAACTCTATTTTAATAGCGCAGAGTACTTTTTTCAATCCTCATTATTGTCTACGACCTTCCGGATTCCGGATCATATAGTCCCAGCCTAATCCTTTGGATAACATTTTGTACTCTAAAAACTTAAAAACAATGTGTTATAATTGTCTAATTTTTATGTTGAAGCTTTGTTGAAACTAATACCTTAAATTATTTCTAGGACAGTTTAAAAGAAGGAAAGTCTGGCGAACGAAAGTTGCACTTGTATTATTTGCAAACTTATTTGGATTATGTGAAACCAAAATTTTACAAAAATTCAGTGGTTTCGCTTAAAAAAACATTTATTTCACATTTTATTTATCAAGTCAGTAGTAATTCATTAAAGCGGTGAAAATTAGTTATTAATATAACTCAAGTTATTTGAATTTTTTCATATGAATCAGGATGCTGCCGCCTTAGATTTTTTAAATTTGCCACTCTAGTAACAGCTAGTAACCAACATATTTAATTTTCAGTCATTATTTTCTTATGAAAGGTTGTGTCTATTGAGTAATGGTTACCTAGTCTAGAATTCTCTTTCAAAAATGGCGCCATGTCTAACAAATCGTCTTCTTTTTCTTGTGGCTCGTCTAACTTGTGCAAGTACTTGTGGTCTACGTACACATGGCAAGTTGTACACGCCAGTGACGCTTCACATGCACCTGAAACGTGAAACAATAATATTAAAATATGTATTACTAGCTTATTTCCTTTTCCTTTCTGTTATGTATTAATTAGTGGGTACATTTAACTTTTTAATATAAAAGAATCAAGTGGGTAGAAAAAATATAACATAAAAACGTCACTTGTAATTTTGCTACCTAGCACAATAAAGTGTTAGCACTCGGACATTGGCAACTCACTGAGGCCGCCATACATAAAAGAAGAAGAAAGTGATTTCTATAAACTGGGTATTATTTAAACATAATACTTTCCTATGTCCTATCTATGTTCTAACCTACTTCCTAACCAATTTCCCAGCCAAATCTAATCTTCTTCTATCATAATCTATCATAATCTTTCCTAAGCCAAATCGGTTCAACCGTTCTTGAGTTATAAATAGTGTGACTAACAGATTAGTGTGGATGTAACATGCTTTAATTAAATTTTGAGACTAATTATTCATATTTAATAGCAATTGCTTAGAACAAAAAGTTTTCTTATGAAGATACTAGCAGTTACCTGCGGCTCCGCCCACGTAAATATACAATTGGGTATCCTGCGGGAAAACTGTACTTTTCCGGTATAAAATGTAGCCTATGTTTTAATCCAGTGCCTATACTACTACCATACTTACAAACTTTCACATAATAATATTAGTAGGATAAATTTACCTTCCATTTCTATTCCATATCTATGAGCTAAATACAAAACATTGTCTCCAATTTTACCCCTCACATTTGTTCGTTTGCCGTCCTTGTCTACGTAAACCACATTTACTCTGAAAATAAATACTCTAATGATAGTGTTATATGGTGTTATTATGTATTATAAATTATAATACTCAATAATGTTGAAATGAAATGCAAGTATAACAAATATTGTAGAAGAAGAATATCCAAGCTAGAATGCTAAACCCATTTGATAACATTTTATCTTCAACAAGGATCAAGAACTTCATTACTTATTATATACATTATATTATATTTATGAAAAAAAATACATACACTTCATCCTCAGATTTTGGGTCTTGACACTCGTATTCTCCATGTCGCAAACCTAGAATTAAACTATTAGTTTACACCAGTTTATTATTACGCATCAAACAACATAAAAAGGAAACTTACTAGCAGTAACATTTAAATTTCTCTTAAGATTATCAAATATTTTTTTCTGATGTGATAAAATGATAAATGGCCGAAACATCTGAACTGTTCGATACATCGTTACCATTAATTCATATTTCATAATATACAGGAAAACTATATTCTGTACTATTTACATTTGTAATAACATATAGAATTAGTAATTATTTTGTCAATACAACCTAAAAGTCATAAAATATAAGCTGATGATTATTGTCAAGTGTCAACTGAACAAATGTTTCTTTGACATTGACATTGGACGTCATTATACGGTGCTGCCAGTTTCCACTTACATTTGAAAAATATGGCAGGTAGGTACCTACCCTACATACTGTACCTAACAAAAATATTAAAAAAATATTTAGCCTTATTCAATATTTCAGTAGCGAGACATTGACACTGTAGGTTTTATTAAATTAAAATTAGGTACTTTAAAAAAAGTGCGTGTACACGTACGCGGTGAAATGAAACCTTCGAAAACATGCCTTTTAATTCTATCTCGTTGTCACTTGTCTTGCATATTATATTCCAAAGATACTACTATCAAAACGTTACCTATTTGCTATATTTTTAGTCGCTTTTCGTTTTATTAATTCCAAACATCGAGGATATACCCCAAATCCTATCATACAATAACCACCGTATCCATGCCGTAGCTACATACTTTGCAATAATGTTATAAATTAATTTTGCAAAAACTTATAAGTAATAGCAACATCGATATTTTATAAAATGTCAATAATTTAATTTTTCTTTAGCCATGTTGCTCGTAAAATTAAGAAAAATTTATTATTTCAATATATTTATAAATTGTACTTATTTATGTAAAATATAACATAAGTGTTTATATTTTTAATATAATTTTGAATTTAATTCAATTTACATGTTGTGATTTTGTATATTTTGTTGGTGAGTTATAGTGACGTGTATTTTTAACAACATTTTCTTGTGAATTTTGAAGTTAAAAAATTCATAAACGTAAATTAATATTTACCATTATTGGTTAAGTAAAATGTCCAATTAATTGAACATTTACCCTTGCTGCTTACTATATCTTTAGGCTATCTTAAAATTATAACCAAATGACCTTGCATTAATATTATAATTTAAAAAAAATTACATTCACAATTCAAAATATTTTCTCAACTATAATCATAATTTTTAACATGTGTTTAAAAAAAATAACATACATACTCTGAACCTCAGACCAAACAAAAAAGTGAAGACATAGTTATGACAAACAAAAACTGAGGCCAGTTTTACCCGACTGCCAAGAAGGGTTATTTAAGTATGTAGTGTGCATGTTGTAGCTAGATACACACGACATATATACAAGAAACAACACTCAGCGACAGCTGGCCTTACAAGGCAAGGCATAGTTCTTTCTGTTATAACGGTGGAAGGTGTAGTTTAGACCGCCCTCACTGTGAGGTTTACACAACTTCGTCTTTACATTTTTATTTGGTCTGAATCTAAGACAAAACCAAAATAGACACATTTAAATGTTTCTAATTTCTCATGTCTGATGTATTATGTTTCTTTTAATGTTTAAATCTCTTTTTCAGTAAGTACTTAAAAAATGGATGTAATTAAAAATGATACTATTGATCTAAAGTTGGAGCCCGATGCGATAGACAATAGGAAAGATCCTACGTCGTTTCTACCTGATGAACCCATGTCTTATGAACTAAAACCGAAAAAGAAGAAGAAAAAGAAAAAACAAGTAGACCCCTTTAAGGATATTGAAGAGAAAGTCAAGCTACCGACTCCAACGGTTTACGAACCAACAGGGATTGATGTATTAGAGACAGAATGTGTGCAAGCTACCGAAATAATGATACCTGTGAATGAAACAGGGTATGCACCTGGCATTGCAATTAAAGTTGAGAATATCGAAGTGGAAGTGGATTATAATGATGTGAGTAATATTTTTGGTACTGACAACTCGGTATATTCATCATATTTTTGGTGTAAATGATTTTTATAAAATTATAATAAAAGTCTTTATACGGATGTGCATACTTACAATTTACAGTGATTCTTAGCTAACAATAATTGTAAACAAAACTTTAAAATACTTAGATCTTAGTAGGTCCTATCTATCTAATATTTGTATTTGGCTTGATGATTTGGCTCTGCAGAGAGGCAAGAGGAGGCCTTTACTGACTAGCAAACTGATCAGTTCGCTTGTCAGTAAAGGCCTCTTGAATGATTTCAAAATATTATGCTTAAAAGTTAAATTAATTAGTGTGTTGTAGTAATTACTTTTTAAAGGTTTTACTCTTTGGGTCCATACCCAAAAAACAGGACTTTATTACTAAGACTCCACTTTCCGTCCGTCCCTCCATCTGTGTGACACCAGGTTGTATCTCATGATAGCATGACAGTTGAAATTTATAATCTAACTATAGTATAGGAAATTATGATCAATTTTTGTGTTCAGTAAAATTCAAGTATGAAATATCTGTCTTATAAATAAACATTATCATAAACATTTAGTTTTTTTAAATATTCTTTGGGTATTTGTAGTAAACACTAAAAACTAATTGATTTATTGTTTTCCAGTTTGCTACCGACAGCGGTTTAATGGTGGAAGACATACAAAGTGGAGAAAGTCAAAATGTGGATGTAAAATTCGAGCAACAAAATGATGCACTACATCCAATATTCGATGACATTCTAGAAAATACTAAAAAGTTAATGGAAAATAATATGACGACACAAAGCTTTGTGTGTAACATTTGTCATTTAGTTTTTCAAACGGAGAGAACATTGAGAGTGCATCAAAGAAGAAAGCATAAGCTGTTTAAAAAGTTGTTTAAACACGTCTGTGATTATTGTGGCATGTCTTATGAAGTTAAGAATAGTTTAGCTGCTCATATTAAGAGGAAACATGGTCCAGATGCATCGGTAGATGATAACGAAGAACGAACATGTGACGTGTGCGCTCTAGTCTTTAAAGGCATAACCAGACTCCGCATGCACATGCGCAGAAAGCATGGCTCATTTGAAGACTCCTTCGAACATGCATGCAAACATTGTGGCCTAACATACGAAAAATATAGAAGTCTGGCTGTGCATATACGACGAAAACATTCCAAAGTCAAAAAGCCTGTTTCCAACCAATGGTATAGCTGTCCGTTCTGTCCAAAAGTGTTTACCAAACGAGAAACGTATACAAGGCATGTGCAAAGAAATCATTCAGTTGACAATGAAAATAGTACACAAGATTTAATGTTGGATTCTATGGTCAATGAACACACAGGGGAATTTACTTGTAAAGAATGTCGATTAGTGTTTTCGTCGGCAAACTTCCTGAAATTACATATGAGACGAAAACACAACGCTTTTAAAGAGAACTTTAGACTCAAATGCAAGATTTGCAACCTATCTTATGATAAACTTGAAAGTCTGAAGCGACATATAAGACGAAAGCATGACCAGGGTGCTTACTGTGAAGTATGTAACAAGCAGTTTGACAGTAGAGATCAATATTTGAATCATTCGCATGAAAAACCTGTTCATGAATGTCATCTATGTGGTCTTATATTCGCCTCTCAAGGAGGGTTAGGCAAACACTTGCGTTGTACCCACAATCTACAGTCGCCAAATAAGTTCTTCTGTAGCACATGTAACGAAGGGTTCTACGACAAAAGGCAGCTAAAACCACACATTATGAAGGTGCATTTAAAAGTCTCTTACACATGTCGATTTTGCAATAAGATATTTAAAGCAAAGGAGAGCTACAGACGGCATATACTTTGCAAACATCCAATAAAAAAAGAAACCATTGAAAACGGTCAAAAATGTGACCAATGTCCCGAAGTATTTGCCGACGAATTTGAATTATGTCGCCACATCAACCTAAAACATGGGAAAACTGATGATCAATTGGTAACCCCAGAAATAAAAACTGAGGAAATTGAAAAAGAACTACATCAGTGCCAAAAGTGCCCGCAAAGCTTTGAAGAATTCGAAGATTTGAGGGCACATTACAATAAAAATCATCAGATCGTAGAAGAGACGCAATGTCAGATATGCGGTGAAATGGTACTATCTAATGAACTACAAAAACACATCAAAACTAGCCACAACGAAACTTTGCCATGCAAGTACTGTGATTACGAGACAAATAATAAAAATAGCATGACCCAGCATTTACTTCGGCACAAGAATGCTAAGACCTTACACTGTGACGTACTAAATTGTAGATACAACACATACTATGAGAGTGCGATGCAAAAGCATAAAGCTAAACACACGGAGCAAGGAGTGAAGTTCCAATGTACGCAGTGCCCGTTCCAAACAATGAATAAATATATACTGCGGTACCATGAGGAAGCACATGTGACTGGGAAAAAAAGATATGTTTGCGACCAGTGTGATTATGCAACAATATTGCCAGCAAATCTAGTACAACATAAATATAAGCATTCAAAGGAAAAGAGATTTAGGTGTGAATTTTGTCCTTTTGCAACGAAATATAATACCTCACTGCGTTTTCATGTTAAGAAAAAACATTGTGATCTCCCAAATTAGATTATATAGAAAATATTTGGTGTTATTGTATTTTGAATACAGATTTTGAAAGTTAAGAATATGTGTGTTGTTTTATTTCAATTTTTAACCTCCGACGAAAACAGAGGCGTGTCGGACGTCAGTGTGTCTTACGTCCGTGTGTCTATCTGAGGCGTCGCAGCTCCCAAACGCATAAACCCAGTTTTAAAAAATAACGAAAAAATATTATGAAACGTGTAAAAAAATAATTAGTAGAATGGTACGGAGCCCTACGTGCGCGAGTGTTCATATTAATGTATTATTGCAGAGTTCTATTTACAGTGCTTTTTTTTCCGTCGCGAACACCAATAAAGTCGTGAGAACGAGAGCTAAGCGTTTTTTTATTTTCTTTAAACATAAATAATTAAAAATATGTTTTTCATGATTGAAATTGGCATACACTAGCTAAAAACTTTAATTTTTGAAAAAATAAAGGAACTGGAGTGTTGCCGGGGAATTCAATGAGTGACGTTGTGGATTTTGTATTTATCTTTGATAAATTTGTGTTATTTCGGTTCTTAATGTGTAATATTGGTAGAATATTAACCATTAAATATTCGTTAATGTGAACAAGTGTGGGTAAGTGGTACAACTTCTAAAAACGTGCTATTTTGTGTACCCTCCAAAACTCCCTAGAAACTTTCAGTAAAGCTTCTACCACTTTACTGAATCGACTGACTTGACTCATTGCCCTTCACTGACTATCTATTTAGACTTTGACTAGACTTTAGACTTGACAATTTAGGAATACGGTGTTGAAAATTGAAACGAAAGTTCAATTTCGCGCCTTTTTAACTTGACACTGGCAAATGGCTATAAGCCGATGCCATATATAAATAGAAAAAAAATTTATACGTCAAAGCCAACTGACACTTGCACCGCCCATGCGTAGGCTTTGTTTGGATTTGGATTTGACTTTTATCTTCTATTCTTTTCTAAATCATTCGTTGATACTTATTAGTGAAAAGGATAGGAAATGGATTGACTTCCATTGATGGCTGAATGCTTGTCAATTTACAATTGACAATTTCGCAGAATACTCGCGAATAATTTGATAATATCCGATTTAAAAGCAAGAAATTTAAATAAATAGAATTCATTTACTTAGTGTGTGCAATGGAAACTTAATAGCGTTATTTAACAAATTTAGAAATGGCTTTTCTTGACCTGCCTGCACTGGTTATAGAAAGCATCTTTTCATATCTAACGTACGATGAAATATCTAAGAACAGACTGGTAAGCTACTTTATTTATAGATATGATATTTTTTTTACAAATTAGCAACAGCCTTTAGCTAAATATAGTCCATAAACACTTGTTGGCTTCTTTATTAGTCGAGAATCTAGAAATTGCCATGAAAATGCGACACAATTAATTTAGGTAGGTACTTACTATCTTTTTTAGACTTGTAAATGTATCGTAAAATTAGAGTCGGGAATCACTTGCTATTACAGCGGTACTATCAGTATGTAGTACTTATCTGTTCAAGTCTATTTAGATGTCCATAATCATCAATTTATTACAACACAATATTTTTATTTGAAATAGAAAGCGAAACATTTTCTAGCTTTCAAAAATTTATTTTTATTAAACACAAATAGACAGAGACAAAAACTAGTCCTTTATAAATTCACAAATTCTTAGTATAAGTAACACATTTATATATATACACATTTATATATGTATATATATATGTATATATATATATATATATATATATAAATGTGTTATACTAAGAATTTGATTAATAGTTCTTTATTTGCTGCCATATAAAGGACTAGTTTTCGTCTCTCTGTCTATTTGTGTTCCTTGAAAATCGGTCTAGCGGTTTCAGAAATTAGCCAGAACAAAATGACAGTTATATTTATTTGTATAATACTAAACACTTTCAGGTGTCAAAATCATTCAACGAGATATGTATGACATTACTCAACCGAGGTTTTCTTATGATCGAGCGGAGACATGCTCTCGCGCTGAAGAGTGTGAAGGTCCAGTTGCCAAGACGCGAGTCGGAGCGCAGGTGAGCAGCTGAGATTTTCACAAAATTTGGAATGGTAGTATTTTAGGCTTAAAGTGTTACCTTGTACTATATTTATGCGGGTGTAGCCGCTGGCAAATGCTAGTAATCAAATGATATAGCCTGTGTTACTACTCGCGTCATTATTACAAATCTATTGACACCTCATTAAGAAAAATCGGATCAGTAGTTTAGGCGCTACGATGGAACAAACATACATAACATAGACTGCCAAAACATTTTCATTTTATCTTCGCCGTAGTCGGGTAAAAAACATGTGTATGAATAGAAAGACCACCAACAAAGTTGATGCGTTCAGTAAAATGATCATTAGCAAAAAAGTTAATGAGTGCCAGTTATATAAGGTTGTTCAAAACCAATTACGGATATTTTGGGCTTATTATATGCTGCTTATGTCAAGACGTTTAGGCAGAAAAATAATTAAACATTAATAAAATAAAGTATTACACTTATTGACATTACATTGCAGTCTCGCTGGCGCTGAGGTCATTAACCTCACAGAAGCAGGTGATTTAAAGCGAAAGCAAAGTTTTGCCTAAATAATATAAATTCAATCAGCTGTGTGAGGTCAATGACCTCCGTAGGGCCGTAAAGAACGTAATGTAATTATTAAATTTTTTTTTGAAACAAACTATTTTTCTGCTTAAACGTTTTAACAAACTTTAGCAGTAGATCATAATAAATTATGTCCAAAATATCTGTAAGTAATTGATTTTACCAAACCTTATAATATTTAATTACCTCACATTTACGTTTAAGATACCACCCCCTGGCGCGGCACTGCGACATCCTCACCTCCATCGAGACGAGGATCTCAATGCTCAACATGACATACTCCAAGTTCATTGACAACGGTCTGTGCTGCTTCATACCGGGGAGGGTAAGCTTCAATTTTCTTTTTTTTTATATAGTGTTCATTCATAAATTACGTCACGAATTTTAAGACTTTTTGCCAACTGCCCCCTTGTCATTACACATTTTTCTATTTTATTCATGTTATTATAATATGAATGTCAATAGAAAACAGTATTTTTTGTTTTTAACATGTGACGTCACAAAGCTTTTGACACCAAACCCTTTGTGGTAAAGTTGGGACCGCGGAGAGAACTGTTGTGCTAGTTATGAATAAAGATGCTTGAATGACAATGAAACGTGCATGACGCCTGCCTCGGCTGGCGTCATGCACGTTCTGTATGAGTATTAGCAAAACACTTACCCCCTTACTTGAGTTACTAATAAAAAGATTTACACAATGGATAACTTAAACAACGTTGCTGTCTTTGTCTGTCAAGTGACTTTATGTATGTATTATGTATTAGCAAATAGCAACATAATAATATCCCGAGAGAACGTCGAGAGCGCAATGTAATAATTTTATCTATACCTATTAATGTTATAAAGAGGATAGATTTGTTTGTTTGTTTCCATTGAATAGGCTCCGTAACTAATGGACCGATTTTGATGAAATTTGGCACATACATAGAAAGTAGTCTATGTGGAAGGACATATGCTACTTTTTATCACGGCAAATGTACGGTTCCTGCCGTACGGATTACCTTTTGCGCGCACGAAGTCGCGTCATCTAGTTTTCTTACTTTTCCGCCTAAACATCTTGACATAAGCAGTAGATCATATACCCAAAATATCCGTCAGTGATTTTGAACAACTTTTATAATATATGAAAAAATTTCAATACGCTACTTAACCTTCTTTTTATTAATGTCCTAAACCCTTCATAATTGTTACATTACACAAAAAAAAAACATTATTTTGAAACCTAAAAACCTACCAAAAATATATTTTAAAAATACACTTTTTAAAGACCGCCGAAAAGACTATTCGCCATGTTGGTTGTAATTGTAATGCTATTTTTAATCTGTGCTACAGTACGTAGTATTAAAATGGCGGTGTTACGTTCCGTTTGACGTTTTGACATTTTAAGATGTCTTGAACTAGGTATTTATTTACAGAAACGTTCCGTTTCACTACTACATATTATGTGTTTGTTTCGTCACATCCTCGCCGGAAGTTACTTCGAGGTGTTTTCATCAGTGGAAATTAAAAAACAAAAATACATACTTTTAAATCAACTTTATTTATCAATCTTAAGTTTTTAATTTGTGATAGCGCTAGAATACGTTTTTCTAAGCCAAGTACTAAAGGAAATACTCCTTCAATGTATGAAATTAAATATGAGTCAAGTAGCCTATTTGAGTATGAATAAACTTTTCAGGTTATAGATGAAATCCGACGTGTATTGTACATAGTGGAGTCGTCCAAGCAGCCGCCGCGAGCGCACGAGGTGCTGCAGGAGCTGAGGGACATTTCCAGTATGGCCATAGAGCACTTCGATGATAAAATATCGCCCGCGTTCCGCAAGAGACTGCAGGAGGGCACGCAGGGTGGAGTGGGCACCTCGCGGCCGGTGCAGGGGAGCGTGGGGGACTGTGAGTTCCGACCGAGTTTCCTATTATTACAAATGTGAATGTTTGTGAGGATGGATGGCTGGATGGATGGACGTTTGGTGCTCTTTCACGCAAAAATTACTGAACGGATTTCGATGAAATTTGGTATGGTAGTAGTTTAGGCTCTGGATTAAAACATAGACTACTTTTTTTCTCGAAAAAGTGGAGTGTTCCCGTGGGATACTTTATTTACGCGGGCGAAGCCGCGTACTGTGGGTTCCTGTTGTGGGTGGAAATTCATGTTTCACATTAGTAATACACAGGACTTCTTGCATTTTTTCCACTTTAATAAGTTTTTTAATACATTATACGACTAGTTTCGAACGATACTGGTCCATAATTAGCATTGGTAAATTTTGACAAGTGTTCGCATGATTCACTGACTTCTTAACGCGCGTAGACTAAATAAGAATAATGATTAATATTGGTGGTTTTCAGGTGCTATAGCCCCTCTCGCTGTACGTCAGGAGATGGTCCAACTCCGAAGGCGGTCGGTGCTCAATGCCAAACTGTCGTTATACCTCGCCGGGCAGTACAAGACATTTTACAAACGGGTGAGTGGACAGACATATTTCATACCAGTGGCGAAGGCTGGTTATCCTTCGTAATATAACTCCCCCCCACCCTCCCTTTACTCTCGTACCCCAGTGGGACGGATAACGGACACGACTGGCGAAAGATCAGGCGCAGGTCTGACTTTTTACACTCCCATCCGACGCATGGATCATTTTTCTTGTCAGACAATCAGGTGATCAGCCTGCATTGTCATAACCAAACTTGGAAACAACATTTTTTTTATTGTTCCAATGCGGGAATCGAACCTACGACCTCCGAGTCGAGAGCCAAGCTCTAACCACTAGACCACGGACAGGCTAGGGCTTCCCTATGTTCTTCATAGGGAAGCCCTAGCCTGTTCAATAGGTAGGGATTTTGATGAGGATCTTCAAAAGGTAAGTGGTAAGTGAAGCCGATAGGAATGGAGTATAGAAACCCTACGCCACTGATATATTTATATGTAAATAATAAACTAAGTTTTTATTCAAAGTAGTGTTATGTGCTAGACATTTAAATATTTTTAGAAGGAATTATTTTGAAGTCTGATTGTTACTGTCAAATTTTATTAAAATGGAAAAATGTTAAAAAGCAAAGAATATAAAGACGTACAAAAGATTTTAATTTAATACCATACTGGAGTAATAACAATAAACATAGTTTTCGTTTCACGTATTTACAGAGAAACAAAACAGTTTATTTTTCCTCCAAGATATTATCTTATAAAACGACAATTATGTTTATTGTCATTCCTCCAGACGATTATTTAAGTACGTACGTCGTTGATGCTGCACTCGATGGCCGCGAACCGCTCCGCCGGGGGCGCCCCTGCACCTACTGCGATAGTGGACATTAGACGACATACTTTTTTTTATGGAATGATACAATCTTGTTTTTTGAAATGGAGAAATTACAATTTAAATTTACGTTGCTACCCGGAAACGACGGAGAGGCAAATATACTCTCTATAACGTCGATAACCACGCAATGCAATAGAGAGTATTCTATACCTGAGGAGTTACAAGCGGTAAGCCACCACAGTGAAATTATAAAAACTAATGCTAATAAAGATACCAAACCAGAAGAGTTTGGATAAATATGACAGGAGGACCTAACGAAAATTTATGTAGATGAAGATGGTAATTTGCAATTTGGAGAGCAATATCTGGAAGAATTAATTGATGAACAGCACAAAAGTAAAGGTTTAAAAAAAGTAAAGGCAAAAAAAACAGTTTTCAAGATTTATTTCAAAATGTAGTAGTAAACGCACAAGAAACTAGACATAGCAACCTTAAATAAATTGCAGAAAAATTTACTATTGAAAAATTTACAACCAAAAATTCGAATGCAAACTTATGGATTGACACGTTTGAAAGAGAATGTGAGCGTTTTGATGTGACATCTGATGAAAAGAAAATAGAGATTATTAGATTATTTATGGATAAGAGTTGCATCGATTGGTATAACTCAATGATTATGAAGCTAACATTAAACTCTGAATGGTCTGCCTGGAAATCAAAATTTTGCGAAACCTTTGCTAACAAAGGGTGGAATCCTGTTAATTTTGCTTTAACATATAAATATAAAGACGGTTCTCTACTAGATTACGCTATAAGAAAAGAAAAACTTCTACTTGAAATGAGAACATCAATTGACGCAGGCACCTTAATAGACCTGATAGCAGTAGGCTTACCAGAAAATATGTTGCATAAGATTGATAGAGAGATGTTAACAGATACAATTGATCTGTTTAATGAGGTAAGAAGGTATGAACATATGGTACAAAAAAGAATATTCACTGCAAAGAGAACCTATAGATCTACCTACCGAGCCGAAGCTACAAGAAATGCATGTAAAATTTGCAAAAACTTAAATAAGGGGTTACGATATCACCCTGAAGCTTTATGGCTTAGAACAAAAGATGATGATAATTTCAAAAGAAATTTGATTAGACATGTAAACAATTCTGTAATTGAGGCAGAGTTAAATGAAACTGAGCAAAAAAACTAATAGTGTCACCATTAATAACTGTCAAACTAAAGGTAAATCAAAAACTACAAATAAATGGAGTTTATGCTTCAGGTTCTAACATATCCTTGATGAACTCAAAATTACTTAAATTAAAGAATAAAAGAAGTAATATAAATGAGGCAAGTCTATTAACGATTAATGGTGTCCAAAAGACGACTGGTTTGACAAAGTTAAGGATTAAGATTTTTGAAATGGAAAAAGAGGTGGATGTGTACATTATCGATGAAAAGAATTTCAAGTATGATTTTCTAATTGGATTAGATTTGATAAAAATATTTAGATTAATTCAAACTGAAGATCTAACTATTATTCAGAAAAAATATTATGATTATAGTAATGAGATGATACAAAACGAAGATATAATTATAGAAAAAGATAGAAATTATATTAAAGATATTAAAATAAAATTCAATGAACACGTAAAAGGAGATGATATTGAAATGAAAATGATTAATTTAAAAGAAGTTGAGAAATATAAAATAAATAAATAGATTGATACATATAAATCTGTTTTTGCAAAAGATAAATATGATATTGGCACTGTAAGTGGATATGAAGCTAGAATAGACTTATTAGTAGATAGATACTGCAGCAAGAGGCCTTATAGATGCACTATAGAAGACAAAAAGGAATTGCAAAATTGCTAGATAATAAGCTAATAGAAGAATCTTATAGTCCATTTGCAGCACCGGTAACATTAGCATTTAAAAAAGAAGATAATAAAAAAACAAGATTATGTATAGACTTTAGAGACCTGAATAAAATTGTAGTACCACAAGCTCAACCTTTCCCGTTAATTGAAGACTTAGTGATAAAGACTAAAGTAAGGCCAACGAGACCAGATAAAAAACGTAAATAAACGGACCGCTACTAAGTTGCATTATGAAAGTGAGTTAATATTATATCTGTCCTTATCACTCGTATGGAATAATGACGTCAGTTGGTCGACGACAGCTGTCGTAGCGTGTTTCGTGGTACAGGAAAGCGGCCAGTGCCGCAGTTGTCAACATTTGGTCCGCCAAACAATTGTGAACAAGTTCATTCCTGTTTGGATTGCGTTCGAAGTGATACATATTTTTTCGTCTCCGTATTTACTTGGTTTTTATTATTCCGTTTCGGTTAGTTTTTTTTTTGATTGTGCGTGCTTAGTTGTTGATTTTAATAATGGAATCACAGCCTGGCGGTAATAAAAGTCGAGGACAATTTTTATAGCAATATTGACAACATGATTGATAATACAATAGATAGTTTTATCATAAACACAGCTGACTCGGACTCTTCCGACGAATCATCTTTGTCTAGTACAGACGACAGCGATTAAAATTCGAACTTTATAATAATTTATTCAAATAAAAATGTTTTGAACCCCTGAAAATTTGTTTACATTCTTTATCTCGTCTCGTTGGCCTTACTTTAGGAACTGCAAGTATTTTACAACTCTAGATGTAAATTCAGCTTTTTGGTCTATATCGTTAAGAGTCGAAGATAGAAAAAAAAACTGTGTTTGTAACACAAGAAGGACATTACCAGTGGACATGCCTTCCCTTTGGCTTGAAAACGTCATCAGCAACTTTTCAAAGGGTACTGAGCAACATATTAAGAAAATATAAACTTACTGACTTTACGGTTAATTACATTGATGACATTTAAATTTTTTCAAAGGATTTCGATGAACATATCAATCACTTAAAGCAGTTGCTGGAGGCCATAATAAAAGAAGGATTCCGTCTAAAATTTGCCTCAGGTTCTGTAAAATATTTAGGACATATAATTCAGAACAATTCCATACAACCATTAAAGGGTGATATAATTTCAGTGCAAAATTTTCCAATTCCTAAAAAGCAGAAGAATGTTAGACAATTTTTAGGAAAGATAAATTTTTATCATGAATACATCCCAAGAAAAGCAATAATTTTAGATCCTTTACACCAGTTACTAAGAAAAGGGGAGAAATTTTTTTGGTCTAATGAATGCCAAAAATCATTTGAAATGATAAAAACTTACTATGCTCAAAACCGATATTGGAGATTTTCGATCAAATTTTACCTATTAATATTTATACAGACGCGTCTATAGAAGGAGTTGGCGCTGTTTTAAAACAGGTACAGCCAGATGGTAAAGAAAAACCTGTGGCTTATTTTTCGAAGAAATTAACTGAAACTCAAAAGAAAAAGAAAGCTATTTATTTAGAACTGTTGGCAATAAAAGAAGCGTATAACGTATAACGTATTGGCAATATTGGTTAATAGGAAAACCATTTACAGTTTTTTCAGATCACAAACCTTTGGAAAACACGAATTTAAAATCGAGAACCGACGAAGAACTAGGTGACCTATCTTATTATCTTTCACAATATGAATTTAAAATAATATACTCTCCTGGGAAGAATAATTTAGAGGCAGACTGTTTAAGTAGAGTACTGAATTCTGATGAAAACACAGATGAACAACTAAGAGTAGTTAATATGATAAAGATTGAAGACATTTTAAAAGATCAAAAAAGAAATACAAGGAAAAAAAGATAAATTTATGAATAAACAAAACGTATACTTCAAAAAGGTTGGAAAACGAGATAAAATAATTTTATCAGAGGAACTAATTTATAATATTTTTGAAAAATATCCATGAAAATATGTGTCATATTGAAATCAACCAAATGCAGAAGACTGTTGGTAAATTTTATTCAATTAGAAATTTATCCAATAATATAAAGAAGATTTGCAGAAATTGTGAAATTTGTATAAAAAATAAGTCAAGAGGATATGATAAATTTGGATACATACAATATGTCTATTGACACAATAGGAGGATTTGGAGGTTCGAGATCATCAAAGAAATATCTACATTTATTAGTGGACCATTTTACTAGATTTGCATTCATTCTTACATCAAAAACTCAAACCGCTAATGATTTCATTAAACTATTATCGAATATAACGGAAAAGGATGAAATTGGTATGATTTTGACTGATCAATATCCGGGAATTAATTCAAGTACTTTCAAAACATTTTTAAATGACAAAAATATACCCGTGGTATTTACAGCAGTTAACTGTCCGTTCTATAATAGCTTAAATGAACGTCTTAATCAAACATTGGTGAATAAAATCAAGTGTAAAATTAATGAAAAAGGCAAGAAAAAAGCATGGACAAACGTAGCTAAAGAGTGTGTTAGTAAATATAATGAGACCATTCACACAGTTACAGGATTTTCACCAAAATATCTTTTATATGGAACAAATGACGTAACGATTTTACCAAAGGAATTGAGGAGCCGCACATCAAAGGATGATAAGAAAGAAAGAAGATAAGAAAATTGCTTTTGATAATACAATAAAATCTCATAATTATAACAAACACCTATTTGATAGAAATCGGAAACAATGGAATTTTAATGAAGGACATTTAGTTTATGTTGAAAATGGGAATAGATTAAATAGATCAAAATTAGATGAATTAAATATTGGACCATATCGAATAATCGAAAAAGTGTCTAATTCTATATATAGGATTAATATTATATTATTACACAGGTCATAGAAAAACTGAATCAAATCTCTTTCATGTTAGGAATCTTAAAAAAAAAAAGGATTTTACTTTAGATAGAGGTGAGATTTAAAATCCCTTGAAGGGGGGAGATTTAAATAATATATTAAGTTTTTATTTACAGTAGTGTTATGTGCTAGATATTTAATTATTTTTAGAAGAAATTATTTTGAAGTCTTATTGAGATTGTCAAATTTTATTGAAATGGAAAAATGTTAAAAGCAAAGAATATAAAGATGTACAAAAGATTTTAATTTAATACCATACTGGAGGAATAACAATAAACATAATTGTCGTTTCTCCTATTTACAGAGAAACAAAATACTTTATTTTTCCTCCAAGATATTATCTTATATATATATCCCCTAAAACACCCTGCATACTAAATATCATGGTAATACTTGTTTTTTGTTTACAGCTGTTTTCGAGAAACCGATTAAATATATATACAAGATTGTCTCGTTTAAAGTATAAGATTTATATTATGATAACAGATGATGGGCTACAAGAGAATAGCGTGGATGCAGAGCCGGTCCATCCGCGAGCTCACCAGACGACAGAAAGACCAGGATGCTACTATAGGTAACATATATGTATACTAGCTCTTGCACGATACCTATCTTTATAATTTATAACCTATTCTATTCGTTATCCCACGGTAATACTGTACCTTTTCGGGATAGAAAGTAGCCTATGTGTTAATCCAGAGCTCGAAACTACTACCATGCCAAATTTAATCAAAATCCAATCTGTTGTTTTTGCATGAAAGAGTAACAGACATCTATCCATCTATCCATCCAAGCAAACTTTCACATTTATAATATTAGTAGGACGTTATACATAAATTCTATACGATCCGAAGTTTGTGCGTTTACGTTTACGCTTACCATAGTAAATGTTTATAAATGTTTAACATAATAAACTAATTTCTACTTTTATTATCCAGCTGATCTCAAGAAGAGAATAGAAGAGTGCGATATAAAGTACAGCGAGCTGACTCACACCAACCAAGCGGCCGGCGGTAAAGGAATGGCTTGTAAGTGACTAGATGACAATAATATTTATGGCCACTATTCGTATAATTCATTGAGTACCTGTGTGGTTACACAGCTCACAGCTGGAGGTTTGTTCGGAGTTCTGATAATTAGAGAAAAAAAAAAGAATCACAAAAATATTTATCTGACCGGGATTCGAACCCACCACATTCACAATTTTCAAACAAAGCAAAAATTATACATACGCATGCCAAAATGCCAATCGGACTGACATTGTAGAGTCGAAATTATTGATATATTGTTGCACGACAAAAGAAACAACATATATAGCTAAAAATGCGCAGTTTCCCAGGGATAAGACGTACAGAGCTAGATGGATTTTTCTCCCCCAAAACTCCCTGCATACAAAATTTTATGGTAATACTTGCAGCCGTTTTCGAGAAACCGATTATATATATATATATACAAGATTTATCTCCTTTAAAGTATAAGATAAACGTTCTTGTAACTCCTCTACGCACCCACAATTGGCGGCGATAACCGCATACTTTCAGGAGATACGATCGCTCGTTTCGTGGTCATAATTATAAAAACATTAACCCTCTTATTTATAAAAATATTTACACAATGGATAAGCTATACAATATTTTGTCCTTGTCGAGCGACTTTTCCAACGTATCAGACAAGGACAAAATATTGTAAAGCTTATCCATTGTGTTCGGTATGAGTTTAAAGTGATTGAATTCGAATATACTGTGACGGCGGTAATCGCTTATCGTCAGGTGAGATGTCTACTCGTTTGCCGGTGATAATCATTATGAATACTTTTCTACGTTCACAGCGAGCGCGACCACTGACGGTGGCGGTGGCGGGCAGCCGCTGCGACACTTCGGTAGCCAGATCAAGCTGGATCTGTCCGTGCTGCCTATTGGCACTTCGAAACGGAATGGCAAATGTGAGTTATTCACTTCGTTCAGAATATCTAATCTATACTAATGTAATAAAGAGGAAGGCTCCGAAACCATTGGATCGATTCTGATGAAATTTAACACAGACATAGAATAGACCACGGGAAAGGACATAGGCTACTTTTTATTGCGACAAAACGTACGGTTTCCGCGGTATTTCCATATGCGCGCACGTAGTCGCAGGCAACATCTAGTATAATCTAATCGTAAACGAGAAATTTTCTATTGTTTCTTTGGATTAAAAGATGTTGGTAATTTTTTACCCGTTATTAGAAATCCGCGTCGCGTAAATAGTATCGACCACAAGCCGGTCATTTTCGGTAATTATTTTAATTCAGTGAGCCTGAACTAAAATAATTACCGAATGAGATTAATTCGGCCTCACTGAAAATCTGTAGATCAAGGGGGGCCCAGCAGGAACCTTCGACAGCGGCGTAAACGTAACGTTATGGAATGAGAAATGTATGAAAATACATACAGACAGAGGCGATACAAATTTCGCTCGTTAACGTTACGTTTACGCCGCTGTCAAATGTTCCTGCTAGGCCCCCCTGATCTACAGAGACGTGGGGATAATCAATAAATTGTTAATCATCGACTACTACTATTTTAAATGTGAAAATTTATGAGGATGGATGGATGGATGGATGTTTGTTTGTTACTATTTCACGCAAAAACTACTGAACGGATAACGATGAAATTTGCTATGGTAGTAGTTTAGGCTCTGGATTAAAACATAGGCTAATTTTGATGCCGAAAAAGGACAGTATATCCGTGCGATACTATATTTACGCGGGCGGAGCCGCGGGAAAAAAGCTAGTATAATCTAAACGTAAAATAGAAAGAGGTGAATTGTTGTTCTCCTCGTTCTCGTTTGTAATAAAATACATTGGTCGTTATTTACCCGCTATTTTAAAATGTCGCGACCACAAACCAAAATACAACTTTCATTCACGTTCCATTTTCTGTAATTATTACAAAACTAATGATGCGCTATGACGTACATTTGACAGAACAAATCTTCATACAAGAAAAAGTTCCGCCATCTTGGTTTTCATCATACCTCAAATGTCAAAATGTCCCCAAAAGTGGGGCGTTCTAAGTATGGCCAGTTTTTGCCTCGATATGCGTCGTCTATAATTTAATTCAGATCCATGGAGAGGTAGAGACAATTAATAAATTTTTAACCGTTTTATATGAATATTCGTTGAAATTAGTTAAAATCTGTGATATTTACCCCACCTCCTGCAGATACACGACCTATGCCTTTGTAATCCAGATGCATATTTTATGTCCTTTGTAAAAAGAACGTAATGCTACGGAATTTAAATGTCATATATTTACTGTGCAATACAGTATATTATGAAATTTTTAATTTTTGTTTTGAAAGCGATATTGTCTCTTCGTTCACGTTTATATTGAGAATTCAAAATGGTAGAGAAGGTAAGAGAGTTGAATCAAAAACCTGAGTAATTTTGATATATCAATTATTATTATTGTTTCAAACATGAGAAGAGGGAATATGCACTTTTTTATTTAAATAGATCCTTCTTGTTTATAGAACATTGTAGTACAATCTGTTTTTGGATATCATTGAACAGCCTCCGTGGTCTAGTGGTTGGAGCTTGGCTCTCGACTCGGAGGTCGTGGGTTCGATCCCCGCATTGGAACAACAAAAAATGTTGTTTCCAAGTTTGGTTAGGACAATGCAGGCTGATCACCCGATTGTCGGACAAGATGATATTAATGCGTCGGATGGGCATGTAAAAGTTGGAACTGCGCCTGATCTCTCGCCAGTCGTGCCGGTTATCCGTCCCCACTGGGTTACGAGAGTAAAGGAGGACAGAGTGCTCTTGTGTACTAGGCACACACTTGGGCAATATAAAATTACTCCTGCGTAACTGGCCTGGTTTCAATGAAACCGGGCCACTGTCACCGAAATCGGTGTGGGCGTTTAAGTAGTCGATTAGACAGAGAGATCTGATGTGTATCGTGACGTCACATTATATTTCACATATGATTTGCATAGAAAGTTCCTACTAAATTTTCGTTTTGCTAGAAGAGGTAGAGGATAGATAAAAAACTTTGTCTGCATAAATCTTGCTCATTCAACAAATAGAGGAATGAAACATAGCTGTTTCGCTATGTTTGTATGTTTTTTCGTGTATTTTTCAGTCTAATTATATGATGTTAAGTAAATTTTCTGTTTTATGCGTATTCCCTTGTGTAGTTAAAAAGCAAAAGAATTGTATGAACTATGAACACAACAATCATTTATCATAATAAGTGATTATGTCTACTGTTTTACTAAAAAAGTTTAAGCGTCAATTTAATTGCTAATTTCATATTTGTTTATATTATCTATCAGGGAATTTAATTTATAAGCAGGTAGAGTGTTCTCATAACTTATTTGTACATCTAAAGAATTAGATTCCTATATAGTACACATTATAATTGCTTAAAATAATATGGTATATTTTTTCAGCAATGCCTAACATGAAGCCCCGGAAACCACTCATAAAATTACCCAGTCTCTCCGAAGACGAACCGTCCACGTCGAGTCCACGGACCAAATCACTCGCCACGCTGTCGAAGATCCGGGGGATCACCAACGAGATCAGATATCTGAGTAGCCTCTCGAAGAGTATAGAAGGAAGGAAGAGACCCAATGCTGGCGGAGACGAAGTGGAGTGCAAGAAGCTGAGGAGTGAGAGAGATAGTGTGATTGGTGGGAAAGAAGCGGCAAGAGAAAGAGAGAGTGATTTTAGTGGAATGAAATTTAAGATTGACTAGCGTAGTGACCGAATTAGACTTATGAATAGCAAGTGTGAGAGATTGATAAAAAAATTGCAGTAAAAATCATTATATCAACTACTGAAAGTGAGAAAATTAGAGGGTCTTAGAAAGTGGAGAATAATAAAATGTGCGAAAGAGAGAAATAAAATCTAGAAGAAGATAGAATATAGATTGTACTGAAAAAGGCAGAAAGAGGTGCAAAGAGTTTTGAATAAAATAATCCAAGAGTGTTTGTGTGTTATATAAAGGAAAGTTGTGCTAAACCCCAAGGCTATAAAATATCTATATTACATATAGAAAGACAGAGAGTTTCATAATTAGTGTACCTATTGTTAAAAGAGCAGGGGGAATTTTTGTATGGGACCTGTCCCCACCGTTGTAGCACTATCAAATGTGTCAAATGAAAGGGCTTGAAAAGTCTATCGTTTTATTGTATGACGAAAAATCTCTAAACCATGGGAGAAAACAGTTAATTTTTTACCCTCATTAAATTTTTTCCCCCATAGTTTAGAGATTTTTCGTCATACAATAAAATAACTTACTTTTCAAGCCATTTTATTTGACATATGTGTGGTAGTGCCCAGTATAAATAATCAGTTGCGGAACTCAGGCGTGTCCTTGAAATGTTTACCTACGATCGGGCGCTGCCGAGCGGAGCGCTAGGGCTGCTACGTCTACAGAAGGCGTTGACGGTGCGCAAGCGTCGCGGCCGAACCAACTAACACTCGTTAGTCGTTCAATGCAGCGACAAGTCTTGCCGGCGCGGCGTGACACTACATACTTCTGCTATTTGAGGTTTCGTTAGCGGCCGTGTAAATGATGCGTATGTGTGCGTGCGTCGATTCGAGTATGAAGATGATCTACTGTACATTATTTATATTGTGGTAGTGCTACAAGGGTGGGGGGGACGGGGGACGTTTCGCCCTTTCTTCTTTGTAGTATCTGTGAAAAGTATTGTACTATACTTAATTAATTCTTTATAAAAAGAACTAAAATTATATTAAATGTAACATCATGTAAGTTCTCTTTGTTCATTAAAAGTCTTCCTTTTATTTACATTTTTATATTACTCTAGAGGTGTGAGAGTGAGACAGACGTACTTTCTTCTCTTTCGCTGTTTTAAAAAAGTTTATTAATATAAATCCAGTGATTGACTTATTTTTTCTAATGTTAAAAGAAAATTACTTTTATCTATATACAAATAAATAAAATTGAAGTGTCTGTTTATAATTTAAAGTTTTTACTTACAACAGCTTTGGGGCCGTTCAAGTATTACGTAAGCAGGTTTTTGCAATTATTAACCCACCCCTCCCCTCGTCAGCAAAAGTAAGCAAAGCTCTTACCACTGGGGCCATGTTTACGTAAACATTGGTACAATTGATTGATTCATGAGCAGCAGTTATAAGTCTAGAAATAAGAAATAGGTTTGGAATAGAGGACTGTAACGCACATAATATTCATTTAAATTTGTAGGAATCCCCGAAAATGCATTTCGTTTTTATATATGTAAAAAAGTGTCATACGTGTAAAAAAGTAAATAATTACTGCTGGCTCTAGATCTCTCCACCCCCCATATCATCAAAAATAAGCAAAGCAAAGACGACTTTTTTCACAAATTTCGACAATTTTTTTAAATTTTTGTCCCTCCGTCTGTCTGTCTGTCTGTCTGTTTGTTCCGGCTAATCTCTGAAACGGTTCCGTTTCCGTTAGTTCTACGCAAACGAAGTTGCGGGCACCAGCTAGCAGTGGCGAAGGCTGATTCTCCTTCATAGGGAAGCCCTAGCCTGTATAATAGGTCGGGA
The DNA here is from genome assembly GCA_037179445.1 of Phengaris alcon alcon. Lineage (NCBI taxonomy): Eukaryota > Metazoa > Arthropoda > Insecta > Lepidoptera > Lycaenidae > Phengaris > Phengaris alcon. The sequence continues at coordinate 1,954,564 of JAYRCH010000034.1, forward strand.
TTTGGATGAGGGTCTTCAAAAGGCAAGTTATAAGTGAAGCCGATAGGAATGGAGTTATAGGAACCCCACGCCACTGCAAGCTACTAAATACTTGCATACATAGACTGCCAAAATCATTACCCTTCCTTTTGGCTTCGCCTACGCTACGTCAGATGTTTTTTTTAAATATTTTTATTATGAAATAAACTAGAATACGAGGATCGCCTGTAAGTGGTAAGCAGATAATGAATCCTCGAAAGCTTGAGCAAACACTTAGGTAATACTATATCGGGTCGTACTAAATTATCACTTAATTAAACAATATTAAACGCACCACCAGCAAAAGTTACGGCAGATAACTTTGCTGAAGAATTTCGTGATAGTGTAAGAAAAATATTGGCAAACTGTAATATATTTTAAATAAATAAATATGAAAATTTGACGACCTCTGTGGCTCAGTGGTTCAGTGCGTTGGTGCTCAAGCCGGGGGTCGCGGGTTCGAATCCCGCCGAAGGAACAAAAAGTTTTTCTGTGTTCCCGGGTCATGGATGTGTATTAATTAAATATGTGTATAATATAATAAAAACCTTAATTATATGTATAGTATAAAAGTATTAAATATAAGACTTCCCGTTTTCTGGTAGCTGTAACACAAGTTCTTCGGATACTTATCACGGAGCCAGACTGACGTGGTGTGAAGCGAAGATATTATTATTATATTATAAATAAAACACACTACACGTAATAGCTCCCCACGCTGATTTCAGTGACGGTGGCCGGTTTAATTGAAACCAGGCCAGCTACGCAGGAGTTATTTTATAGTGTCCAAGTGTGTGCGCAGTACACAAGAGCACTCTCTCTTCCTTTACTCTCGTAACCCAGTGGGACGAATAACCGACACGACCGGTGAGATATCAGGCGCAGGTCCGACTTTTTACATGCCCATCCGACGCATGGATCATCTCTCTTGTCAGACAATCGGGTGATCAGCCTGCATTATCCTAACCAAACTTGGAAACAACATTTTTTGTTGTTCCAATGCGGGAATCGAACCCACGACCTCCGAGTCGAGAGCCAAGCTCTAAACCACTAGACCACGGAGGCTGTTAAAGACCACGGACGCTGTACACTACACGCACCCAGTAAATAAATTCATGCTTTTTAAGAACTCGACGCCTGCTGACGTTTTTGGTTTAAAGATCTTTATTTCCCATTAAGACATTTCGTCACTTACATGAGAACAATAAAATATTACAACGTTTTAAATTTCGACAGTGCGGGTAGATTAAAAAAAAACAATAATTATTAAAAAGCGAATGTCTTTGCTATACATCTTGGGTGGTGGTCCAAGTACAAAACGCTATCACTGGTTATATTTGAATAAATTTTATTATAATAAGGTTGAGGATTTGGTTGTCGTTAATGTAATTGCGTAATAATCGTTTAAAAGTATTCAAAGATTTCGCTTCTTTTACAGATTTTGGTAGTTTGTTAAACAGCTGTGCTCCCTTATAAGTAATGTTATTTTTACCGAAATTGGTTCGTATACAAGGTAATACAATATTACTTGCTCGTCGCGTAATGTACGTGTTTGTTTGTTTTTTTGTTGTAAATGTAAGTTGTGTGTGTATTAGTTGGTGTTTTATTTTGTAAACAAGAATACATGTTTGGTATGTGAATAGTTGAGAGATAGTTAAAAGTTTAGTTTCTTTATAAATAGTGTCTAATGGAGTTAGGTAATTGTAGTTGTATAATATTTTTATAATTTTGTTTTGAAGAACTTGAATGGTTTTTATATTTGTCTTAGCAGCGGTGCCCCATATTTCGACTAGATAAAGTAAATGTGGTTTCACTAGGGCATTGTAAATTAAGATTCTAGCATTTTTTGGGATGCATCGGATTATTTGATGGAGCCGGCCTATTAAAGATAACAGTTTCTTTTTAATGTGAGTTATATGCGCGTTCCAGCTTAGATTATTATCGAGTATTAATCCGAGGTATTTTTCCTGATTTTTTCTTTGTAAGACATCCCCGTTTATAGATAATGTTAGGTTTTTAGGAATTTGTTTGTTTTTAGCGCTAAAGGTTATGTACGATGTCTTAGCAACATTAATGGTAAGAAGGTTATGGTTAAACCATTTGCTTATAATGTTTAGGTCTCTCTGTGCTTGCCTCATTATGTTAACTAAATTATTACCAAAATAAAATATGCATGTGTCATCTGCATAGAGGGATAGTTGACCTTGCAAACCGGCTTGGTACACATTATTTATGTATACCAAGAAAAGCAACGGACCCAAAATGGAGCCCTGAGGCACTCCGCAAGTGACTAATTTGGGGTTACTCTTTGTCGGTCCGATTTTAACAATTTGGAATCGATTGCTCAGGTATGACGCAATCATTTTGTAGACTGTTCCCGAGATCCCAATGTGCTTGAGCTTTTTGAGTAGAAGACGATGGCTGACAGTGTCGAAAGCTATTTTTAGGTCTATAAATACTCCTAAGGCTACTTGCTTTTGATCAATTGCTGTTCTCATTTTGGTTATCACATCAATTGTAGCTCCCAATGTGTTAGATTTGGATCGAAATCCGTATTGTTTATCGGATATAAATTTGATTTTTATAAAGTAGTCGTTTAGTCTTTTGTAAATTATTTTCACTAGAATTTTGGATAGTGTGGGAAGAACAGATAAGTTCGTAATATTGTACGAAGCGTAGACAACAACGAAGCTCCCGGAATTGATAGGATATGATGTATCCATATACAGAGTATTTGTCATAAAATAGAAAGTGTGATAGTAAATTTGATTAATGCAAGTTTGAGTAAACGGTTATATCCTCGCCACCTAAAAACTGGAATTGTAAGACCAATTTATAAAAACGTAGCCATACCGAATATAAGTCAAACACGCCAATCACTGTACCACCAGTGATAGACCAAATTATAGAAAAGTTTGTCGGTTCGCAAATACAACAATTCTATTCTAAGAATAATATACTTTCTGCAAATCAATATGGCTTTCAAACAAAGAAATCGACCGGTCAATTACTGTCAAAATGTACTGATGAAATGAATGAAAGTTTAAACGGAAAGAGACGTGCAATACTGCTTTTTACAGATTTTAGTAAAGCATTTGATACTTTGAAGCACTGTACATTACTACAAAAACTAGATAACTCTGGTACTAGGGGTCCTATCTTAAATGGATTGTTTGAAATACCAAAATGTAAGAATTTCTATGGCAAAAGAACAGTGAAATATTTGCTACCAATACACATAAATAATATCCTTTAAAAATGTAAAAACTAAATTAAATGATAACAATTATAAGACAATATATAAAATACATTTTAATGAAAACTTATAAGACATTAAAATTACACACCCTCACACACTTACACAGTACACTCCACACGAATGCACGCACACTCATACGAGGGCTGCACTAAAAGTATCGGGAATTGAATATTTCCACTGTTCCTGTCATATTAAAATCTTTTTAATTTAAAACTCTTGGTTTTAAAAATCGAATACCGTTTATTTATTTAAAAAAAGATTCTCGGTCTTGTCACAAGGTCTTGTCAAACTTGTTTAGTCGTTGAGAAAATGGAATTGACTCGAGAAAATTCTAGAGCGATGATTTATTATGACTTTCGAAGTGGTTTAACACAAAAACAGTGTGTTGACCGGATGATTTCTGCATTTGGTGATGAAGCCCCATCCAAAACCACAATTTATCGCTGGTTTGCTGAATTTCAACGTGGACGTGTCAAGCTCAGTGATGATACCCGTCAAGGTCGTCCAAAAACTGCAGTCACCCAAGAAAACGTTGATGCTGTGCGTAAGCTGATTGAGGAAGATCGTGTGACATACCGCGAAATTCAGGCAACTTAGACATTGGCATGAGTCAAATACAAATAATCTTTCATGAACAATTAGGTGTAAAAAAGTTGTTTTCCCGATGGATACCGCATTTGCTCTGTGAAGAGCAAAAAGCGGCTCGCGTTACTTGGTGCGACAGAACTCTCGAAAGATTCCACGCAGGATCCTCAAATGCTGTATACAACATCGTATCAGGTGACGAATCCTGGATATACGCGTACGAACCCGAAACAAAAAACCAGTCACGAGTTTGGGTGTTCTTTAATGAGTTAAAGCCAACAAAAATTGTTCGTTCACGGGGTGTTGCAAAAACATGGTGGCCACGTTTGTCTCCAAAACCGGCCATGTTGCGACTATTCCTCTTGAGGGACAAAGAACGGTTAATGCAGAATGGTATGCTAACATTTGTTTGCCACAGGTCGTTTCTGAACTCCGTAAAGAGAACTGCAACCGCCGCATCATCCTCCATCACGACAATGCGAGTTCTCACACCGCGCACAGAACAAAAGAGTTTTTAGAGCAAGAAATCATAGAATTATTAGACGATCCGCCGTACAGCCCCGACCTAAGCCCTAATGATTTCTCTACTTTCCCTAAAATAAAGAATAAATTGCGTGGTCAGAGATTTTCATCACCTGAAGAAGTTGTGGACGCCTACAAATCGGCCATTTTGGAGACCCCAACTCCGAATGGAATGGTTGCTTCAATGATTGGTTCCATCGTATGGAAAAATGTGTCAAATTTCGCGGAGAATACTTCGAAAAGCAATAAATACATTTTTAAATAGTAATGTTGTGTCACTTCCTTGATTCCCGAAATTTTCAGTGCCGCCCTCGTAGGTACGCACGCACCCTAGTGGTATGAGCCGTGAGATATCTACTGACCCCAAGACATACATCTAGGGTGCAGGTAATTAATTAATTAATTACTTAACGTCTCACGTCTTACACTAACACAATATGCCTGAACACTGAACACACCATAAATCGGCACATAACTTTATTCTTACCACTATACCAAAAATACAAATGTATGTTTATAATAGTTTGTATTAATTTTTATTCTCACTCACTCGGCGAAACACAACGCAAGCGTTATTTCTCGCCGGTTTTCTGTGAGGCCGTGGTTTAACGGTCGAGCCGGCCCATTTATGCTGAAGCGTGGCTCTCCCACAGTTAAAGCGTGTGAAGCGATATTGCACTGATACAGAATCCATGAATGTATCAATCGCTTTTAGAGTTCGTTTGTAGATATTCGAATGTGTGTATAATAATCTTCGCTGGCGCCAGTTGTTGTAAAACACGGGGCGAGTACCGCGTCGCCACAACATAAAACCAGATTTGTAGCGTTCCATGTTTATACATTATAATTTAAACGATTTACATCTGTCAGGTGTTTTTTGGGTTCCATACCCAAAGGGCGTAAAAAACGGGACCCTATTTTGCCTTTTAGATAGAAAAAAAATAAAAAATAAACAGTACATGTTGTGAGAGATTGACAAACGTGGACGAGTATTTAACAAAAAAAAATACATACATCCGAACGTATAACCGCCTCCTTTTTTTCGAAGTCGGTTAAAAATTGTATCTATCAAACTCTCGGTAGTGTGTGTTAATCTGAGGTAGTATGTGTTAATCTGAGGTAGTGTGTGTTAATCTGAGGTAGTGTGTGTTAATCTGAGGTAGTGTGTGTTAATCTGAGGTAGTGATTTCTTGTTATTTTTATTAATTTAATGTATTTCTAAGTATTATTTAAAAAAATATAAGCTCTCTGCACACCTTCCTCCACAAACATTAACAGTGACAAATTTCATGCTCCTCTGTTTGCAGAGTTTTCGTAAAACGGTGTACAAAGTTTTTGTACTTCGTTTTCTGACGACGTTAAAAACGTCTGTCCGTCACCAAGCTGTATCTCGTGAACCGTGATAGCTATACTTGTGGAAAACCGAGATTTCATTCAATCTAGTTACCAAATACGTATCCATGTTATATTAAAATAATATGTCTCTGAACAGAATCCCCATTTCGCACTTGCAACTCCCCTGATGTTGCTGTACTACCCGTCATCGCTTACTATCAGGCGATCCGTCTGTTCTTTCTAGGGTTCCGTACCCAATAGTAGCGACGTGTGCATATAACACGATTACATCGGCTACACGTTTAATTAAGATACAATATTTATGGATTACGAGAGCGGCGCCGCGCTACACAGCTCGGAATTCGATCTCTTGTAAGTGTATCTTCTCATGTAGTAAATAAAGTTCAATTTCGAATCGCTAAAATGCACAGTCGCGTCTCGGTGTGGGCTGACCCTAATGCAATCTAATATCTCTGTAAAAGGAACTTTCAAATAGCAAAGGCGCCAAGAGGCAAAAATGTTATACAATTTAAAACCGGATGTACTTTGTCTATCAAGAATCCACAGTCTGTTCTGGGATATATTATTAACTCTGATAGGACCTTTAGGCTTGGACTATATGCTCCGGAATCCGGAAGGTCGTAGAAAATTCTGAGCATTGAAAATAGAACTTTGCACTAATACACTAGAGTTGAAAATCGGACACATGAGTGTCGAGTCAAATGTCAATGTCATTTATGACAGCTCTACACTCGACACTTCGATTTTCAACTCTATTCTAGTAGCGCATAGTTCTATTTTCAGTGCTCTGATTTTTCACCGGCGTTCCGGATGCCGGAGCACATAGTCCCAGCCTTCTGCCGACGACATAAGGACCACTCTCACAGACACTCCGAGATAAACTCTGAACGGAATGTATTATGAATCTCAAGATCTAGAAATATTTTTAAGACAATAGAAATTCTTGTCTCACAGTGTCATCTAAAGATGACGATTATTATCTGAGTATCCAAACAGTCTGTCATGGAAAGCCAGAGAAAATGTTACTTATGCTGGGACTATATGATCCGGAAATCGGCGGGCTCGGGAAAATTCTGAATACTGGAAATAGAACTCTGCGCGTATAAGCAATAGATTTGCAAATCGATATGACATTGTCATTTAACTCGACACTTGTGTGTTCGATTTTCAGCTCTATTGTATTAGCGCAGAGTTTTATTTTCGGTGCTCTGAATTTTCTCGGACTTACCGGGTTTCGGATCACATAGTCCCAGCCTTAAGGCCTGTTTCACAATCTTCTAATAAGGATCGGATAGCTTATTCGGAAGTTTTGTCGCTGCTTACTTTATATCGAGCGAGTAACTTAAAACGTACCTAACTAAAAACGATGATTGAAAATGCCTTTGAAAGAAAACAAAGGAAGTTCATATTCTAGTTTTTTAATAACAAAAACTCTTAAAAGTACTTTATACAAAAGCAGAAATTTAAATTTATTATTAAATTATTATAATTTAAAAAATTTATTGCACGGATTTTAGATTGCACATCCCCAAATAATGTAATCGAATACGGTGACACGCAGTTATTGGCCATTTTTATACATAGTTAATAACGGCGCGTTGCTTTTGCAATGTTTATACGTTTACCTTACGTAACTTTATGAGTATGTAAATCATATAATAAATATTATATAATAGGAAGTTGGGAAATTTAATTACAACTTTTCAATGACTAGCAAATACTCGCCAATAGAAATAAGCTAGTATTTCGTCAAGCATAATACATGTAATATGCCTCTTGAAGTAAATAAAAAATCTATTTATTCAATTTAATCACCATTAACCATGTGCGAACAACATAAAACATGTTTCATGTTCATTGTAGTAACCATAAAAAAATAATAGTTTATCTAATATAATTAGGCACTTATCTACTCATTGCGCAAGACACATCACATCATATAATAAAATGTACACTTTCTAACGTTTTCACTTTACTTGGCGGGAAAATGCCTTATAACAAGCTGTCACTTGTCAAAACGCCATTTTTAATTTTGAATTTGTCGTGTATTGTTGTGTTTAAATTGAAAAAAAAAAAAAATGTATCCAGCCGGAAGTTGCTCACTTATTATTCTTAAGTTTTCAAAGTGTGGAAGAAGTGTAGTGTAATTTTTAAACAAAGAAAGTAGTGCTTAAAAGTGTAGACGTACTAAAATATTAAAAATTGGCGCAAATATATTAAGTTTCTGCTGTGTTTTGTTAAATAAATAATATAATATTTGTGGTTTTATTTACATTACTTACAGTTAATTATGAAATATAAACTTCTTAAACTTATATGAAAAAAATTGTGTAAAACTCTGCTAAAGCAGCCCATTATTGACACACAGTTTCATACAAGAATGATACACAATATTATTATACATCGCTTCATTTATTTCATAATTTATTATAGTCGATATTTTAGTGTCAATACTGGGATACTTTAACGAGTATTATTTGTATATAAAATGTTACAAACATCCTTCGGTAGGTGTACCGTGTAGGTACCTAACACCTCGTATTTACAATCAGTTCATGAACAATGAAAATCTGTATTCTTTGTTGTCACTGTAAATGATCGTAGCTTATGTCAGCATGAAAACCGCTGGGACCAGCATGATACTTGACGCTCTGCATTCGACCATCAGGCAGGAGGACATGGTAATGGCCATCGGTACTTTCGCCTTTTTTGGCCTCAGAATGACCGAAATAGTTACCGGCTTCCTCGTCGTGAACTCGATAGCCAAATTCGTAGTTCGCTGCGTAATGGAGCTGCAAAATGACAAAGTTTCATCAAAATCGGTAGCCACTAATTGATAAATAAGTGTCGTAATAACTTATAATACTGGAAGACTTTATACTTGACATAAATATTCTATTAAACTAACTAAAAAGGCTAGCTAAGGCATTTTTCTACATTTACAATTTACAGCGAATTGAAGTCTAGCTGATAATTATTAAGTGAAATTATAATAAAGAACTTCGTCAATAACGATTTTATTTTATTCAGAAATGATCTTGAGATGACACCTCTTAGCCTTACTTAACTAGCTTTTTAATTTTTTTAATTTTTCTATACTTTTTTGAAAAGATGTTCTTTAGGCACGGTTAGAGTATTTTTGGATTTTAAATGATGAATAAAGTATTACCTACTTCTGTCATATGTAGTTTGTACATGTTTTTATTACATGTTACATATTTTATTACATTTTCCCTTTTGTTATAAATATCTTATTGAAATTTTATGCAAATAAATACTAATTAACATATTTATTGTTAATTTTATGCTAATTATTGAGGTCAAGGTCATTGGTTATTTATTAGTCCACAAATTTTTAAATGTGAGAGTAATGATTTATAATAAAAAAATTGCCTATATCACCTTTTGGCCTACTATTTGTATGATGGTGCATGACTTTTTTCGCAAAAAAAAAAGGGTTGAGACTTGATAATGTGGCTTGGGCACTCCAGTCTCTTCTACGCGAATGTAAAATTAAAATAAATGGAACTTTGATACGTGAGATCAAAATGGCGGCGGATGCTTTAGCTGTCAATCATAATCCGTTCAGAGTTATTTTACCTCTGCCAGGACCTTTAAGGCCGCCACAGACGAGAGGCCGATCGTTTCCAGTTAGAACTGACGTCAGTTCGGCCTGAACGGATTCGAGCAAATACACGGCAAAATCGCTTCAGTTCGTTCTGGTTTGCCGCGAGTGTTTAATAATTGTGTTGTAATTAAACACCGCGAAAACTCACTACGCTTGTACACGCGCACGCGCACGAGCACGGCCGCGGCTCTGGCGAGAACTGAAGCGATTTGTCCACACATGGTCCGTACAGTCCATAATTAATGTTAACAACTTGGTTGTTTTACAAAGTTTTACTACTAAATTAAGTATTTTGTTCCCTCCTTAGTAGGAATTTAGTTGTTAGTAGTGTTTACGTAGGAAAGAGCCTGACAGTAATCATATGTAAAATGGTTTAGGTTAGGCACAAAAAAAAATACACCTTATCATAAAAATACATTCGTCCGTAATTTGCTTTAAACTACCCGTTTAATTACTATATACGTAATATTTCCTAGTATATTTGAATTTAAGGGTATAATTTATAATAACATTAAATATAATATTTTTTTAATGTAACAAAACCTAAAATGCCCTGGTTTTTGGGGGCTTTACGGATTCCTAAGTTTAGTAGCTTTTTTATAGTAATTGTCAGTATTATTTTAGTAGTTTCGCAAATACTGAGCTGGCAACACTGGAACGAATCGCTTCAGTCCATCCGGCCGACTGCGATCTCGAAATTGCACACAGACGATACGATTTTGCATCCGTTCAGGCGGAACTGAAGGAAAACCGGACCGTATATGGGACCCCTTATGCCGACGACATAAGAATCACCTTCATAGAAACTTCGAGTTAACTCTGAACGGACTGTAGACTCGTGAATGTTGTGATTGAGTTTGGGATCAGGATACACAATGATTAATTGATATCTAGGACATTAGCTGTTATACTAGAGAGTATTTTTTTTCCACCCACTATTGAAGCAATAGATTAGATTAAAGAAAGAGGAACAGATAAACACCTACATACACACACCGGCATATTTAGCGGAACATAAAATAAAGGTTTGATATCAGTATCATATAAGGTTGCTGGCTGGTTTATACGTCATTTAATTTAAAAAGAAATATTTTCAAATTAAGAAAACAACTAAACATCACATTTTATGCAATTGTTTTAATTTTATTCAAATACACCTTATCTGGAGCGAACTTCGAGTATTTCTTCCTACTGAGTTTGATTTAAAATTTCATTGAAATACTGTTTTTTGTTAGTTTTTTTTAATCGCGTTTCTTTTTGGAGTTGAGGACTGAATTATGCCTGACTTAGCCCCAACAGAGATTGCCAGGGCACTCGAAATGCGAAGAAATGGTCAAACCTACAGAGTGATATCCAGAGATCTTCGTCGACCAGTTTCAACGATCCATCGCAGTATCCAACGGTTCAGGGAGACCGGTACTTATGTGAGAAGAGCAGGACAAGGCAGAAAAAGACGCACTTCGAGCACGAGACGCACATCGTTTCATTCGGCTTCGTGTACGTAGGAACCCCAGTTTGACGGCCGTCCAAGCCCGACATGAGTTAGAAGCAGTGCGGGGTGTAACCGTAAGTGAGCGTACGGTACGAAGAAGGTTCGAAGAAGCTGGTTTGGGTTCATTTGTGCCCGCCAAGGCTCCAAGGCTCGAGGTAAATCATCGTAGAAACAGGTTAACTTTTTCTCAGGAACATCGACTTTGGAACGCGGACCAATGGAGTAAGGTATTGTTTAGTGATGAGTGCAGAATTCTCTTAAATCAAATTGACGGCAGGCAAAGAATATACAGATGCAAAGAAGAACGATACATTCAGAAAAATTTTGAAACTACAGTTGCATACGGTGGTGGATCAATAATGGTTTGGGCGGGCATTTGTTTGGGAGCTCGCACAGACTTGGTAGTGATTGACAGAGGGAGTCTGACTGCAGACCACTATATCAGAGAAGTTTTAGAAGAAAATGTCGTACCGTTTGCCCCATATATCGGTGACAATTTTGCTTTTATGCAGAATAATGCTCGGCCGCATACCGCTCTTAATGATATGAATATCACTGTTATGGAGTGACCGGCGAGATCACCGGATATGTACCCAATAGAGCACATTTGGGACTTGCTGAAAAGAAAAGTTAAGTCCAGAATTCCAGCTCCTGCCAACGTGGGTGAACTGCGAATCGCCGTAGTTGAGGAATGGCGAAGACTATCCCAGGAGACCATCGATAACATCATTCTCAGTATGCCTAGACGGATAGAAACTTTAATAAGAGCACGTGGAGGAAATACGCGATATTAATCACCATTTTTCTAATTTAATTAATTGTAATTTTAATATTAATTTTCACTTTTCCCGGTTACATGAAAAGTTCAAAAATGTACCATTTTTCACAAATAGCCTTTACTCGCTAAATCTGTTCTTAATGTGATCTCATTTTAAGTAAAACAAATGAAACTTTAAATAACAAAAGAAGTGTAGTAAGTAGATTTTAAAATAAAACCATATTTTTTTAATTATGGACCTTTTTTTTGTGTTCCGCTAAATATGCCGGTGTGTTTAGTAAGCTATCGATTTGATTGCACTACTATAACTTACCATAGCCGGGCACCGTTAATCAAATAGTTTACTTCGTTAATCGTTAATCCGCTACAAAAAAAGTTAGCTTCGTTAAACGTTAAAGCGTTACATTTCGGAAGAATTAACGCAAGTTAATCGTTAATCCGTTAATATGTGTAAAATTGCATCTTTATATCGTTGCGTTAGTGAACTGATAAAACCTGTTGGTTTAGGTTCTAATTAATTAATCAATTATCAACACGCAAATGATCACTGATAGTAATTTATAAGAACATCAGACAAACAAACAAAATACTCGTCACTCTAAGCACCGGCGGTAAGTAATGAAATTATCAAACGAAACAAATCTCTTCGCAGTTTTCTTTCTCACTCGCACGCACCGGCAAAATATATCTAGTTTTGTTTTTGTTTCACTCGCTGCCACGCGCCGCGCCGCCCGGCACTTGTCGGTGCCGTGCGGTAACTATTAGGCATTGGATTAACGATTAACGGAATTCTGCATATTAACGGAAGTTAACATGTCCGTTAACATTTTTAAAAGTTAACTTAAAAGTTAATCCGTTAATCAAAATGTTAACTTCGTTAATTAACGATTAACGGATTAACGAGTTAATGCCCAGCTATGGAACTTACAAGCATACGATGAGTTCACAATTGTGTGGAAAAATCATGGGCCGTTAAAAGGGACGTCAAAATATTTAAATGAGGGTTTTTGATATTTTTTCTGCCGCTAGTGCGCGGCGTAAGTGCGGTCAATAAGAATTTTCGATTCCCTTTCTCTCACCAGGCGGCGTTTGGTAGCCCGACGGTCCTTGCCATGTAAAAAAGCTGTCAGATGTCACGAATTTAAAAACCCATATTTGGATTGATTCGGTTTGTTCTATAAAAGCTGTTTTTCTGTACGTAATTATATATATTTTCTACTCTGTGGCAATAGGTAGTAACTAAGTATAGTACATGATTTTGGTTGCAAATTGCTAAGGAGTGTGAATATGTAGGTGTATTAATTTTTTTTTTTTTAAATATCAATTAAAAATGCACAAAATACATAAATAATGATTTATTCTGTACATTTGTTCCTTATACAAAAATAATTAATTATAATAAAGAAGGGGGATGGAGTTAAGATGGATGGTAAGACGAACAAGAAGAAACCAAACGAATCGTTGAGGTTAATAAGTTAACAAGCATTCTTATATCAAGAACAGCTCTTACCTCAAAAAGGTGAGATAAAAATCTAACTATTTTCATAATTACACGAATAAAACTTTGTTTGTTTTTCAAAACAGTTGACAATTGTTATATTGAGCGTGTCAAAAGATGTCTGTTGGTTTTTGGCATCTCATCGCAACTCATAATAATAACGATATATTTTATAAAAACCCGATTACTTAAATGATATAGCCTATGTTACCCGGGTTATTATTACGAAACTATTGACACCTCAAACATTAACATCGGATCAGTAATTTAGGTGCTGCAGTGGAACATTTTATGAAATAATTTATAATAGCAACTCTTAAATAAATAAAGTATGATCCTTACGGCTTACAACGGTAACTAGTGTCTAGTATTACGTAAATAAATTAGTCCCAAGGTTAGATTAAGGAAATCTAAATAAGGATGCCTAATTCAATAACTTGCCAAGCTTATGCAATTTATTCTTAATATTATAATTCCTGTGTCTTTGGGAGTTCCTTTTCTTATACCGTCTAGGGAAAGGAGCGGGAATTTTCACTTTATTTGGTTTTGACAGCTGGTACACATCTAAATGTTCTATATTCAAATTCCTTCCCATAAGTTCTTTTAGTTGGGATTCCGTTATCATGTATACCGGTTCTAACACATCGTGAAGGCTCGATAAGGAATTTAGCATGTGCAAATTGGAAGGTATCTTTTGGATTGGACCATAATTTGTAGGGTAACCATAAGATGTAGCCGGTGGACTATATAAGACAGGGCCTCTTTGAATTTTAGGAGTGACATAAGTTGTGTCTACATTAATAACTGGTTTTATATTAGTAGTGGAATAATCTGTGTCATCGTAGTCGCTATAATCTTCTTCAAACGAAGCTTCTAGTTCGTGGTTTTTAACTTTTACTGGTATGTATATTTCATCATCATAATTGTCTATTATTGCACCGGTTCTATATCTATGGTTTCTTCTTTTCTTAAATCTTATAAGCGGTTCGGGAGTTGGAAGTTCAGAGGGTTCGGAAGTGGATTTATCTTGGAATATATCAGGAATATCATCAGGAGTTTCTTCTGTAGATTCTCCTACAGAAAAAGGTTCAGTATCTAGGTTAGATCGCTTATATCTACTAGTAGTATTTTTACTTACATTATCATTTCCATACGCTGTTATACTGCCGTCTTCTGTTAAGTGCTGTACTCCTGTGCTTTCTACACTAGTATGTAAATGTTTATTTTCCTCTTTATCTTCATAATAAGGTTGATAATAGTGTACTGCCTGTGCTATTGGTGTCTCTTCTTGTTTTATACCTTCATCAAATGAGTAGATGTGATTCAATTCTTGTGTTTTGTAATTTATAGGTGATGTATGTAGACTAGGCACTGTTTTTATTGGTACGGATTTTGTAGGGACTGTTGGAAGCGGAGTAGGTAATGGAGTAAATGCTTGAGGGTTTTTAGCATTTGGATCTTCAATATCATCAACATCTTCTGTTATAGGTTTATAATCTGTTGTAGGTAGAGGTCTGGTATATCCACTAGTATAAGTATTTGCTAGTTGGGCATATCTATATTGGTCATAGCTCTTTGGTAACGACTGTGGTGGATCTTTCAAATACAAATAATAATCAAAAGGCGCATCATTAGTATCTGATAAACTATATTCTGGTAATTCCTGATTTTTTATCAGGCTATTTGCTTGTATCTCCTTTATAGATTTGTAGTCTTGCATTTGATGATACTGTTTGGGGTAGACATATTTTATGTCGCTTGGTATTGCTTCTGTTAGCAATTTCGTTTTGGTTTCCTGTGCAACACCTAGATTACCATTAGGTTTGATAGTGACCCCTTGATCATATGTGGGCCCTGGAGATAGATATACAGTTTTGTACCTCTGAGGTTCTAAATACTGTTGATAGTCAACTGAACCATATGATCTATGGTTTCTATATCTCACGTCTGTAGCGTCAGCTTTTGTTATCCGCATCAACTCTGGTCGTGTCCTTCTTGAAGGTTCCCTTGTTTCCGTTCTTTGGGTCTTTCTAGCGCTTTCTCTTATTGGTTCTGTTCTCTGAGTCTTCCTCGGTTCAGTTCTAGTTTTCAATCCATATGTATTTTGAGGGTTATCACTTTTACGTGGATGATCTCTAACATATTTATCTCTATCGTTTGTTTCTCTCTGTAGGTTTGGTCTTTTATATTCATCACTATCTTTCGTTTCTCTCTGTAGGTTAGGTCTTATATATTCATCTCTATCTTTCACCTTATCTTTCTGAAGATTAGATTGTTGTTGTTCTAAAGCTAGTTGATGGTTATCCTGGGACTCATGGTATGCTTGCATATAGCTGTCTATTAGCTTTGGTCCTCTAGCTTGTCTCTGTAGTTGAGCTGCAAGCTGCCTCATCCTTTCAGCGTTAAACATAGCTTGTTGGTTATTGAAATGGATTCTGGCATTTTGTTTCCCTGCTAGTGGATTGCCATATGGAAGACTAGGATTGCTTGATATTCTGATTCTGTCATCTATTCTAGCTTGTTCGTTAACGACTTCGTAGACTGGGCTGGCCTGGTTCTTCGCTGATGATGAAGGGTTTGGTGCGATGAGAAGAGTCAGGAGAAGAAGGGATATCATTGTATCTGAAAGTAAAAGATTTGTTATTTTGCAGTTTTTTAGGTGCTAAGCTAAATATAAAGTTGCATAAAATATGAAGGTATATGTACTGTAGGTATTTTAAATCAGTATCTAACACTAGGATACACTAAGGAAGTAAGGACAGCTACATAGTTAGCGTTTGATTTGGTCACACTACTACAAGCATACGGTGTGTCTACGGTGTGTGCAAAAATTGTGGGCAGTTGAATGGGACGTCAAAATTTTCAAATTGGGATCGATATTTTGGATCATTCTAGGAAAGTTATTCCTCTGTATGTCCCTACGTAAGTATATAATATATTTTCTACTCTGTGCTAAGGATAAACGTCGAAGCCTCATCAGTTGTTTTATAAATAGATATTCTGTTTTTAGGGTTGCTTTTAACATATAAAAAGCTTGGTCATATTATCTAACGATTCGAACTATGTATTTTTTAAACACTGTCGTGTCTCCATTCAGTCATAACTTCACCAACTTTATATTAATTGCCATCCACGTTAAATGGCCAAAGGATTATATTAATCATTATCTATGGCGTCACGTTTTAGGCTGGGGCTATATGATCCGGCGGTCCCGCGATAATTCAGAGCTCTGAAAAAGAACTCTGGGCTAATACAATTTGTATATTTGTATATTTTTGTTGTATTGTATACAATTTGTATACAATACAAAACAGTTGAAAATGGAAGTGTTGAGTGTCGAGCTGTCATATATAACATTGACATTATATTAACAGCCTCCGTGGTCTAGTGGTTATAGCAAGGCTCTCGACTCTGAGGTCGTGGGTTCGATTCCCGCATTGGAACAACAAAAAATGTTTTTTTCAAGTTTGGTTAGGACAATGCAGGCTGATCACCTGATTGTCTGACAAGAAGAAAGAAAGATGATCCATGCGCATGAGCATGTAAAAAGTCGGACCTGCACCTGATCTCTCGCCAGTCGTGTCGCCTGTCGGTTATCCGTTCTACTGGGTTTCGAGAGTAAAGGAAGAGAGAGTGCTCCTGTGTACCGCCCACACACTTGGGCACTATAAAATTACTCCTGCGTAACTGGTCCGGTTTCAATGAAACCGAAATCGGTGTGGGGGAGTTATGACATTGACATTTGGCTCGACACTTGTGTGTTGGATTGTCAGCTCTATTGTATTAGCGCAGTTCTATTTTCAATGCTCTGAATATTTCACGTACTTGCGGATTCCAGATCATATAGTCCCAGCCTTAATTTTAGTATCATATTAATTTTCGATGACGTCACATGTCATGACATCAAATAAACGGATATTGACCAAGAACATAATCACACGTGACATGGCAATAATGTACGTGGCTTTCACTTAGCAGGTATTATGTCAGTGGCGTCTGCGCAGACTATAAACCGATAAAGATAAGGCTGGGAGTATATTATGATCTAGAATCCGGAAGGCCGGAGAAAATTCTGAGCACTGAAAATAGTTCTCTGCGCTAATACAAGATTTGCTCGTTCAAAGTATGAGATGTCAATTGTTACATATCTATGTAACAGATAAGTAATAAGTAACTTAAATTAAACAGTAAAAAAAAGATTCCAAAAGTTGTAACTATAAATAATTATTACAAAAGTTGTCCTATTTTAACAAAATTCTCTACAATTTTTCGTCTATAGTGTGCTCGGTGTTGCATAACTGTTACATAAGAAGATTAAACCGTGAGTTCAACTTTTGACCTCGCATTACACCGGTGATTATATCTAATAAGTACATATTATTACTGACATCGGAAATCGGAATCCTTTTTTTTTTAAACGCAACCCTCATCAGAGAGAATCATCTATGGAAGTATAACTTTGAAAGTATAAATGATAGCTTTGTAATCTTATAAGTTCCCCATAGGACAGGCGCCGCCTAGTTTGGGGTGAACGTTACTTCAAACTTACTTACTTACTACAAAAAAAAAATGCAGTAGCTACTTCATACTATTTACTGACTATTTATCAGCATAGTTAGTGTATAATATCAAAACAATAAAAAACCGATGTAATTCATTCATTTCTGGTCAGTGTTCAAAAAACTAAAATAAACTAAAAAAAAATAGACTTTCCTCTAAATAAAACTTATATTAAGTACTGCTTATGATATATTTTAGTGTTAAAAAAACTAAAATAAACTAAAAAAAAATAGACTCCTCTAAATAAAACTTATATTAAGTACTACTTATGATATATTTTAGTGTTCAAAAAACTAAAATAAACTAAAAAAAAATTGACTTTCCTCTAAATAAAACTTATATTAGGTACTACTTATGATAGATTTTTTTGTATTATTATATTAATTACCGGACAGCCTGTATATTACGTGTTTACATACTATAATTTTTAGACTACTTTTCCCGGCAAATGTACAGTGCCCTATGGTCGGAGACTCCATGAAGTCGCGATCCGCATCTTATTAATGTCCAAACACGTGGAATACTAAACATATCCACTTTCACTGGATAGTGTATACATAAGGTATACATATGTAAATCTATACTGCCGCAATGTAAACACGGGTTTAGGACGTCCGGCACCGACTGCAGAACATAAATTAAAAAAAAAAGTTTTTTTTTAATTACACAAAGTTACAAGAAAACATTTACAGCTTTAAAAGTAATGTAACATTATTCCAAATAATTGAAACATAGCAGCGTTCATAATATCTGTATAATATGTAATTAGTACAGTGTGTGTCGTCACTCGTCTCGAGGCTAAGAGATTTTAACAGCTGAGAATATTATGCCTAATTGTATTATCAAAACACCCAAAGGAAAGTATTTTGTAATTTTGATATGCAATTTGAGTATTCTTATATATTTTAAACATCTAATTATTATCTATAATGAATGTTTTTTTATATGATGTAAGTAAACTTATGGTGTAGGTTTTTTTAATAATTTAGTATTGATACATTTTAAAACATTTTGTATTTTTAGATATATCTAATTAGTAAACTACACACATACCTAATTTTTTTTACGTTTAGGTATCAAGTATAATACCTCAACATTTCTGAGTATATAAAATAAACTAAATATTTTACATGTAGTCGTCTAATAGTAGTTGATCAGCTATTATGGTTATGTACTTTATTTTTCCTTTTTTCGAAATGACAGTTCTTTAGCGGAATTGAGAGTGAAATTTCAAGGTTGCGTCACGTTACGACATGATTTAGGATAAAACGCCATCTGTCGGAAGTTACTTATACTTCTTACATAACAACTTAACTTTCTAAAGTACGGCTCAATACACAGACGGCACTTGGTACGAATAGAGTATTTTTGGATTTTAAAGTGATGAATGATTTTTCCACTTCTGCCATGTGTACACGTCATGTTTTTTATCAAAGGAACACTACACTACTTTTCGTGCCGGCCATTTTTAACCAAAAGTTTGGAGTTATAAGTATGATGTGTCTGTCTGTGTGTCTGTCAGCATCGTAGCTCCTAAACAAAAGGTCCGATTTAGATAGGTTTTTGTGTTTGAAATCTGACGTGATAAGTGTTCTTAGCTATTATTCATCAGCTCTCTCGCTGCTTGTTTATTCGAGGGATACTTAAATTATTTAATTTTGATTATTTGTAAGTACATAATTAAAACCATCTTGCTTCACAATATTGTTTGAGAATAAAAAATATATATATGTAAAAATGTTAAAATGTTGTCGAACTATTTCCCTGACGGTACACACTTGTAAACAGTGCGATTAACTTTAGTTTAACTGAATAACTTAAACCGTTATGTAATGTATACTTAGATGGTCGACGCGCTCTGCTTATTATGCGACCACTAAATTGGATACATGCTAAATGTAATATCTATATGTCACCCTAAAATTGTAAAATCTGTTAGATTATAAATAGCGAGATTATAAAATGTCGGAAGATTGCGAACCCGAACGTTCTGCTTACAGTTTAACCCGTTATTTTTCGTTATATTATAATAATATATCGGAAAGAATCCTTCGGCATATTTTTACAATCTCTCTAGTTATATTACAATCTAACGGTTTTTACGGTTTTACGCTGACATATTATACACTTAATATTATCATTGAGTCATAATACAAGTATGCAAGTAGCTGGAAAGATAGGAAGGTGTTATAATTTTAGGTTTTGCCCGCGGCTTCGCTCGCGTAAATAAAGTGTCCCATGGGAATACTGTACTTTTTTCGGGACAAACAGTAGCCTATGTTTTAATCCAAAACCTAAACTACTACCACACCAAATTTCACAAACTCACAAACTTTCACATTTATAATAGTAGTAAGGTATTAATAACAATTACGTTTACTTTTAATTGAAAACAGGTACTTATCTAAACACACCGGCATATTTAGCGGAACACAAAAAAAAGGTCCATAATTAAAAAAATATGGTTTTATTTTAAAATCTACTTACTACACTTCTTTTGTTATTTAAAGTTTCATTTGTTTTACTTAAAATGAGATCACATTAAGAACAGATTTTGCGAGTAAAGGCTATTTGTGAAAAATGGTACATTTTTGAACTTTTCATGTATCCGGGAAAAGTGAAAATTAATATTAAAATAACAATTAATTAAATTAGAAAAATAGTGATTAATATCGGGCATTTCCTCCACGTGCTCTTATTAAAGTTTCTACCCGTCTAGGCATACTGAGAATGATGTTATCGATGGTCTCCTGGGATAGTCTCCGCCATTCCTCAACTACGGCGATTCGCAGTTCACCCAAGTTGGCAGGAGCTGGAATTCTGTACTTAACTTTTCTTTTCAGCAAGTTCCAAACGTGCTCTATTGGGTTCATATCCGGTGATCTCGCCGGTCACTCCATAACAGCGATATTCATATCATTAAGATAAGCTTGAGTTACCCGAGCGGTATGCGGCCGAGCATTATCCTGCATAAAAACAAAATCGTCAGCGATATATGGGGCAAACGGTACTACATTTTCTTCTAAAACTTCTCTGATATAGCGGTCTGCAGTCAGACTCCCTCTGTCAATCACTACCAAGTCTGTGCGAGCTCCCAAACAAATGCCCGCCCAAACTATTATTGATCCACCACCGTATGCAACTGTAGTTTCAAAATTTGTCTGAATGTGTCGTTCTTCTTTGCGTCTGTATATTCTTTACCTGCCGTCAATTTGATTTAAGAGAATTCTGCACTCATCACTAAACAATACCTTACTCCATTGGTCCGCGTTCCAAAGTTCCTGAGCAAAAGTTAACCTGTTTCTACGATGATTTACCTCGAGCCTTGGAGCCTTGGCGGGCACAAATGAACCCAAACCAGCTTCTTCGAACCTTCTTCGTACCGTACGCTCACTTACGGTGACACCCCGCACTGCTTCTAACTCATGTCGGGCTTGGACGGCCGTCAAACGGGGGTTCCTACGTACACGAAGCCGAATGAAACGATCATCCCTACTCGAAGTGCGTCTTTTTCTGCCTTGTCCTGCTCTTCTCACATAAGTACCGGTCTCCCTAATCCGTTGGATACTGCGATGGATCATTGAAACTGGTCGACGAAGATCTCTGGATATCACTCTGTAGGTTTGACCATTTCTTCGCATTTCGAGTGCCCTGGCAGTTTCCGTTGGGGATAAGTCAGGCATAATTCAGACCTCAACTCCAAAAAGATACGCGATTTAAAAAAAAACTAACAAAAACAGTCTTTCAATGAAATTTTAAATCAAACTCAGAAGGAAGAAATACTCGAAGTTCGCTCCAGATAAGGTGTATTTGAATAAAATTAAAACAATTGCATAAAATGTGATGTTTAGTTGTTTTCTTAATTTGAAAATATTTCTTTTTAAATTAAATGACGTATAAACCAGCCAGCAACCTTATATGATACTGATATCAAACCTTTATTTTATGTTCCTCTAAATATGCCGGTGTGTGTATGTCCATGGTCAGGACTACGACTACAATGTGTGTATACTCAGCTAAAAGATACATTTTTTCTTTGTGAACAAAAAGATGAAATTCGACCAAATTAAGATGCACATTGTGTTTCTTTATTGCAAGTAAATAAGTGACATTTTATTTGGCAGCATTATAGTGTTAGTACACTATAATGCTGCATACTCGTATAAATATTCATCTATTTGTTACTCTTTCACGCAAAAACTACTGAACAGATTTTTATGAAATTTGGTGTGGTAGTTTAGGCTTTTGCCCGAAGCTTCGCCCGCGTGAATATATTATCGGGTATCCCACGGGAATATTGTACTTTTTCGGGATATAAAGTACCCTATGTTTTAATACAGAGCCTAAACAATACCGAATTTCATCGAAATCCGTTCAGTAGTTTTTGCGTGAAACAGTAACAAACATCCATCCATCCATCCTCACAAACTTTCACATTTCATAGTAGTAGGACGATTGTGCTATTTGATGGAACAGAGTCTAGTCGGAGACGCGGATTACGCATCATTTATGATATAATTTTACATTCTGCCTACATTCAATCAATGTAACAGAGCCTTAAATCTAAGAGGTATTGAATTGTTAATCTTTAATTAAAATCTAAGGTTCGAACGTTCACATAACAGCGTGTGAAATGTACCTTCATACGAGATGTAGAGTCGCGTTAAAAAGAGTAATGTGTTTGATCTAGCAATGCACGCAATTACTATTATTTTTATCCGACCTCCAAAAAGGAGGCGTTTATATGTTCGGCTGTAATTTGGGTGTCAGAGTCAATCCGGAAAAGGAAGGTCCGGCGTCCGGGAGAACTTATCATTTTAACTGATATTGCACCGTTTCCTAGATATTCGCCATTTTGTATTTTCGTCAGAAACGGGTGGCCTGCCTTTTTCGGACATAATAAAACACTGGAAAAGGTTCCAATCGTCAATGTTTTAACTTTCTCTTGATAACAGAAGTAAGTACATTGAAGATGAAAAAAAAATAGTCTTTTAATCAAAACAACAGTATCGTTTTAATTACACTTAAAACTTACCACGACCATAGAATGATAAATATTTACCAAAAAAAAATGTTAAAAACTGCTCAATTCAATGCTCTTTCAATTAATGTGTAACACTTATGTTATCTGAAATCTTATATCTATGATATCTGAAAAAAACCTTTCTGAACATAAATTATTGAGACGAAGTTTTGGGGTCGATTTTCCTACTGGAGGGTGGAGGGGGAGTCTTCAAAGTACTACATTTGTCACGTAGTCAACATTTAAGAAAATCTCGCGCGACGGGCATAAGTATTTATTATTTAGTACTACGTGAAAAGGAGGGGGTGTGGGGGTCTCGGCATACACTACGGATGGTCACCGTGTGGGATAGGGTAAAAAACGAATAAAAAGTGGTCACACAGTATGGGTACGTTCATTAACTTAGTAATTATAACCGCAACCAGTGTGAAGATCACTAACTAACGTAACATCTGAACAATATTGAGAATTAACTCGCAAAGTACATTGAAAGTGGGTTTTTGTGGGGTTTATATGGGTTCGTGAGATCTCCTAACGTGATTTTAGAATTAGTTAAATAAGAACTGATAGAATAGCTTGTTAAATGGATACAATAAGAAGACTTTGATAGCAATGAACTTAATACTGGGGCACAAACAAGCACGTTTTTAGGGTACCGTAGTTTACGTCCCGGAACCCTTATAGTTTCGTCACGACTCCTGTCCGTCCGTCCATCTTACCTTCCAAATGGTTAGTGCTAGAAAGATGAAACTTTGTACTTATGTATATTTAACACGCCGACAAAGTGCTTAAATAAAATCACGAAAAATATTTTCTTTTTGGGTACCTCGCCTGCACGTAAAGTGTGAATGATTTTTTTCTTGTGTGGGATATTATAAGATAGGTCCTTTAAAAACATTGAGAGGTTGCTCAGGTGATTTTTTAATTTAGGCATCCGTTTGGGAGAAAAAACTAAACGGCTGGCTCGAAAATTCTGGAAAAATTCACAATGGTGGATAATAAGTAAACATGTAAAAATTGGTATATGTATGGTACTTAAAGAAAACAGAACTGGAATGGAAAGTTAGAGAGCAGTAAGCATTGTATCAGTGAAATGAGTCCTTTGAGATTTACGACGAATGTGTTGATATATTATGGAAGTAATAAAATATGTATTTAGTCTGTAATTCTGTAGCTACTAGCTACCATAGCTAGGTTGGAGACCTAGTAGTCTTTGTAGATTAGGATAGAAAGAAAAAAATATAAAAAAGTTTTTTTTATTTAGTGGTGCTATGAGTGGTGTCCCCACTCTATGAGTGGTGTGCCTTATTTAATTTTGAAAAAGTAAATATGTCAAAAAAGTATGAAATAATACTTATTTTTTAAATAATTCCCCTTTTAAATTCGTCTAAAACTTTAACTATTTCTCTATCTTCCTAATTTTGAAGTCAGTACTCAGTACCAGCCCCAACAGTATCCTATAATATTTTATAGAACTCACGTTCAAATTTGCTGGTCGCTGGTTCAAAATCTAATCATAATCAAGCTAATCTTGTATATATAATCGTAATCTCGAAATCGGCTGCAAGTATCTCCATGAAATTTATTATTCCGGGAGTTTTGGGGGAGAGAAATCGATCAAGAATCGAATCAAGATGTGAATTTATTGTTGCATGAAGATTTTTTCTGCCAAATGTACGTCGTAGCTCATCCGTCTATGTCCAGAAAGCGCGTAATCGACGCTCGTGTCGAGCGAGGTACTAGGCCCCAATACGCGCGTATTTTTTTACTGACGCGCGTATCGTCCATCACATGTAGGCGATGTAGGCCGCCAGACATTTTGTCTTGAAACTCTACGCGCGTAAGCCTTTCTGGACAAGAACTTAGTTTTGAAATCATTGAGTCAACTTTAAAACGCTTCCTTATTTTCAGTGTGAAGTTCCTTTACAATGAAGCCTTGAAATAAATTAACAATACAAGTAGGTAGTAAGCACACGATCAAATTATGTAATTGTAAATTAAATAAGTCTATTGTTAACGAACTTATGTATTACCTGATAGTAAGTGCTACGTCAGTAGCACAACCATAAAGTGAGGGTAAGGACAGGGACTGTCACAAATGACGCCTCCGCCAGAAAACTTATTATATTAAGTAGTCGCAATTTGTGTTAGTCCCTGTCATTACTTAAACCAGTGGAGTATCTAGTAGAGAAGCTCGGATGTAAAAGTTGACATCATTTTGTAACAGTCCCAGTCTTTATTCAAAAACAAGATACTGTATAGAACTACAGAGGTGGGAGAAAATTGGATTACTAGACTTAATAATCATATCTGTGGACGTTTTCACACCAGTCCAGTGGTAAGTTCTCTAATATATACTTTTTTAAGATTTTTCAAGATTTGAAAACTCAGCTGTTTCCTACAAACTGCTATGTATGCTATACCCCTTTTGTAGGATTATAGCTTAAGTATAGATAAGCTGATTTTTTTTTCAACTAGGATAGTTTTTTTTTTAATATATCGCATCGGCTTATAACCATTTGCCAGTGTCAAGTTAAAAGGCGGGAAATAGAACCTTCGTTTCATTTTTCAACACCGTATTCCTAAATCGTCAAGTCTAAAGTCTAGTCAAAGACCAAATAAATAATCAGTGCAGTCAATGAGTTGTACCACTTGTCCACACTTGTGCACGTTAACGAATATTTAATGGTTAATATTCTACCAATATTACACATTAAGAACCGAAATAACACAAATTTATAAAGATATACAAAAACCACAACGTCACCCATTGAATTCCCGGCAAAACTCCAACTAGGAAAGTTGATACCATAGTAAAATCTCCTTATTTTCAAGAGTATATTCACTCCTGAAAATTTGGTCCCTGACTGAAAAAACATTTTGTATAATACACAAAATTTTTTACTCTTATTAACAAATACTCAAATGTTTGAGTAGCTCCTAAAATGTAAGTGTCCTTTACCTGATTGATGATACCAATTTTATAACATTATGTAGTTAAGTGACGTTGCAGTTTAATGATAAGTGTGCCAGGTAGTAACTTTCTTGTTCGATATTCGAATTTAAATATCGAACGTTACCGGTTGACAGTGACACGCACATGACGTAACGGTTCCGGTTTGAATTGAGAACGTGCGTTTCTTAATTTTTGAATTTCCGCGAATTGGTAGTGGCCTGTATTTTATTAATTTCGATTGCGAAAAAAAGTAGCGTGGTCGGTGGGAGCTTTAGGGTCAGCTGACACCGAAACGTCGGACGCGACGCGGTAAGCACTTTTGCGATAGTGATTCAAAATTGGACTTCATTCACTACAGACAAAGATACGTGTTTCATTGCAAGAGCGGCGCGGCGGTTGCAATAAAACATCGGAAATGTCTTTTCGTTCGCTCCAGTGCAGGCTTCAATTTCACGAAAAAGTGCGATCCTCTTATTTTTCCTAATTTATCCTAATTCTTTTTGTACCTTACAGCTCTCGTAAACGCTTTTTTTTTCAAATATTTTTTGATTATATTTATAACTCTCCTAGATAGGAGAGTTTTAAATATAATCAAAAAAGATTAAAAAAAAAGCGTTCTCGAGAGCTGTAAGGTACAAAAAGAATTATTTGACAAAGTCACAAAAAAAAGTGTATAAATAGTGAAATAAAAATGTTTTTTTCCGAATTTTTGATTTTGTGCGTTCGATATTTTGGAAACGAAGAACGATATCAAAAATTTGAGTTTAACTCCTCTGGTCAATTTAGTCAGCTACAATTTGAGCTTATCACCTTTAGTATTTGTGATCACACACTATAAGCGAATATAGTAAAGTATATTATATAGAGTACGATATTACATTGTAAAAATATATATTTTTTAAATGAACAATTTTCCATCTTTTTGATAAAACATGGCCACGTACTAGTTTCTTACGCCGGTTGTTCTCGTCGGGTTAGTTCCCGAACCGGTGGTAGGCATCACGTAGGGGCAATTCCGTTAACGAATATAGAAAAAAATCTTTATGAATTTGAATACCTAGATGGTATTAAAAATTTGATTCTTCTTTTTGCTAAAAGATGGCCCCGCGTGAGTTACTCACGCCGCCGGTTCTTCTCGCCGGGTTAGTTCCCAAACCGGTAGTAGGCATCACGTAGGCGTACCGTACCGCATATGAACAATTCCGTGAGTGTAAGTTACTACACTAATGGAATTGGGGATTTGATAAAAATAGTATTTTTTAATGTATTTTAAAACTTTATTATTAATAATATTGATATTTAATGCGAAAAATTTGATTTTTTAAAATTAATTAAAAGCGACATGTCACTTAACGATGACTTAATATTATGTCAAATCCCATACATTTTGTTTTCGCACTTCGCCGTCGAAATTATCAAAATATGCATCTTGACTAAAGGCCCAGGTTTGTCGGCGTGTCTTCGGTACTGAATTCAAAAATTAATTTTTATTTTGATATAACTTTTGAATTATTGCAAAAAATAAATATAGAAAATAGTTTTGTTATAAAACTTAGGTATTTAAGATCTTTCCATTTATCACAAAAAGAAACAAAAACCCAGTTGTCCTAAGTGTAGTGTTAACTAATGAAATAAATGCTCGCGCGATCCGTAATTCGGAAGTAGTAGCGATAGTTTATTATTATATAAACACTAAATAATATTAATATAATGCATTACTTGTTTTTATAACGAGGAAATATTAATTATTAACATAATGTAGTTTTGCACTTAGCGCATTATATTATGTAAAGCAGCTAACTGGATCTTGTGGTAGCTATACAAAAATTTAATAGCACTACCATAGTTATATTATAAGAAGGATGTCAGTGGACAGCGTTTGTGTCTGTTTTATTTGTCCGTAGTGTGCGATGTAACTTTGTGAAGTTCACTTGTTCAAGGAGCACAACTTTCGTGAAGCGCACAGCTGAACAACCGCCCGCTTCTGTAATGTCTATATCGGTGTCATCATCATCATCATTGTCATCATTCAATTTCAAAAGCGCTTTTGATTGGACGCAAACGCGTTAACCAATAATATAAATCGTTAGCTATTGAATAGCTCAACTACCTACAAATTCACATCAATAGCTTTTTATCTAATAATTATTTATCATAATTATAATTTTATCTAATATAAACTAAGTTTATGAGAGCTTTAAACGTCGTTCCCGTAACATTTTAAGAGCTTTCATTCCAAGTTTTCGAAGGCTCAAGCCATATGGCGAACTAGTTGGACGAGGTCAAGGTAGGTAAGATTTTGCAAAGGTGTAAAATGTACCACCTTACACCATGCCAATCTGGTCCGATACAGGTTATAATTTATATACCTATGGACGCTTCCACACCACGACAATCTGGTCCTGTACTAAGTATCCGAAGAACTTGTATCACAGGTACCAGGCAACGGAAATATATTTAATTAGTGTTGCCCAAATGCAAGAACAAGACGAGACTTTGCCAGTCTTGGTCTTGCGCCAATACACTTGGCCTTGGTCTTGGTCTTGGTTTTGGTCTTGGTCTTGCAGCAAGAGTCTCGCAAGTGACAGATTTACGCCTTAAATAGCTTTCCAGAAACCGAAAACAGCGTTTGACATGTGGTTTGACCGTGGGTTTGACATTAGTTTTGTTAACTAACACGTTGATCAAATCAAATGACTGATCAAGCTTTTTGCAACTCAATTTACACCTGACACGAGATTTTACCGCTGATTAGTTAATTTTTCTGTTGATTTGCCTTTCAGAAACTGGGTGTTACACCCGGTTTCTGAAAGGCTAATCAAATAGCTGATGAACTAACAAGTTGTTGAGTTAACAGGCTTGTTAAATCAATTTCCGATTCTGAAACGCTGATTAGTGAAAAATTTACTAATCATTGATCAAATTGACATGACACATACAAGCAGATACAAGCCTTAAATAGCTCTCCAGAAACCAAAAACAGCGCTTGACATGTTGTTTGACCATTCGTTTGACATTAGTTTTGTTAACTAACACGTTGATCAAATCAAACGACTGATCAAGCTCTTTGCAACTCAATTTACACCTGACAAGAGATTTGACCGCTGATTAGTTGATTTTGGCGTTGATTAGCCTTTCAGAAACCGGGGGTAAGTCTTGTTCTTGCTCAAATCTTGCACGGTCACTCTTGGCCTTGGTCTTGCTAAAATTAGGCGGTCTTGGTCTTGGTCTTGCAAAAATGTAAGAACAAGACCTAGACTGTAACACCAAGATTTTTCTGATTTGACAACAAATTTTGGGCAACACTAGATAATACCTTTATACTATACACACATACGTTATAAATCTATGTATACACATATTTTACACATTTTTATTATATTTATACCCTATGTTGTTAATTGTTTTATATCAAGTTGCATTTTAAAGCTAATCATGAGAAAATTAGTATGTTTATAATCAATCACGTCTATATGTGCTTACGCAAAGATATTAGGAAGCCATTAATAACAAGGTCTATTTCCAACATAGATTATATTTTGCAACATGCGCATGATAATAAAAAAGTTTGCAAAATGTTAAAAAATGAGTTTTTTTGTTTGTAACCATTTTTAACCGGCATCTGTTACGAAATAATTAAAAAGTTCTTTTTGACGTGTAACATCTTTCCTTTTCCTCTCGCTTTCCTACAATTTGTGGGAGTGATTTCGTGAAATGGGACGGAAGTGTGTAAGTGGAAGTTGCGGAAGCGCGCGCTATTTAAATTGGCCAATGAGCGCGCGGTGTAAGAGTTGGCCGCGCCGTCAGATTGGAATAAAATATATCAGTAATTAGCTTTTTAGGGATCCATAATACTTAAGGAACCCTTATGGCTTAGCTCTGTCCGTCTGTCTGTCTGTCCGCGCTTATAGCTTCTGTAATTATGAATATAAATGGATGAAATTTGGTATAGTTATAGATTGTATATAGATCTCGGTCTTGGCATCATAAAATAATAATAATTTTATATTTTGGGGGTGGCTCTATATATATATATGTATATCTAATATGAAGTGGAGATGAAAAATATTTGTTCTTTCTACCCCAGCGTGTGGGATATCGCTTAATAGGTATTTTAAAATGAAAGTAAGGTTTGGTACATTACTTTTCTACAAAGTCGACTTTTATCGAGAAATAGGCCTCCAAAGTGGTTTATAAGTTTGTTCCCCCCTGGCATTTCTAAACTATATGAGACAGAAACTTGTAAGTTTTCATACTGATAGACGATGCTAAAAACTCTCTAGGAAAATTATTTTGAGCGAAATCAGATAATAGCTTGTGAAGTAATTATAAGAAAACCTATTGCGCATTGATGGTTACGGAACCCTCCTTAGACATGTCCTGACATGCTCTTGGTTAGGTTATCGTTATTTAAATTTTGATGTTGATTTCTGTCACTGCTTAATGGAAAAGTTTCCGTATTTTTTTATATTATAAAATCGTACTAAGCATTGTGTTTTTTTGAAAATGTTACACATCATATGCGACTACTGCAAGGCTCGCTGGTTTTTTTGTTTGTAAGCTGACCTACTTAAAGCTTAGCTTTAATTAATCGATGCAAATGTTTAAATTACTTGATAATGTCATTTATTTTCGTAAAATACCTACCATTTTTACATTTTTTGTTATCATGTTTTAGATGTGTAATGGTAATAATTAATAATAATATAGATACTTGTCTATCGCATTAGGATAAGGCCTGATATGGTAGATTTAATGTCGAATAAATAAATAAATAATAAATTAATTTTGAGTCATTAGACTGTTTTCTGCTCCAAACTTACAATTTGAACTTAAATTGTTAGACTTATACTATTCATTTTATAGAAATACTACACTAGATGTTGCCCGCTACTTATCGCGAAATATCGCGGGAACAGTGCATTTTGCCGCGATAAAAAGTAGCCTATGTCCTTTCCCGTGGTCTACTCTATATCTGTACCAAATTTCATCAAAATCGGTCAAGTAGTTTTGGAGCCTATTCGATGCAAACAAACAAAGATATAAAGAAGCAATCTTTCCTCACCATGATATTAGTATAGAAATTAAACCTGATATTTTAATTATTTATTAGGACTTAGAGACAAATAACTTTTGGAGTTGGAATTTTTCTATTTAATCGCGTAAAAAATAATTAATATTATATGAAATTTCAATTTCATGAAATTACCTACAAATATTTTATAAATTAATAAAACTAAAATAAACTTACAGTTTTTATAAATCCAATATTTGCACAATCATTTGCATTAATCACTAGCACATAAAAAGTTATCTTGTCAAATTTGAAAATAGAATGAGCTTACGCGCCAAATACAAGTACGACACTGTTGCTTTCAACATGGCAGAATAGTTTTTATGTTTTGTGCGTGGAGTGGGTACGAATTTATGTCTGTGTACATTGCGCGTTTAGTTTTATATGTCTAAATTTTATATTATACAATAGAAGCATTGTAAGTAAGTTTTTAAACAATATCTGAAACGCCTACCTATTAATTTTTTATCGCTCTTTGTTTTAAATTAGCGTTTTGTTTTCATGTGAACTCTTGTTTTCTGTTTCGTGAAGCTAATTAACTAATTTATAACAGCAAAATGCAGTATCTAAAATATAAATATTTTGAAATTTCAAAACCAGAGTCACGTCAGAGTCCGTGAATTTTATGCGACACAATTGGCAGAATCTTAGTATATTGTATTATTATTATTTATATGTTATATAGTATGGTATTTATATTTATAATATATATATATTTATTTTTTTTTTTTTTTTTTCAGAGTGATATACATTTAATCAGTTATGATAACAAAATCAATTGTACTATAAAAGTAGGTAAGTACTAAAAAAATAATAACTACTCCAAAACTTAAAATGCTACAAAAAAAAGAAATCTCCCAGGTCATCCCCACCAGGCAGAGTACCTAGAAGGCTCAAAGAGTTTCCTCGCTGGATTGCGATACTTATTCTCTGGGCCAGGTAGGTGCCGGCTCTGGGGTCTCGGGTGGCCTCAATGAGTTTTTTGGAGATTTCTCCGAGAAGTTTGTGCGCACCCAGACCCCATGTACCTAAGGTTTCAACCCCAAACGGTTCAAATATGAGATCCCCACTAAGGTTCTCATATTTGCGCCGCTTGAGGTTTTCCGCCTGATTGGCGGCCGCACCTGCAGAACTCGAGGTGCCCTGGACATGGGACGGAGCAAGTGTATCGACGCAAGTAGCGTCCCATACAAGAGCCCGTCCCACTCTCCAAGGGACCAGGGTCATACCGTCTGGTCTCTTGCCATCGTCGCGCGCCAAACCAGAGGGTTCCAGCACAGCTGGCACTCCGGCGGTGACAAGAGCCCGACGGATGAGATCGTTCAGACAGTGATGTCGGGAGATGCGGCCGGCGCTTCGTTGACAGGACAGCCCGTGGTGTCCGAGGCTGTCCACGTTTGCACCACAAACACAGCGATGGGGGACGACGTGGGGGGTGCCAAGACGCAGGGAAGTAGCTAACCGGAAAGCTGTTCGATCCAGCAATGTGCCCGTATTGGGTGACGGTAATGCTTGTAGCCAAAGGCCCGACTCCCACTTCTCCGCAGCTAAGAGGCGAGCCTGCTCCACAGGACTGGAGGACGTATTAAGAAGATTATTCCGTACCAGTCTGCAGAGTGGCTCGTCCCAGAGCCTTTGGGAAAAAGTATTGTCAGGCAATTCGCTACAAGCACTAGTTACGCTCCAGGCGTCCTTGGCCTCGTCCAGAAAGGTAACTGTATTGGAGTAGGATGGGTGATGTAGTATTTTGGAGATAAGACTATGGTTCGCGTGGACTGAGGACAAGAAGGCCGGAAGCGATATGTCAGAGGGCTTTCGAATACCCAGGCCACCGAACCTAACTGGAAGCGTTGCCTGAGTCCATGCGCGGTCATCGAAATTTGTATTCAAAATAGTGGAGAGCGTTTGTCTTATGGTATCATCCAACTGTTTGAGAAGTTGAGGGAACTTCCACAGTTGACAACACCGTAAGACATATGTCAATTTAGGTACGAAAATGCAAAAACGGATTAGGGTAAAGGCCATGTGACAGTTAATTTGGAGGAGGCGGTCTAAAGTTTCATTAAAATTTTGTAATTTGTTATCTAAGAAGTCCGGGAGAGATTCGTCTAAAATAGGTGAGCCCAAAAGGAAGAGCGAATCCTTGTCAATGACAGACAGTTGTGGAGCTATTTCTTTAAAGCTGGATATAATCGCGTTTCTATCCCCACAACTGTCTGGCACAAAAAGTTAGCACTTACCTAGGTTCAGCTGCAGACCTATTTTTTGGAACTCGCAGATCAGAGTGCGGAAGTCTGATAGTACAGTGGGTGCATCGCTTCCAAGGGTCCCATCATCCAAATACCAAACATTAAATTTTGAATCTAGAAGCTCGATGACCGGGTGTATAGCAAGGCTGAAGATTGCTGGACCTAAAGGGTCGCCCTGTTGGCAGCCCACTTCGGATGAGATGAGGTGGTCTTTGTAAATGAGTTTGGTGGGGTCGTTGTAACACTGGAGCATAAATGGTAAAATGGCAGGTGCTTTAGATTTAATTTGGGCCAACAAGGCGCCTCGGTCAACTGAGTTGAAAGCGTTTTTGATATCGACCTTCAGAAACACATCATCGCCTTGATTGTGGATAGCTGTCCTGAAAGAGTGAACGGCGGCCTCACAACCTCCTTTGCAGGCAAAACCGAGCTGTTTTGGCTGGAAGTATGACGCGAGGGAAGTTACCGATTTGCAAGCTAGTTTGGCTGTAAGGCGCCGGTATGTGGAGCCGACAGCAATCGGACGAATGCCACCATCTCTCTTCCTCAAGGCGCAGAGGTTAGCTCCATACAGAATGTCTACGATATCTGATGCGACCCCTCCACGTAGCATCAGGTTGCACAGATTCGTAAGTTCATGCAGGAGCTTCTCGCCGGCCTCCCCGCAGCAACCGCTGGTGAGGTCCTTCAGATGCTGAGGGGTGAGACCGTCGAGGCCGCCAGCTGAACCCGGAAGAAAGGACATGATGGCTCCGCGTACTTTTTCTTTCGACGTTTGTAGTGGTGGTAATGCGTCATCGGAAACTGTGAAAGGATTGGATTGTGATGGATGTTTGTTTTCCAGGGCGATAATAATATAATAATAATAATATAATAATTTTTATAATATTATATGGCATATTATTTATATTTGTTAGTTATATTCATATTTTGTGTAATTATAATATACTACTTTATGTATGTGTTTTAGTAGATCTTATTATTTTATTTATTCATATTACTCTCTTACTTTTGATTTTATAACTCTATTAGCCCCTGGCCAATTTTTCTTTTATACGCCTAAAGGTTAACTGGCAGAGAATGCCATATGGCATTAAGTCCGCCTATGTACCTACCTGTTTTTGTGCATTAAGTGTAAATAAATAAAATAAAAATAAATTCTATCACTTCCTTTAAAATAAATCCTTTTACTTACCTACCTACCAACCTATTATTATATCTTTTTTTTTAGGTAAATGACTTATTACTTCGCGTCGCGTTGTTGAAATTCGCATAACCATCTTTTGATTTTTTTCAAGAAATCTTTTAAGCTTCTTGACTTACATGTTCTTACTTCCCAATTATGATAATTTAACGGAACAAGTGAACTGACCCAAATGATTACGTATCATCAAACAAGTCAAATCTATTCATTCGAGTAAACTGTCATGATTGAAACTAGAAAGTTACTTCTCTTTATTGTGTTACGTTATTGGTTTTATGGCTGGAATTTTAAGCTAGGGAATCTGGAACGCCGGTGAAAATTCAGAGAAGTAAAATTAAAACTCTGTAATTAATACAATAGAGTTGAAAATCGAAGTGTCGAGTGTCGCGCTGTCATAATATATGACATTGATATTTGATTCGACACTCATGTGTTAGATTTTCAACTCTATTGTATTAGTCCAGAGTTCTAATTTTACTGCTCTGAAAGTTCACCAGCGTTCCGGATTCCGGAGCATAATATAGTCCCAGCCTTATTGATATCGAATTATGAAGAGGCCTATGTACTGGGTACGAGTTTTTGTCACTGCTCGCCGTGAAGAAGTTAACTACAATTTGTATGGCATCGAAACAACGCCCTCTAGTGGCAAACAATGGTAACTAATTCGAACTCGCATCACAGACTAGAAAATATACTTACGTACAGAGAAACAGCTTTCATTGAATTATTCAAAACGTTCCAAATTTTAAAAAATTTCAATGGCTCAGAATTTTTCCACACAACCGTGGACACACCGAATGCTTGTTGTAGTGCGATCAAATCGAAAGCTAACTATGTAGCTGTTTATCTGGTCCTCTTTCTTTAATCTTTGTTAGCAGTGCGTTTATTAGAACGGGTTTGAGACAAATTAAGTCTACTTTCAAAACTCCCATCAAATAAGTGATCTAATATATCAACTGAATGTTTATAGACATCATTGTCTCAAACACAGGCGGTGTCGCACGCAAAATACTAGTTACACTAGTACAAATTCTCAGAAACATTTACAACAGAAATTAAAAATATAAAACATAACTGTAATAGCAAATTTTTAGACAGATGTTCTTACGTAGTGCCGAGTGATAAATCCTTTTATTTTAAGAAAGTAAAATCATGTACAGCGGAAAAATATATAGATATGCTAGATTATACTAAAGCGCCAGGGATAGATAATACGAGTATAAGAGTGCAAGATATCAAGCAAGTTAAAAAAGAAATAAGTGTAGTATTAGCGAAATTTATAAACATGTGTGTACATATAAAGGTGTGTACCCAGACCTATTAAAGAAGTCAATTATACGTCCGATATATAAAAATGGAACTCATATAGATTACAGATGGAACTCATCTAGATTATAGACCAATTGCGATATTGTCTGTAATGAATAAGATTTTAGAAATGGTAATTGTGAACCAGGTAAGTAGGTACCTAGAGCAGCACGGCATAATATCTAAGGCGCAGCACGGGTTCCAGCGAGGGCGCAGCACCGCCACCGCGCTCGCAGAATTCACCGATTACATCAACAATAGCCTGAACCAAGGCAACTCTGTTACCGCATTATTCATTGACTATAAAAAGGCTTTTGACACCCTAGACTCTGGAGTGTTATTGCGTGCAATGGATGAATATGGTGTCAGAGGCCCCGTGAATAGCTGGTTTAAATCCTACCTCGAGATCAGGTCGCTGCTCACTTTGATAGACGGAGTCACTGGGGATGAGGTGAGTGTCACTCTGGGTGTGCCCACCGGCTCAGTGTATGGTCCGGTTGGGTACATCATGCATGTAAATAGCGTCATAAATGTGATCAAACATTGTAAAACCTTTATGCACGCAGATGACATGTGTCTATTGTTTTCATCCAACAACATGAAAGATGCACAACATTATATACGGAAGAATTTTGATAGCATAATTCAATGGGCACACGACAATGGCATAATAATCAACCACAGTAAAACTAAATCTATGTGTATAACTTCACCTTACAGTAAAAATAATAAGCTATATAATAACATAAATATATCTGGACATACTTACGAGTGCCTCCATAATACTAAAAATAACTGCAAATGTACAAACATAGAAATAGTAAATAATAATAGATATTTAGGTTTGATAGTAGACGATAAGCTCAGTGGGAAATTACAGGTGAATCAAGTGTGTAATAGATTACAGTCAGTACTGGGTACATTCTATCATCTTAGTAAATTTGTTAATAAAAATGTGCTGTATGTAATATACTACGCACTTGCAGACTCACTCATTAGCTACGGCATAAGCAGTTATGGCCTTACCTTTAAAACACAACTAGACCGGATTAAAAAATTGCAAGTGGGACTCATTAAATATCTGGTAAATGATAAAGTAAAAGTGAAATATAAACATAACTACAACGAACTGTTTAAAGTATATGAGATACCACCAGTGTATGCAAAAGTTGATTACACTATAGCGCTAGAGCAGTATAGTATAAATAAATATAAAGAAAACATAGAGCATAAATATAATACAAGAAAAGTAACACAAGGTAAATATGTAATGTCGAATATTAAAAATTATTATGGTAAGAGAACTAGACGATATTTGACACCATCAATATACAATAAAATAGATTTCTTAAGAAAAAAAAAATTAAACTTGTCAATTTAAAAAAAAAAACTGAAAAGTTATTTATTAGAAAATACTATGTAGTATTTATTAGAAAATAGTAGTAGATACTATTTTGTAATAAATGTCAATAAATAAGTAAAGAAGGATAATAAGTATAAGTATAAGAGAGGTATAACATGTCAGTACAAAATTATTTAAAAATATATTTAGATGTTAGAAATAATATATTTTATTTTGTTTGATGAAAATTGTTTGATATAGAATTGTAATTATTTTATTTAGAATACTTCAACCGCCAACAAATTGCTCCATATTTGCCGATTTATGTAATTACTGTAAAATATGTTATTTTTTGTGTTAATAAATAATATAAAAAAAAAAAAAAAACATTTACATTGTGTAATGTTCAATCTTTGTTGCAGATACAAATTGATAATTTCAACAATTTACTCATCGGCTCGTTGGTCTAGGGGTATGATTTTCGCTTAGGGTGCGAGAGGTCCCGGGTTCAAATCCCGGACGAGCCCAAATGTCTTTTTGCATTTTTAACCCTTTTTAGTTAGGGTTACGTACCCAAAGGGGAAAAACGGGACCCAATACTGAGACTTCGCTGTCTGTCCGTCCGTCTGACTGTCACCAGGCTGTACCTATCTCCTTAACCGTGCTAGCTAGACAGTTGAAATTGTCACAGATGATGTATTTCTGTTTCCGCTACAACAAGAAACAACAATACCAGAGTAAAATAAATATTTAAGTGGGGCAAACCAAAAAAAAAAAGAGCAAACGTAACGTAAACGCGACTCGCAATTGGCCGTTTATTATTATATGCCTAATGCTTTTGAAATATGATATGATCTTATATTATATTATGTAAATGTGCTTAACCTCAGTGAGATTATTTAAAAAGTAGCATTAATTGCCCGCGGCTTCGCCTGCGTGAAATTAGGTTTTAACTTTCATTTATTAAATTTATTTTACTCACCTAGGGGCTGAATTTTAAAAAATGCTGAAATATGCTAATGAAATATGAAATGTAAATATTATTTTTTCCGTACTCAATTCATACGATATATCATGCAAATATGTCCAAGGAATAAAAAGTTTTATACATATATTTTTTTCATTAAATTCGAGTTCATAAAAATCGAGTGCACAGTTTAGGAGATATTAAACGACACAAAACGCGACTTTAAAATATATGGAGGTATGGAGGTAGGGAGGATAAGCAAAATTAAAAGCATAGTTCTAGCAGACTGAGAAATTTCAAATTTGCTGTCAGGATAGGTTATTAGCTGTAGCTAATAACCTATATAAAGGGAAAATATAGAAAAAGGAAAAGTTCTGAAAAAAAAAAAAATAGTTTAGAATTTTTTATTTGACTAATTCACAGGAACAAAATGTATGAACACAAGTTCACTGACAACTTTGTAATCCTTATTTATATAAGAAACCTCAAAAATTTAGAAGTGGTATGTTATTTTAGGTTCGAGTAGATGCTTCCGGACGGATAATACCGAAGAATGAATAAGATGGCCTCACAGAGAACCGATGGGAAATAGCGCTTGCGTTGTGTTTCGCTGCGTCAGTAGTGGGTTTTGAAGATCGGAAACGCACTAGTAACTCCGTGTTGCGGGTGTCCGCGAGTGGCCGGTTAACGTTTTATTTATGGAAGAGATACAAAAACAAGTGCATTGTAGACTTACAACTATAATATTCATGTAAATACTAAAATATGCTGAATACAACAAACTACCTTTTGCTCACGGCTTCACACGCGAGAAAAAATATATAAGAACTAAATAAATTATACACCCGAACCTCCCTCAAGAATTACTCTACCTATTGGTGAAAACAGCATGGAAATTTGTGAAGTACTTTTTGAGTTTATCGCAAACAGACAAAAACAACGGAGGATTTTGTTATACAATATCTAGTGATTAACCAAAATAGACCTAACCTATTTACAAAAAGATATGATATCCCACAAAAACCATTAAATGAAAAAGGTACAAGTCTTTTTCACGTAAAAAGTTTTGAGATAACGTAAACCGAGTCTAATTTAGGCTTCTCCCTAATTATTATTAGTTTTTTATTAAAATTTTGTAACTGTATGTGGATTATTTTATTTTTTAAATAATTATTATAGTGACTTGGCAATTATCACTATAAAATCTATAATATGGTTACCATACCAAAAACTACTCACGTCTTAATGTGCTATTAAAATGTAATGAGCACAGACAAAAACAAATACCATAGACTGATGTTCATAATATAATATAAAGAGGGTAGAATAAACCCTTGTACATTGTTCAATCATGGAGAATAGAGGTAAGGAGTACCATCTCCATACATGAAAAGTGTCCGTAAAATAGCGTTAAATAGATGGCGCTACAGACGCAAGGGTGTAAAGCGGCAAAATTTAAACGGATAATTAAATCTTGGCAATTTTTCGGTTTTATATATAAAAATATTTTCGACTATACGAGTAATAAGAATATTCATGATTTACTGAATTAACTACTAAAAACTAGTAATAGTCATCAAAAATTCTAACTTTATAGCACACACCCTTGCCACTCTAGCGCCATTATGGCCAGTTTTGGGACTATTATTTAATTACTTTTGTCGGACACTTTTTAGCTTTTCTGCCTTAGAGAGATGGTCCTCCTTACCTCTATTCTCCATGTGTTCAATAGCCGATAAGCCCAGAAAAAAATTTGATACCCTATTACTATGACAATAAAGTTCAAAAATGGTACACCGAAAGTACGTGAGCGTACACACAGCAACAAAAATTACTGTACATTTTCCGTTCTCAGCAACATATAACATATACATTTAATAACATTACCAAGCGCCATCTATACTTTATAGCGCACACGACATGTCACTCGATAGATGTCACTTTTATGAATGTATAAAAATAATTTTACTCAGTTCCAATTTAAATGTCACTCACCCCCGGTTTCTGAAAGGCTAATCAACGCAAAAATTAACTAATCAGCGGTCAAATCTCATGTAAATGTGTCATGTCAAGATGATCAATGATTAGTAAATTTTTCACTAATTAGCATTTCAGAAACGCAAATTGATTTAACAAGCCTGTTAACTCAACAACATGTCTTAGTTCATGTGTTAGTTCATCGACTATTTGATTAGCCTTTCAGAAACCGGGTGTTGATCACCGCTCAATAAAGAAATGCAATGCCGTTTCATTTTAATGACGTTATGACGAATTTAATTTGGGGGATTGCATTTTTTGTTTACATTTAGATCACATTTAGCCATTTAACCGGAACAGAGTAATTCGTGTTAAGTTTGCAGTGAGTTAGGTTTGCAGCGCAAATGTCAAAATGGCTTACGTCATTTAATGAATGTGAACACGGCATAGGTATCATTTGCCAATTTTGATATTTGCACTGATGACTTAAAACGCGAATGGACTATACCTATGTTCTGTCATGAAAAATGTTTACTCGCTAATTTATTTTTACTAGCTGTCACGACACACGTTGTTCTGTCTTGACTATGTACTGGAATAAATAAATAACCAAACAGGTAAGTTTCTATTTCAGTTAAAGGCACAGTATTTAAATATTTGACAGTCAAGTGACAAATTTAAGACAGTGAACAGTTAGTATTAAAAAATTCAATCGTTGTTTATAGTATTTTCCCCTTAATTCTTTAAATATCTCTCACCGTTTATACCTTCTCTGAACTGCCACAATCATTTCAAGACTAAAATCAACCAGATCGGTTCAGCCGTTCTCGAGTTTTAGCGAGACATTGAGATTGCAATCTATTTTTATTATATTTTATTTAATAATTTATGTACACACAATAATAAATAATGAAATCTAAAAACTAGGATACAATTTAGTACAAAGGTACCACTTACTCCAAAATTGGAATTTCTTCTAGTAGATACAGGAGAACATAAAGAAAATTAACAGTATCTGGTGCGTACAATTATTAACAATAAGAAAACAGATGAAGTTCTTTAATATTATACAAATACTTACATAAAAAATATAACAATATACAGATGTTAAACACATAAAATATAATATTAACTAAAATCTATTTAAAATATTTATAAACTATTAAAATAGGTAAGTACAAAAAAAATTATAACTACTCCAAAACTTAAAATGCTACAAAACAAAGAAATCTCCCAGGTCGTCCCCACCAGGCAGAGTACCTAGAAGGCTCAAAGAGTTTCCTCGCTGGATTGCGATACTTATTCTCTGGGCCAGGTAGGTGTCGGCTCTGGGGTTTCGGGTGGCCTCAATGAGTTTTTTGGAGATTTTTCTGAAAAGTTTGTGCGCACCCAGACCCCATGTACCTAAGGTTTCAACCCCAAACGGTTCAAATATGAGATCCCCACTAAGGTTCTCATATTTGCGCCGCTATATACAATATACTAATATATACAATAATTTATAATAGTATAATAAAAACAAAATATATACATAAATTGAGGGATATCTTATTATATAGGGTATCTTAATTATCAGGTTAAGCTGAGATAGTACTCGCGCAGTCGTCCCTTAAAGAGCTCAAGTGTCTTATAAACACTCCCTTTATATATAAGAAGATTATTTTATCCTTCTCATCTTAAATAACAATCAATATAAATGTTGTGCAGTATTTAAGACTAATTTGTGGAAACGCCATCTTGTCTCTTATATTATGTAGCCATGAAGAAATCTTCCGCGTGACAAGGTTCGTTAGATTCTACGAGTTTGAACCTGTATATCTTTCCTTTGGTGCCTACAAGTATATTATTTTTGGAGTCGAACGCAAGTCCTGTGATTTTAAAACCTAAATCTGCTACTTTCACTGGCAATATACACTCACTTGGTAGTTTAAAGATAAATTCTTTAACTGCAATCATAATTTTATCATTATTATCTATTTTCATGATATATTTCAGTTCCTTATTGAATCCTTTGTATTGTATTGGTTCAAAATAATCACTATTATAGAAATAAAGTCTTCCATCTATGTATTCATAGAAAATATTACCTTTGCCATCTAAAACAAAGTTATAGGCCTTAGGTACCTTTTCAAATTGCTTTACCGCCGCACTTTCGTTCAAAAACTCATATACCTCATGATTGGAACCAATAGTTATATACATATGATTCGTATGTTTATCAATAAATATATTTCGTATATCATCATCACCTATAGGCCTCTGCGACATCATTTCTGATGCAAAATCATAAATGACAATTCCAAAATTAGTTCCTATATACGCCTTATCATTTTTATCATCGACAACTATACATTGGGGAGTGTGATCTTCATAAACATGTAGTCTTTTAGCTCCTAAAGATCCGTGACGTATAACAAACACCCCTTTTGTATAGTTACGTTTATGTAGGATGAAATATATGTTTTCTGTTGTCGAATCAACTGCTATTTCGGTAGGAGTTCCATCCACTATTGATATAAGTTGTCTTTTATAGTATATCTTGTCTATTTGAACTCTGTCGCATTTGTCTACTGCATCTGCGGTTACTGCGAGAAACATCATAGCAATGATCAGCATGTCGCTTGCTTGTTAGTTTCTGCAAAAAAATTATTTTTAAACTTTAATTTAGCTTTATTGTTAAACAATATAGCACGCTTTGGCGCGGTCGGGTCTGGCCGAGAAAATACCACGGTCTCATAGAAATCCGGCGTGATAAAACGCTTGCATTGTGTATCAAGTCAGAGAAGGTACCGGTGGCCCAACTTTTAATTTTTTAAATAGTTTTAAAATAGTATTCTCACCTTCAATTAATGTTTAGTAACACATACTGTATTTTCTGATGCAAAACATCTGCTTATAAAATAACGCTTATTATTGTTCAATTTTTAAATAACTGACAATTTATAAATACAAGAAATACAGAGTGTTATAATTTTCATTTCAAGAGTTTGCGTTTTGCTCACTGACTTATAGAATATCATTGGAACTGAAACCTATTACCTTAATAATGAAAAGAATTATAAAAATTAGGCAACTCTTGAGATTGTCAAGCAGTAAGCGAGCTGATGATGATGAATTATGCTAAGGGTCAATTCACATCGAAACAAAAATATACGGGACGCTGCACTGCACTTTTTAGATAGCCATTCAAAATTGAAATCTATTTGTTACACAAGAAGATACACGTTTCATTGTAAGAGTTCGAATATCAAGTTGCACCGCGCTGCACAGCGCACGTGCAGTGTATGATTGATGCTTCTTTTGCACTTCAATTTTGAATAGCTATTGTTAACTGCCTACTGCTGTCACGGCAGTTTTCAAACAAAAAAAACTAGACCAAAGTCGACAGACACGTCACACTTATAACAACACCTTTCTGATTGCGTTGGGGGTTAAAAATGGAAAGAGTAATAAATTTCTGACTCACATAAGTAAACTCTGAAAACTTATATTATTGTCTGTTGTTTGAATTAAAATTCAATTCACTTATTTATTATAGGATAAGTCAGACACTCGGCTTGATAGTACTTTACTCTCATCACCTAAGGCTAGGAGTTAGTACGCAAGGCTACAAAAATGTTGGTAAGTATTAAATTTTACTAGAACAGCCTGTACAACAATACAAAGAGGGTTGTTTACTTTTATAAATATAAATAACTTTCAGTCTTCGGATGAATCAACTCTTTGTACAGTTTGTTTTGCTAATGTCCCTCGGCAATCATCGTTTGTCTATGGCAACGACAGACGATGTGCGAATAGCAAAGATTCCCGAACGACATTGAGATGATGGTCGCGTAGTTTGACATAAATCATAATTGATGTGAACGTTTCAACGGGGGGGGAGGAACTTTATAAAATTCATTTACATAATAGGCCAGGTAATCCTACTACTATTATAAATGTGAAAATTTGTGACGATGGATGGATGGATGTTTGTTACTATATCACGCAAAAACTACTGAATGGATTTCGATGAAATTTGGTATGGTAGTAGTTTAGGCTCTGGACACAGAATACATGTACTCTGGATTAAAATATATTCCACTTTTTATCTCGACAAAATCACAGTATTCCCGTAGGATACTCAATACTATATTTACGCGGACGAGCCGCGTGAAAAAGTAAAAAATTTACTATAATACTATGCTATATTTAAATCCAATTTAATCTCAACTTAGATTAGATCTGAATATAGACATTAGAGGAAAAAAAGAAAAAATAACATATTATGTTGTGCGATTTTTAATCTAACAATCATCACTGCTAAACTCATAAATGTGTCCACTCGTTGAAAGATAAATCTTATTTTCCCCCACTGCGATACCAGATGGAACGAATTCTAGGTCCATTAGCTTCTTAGGTATAATGGAGTCTGATGACAGCCAATACACACCATCGTTGGCGGCCAAAATTACTCTGTTCTTCTCATCAACAGCTAACGCTCTAGCTGAATTCTTGGGTATGCCCACAAATTCTATAGGCTCTTGAAAACCTTTGAGTAGCATTTTAACATATTTGGAATCGCACTCATAGAATATGTTACCGCCTTCGTCTACTATTATTATGAATGCACAAGGTATGTTTTCAATTCGTCTCCTTTCAAACGTGTTCAAATCCACAGCATATACTTCACTGTCGGGAAAT
Organism: Phengaris alcon alcon; assembly: GCA_037179445.1. NCBI lineage: Eukaryota > Metazoa > Arthropoda > Insecta > Lepidoptera > Lycaenidae > Phengaris > Phengaris alcon. Next base: position 1,999,043 of record JAYRCH010000034.1, read on the forward strand.
AGGACTGTGTAGATTTCGTCACCGTTCACGGGCTTGAATACCTGTAAAAGTGTAATATAAATTAGTCTTTCATTTTAGTTTATGCATATTTACTTAGTAAGTACTAAGTATCATTTACTAAGTACAGTAGAGAAAAGAAAATATATCAATATCAATTGTATATAGATATTAAATAATGATGGACTGAAAACTAGTCCCTCAGGTACTCCATGCTGTAAAGTAGGACTAAAATTCTCACATAAATAATTCCAATGTCGTAGAATATTAATAATTGTTATCTTGCACTATGTTTAATATAGCTTTGCTTTAAATGTTTAATGTATATTTCCTATACATATTATATTTAACGATACTGCTATCAAAGCTTTATATAATTCAATTTCTCTGTACATTCTTTGTTAACTAGTTATTTAATTATTAACCATACCTCTTGTTTATTAATTAAAAATACAATATATAACTTGTGCACATACCTACTACATACAACTTAATTAAATATCATTATTTTACCTATACTTTAATCCTACTACTATTATAAACTTGATTGTTTATGAAGGTGGATGGATGGATGTTTGTTACTAATTCACGCAAAACTACTGATCGGATTTTGATGAAATTTGGTATGGCAGTAGTTTAGGTTCTGGATTAACACATAATACTTTATGTTATATACCGTAGGACACTGTATTAACGCGGATGGAGCCTCGGGCAAAGGCTGGTATTTCTAAATTATTATTCGAATTAAAAATTATAATTACCTGTACAATATCTTCGTCTTTCAAACCTATCAGTTTTGTTTCGTTTCCTTCTAATGTATAAAGTCCCTTGTCACTAGCTATATACACTTTATCATTTTTCACATCAATCGCTGCAGCTTGTCCATTTGTATCATCAATTTTGATTAAAACACCTTCACTTAACATATACTGGTCCATTTTAGTTTGCACATTATCATTCTGTAGTGTATCTATATCTATTAATGTAAAATGTAGATCTTTTGTGTTAGGATTGTACACCAAATTTGTGGGTAATCCGTCCGCTTTGAGTATCTCGTGTTTGTGATACTTGACATTTTCGTAGACGTGGGAGCAGTTTTCCGCGTGGACGGCGATGATAATGATGACGAATAGTAATGGCAACATCTTAACATCTGAAAATGTGAAAAATCGAGTTTAAATAGATACTTACAACAAAGGAAGGACTAAGGAGTAACGTGAAATCGTAACATGTAAATAGTTTTTAGATAGTTCCTACTTTCTTAACAATATTATGATTTTCAATTCTATTTTCATGAAATTTCGTCCACACGTTCTGGGATGTAGTTGAGTAATTAAAATATTTTAAACTAAAAGTGAAAACCGAATTCCAAAGTAATAATAAAATACCACACGGGAAGCACCAGCATTCAAATAAAAATCGCTCATTATCAAAATCGGTTCACCCAGTCGGAAGTTCTGAGATAAAAAACATTTAAAAAAATTACAGTCGAATTGAGAACCTCCTCCTTTTTTGAGGTCGGTAAAATCCTTCTCGAACATTGAGAATCAGGTACGTATGTTTTATACCCAAAAAAGTGTTTAAAGTAAAAATTGTTTAAAGTGAAAACTCTTTAGGCGCGTTAGGGCATTTTTTGAGATAGGAACGAACCATTGAACTCGCGATCGCGACACTGTTACCGACACCGGTGCGGTATGGGGTAGGGCGCGGCAGGCGGGTCGCGCACCGCAGGCTTGCCTGTGCGCCATAGAAACTTTATTTTAAAAATTTTAGGGTTCCGTACCCTAACAGGGTGAGACCCTGTTTTTAACAAAGGTTAAAACGGGACCCTTGAAATTTTGCGCGCGAGTCCGACTCGCACGTGGCCAGTTTTCCGTCTTTACTGGGGAAAAGTAACAGTAAAATGTTTTAATTACTGTCGACATTTCCGGAGAGCCAATGTTTTTGAGTTCTCGATACTCTAGTACAGAAGAAACTGATGAATTTAGATGTTGCAATAAATAAGATAGTTATTTACTAGAGTAAATAGATAAAATAACTATTGCACACAAAACTCAAAGCAAATATAACCTCAATCACAGATTAAAGAGGAGCAGATAAACAGCCACATAGTTAGCTCTCGATTTGATTGCTCTACTACAAGCATACGGCGTGTCCGCAAATCATGTATCGCGTACTCGTACGCGGTAATAGCACAGAGTAGAAAATTTGCATATAAACTTACGTACAGAGAAACAGCTTTCATAGAAGTATTTAAATTTAAAAATTTTACATCCCCTTCAATGGCCTACAATTTTTCCAAACATTCGTGGGCACACCGTATAAATAAATAAATAATAAACACTTTATTGGAAAATTATTTACATTAGGTCTTAAACCTGCCAAACAGCGTAGCAGCTTGTCGGCAGGTATTGCGCTCATTTTTTCTTCTCACATCTAAAAAAATTAAAATTAACATTCTTATCTTAACAATAACATGTTTAGCAACACTGACACTATTGCACTTAGCAGGTGAGTACCTCCTGCTTTTACTAATTCCCTATTATGCAGAACGACAATATTTATAGAAGGTAAATATTATATAATTGGTATTATTATTTATTTATTAGGTATTTGCTAATATTAACTTTTTAAATTTATTGTATGCTTGTAGTAGTGCAATCAAATCGAAAGCTAGCTATGTAGCTGTTTATCTGTTCCTCTTTCTTTAATCTGTGGTAGTAGTGAAAAAATCTGGCGAATTCGTGGACACTGGACTGTCGGATTGTCAGAATTTTCGTATTTCGTGTTTGAGTTGCATGTTATGTTAGATTATATGATTAATGCTAGGTACAGAGTGCTAAGTGTGAGTTTTTCTTTTCGCATTCGATCGTGAGCGCGTTTGGCGTTTACTGGGAGCTTGTATGTGATTTGACCTAGTTCTCGCGTTTACAACTAGGTGGCGTTGTACAAATCACTTACAATTTCCTAGTAAACGCCAAACGCGCTCACGATCGAATGCGAAAAGAAAAACTCACACTTAGCACGTTGATTCGTGTTGGTTGCTTAGAGACTTGGAGCATAAGCTTAGAGCAACCAACATTTGGATGCTCTAAGGTTGGTTGTCATGACGACATACAATATAATAAACTTTTCATAACATTATATTTGTGGCTAATCTATACATCCTACAAATAAATTAAATTGTAGTAGTGTCTGTTTGTAACATTAAAATAACAGCTTTTTATTAAATGCTAAGGAAAGTGTATACGATGATTTTTTTATATAACAATAAAAAAATCTATTCTTAACAATATTTGTCTGTCTGTCTGTCTGTCTGTTTGTTCCCGCTAATCTATGAAACTGTTGCACCGATTTTCACGGGACTTTCACTGGCAGATAGCTGATGTAAGCTCTAACATAGGGTACTTATTCTTAGGGTTCCGTTTGAATAAATAATAGTAAGAATAAGTAACACACAATATACGGCACTTTTGGAGGGGTATATTTCTTTGTTTGCATTGATATGGTTCCGAAACGACTGGATCGATTTTGATGAAATTTGACATTTGTATAAAGTAGACCACAGGTAAGGCCATAGGCTACTTTTTATTGCGGCAAAACTTATGGTTCCCGCGCACGTTTACATAATATTAATACAGTATTGTGTGTGGCTCTTCCGTGCTATTTTTTAATCAGTCAAACGGATATAGATAAACTAATATAAACAAACATTCGCATCCGCACACAAGCATTTTTATTATTATAACTAGCTCCGCCCGCGTAAATACAGTATCGCACGGGAACACTGTACTTCTTCGGGATAAAAAGTAGCCTATGTGTTCATCCGGAGCTTAAACTGCTACCATACCTTTCATCAAAATCCATTCAGTAGTTTTTGCGTGAAAGAGTAACAAACATCCATCCTCACAAGCTTTTACATTTATAATATTAGTAGTAAATAGGATCACTAATAATATGGCATTATGATAATACTAGCCTTTTCCCGCCCACGTAAATATAGTATCGGGTATCCCACGGGAATTCTATACTTTTTCGGGATAAAAAGTAGTATATGTTTTAATCCAGAGCTTCGATTTAATTTCATCGAAATCCGTTCTGTAGTTTTTGCGTGAAAGAGTAACAACCATCCATCCATCCTATACTTTCTTTTTCCACTTTCACATTTATAGTAGTAGTAGGATTATGTAACTAGCTGCTGGTGCCTGCAACTTCGTTTGCGTAGAACTACCCCCGAACCCTGTCTTTTTTAACGGAACCCTAAGATAAAAGCAACCTAAGTTACTCCTTATAACATCAGATATCTGTCAGGGAAAGCCCCGTGGAAATTTGTCCAGCCGTTTCAGAGATTAGACGGAACAAATAGACAGACAGACAAAAATTCTAATAATGGATTTTTAATTGTGAGTACCGTATATAATTTCATATGCATTAAGTCAAAATCTGTTTATTTAAAATTACAAACAGACACTTAAATTTTATTTATTTGCGTAGATAAAAAACTTGTTCGTAAGTTTGTTGTGCAGTTAGCCTTATATCGTGATTAGCATACAGAATAACACAATATATGGTTAACGTGGGGCGGGCACATCTGTATAGATTTATGTTGGCACTCAAATAATCTGGTCGTTAGTCGTTTCGCACCGCAAGGATTCGAACCGCGGTGTGAATCGCCCCAGCACTATTTTTGAATGGGTCGATTCGCATCGCGGTTCGAAACACCCAAGATGATTTAGAATGGGTCGATTCGAACCGCAGTAGAAAACATTCTTTTTTTTTGGATAAATAAATTTTGACGGTGAAATATGCACAGTACAATCATGCACAAAATAAAAGAAAAGTACAAAATAAGTTATATGTTACTCCATCGGGAAAAACTGCGATTTTGGTAACGATTCAGTCCCAATAAAAATATCATGCCGTAGTTCGGTATATGGTTGTCTTTGGAAACCAGACGATTGTTTGATCGTTGAAATGTTAGAATACTCATTTTAAGACTTTAAGCGACAAAACATTGGCTGCAACCTTCTTTGAGTACATTTCCGACAAAAAAAAAACAAGCGTTAATATGCCAAGACTTACTCAGGATGTAATTTAATTAAGAGTGGATATCGCTCCCATTGTACCCTAAACATTAATATTATTGGCTTTAGTTTGAAACGAAGGAAAATAAAAAATAAAAACATCTTTTCTGTTACTTAGCGCACAGGTAAAAATTGAAGCTTTTTGAACTTTACCATTATTTTTCAATAATAATTTACTCAAAATATTATGATTAAACGAACTTAAACTATAGCTTACTAATCAATTTTCAAAGTTCAGAATATAAAATCCATAACTATCATAAAAATAAGGGCAAGGCTAAAATTGGTAATTGGTGAAATTTTTGATTTTTAGTCTTATTTTTCAGAGCACTATTCATTAATAAATACAGTAATAAGAAAACGCAGGAAAATACCGTATTGTATACTATATAATACCGTTGTAATAGCGTGGTATAACCATTTATTATATAATAATTATTTGTCATTTTTTCACGGACCACTTTTCTACTCATCTGTTTTTGTAAAAAAAATTATACAGTCCCAAATATTCTAAAATGAATATATCAATCTGTGGTCCGAATCGACCATTCCCAAAAATATCTGGGGCTATTCACACCATAATTGATAAGCGGTGCGAATCGGCCTATTCAGAAACAGTGCTCAGGCGATTCACACCGTGGATCGAATCCTCGCGGTCCGAAACACCTAACGACCCAATCAATCAGGGTTTCTTAAACTTTTGGCTCGAACAAACCCCTGTCAAGGATTCCTGAGGACAACGAACCCCTAATAAATAGCCTTTGTAATAAAATAGTTGAAACTTAAAGAAAATAAGGGCACTTGTAATCCTGGCGACACGGTATTCACTTACAATCAACAAGCGATCTGAGGGGTACCTAAGCACGAACAATTGACAACTACGTATTCGTAACGTTATCGAATGTCAATGAGGATCAGTCATGTTTTATGTTGGGTTTGCAACTTATGGCGACAAAAAAAAACAGTAAATACTGTAAAGAAATTATTTGAATCGGACCAAAAGTGACGAAGATACAGCAATTTTAGTACATTAGCTTCAAAAACGCTCCCGTAAAAATATTTAATGTAAACTAAAACAACGCACGCGAGGCACAAGAGTCAAAAATCGGAGAATGAATACATATGCAATACCCATGAAGTATGCGGTACAATCAAGCCGTTGTCGCACGGATCGCGACAGGTGACGTCTTCGTAAACAATTCAGCGGAAGCGCGCGTTTCAAACTAGCCGTTCAGAAAAACTTTAATAAATCCACCATATCTCTTGACGGATTTTAATAATTTAAAAAATAAAATGCTCAGTAAGTTAATACACATACGATGTACTTAGTAACAATAAGATTTGCTACTAAGTGATTGATCCTCATTTCATATAGTCAATTCTCTTTCGATGACGTCACGAAAACGTACTATCTATCCCATAAATACCGGGAATGCACTTGTCACCTCTATTGTTGTATATGTCCAGGATGTATGGGTAATCGCTTACCATCAATTGTTCCATAAAAATCTGCTTGCTTCCACCAAAAAATAATAAACATACCCATTGTCCGCTCGTTCACAGCAAAATTACAAACATAACTAACTTGTATGACCTCTTATCGCCGCGGTCCAATTTTTTACATATAATATAATATATAGATGTATGTATGTAGATATGTCTGTCTGTGCATGTGCCGTCACTATATGAGCGTGGCGACACGGTACCACTTGTATATATCGTATTTGTAAGGAAGTATTTTATAATAAGTGTGTGTCCATTGTATCTATAAGTATATTGATTGGTTTTTATTGAATACCAGCTGACCCGTGTCCACTTCGTTGGGCGTTAAACATTTTTTGATGATGATGAAGAGGATGAAAAGTATCCTGAGTTACGACTTATAACATCGGCTGTCTGCCAGTGAAAGTCCCGTGAAAATAGGTCCAGCCGTTCTAGAGGTTAGTCGGAACAAACAGACAGATAGACAGGACAGACAGACGAACAGACAAAAATTTTAAAATTGATTTTTTCTTGTTAATACCTTATACACATTAATATTATGCATTAAGTAAAAAGATGTTAATTTGATATTAACAGACACTTCAATTTTATTTATATGTATGTATATATAGATCCGCCAGCGTAAATACAGTATCCCTCGGGAACCTGTACTTCGGGATAAAAAGTAGCCTATGTTTTAATCCAGAGCCTAAACTACTACTATACCAAATTTCATCAAAGTCCGTTCAGTAGTTTTTGCGTGAAAGAGTAAACATCCATCCATCCATCCATCCTCACAAACTTTCACATTTATAATAATATATCTTTACCTATGAAATTGCCGTTCTGCAGTACTGGCCATTTCAAATCAAATTAATTTTTGTTTGGCTAAGAATTCTAATTTCAAATTAATTTTATTAAAAAAAAAATGGAATTCTTTTTCCATAAGTAGTCATTTGTTTATTCATTAGTGTTATATTTTCATCGCATTTCAATCTTTTTCGTCATCGTGGATACGTTAAAAATTCGAGTAATTATGGAATATGAGTACCGTCGTGGCAGCAACGCGGCACAAGCGGCACGCAACATCAACGACGTTTACGGAGCTAACACTACAAACCAACGCACCACCTTTTATTGGTTTGCTCGCTTCCGTTCTGGAAATTTCGACCTGAAAAATGAACCTCGCGGTCATCCGAAGACTTTGGTCGACAATGACGAATTAAAGGCGATTGTGGAAGCTGATGATACACAATCTACGGCTGAATTAGCATCAGCTTTCGACGTTAGCGTCAGAACAATATTGGTCTATTTGCATCAAATTGGCAAGGTAAAAAAGCTTCACAAATGGGTGCCCCACGAACTCAATGATCGCCAGCGTGAAGTACGCGTCGATACGTGCCTTGCACTGCTCAACAGACACACAAATGAAGGAATTTAGAACCGCATTGTTACCTGCGATGAAAAATGGATTCTGTTTGATAACCGCAAGCGCTCAGCAAGTTGGTTGGATCCTGGTTCAGCACCTAAACAAAGCACTAAACGAAAACTTACCCCAAGAAAAGTGATGGTCACTGTTTGGTGGTCTAGCGCCGGTGTGATTCATCACAGCTTCTTACCAAACGGGGTGAGCATTACTGCAGATGTGTACTGTGAAGAGCTGAACACAATGATGGAGAAGCTGGCACATCTCCAACCAGCATTGGTCAATCGCTCGTCTCCGCTGCTCCAATGATGCTACGCACGACAACGCGCGACCTCATACTGCACAGCAGACGGTCTCCAAGTTGTAAGAACTGGGGTTGGAAGTTCTCCGTCATCCGCCCTTCTCACCAGACCTTGCGCCTACAGACTACTACTTTTTCCAGAATTTGGATAACTTCTTGGCGGAAAAAAAAATCAATACCCGAGAGGCAGTACAAAATGCCTTTGAAGAATTTGTTGCCTCCCGTCCAGCTGATTTCTTTAAGAAGGGCATCAATAAACTGCCACTGCTTTGGCAAAGATGCATTGATTGCATGGGTGATTACTTCGATTAATACAAATAAAAAATACATGAAAAAAATTCGTTTAAATTTTTTTATACAAAACGGCAATTTCATAATTTCAGGTAAAGACCTAATATTAGTAGGATATTATGTTATAATATTTATGAATGAAGCGAGAACTTTGAGTACAGTTTTATGAGAATGTGCGGAAAGAGGAGTATGAAGTTTGGCACAAGAAAGCTAATATTTTTTAAAATAATGCTTAGAAATTCATTCACCACATCACTCACACTACCATACGTTTGTATAATAACAGTAGGTGCTCAGCCTTTAGTCAAGATGCATTGGATAAACTCGACAGCGAAGTTCGTAATCAAAACTGTATGGGATTTCACATAAGTCATCGCTAAGTGACATGTAGCTTGCCATGCCTTATCGCAAGCTACACGTCACTTAGCGATGACTTATGTCAAATCCCATACATTTTCGTTTTCGAACTTCGTCGTAATTATCGATTGCAACATGGCTAAAGCGTCAGGTTTGACAAAATTGACAATCTTTTTTTCATATTTCATTGACAAAAATACATTGCACACCTGCACATTTTTTATTACGTACCATCTAAGAAGCAAAATAATCTTAAAAAGTTGGAACTTGAACATTAAAATAATATGAACTATGGTCGAATTTCGACGACAGGACGAGACTTGATAACCTAGCTTGTGTGTAGTCTACACGCGACAAAAGTGAAACCTTCAATTAAATTTTTTATATCACTTATTATTATTATTACGTGAAGGGATGTGAGGATCCCTACTCCTGGCCACGAAATGAAATCCAAGATGAATAAACTCCTCACTCCCTTCGCGTTATTAACGGTGACGAGGTTTGAGGTTACGTTTGGGTTTCCGCAAAAAGTGCACTACATATTTGGTCTGTGGCCTTTGCCTACCCCTATTTAGGCTCGATGGTTTCTGCCTACCCCTATTTGTGCCCGATGGTCTCTCAAATAGGGGTACTATTTGGTCTGTTGTCTCTGCCTACCCCTATGGGGTCCCCTATTAGGAAAAAAAATGAAAAATTCAAGCCACCCTCGAATAGTCAGTGAGCGAGCTGATGATGATGAATTATAGCTAAGAACACACTCATCATCTGTTTGGGAGCTACGATGCCACGGTGACACACACACACACGCCCACATTGACAGACAGATACGTCAAATTTATAACCACTTACGTACAGCTTTCATAGAACGATTCAAATTTGACGTCCCATTCAACGACCCATAATTTTTCAACACAATCGTGGACACACCGTGTGTTTGTAGTAGTGCAATGAAATCGAAAGCTTACTATGTAGCTGTTTATATGCTTCTCTTTCTTTAATCTGTGCTCTTCCCGCGGCTCCGGCCGCGCAAATATATTATCGGGTATCCCACGGGAATACTGAACTTATTCGGGATAAAAAGGTTTTAATCCAGAGCCTATAAACTACTACCATGCCAAATTTCATCGAAATCCGTTCAGTAGTTTTGTGTGAAACAGTAACAAATATCCATCCATCCATCCTCACAAACTTTCACATTTATAATAGTAGTAGGATGTATGTGTATTGGTATTCTGAAATAAATACGAAAGAGAATAGAAAACTTAAAACAATGGACACACACAATGGCACGCTTGAGCGCATTCGTGCGTTACTCAATGTGTTAGATAAGTCAGAGACTTACTAGGAAATGAACGTATACAAACAGATGGCAGATGTAAAACATCAAAATTAAAAGAACCTAACCAAGAGCATGCCAGATGTCCAATTCTCGTAATTAGCTTGCACATTCATTTGACGTTTAATGAATTATAAATGTCTTGGTATCATAAACTGATTTTCGGAGTTTGAAGTTTTTGACGTTGAACGCGTTTGACGTTGGTTCGACGTTTACGAGAATACCACTTTGCAGTTTTAACTTTTAACATATATCGGGACTGGATCATAACTGTATTATTGCGGGATTTAATTAGCAGAAGCGACCTTATGACACAGATTGATAAATAGTTATTAGTTACTACGTACTTCTGGACATGTCTAAGGAGGGTTCCGCAACTATCAACGCGCAATAGGTTTTGTTTTAAATTACTACAAAACTTATTGACCGATTTTATAAAGATGGAATGATGCAAGTTTCTACGGCTTACACTTGAGAAATGCCAGGGGGAGATAACTTGTAAACCATTTTGGAGGTCGATTAGGTACCCGAAAATGGTTTACATTGTAAAAATAACCATGTATGAAACGTCCCCTTTATTTAAAAAGATTTTTTTAACAACACCGTAGGGGTAAACACATTAACCACACATTATACCCCATAATGAAAAAAATATACTTTGTTTAATTTTTAAATTATTTTTTGATTTGTTTACTTTTTGATGGTTGTTCATTTATATTATGTTTTCTGATATTGAACAGAGTACTTAAAAGTGTGACAGCTTCGGCTTACATCGTGTGACATCGACGTGTGACCGTCAGACATAGTGAATTCGATTTTACTCCCATAGATTTACATACCCGGGCAAAGAATATATATTACTAACGTAAAGAACCGTCATTCGATAGACTTACATGATTGACAGCTCGCAGCTATGTGTGCGTGGAAAGCATATGCCGGTTGTGCGCGCGGCGAGCGGGTCGTGAGTTTTTTACAGCCAGGACTTTTGTTCACGAGGCTGGCCGCTGTTCGTTTCGTGCTGTGACATAATTATTGATAATATAATTTCATAATATTTATGATGATGATGACGTTTAAAATTATTTCGGTGTCAACCTTAAGCTTACGCCAACATTGACCTTCGCCGGTGCTCGAGCTATCATTTGTAGAGAGTGTCGCCCCTGTGCTCCGGGCTTATATGTGAAAATTATTCCTTAGGAGTAAACTCAAAAAATATTTATCAGCTGTATTTGTAAACAGAACTGTAAGCTGAGTAAAAACAAAAAAAAAATTGTCTCCTTCATACTTAAAAGCTTATACGTTCGCGAGAGTGTGACAGAGTGTGTATGTAATACACAAAAACGTAACTATCTATGTGTATACGTGCCAACAAAACCATATTTACCTATAGAAGAACAATATCATTCTGGTTTCATATTAATAGTAACAAATATTATTAATTAATCGATCGCGTGAGCTATATCAGTAATAGATGAAGGTGAAACTATTATTAACAACGTTAATAATGTTAAAAAGAGAAATAGTAATCGTAAAATGCGACATGTTTCTTTATGATCATAAGTATACAGACTGAAAAAATCTCGAAGTTCGTAAATATATGAAAGTAATAAGTAAGGGTCAATTCACCCCGAAAAGAAGCAATACGCGACATAACGCTGCATTTTTAAGATAGGTTTTCAAAATTGAACTTTATTCAATACACAAGAAGGTACACATTTCATATGACATCTATTTGTCATAATTTTCTTTATTGTTCCAGGATTTTATTCAAATTTATCTAGATTCATTAACAAATTTAGCAGCATATTCTTCAATTTCCTTTTTTAAATCACCAATTAAATTGTTTATTCCTTCTATCTTATTACCCATGACTAAAGTAACAATGTTATATTCATATATATTTTTATCCTTAGCGTAATACTGAACCATTCCGGTTTCTACAGAGAGTGCTGTAGGCCTATAGTTTTCTTTAAATTCAATGTGATACATTTCACTTAAACCATCTGGTTTGATAATAAAAACCTCATTGTCGACTAGGCATAGGACTCCTTTAGACATTTTAATAGTTGGTCTAATAAAAGTAAGTTTTGAAGGATTCTCTGGGAGACCAGTCACTTCTTTGACACCGTCTTTGGTGTATGCATACACATGTTTGCCTTCAATAAAATAAATATTGTTATTATAATCTATAACTATTTGTTCAGCGCCAACTATATCTTCAATTTTTTGCTTAGCGTTCCCATTGTCAGTCACTTTAAATACTTCCTTATTTGCTGTTAAAATATAAATTACTTCTCCGACTGGTTCTTTTTCTATACTTATAATATCATCATTGATATTACCATATTTCTCTGCTTTGCCTGTTAATTCATCGTACGTATAAATTCCATCGCTTGCAGCTAAATAAACAAGATTGTTTCTATCACCAGGGGCAGCCATGTCTTTACCATTATCTAAAAGCTTCTGTGGCTTATCCGTTTTCAAAATATATAGTCCATGGTAATCTCGCTTACCATCAGATGATGTGTCTGCTTCTACAAAGAATATAGGTGTGATAGGTGCTTTTCCAATGGGCTCTGTGCTATTATCTGGTTTTTTATGTGAGTTTAATGGCAGAAGCAACTTAATGATGTCATGATCTGACTTATACACTATCCATTTTTCAGGATAAAACGCCTCATCTATAATAGCATTGTGTTTAGCTAATTCTTTCGTAAGAACAGCAGCTATACTCCCCAATAATAATATTATCACGCATGTCTTCATTTTCTGCAAAACGAGAATATTTTTTTGTAAATACTTACTATGAAATTCATTATTTCTTAATAATTCACTTCTATAACTTTTAATCGAAGTGTTTTTGTATAAGAATTTGATATGTAAAAAATACGAGAAGCTTTGAAACTTTCAAAACGTATTTATTTAAAATATGGTGTACCCGAAGAATTATATTTGAGGCCAAAACTATGTTTTGTTTTTAAATGTGAAAATTTTGTTTTAACATTTATGATTACATAATTTTACTTACCTACTTGTTTCAGAACTGGCAATTATTGAGTAAATGTATTGATTCAGTATTTAGATGAAGGAATCGACATATTATAAACATAACATGTCACAAGTGCAAAAGGTGCAGGTTATCGAGTCTGATAAGTTACATAATATAATTTTATTTTTACTAGCTGTCTCGACACACATTGTTCTGTCTCAACTATGAACTGGAATAAATAAATAAGTACACAAACGCAACAGGAAACTCATGAACGCATCAATAAATATTCGACAGTCAAGTGACAAATTGACAGTGAACAGTTGGTATGGGCTAATTCAATAGCCGTTTTAGTATTTTCCCTGCATTTTCTCCATATTTCTCACCATTTAAACATTCCATAAACTTCCACAATAATTTCTAGACCAAAATTAGCTAAATCGGTCCGCCGTTCTCGAGGTTTCGCGATACATTGGAATTGCAATCGATTTTACTAGGTATATGTAAAATTTGAACAATTTTGTACCTTGCTCCCGTGTTTTCTGACATTTATTTCTGACAGTTTACATGTTAATTGCTATACTTTCTATTTTCTATATGATTTTTGTTATTTAGGTCAGGATGCAACAAGTCACATAGATTATGGCGTGATAACCATTTTTTATAGACCAGGAAATGTGGATAGTAAGAGTTATTAGAGTAAATACTTTGTTACTGGTTTTTTCCCAACCTCAGATAAGAATACAATGCAAGCATTTTTTCACACCGGTTATCTATGAGAGAGCCAGTCTGCCATCTCTGGCAGAGCCAGTTGGCAATCGCTTGCTCTTCTGCGGAATCTATCTAAGCAATGAAATTTACAACTAAGTGATTCTAAGTCCTGTGTAAGTATTTGTAGACCTACGATTGCTGCTAATGGATCATAGGAAGCATATATGTAGTGTATGTTTGTTGACCAGCGTAGCCCTCTCTCCAATGGTTGTTATGCTTAGTTTTAGTATTAGTACAGAAGAAAATGTATCTCGCCTGGAGATAGAATTAATAGAAAAGGAAACATCATTTTGTTAAAAGATTTGTATTATACTAAAGAGTTCGTAGATTCATATGTATTTCCTAACGCTGCTTTTACGGCTAGAGCCGATTTCTTGGATTTGGTCCTTCTTATCATCAAGGAAGTTTTTGAGCTCATCCAGCATGCTCCCCAAGAGGATCAACAACATGTTATACTCGTAGATTTTCTTGTCGACAGCATAGTATTGCAATATTGTTGCCTCCATAGAGTAAGCTGTTGGCCTGTATTTTGTTTTCTTGAAGTCGATTCCGGCTTTCTCGCTAGTGCCGTTAGCGTAGATCAGGTAAGTAGTTTCATCGATAACAAAAGGTACCGAATCGTCCATGACGAAAGCGGGTTTGAGGAGTTGGACGTATTTGGGATTTTCTGGTAGACCGTTGATCTTCTTGATACCCTCACTGGTGCGGACGTAAGGTTGTTTGTCACTGGCATAGAAGTAGAGGTTATTAGAGTAATCCAACACAATCTGTTCTGCCTTGACTACATCTTCGATCTTTTGCTTAGCGTTTCCTTTGTCGGTTACTTTGTACACGTCCTTGCTTGCTGTCAGAATGTATATAACTTCTCCATCTTTCTCCTTAGCGATACCGTAGATATCATCATTGAGGGAGCCGTATTTTTCTACGGCGGTTTTCTCATCTTTGTAAACGTAGATACCATCGCTGGCTCCGATGAAAACGAGTTTGCTGTTGTCCCCAGAAGCAGCCATGTCCCTACCGTTTTCTAACACCTTAGTAACTTTATTCTTCTTGATTACGGAAACACCTTTGTAATCTTTTTTACCGTCAATGATGTCAGCTTCAGTGAAGAATAGTACAATATCTAAATCTTCCTCTTTGGAGTTGGATTCAGAGGACTTTTCGTCTTCATCGAAGTTAAGAGAATTGATTGGAACTAAAATGTTTACGATGTCGTGCTCTGAAGTGTATTTGACCCATTCCGTAGGATAGAAGTCTTCATCGATGTTGATGTTGTCATCGTCCTCTTTTGATGTTGGAGCCGCTGCAGCAAGACCGACCAGTAATAAAAGTAAAAATACCTTCATCATGAATTCTGCAACAAATTATTTTGTGTTAGGTATGTGTGGTAATTGATTTTATTCTTAATCTAATGACTTTGTTATCTACACTATATAATATTAAAAAAAAACCTAACCAAGAGCATGTCAGGACCTGCCTAAGGAGGATTCCGTAACTATCAACGCGTAGTAGGTTTTTTTCAAATTACTTCAAAAATTACTGTTCGATTTCGTCCAAAATAATTTTCCTAAAGAGATTTTAGCATGATCTATCAGCGTGAAAACTTACAAGTTTCTATCTCCTACAGTTGAGCAATTCTAGGGGATGATGATGCTAGGGGACCAACTTACAGACAACTTTTGAGGCCGATTACTCGAAAATGGTGGACTTTGTAAAAAGTCGTGTATGAAACCTTACCTTTATTTTAAAAGAGCTATGTGACGATACCTCACACTATGGGGTAGAATGAAAAAATATATTTTAATCCCCACTTCACATACCCCTAAAATATTAAATTATTATTATTTTATGATGCCAAAACCAAGATCTATATACAATCTATAACTATACCAAATTTCATCAATTTATATTCATAATTACAGAAGCCAGAAGCGCGGACAGAAGGCCAGACAGACAGACAGACGGACGGACAGAGCGAAACTATAAGGGTTCCTTATGTATTACGGAACCCTAAAAAGAGGAAAGATTAGTTTATTTATATGTTTTGTTTGTTTGCATTGAATAGGCTCCGTAATTATTGGAATGATTTTAATGAAATTCAGCACAGATATAGAGTCTACTATGGGAAAGGACATAGGATACTTTTTATCGCAGGTGAGTGTACGGTTTCCGGGAAATTTTCATTACCGCGCACGTTTATATTATTAATATTGTATGTGTGGATTTTTAATGTTTGTTACCCATTCAAGCAGAAACTACTAATTTGATTTTGATGAAATTTGGTATGGCTATACTTTAGACTCTGGACTAACAGGCTACTTTTTATTGCTAAATGTACGGTTTCCGCTGGATTTCTTAACCTATCTTCTGGCCGACGAAGTCGCGGGTAACATCTAGTAAGGTAAGTTATAAGACGGGTAGTCAAATGTGTAAAAGCAACGGCTCGTATTTACTTTGCTGCCAAAATAATTCAGGCGTTTAACTGTATGTGTCATAATGAGAATTTATTTTCGTCATCTAACATAAACACAGTTTAACGCCAGAGTCTTTAGTTCAGTATCATTCGGTAATTTCGCAAGCGCATGTCTCTTAGCGATGACTTATGTCAAATCACATACATTTTTCATTTCGAACTTCGCCGTCGAAATTATCGAATGCATCTTGACTAAAGGGTATCTATTCAATTTCTTTTAAACTAATATTTAAATTGGTATTATGGTCTACCTAGAATAGGCTAGAGTGGCTAGTTATATTAGCCAGATAATGCGACTCCTAGGCCGTTGATAATACGCTGGACATCCAATGAAATGGATGATTAACAACTAACCATAAGCCAATTTATTGAGCGCAACGTTCAACCAGATGGCTGAACATCGTGTACTTATTTACGGCCCGTTTCAATAATGACATGAAATTTTCGGAAAGTCAACAGAAAAAGCTACCACCGGTCCAACCCTAACCCGCCGAGTAGAACCGGCGTAAGAAACTCGCACGGGGCTATCTTTTAGCAAAAAGATAGCAAATTGTTCCTTTGAAAGAAATATATATTTTACATTGTAAACTTAAATCTGATAAATGTAAAAAAAAAATCACAAGTACATAGAGACAGCCTTGCAGGGGAGCTTCTTATTCCCAAGGTGTGCCATCGTTAACAAAATCATTTACTTTATAATAAGCTTTGGCACACAAACGTTCTTTGACTACTTTTTAAAATTTATAACCTTTTATTGACCTAACCTAACCTAACCTAACTTATAACTATTTGTTAAACCATTAAATCATTTGACGGTTTTTTGCGATACAAGATTGACGTTTCTAACAAATAGTTATTGGTTGATAGGTTATTGAAACTGTATTTAAAAAACAATTGGCTCAACATATTATAAATGAGCATTAAATTAATGTTACAGTTTTAAGTTCACCCACTTTATATAGTTACTTAAGTTCCATATTTGTTTAGTTGTGCTAAGTTGCTGGTCGAACTGATATTCATTATTATATTGTGTTCCTGCATATTCAAAGACGTCAAGTCTTTTGTTGTTATGATTGCGTATGAATATTTTTAATACTTACTAGCTTACTATCCTACATAAAAATGTAACCTAACCGTCATGTTGTTTTCTTTATTTTGGTTCATTCATATTATTATTGATACTATTCTTTGGGAATTTTAGCATCGTTATGTATAATTACTGTTAAATTTCTGACGATGAGCGATCATTGTATTTAGCCAACTAATGAAAACCATATTCTCATGTAAGTGGCAGCTTCGCCTTTGTTGATAATAAAGAATCTTTAAACCTGAAACGGGCCATTTAGTAAAAAGTATAGGAATAAGAATCCTTTTTCCAAGAAATTGGTCACAGTCGTACATATTGTACCACCAAGTAACAGTAATAGTGATATAATTACAATTAAATGAGTGAGTTTTAATGAAGCGTGTGTAGGTACAATGGAAATACGAAAATGAATATGAGGACAGTTTTATTTACAATCAGCAACCCCGGCTTCGCCAGAGTGCAATGTATTCAGAAGGTAGATTCTGCTATTTTAATCCAAAAATAATGCAGCTTCGATACTTGTTCGATACAGTCCGGATCCTATCAAACAGCAAATTCTACTAAACTTCAAACAAACGTCAAACGACGAATTTCACACCGAGATGAAATTATTATTGCATCTGAAGCTTGGTTGTAGATTGAGCGAACTATTTAACCATAGAAAATGGTATTCTCTTATATTTATAAACTTGACTCTAATTCGACTCGAACCGAACCGTCAACCGGATGTCATAACATAAAAATATTCATTTTACGCACAAATCACTTTTTTGCCTTCCCCTTCTCTACACGCGCGGGGAATGTTTTCCGTCCGTCTCTGAAGACAGATTGTGTATGCGTATACAAATGTGCAAAGCCACGCCCCAATTTCGATTATTTTGTGTACTTAATGTTTCTTAAAAACACGAGCTGGAGACGCGCCTTAACTGACAATAATTGGCAACACTGGATCGTACAAACATCAAGCAAACAGGTGTCTTTGTACTCGCTTTATATAAGAATTGTAGGGAATGTAATTTCAAAATGGCTGAGTTGGGATTTTAAATTTACTAAAATAGTGTAGTAGAATACCGACTTTCGGACAATTTATGATAACACGATGATTAATTTATAACGAATTGATGGTAAGTTTAAAGTCTAAGCTAAATACGAGAATCGTGCCTCTGGTAAAAACTCGACGAATATGTATTATTTTCCAACTTCATGATTTTATTTATGTTTTACAATATTTTACTTTATTTTTATTTATAATGCACCGCGAACCTCTAGATTTTGATGCGCTGTTTGACACCATATGTTTTGATGTCTACTAGCGCCACAGTAGAAAATAACTACAATTTTTATAAAAAAAAAACTATAACCCGACGTCAATAATACAGCCTATGTTGCCCGGCCTATTATTATGAATCTTTTAACATCTCATTTATTAAAATCAGACCAGTAGTTTAGGCACTACGGTGGAATAAACATATATATACATACATCGACTGCCAAAATTTCCCTTCCTTTTGGCTTCGCCGTAGTCGGGTAAAAACTGAACAAAATTTTACAACCACTGAGTCTTGATCTATTATTTCCAACAGTGAACAGGCGAACTTTCGATACGTCAAGTCGTTAAACGTTGAGTGATTCAAGTTTAAATGACTATCGGTTTGCCCATTTCATTGAATGCCGGCGTATTACGAATATAACGAATGGCCCAGGGCCTTTAGTCAAGATGTATTCGATGATATCGACGGCGGAATATGAAAACAAAATGTATGGGATTTTATATAACGCATCGCAAGCGACATGTCACTTAGGGATGACATATTATGTCAAATCCCATACATTTATGATTTCGAACTTCGCCTAGAAATTATCGCATGCATCTTGACTAAAGGCCCAGGTGTCGCATTGGCTGGTTTATTTTACTAGATGGCTGCGACATATATAAAGAGACAAGAACGATCACGCGATGATCTCATGACTGCAGAAGTCAAAACAAATCGATATTACCTATTACTCATGAAGATGGTGAGAGGTCAAGAAGAGATAATGTTAAATCAAAATATTGTGCATAGTGATAGTTACTAGAAACTAGAATGTTCGACATTTCTCTGCAAAATTATATGGTAATGTTAAATATAACACCTTCGAACCATTTAGATCAGGGGTCTCCAAACTTTCCAGCCTTAGGGCCATACTGATTACTCCAGTAAGTTCCGAGGGCCAAAACCATATTATCATTGTTGCCGGTGGTAAAAAGTGAAATAGTCCACTGATGAAAAAATAAGTCCGAAAAAGTACGCAACGTTTAAAAAAGGCTGCAAATCGGACTAAAGTCCGCAAAACAGCAACACTGCATATTATTAATTTTCCTGTAATATCTAGATTAGTCGTCGAGTATGAGCCATGAGGAGTAACGTGACACGACATCTGGTGGACACAAGCGGAAATAGGTAGTACCTTCTATCGCTAACAGATGGTGCTAATAGCACGTACAGAATAATCTCGTTGGTTCGAGAAAGTTCTGGTGTCTTCCACTCACTTCTAGATGGCAGTAATTGGAATATATAAGAAGGCTAGTGGCGTAACCACAAGTCAGTTCCTATGACACTGTTGTGAAATAAAATAGTGCGTATCTCCTTAAAACGTGTTTGTTCGTGTTTAAGTTTAAGATATCTTTGTAACAGTATTTTGATTTGAATTGTTGCTTTTGTGTGTGATTTAGTAGTATGGAAAAGAAGCGAAAAATTGATAGTGAATGCAGAAAATTCAAAGATCAGTGGAACATTCAGTATTTCGTAATTGAGTCCAGTAATAAGGCGCTATGTTTGATTTGCAATGAAAGCATAGCCGTTCTCAAGGAATATAACATTAAACGTCATTATGAAACAAAACATTTTCAAAATTACTCAAAATATACAGGATGTTTGCGGACAGAAAAATTCGAAGCTATGAAGCGCGGATTGAAATCGCAGCAATCTTCATTTACAAAACTCAAAACTGAACAAGAGGCTGCAACTCGTACCAGCTTTCGTGTGGCTCTTGAAATTGCAAAACGTGGAAAACCATTCACCGATGGAGAAATGATCAAAGAATGCATAATTGCAGTAGCCGAAGAAATGTGCCCTGAAAAGGTAAATTTATTAAAAACTGTCAGTATGTCAGCAAACACTGTGGCTCGAAGGGTAGAAAACATCGCTGAAAATATATCCTCTCAACTGTTCGACAAAAATGGACATGTTGAGTAGTTTTCTTTGGCCTTGGATGAGTCAACGGATGTGTCAGATACTGCTCAGGTGTTGTTTTATATTCGAGGAGTAGATAAAAGCTATGAAGTGCATGAAGAACTTCTTGATTGAACTTGATATGTATAGTATTCATGGCACAACTACTGGTACATATATTTTTAAAGGAGTTGAAATGGCCATTAATCAAAAGAACCTTCCAACAATTTATTGAAGAGGGAGAAAATTACTTACCTTATCATACTGCCGTACGTTGGCTTAGTTGTGGGAAAGTCCTTCAGCGCTTTTTTGAACTTCGAGCAGTGATCGAAATTTTTTTGAATGAAAAGCATCGCCCTCTTACTGAATTACAAAACATCGCATGGCTGTGGAAGTTAGCATTCTATGTTGATTTGACAAAACATGTGAACGAACTGAATTTGAAATTGCAAGGAGAAAACCAGCATCTTCCTGATTTACATACTAATATCAAATCATTCCGGAAGAAATTGATACTGTTTCAATCACAACTACGAAGTAAATGTTTTTCACATTTTAAAACATGTGAAATATTCAGCCACACCACTGAGACTGAGTTTCCTATCGATTTTGCAATCGAAACTTTGAGTGCTTTGAAAATAAATTTTGATACTCGTTTCTCGGACTTTGATGCCATTGCGAATCAAATTAAGATTTTTCAGAATCCTTTTGATACTGACATTGAAACCCTAGCCCCGGAACCTCAAATGGAAATGATTGATCTACAGTGCAGTGATATAATTAAGAACAAATATCAAAACTCATCTTTGTTGGAATTTTATAAGGGTCTTCCACTGACACAATTTCATAATTTGCATAAATTTGCTTGTGGGCTGTTTTCTGTTTTAGGAACTACTTATTTGTGTGAGAAGACCTTCTCCAAAATGAAGTACACAAAAAATGTTTACAGATCTAAATTAACTGATGAGCATCTTAAATCTCTTTTAATAATTGGTACAAGTAAAATTAGTCCACAACTACAAACTATTGTCAGTGGAAAATCTCAATTACATAAATCTCATTAGTATTTCATATGTCATTATGCTTGTTATAAGTTATGTTTTTATTTAAAATGTATAAAATGTTAGTTGGATTCATTTCAATAATTAAAAGCATAAAGCATTAATTTCATTTTAATAATTTGTTAGTTATTATATACTGAAGTTAAATTTTCTGCATATTATACATGTCTTTACTCATTACAATTCTGTGTTTCTTTATCCAACTTATCACAAAAACAATAACAATAAGCCTACAACAATGTTATGAGTAGTTAGCCCATGACCATATCAATGTAGATGTCATATTAATGATTATTCAACATAAAATTAGAATACTTCAGTAAACTAAATTTAATTTGCTATAAAAAATATGTTCTCTAAAAGGAGTTTTCAAGTATGCTAGCTCTCCGCGGGCCGGACAAAATCTGTCCGCGGGCCGGATGTGGCCCTCGGGCCGTAGTTTGGAGACCCCTGGTTTAGATTAATAATCTAAGAAACTCCTTGTGTTGTAATTTGAGCTAACTTTATAGACTAAAAATAAAACAAAGGAGAATAATAATTTTAAAGGTTTAAAAAGTTAAGATAAGTTTTTTTAGATAAGAAAAACTAAGAAGAACACGATCATAAATATAAGGCAACTCACCGGCTTGGTGTCCAGAATTCAAATGATGATTTAGACTCAAAATGTCAGGTTTTTATCACAAAATTAGTCTGTGAGACAGGGCCGCATTGAGAACAATTCATAACGGCGATATAGCCGGAATCCTAACTCTGGTATTTAACTGAAAAATGATGAAAGTCTTTCAATTCTATGAATTGGGTATTTGACACCATGTAAAAGTTTAGTTTTTTTTTAAATTAATTAAGATATAATTAGGTATTACAACTTGATAAAAGTAATAAGAATTAGGATTTCATGTGTAGTTTTGTAATTATATGCATTTCAAAGTCACAAAAAAGTTGAAAGATTTTTTTAAAATATTAGTGTATAAAACCTACATAATTAGTTTACTTACATCAAAATACAAAACGCACAAAATTACGAGATATCAGAAATTTTATGCATATGGCCATACATTTCGTAGCAACTTACTAGCGTGTGACGTCACTTACTTGTACTACTTTTATATTTAACATATACTATTTCACGAGACTCACAAAAGTGCTTCAAACAATTCGCAATATCTTTGAAAATTTTTCGATTTTCAGTTAGTATACTATTCCTTTTGTAAAGTGTCTTATTTATCAGAGCACTATTCATTTATGTAATAAAAAAAAAAAAAAAAAGGAAAATACCGTAATATATAATATAATATCTATGGACGCTTCACACCACATCAATCTGTCCCCGTGCTAAGTATCCGAAGAACTTGTGATACAGGTACCAGAAAACGGAAAGTATATTTAATACTTTTATACTACGAGTATACATATATTTGAGATTTTTATTATATTATACTAAAAATATAAATGAATAGTCTTGATATCATAAACTATTTTGGAGATGGACAAATCAAAACGTGTTTGAGTTGGTTGGGCGTTTATGACAATATCATTTTCCTGTTCTATATATCGAAACTGCTTCGTAACGCTTAGCTTGCAGACCACCACAGAAATGCGTTTGGTCTACACTACAAGAGTAGACATACTGACAGATAATCTGGACAAAATGACAACTTTTCTGTGTTAACCAGTCATTCTGTCTATTCTTCCGTAGAACGGAATCATTTCTACGGTGGATAAAACATGCGTGCTTGAATAAAAAACCTGCACTGAGCGTACGTACGTGCGCTTTTTTTTTTTTTGCATCAACACTACGAAACTCGAATGACTTTGATGCGAGTTGTGACGGCTTAAATATTGAAGATCTGATATTAACAATATATTATTACAGTCCCGTTTCTTTGTATTATTTCAGTTTTCCGCAACATGGCAAGGTTTTTATTTTCCTAGTCATGCTTAACTATAACCTCAGTGGTTTTGTCGGTAGGTATGTCTCGTTATTTTACATTAATGTTTTAACTTTTTACATTCAAGGAAAAGTGTAAAAAAATTGGCGTGTAAACTGCCAGAAAATTTTCCGTGAAAAAAGAAATATAATATCATACTTTAAACGAGGCTATCTTGTGTATATAGTATAATCGTAATCTCGGCAACGGCTGCAAGTGTTTACGTGAAGTTTAGTTTGCAGGGAGTTTTGTGCAAAGAAAAATCGGTCTCAATAGGTTTTATACCTGGGAAACTGAGCATTTGTAAGCCTGGATAGGTCTATTTTTCTCCTCCAAAACTCCCTGCTTACAAAATTTTATGGTAATACTTGCAGCCTATGCTTTTCGAAAAAAAAAAAACGATAAATACAAGATTGTCTCGTTTAAAATATTTACAACAAGATGTATGATTTGCTAATCCGGACCTGGTTTCATATCGATGTTTTGTTAGTAGGTGTTCAAATTAAATTGGGATGTCAAATACAGAAATATTTACTTGGAAATAAAAGTTTTACACCTAATCCTATCGCCGGGTCAAAGGTTCCCCGAATTATCATTTACCGACTGCGCTAGATTGGTATACTCATTTCAGATAAAATTTAATCTAAACACAAACTAACAGTTTTAATTCGATCAAATTAATCTGTATTTTATTGCACGCTAAGTGATATTTTAATCCTACTCTTTCACGCAAAAACTACTAAACGAATTTTGATGAAATTAGGTATGGTAGTAGTTTAAGGCTTCCACAAACGAGAGGCTGATCGTTTCAGTTAGAACTGACGTCAGTTCGGCCTGAACGGATTCGAGCACATACACGGAAAAATCGCATCAGTTCGTTCTGGTTTGCCGCGAGCTACGGTCGTGTTTAATACTAATAATAATAATAAAAATTAATTGTAAACCCACTACGCTTGTACACGATACACGCCCGGCCGCGACTCTGGTGAGAACTGAAGCGATGTGTCACACATGGTCCGTTCAGTTCAGAATTAATGTTGCCAACTTATTTTATAATAATAATTCGATAAATAATAAAATTTTATTATAACAAAACCTAAAATGCAGTGATTTTCATAGGGCTTTGGGGATTTGGGAGTTTAGTAGCTTTTTTTATACTTTTCAGTATTTTTTAGTAGTTTTTACTGGAAATCGACGTGGGTTTAGTAGTTTCGCAAAAACAGAGTTGGCAACACTGGACCGAATCACTTCTGTCCATCCGGCCGACTGATGCGATCTCGAAATTGCGCATAGACGATACGACTTTTCATCTGTTCAGGCCGAACTGAAGGTGAACCGGACCGTACCGACCCTTAGGCTCTGGATTAAAACATAGGCTACTTTTTATCACGGAAAAGTGCAGTGTTCCTGCGGGTGAGTCTCGATAGTATATTTACGCGGGCGAAGTCGCGGGATACAGCTAGTTGGTAATATGTATTATGTGTTCTATTTAATTACGTGTAGATCAAAATGGACATGAACGGAGGATGAAAAAAGAAAACGTTGTTATAACATTTAATTACTACCCGACTGCCAGGAAGGGTTATTTAAGTTATTTACTAGACTTGTTGATATCTAGGTATATTTTTGCACCCTCATTACCCGGTATTTGCTAAGTAGGGGAACTGGGGAACTGAAGGAATTAAAAACATGAATTCTATCAAATTATATTTGGTTACAAAAGAAAATTTTGCAAAATAAGTAAGTAATCAAATGTTTTGATTACTTATTGATTACTTATAATCAAACGTTTAATGAAAATACTAGTTATGAAGTTCTCATAATGTACAGGGTGGCCAAAAAGTCGTGGATCAAACGAAACAGGGAGATAAAGGAGGTAATTTCCAACAAAAAATCTTTCCCCAGCATGGCTATAACTTCATTGCACGAAAAGATATGAACTATTTTTGTTTTTTCAATGAAAGTACCGAGTTTTTTTACAATTTAATCAGTAAAAAGTTAAAATGATTAAAAATAATTAAAAAAAAGCTGTTGTATTATGACTCGATTTTGTATCAATACTACAAAAAATGTATTGCAGCTCTTGGTATCAAACTTAACGAGCAATTAATGTTTTTCCGTAAATTTTGATGCGTTTCAAAAAATTACTTCTCACTTTAAGAGCACCATTTGAAAAAAAAAACGTATTACGGAAAGGTAACCCTGTATTATAAAAACTTGCCGGTTTAATGCTGATTAAAATGAGGTACAACACTTTACTTTTTGACCTTTAGTTTTGGTTTTATGATCGTTTTTTCATACCAAGGTGCAAATTTCATTAAATGAGCCTTATTTTTAAATTTAACGATTTATCTTTTCTAGGAAACGAAAGGGTCATACAATACAAACAACTCTGTAAAAACACTCGATTCAAAGGAATTGTGCCTCTCTTTCACACTAACCATTTAATCTTTTGTCGAAAAAGGTCAGAATACCCGTCTTAGTTCAGGTAGTAGAATGCCGGGCGAAGCAGAGCGGGAGGGGTGGAAGCGCGTGAGTATCTTTCTTTGTTTAGTGTCTCTCTCACTTTCTGGATGTGACTACGCACACTTATTATTTTGCACGGTATTTTTTGTGATTAGTTGTGACCCGCGCTTCGTTTCTGGACTTGTGATTGATTGCCTACCTGTGACCTACGCTTTGTTTATGGACTTGTGATATTGCCTACCTGTGACCAGCGCTGTGTGAATCGGATTTTGTGATCACTTCGGATTGGCTAGATAAGCTAAAATGGCTGCTGCGAGGAGAGCATACACCCAACGGGAGTATGCAGAAATGCATTACCTCTATGGTTTTTGCGACGGTAATGCTCGCGCTGCTGCCAGAGAATATCGACAACGCTACCCTAACCGAGACCGTTTCCCGGACTACAGGGTCTTTATGCGCGTGCATAATGCGTATATGGTGGGAACCTTACCCGGGGAGCATGCTGCGAGAACAGGAAGATCAGTAGTACGATTTGATAATGAAGAGCAAATACTGAGACAGTTAAGATTGGACCCTGGTATTAGCCAACGCCAAATATCACGAAATCTCGGGATCCCACGATCGACGGTGCAGCTTATCATTAAAAGAAATAAATTTCACGCTTACCACGTGCAAAGGGTGCAAGCTTTACTGCCAGCTGACTATGAACCTAGAGTGAGGTTTTGTAGAGGGATGTTTAGAAGACCCAGAGAGGATCCGCAGTTCTTCAACAAAGTGTTATGGACTGATGAGTCAAATTTTAGAAGAATGGGAGTTTTTAACATCCACAATTTACATTATTACTCCAGAGTGAACCCACATATCATCAGAAATGATCGATTCCAGCATCTGTTTGGGATAAACATGTGGGGTGGAATAATTGACCAGCAGCTTGTGCTACGTGAAATGCCACCAAGGCTGAATGGTGCTATGTATTTGAATTTTTTACAAAATAATTTGAACCAAATTCTGAACGAAGCTGAGATTCGTGAAGATAGAGTGGCAGAAACGTGGCTGCAACAAGACGGCGCCCCGCCTCATTACACTAGAGCAGTTCGAGAACATTTGAACGAGCGTTTCCCTAACCGGTGGATTGGTCGAGGTGGACCTATTGCATGGCCACCCCGGTCGCCCGACCTTAATCCCATGGACTTTTTTGTTTGGGGCTATTTTAAAGAAATAGTGTATCATGGAGAGAATAACACCGAACAAGAACTACGACAAAAGCTCGAGTTTGCTAAGTTACAAATTCAAAATAACAGAGGTGCATTCCGCCGATTACGAGCAAATTTTATTAGGCGGTGCAGATTGTGCGTTATGGTCAGAGGTAGGAACTTTGAACATTTAATGTAAAAATTTGTATTTAATAAAAGTACTAAGGCACAATCGTTGTTTTTATTTCATAATGGCTTCTGAAATTACTATGTAATATGTATGAGAAAAAATCTAATTTTTCCTTTGAATTTATCATTTTATGAAATTTGCACCTTGATATGAAAAAATATTATAAAACCAAAACTAAATATCAAAAAGTAAAGTGTTGTACCTCATTTTAATCAGCATTAAACCGGCAAGTTTTTATAATACAGGGTCACCTTTCCGTAATACGTTTTTTTTTCAAATGGTGCTCTTAAAGTGAGAAGTAATTTTTTGAAACGCATCAAAATTTACGGAAAAACATTAATTGCTCGTTAAGTTTGATACCAAGAGCTGCAATACATTTTTTGTAGTGTTGATACAAAATCGAGTCATAATACAACAGCTTTTTTTAATTATTTTTAATAATTTTAACTTTTTTCTGATTAAATTGTAAAAAAACTCGGTACTTTCATTGAAAAAACAAAAATAGTTCATATCTTTTCGTGCAATGAAGTTATAGCCATGCTGGAGAAAGATTTTTTGTTGGAAATTACCTCCTTTATCTCCCTGTTTCGTTTGATCCACGACTTTTTGGCCACCCTGTATATGATATGTTGATGATTGTTCATTGAGTTTTCTCATTTTGGCGCCAATACATTGTACAATATTTTGCGTTATTAAAATGGAGTGGGGTGATAAAGACAACCGAATTGCTGTGATTGCATTACACAAAGTAGGTATGGAGCCAAATTCAATTTTCAAAACTCCCCATACGCTTGGTATTAGTAAAATGTTTGTGTACCGGGCTATTAATAAGTACAATGAGACCTTCTCTGTTTGTGACAGAAAAAGATCTGGCCGTCCAAGTAGTGTCCGTACGAAAAAGGTGGTCAAAGCTGTAAGGGAAAAAATTCGAAGAAATCCTTTCCGAAAGCAAAAGATTTTATCTCGGGAGATGAAGATAGCACCTAGAACCATGTCGCGAATTTTAAAAGATGGCTTAGGACTTGCAGCCATAAGAGACGTACTGATCATTTCTTAACTGATAATTTAAAAAAGAATAGGGTGGTAAAATCAAAATTCACAAAAATTTCATCAAAAAAGTCACAGAAAATTTTTGTTTACGGATGAGAATTTTTTACAATTGAGCAACATTTTAACAAAAAAATGACCGTATTTATGCTCAAAGCTCTAAGGAAGCTTCCCAATTAGTCGGCAGAGTGCAACGTGGGCACTATCCGACTTCAGTGATGGTTTGGTGGGGCTTATTAGCTATGAAGGACTGACTGAGCCATACTTTGTGAAAAAGGTATCAAAACATTGCCACAAGTGTATCAAGATACCATTCTTGAGAAGGTAGTGATGCCCCTTAACAATACCATGTTTAATAACCAAGAATGGTCCTTCCAGCAAGTCTCGGCGCCAGCTTTAGCTCGTCCTACGCAGTTTTGGTTGGAAACGAACGATTCGGACTTCCTCAGAGCTGAAGACTGGCCGTCGCGTCGTCTAGTCCCGATCTTAATCCGCTGGATTATGATTTATGGTGAGTTATAGAGAGTACGGCTTGCTCTAAACGTCATGATAATAAGCCACTTCGAATGAGCTTTTTATATTTTAAATTGTTTTATATTTATGTATTAAACTAACACACTGTAAAAGTAATAAATGTTACAATACAATAAAGTACAATAGAATTTTTTTTTCTTTGTTTCAGTATTTATGGCAAGACTAGGTAATAAATAACACCTCGCGCTTGTAATTTTTTGATAGAGATAGCGTGCTAATGAGATGATGCATATAACCTTACGTTTAAGCCATATATGGACAACAACCGGTCCGCGGGCCGGATCCGGCCCGCTGTAAGACATAATCCGGCCCGCGAGACATTTTGAAAAAACAAAATAAAAAAAATTACATTAGGTACTTATACTCACGGGAGTGACAGTGAGGCAGCAAACATCAAATCCTTTGATGTTTGCCGCCTCACTCTTTGATAATCGCCGCCACTCGGCTTGCTCGATCAAATTCTTTGAGGTTTGCCGCCTCACGGGGGACACATCAAGAGATTTATTGCTTCCCAATTATTCTAAACTAGTTTATTTCAGATTATTCCTTCATTTTGCCTATATAAGCGGTTGGATGTATGTGTGGAATGGGATTGAACGAAAAGTAAACAAAAATGATATCTGATGGAAAGAAACGAAAAGCAGATACAGAGGGTCGCCAGTTTAAAGAAAAATGGACTGAAAAGTTCTTTTTTATCTTGCAAAATTGTAAGCCTATTTGTTTGCTGTGTAATGAATCCATTTCAGTAACGAAAGAATTCAATATAAAAAGGCATTACTCACCTAAGCATGCTACGCTGCACTCACTGCAAGGACAATTTAGAACAGACAAAATCTAGAAGCTTACCGCAAATTTGAAACAAATGTTTCATAAACAAAGAACACAACTTGATAATGTTGTGAAAGCTAGTTTTATAGTTAGCTCAAAATTAGAAAAGACATTAAACCCATTTGCCGAAGGAGAATTTATCAAGGAGTGTATGTTAGAAGTTTGCGGTATTTTGTGTCCTGAAAAGAAAAATGAATTTGAAAAAATTAGTTTGTCAAGATGAACTGTTGTTCGACGTATAGAAATGATGGCTAATGATATAAAAACAACATTGACTATGGCTGGTATGGCTAACCGTATGGCTGGTTTTTAATCATTTTCCATAGCATTAGACGAGAGCACCGATTTGTCTGACACAGCTCAACTGGCTATATTTATTCGAGGTGTTAATAAGGAGTTCACTGTTACTGAGGAATCGCTTGCTTTATAATCGCTAAAAGGAACTACTACAGGAGAGGATATTTTTATTGAAGTTCCCTTTTGAACTTCAATCATTTGAAAACTAAATAACTTCAATAAATTCACAAGTTTTGGCTTGCCACGGTCAAAATTAATTGGAGTATGCACTGATGGTGCACCTTCTATGGTCGGCTTACGTAAAGGTTTCATCGGAATTTTGAATGAAAAAGCAACAGAATTAAATGTGCAAAAAGATGATATGATAGTCCTTCATTGCATTATCCACCAACAGAACTTGTGTTCTAAGTCCATTCGACTCCAGAATGTTATGAATGTGGTAGTAAGAACCATCAACTTTATTCGATCCCGAGGGCTTCACCATCGTCAGTTCAAGGCGTTTTTGGATGAAATATCAGCTGAATTTATATTAAAATAATATTTATATTAGATATTAAAATATTATTTTAAATATTATATAGAATATTTATATTAGAATAATATGTTACGTCGTTATCGACGTAACATATTTATTCTGAAGTCAGATGGCTGAGCAAAAGAAAAATGTTGAAACGGTTTTTCGAGCTTAGAAATAAGATAGCAGACTTTATGAAAATAAAAGATAAACCACTATCTGAATTAAGTGACCCAAAATAGATATGTGACTTAGCAGTTCTGGTCGATCTTACAGGCTATTTGAATTATTTAAATTTGAAACTTCAAAAACAAGGACAGTTAGTAAATGTACTTTTGTACAGCCATTTGAAAGTGTTTCAGATCAAGCTACGCTTGTGGGAGTTACAGATGCTGTCTGGTAACAGTTACCATTTCAACACGCTCTCTGCGTATGAAAATATTGCTTATGCTCAATATGCTAAAGAGCTCAAGTTACTGTCGGAACAATTTTCGAACAGATTTAGCGAATTCAAAAACATGGAAGACTGTTTCAGTTTATTTGCTACTCCTATAAAATGTAATGTACAAAATGCTCCAATACACTTACAAACGGAGTTGATCGAGATTCAAGAAAACTCACTCCTAAAATCCAAATTTGAAGACGTAGAGTTGTGCGATTTCTACAAAAAATACCTAGAAAAAGACAATTTTCCGCAGCTTAGAAAATTAGCAAGAAGATTTATTTGTGTGTTTGGCAGTACCTATAAATGCGAACAGTTCATTTCATTGATGAAAGTTAATAAATCAACATATTGTACAAGACTAACTAACGATAATTTGGAAAATTATTTACATCTTTGTATGAGTGGAATTATCCAAATATCGATGGATTAGTTTCCCAAATTCAAGCTCAAATGTTTCATTGATTTCGGAATATTTAACTTTCGTAGTTTGTAACGATTTAATTATAATGTACAATTTTTTAAATTTAATTTTGTTATATTAGTAAATTGTACTATAATAACATTGTCGTATTATTTAATGTCTAATATTAAGTCTTTACCTATGAAATTGCCGTTTTGTATGAAAAAATTTAAGTGAATTTTTTTCATGTATTTTTTATTTGTATCAATCGAAGTAATCACCCATGCAATCAATGCATCTTTGCCAACGCAGTGGCAGCAGAAATCAGCTGGACGGGAGGCAACAAATTCTTCAAAGGCATTTTATACTGCCTCTCGGGTATTGAATTTTTTTCCCGCCAAGAAGTTATCCAAATTCTGGATCCAGAAGAATCCATTTTTCATCGCAGGTAACAATGCGGTTAAAAATTCCTTCATTTGTGTGTCTGTTGAGCAGTGCAAGGCACCTCTCGACGCGTACTTCGCGCTGGCGATCATTGAGTTCGTGGTGCACCCATTTGTCAAGCTTTTTTACCTTGCCAATTTGACGCAAATGGACCAATATTGTTTTGTCACTAACGTCGAAAGCTGCTGCTAATTCTGCCGTAGATTGTGTATCATCAGCTTCCACAATCGCCTTTAATTCGTCATTGTCGACTAAAGTCTTCGGACGACCGCGAGGTTCATTTTTCAGGTCGAAATTTCCAGAACGGAAGCGAGCAAACCAGTAACAGGTGGTGCGTTGGTTTGCAGTGTTAGCTCCGTAAACGTCGTTGATGTTGCGTGCCGCTTGTGCCGCGTTGCTGCCACGACGGTACTCATATTCCATAATTACTCGAATTTTTAACGTATTCATGATGACGAAAAAGATTGAAATGCGATGAAAATGTAACACTAATCAATAAACAAATGACTACTTTTGGAAAAAGAATTCCATGATTTTAAAATAAAATTAATTTGAAATTAGAATTCTTAGCCAAACAAAAATTATTTTGATTTGAAATGGCCAGTACTGCAGAACGGCAATTTCATAGGTAAATACCTATTATCTATCACAAAAAATATTATCACAACTTTAAAATGCACTAAGTACTTTTAAACGCTGCCCGCGAACGTATTTGCACGCTAAAGTTTGGTCTTCAACATGTCAAAGGTTTGCCCATACCTGGTTTAAGCGATCGGTGGTAAAGTTGACAATATTGTGTTTTATTCAACCGCCTTAATTTTGTTAAAATAAAATGTAATGTAATTGAAGCAATTGAATTTGATATCGTTTATTCTTCTGTAAGGCTTGATCCTTTTTCAAAAAATTTAGGCTGGTTTTGGTGTCACACGGGTCGCGGACCATCAGTACGGATCCCTCCGCACCGACCAATAATATGTATTACGCTGGTTTTAGTGTCGCAGTACGGATCGCTCCGCACGGACCAATATGTATTAAGGGCCCATACACGGTCCGGTTTTCCTTCAGTTCGGCCTGAACGGATCCAAAATCGAACGCATCAGTCGGCCGTATGGACTAAAGCGATTCGTTCCAATGTTGCCAACGTTTGTTTTTGCGAAACTACTAAACTTGCGTCGTTTTGTACTAAAAACTACTACAAGAGTACCGATAACTATAAAAAAGCTACTAAACATAGGAATCCCTAAAAGTTCTTTTAGGGATTTTGTGTTTACAAAATGCAGTGATTTTTTGTGTTTACAAAAAACCACGGCATTTTCGTTTTAATATTAAATTGAAAATATTGTAATTTAACCGTTAAATTTAAAAAAATATAGTAGGATATATTACGAATATAGAAATTAAATCGGTAGTTTTAAGAACTTACGATGCGTGGGTACTATGTGCTATTATGATAAGGTGTCATAATAGCACGTAGTAGCCATTTTGCAAATTATGATTACTATCTAGCTACTTTCTACAAAACCACTACTAACAACTAAATCCCTACTACGTACAGAGGGAATAAAATACTAAATTTAGTAGTAGTTTGTAAAACATCTAAGTTGGCAACATTAATTCTAACCTGAACGGATGGACTGAACAGTAATAAAATTGGACTGAACGGTAATAAAATTCGAGTGTAAAATAAAACCGGTCAAGTGCGAGTCAGCAAGAGGGGTTCCGTACAAAACGGAAAAAAAAAAGTTTGTTAGTAAATAAGTAAAGACATCTGAAGTAATGAAAATAAATATTTTACAAATGATTTAATTTATATTGTCTATTGCTTGGAACTTTTCCAAATAGTCTTTTGGTGTTTTCTTTTGTTTCTCTGTTTTTCCTAATTGAAAGTCTTTTTGCTTGTTGCTAAGGTACGTAGTTCATTTTTCTTATCACCGAACACATTGTCCAAACTTACTACATTTTCTTCAATAATTTTGACTAGATTGTATTCGTATATAGCTTTGTCGTGAGCATGATACTGTAGCAACGCAGCTTCCATAGAATACGCTGTAGGTTTATAATTTGGTTTGAATTCTACTCCATACACCTCGCTGGTACCATTCAGGTACACAATATATGCCTTATTGTCTACCACACAAGGTATACCATTGTCTAACACATACGGTGGTTTGATTAACGTAACAGATCCCTCTGGAATATTGATATCCTTCGTACCATTGCTATTAAGTACGTATACTTTGTTATCCCTAGTGTAGTAAATATTACTATTATAATCCAAAACAATCTGATCTGCGTTGACTATATCGTTGACCTTTTCCTTGACTTTACCGTCGTCGGTTACTTTGTAGACTTCTTTATTAGCTGTTAGAATGTAAATAACGTCGCCTTGCTTTTCTTTAGCTATACCGATGATATCATCATTGATTGAGCCGAATTTTTCAGCAGTATTTGTCTCTTCTTTATATACATAAAGTCCATCGCTGGCAGCTAAGAATACAAGTCTGCTTTCGTCTCCCGAGGCTGCCATATCTTTACCATTATCTAAAATCTTTGTTGCCACCTTATTTTTGAATACATATATCCCTTTGTCTACACGTTTACCGTCTACTATATCCGCTTCTGCGAAGAACAATATAACATTGCTCTCTTTCTCGTCAGGTGAGGTATTTTCCTCAAAGTTAATGGAATTTAATGGTACAAGGATATTAACTATATCATGTTCTGCTTTGTATATCTCCCATTCTTTCGGGAAGAATCTCTCGTTGACAACTATTGGTTTCTTGTCATCTTCTACAATTGGCGTGGCTACTACGAAGCCTGCTAGTAGTAATATTGCCAGTACCTTCATGTTTCTATCTGAAATTATTAAAAAAATAAATTGTTGTAAGTACTTTGCAGGGTAAGCAACACACATAATGCCTCAGGTGTTGCATTTGTCTAACGCTACCAAGACTGCCGCTTACCATTACGTTGACAACTAAAATGAATTTGATATTTTCAACTCTTAAATACAGAGTAATGTTTTCAATAGTGCATGGGAAAATACTACTTAGGAAAAATAATCAAAGGGGTCACTATAAATAGCATGCTTATGTAAGTAACATAATACATAAATAAGGCCAAAAGGGCACGATATGATAAATAAGATATAGAATTGAAACGGTAAACATTACTAATCATATTCCTCGTGATTTCCTAATAAAAAATAACCGAATATTATAAGAAGATTATTGATATAGAGTGTATTTTCACTCACTGACCAATTTAAAAAAAAAAAAACTTACATTTCCTACAAAAGGGCTATGGCATAGATATCACTTAAGTATGAAACAGCAGGTTTTTTTTACTTAGGAACGTTGATACCATAGTAAAAGTTGCTTATATTCATGAGTATATTCACTCCTGAAAGTTTGGTCACTGACTGAAAAAAAAAAACACTGTATAACACCTCATGCTTATAATTTTTTTTAGAGTGATTTCGTGCTAATGAGGATCACCTCATATATCATCATCATGCATCAGCATATAACCTTTCATTTAAGCGATCGGTGGTAATGTTGGCAGTATTGTGTTTTATTCAACCGCGTTAAAATAAAATGTATAACAATTTGTTAAAATAAATTATAATGTAATTGAAGCAATTAAATTTGATGTCGCTTACTCTTCTGTAAGGCTTGTTTCTTTTTCAAAAACTTTAGATATACAATATTATGTAAATGACATTTTGAACAAAAATCTTTCTCTTTTTTAATATGTTTTTATAAATATACCTGTATCTATATTTTTGTGTAGAAATAACATAAAAAATAGCTATACTTACCGAACACAGAACTAGTAATGACAAAATACAAAACATCTACGACCTTTTAAGAGGTGGAAAACGTTGATAGTAGGTATACAGGGAGTTGCAAAACATCATTTAATCTTGAAGATTTCTAAGAACTTGAATTAATAAATAACTACTTACACCTAAATTTTCTACAACAACTACATTTACTCGTATAACCTTATACGTTGCCGATATACGATACCTACTATCTACATATACTACCTACCACAATCTACCACCTACACCTACACCTACACCTACAACTTACACCTACAACCTATACCTATTACCTACACCTACACATACTACCTACACCTACACATACTACCTACACCTACACATACTACCTACACCTACACATACTACCTACACCTACACCTACAACCTATACCTACTACCTACACCTACACGTACTATCTACACCTACACCTACACGTACTACCTACCCCTACAAGTTACAGAGTAAGTTCAAGTTGGCTGGTACCGACTTCAAAATTATGAAGATTGAGTAGAAAAATAGTTAAAATTTTAGCCGAATTTAAACGGGGAATTATTTAGAAAATAAGTTTTATTTCATACTTTTTGTGCATTTTGTTATAAATAACAAAAAAGCCTGCGCCATTCTCGCTCCTAAACAACAACAGAAATATTTTGCAAATAGGTTCACAAACGGCAAAGTAATGTTCAAAGATATCCGTGTCTGTGTAAAATACTATGAGAAGTACCGTATTAAGTTATATCATCATAATGTGATGATGTATGGTGTGATGATGGTGATGATGATGACAATTATTGTAATTGACATAGCGGTATATTCATGCAGTTCTTTAAACAACGCAGAAATCCCCAAACATGTATACATAAGGACTAAGGAGTTCTGTTCAGTACTATTGGATCCAGGGTATACCTTGGTGCAAAATCTTACTTTTTGGCAGCATATGCTTGGATTTCTTTAGAAAAAGTCGAAATCGCCATATGTGTCCGTGTGCGAAATTTATATATAATATAAATTTCGAGGAGTTCCCTTGATTCCTCATGTCATCCCATCATCAGGTCAGGATCACTTTGATGTCAAAAGGACTAATTTGGGATTATACCCTTTACATAAAAAATAATAATTTTAAAATCGGTCCACAGACGGCGGAGTAATCGTTGAACATACAAAATATATAATTATATACAATTATACAGCCGAACGATCGAATAACCGCCTTCTTTTTTGGAAGTCTGTTAGAAATACAAACACCTGTATAATCAATAACAGATAGTTCAACAGCAGATATAATACTTTTAAACAACTGTTTGTTGCTTTTATGCACAATATCCTTTAAACCCAATTATACAATAATAATTATTATTATTGTTTCTAAATATACAGGTGAACTTGTGTTGTCAGTAAATGTCACTCATGTTACAGGTAGCGGCACGAAACTCTAGCGCTGACCGTTATTGCGCATGCAGGTCTCTCAGGGGGGCTAGAGGGACGAAGGGTGCTCGTACGTAGCGCCGATTGGCTAGCCAGTCGTACTCCGTCCCACCCCGTGATACGACGCTCCGCGGTCTTCTGACTGTACAGTCGCGTTCTAAAATCTATTGTTATTGCCGTTCATTGTTATTGTTTTTTGTTGAGTTTGAGTTCGATTGTTATTGTTGGTTTTTATTATTTAATTTGTTTGTGACTTTAAACAGTGAACATGCCTAGAAGAAATACTGTTTTGAAAAGACAGGCACGAAAAATGGTGTATGACGTGCATTGTTGAACGTGCATTTTGTTAAAAAAGAAACCAATGAATTGATTGATTCTTTAAAGCAAATAAAAAGTGAGATTGACGAAGCAACGAGTATTTTGCTCAGTCATTCGAATGACAGCACGATAAGACAAACTTCAAACGTTATTAAGACGGGGAACATGAAAATAAATGATATAATCAGTTGTTTGGGTGAAATCCAAAAAAGGACAGCGGAGGCCACAAATACGTCTGTTGCAACGGTAAGAAACATCACCACTCAAGCCAATAGCTCCGATTTGATAACAGTTTTCAGAACACCTGGTAAAAAACGATCCAGACCAAAAACGGTCACAGAAATTGATAACTTCGACCAAGGCGTGATTAAGAGGTGCATACACAACTATCACACGTTAAATAATGAGCTTCCCACCGTCGGCAAGCTAAAACAAAAGCTAGAAGAAGACATAAACTTCAAAGGCTCAGAACGAAGTCTTCGAGGAATAATCAAGAGTTTGGGGTTTCGATGGAAAAAAACAATCGAAAAGTGCTGATTGAGACTTCAAATATACGTTTGCAACGTATTGAATATTTACAAAAAATTAAGAAATATCGCCAAGAGGGACGGCCTATTAGACATACGGACGAATCGTACGTAGATTCATCGCACTCTACGCCAAAAGCCTAGACCGACGGTAGTACAAAGGGCCTAAAAAAACCCATTTCAAAAGGACAGCGAGTTGTAATTGCCCACGCAGGGTCTGAGACTGGGCTTGTACCAAATGCGTTACTGACTTTTAAAGCGGGTACCAAATCAGGCGACTACCATGATAACATGAATTTTGAGAATTATGAAAAATGGCTCAGAACTCAATTGATGCCCAATTTACCAACTAATTCCGTCGTGGTAGTCGACAACGCGTCCTATCACAATAAACAGTGGGATCGCGCACCAAGCTCAAATTCCAAGAAAGCTGACATGCAGGCTTGGCTGACCGAAAAAGGCATACATTACGATGAAACGCTACTGAAACCTCAGTTATACAATTTGATCACGGCAAACAAGGAAAGATTCAAAACATTTTCGATTGACCGAATCCTAGCCGAACAAGGCCATGAAGTTCTGAGATTACCACCATACCACCCAGATCTCAATCCAATCGAGATGGCATGGTCTGATATAAAACAATATGTAGCCAGCAAAAATGTGAAATGGAATGTTACTAAATGTATAGACCTAATTCAAGAAAAAGTTTTACTGATGGGTACATGGGATTGGCAAAAGCTATGCAAAAAAGTGAAGGATATAGAAGAGGAATATGCAAAGAGTGACCATGTCCTGGATATGGTAACAAAAGAGTTCATTATTCGCGTTGACGCAGATAGCTCAGAGGATGATCTTGGAGATTCTGATGATGATGACGCTGCTAGTGACGATGACCGGAGCAGCCCTGAGTCCGGACCTTCAAGGAGCAAAAGGCTCTGTCGAGACAGCTCCATTGTGACACACGATGATTTAATGGAAGGCGTGACACCATTATCTGATTCAGACTAAAGATGGACGGCATATACAAATGTGTATAAATTTTGTTGTCTTGTTCAGAAAACTTGTTTTATTAATTATTATATTAAATAAAAATTGTCAAATTCGATTATATATTTTTTCTACTCCCCATAAACTTAATCACTCGGTAGTGTACAAAGAGTACATTTAAATGTTCTTAAAATTATTTTATTAAAGTTATAATTGTATTGCGTGCGCGACTGTACCCATGCGCAGCTATCTCCTCTACATTTCGCTCAGCGCTAAACTTACGTGCCGCTACTTGTATATGTAAATTACGAGAATTTTGAGCTGTGTACACTGTCATTATGATAAATTGTAGCCGGTAATGTAATGTTCGGTAAATTTTTAATTCGGATACAACTACCCCCTGTATAAGAATGGCAGAGGTCAAGTAGCATAACCGATAAGAAAGGAAAATCTAAGACATAAAGCATAATACGTACATTAAACAAAGTTATCCTTTGATTTTTAATCTTAGTCGGTAAAATAACTGCCGAACTTATTTTAAACTCTGCCTCCATAGCACAGAGTAAAAAATATGTGTCTATTGTCTACACTCTGTTTCGGTCCAATTAGGTATTTGTGTAAACAAAAAGACAATACTAGACTATATATGCTACCAATTTAAGTGCCACTCATTTGCCGCGACACGTTAATTAATTCGAATTTCAGATTTTATTTACGAAAATATTAAATTTGATTTGAACAAAATTTACTAGTTATAAACATAAAACTTACCAAGTGTCTTTTAAGATACCTAAATATTAAAATAAGTAGCCAATACCGGTTGAATTTATATCTAGACAAGAGATGTCAGCCGCTACATTAGCTACATTAGTAACTATTTTTTACAAAGTTAAGCTATGAAAAACCGAAAATAAATGTACCTACAGTCTATTTACATGTTTGTAGTTTTTATTAGGGTTCTATATAGCAAGGAACCCTTATAGTTTCGTTCTGTCCGTCCGTCTGTCTAATTTCTGTAAATATGAATACAAATTGATGAAATTTAGTTCACTTTTCATATTGCGTATTGCTATTGACTTCACTTTTGGCAACATAAAATAATAAAAAAATATATATATTTAGGGGTGGCTTCTCGTATCCCCATACATGTGAACTGTGAAGTGGGGATGATTTTTTTTTCTCATTCCACCCTATAGTGTATCGGGGTATCTACGAATAGGTATTTTAAAATAAAGACAGGTTTTTACTTTTTTTTTTAAAGTGAATCATTGTCGAGTAATCGGCCGCTGAAGTGGTTCGCCAGGTTGGTCCCGTCTGGCATTTCTGGCGTACTACAGGAGGTAGAAATTTGTAACTTTCCGTGCTGATAGATCATGCTAAATACTCTTTATTTTGAGCAAAATCGGACAATACATCCTCTATACAACTTTATAGTAATCTGAAAAAACCAGCTCTCGGTTACCGTAACCCTTTTTTTTATTTTGGGTTAAGTTTACTACATTTACCTAATTATTTTTAAATACTTAGGCGCCATATACGGCCTGGTGGTTTACCTTCAGTTCGGCCTGAACGAATGCAAAATCGTATCGTCTGTGTGCAATTTCGAGATCGCATCAGTCGGCCGGATGGACTGAAGCGATTCGTTGCGAAACTACTAAACTCGAGTCGATTTCAACTGTGTATCGTGTACAAGCGTAGTGAGAGTCACAATTAATAAACACGACCGTAGCTCGCGGCAAACCAGAACGAACTGTGCGATTTTTCCGTGTATGTGCTCGAATCCGTTCAAGCCGAATTGAGGTCAGCTCTAACTGAAACCATCGGCCTCTCGTCTAGAATTGCGTTGAAACGAGTATATTTTGTGAAATGCTTATTAACTTTCTTATGAAATAACTGGTGAAAATAAAAACAACTCTCTTGTATACCTAATATTTTATTTGTCTTTTATAAATATTACGTTTTTAAATAATTGAGTATTATTATTATTATTATGTGTCTGGCAAAGAAAGTTAAACCTGAAAAATGACGTCAAGCTTAACTAATCTAAGTGTGGCAACAACCATAACAATAATGTTCGTTAGAAAATTCGTAAGAAAGAATTTGAATAACCTGATATGTGTTACATGATAATTTATTTGTACTTACACGATCAATAAAACGTGAAATGTTGTCAAAGTTTGTTTGAGAGTTTGCAAATAACCTAAATAAAATAAAGATTCAACTTTAGTTTGCCAAACTCACAATAAAATATTTTATACTATGTAATACATAAAGGGTACCTTTACTGTATTTTTCCTTTTTTTTTTAAACAAGATACCTAAAGCCTAACAACTTTTTTTTGTAAAAATAACTTAGGTATGTAGTCTCTGTTTGGTCAGTTTTATTTTTTTCGATTAAATTTTTTTTCATTCAGTACCAGAAGCTCTCATGTCTTGCGAACAATAACTTTTGAAATAATTTAAAGAAAACCATAGACGTGTATATTACAGACGTGGCATGTCGATGCTAAAACTGTCCCAACTTAAATAACCCCACTTTTCTTTTTGCCCCCAATTTGAGGTATGGTGAAATCAAGATGGCTGACATATTTTGAGGTATGGTGAAATGAAGATAGCGTAACTTTTTCTTGTGTCAAGATTTGTTCTGTCAAATGTACGTCACATAGCCTATCTTTAGTTTTGAAACCTTTGAGGAAAACCTATTGCGCGTTGATAGGCATGGCTATAGGCTCTTGGTTATGTTATTTAAATTGGTCATCTGTATCGCACAATTTAGCTATCCTCTCGCACAGTAGCAATAACTCCTCAGTCCTCACAGATGGGATTTGCAGTACCTCGGTCCTGTTGCTATGATGCTGTGGAGATCGTTTTTGTTGTCCCTGAAATAGAGGAATCTTCTCAGAGGCTTTACCGTCGCTCTCATGAGAGTTTTTCTTTGGTGGCGTTAGAAAAAAGAGCACTGTAAATGGAACTCTGCGCAAAAATCATAGAGCTGAAAATCAAAAACACGAGT
The DNA here is from genome assembly GCA_037179445.1 of Phengaris alcon alcon. NCBI lineage: Eukaryota > Metazoa > Arthropoda > Insecta > Lepidoptera > Lycaenidae > Phengaris > Phengaris alcon. The sequence continues at coordinate 2,041,298 of JAYRCH010000034.1, forward strand.
GTCAACTTGTCAAATTTGACAACTCTACACTTGTCAGAATTCAAATTACAGTGCTGTTTTTTCAATCGCTACCACAAAAACACTCTCGTGGGAACGTAGGCTTAGTTTATTTCTTAAAAAAAAGGCTGCTGACTAGTTCTATGAACACAGCTAGTATTCGAACCACATAATTGTTTGCGCTGAGATTTGGCAACCGCGTAGTTATTTAGCGACTTGAAAGGAAATAAAACTGGCAAGCCTGTAACTAGATTTAAATAAACAAAAGCTTAGTAAGCCTTTAAAAGCAGTAGCTTGCTCACACTGTGCTTTGGTGCCAAACCTTATTAAAATAACCTATTTTTATTAGATATTTTTAGTCTATGTATGTACTTAATTTTAGCCAAAAACTAACATTTGAAAAATAAACTTACTATTTTTATTCTTTAATTTAATATTTAATTTTTTTAGCAAATAATAATTGTTTTTTTTTAATATTTAATGTGAAGATTAATTATTTATTATTTTATCAAAATCGAGATCCATATTACATACCCTGATATATTTTCCAAATAAATTGTCCCAACTTAAATTAGTGTAGAGGCATAGTAGACAAGTGAAAAAAAAAACAAGGCATAACATAAAAAAAAACTTTATTAAAATAATGTACATTATATAAAATTCATTTACAATAAGGCAACGTCAGGAATTTTTGAGAGAAAAAAAAGATTGAATTCAGCAAAAATGTCGAGCGTCAGCCATAACAGCTCGAGATTTTTACATTTGGTCCACGAAATTTTGAAAAAATTGATGATTGGGCAATAATATCTATCAATTTTCCCAAACAAACCTAAAATAAGGCAGTAATAACTTAAATTTTAGTGCTTATAACAAAATAATATACATCTCTCTTTCAAAGACAGTTTTCCAAAAATTTTACCAAATTGGTACATCAAAAAATTAACAACCAATAAATATCAAAAATTTAAATTTATCAAAAAATAATCAAAAATTTGCATTGACTTAACTAACTAAAACTAAAAAACTAAAACTAATTTGTCACAAGGCTGTATAAATAAAACCTTTTCTTATGTACAGCTAACAGCTTTAAAGCAAATTTTATAGGTCACTTCAAATTCTGACACTTAATTTCACAATAATTTCAAATTTTAACAACAATTAATATCAAAGGTTATTTCAAATTGTAAGATCTGTTTAATGTTTATAAAATTAATGTTTTTTTGTTAAGTAGCAATAAAGTTATATTTATCAAAAAATAACATACCGTATCGAGCGCTACATTTTTTTAAATAACAGAATCATTTGAATATTAGTTATAAGAGTTCTGAAAATGTATTTGTGTCTTAGTGAATGAAAATTACTGGAGGTACTGCAAAAATTTTGAATGGGTTGGTTTTATGAATCACTAAAAGTAATTCATTAAAACCACTTCCGCACAACAAAACCACACCTTGAATAATGAATCATCAACTAACCACTTCAAAAGAAACCCTTCAAAATGATCCCACTAAAAACCCACAAAAAGTCCCACTCCAAAAATCAAAAGCGCCACGTCATAAGTCAAAAGTGATCTATCAAAAATACACTTCTAAAATGAGCCTTTAAAAGTGACCTATAAAACTGACTACAAAATGGCGCCTCACTTTGAGTGGACGAGGTTGAGGAACTCCTCCCTGGTCTTGGGGTCGTCGCGGAAGACGCCCAGCATCGTGGACGTGACTGTCTTACTGTTGATCTTCTGGACGCCACGCATCACCATGCACATGTGCCTGTGGATGTAGGGAACTTTACAAATTGTCAAAATATCTTGGAAGTATTTTGGTTGTATGGAAATATAGATTGGGGTTTTAAAAAACAGAATAATTAGTGCTAAAGATCTAAACATCTACCTAATTTCCGTTTATCACAGTTCTGTACATCATTAATTAAGACTCGATATATTACTTTTCTGTTTATTTAATGGTTCCTATTTTGTGCATTCTCGTTGATTCGATATTATGTATCCTCGTTTTTCGTAAGTTTTGTACTTACATCAGAAAAAAACAACGGGATCACTGCGTTGTCTGTCTCCCTATCTGCCTTATTGTTTCTCTACTTCAATCCATCTATCTGCCTGCCAATGCCTGTCTGTCTGCATGTATTTATATTAGTATATATGCCCACGTATCTAACTACACAATTCTACTCACCTCCCTCATTATTAACGCTACACCATTCGGTCTGGGTGATGTCTGTTTGTCTCTATGCATATGTGTCTATCTGTCTATCTACTAGTCATCCTGTCTGTTCGTGTTAATCTATCTATCTATCTGTTATCATTAAATTTTACATACACTCCCTCAATAACAACAGCCACACCAGCTGGTCTGACCGCCTGAGTGACCGCTACCGCGATCTGTTTGGTCAAACGCTCCTGCACTTGAAGCCTTCGGGAGTAGATCTCAACGATTCTGGAAAATGAAAAAAAAATCAGAATGTATATAAGACCATATATTTACAAAAACTTTGATCAGAGATGAGATACGATTTTTGGAAGCATTGAGATTTGTAGATCAAGAGTATGAAAAACGGCCAGATTCATTGGGAACAGAGATAAATAATAGGATAGGACAACAATTTACTATGTCTTGCCAATGTAACGCTTGAATTTTAAAGAGTTACATTGGCACCTTTCTGAAGAAGGCATCTTATTCGGAAATCCAAAATATTTATGTACTTAAGTTCCTTAAACTATTGCATATCATTCAGTCCCATAGACCCACATAATATTATTATAGACGAGGTATGTCGAGGTAAAAAGGTACTTTTGGGCTTGACCTTTGTCATCTTGACATTTACTTTCTGCAGTTTAATCAGTGACAAAATATACTGAAATCGAGATGGTGTAACTTTTTCTCACATGAAGATTTTTTCTATCAAATGTACGTCAAAGTCTATCCTTAATTTTGATTAAATCAAAGCTGAGGCCCATTATAATATCCTCTTCGCAGGTCAGTCTGCAGTGGTAGGAATTGGTGGTTGGACAATGCCTATAAGTAATCCTGGAAATGGCCAAAATCTTCAATTACCTGGCCAACTTGCTCAGCCCCAGTATCTTGCCTTGCGGCAGGTATCCAATAGACACTTTGCCGTAGAACGGCACCAGATGATGCTCGCACATGGAGAACATCTCGATGTCCTTCACCACTACCATCTCGTCTGTGTCTTCGTCGAAGATGGCGTTGTTTAGTACCTCTGGAACAGAAAAAAAAAACGTTTGTAAGCTTTAAAGGAAAAATACTTTTTGGGAAAGGACTAAAATTACACAAGCCTTAACTTTAACTTGATTTTACGTCAGACATGCTGTTGGATCGAGAATTATTGCACACCAGTGGGGTTAGCAGGAACAATTGGCAACTACGTTATCAAAAGACAACTGTAGAACATTACGACAGTGCGGTGCCCATACACTTGACGTGCGATAACTTTACGAATACGTACTTGATACGTACTTGTCAATTGTTTCTGCTTGGACTACTGATAGAAAGCAAACAAACTTGTGAGAAAGGAATACGCTCAAAAGTATTGAATTGTCATATTTTCAGAAATCTCCAAGTAGCTCTTAAATTGAGATGATAATGATGGTAAATAAATAGCTACTTTAAAATTGTTATAGACGTCAACCTATTCTAAAGTGGGTGAAATGCTATATTTTGGCTTTTAAAATACTATTTCAATATTAGCCTCATGATTTTACATGAGGGCGCTCAGACAAAGATATATAGTTCATTAGATACATACTGTAATCTTTTCAAATCTTCTATCTTGCTAGCTTTTGCTGGTTATTTTTACAAAGCAAATATTCTATGTGCGACATTTTCATTAAAATTTAATTCATATTATATCTTTCAATATCAGGTATAATAGAATCAAGCATTACTTAGCGGAAATCTATAGTATTTAATTTATTTAATATTATATGTAGCAATATCCCGCGAAAAAATACCCAAAACCTGCAACCAAATGTGTGAGTACACTCATAAGAAGTGTGGGAATGGAGGGAGGTGTTTTACGCATGCTTATGCATTTCCTCAAAATAACGCCTGATATTTCAGTTTAAGTTTCGTATCTATCCTCCAGCCTATAAGCTATCAGTGTCTCAAATCTCCTTCGATTAATTCCAGTTGTTCTTGATTTAATAATGGTGTAACGAATTTGATTTTATTTAACTATTCGTATATATTTACTAATTAGGTACTGTCACTAAATAGTAAATATATATACAATCAAAAAATCTTACCCATATAAAATCTACATAATTCCTTACAATTTCTCCCTTAAACAAATATCCTGTATGTTAAATACAAATATTCACCTCTATCTTATGGAAATAGATCGCCTTACCTTCTAAGCTCTGGTCATAGCCCTTTGTGAAGAAAAGCATCGCTTTGGCAGCTCTCTCTGGTGTCTTCAGCAGACCTTGTCTCTCTGGATCCTCTCCCAGACCTGAAATAGCATGAAATAAATTTTGCGGTTGTTTTTGGATAATTATGTTCTGATTGGTGATCTCTCTAAAGCCTTTGGTTGCGTAATTGACCATCAAACACTACTTGAGAAACTTGGTTTTTATTGAATACGTGGTCTAAGCTTTAGATATCTAAAAGTCTTACTCATCCGATAGAATAAAACGTGTCGGCATTGAAGACGCTATAGCATCAGGGTCAAATTTGCGTTCCTCAGGGCTCTATACTTGGTCCATTTTATTTTTAAATCTATACAAAGTGTATTTTTGTTCTAATGACATTAGGCCTGAATATTACATAAGTAATATGATAGTATGCATAACTAAAAATTTTACTAACCGAAAAATAACTTGATTAACATTTCCTGACAACAATCCTGTAATAATTTATTACAAAATATACAAAATGTTTAGTCGTCTAGACTTTAGATCAATTACAACTATTTTAAGGTCGGCTACACACTTCGTCTAGTTTGTCGGTCATAGACCATAAAATTATCACCTGTGAGCAGCAGTCTGTAGGAGTTGGCCATGTCTGGTAGAAGTGCTTCGCGGGTCGGCGGCCTGTGGTCCAGCTCCAGGTCATGGTGGAAGGTGCAGTTCTCGTGACCTGTAACGTCATCATGGTATTATAGTACTTTTACAAAATAATGATGGGCCCTAATTACAGTTTTTCTATATTAGTCAGGCCTTAGTACTGAAATGGACGTTTAGCAGTTTCTTACACAGTAGTAACACGTTTGTTATTTAAATTTGCTCTCAAAATGGAAACCAATTTTGTATACGGGAGGAGAGTGACACTTGATCCTTATGGGAGACTAGGTACACTCAGTTTACACACTCAATATCTAGTTTGACAGTGGCAGTACAGGACCAGCTTTTCAAATTGAGTAGAACGGTCAGATCTTACTTTTTTTTTTAAATGGTGGATGATGAATGCTAAAATTGTTCAAATATCTATTATATATTATCTCCTATAGTATCATCATGACATAGGGATTTTCTGATGTAACATTTTCTAAAGTTACGAGTTCTGAATACAGTTATTTATTCAAATTATAGGAAAATATTGTGAAATGTTAATACTTATTTACCTTTATGTGCATTAGTATAATAAAATATATTATGCTAATTATTATAATTTTGTTAAGGTAGAAAGTGGTAAAAAAAGATAAAAACCCTTCCGGTTTCAATTTTATTTGCCGCAGGGGTTAAACCCGCATGCTAAAAGGAGGTTTGCACCTTGACAATCTGAAGTTGTGGACAATTTTAATTAGTCGTTTAGTTGCTAATTAGTAGAGGGATTTGTTGATATGATTAACGTAGTTACTTACGTAGTTACAAATTAGTTACGTAGTTACAAATTCTTGATCTAAGGGGGGTTCTGGTCAACGTATCAAAATAGTTTATTCATATTTTTGTTAAAGTTGTCGTCACTGGTGTTATTACGAGCGACCCGCCTCGGCTTCGCACGGGGGCAGTATATTATACATAATTTTAATGGAAGCGACTTAATTTATACTATGTAAAGATTATTACGAATTACATTTGTAAATACGGAAGGATAATAGTGGAAACATGATAAGAAATGATTGACTTAACAGGTTAAGAGGCCTGATGCCTTCAGGGCCGGTTTCACAATCTACCTACTGATAAGTGTCAGATAGCTTATTTGCATGTTTTGTCTCTGTCGCTCGATATATTGTAAGCAGCGACAAAACTACCTAATAAGCTATCCGACACTTACTAGGCGATTGCGAAACAGGCCTTTAATATAATAGGGGCTAAATGGGAAATATTTTTATGGTGTTATGATTAATCACATACGAAAACAATATGTATTTTATCGCATTCTTGACACTTATTCTGTTAACTGTTATAATGTTAGACTACATAAGTGATAGAAAAGTTATAGTCTCACGTCTTAAAGCTAAAAATATTAATGTCTTATAGAAGGAAATTTACAATAGTTTCATTCAGTACAACTCTTAAGCTAGAGAAGAAGAAGAATGTATGACAGAACTCTTGACTAGGAAGAAGAATAAATGAAATGAGTACTAAAATCAAAGTAAGCTTTCTGTCTCACAAAACAATAATTGGAAAAAAACCCATAAAAGTGAAAGAGAAATGAAATCCTTGTGATTTCTTTTTTTCGTGTTGGCGATATTTTGGAGTCCATTTTTACGACGTTGGAATTACGGCTTTATGGCACACATAATAAGTTGTAGCATGTGGGACAAGGAACGATATATTATGTTTCTTTTCTAACACTGATAGCCAGGTCTCTATGCTATAGCTATTACTCTGACGGCCGCACTCGGAGACATTTAATGCTTATATAAGGTGTCACTTAATAAAGATTTTGACAGAAAATATATGAACTTCGTGTCAAAACCTCTAATAAGTAGCCCTGTAAGTAAGCATTAAATGTCTCTGAGTGCGGTCGTGAGACTCTAAGCTGCTAAAGTACATAATATAGTTTAAGATATCGGAAAAAATAGCTGCAAAAAATACAAACCAGGTGTAGTAGACGTTCTCGGTGTCATTGGAGTTCCTGGCACTTCCAGTTCACTTTCCATGTCGTTCATATTAAAACTCTTTAGTGCTTCTGGCGCTTTCTTGTATTTGCTGACGAAGGAGCCTTTTCCCGCGCAAACGTCGCCATTTTCTTTGTCCTCCGAAATCGAATTTCGAATGGATCGCGAACTGACACGGCGGATTAGGGAGGATGGCGGGATTGGTTGCTCGTCTTTTCCGTTCACGGCAGCCATTTTGTCATAGATTCTAGAATTTTGTTGTTTTTATATTTTTATTTAATAATAATTGCAATAAACTTGTGTGCGGATTGCGATGTTGACTTCTAATGAAGCAATTTGTCGTTAATATGCTGGGTTATCGTGTACATTGTATATAATTACTTGTCAAATGATAACCTCCGATTGCGTGTAAGGGTTGAACTTGGAATTAATTTTAACGTTGTTTTATTTACCCAATTATTGTTGTTTTGTTAAATATTTTACTATCGTTGTCTCTCAAAAGTAAACTGTTTTTTATATAGAAGGAATAAAAATATCAGATTATTGCCCATAAAACGCAATTTTTTTTTCTAAATGCGATTACAAGTAAATAAACCGGAGAAATGGAATAGTATCAGGTTTATCACATTAATCAGGCATTATGAAAGAAGAAGAAAAACCCCTCTTTTCTCATGTAGCAGCCCTATACACGTTGCGATCTGTGGTCATCGCAGGGGTAACGTACTTTTGGAGGCTCAAGGAATCCTCCATGGATATCTTACAATGTATGAGAGGAAGTTATATTTGTAGCGATTTTTATAGAATACTAGATGTTGCTCGCGACTTCGTACTTGCAATAAGAAATCCCGCGGGAGCATTTTGCTGCGATAAAAATGAGACTTTGTGTCAATCCGGAGCTTAAACTACTACCATACCAAATTTCGTCTAAAGAGAAACAAACATCCATACATACAAACTTTCACGTTTATAATTTTACTAGGGAAGTTAAGGATTTCGAGGGCGGGCTAGATAGAAAGAGATTTAGGTTTAGACAAAGTTACATTTGAAACAAGTAAAAGAAAAAAGTTATAGGTATTATATTTATGACGGATAACTTTTTTTCTAGTTGGATTAATTAAGGTAAGAACTTATATTTGGAGCAATATTCACAGCTAACTTCGCGGGTGGGTTACATAGAAAAAAGCGAAAAGAGTCAAAAATTAGAAATTTGGAACGTTTGGGTTAGATAAAAAGGTATCTTACTTAAGAAAAATAGGTAAGCGAAAGAGAAATATATTCTTATATAGAGCTTCACTGTAAATAAACGTTTAAAATAACTAACATTCATCTTCTACGATCTTAAAATGTTACTCGTTACAATTTATTGGATTTAAGTAAATTATTTGAGTATACATATTACATAATATATATACATATACATTTAGAAGAGTCTTATATGCTACATTGTAAGGTACAATTAAATCGAATAGGTCGCAATAAATTGTAATATTATCAGTGTTCTAATTAATATTATTGATTGATTGAGGGGGGGTTACAATTCTTGGATGGGCCTTCATCGTCATAGATACGCAATAAAGAGGTTAAGGGGGATTCAAACTTTTAAATGTGTATAGATTAATCATCGTCTTTCACCACTAAGGTTCTTACTATCATACTTACTAGTATAATGTGAAAGTTTGGGAGGATGTATGAATGGATGTTTGTTACTCTTTCACGCAAAAACTACTAGATGGATTTTGATGAAATTTGGTATGTTTGTAGTTTAGGCTCTGGATTGAAACATATACTAATTTTTATCCCGAAAAAGTACAGTACTCCCGTCGGATATTTACGCGGGCGGAGTCGCGGGAAAAAGCTAGTATAATTACTATAAATACAATTTTCTCAATTCAATGGGGGTTTGGGTACCAATCTCTCTTCAATACCTACGAGGAGTATTAGGCTATGTACCACGTTAGCCTACTACGGCTAAGCTAGATCATAATCTAGACCTAGAAGGCCACTAGCCAGTCACCTTAAATTCTCCTAGTATTTATCTCAAACAATTCAGGTATGTATATTTCCATTTATGGTAAAGCTGGATCTATAAAACGATCTACACATTGATAAATGGCTGTAGATTCAAATAGAATTAATGTGTTATATGAAATATCGTCTTTTTAATTAGTATTTTAATAAAAATGAAACTATGAAACTATATGAAAGAGCCAAAATTCATTTAGAAATATCTACATTTTAGGGTAAGTACACGACACGACGATACTGGAAGCGGTTCAGCATTTTCATTAACATAGCTATGCAAAATTGCACTGTATTCATTACTCGTTTCGTTGTAAGAGTTGGAATATCAAGTTGCACCGCGCTGCACAGCGCATGTGTACGACTGATGTTATAATATGAAACGTGTATCTTTTTCTGTAGTGAATAAAGTTTCATTTTGAATAGCTATCTTATCAAAAATGAACTACATGCAGCCGGAATATCTCCGGCCGGAAAAAACAGGGCTGAAAACAAAACTCTGCGCTAGTACAATAGAGCTGAAAATCGAACACACAAGCGTCGAGTTTTTAAATTTTCTGCCGTGTGTTTCGGTGTGTTTGTTTTTCAGCTCTATTGTATCAGCGCGGAGTTCTATTTTTCAGTGGTGCTTTTTTTTTTCGGTCGGAGATATTACGGGTGCATCCAGTCCGAGCTTTAGTGTATAATTTCTATAAAAAAAGATCGAGTACGATAAGTTTGAGCTAGCAATAATTATTTTTAAACAAAAAAATGAAAACCGACTTCCGAATTATAAATAGGACTACACGGGAAGCACCCGCTTTGAAATAAAAAAAGAATCGTCAATATCGGTTCACCCGGCCGAAAGTTCTGATATAACAAACATTAAAAAACCAGTCGAATTGAGAATCTCCTCCTTTTTTGAAGTCAGTTAAAATACACTTAATATCTAATATCGTTATTGTTGTCAGTTTGACACTTTTTGACTATATATTAGTTTTAATTAAAACTAGATGTTTAAAATATTTATATATAATATATTATATCTAGTTTGAATCTTACATCTACGCTTGTCAGCCTTGACCAAGTAAATATTAGAATTAATAACATGGACATTAATAAACAAATGTTTATAGCAAGATTCTAGTTACCATAAATACCTTGTTAAACACCAAAAAAGTATTTTTTACAATAAAGTATTTTATACATTGTACATGCAGATACATTTATGATGTAAGAGGTGACTACATCTTGTCACCTCTTGTGTTTAATTTTTATGACATTGTCACGTGATTATTTCTTTAATTTTTCGACAAAAACACATATTTTTCTTGTTTTTGATACATTCGTATTTTTCCGTGTTGTTTTTTTTTTTCAATTTTCGACAGACAGTTCTTGTTCCATAATTAATTAACACCACGGTCAACTTGAACGGAGTCCGTTTAGAGCGACCTTCGGCGTAACCTCTCACATTCACTAATTCTAAACCTTGTTGAGTTACTTTTGACCGACTGCGAACAGGACATTCATGATGATAAGAGATAACTGTACCAATATTATAACGATGAAAATTTTTATTGTTTGCATTGAATAGGCTCCGAAACAACTGGACTGATTTTGATGAAATTCGACCACGGGAAAGGACATCGGCTACTTTTTTATCGCGGTAAACTGGATGGTTCCTGGATCCTGTGGGATTTCCTTTTGCGTGTTTCGCGGGAAACAATTAGTAATTTATATTCCCTTTGTCGGTTACCCGTAACACAAGTTTTTCGGATACTTAGTTTGGGACCAGATTGACGTGGTGTGAAAGCGAGAAGAGTTCATAAATATAAAAAAAACTATGAAATTACACTTTTAATAACCAGCCAGAACCTTTATGTATTCATAAAAATTAAAATTAAACATACTTTTTTAAGAAAATAAGGCGTGTAAATTAGTCAATGGTGAATTTATTGGATTAAGAAATAGGATAATTGTTGGTGATTATAATAGTAAGAAATATAATATCTATGGACGCTTCACACCACGTCAATCTGGCCCAGTGCTAAGTATCCGAAGAACTCAAGTTACGGGTACCAGACAACGGGCAGCATATTGTAGTATACATAATAGTTAATACACATATTTAAGATTTTTATTATATTATGCACATATTTAATACACATGCATGACTCAGGAACATTCAAAACTTTTTTGTTACTCGGCGGGATTCGAACCCGCGACCGCCGGTTTGAGCGCTGTCGCTTTAACCACTGAGCCACAGAGGCCGTCAAATTATTAAAACGACGATTATGATCCCTTTTATGGGAATTCAGCGTTTTAGAGCCAAAAATACATTGAAAGTGCACGGAAATTTTCGCTTACGTGACATTCCTTTTGTAATAGTTCGAACAATAGAAAATTTGTTATTTGTGGAAGTGTTGTGGTGATTCTACATCGTTATGATCGTCATTACTTCTTGCTTGTTACGTAACAAAAAAAAATACTGGCAAAAACAATACAACTTGTTTCAAAAATACGACAATTAAATTGTTATATTGAATTCACAAATATTGGTAATATAAAGACATTATTACAATGTTGAAATTTCACAACTGGAATTTATTCCGAGTAACGAAAAAATAATAATTTTATTTTATTTTTTTATTTTAATGAAGTAACTATAAAAAAATCCAATTTTTTAAACACTTCATGACTTCACGTGTTCTTATTTTTTTCTGAATTGACGTGTTAATTTTTTAAGTTTGATGTGTCTGTCTGGGTGTGTGTCGTGGCATCTCCCAAACGGACGAACCGACTTTGGTCTAGTTTTCTTTGTTCGAAAGCTGATATGAACTAGAGTGCTCTTAGCTCATAATCCATTAGTGCTCGCTCACTGCTTGACAATTCGGGGGTTAACTAAATAAAAAATTTAGTTTAATTATATTTTTGTACCATACGTAATCGTGGATATTTATAGCAAGAATAAATATTGTGATTAGCTGTGTAGTGTCTACTATGCACTACGTTACCTTGGCAACATTTGATTAATCACAAGTTTTTGTCCCTGTAGTAGGTACTTAATTACTAATCATCATAGTGTTATTATTGCATGACTGAAATTATTACCTAGAACTTTAATATTATTATTGATTATTTTATTGTACACAAGCAAACATAGCATAAATAAAATTATAATATAAATAACAGGATGTTTACCGCACGTTTGAACGCGCAAAAGAAAATACTGTGGGAACCGTACATTTTGCCGCGATAAAAAGTAGCCTGTGTAGTCCTTCTGGTCGTGGTCTACATACACTATGTCTGTGCCAATTTTCGTCAAAATCGGTCCTGCAGATTCGGAGCCCATTCAATGCAAACATAAAAACAAACCGTTCCTCTTTATTTTTATATATCTTAGTGTAGGTATATTATTTACTGTATTATATCGATCAACAGTAACACTATGCGTACTGTGAAAACATATAATAATGGATATTTTAGGCCACCATAAAGAAAGTTTTTAAGGAATGTGTATCACTTTTACCGGCACACTCACGCAAATCAAATCTATATTCTGAACGAGTTTGTATTGTCTATTGGAAAAGGGCTAGGACATAATAAAGGCCCTTTTAGCAGCCCTACGTTGTATGAAACTACCAGCATATTTCCCGCGGCTCCGCCCGGTTAAATTGTATCCCACGGGAATACTGTACTTTTTCGGGATAAAAAGTAGCCTAAGTTTTAATCCAGAGCTTAAACTACTCCCATACGAAATTTCCGTTCAGTAGTTTTTGCGTGAAAGTCGAAAGAGCAACAAACATCCATCCATCCATACATCCTCACAAACTTTCGCATTTACAATAGTAGTAAGATTAATGTATACAGAGTGTATTTTTCAAACTTTCGCATTTATGAATTAATAACCCAACATTCATTAGGCTACAATGTTACATAAGTATTGACAGTATGCATAACTAAACATTTTCGTAATTTACAGAAGAATAACAAACCCTCACACTGCCGTACAATGCGCCGGCTTTGAAAGTCACGCTCCCGCCGCGTAGTATTGGCCGCGTATTCGTAGCGAAAAGAATTTAAGTATGTTATAGGAAAATCTAGTCATAATTTAAGGTTACATCTTATTTATTATATTTTTAGGACGAGAATCGAATACTGATAACGCTGGTATTATTATAATATTTTTTTGTTTTGGAAACATTCCGTATCACATGGAATGAATTAAGTACAAAAAAATTAGCGGAAGATGGAAAAAGATTCAGGACGGAATTAGTGATGAATATTTGGATTTTATTCAGATTTTTGTTCAGCCAAATTTGTTCAAATTTTAATTAATCTCAATTATTTTAGTTTGTGTTCAAGTAATTTGCGAGCTTTAGTATACTGGCGTTTGAAAACAGGTATTCGGATATCAAATGTAACACGAGCTTTTGCAAAATCATCCCAAATAACTCAAACAGGTATTTTACGCAACCGTATCCTCTTTATATCGGAGGTTTTCTTTTTTGCTTGTCTTTAAAAACAGTTTTAATTTCAGTTAAGTACCTTTTATAAAAACAAAAAAATATATTAATGTTGGATTATTTTGCACTCAAAATAAAAAGTGGACACAAAAGAATAAAATACAATCTGTAGTCGATTCTGCTACAAAATCTTACAATTACACAGTTTCGATGCAGTCTGGTTATGTTAAAACTGCAAATGGTATTCTCATAAACGTCAAACCAACATTTAACGCGCTCCTCTAACATTTAACGGTCAAATTTGGCACAGATGGCACTAGAGTCTAGACCACGGAAAAGGACATTGGCTACTTCCTTTTGCGCGCACGAAATCGCGGACCACATCTGGCTATTTTTAAATATAAATTATAATCTTACTAGAAAAACTGTCATATTAATAACTCAATATCATAAAATATAGAATTAATTTTGTTTATTATGTGTTAAAATATTCAAATTTTATGTAAATTGGGATTTAATAATTTTATGCAAATTGCTGTTAGATATCTAATAAATTGATGTTTTATTGGCAATAATTCAAAAATCGCGGTGCCAATACATTTTATTACCAATTATATAATAAACCTGATTTAGTATTATGATGTTGTGTGCATTTTTGTTATATTTAAGAAACAAAAAAAAAACAGTACACAATTTTTCCGCGCTCGCAAAACTATTTTTAATACTTGTTAATAAATAACAATACAATTCCTCGAATCCCAGTGGTCACGGCGGCCAGCGGCCAAAACGGGTCGCAAGTTACGTCGCACTTGGCCGCCGCGTCCGGCTGCGGCCAAGTGCGCGCACTGCCGATAACGCATACATTTCGGTGGCCGCTGCGGCCTGGCCGCGTGTGCGCGCTTAGGCTTAGTGTTTTACTGTTTATCACGTGATGTATTTATATTTTCCGGTATTTAATAAAACATCCATTAGTACCTACTCTGGCACCCGTAACACAAGTTCTTCGAGAACATTCATAGCACGAGACCAGATTGACGTGGTGTGGAAGCGTCCATAGATATTTAATTTATGCCATAAAAAAATTCAGCCGACTAGCCGATTATGCGCTTTCCAAGTTTCCAGTAATTTGTACTCGTAATAATGCCCCCGCATTATTATGCGCAGCGGGAATATGAGTTTTCCCCATTTAATTAGAACTGATCTACATATACCTACAGTGTGTTTCGTCTCGAGGTTAAGATATTTTAACAGCAGATAATAGGTTTAATTTTATCGACAAAACACCCCTCTTTTGGGAGTCGCAACACCCCCCCCCCCCCCCCCCCCCCTTTTTTGGATACTACCTTAATCTGTCCCGTCTCGTTTTTACGTTTTGGAAATGGAACCCTAAAAAAATAAAAACTGAATCTCTCTGTGTATTGATTTTAAACCGACTTCCAAAAAGGAGACGACTATTTTGTTATTGTTTGGGCGCCAGATTTTCTTATGTTTACACTATAAAGAGCATCATCATCATTTTGGGAATTTTAAGTTCGTCAAAAGATATACATTCATTTTAGTTTCTAAAATTATTATGGTTGATATATTTTGATTTTCTTACTTGCAAATATTAAGGAAATCTTGGCATTAAAATTATTCAATATATTACGAGAAGAAGTTTTTTTTAAAGAATTGACGAGATACTTGTTCTGGAAAGTAAAGACATTGAAGCCCTATAAATTATGACACGCAATATTTCGGTTCAATTAAAATTTGACAGCTGACAAAAAATGCAAAAAACAAATCCCTTCATTTAACCAAGGTTCCAAATAACTTCCTTACTCACGATTTTTTATCGCAATCCGCACGGCAAAAATCACTTACGGTTAAATACGAAAAAAAAAACACACGTTGTCGCTTGGAACTCGTATGGCTGACTGGTCGAGCCACAATCAACAGATGTCTTTTGTATGCGCGCGAAAACTGGAAAATCAATAGAGCGGTCTACGTCATACGTTTCGCGGGTTTTTCGAACGAACAAACGATTCCATTTTCAAATTGTCCATATTGCAATTTGACGTCACAGGTAAATATTGTCAAATTTTGTATGTGATATTTAAATGGAACAAAAATTCCATTTCTTGTTTTAGGTTTTTTTTTATTTTATAAATAGGTACATGATAGGTATTATAATTTCACGTTTTTGTTTTAATTTTCAAATCGCGAACCATTTATTAAAATGTTTAAAATTGTAAACGTTCTTTCGAACTTTGTTTCGATGAAATCTCTTTCATCTAAGCTAAGCTATCAAAAATAAAATACTTTTTTATTTAGTTATAATTGTTTAAAATGCACCTGTCAATTCTATAAAAAATAGGGATGTGTAATTGTGATTTTTTTTTGTATTTAATATTTTGAGATAAAATAAAAAATATCTTCGCGAACAATGAATTTAAAAAGCTTAATAACTAATATCTATTATATATCCCATTTTAAAAACGATTTCCAATAGTATCGCAATCTTTACGAATAAGTATTATTGTAAATTACTTAAATATAAAAAAAAAAACACTTTTTTTTATTCTGCGAAAGTATTCCGGCTGTGACGCGAAGGTTTTGTTGTGACGTCACATATCACAATCGAAGTGTCAACTGAGGGTCAATTCTGCTAAATAAAACCTGAATAATACAATTACAATCAAGTCCCGACACGCTAAAACCGTCAAACCGGTATTCTCGTAAACGTTAAAGCAGCGTCAAACGCCTCCTGATTGGTCCAAACGTCACAAAATCAGTTTATGATAACAAGTCGCTTCACTTATAACACAATCAAAGTAAAATGAAAGTCTAATTTAAATACGAGAATTGAGGTTCTGGTCTCTGCGGAACCGGTATTTATTGGTTGCTAAGTGCGGGTTTTACAACGTGGTGAAATTTAGATAAAGAATAGGTTTTTCCCTCGGAGAGTTTTTTTTTTATGGAATTGTGCCTGGATGAGCTGGACTAAGCTTTGCTCGGAGTTCTGATAAATTTAAAAATAAAAAGAATCACAAAACTATTTATCTGACCGGGGTTCGAACCCACCACGCTCCAAATCCACCAAACTGTCAATCGGAGTGACATAATAAAGTAGAAATTATTGATATATTGATGCACGACGAAGTATATGGCCTAAAAATGCGCAGTTTCCAGGGATGAGACCTAGCTGGATCGATTTTCCCCGCATCTCCTTGCATACATAATTTCATTATATCTACATAATACTTGCAGCCGTTTTCGAGAAACCGATTATACATCATATTATACAAGATTGTCTCGTTTAAAGTATAAGATGGTCGCAAGAGGGAATAGAAGTGCCTTGCCGATCTTTAAAGCCCCTTAGTACGAAAAATATCGAAAGCGGATTGTGATTTTTTTAACCAACAAACAGTTTTCAACAGTGCAACAAAAAATAAAACAAATTGACGTTGCAGCAAAAAAAAAATCAGGCACCTATCACAAAAATATTATACATTTTTGTTATACTTAATATTTTGCAGGCGCTCTTAATAATTTTTTTGCTTTTTTAAGTGCTATAAAATGTTACGTTTGCACATTGCTATTACATTTTTGGCACTGTAAATAATTTGTATTATTTTTTATTTTTATCATTAATATACTCAGATACATTGAGGCATAACTACTTGGTAAATGTAAAAAATAATAATATTTTATGTGTAGTTTATTAATTAGATACATCTAAAAAGTTTTTTTCTGCTAAATTAGTAAACAAAACCCACATCATTAAATTTACTTACATCATATACAAAAACATTAATTATGGTAAGCATGAACTTAAACGCACAAATATCGGAGATATTTACAAATATGTACTTCATACAATTTAACCTAGGCGTGACGTCACAGCTTACGACTTTAGTGTGGAGCGTTTTCACGAGACTTGCGAATTTTTGTATACAAATCGCTGTACCTTTGAAAATATTGACTTTTGATATACTGTTTCTTCTGACAAATTACTCATATTTAAGAGTACTATTCATTTATGCAATAAAAAAAATGACATCATGCCTAGATTTTCTATACTAATATTATAAAGAGGAAAAGGTTGTTTGCATGTTTGTTTGCATTGAATAGGCTCCGAAAGTACTGGATCGATTTTGATGAAATTTGGGACATATTATATGGAGCAGAGGAAAATTTTAAATTAACTACTCACCGTGAAGCAGTTAACTACAATTTGTATGGCATTGAAACAGCGCCCCTATTGGCAAATAATGATAACTAATGCGATGCCATACAAATTTCAGTTAACTTCTTCAGTAGTGAGAAAAACTCGAACTCCGCACACTGATTACTTATATGTCCACACTACGTAATCGGTAATGACATGGTTAACATAGGAACCTGGCTGGACCACGCCGGCCCACTGCGGGCTAATTAATACACGGGTATTAACTGTCACCTTGTTATTTTAGTTAGTGCAGTTAAGCGAGGGAATTACCGAGACAACTATTGGAGCAGGTAAATCCCACAGTTTATTTTATACTAGGAAGATGATTTCACAGATTTATTTAAATAAATTAAGGAAAAGGTTTCCTCCTACTACTATTATAAGTATGAAAGTTTGTGAGGATGGATGTATGGACGGGTGAACGGATGGATGTTTGTTAGGGTTCGATTTCCGCGTTGGAACAAAAAGAAATGTTGTTTCCAAGTTTGGTTATGAGTTAGGACAATGCAGGCAGGTCACCTGATTGCCTGACAAGAAAGATGATCCATGCGTAGGATGAGCAATGAGCAAATCGGACCTGCGCCTGATTTCTCGCCAGTCCTGTCGGCCATCCGTCCCACTGGGTTACGAGAGTAAAGGAGGAGATAGTGCTCTTGTGTACTGCGCACACACTTGGACACTATAAAATAACTCCTGCGTAGCTGGAATGGTCTCAATAAAGCCGGCCACCGACCGCCACCAAAATCGGTGTGGTGATATAATAATATTAGAAGTTACAACAGGCTAGCGACTAGAAGCACAGATTAAATAAAGAGGACCAGATAAACAGCTACATAGCTTTCGATTTGATTGCACTCCTACAAGCATACGGTGTGTCCACAGTTGTGTGGAAAAATCGTGGGCCGTTGAAGGGGACGTCAATTTTTTTTAATTTGGATTGATTTGTATCGTCCTATGAAAGCTGTTTCTCTATACGTAAGTATATTTTCTACTCTGTGTTAGAAGTGAGTTGTAATCCTATTTAGTATTTACAAAGCTGAAAGCTATCCACTCTTTATTTCATTATCCAATAAGGATGGAATATCAGACCTCTGTGTGCCCACAGTATTAGCGGGCGCTGAGGGGTTTGCAAGTAAATAAACAATAGCGCACAGGCAAACATGCGGCGCGCCGGTGTCGGTAACAGCGTCGCGAGTTCAATGGTTTTTTCCCCATCTCGAAAAATGCCCAACGCGTCTAAAGCATTTTTCACTTTAAAGTTATACCTATCCATTAGGATGCTATCAGACGGACTGCAGCAACCGCGCACAATCGATAAATAAGGTTCGGTGAAATCAATTACGGATATTTTGGGAATATGAATAAAAAAAAAAACTTCCTTTATATGAACGAGCTTGCGTTGAGCGGAGATTCACCCCATACATGAGATGATTCTTTTACTTTGAGTATGACAATATTTTTCTTGCCTAAACGTCTTTACACGAGCAGTACTCATGAAGGAGATCATATACCCAAAATATCCGTAATTGATTTTAACAAACCATATAGGTATATATAAATATCATAATATACTTTAGTAATCTTGTATATATATTATAATCTTAATCAGGGAAACGGCTGTAAGTATTTCCATGAAATTTAGTACGCAGGGAGTTTTGGGGGAGAAGCTAGGTCTTATCCATAAGAAACTGCGCATTTTTAAGCTATTTATGGTTTCGCTTTCGTCGTGCAACAATATATCAATAATTTCGACTCTAACAAGTCAGTCCGATTGGCAGTTTGGTATGCGTATGTATAATTTTTGCTTTGTTCAAAAACAAAGCCTAACAGCCTCCGTGGTCTAGTGGTTAAGAGCTTGACTCTCGACTCGGAGGTCGTGGGTTCGATTCCCGCATTGGAACAACAAAAAAATCTTGTTTCCAAGTTTGGTTAGGACAATGCAGGCTGGTCACCTGATTGTCTGACAAGAAAGATGATCCATGCGTCGGATGGGCATGTAAAAAGTCGGACCTGCGCCTGATATCTCACCAGTCGTGTCGGTTATTCGTCCCACTGGGTTACGAGAGTTAAGGAAGAGAGAGTGCTCTTGTGTACTGCGCACACACTTGGGCACTATAAAATAACTCCTGCGTAGCTGGCCTGGTTTCAATTAAACCGGCCACCGTCACTGAAATCAGTGTGGGGAGCTATGTTCAAAAATTCGCAATGTTCTAATTCCGGTCAGATAAATATTTTTGTAATTCTGTTTTTGTTTTTTTTTATTTTTTATTTTTTTATTTATCAGAACTCCGAGCAAAGCTCGGTTACTTTGACTTTAACCCCCGGCGAAGACAGGGGGGTGTTATAAGTTTCACGTGTATGTCTGTGTGTCTGCCCGTGGCATCGTAGCTCCCAAACGGATGACCCCATTTTGATCTATTTGGGGGTAAATTAAATTTTTTAATTGTTGTAATCATCCAAACATCCAAACATTCGGGATTCGAACCCGCTACTAGTATTGGCATAATCAAGGCTAAACGCTCAAGTCGTTAGTCATCATAATTAACATGAAATAATCACCGACAGTGCCGTGACAATGACTGCTAAAACTTCCGGACAAGTCCTAATTTTTTATTCGGTTTTGGTTTTTGTGGTTTTGGTTTTGGTGGACAACAGTGCTCGTGTGAAATTGTTAAAATTTTATTATATATTATATTATAGTATATAAACTACATACAAATTATTACATACATGACAAAAAATGTTGGTGAACGAGTTTAGTTCACATAATATTCCCGGCGTCTGGGGTTTTTTGTCGGTAGTTAATCTATTCAATGGCGCTTTTGATTGGATGGCGCGAACGCGTTAACCAATCTAAAGTGCTAATGTATAGATAAACTACCAACAAAATACCTCAGAAACCGGGCATTTTAGTTTTACTCATGTGTATCGCGTATTTGTTCACATTATGTAGCTAAATTTCAATCATATTCGAAAGACTTGCAAGTTTTTTGGTGCAATAACGAGTAATTTTTATTAAGTAGGTACTATATAGATGATGCCCGTATTATTTTTGCGGAAACCGTACATCTTTTCGTGATTAATATAAGCCTATGTCCTTCCCCGTGGTCTTCTGTATATCTGAGCCATATTTCATCAAAATCGGTCCAGTTGTTTCGGATTATTCAATGCAAAGAAACAAGCTTTTCTTCTTTATAATATTAGTATAAAAGCTAGCGCCCTGGTGGTGAACTATTAATGGAAACGGAACCCTGTTTTTTATAATGGAACTCTATGATAAAAGTAGCCTAAGTTACTCCTTATAACATCAGCTATCTGCCAGTACAAGTGCCGTGCATTTCGGTCCAGCCGTTTCAGAGATTAGCTGGAACAATCGGACAGGTAGACAGACAAAAATTAAAAAATAATAATCTGCAGGCACTGTAAATACTATCATAATTATCATATCCATAAGCTGTTAATTTTAAATTACAAACAGACATTTCAATTCACTTTATTCGTATATATTTGTCGATTGTCGTCTGTTTGTGTGCGTGCGTCGCCATTAACGCGATTTTTTTTCAAGGTTTTTTGTGTACTAGGCTGCCCCATTCTTCTATTTTTAATTAAGAAAATCATTAAATATAGCATTTCGCACCATAAATCGTGGTCACCAATAATAATTGTATTTCAATGATAAAAGACCTTGTGGTTATCAGACCATGCTGGAGTAACTGTCCAGAACCTGGCGCCTTCTTACGACATCATCTTAGAAGAAGAATAATAAGATCTTAAGACATTTATTGACATAAGAATTTACATAAATTCACTTAAATGAGAAATACATAAAAGTAAGTAACAGGATTAAACAAAATGTACTTAATTCTTATCGAGCGCGCTGTGTGGATAACTAGCCACACGGATAAGTTACTTTATTGGTAAGCCGCTTCGCACAAAAGGAAATACCGAGAAAACTGTACATTTTTCCGCAATCAATAAAAAGTAGCCAATGTCCTTTCCCGTGGATAGACCACGTCTATATGTGCCAAATTTCATTACAATCGGTCCAGTAGTTTCGGAGCCTATTAATTGCAAACAAACAAACAAATCTTTCCCCTTTATTATATTAGTACTTATAGATAATAAGAGCTCCGTGGCCTAGTGGGTAGACCGTTTGATTTGCACTCGAGAGAGTGTAGGTTCGATTCCCAGGTTGTGGCGTGTACCAATGAGACTTTTTCAGATCTCAAGTACATTATACGGACGCTCGACTCTACCGGTGAAGGAAAACATCGTGAGGGAACCCGCACATGATTGGCCCCAGACGTATTGACCAGTCATTCCTCTGGACTAGGCTGTCTGTGTTGTGAGAATGCCGTGTGTGCTTGGGCAACCACACGGCATTTAAAAACCGCCTGTCCCAGGCACTACAGTATTTCAAGAGTGGTTACTTCGCTCGGAGAATACTGTATAAATCATCCAATAAAGGATTAAAAGACTTAAGTTTTTTTTTAGATAACATATGTTTTAACAAAGTCTATGTGTATAGACAAAAAATATTTATCTACGTAAGTAGTTACGACACGCTCGGACGGACACTAACAGGCTGGGGATTTCATTCTACTAATATTATAAATGTGAAAGTGTGGATGTATGGATGGATGAATGGAGCACTACTTTTTCGGCCTATGTAGCCTATGGGTTAGTCCAGAGCGCAAACTACTACCATACCAAATTTCATCAAAATCCGTTCAGTAGTTTTTGCCTGAAAGAGTAACAAACATCCACCTTACATCCATCCTCACAAACTTTCACATATATACATCTATACAAATTAACATATTTGAAGTGTCTGTTTGTAATTTTAAATTAACAGCTTTTCACATAATGCATATGAAAGTATATACCTACTCACGATACATGCATTAAAAAATATTTTTTAAAATTTTGTCTGTCTTGTCTGCAATAAAGAGTTGATTGATTGATTGCCCGTCTGTCTTTCTGTTTGTCTATTTGTTCCGACTAATCTCTGAAACGGCTAGACCGATTTTCACGGGACTTTCACTGGCATATAGCTGATGTTATAGGAGTAATTTAGGATACTATTTATCCTCATCATCATAATCAAAAAATTTTTAACTCCCAACGATCTGGGCACGGGTCACGTAGCTTATAATATTAGTAGGCTAGGATCTAATGTAATGTCAATTGTCATGTACAGTTTGTTCTGAGTTATTATACTTCGGTGTATCTGAGTGAGCGATCACGATACTTTCATGGAGATACGTGATACGTGTTCTTGGAGAAAAACTTATTCAGCAAATAACTTGGGAGGCGGGTAACGCCACGCATTGTACTATGTCCCTGCATTTTAAATATGTAATATCTTCGAAAATATTCATGTAAATTACATGCTGTAAAGGGCCATATTGATCTATATTAAATGCACAGTACATTTAAGGTACTTAATTGGATAAGGATTAATGCTGTATTGCTTCGTAAGTAAGCCATTATTTCTCGTAAAAAGTAAAGGATAAAATATGGTTACTGTGGGTTATCCCTAAGAGATAGACATATACCATCGTGAACTTTTTTGTAGAACTTTTCAAGCTATACAATACTGTAGTACATTATTTTGATTTATCTCGTAGGGTTCAGCCAGCGTTTGAAATGTAAGCGCAAAAAATGTGTTTATTTACGACATTAGAAACCTCTAAAATTATCAGTGTTTCTCTACTATATTGCGCATGTTATATACATATAAACCTTCCTTTTGAATCACTCTATCTATTAAAAGAACCCGCATAAAAATCCGTTGCGTAGTTTTAGAGATCTACTTATACACAGGGACAGACAGAAAAAGCTACTTTGTTTTATACTATGTAGTGATATTGATTAGCGACCCGCCCACTTTTGCACGGATGCAATAATAATAGTAATATCTATGGACGCTTTCACACCACGTTAATCTGGTCCCGTGGTAAGTTCTCGAAGAACTTGTGTTACATATGTTTAAGATTTGTATTATGTTATACACATATTTAATACACATCCAAGACCCAGTTACACAGAACAACTTTTTGTCCCTTCGGCGGGATTCGAACCCGCGAACGCGCTAACAACCGAGGGCAATGTATCAATATATGTATAAACCTTCCTCTTGAATCACTCTATCTATTGCAGAAAACAGAAAACTGCATTAAAACCCGTTGAGCAGTTTTAAATATCTAAAGCTCTGTTTTCCTAGGATAGCGTTGAGGTCATATAGCGGCCGCGATACAGCTACCGACGAGTCAATGTACGAATTTCTAAGTGCTCCGCGACCGCACTTTAGGTTGTAAATTATTTTTAACCCGACTAACGGCGAAGCCAAAAGGAAGGGTGATGATTGTGGCAGTCTACGTATGTATCTATGTTTGTTCCATCGTAGCGCCTAAAGTACTTATCGGATTTCAATGAAAGGCGTGTCAATAGATTCGTAATAATAGCCCGGGTTATAGTGTTTTATAGTAACACAGCCTCCGTGGTCCAGTAGTTTAGAGCTTGGCTCTCGACTCGGAGGTCGTGGGTTTGATTCCCGCGTTGGAACAACAAAAAATGTTGTTTCCAAGTTCGGTTATGCCAATGCAGGCTGACAAGAAAGATGATCCATGCGTCGGATGGGCATGTAAAAATTCGGACCTGCGCCTGATCCCTCGCCAGTCGGGTGAGTTTCGAGAGTAAAGGAGGAGAGAGTGCTCTTGTATTCTGCGCACACTTGAGCACTATAAAACAACTCCTGCGTAGCCGTACCGTCACCGAAATCGGTGTGGGGAGCTATTACAGTATTTTATAAAAAGTTATAGTTATTAACTAACGAGTAATAAAAATTTGGATAGCATATCAACGTTTGCCAATAGTCTAAACTCGTAGACACGTATATGATACAGACGAGGCATGTTGAGGTGAAAACTGGCCCCGCTTAAATGGCAATTGGAGATTTTGGGGCCATTTTGACATTTGAGGTATGGCGAAATCAAGATGGCTGACATTTGAAGTATGGTGACAATCAAGACGGCGTAAATTTTTCTTGTGTGAAGCTTTGTTCTGTCAAATGTACGTCATAGCCTATATTTAGTTTTGTCTAAACTTTGTAATCTTTGTCTAAAACATAAATGATTAGACCACGCTAGCCCACTGCAGTTTGTGATTAAACATGCTTATGTCACTCTAATAACATGCCTCATTGTTTGAAATACAATTACAATGTTATTAATTGTTTTTAATTAACTAGTACGATATAATATTATGACGATTATAAGTGTACTATCTCTGATAACCTTGCTAATACTTTTGTTTAATATATTGTACAATGTATTTATTATGTATCATTTATTTTAATATTAGGTGTAGTAATTAAACATATTGTATCAAAAAATTTGCATACAGGAAGCATATTGTAAAGTCCCTTATGCCCTTCGAGTAGAATTTACGCCGCTATCTTATCTATATTATG
Source organism: Phengaris alcon alcon (assembly GCA_037179445.1). Taxonomy (NCBI): domain Eukaryota; kingdom Metazoa; phylum Arthropoda; class Insecta; order Lepidoptera; family Lycaenidae; genus Phengaris; species Phengaris alcon. The sequence goes on from JAYRCH010000034.1 coordinate 2,066,481, forward strand.
TTTTAATGTTAATTATTTTGAATAAGATTTTCTTGTTATGATTTTTTTTGTACACTTATAACACTAATTTAACCACAGAGTAAAAAAATATATACTTACGTGCAGAGAAACAGCTTTCGTAGAACGATCAAGTAGATCCAAATTTGAAAAAACATTTTGACGTCTCCTTCAACGCACAATTTTCCCACACAATCGTGGACACACCGTATGCTTGCAGTAGTGCAATCAAATCGAAAGTTGACTATGTAGCCGTTTATCTATTCCTCTTTCTTTAATCTGTGCTAATTTTCTATTTTTGGTAAAAAATTCTATTTTTGGTACAGACTATCCATACTATTCAAATTATATATCACAGTAAAGTTAATATTTTATGTAGGTTAAATAATATCTAACTACATGTATTTTAAATGATTATCTTAAATGGATTTATATTTTTTACAAACTTATCTGATCAGGAAAGCCTCAATAATACAGTTCTACTTAGTAAGGCTACGTGGCCACGAGAATGTGGCGGACCAATTAGCGCCACAATCCTGAATCGCGCTATCGAAGTTTTCTATGATCGGCACTACATATGCGACATCTGAAATTCATACAAGTGGGATTCGGCCTGACCGAGCATAGCACCTCGCTCGGTCGGAGTGGTCGCGAGACGCGAGTCGCGACAGAAAGAAGTAGAGCCACCAAGAGTAGCTCTAGAGTCTAGACATCAATATAAATTAGCCCAATCAAAGACTAGGTAGGCATTTGTAGTAGAAATACTTACTGTATGGCCGTGTTGATATGCAATAAACTGCCTGTATACTTCAAAAAACCCCTCTGAGAGAAAACATAAAAGAGAGTTACATGGATGGCTACTTAACAAAACATTAAACAATCAATGAATATTTTAATGATCGAATAGATATCATGTAACATTCAAACGTTAAAAATGACACTACATTATATTTTAATAATTTAATTTGCATCTTAATGTGAAATCTGTCCCTTTATTTTGACGTTTTTACAATTTTGACTATATTATTCATTAATGTAATTATAACAACCATTACTAATGTATTAAATAATATAATCTAAAATAACTTTTAAATAACTATGAATATAATAAAACATTTGCACACTATTTATGTAGTAGAATATGTCGAACTCATTAAAATATGTAAACACCTACTGTACCATATTCTTGGCAATTAAATGAATTTGAATTTGAAAAAACGGCACTGTAAATAGAACTGTGCGCTAATACAATTGAGCTGAAAATCATGTAGAGTTGTCAAATCTGACATTTGACACTTGACACTTCGATTTTCTGCTCTTTTTATTATTATATTTTATTTTTATTATTTATATATGGCATCGGCTTATAACCATTTGCAAGTGTCAAGTTAAAAAGGCGGGAAATAGAATTTTCGTTTCAATTTTCAACACCGTATTCCTAAATCGTCAAGTCTAAAGTCTAGTCAATGTCCAAATAAATAGTCAGTGCAGTCGATGAGCCATGTCAGTCGATTCAGTAAAGTGGTAGAAGCTTTACTGAAAGTTCTTAGGGAGTTTTGGAGGGACCACAAAATAGCACGTTTTTAGAAGTTGATTTTGAATAAGAATTTTTTATTTTGATTTGATTAAGAACCGAAATAACACAAATTTATGAAAAAATACAAAAACCACAACGTCACCCATTGAATTCCCCGGCAAAACTCCATTTTCTGCTCCATTGCAGGTATTAGTGCGGAGTTCTATTTACAGCGGTGGCGTGGGGTTCCTATAATTCCATTCCTATCGTCTTCATTTACCACTTACTTTCTGAAGACCCTCATCCAAATCCCTACTTGATTAGGCCATACATACATATTGTATAGCCTTGGGCTTCCCCACGAAGAAGAATCAGCCTTCGCCACTGCTTGACAGTACAGTTTTTTCTGTCGCGACCACAAAAAAACTAGCGGGTACGAGGGCTAAGTTATTTGTTATGATTGTAATGTGTTTTGTGCATTTATATAAACTAAAAAAACCAAGTGGTAGTCTATGCTATAGGGCAGGGTTTCTAAAAGTGGGGTACACGAACCCTTAGGGCTATGCCATTTGACGGTTCGCGACAAAGTAATAGCGGCTTGATGGCTGGCAGGCAAGCTTGTTAGATTTTTGGGCAGATAGACTTCCGGTGTTCGAGGGTTGAGGATTAAGATAAACTAATATTAGAATAAGATTTACTGTATTGAGTCAACACAGCTTAGGATAATTACGACTTTCTTCTCGACGGGTTAGGGTTGAACCGGTGGTAGCTTTTTCTGTTGATTTACCGAAAAAAGCTTGTTATGTTTCATTTTGATTTTTGTTATCATTTACTTTCACTAAATTACGAGGTGAGATAGGATCAGCCCCGAGCTCGGTAGGATGTCGCGTCGTGAACTAACGTTAATTTATTACAATAAAATAAATGAAGATATTTATGAAAATATACAATGCATTATTGCAAATAAATCTAGGTACGTACGTGTCCTGTCTATCTATCCCGAACTTTCACGTAAGGCGGTGAATTTCCTTTTACTTTTTGCAACAACTTTTACTTTTTAACATACTTTTGTATGTGAGAGTGACTTTGCACACCTTTGCAGGAATTAAGGTTAAAATTGTCCAAAATAAGTCTATAATTTTTAAACCCGAGAAGAAATCGCATCATATTCTCATTCGTTGTCTGTATATTTTGTTTCCATTAATTATTGAAATAAAAACCTTATTTTCTTCATCAATCAATTCCATTATTAGGGGGCTGGAGGGGGGATTTGTTAGTGGTTCGTTGTCTTTAAACTTTAACAGGGGTTTGTGGGCAACTATAGGGCAACAAAAAATTCAACTTTTGCAGACGTTTTTTTACGCTACGCGTCTGTACGAGTTGGTATCTATGCAGATTTTTAAATACTTAAGATATTTTATATAGTAAAATAGATACAAGACTTATTCATAGTAAGTATAATGAATACCATAGCTTTTCAACTTTTACAAGTAACCCTACCAGTTGCGAAGGCTGGTTCTCCTTCATAGCCTGTATTATAGGTAGGGATTTGTATGAGGGTAAGGTAAGTGGTAAGTGAAGCCGATAGTTGAAAGAAGAAGAAAGTGCGGTTTCTAAAAGTTTCTAACTCTAAGACTATTTTTATTATATTCGTACCTACTGTATGGATGAGTACAACTTAATTGATATACCTAACACAATTTCCATTTTGAGAGCAAAAACTTATAATTATTAAATACCTACTTTGATACATAAAATTATCCTTAAATAAATTACGCTCATAACAAAGTAAGGTAAAGAATAAACGCTTACCATTGTCAGATTTTCCAGATTTCTTTAGGATGACAGCTCCATTTTTCTCCACACACTGGCTGGATGAAACGGCTAACTCCTTCATATTTTGTTGTAGTTACGAATATAAATAAAAAAAAACACGTCTAACTGATTCGCGCGTAAAGCGTCACTTTGACACTTGGCAATGGCGTTAATTAGAGCGGGAAAGGTACGGCCAAGGTGACCGTTTTTTTTATCTGTACCAATAAATAATGGGACGACAGACGAGCTGTACTGGTGGAGTTCCAATTTCAAATGTCCCGCGTCAGGCCTCTCGTTGATTTATATAAATATATTTTTTTAATGATTTAATCTTGTGCAATTATAATAGAATTATACAGATTGCGGAGAAAAAATGTTGTGTTACTGCCGTTAGAATTTTTAGGTTAGTTTAAGAATTCGCGTGCAAAAACCTGCGATTATGCCAGTCGTGGTAGGCAGTAGGAGGTATACTTCGTGGCCTAGTGGGTAGACCGTTTGATTCGCACTCGATAGAGTGCAGGATCGATTCCCAGGTTTTGGCGTGTACCAATGAGACTTTTTACGATCTCAAGTACATTACACGGACGCTCTACCGGTGAAGGAAAACATCGTGAGGAAACCCGCACATCGTTGGCCCCAGACGTATTGACCAGTCACTCCTCTGGAACTAGGCTGTGTTGTGAGAATGCCGTGTGTGCTTGGGCAACCATACGACATTTAAAAACCAACTGTCCCAGGCACTACAGTATTTCAAGAGTGGTTACTTCGCTCGGAGAATACTGTATAAATCATCCAGTAACGGATGAAAAGGCCTAAGTCAGTTATACTTAACTGTAGCGATAGTTGGATTCAATCATTGCATACAATTCAAGTGATAAAAAATATTATTTACAAAAATATAAAATCTTAGGCAATAACTAATTAAGTGTAAGATCTTATAATTTAAAAATTCATGATTTAAGTTTCAAGGCGTGTTATTTTCTTTTATTTATTAGATTAAGAAACCTTACAATTTCAAATTATTTGAATTATTTTGTTATATTTCACTAAACGCTGAATACTCTTAGATAACGAAAAAAAAATAACACAAAAGCTAAAGGCAGCCTTCTAATTCAATATTAAATTAAATGTTAATTTAATTTAATATTGAATTCTATTAATAAAACTATTTAACCGCAAAATGTGCTCTGAATTTTCCCGGGCCCACCGGATTCCGGATCATATAGTATCAGCCATAATATACTTAATATAATTTCGAAAACTTCCTACAAACACCTTAATTGTTCAAATTAGGTACAGGCTTTTGTATTTTATCAGAAAGAAGAATGATACGCTACAATATCAATAATCAAAGAAGATTCATAATTATTTTATGTATATGATAGGTACTATGTAATCTTAACGAGCACAATCATCAACTTTTTGATAGGAAATAGAACACTGCATTATCTATTTTTTCGATTACAGAAATAAAAATTCATCGCGGTGCCTCCTCGTCGTTACGAGGGCTTCCGATAGCCTATATATAATAATTGATTCAATTTTGGAGTTGCAAAGTCTCAACGTAAATACTAGGTTTCAGTGGGTCCCATTTCATATAGGCTTGACCGGGAACGATCAAGCAGATGTATTGGCGCAGCTGGGGGCGCACACGGGTATAGTAGTAGAACAACTGACTGTCTACACGGATTTGTTGTCAGGTAGTAAAAAGAATTGCCATAGCTTATGGAAAACTCACTTTGATGAGGGATCCGTGGAGAAAGGCATTTGGTACAAAGCTTTATGCAATGAACCACCTAAGTTCGCCTCAGTGAAAATAGACAGACAGGCTAGCGACGCTCATGAGACTTCGCTTCGGACACGTTCGACTAAATGCATTCGTGTATCGTGCTTTGGTGGAGTGTGGCCGGGTGGAGCTCGAGCGGCGCAGATTTGACCCAGACGCAACATTTTACTATTTATGCTCCAGTGTTACAACGACCCCACCAAACTCATTTACAAAGACCACCTCATCTCATCCGAAGTGGGCTGCCAACAGGGCGACCCTCTAGGTCCAGCAATCTTCAGCCTTGCTATACACCCGGTCATCGAGCTTCTAAATTCAAAATTTAATGTTTGGTATTTGGATGATGGGACCCTTGGAAGCGATGCACCCACTGTACTATCAGACTTCCGCACTCTGATCCGCGAGTTCCAAAAAATAGGTCTGCAGCTGAACCTAGGTAAGTGCGAACTTTTTGTGCCAGACAGTTGTGGGGATAGAAACGCGATTATATCCAGCTTTAAAGAAATAGCTCCACGACTGTCTGTCATTGACAAGGATTCGCTCTTCCTTTTGGGCTCACCTATTTTAGACGAATCTCTCCCGGACTTCATAGATAACAAATTACAAAATTTTAATGAATCTTTAGACCGCCTCCTCCAAATTAACTGTCACATGGCCTTTACCCTAATCCGTTTTTGCATTTTCGTACCTAAATTGACATATGTCTTACGGTGTTGTCAACTGTGGAAGTTCCCTCAACTTCTCAAACAGTTGGATGATACCATAAGACAAACGCTCTCCACTATTTTTAATACAAATTTCGATGACCGCGCATGGACTCAGGCAACGCTTCCAGTTAGGTTCGGTGGCCTGGGTGTTCGAAAGCCCTCTGACATATCGCTTCCGGCCTTCTTGTCCTCAGTCCACGCGAACCATAGTCTTATCTCCAAAATACTACATCACCTATCCTACTCCAATACAGTTACCATTCTGGACGAGGCCAAGGACGCCTGGAGCGCAACTAGTGCTTGTAGCGAATTGCCTGACAATACTTTTTTCCAAAGGCTCTGGGACGAGCCACTCTGCAGCCTGGTACGGAATAATATTATTCCGTACCAGGCTGCATATATATCTTAATACGTCCTCCAGTCCTGTGGAGCAGGCTCGCCTCTTAGCTGCGGAGAAGTGGGAGTCGGGCCTTTGGCTACAAGCATTACCGTCACCCAATACGGGCACATTGCTGGATCGAACAGCTTTCCGGTTAGCCACTTCCCTGCGTCTTGGCACCGCCCACGTCGTCCCCCATCGCTGTGTTTGTGGTGCAAATGTGAACAGCCTCGGACACCACGGGCTGTCCTGTCAACGAAGCGCCGGCCGCATCTCCCGACATCACTGCCTGAATGATCTCATCCGTCGGGCTCTTGTCACCGCCGGATGCCAGCTGTGCTGGAACCCTCTGGTTTAGCGCGCGACGATGGCAAGAGACCAGACGGTATGACTCTGGTCCCTTGGAGAGTGGGACGGGCTCTTGTATGGGACGCTACTTGCGTCGATACACTTGCTCCGTCCCATGTCCAGGGCACCTCGAGTTCTGCAGGTGCGGCCGCCAATCAGGCGGAAAACCTCAAGCGGCGCAAATATGAGAACCTTAGTGGGGATCTCATATTTGAACCGTTTGGGGTTGAAATCTTAGGTACATGGGGTCTGGGTGCGCACAAACTTTTCAGAGAAGTCTCCAAAAAACTCATTGAGGCCACCCGAGACCCCAGAGCCGGCACCTACCTGGCCCAGAGAATAAGTATCGCAATCCAGCGAGGAAACTCTTTGAGCCTTCTAGGTACTCCGCCTGGTGGGGACGACCTGGGAGATTTCTTTGTTTTGTAGCATTTTAAGTTTTGGAGTAGTAATTATTTTTTTAGTACTTACCTACTTTTATAGTTTGTAAATATTTTAATTATAATTAGTTAAATACATTTCTATAAATAATAAATTATTCCCATTCAAAGTTTTAAAATGGTTGGGTAACTTATTAAAAATGATAATGGCGTTAATGTACACATTTTTCTTATAGACATCAAAGCGGCACTAAGGCAGATACAATTTATACAAATGTCTTGGCTTAGCACTTCTATTATTAACATCAGCATTTTTTGGAAAGTGGTGCTGATGTTGCTTTACAAACATCTCTAATGTATATAAAAACACAAATATATCGAATATATAATCAATATCAAATGCATATCAAATGTAGAATCCGCAATTTCAGAAACAATGATTTGCAATTATCCATCAGCCATGCTCCGCGAATGGCTCTTACACGCTTCTTCTGAACCTTAAATGCCTTATCGATTTTAACACCCGCACTACATACATAAAACCGGCCTCAGATTTTGTTTGACAAAATTCTGTCTTCACTTTTTTATTTGGTCTGAGACTTCTACACAAAACAAACACACGTCTACACAAAACGTTTTTTTATCAGCGGGCTTAGCATGGCGATCCGAAGAAACAATTTTAAAGAAGAAATATTCTATCCAAAGCAGTTCGTTGTTAAATAGTTCTTAATCCATGGTAACAAGGTCGTCAATAGAAGTCGACATTTCTAAATAGCCATATTTTTAAAATGGCTGCCGGGAAATCTTCTGTCAAAAATGATCAAATGATCAAGTAAATGACTGAACTTAAAGGAACTATTTGCCTTGGACCGCCATGATGTGGAGTAGCTGACATTATTGTAAGACTATTTGACATTGAAATAATAAAACGTTTCTACTTTAGCTGTCAAAAGCGGCCATTTTGTGAGCTCATGCTCGGGAAGAAAAGCAATGTTGTTTCTCATAACGACGATGCGTCGACCGTGCTGTGCTGCCTTACAATGAGACCTATTTTGCTCCGAGTGGTATTAATGTTACTTCAGTCTGTGATTTTGTCGACTCTTCGGTGTTTCTAGGGTGCGCATGCTAGGGCTGCTGCTAAGGCCTGTAGGTCAGAACCCCAATTCTCGTAATTAAATTACAGTATTGAAATACTAGCTTTTTCCCGCGTCTCCGCCCGCGTATATATAGTATCGGGTATCCCACGGGAATTCTGTACTTTTCCGGGATAAAAAGTAGTCTATGTTTTAATCCAGAGCCTAAACTACTACCATACCAAATTTCATCGGAATCCATTCAGTAGTTTTTGCGTGAAAGAGTATAAAACATCCATCCATCCATACATCCATGCATCATCACAAACTTTCACATTTATAACAGTATCTAATATATTAGGATAAATGATTCGCCTTGATATACAGATTTTTGGAGTTTGGACCAATCAAAGCGGCGTTGACGTTACCATTTTGCATTTGAAACATATCGGGACTGGATCATAACGGTATTATTGCAGAGATTTCAGGATTTAATTAGCCGAATCGACCTTAAGGGATGTGCGCTGGATAGAACTGAAAATTTGAGTTCTTTGAAACTTTTTTCTCAGTCATGGTCGTAACGAAAAATCCCATAAAAAATATATGTTAATCTGCATTACATTTAGCCGAGAACTGTCTCTATAAAATTTAAATATTGATAAAAAAATATGCCGTGTCCACCCTTTTTTTAAAAGTTAAAACCTATTTTCTCTTCTTCTATAAGTCACACGGGTGTGAAAATTATTTCAGTAGGTACTTATTATAAGTAAGACAAGACTCAGGGAAAGATGGTTTTAGTTTTTGCAAATTTTGTCTCAAATATTTATAGCGATTTTTTTATCCGATTTCAATACTCTCCGGTCGGCGCGATACGCCCTTGTCGCCTACAAAATTAGTATGAGACTTGACGCTCAAGATCACTGGCTTTATACAGAGCCTTAATAAGTAATAACACGCTCGTAACTTAGATAGGACCTACTTAATACTTACACTACACAGTCTACACTCACGTGCTCCGTGCACTAGCATTGATAATTTAATACAAGCACGGGGGCGAACCAATTAGCGCCAAAATCCTGAATTGCGCTATCGAAGTTTGGGCACTTCGCCGCTATATATACAACAGCTGAAACGACTACAAGTTAGAGGTGTAAAAGTAACAATAAAAACGGTATCCGTATGTATTCGTTATTATAACAATTAGTACTCGTTACTGTAGTATCGTTACGTTACTCGTTACTTCTGATACCTCATAACATGCTATGTTATTTTAGAGCAACGGATCAAGTCGTATTGCGTACGCGTATAGTATGCGTTACTTTAACAATTAGTACTCGTTGCTGTAGTACCGTTACGTTACTCGTTACTTCTGATACCTCATAACATGCTATGTTATGTTAGAGCAACGGATCAAGTCGTATTGCGTACGCGTATAGTATGCGTTACTTTAACAATTAGTACTCGTTGCTGTAGTACCGTTACGTTACTCGTTACTTCTGATACCTCATAACATGCTATGTTATGTTAGAGCAACGAATCAAGTCGTATTGCGTACGCGTATAGTATGAATGTTGCGGATCGCGGTGTCGCAACATTCGTAATTTTTAGAAAATATACTAATATAAATATACATTACCGACCAAGCTGCGTGAGATGCATTTTTTCACTTTTCCATATTTTTAAACAGACTTGTGCTTAAGTTATTCTAAATTTAGTTTCATTTAATAGGTAAAGTGTAGAACTACAAGTGAACTGTTGACGCAATCAGTGTAGGTACCCATACTACGAAAAATGCGAGTACAGAAACGTATTTGTGTCTAACGTTTCGTTACTCGTTACTAGATGGCGCAACCGGTACTCAGTACCGAATACATCCGGTTTGCTACAGCTCTATTACAAGTGGGCTTCGGCCTGACCGAGCATACTACCTCGCTCGGTCGGAGATCTCCCTTTAGGGATTCCACTATTCCCACACACGCATACTGTCTAAAATTCTATTATGGAAACAACACATTATAACATTATGCACAATTATTTTCAATAGATAGTGTGCGGATGAAGAAACCCAAGGGGATAAGACCCGTAACGCGCAGCGCGTTAGCAACTCCTCGGGTGTTGTATTCATTGGCAACGGTAAACGTTTGCCAGTCACACGGCTGCTCAAATGTTTGAGTGGCCCCTAAACACAAAAATTCGTATTTCATAACATTTTGTGTTTGGCGGTTATTCAAAATTAGAGCTGCCGGCCGTTAAAATCCTAAGCCTGGGACTATTATGATCCGGAATCTGGAAGGCCGTAGAAAACTCTGAGCATTGAAAATAGAACTCTGCGATAATACAATGGAGTTGAAAATCGAACCCACGAGTGTCGAGTCAAATGTCAATGTCATATATGAAATCTCAACACTCGACACTACGTTTTTCAACTCGACTGTATTAGTTCTAATTTTCTCCAGGGTTCTAATTTTACTGCTCCGAATTTTCACCCGCGTTCCGGATTCCGGAGAATATATATAGTCCCAGCCTTACAATTAAATAAGACCATATCAGGATATGTCTGAGGCGGGTTCCGTAACTATCACCGCGGAATAGGTGTTCTTTTTTTATTGTTTAAAAGTTACTGTCCGATTTCGCTCAAAATAATTTACGTTCTCCATTAATTAGGACTAATACCATAGAGTTGAAAATCGAGTGTTGAGCTGTCATATATGAGATTGATATTTGTCTTGATACTCGTGAAAATAGACTCTGCGCTAATACAATGGAGCTGAAAATCGAACACGTGTCGAGTCAAATGTCAATGTTATATTATCTGACAGCTCGACACTAAACGCTTCGATTTTCAACTCTATTGTACTAGCGCAGAAGTCTATTTTCAGTCATCTGAATTTTCCCGGGCCTGCCGAACTCCAGATAGCCCCAGCTTAAATTGGTAATCTAAATGACTTCTAGTCATGTCCTATTAAATAAGAAGTCAATTTCCTCTCTTCCTACTACTACTTCCTATTCTATAGTCTTAGGAAAAAGATGAGGCCTTAAATTGCCTCCCTGGGGAACCCTTTTCTCTTGGTCTATCTTTTACGATTAAAAAATCGTACTTATATTACATTTTATACAATAAATAACTTATAAGTTATACAATTCACATTTTATTTTTTATGATTGTGTAATTCTTATTAAGGCTTAGAAAAGTAACAATAAAAAAACAAACGTTTGATTGTTTTTTTTTAAACAATTAATTTTAAAGAAAAAATGAAACCGAAGTAAAAACGCACAAAAAAGTATGAAATAAATCTTATTTTCTAAATAATTCCCCTTTTGAATTCGGATAGAATTTTAGCTATTTCTCTCCTCAATCTTCATTCTATTGAAGTCGGTACTTGGCACAAAATCTTACTTTTTGTTAGCATATGCTTGATTTACTTCACAAAAGTCAAATCCCTAGAGATGTCCCTATAAATTTTGAGTGTCCTCGATTCTATCATCAGGTCTCTACTTTGGACCAATTTCGAATTATACCTTTTACAACAACTGGATAAAAATGTTTCCAAATGGGTCCACAAACGGCTGAGTAATATTCAAGGATATGTCGATTTAAAGACTATGAAAAGTACCTATTATCATCATAATGTGATGATGTATGGTGTGATGATGGTGGTGATGATGATGATTACTCTAATTGACATACTGGCATATGCTTGCAGTTCTTTAAACAACGCCGAAATCCCCAAAAATGTATCTCAATAAGGACTCAAGATTTCTGTTCAGTGCACCTTGGTGCAAAATTTTACTTTTTGATAGCATAATATGCCTGGGTCAAAGTCACTATATGTGTCCATATACATTTCGAGGAGTTCCTTCGATTCCTCATGGATCCCATCATCAGGTCACCTTGGAATCAAAAGGACCAAATTTCGCAATTTGGTCCTTTTGGTGGTTATATCCTATAGGATTCCTTTCAAAATTATTTTATATTATTTATATTTTAAAACCACTCCACAGACGGCGGAACAAAAAATATACAGTCGTCGGATAAAAAAGATATAATTAACGTCTTTTTTTTAACAAAAAAGAGAACCGCCTTCAAAAAACCAATCCACTGATAAACTCAAAAATAAACTTTTCCTTCCCTCGGCGATATTCCCGCGATCTCCGGCTTGAGCGCCACGTTCACGTGGTTAACGTGTTAACGCCGTCAGAAAATAAAAAAAAAACAACACGACAATCGCGGAAGTTTAACAAATCTTAGAAGTTTGACCACAAGTCAACTCCAATGGAAAGTACTATTGACGATCGGTTCTAAGAACTGTACAGGAAAACTTGACTTGCGTGCAGATTATGATTGAATGCTAAAATGAGGTCTTTGCCGTCATAGCCATGACCTGAAGAGATGTTTAAGTGGAAAGTAGACAGTTCGGGAAAAGGAAATATAATACTAGCTTTTGTCCGCGGCTCCGCCCGGGTAAATACCACAAAAAAGTAGCCTATGCGGTAATCCAGAGCTTAAACTACTGCCTTACATTTCATCAAAATCCGTTAAGTGGATTTTGTGTGAAAGAGTAACAAACATCCATCCATCATCACAAACATTCAGATTTATAATAGTAGTAGGATTACTAATGTAAGGAATCGTCATTCAATAGACTTACACGAATGACAGACAATGACAGACAGATGACACGAATCGCAGCTATGTGTGTTTCATGTTAGACGTATGGGGGGGGGGGGGGGGCAGCGGGACGTGATTTTTTCTCAAACCGGGAATTTAAAAAATATACTACATAATTGAATTGATAGTCTTAGTATAGTCCGGAAAAATATACTACATAATTGAATTGATAGTCTTAGTTATATATAGATCGACGATACTAGTTGTATATACTAGTTCTAAATAATTTTCAAATATGTTTTATATGGTTAGAACTAACTACGATTGTTATATTTTATAAAAATATCTTTAAAAATAACTACTAGTATGAAGCGAGTATGTTACTTGGTTGAAAATGGTTTTCTCCATTTTCTATTTGGTAGTTTGGAAACAAACAAACATACTTCAGACACATTTCTTTGTGTTTTTTAATACTTGAGTATATTGTGGGAAGGAGTAAAGTCATTTGTAAGTTTTGTCGTTAAGAGAAGTTCATTATTTCATACACCCAGAAGACCTCAGCGTCAGTATGTTGCTTCGAGATAAAAAGTACTTTCGGGAGCCGATATTGTAAAATTAATAAACGCCTAAGACGCATAAAGTTCTATTAACTATATAATATTGTAGTCATTCATAAATTTTATCAGTTATGATAACAAAATCAATTGTACCATAAAAGTAGGTAAGTACTAAAAAAATAATAACTACTCCAAAACTTAAAATGCTACAAAAAAAAGAAATCTCCCAGGTCGTCCCCACCAGGCAGAGTACCTAGAAGGCTCAAAGAGTTTCCTCGCTGGATTGCGATACTTATTCTCTGGGCCAGGTAGGTGCCGGCTCTGGGGTCTCGGGTGGCCTCAATGAGTTTTTTGGAGATTTCTCCGAAAAGTTTGTGCGCACCCAGACCCCATGTACCTAAGGTTTCAACCCCAAACGGTTCAAATATGAGATCCCCACTAAGGTTCTCATATTTGCGCCGCTTGAGGTTTTCCGCCTGATTGGCGGCCGCACCTGCAGAACTCGAGGTGCCCTGGACATGGGACGGAGCAAGTGTATCGACGCAAGTAGCGTCCCATACAAGAGCCCGTACCACTCTCCAAGGGACCAGGGTCATACCGTCTGGTCTCTTGCCATCGTCGCGCGCCAAACCAGAGGGTTCCAGCACAGCTGGCACTCCGGCGGTGACAAGAGCCCGACGGATGAGATCGTTCAGACAGTGATGTCGGGAGATGCGGCCGGCGCTTCGTTGACAGGACAGCCCGTGGTGTCCGAGGCTGTCCACATTTGCACCACAAACACAGCGATGGGGGACGACGTGGGGGGTGCCAAGACGCAGGGAAGTAGCTAACCGGAAAGCTGTTCGATCCAGCAATGTGCCCGTATTGGGTGACGGTAATGCTTGTAGCCAAAGGCCCGACTCCCACTTCTCCGCAGCTAAGAGGCGAGCCTGCTCCACAGGACTGGAGGACGTATTAAGAAGATTATTCCGTACCAGTCTGCAGAGTGGCTCGTCCCAGAGCCTTTGGGAAAAAGTATTGTCAGGCAATTCGCTACAAGCACTAGTTACGCTCCAGGCGTCCTTGGCCTCGTCCAGAAAGGTAACTGTATTGGAGTAGGATGGGTGATGTAGTATTTTGGAGATAAGACTATGGTTCGCGTGGACTGAGGACAAGAAGGCCGGAAGCGATATGTCAGAGGGCTTTCGAACACCCAGGCCACCGAACCTAACTGGAAGCGTTGCCCGAGTCCATGCGCGGTCATCGAAATTTGTATTCAAAATAGTGGAGAGCGTTTGTCTTATGGTATCATACAACTGTTTGAGAAGTTGAGGGAACTTCCACAGTTGACAACACCGTAAGACATGTGTCAATTTAGGTACGAAAATGCAAAAACGGATTAGGGTAAAGGCCATGTGACAGTTAATTTGGAGGAGGCGGTCTAAAGTTTCATTAAAATTTTGTAATTTGTTATCTAAGAAGTCCGGGAGAGATTCGTCTAAAATAGGTGAGCCCAAAAGGAAGAGCGAATCCTTGTCAATGACAGACAGTTGTGGAGCTATTTCTTTAAAGCTGGATATAATCGCGTTTCTATCCCCACAACTGTCTGGCACAAAAAGTTCGCACTTACCTAGGTTCAGCTGCAAACCTATTTTTTGGAACTCGCGGATCAGAGTGCGGAAGTCTGATAGTACAGTGGGTGCATCGCTTCCAAGGGTCCCATCATCCAAATACCAAACATTAAATTTTGAATCAATAGTTTTGTCAATCAATCTTTGTCATTCATAAATAATTTCCATTTGATGACATAAATTACATTATATAATTGTGTAATCGAAGTTTGGCTGCGCCAATTCTCCGGCATTATTCTTATGAACTTGGAATCGAAATAAAAAGAAATACATGGTGATTATTCACGTATTTTTTACTCATAATACCTAGTTATGCATTAATAAATAATAGCGAAAATTTTGAAGAAATGTCATTTGCATTTTGGACCAAAACAGTTTTAAATTCCTGAACGTTCTATTAATTTAATTTTATTTGGTTGTATTTATTATGTTGATTCAAATAATCAACAAAAATCAAAAAAAAACCTTTCAAATTTGGCTTTTGTGCATTTTAGCGTATTAACGAAGGTCCGTGAAAATTTAAGATTTCAAAGCTTCCCACGCAGGTAGGTGCCTACCTGAAGATGTCCCACAATTCTATATTGTATATCATTTTCATAGATTGCGAGAAAATATTATGCAAGTTTTGACACCTATTGCGAGCTTAAAAAAATATTTTCCCATACATCGACGGGACACCCTTGTGGTCGAGCTGTGGCTTCTTGCGGTTGCATTGCGGTACAAAATGTTGATGCGACATCAATAACCAAGTTATGAATTACCGGCTTTGATAACGCGTATTAACTCGGGGTTACTGGTGGTTGCGTTCTGTGGGCCTATTTGACAGCGGCGCAAACGTAACGTTAATGCTGTCAAATGCTCCTGCTAGGCCGCCTGGTTGCGATGCGTTTGACACGCAAGCTTGAGCATGTATGCGTGGGATGTATAACAGCGTAATTAACAGATAGAGTATCCCAAAGGAACACTGTACTTTCTGTTTTCGGGATAAAAAGTAGCATATGTTTTAATCCAGAGCCTAAGCTACTACCATACCAAATTTCATCGAAATCCGTTCAGTAGTTTTTGCGTGAAAGAGGAACAAACATCCATCCATCAGTCCTCACAAAGTTTCACATTTATAATATTAGTAGGATTTAAGAAACCCCGAATTGTCAAGGAGTGAGTGAGCCGACGATGATGAATTATAGTTAAGGATAAGTATAGTTAAGGACAATCTCGATCATGTCAGCTTTCAATAAAAAAAACCGCATCGGACAGACACACAGACACCCCTCTTTTGCGTCGGGGATTAATAAAATATTCGTACTCAACTCGAGAGTTTCAGAACTTAATAACACATATCAACTAGCAACAATATTCTAATAATTATCATAACACACTGTAGGTATGTAGCATAATGGCATTACAAAAGGTAACTTGACATTGACCCCTAAGCGAGGTAAGGACAATTTTATTCTGTAGACAACGGCGAAGATATTAGCTAGAAGTTGGTTCCGTACAAGTAAAAAACACGGCAGTTTCTGCTTGTCGTAACTACACACCCACGGCTAGGTTCCTGTGAAATCTAACTACAGTTTGACTGTGGGTTAAGTGCAAACTCTGACCTAACTGTGGGTTCAGTATCCAGTACCCTCGGATCTCCGATAGATATCGTTATTTCACGTGATCACGTCGATTTTCTGTGAGGCATCACTGTGGTCGAGCTGGCCAATTCATGAATATCGTTCCAAGTATACATTGTAGCAGTGGCGTGGGGTTCCTATAACTCCATTCCTGTCGACTTCACTTTCCATTTACATTTCGAAGACCCACATACAAATCCCTTCCTAATAAGCTAGGGCTTCCCTATGAAAGAGAACCAGCATTCGCATTCTAGTATTTTTTTTTTTTTGCAACAATAACTAGAGATTGGTATTGTCCTACGGAACCCTGCATCGGCGAACTTTTTGTTGCCTCGACAGTTATATAACAGGTGACCGTCATCTGTGATTGTGCCATTGAAATAGAATTGGGTACAGCTGTAGCTTTTTTATTACAAATAAGAATAGTGATCTGATTTCTGAAAAATAATAAAGTTTACAAAAGGAATATGTAGTCAAAGAAGTTAACTACAAATCAATATATGTATTTATATTTATAGAATCTTGTTTAGAAACTTGTTGAACTTTGATTGTTTGAAGGAATGTTGTGAGTCTAGTAAACCCCATACAAGTCACTACGATTGTGAAATCATCTTTGCTTTGAGGGCTTCGAAATTGATGGTCACATGCACACAAAATTTCGCACGGGCACATATACTCCATAAAAGATCTTATAAGGCTGGGACTATATAATCCGGAAACCGGCGGGCCCGGGAAAGTTCAGAGCACTGAAAATAGAACCCTGCGCTAATACAATACAGTGTACATTCGACTATATGTCGAAGTGTCCAGCTGTCACATATGGCATTGACATTTGACTCGACACTCATATTGTGTTAGATTTTCAGCTGTATTGTATTGGCGTAGAGTTCTATTTTCAGTGCTCTGAGTTTTCCCTCGCCTGCCGGATTCCGGATAGTATAGTCCCGGCCTAAGGCTTTTATGGCATCTAACTTCCGAGAGTTCCACGTCGCCCCATGAACTCGTGTAAGCCGTAGCAAAGCTTTTGACTCCGTTCATCTTGGTAAAGTAAAAAAATATACAAATATTAATATTTTTGTAAAGACACTTATTTGCTTTTATTGTTATTAGGTAAAAAAACTTTGCTTACATTATAATTTTTTTGTATATATAATATTTTTTTTTAATTACTGAAATTAGTATGTTTTTAATATGATAGTGGCATCGAAAACACGAATTTTGCTGGTCTCAATAGGTCAGGTATTAGACGATAACAGACAGTGTTGTTTGTCAGTGGGATTGAGGCAAATAAATTCTACATACGATACGTCAATTGATCGTCTGTATATTTCATTTGTCGCAGTCCCCCTCATAATGCAAACGCGTTGTAAGTAACAACTAATACCTACTCTTTTGATTTAAATAATCAGTTAAACTTGTTACTAAAAGTTAAACTACCATGTCATTCAATATTGATAAGTAACAAGGTGTCCTCAATTTTTTGTATTTTACATTCGTGCTGTTGCTAAGTAAGATATTTTAGGATATTGAGATATTTTAATTAGGCTATATTAGCTATATTTAAACAAATATGTAATCGAAAATATGATGTAATTAAGTAGATTAAGCTTCACGCTCTGAATGTTTGCAAATATAATATGACCTTGTTACATAACTTTCACAACACAATGGCAATGGTCGAGAGGTCGAAGAACTGTTACATGAATTCCGCGTCAAAGTTTTATCGGGATCGGTTAAGCAGGTACAAGCTATAAATGTTTTATGCACTATTTCTAGCTCTTTACTTATGTGCGGAACATAGTTTACTCTGTACAGATCCAATTTTATCTAAACGTAAAGAAAAATATGAAATTCGACCAATGAGGTTGTTTGATCTTTTTTCTGCCTTTAGGGGGCAGATCCAACGCACACAAAGCGTCATCTGGTGGCGTGTGTAGCATTAAAAATGGTCGATATGAATTTTCAATTCTTTTTCTGTTACCAGGCGGTGCTTGGTAGCCCGACGGTCCTTGTCGTGTCAAAAAGCTGCCGGATGTCACGAATTAAAAAACCCTCAGTGTCCGAAAATCACGCGCTACTCTGGGAATAGTGATTCAGAAGATCAAATAACCCTAGAAAAAGTAAGAGCAAGGTGAAAATTCGTAATTTACTCAGGTGCCCGTTTTTTTGTCGACTACTGTATATGTTTTGGCATGGCGTGGTTGGATATTTTCAGCTGGAAGTTAGACGAAAAGTACGAAAAGTAAACACCCTCCTTTTGGGGGTTGCAACGATAATCCCCCCGAGCTACAAGCAATTGAATATTTTATGATTTGGTTACTACGTTACGTTGAATAAACCTAAATATATAATTTTATTTATGAAAAAATAGATTATTTTTGAACATCTTTTTAATGTTAGACATAATTGTTATGGTAAATATATAAGTACTCGTTATTTTGCTAACGTAGGTAAAAATCTAGCTATTAACATAAGAAAGAACACAAACGTCTGCAGTGACCCAGGTATTAAGATAACGCAAACAGTGTCACAACCAAATTTAATGGGGGTATTGGAGACCGATGATGCAGAAATTAATTACCTTATTAAGGACTAAAATGTAACTCAGTCGGAATTGATGGCATCTCCTCAAAAATTCTTAAACAATCAGCTTCTACTTTAGTACCAATAATAACACACATTTGCAACACATGTCTGTCTACAGGCATATTAAGGCTTTTAAAATATCTATTATTACTCCTATACATAAGGGTGGCAGCAGAGACTGTGTCGAAAATTACAGACCAATATCAGTTTTATCATCTATCTCCAAAATTCTTGAAAAAATTATGAATTAACGGCTAAAATCTTTCTTAGAAAAATACAATTTACTATCACCACATCAATATGGGTTCAGATCAGGTAGCTCTACTGAGGATGCTGTTTTTGAACTCACAAAATTAATAGCAATATATAGATAATAAGAATAAAGTTATTAGTCTTTTTGGATCTTGCAAAAGCCTTTGAAACGGTCTCTGTTCCTACACTTATTAAAAACTTGAAGATATGGGTATACGGGATTCAGCACTGCGATTATTCAAAAGCTACTTAAGTGATAGAACTCAATGAACTAAAGTTGGCAATATAATAAGTGAAGAAGAAACTATAACTTATGGTGTCCCTCAGGGAAGTGTTTTGGGTCCGAGCCTCTTCCTAGTGTATATAAATGAACTCTGTAACACATCACTTGTTAACGGAAGAGTATTCTCCTATGCAGATGATACTGCCTTAGTTTTCACTGGTAAAACCTGGGAGGAGGCTCAGACTCATACACAACTAGGTTTGAATATGGTTACTAAATGGTTATCTAAAAATTTACTCACGGTGAATGTTAATAAGACTAAATTTATTAAATTTACCATCAGTCGCAGACGAATGGCACCTGTTGATCTTGCTATACATAAAAGCTGTAGTGACACCTATTGTTATAACTGTCCCAAACTGCAAGAAGTATCGAACCTAAAATATCTAGATGTTATTGTCGAAAAAAACTTGTCCCGGAAAGATCATATTGCAATACTTACCAAAAGAGTACGTAAACTTATTTATGTTTTTAAGCAATTGCGCAATGTCGCTGATAATAATCTAATTTTAGAAATTTACCGTGCCTTATGTGAATCAGTACTCTCTTATTGCATATCAGTTTGGGGAGGAGCCTGTAAAACACAAATGAAACTGCTAGAAAGAGCCCAAAGAGCAGTGCTTAAAGTAGCAACATCTAAGCCCTACCACTTTCCGACACACGAACTCTACAAACATACTAAAGTTTTGACGGTCAGAAAACACAGCTTCTAACATTATTAAATAAAATAAAATAAAACAAAAAGATATAAAATAATTATCTTACCTTTATTACAATCACTGTCGATGTCTTCATACTGTAACCTGCTAGTAAATGTACATTGAAGAGCAGGCAACCCCTGCAGCGCAAGAGATTCTTAGTGTAGGTTGCGCAATAAATTTGTTATATGTGTACAACTTTACAGTGTATTTTTTAAAATTTGTAAAAGACTTTAAGGGTTTTAACAATGGCAAAGGCCGGCTTCGGCACGAATAGGCCGGCTCAGATAATACCTGTCGTATACTTCACAGGAAACCGGCAGGAAAGTGATTAGCACATTAAACGTAGTCCCTTAATCTTTTTCAACTTTCACCCATTGAACTAACGGCACGCTCGCAATACACAAGCTATGTTATTTCACGCCGGTTTTCTGTAAGACTTTGGTATATTTATTATTACAAAATTGATAGGTCAGGGCCGCAGCGGGCCATGGCGCTTAGGGCGGCCCGGGCTTATAGGACTGTGTCCTATACTGCGGCGTGCATCATCGTCGGTAGTCCGCCGTGGTAATTTGAGGCCCAAGTTCTTGCGGCGGTCTACAGGCGACGAATAGAGGCAATTGAAGAAGGTACCAAACCCAATAGTGGTCGTCCGTTGGCGAGATGAGGCCCGCGAGGCGCGAGGACCTCTTCCAAAAATGGGAGGAAGATCTTGGGCTCCCGGGTGCTAGTAGGCAGCTGGTGGCTGCAGTTCGACCGATCCTATGAGACTGGGTCGGTGTGGACACAGCTTCCCAGATTGCCCACCCCGATTGATTTCCCACCCGTGCCCTGTGAGCACCTTACACAGGTGCTCACAGGGCACGGGTGCTTTGGTGAGTCAGGTACTCAGTAGTTTGTAGAGAAGATTTATCGCTTCCTGCATCCGGACATCGGGGGGTTTTAGTTGGTAAACCGGTGCAAAGCACTGCAGAGTCCAACATAACCCTGCGACCCTCCCCCGGGGTCGTGGCGAAAGCATAACGTATTTCCCCTCGTAAAAAAAGGGTGTAAATAAAACTAATTATTCGAGTATAATTATTTACAAACATTAATCATTTATTTACGACAAAAAATATCACCTTCCGTACAATATAGAGAAGGCACAGAAAATCCATTTGACTTTACATAAATATTGGCTCTTTATCATTTATTCGAAATGATATTGCGAATAATTCTTCAAAATCGGCGATAACATAGGTATCATAGCATGGGTTATTCGAAATGATTTTCGAATAATTCTTCAAAATCGACGATTACATAGGTATCATAGCATGGGTTATTCGAAATGATTTTCGAATAATTCTTCAAAATCTACGATTACACAAATGGTAGGTACTTTTGTGTCTTTTTACAAAAATATATAATACTACAAGCGTAAGCTCATTTACTGGTTGTCAATATTTAAAAAATTGTACTTTCGATTCGCAAATGAATTTCCTCAGAACATTCTAGGAAAAATATTAAATTATTCGTAATTCTATTATAGTCATAAGTATATGAGAATACAGGCCTACGATAGCGTTAACTATGTCTATTTATTCACTAAATAAGCATGTTACTGGGATATTTAAAAGCATTGTTACAATAAGACTAGCTGGTAAATCGAATCGTTGAACCATCAGAACAAAATGGAATAAGTTTTCGAATAATATCGAATAAATGGAATATTTTTAAAATTATCTAATAAAAGCATAGCGTAAGTGAATACATATTTAAAATCTACATCAAATAACATCATAGAATAGATTTTTAATACAATTTTATTAGCTTGTAATGAAGAAATTTGTACTTTAAAATTGATTTTCGAATAATTTTTCATTATGACAGTACAACGATATTTGACTAAACTATATATTATTATATTAAAGGTACAGCACCTTTTGGAACTATTGATTTACTATAGGCACATTATTTTATTATATCTATTTAACTGGTACAATCGTTAACATTAAAATACTTTAAAAAATGTCAATTACTCAAAATATTGGTAACAAAAAAGGAAAATGGCCAAAAAAAATTTGAAATTATAAAAAAAATAGTTTTTTTAATTCAAATAGCTGAAACCTGAATAGCTGTAAAGGCATTTTAGTAGCCAATAGCATTTAACACTTAAATTAACTTACACTTTGGTAATACCTATAATTTTAGTACATTAAAAAACTTAAAATAAAATTAAATAAATCAATAAGCGTTTAAATGCGTTTATCAATTTATTTACCTATTAGTCGACGGTATTATATTAAAATAATATTTACATAAAATAAAAATTCCCGATTACGTTTTAAGTTTCCAAAAATGTTAAGAATAATTTAAATTGTCAAAATTAAGTAGCTCAGCGTACAACTAAAATTGGGATTGTACTTAAAAAGCCTCTGACTTGGCAAAAAATACTGCCATTACTCAATTTTTTGTTTCCGTTCATTTCCTGTTCCATAATCAAAAATTCAAAAATTGCTTGGCTTAGTTTATTTTTTGCTCAATTTAGTATTTTTTCCATTCAGTTTGTTAATTCGTTCATCGCTATGTTATGTTTTTCCCAAAGCTTCTTTGTAATTAAACTATTACTGTTTCAGCGATCATATAGCACAAATACTTGTTTTCTAAATAAATAAATAGAGCTACGGGGCTTACATTCGAACGAGTAGATACATAATGGTCAGGGCGAGGATCGTTGGTCGTAATGAGTCAGCACTGCCTCGGTACACTGAAAAAAAAAAAATTTTAGTAAAATGGCAAAAAATTGCGTATATACCTATTTTTTTATAACAGCGCCTAAAATTTTATGTTTGTTTCTTACTTAAATGTTTGTTTTGAAGTGTGAACAATGTAGAATATTAGACAGTTTTTTATACTTGCGACGGTATGGAGAGGGTAACGGCGTTTGGGGTTATTGTTATAATATTTTATCTTTGTAGATACTATTTTAAATATATTTACATGTTATGAACAAAAAATCTGTCTACTTATGGTAAGTATAAAGTGCAATAATGCAAGGAAAATAATAATGTATGTAGGTAATTAATGTGTCATGCGTCGATGTAACAAAAAAAAGAAAAAATCTCACCTGAAGCATGCTGGATTAACTGCGGTTGAACTTCTAAAAATGAAATAAAACAAAAGAAAAAATTAAAATGGTTAAAAAATAAAAGTGAAAGAGTGAGTGATGTGTAACAGATGAAAAATTATAAAAAATGTAAAAAATATATTAATTAAGAGTAATAAAAACATTATATTAATTTAATGAAACATTCATGAGTTTTAAGGCAAATTATGACAGCTAAATGAATTAATGGCAACCTAAAACTATTTTTGATATAGGGCTTAAGGCTAGGCTAGGCTACGCTACTGTATTTAATGCTAATTAGATATTAATCTTAGGTTTAAAACATAGTATTCAAAATACCAAGTATACTAAAGAAAATAAGAAAGTGTTGGGCGTATAATTTTCGCTTGTCATAACGTCTATTAGCAACAACACAATGACAATATTTTGTATTTAGAATCGTGAAAAAAAAACTTCTATCGACATCTATAATATTAAAAGAAATAGCGACATCTGGTGTAAATTATAAGAATATGCTGTAATAATGATCAGTCAATTCAGCGGAAGCGCGCGTTTCAAACTAGCCGCTCAGAAAAACTAATAAATCCACCATTTCTTGACGGATTTTTAATAATTAAAAAAAAAATTCTCAGTAAGTTAATACACATACGATGTACTTAGTAACAATAAGATTTGCTACTCAGTGATCATTGTAATAAATCGATAACTCTGTAAGAGTATAATATTACATCAAGCTAGAAGGCCGGCAAGAGGAGGTCAAGATGTCGCCTGTTTATATAATTTATCGAAGAAAAAAACGATCGTCTGAATTCTAAATTGCCTGATAAAATGCTGTCAAAATGAAAAGTCGCATCGCACTACGCAACGTGGCCCAGTTAGAAATTAGAACTCTTGCAATTAAACGTGTATATCAATTTTGAATATCTTGAAAATGCAGCGCTGCGTCTCGGATCGCTGTGAGCTGACCCTTACCTTAGGTGCCTCTAACCTATTATTATACCATCATCATCGTCACCACTCACCGATGTCAACCAGCGCGCTGTCACTGTGCTGACTCCAGCTCTTCTCGTTCTGCACTTTGACGGTCGCCTCGTACTTGCCGGATTCCACATCTTCCAGAAGATACACTATCTCGTACTCGTGACTCCTTCTGTCCGGCAGCGGCACGGAAATGGTGCGCCATTCTCCTTCCTGAAATAATCCAATTTATATTTAAATTGATGAGGGGTTTGTTGACTTTATAAACAAGTACACAGTAATAATTATACACTTAGTTGAGTTTTAAGAAAAAAACCTTTCCAACCAGTATGTTTATAGACTATCCCCCTTACTAATAAAAATATTTACACAACGTTGCTGTCTTTGTCTGATGCGTTGGACAAGTCACTTGACAGACAAAGACAGTAACGTTATTTAAGTTTTCCGTTGTGTAAATATTTTTATTAGTAAGGGGGTACAAGTATACTGGTTGGAAGGTGGAAACTGTTAGATTACTGTGGATATTTTTTGTAAGCTAGGTGTAATTTTTTGGTCTTTATCCATATGGGAAAGACGGAAAGGAAAAAAACTCCCGAGTTTATAATATACTAGATGTTCAGCACATAAAAAAATAACGCGGGAACCGTAAATTTTGCTGCGATTTAAAGTAAGTAGTTTTTTTTTCCAAATTTCATATAAATCAGTTCTGTAGTTACAGAGTAAAAAAGTAACAAACATCCATACATAGGTACGTCATGTCACGTCACGATTTCGGATAAAACGCCATGTGTCGGAAGCTACTTATACTTTTTTTATTTTATTTATAATGGGCATCGGGTTATAACCATTTGCCAGTATCAAGTTAAAAAGGTGGGAAATAGATCTTTCGTTTCAATTTTCAACAACAAGTCTAGTCAAAGTCCAAATATATAGTCAGTACAGTCCATGAGTCATGTCAGTCGATTCAGTAATGTGGTAGAAGCTTTACTGAAAGTTCCTAGGGAGTTTTGGCGGGAAACACAAAATATCACGTTTTTAGAAGTTGTACCACTTGCGCAAGTTAACGAATATTTAATGGTTAATATTCTACCAATATTACACATTAAGAACCGAGATAACACAAAGTTATGAAATATTACAAATTCAACAACGTCACCCATTGAACTCCCCGGCAAATCCCTACTTATACTTCTTAAATAACCACTTAGCTTTCTAAAGTACGGCTCAATATACAGATGGCGCTAGGTGTACCATTTTTAATGTTTGTATTCTTTTTTGAAGTGATGTGCTTTAGATACGATGAGAGTATTTTTGGATTTTGAATGATGAATGAAGTTACTTTTCTGAGACGTGTACTCTGTCATGTTTTTTAGATTATGTACTAGCTTTTTCCCGCGACTATGACCGCATAAGTATAGTATCGCACGGGAATACTGTACATTTTTTGAGATAAAAAGTAGGCTATATTTTAATCAAGAGCCTAAAATAATTAAAATTTCATCGAAATCCATTCAGTACTTTTTGCATGAAAGAGTAACAAACATTCATGCACCCATCCATATTTATAATAGCAGTAGGACTTACCCCGTCAACTTCCCGCAACTGCAACTCGATCTGCTGAAGAGGCTGGTGGGAATGGATGGTCCAGGACAGTTTTGGACCGTCAGCGTCGAAGTTCTCCACAACTGGACTCTGGACGAGGTCTATGGAGCGGTTGTGCTTGCCAAGATCGTTCTCTGCCTGGAAAATGAAAGCGGTAAGGTTTATGGCATATTACACAAGTAATAATAATAATATCTAGGGACTTGTGTTACAGGTACCATAAAACGGGAAGTATATTTAATACTTTTATACTATACATATATTTAAGATTGTTATTACATTATAAACATATTTAATACATATTCATGACACAGGAACATCGAATGCTTTTTGTTCCCTCGGCAGGATTCGAACCCGCGACCCCGGCTTGAGCGCAAACGCGCTGAACCACTGAGCCACAGAGATAGTCAAGTAAGTTTAAATACTTAGCACGGGGCCAGATTTACGTGGTGTGAAGCGTCCATAGATATTATTATTATATTATTATATTGTAATGTCTACGTTTGTTAGTATAATATACCAGTGGCGATGGCTGGTCCTCCTTCATAGGGAAGCCCTAGCCTGTATAATAGGTAGAGATTTGGATGAGGAGGGTCTTCAAAAGGTAAGCGGTAAGTGAAGCCGACGGAAATGGAGTTATAGGTAGCCCACACCACTGGTATATACTTATTCAACCTAAATTTAATAGCACATGTTACATAGTACATGTACAATAGCATATATTTTGGTGGGTAGTAAAAAATGCTATATTTATTCAATTGCAAGATTATCAAAGTCCTTGTGATGCCTCTGTTATTGCAGATGTTTAATTTTAAACTATAATATATGCTCATTTATCACTTTGTATTTAAACAAAATTCAACATTTGAAGCGAGTTAATAATGATGAAATATAGCTAAGAACATTCTGGATAAAGTCACCTTTTAAACAAATAAAAACTAGATTAAATCGGTTCATCCGAATGGAAGCTACTATGCCAAAGGTAGACACGTACACGTACAGTTTGAACTTGCAACACCCGGACCCCTCTGTTCATGTCGGCAGCTATAAGCAACTCGCTGCTCACGTAAAATTGTCATGTTGCTCAAGTTATAAACTTGAGCAACATGACAATTTTACGTATGTACGTTACGTAGCAACGACTCACCTCGCACGTAAAAGTGCCGTAGTCGTCGTAGCTAGTCGGCGTGTCGATCAGGTTGGAGCCGGGTCCGACAAATACCACACTGTGCGTCATGTGGCTTAAGTTTTAACGTAGCAACAGCTCACCTCGCTCTCATACGTTATGTTGCTTAAGTTGGAAAGTAGTAACAACTCATTTTGCTCCCGTTTCTTATAAAAAAATGTCATGTTGCTTAAATTATAAAGCAGCAACAACTCACCTCGATCTCGTCTCTCGTTAAAAATGTCATGTCGTTCAAATTGTATTGTAGCAACAACTCACCTCGCACGTGAAAGTGCCGAAGTCGTCGTCGCTCGTAGGTGTGACGGTGAGGTTGGAGCGGGGTCCGGAAGACGCCACGCTGTATGTCGCGCTGTTCTCGACCAGACGACCGTCCTTGTACCAGCGGATGTGGACACTGGAATTTTTTTTGTTAAGTACATTTACCTATAACAGATTTTATTGGCTCAATCGGATATATATCTAGACATGAAACAGGCGTCTAATAACACGTGTGTAGTGTTTTAAGTCCAAGCAAAGGCTTTTAGTCCTCCGAAAAAAGTTAAAGGTAAAAAATAAATCTCTTTTTAGTATTCGTTATTTTTACATTATTGTTCTTATATAATTAAAAACTTAAAAAATATATAATGGTATTTATAATCGCTTATCGGGTAATCTATCTACTCCAGATGGATTACATGATTAAGCGATCGAAGCCAATATTTGATGATCATTAATAAGCAAAATTAAAAATGTAAGAATCCTCAGATATTGCATAAGTGAGCTGATGATGATGAAAAAAGCTGTATCATCAACATATCAGCTTTCAACAAAAAAAAACTAAATTAAAATCAGTTCATGCGTTTGTAAGCTACGATGCCACAGACAGACAGACATGTCTATAAGACACCTCTGTTTGCGTCGCGGGTTAGATATCATACAACCACTTATTTATATTAAAGGAGTTTTGTAAAGAAATATAGATACTTAGGTAACATACTCTGAATCATCATGTACAGCGCACTGCAGCAGAGCTTCGACGTTGAGAGCGGAGTTGACGACATTCCTATGCACGTGGACGCGGGGCTTGCCTAGTTAATTTGTTTCAAAATATATACAATTAGGAATGAGATAATACAATTATTTTTTACAACTTCATACAATAATCAGGTAAGTTGTTGAAGTGTTAAACTTATAAAATAACATTAAAAGGTATGATCGTTGAAGATTGTACGGTATACATTAGATTTTGCTTAGAAAGTGTTAGTCCGAATTTGACCCAGAGTCGATAGCAACTGTTCAGGACGATATACAAACTTATTTTAATACTGGAACATTGTAAATTCACTTTTTTATTGCATTTAAATTTGGAACAGATACGTCACATTTTTTCACACAAGAACTATTTTTTATTGAACTACTTCTACTATATTTTTTGTACTATTTTATTATTAGAGGATCTCTTCTGTACTGTCGCCGACATATCTTCGATATATATATAAAGCAACGAAATAGTTACAGGTTATCAATGTGTTTCACTTTAAATCATATTTAATGTCAACATAAAACGCAGGGTATAGAAGTTACAATCTAGCAAATATTTATAACTTTAAATATAGACGACTATTTCAACTGTTAATAAATAAATGCTACTACACTGTAAATTATTATATGAATGATAAAAAATTAAATAAAATGTAAAGAATATTAATACAAAATAATATATTGTTTAACAATATTATTAAAAATTCAATAAACATGTAGAATATAAATTGTATATTTAGGTGTAAGGTTTTTGTTTCTTAATATTTGACGCCGTATGAATAGTAAAGGCAGAATGTGTTTTTCCATATTCTGGCAAATAAAACACTTGATTGATTGATAAAGTAATAGTTATTCTCTTACCTTTGACATGCACATTCACTTCGGCCTGGTTGGATCCAATCGGATTGAACGCGTAGCAGTAATACTTCCCGGAGTGTTCGCGGTTCACGTTGCGGATCAGCACGCTGTTGTTGAAGAACTCGCCGTCCCGCTCGTGTAAGCGCTCGTTCTGTAATGAGAGAAAGAAATAGTTAGTACATAGATGGCGCTGATTAAAGTTTAGTTTCATGCGAGTTCGGTGCTAGATGGCGTTGATTTACTATGAACGTTTTGTTAGTATTTTCAACAACTTTTCAAACTGTAATCTAATCTCACTTAACAATGTATTCCTTTTGTTTAGTTATGGGACGATTTTACTATATAAAAATATGATTTTCTACTAGATGGCGCTGTATATTTCAATTTAAAGTGCTATTTAAAAACATATATTAAAGTAAGGGGACTTTTAAAAATATTTACACAACTTATTAGCCATTCAATGTTGCTGGTTTTGTCTGTCAAGTGACTTTTCCAACGTATCAGACAAAAACAGCAACATTGAATACAGCTATATCGGTTGTGTAAATATTTTATTAGTAAGGGGTAAAATGTAAATCTATGCTTGAACGAATCTTAATATTCTGAACATGTAAATGCCAAAATGACATTGTCATTGACATGCAGCAAACAATTTAATTAGAAAGCATCTGCATTCCACAATGAACTTTATAATCAGGTTGCAAGGTTGAAGGTCACTTTCGTCTTGTGCGTCCACTATCGTATTACGTCATTGAATGAATGAATCAATGAATGCATTCTAAATATAATTAATATTAAATAACTCATTGATATTGAGTGTTTTCATTCAAAGCTTCAAAGGAAATCGCATTATGACCTAGTTTTGTATTTAAGTAAATAAGAACAGAAAACAATTTGATAACTATCATATAAATAATATTATTTATTATAAAATTATAGTTATATGGGGCACATAATTATTATCCCTTTACTAGTAAAAATATTTACACTGCTCAGATATTCCATGTTGCTGTCTTTGTCTGATGCGTTCAAACGTTGTCGACGACGAAAGTCAGTTGACAGGCAAAGATAGCAACATTAAATAGCCAATCAGTGATAAATATTTTACTAGTAAGGGGGTAATTAATTAAAACATTTAGGCCCACTAGAGCAGATCTGGGTTCAAGTTTTCATGTTATCTCTTTCGTTCTTCGTATTTATGAAAGGGAAGGCATGATATTTTATACCAAGGTTTACTTTAGCACAGATCTGCGCAAGTGGGCCTAAGTTAAGTTTTTTAACATGTAGTATTAAAAATATTATTAAACATAAAAAAATTAACGACAGTGTGATTTTCAACTATAGTGTTTACTTGTTCACTAGATGGCGCTTTTACGTTACTTGAATTTTTGCCGCGAAAAAAGAATAATAAAACAATATTACTTTAATATAGTAAAATTCATGTAAAGGCTAGATAAATGACCCAGGTCTAGACTTGCGTAAATGCTATCTAGACAACACGGTACTTCCTTATAGTGATTGACGTATCAAAAGGTCACCTATGTATAGTAATATGAAATAGTAAAATATGAAATTATAATATAGAAAAATTTAATGAGCAATTTAAAATTACACTTGCGTTATATTATATTATGATAACCGAGCATACAAGAGGTCCAAGAAACGCACATGTAAAACCTCTAGTGTTGCAACTATCTAAGAGCTGCGGTAAAAGCTTACTATCACTGATATTTTTACATCATACGTATGTACAATAGCGAAGGCGGGCTACTCTTTGATGGAGTCAAAGAGAAACCCTAGCATGTAGATGTAATATCAATTGCAGAACTTATTTTAATGCCTATCTTTAGAAATTTAATTTCTAGTGTCCGTCAGTGGCGAAGGCTGGTTCTCCTTCATAGGGAAGCCCTAGCCTGTATAATAGGTACGGATTTGGATGAGGGTCTTCAAAAGCTAAAAAATTAGGAACAGAGTTATAGGAACCCCACGTCACTGGTGTCCGTGAATAAATATAAGTAGGGAGTTTTGCCGGGGAGTTCAATGGGTGACGTTGTGGAATTTGTAATAATTCATAAATTTGTGTTATCTCGGTTCTTAATGTGTAATATTAGTAGAATATTAACCATTAAATATTCGTTAACGTGCACAAGTGTGGGCAAGTGGTACAACTACTAAAAACGTGCTATTTTGTGTTTCCCGCCAAAACTCCCTAGGAACTTTCAGTAAAGCTTCTACCACTTTACTGAATCGACTGACATGACTCATGGACTGCACTGACTATTTATTTGGACTTTGACTAGACTTTGGACTTGACGATTTAGGAATGCGGTGTTGAAAATTGAAACGAAAGTTCTATTTCCCGCCTTTTTAACTTGACACTGGCAAATGGTTATAACCCGATGCCATATATAAATAATAAAAAAATACAAGTAGGTTTTCATGATCTGTAAGGCAATGTTGTAAGTTACGAGGTTTCAAACTGTCCTGTCATATATGTTGTATCTTAATTAGAGATGAAACCGGTGTGAATCGTCTTATATGCACACATCGCTGCACTGTAGGTATGGTGGAATTTTTTTATTTTAAACCTGACATTACTAACAACTAATCCATCGCCATAGTAACAAAAGTCGGTAACCACTCACCCCATTCTGTCCGTCTCTGGACCACACGATCTTCGGTGGTGGGGATCCTGTGACGTCACAGGTCAGCACCAGGTCAGCTCCTTCTACGACTCTGCCGTTGTCGGTCGCTTTGAATTCTGGAAGAGAGAGATAGTTGGTTAAGTCTAGAAGGTTAATAGAATAGCTGCTTGTTACTATGAATTAAAGAAGGGTCAAAAAGACCCCACCCTTGTAAGTTGTAGGACTACAGAACATATATCAATTGAAAGGGCTTGAAAAGTGTGTCATTCTATTGTATAAACAAAAATCTCTAAACAATGAGAGAAAAAATGTAATGAGGGCTAAAGGTTGAAGAAAAAGTTTTTAAATCATCAGAGGGCGAACATTGAAGGTAAACAGGAAATAAAGGATACCTCTGATTCTCGGCGACTCCAGCACGGCCACTCTGTGGTGGATGGACGGCCTGTTCTCCTGTAATATCTCGCAGGAGTACACCCCGCTGTCGTCAGGCTGTACGTCTCTGATGAGGAGGTCGGTGGAGTTCGCGGCACTGGAATGTGGTAATTGAAAAAATGTAATATTATTGAATTTACCGAATTCTGTAAGTAAAAAATTTAATAATTTTCCCGATGCTCCGCCCAGGTAAATACAGTATCACACGGGAGCATTATGTGACTACTTTTCCGGGATAAAAAGTAACCTACAAGTTAATCCAGAGCTTATACGACTACCGTACCGAATTTCATCAAATTCCGCTCAGTAGTTTTTGCGTGAAAGAGTCACAAACATCCATCCATCCATACATCCTCACAAACAGTGCAGTGTTCCCGTGAGATACGGTATTTTAGCAGGCGTTGCCGCGGGTAAATGTAGTAACGTTATAATGTCGTACGAAAGAGCAAATTATACTTTATTCGCGTTAAAATTCCAATGAGTCATAAGTGCAAATGTCAAAATTGACCAACGACACATAAGCCGTGTTCACTGTTCATATTCACCAATTCGTTTCATCGCGCCACATATTTTACCTACAATACTCCTGGTAATTGGTTTACTAATGGTATGCTAACTAGCGGTCTAATCAGTTCTCTACGTACGCAACCCTCATACCCCAACCAAACAACTCTCGGTCTATTCGTCCGCTCATGGTCTACTCGTCTACTCAAGATCTACTTGTCTACTCATGGTCTACTCGTCTACTCGTGGTCTACTCGTCTACTCATGGTATATTCTCTACTCATGGTCTACTGGTCTACTCACATGGAGAACCTCTCATTTATTCCATAAGTCCGCAGGTCCTGCTCCGAGGACTTCATGGTGCCGAGGAAGTAGTTCGTAGTGTCTCGTCTCCATTGCACCACCACGCCAACTGCGGAGATAGGTTTCATTTAGTTAATGCTGGAGATAGGCATAGGATTAAACATAGGTAAAATACAAACATGGGCAATACTGAAGTACATATTTAGCAGTGAAGATATAATAAACTGGAGATAGGTTACAATGAGGGTGTCTAAGTTCGTGACATCTGACAGCTGTTTGACACGACTAGGACCCGACTTTTACGAAGCGCCACCTGGTGAAAATTCTTATTGGCATTTTTGAAATCACTTCCGCCATCAGATGGCACTTCGTGTGTATTGGGTATGCCCCCTAGCGGCAGAAAACATATCGAAAACCCTCATTATGTATCTATTCTGTGCAAATAGCAACATTTAAATATTATGCCGTCGAAACAAAAATAGGCTAAGTACATGGAAAATTAACTCTGATTGGCTAAAATAAAAAGTACCCATATCGAGATATGGAGATAATTTGCAGATTGAAGATAGGCGATAATTTTCGTCAAATATTTCGGTGGAAAGTATACAAATAAGAGTTCTAAACTATTTACCTATTGACATAAAATAAAAATAAATTAGTCATCCTCATTACTGGCATAAAATAAAAAAAGCATCGTAAAATTCCAAATTGAAAATTCAATTATCGAAGCGTCAAGATGTCTACCGTTATCCGGAAGCACGGTTTTGGCGCCACCGGATGTGTCACTATTACGTAATAGAATTTATCACTTCCATGCATCTATAGAATTATTCATTAGTTAAAGATAATATTATATTGTTGGTATCTGTGATTTTATTGAAATCTATCAGAGAATCCATGTTATATATTGTATGCCGGTTCTTTTGTTGTTCTAAAAATATTTTGTTGCTAATATAATGGCAACGTTTAGAAATATTCGTAATTTAGTAGTATTTTTATGCTTTAAATCATTTTGTATTAATATTAGCTTTATAATTCATGTGTTATTTTTTTTGCAAATGTGTATGTATAGTATGCAAGGTTTTTAAATGTTTATAATATATTCTTTACACTATTATTTATATTTTACCAACATATTATATTCTGTACTACATACGAAATATTTCATTCCATAATATAATATGCGCCATGGACGCTTCATACCACGTCAATCTGGTCCCGTGATAAGTATTCGAAGAACTTGTGTTACAGGTACCAGACAACTGGAAGCATATTTAATACTTTTATACTATACATATATTAAATTTTTATTTATAATACACATATTTATTACACATCCATGACCCAGGGACAGAAAACTTTTTGTTCCCTTGGCGGGATTTGAACCCGTGACATTCGAGTCTCCGATTTGAGCGCTGACCACTGAGCCACAGAGGTCATCAAATATAGAGGAGTACAGATATTTACCTGACGGTGAAACCTGGCACGCTAGTCTAACATCTCTACCGATGTCCACGCTGTAGTTGGTGGACTGCGTGATGATGATGGCATTCTCCACCTCATCCTCCTCATCGCCTCCTGGAAGAAGAGAAGACATTATAAGAGATTAGAAGAGAGCTCACGAGGTAAGGAAAACAAAATTAATCATTAACCCCCGAAATCGTCAAGTATTAAGCGATCTGATGATGATGAATTATAGCTAAGTACATTTTTTAAATCAGTAGTCTGTTTGGAAGCTTCGATGCCACGGACAGACACGTACATGTACACAGGCACGTCAAAAATAAACTACCCTTGGTTTGTGTTGTTTGCGTCGAGGATTAAAAAAGCCAGTTAGTTCATGCTGATGCTTGGCTTTTCCATCACTTCTGTCTTACTATGCCACCTTCGCCACAGCTTTACATCTTTAACTTTACTATTTCATCATTACCTTCTAGATTATTCCACACGCTAACATCGTCATCATCATTTCGTCACTTTCATCATTCTGCACTTCGTCATCTCTCACCAGAGCTACCTATTACTCTAGCTTTATCATCATTACTTTTCCTCATCATCTTTACTCGCTGGTCGCTGCTTTACCTCTCACTCTAGCTTTATCATCATCATCTTGATTACCTTTAGCATCTTCCTGCGTATCATCACTGGCCCCCTCAGCCAATACGTCATCCACGTATAACATTTCTCATCATCATGACTAGACGCCTACCTCTTACTCTATCTTTATCATCATCATTGTCATTATCTTCATTATTCTGCGTATCATTATCACTGGCCGCGTCAGCCAACACTTCACCACCCGCTTCACTATCCATGAATAACCTCACTCTAGCTTTATCATCATTACTTTCCTCATCATAACCACTCACTCTATCTCTTACTCTAGCTTTATCATCATTATCATTGTCATTACCTTCAGCGTCATTCTGCGTGTCGTCATCGCTCGCCGCATCAGCCAGGACATCGTCACCCGCTTCATCATCCACGTAGTTGGCGTCATTGGACCGCCGGACTACTGAGTGACGCGCTTCTGTGGACAAACAGATATTATTATCAGATTTTTTTATCAAACGAGCAGAGGGATCGTCTGGTGGTAAGCGATTAACGCCACCCACCAGAAACGCGGCGAAACAGCGCAAGCGTTATTTTTCGACGGTTCCCTGGGAAGCTGTATTGTTTTGCATTGTGGGATAGCCATGTTAGTCACCAACGGGCTCGCTAAGAGAGATACCACGGCCTCACAGAAAATCAAGCGTGAAACAACGCTTACAATTTACCAGAGACCGCCATCGTACGTGACGGTTGCACTTGACATTGAGTCCATCTCTCTTAGGGTCAGTTCACAATTGAACTTTATTCACTACACAAAAAGATGTACGTTTCATATATTAGTCATACGCATTACGCATTATTGCAGCGCGGAGCAACCTGACATTCGAACTCTTACAACGAAATGTGTATCTTCTTGTGTATCAATAAAGTTTAATTTTGAATAGCTATCTTAAGAATGCAGCTCCAATGTTGCGTATCGTTTCGCGTCGGCGTAAATTGATCCTTACATCAAAATACTGCTAGCGATATTCTAACCAACCGACATTTTCTACTACCTGTATTACATTATACGTACCACACACTGGACCTCTTAGCGTGTATAATGGTACATAATCACTTATGTCCTTATATGGGGTATACAAATCATGTGCCCGTGTATGGGACATAATGCCACTTGGACAAACGTGAGAGATGTATGGGATAGGTTTTAAGCGGTAGCGAGCGGTTTATAACTTATACCTAAGGCCGCTGCCTCGAATTTCGAGGTGAGCGCCCGCGAAATTCGAGACTTCACAATCAGGTGATCAGCCTGCATTGTCCTAACGAAACTTGGAAACAACCTTTTTTTTCCAACGCGGGAATCGAACCCACGACCTCCAGAGTCGAGAGCCAAGCTCTAAACTACTGGACCACGGAGTCTGTTTAGCAAGTGGGCCTAAGTTTATAAACTATTTTCGATGGCTTCCCGACGTAATTTTTCTATTACCCAATAAGAAACCAGGATAGGCCCTCGTTTCCAATTATGAACTGGGCAATAGAAAAATTACAAACAAATATTTCATGGCAAAATTCTTAAAATATAACAGTAAAATCGCTAATCGCTAACTCTTCGTGTAAAATCGCTAACTCATTCACTTATATACCATACACAACATTTATCTACCTTGTAATAAGTCTTGTTAAAACCAAATTTAAGCTCAGATGAAGATGTTGTTTCATATTTGGAATATAATGGACCGTAGGGCCTTATAATGAGCCTACCACCCAGTAGGACCATGGTAGGACCTTAGGCCAAATAAGGGCTCGGTGAGAACATGGCAAATAAAGATATTTTTTTTTGTTAGTGAAGAAAATTAACATCAGATGATCTGTTTGCTCATTTTCACATTGAAAATTGGCGTTGAAAAAAACCAGCCAGGTGCGAGTCGGACTTGTGCAAGAAGAATTCCGTACCATTATCTGTAAAACGTGCAAAAAATATCAAAATATGGGAGCGCAAACAACAGAATTGATTTTTTTTTGCTCGTTTATTGTTTAATATTTATTTTGTTATGTTTTTATTATAGCGGCAACAGAAATACATCATCTGTGAAAATGAGGGTGTTTGATGTTTTTTCTGCCGCTAGGGGGCAGACCCAACACACACAAAGCGTCATCTGGTGGCTTAAGTGGTATCAAAAACGGTTAGTAAGAATTTTCGATTCTTTTTCTGTCACCAGGCGGCGCTTGGTAGCCCGACGGTCCTTGTCGTGTCAAAAAGCTGTCAGGTGTCACGAATTTAAAAGCCCTCATTTCAACTGTCTATCACGGTTCATGAAATACAGCCTGGTGACAGACGGACATACAGCGGAGTCTTAGTAATAGGGTCCCGTTTTACCCTTTTGGGTATAGATCCCTTGTAGTGAAGTCCATCTTATTTTTTACCATCGATAAAATTTATATGTATAAAATAAAAACACTTTAATGACGTGTAAGAAGCTATCGATAAATCATTAAATAGTTTAGAGACGTGCCACGATTATCGATAGATACATGACTCACTTATCCGTTACAAATGACATCATTGAGTTTTAAATGGTGATATAAAAAAACTTTCTGTCACTATTGCGTGACGAATAGAATAATTGTAAGACTACAATGAATTTAAGAAAAAATATTAAAAAAGGTGTTGTCATAATAAAATTATTATAAATTAAGACAATAATTATAACGATGATAAAATTAAGCCGTCTCGTGATGTGATGTGATGACATATAGTTACGTGTATCATCCTCCTCGTGTCACAGTGTTTGTAACCAAACTTTCCACTGAAGATCACGTAAAGGTTATAATAATTTAAGCTAGCTTCTTAAAACTATTTTTATGTAGCTTCTGCTACATTTTTATGCGACATTTTATTTTTCTTTCTAAAAAAAATAATATTTTAAGCTTTATTTTTAATTAATATTGGTTATACCAATTGCAGACTTAGTGCCATACTAGACGGCTATATATTCATCTCACAGCCATCGGGAAAGTACTGCGGTGTGTCTGAGCGTCAATTTGTATGTACGCGCGGCGAGTTTCAGGAAGCGTGTATGGACAGGTAAGACTGCGTGTCGGGTGTATGTATGTGGGTGGAATATAGATGAGATTGGAAGGTTTTTCGGAATGCTTTACATTTGAAATTGTTAAAGACAGGGCAAAGGCGCGACACTCCTGCTAAATACATACCAAAAATGTTCAAAATAATCTTTTTTAGGGTGTTACTGAGTCTTCGGTTAAGTCGACTTCGGCGAAGATGGTCACTAGGCTGTATCTTCTTAACCGTGATAGCTAGACAGTTGACAATGTTCATAGATTATGTTTTTATGTTGCCGCTATTACAACAACATTCTATTAAAAGGATAAAAGTTTTATTTATTAATCGTTATATTAGTTTAACATAAGGCTACAATGGCGGAGGCCCAAGGGGGGTTGGGCATTTTATGGACTGGGAATGCAAGTCCCAACACAAGTGTAACTCCTCTGGTGTTGCGAGTGCCCATGGGCGGCGGTAATCACTTGCCGTCCGTCTGCTCGGTTCCTGGTTCATTTCATGAAAACATATTTTAAATGTATAAAGTTTTTCAAATACATAACTAAATTTCTTTAATTTTAAAGAAACATGCTTATAAATTTAGAATTTTAAAAATCTAAATATTTAGACACGTGAGCCAAATCTACAGAAATGTTTTGAACTTGCGGAATTTAAAATTTTTATAATAGAGAACTGCATTTTCAAGCACACTTTTAAACGTTCAGACGAATGACCCAGTCGAGTTTAATTGATGTTAATAGAAATGCCCCGTTTCTGTCAAATTGTTTCTACTTCCTTAATGGCCGCCTCACGCATCTGTGCGCAGTGGGCATGCTTAGTGG
Source organism: Phengaris alcon alcon (assembly GCA_037179445.1). Taxonomy (NCBI): domain Eukaryota; kingdom Metazoa; phylum Arthropoda; class Insecta; order Lepidoptera; family Lycaenidae; genus Phengaris; species Phengaris alcon. Next base: position 2,105,285 of record JAYRCH010000034.1, read on the forward strand.
TTGAGGTCATTACCATTATGGACCCAGTACTTAGGGATTATTCCGAATTAAAAGTAGCCTAACATTGAAACGCTACCTAAAGTCTCGGATGAAAATTGGAAAATTTGTCACTGTTTCTGCTTAGAGAAATGACAAATCACATCATTAGACTTGAGAGACACTTAATTTAAGTATCATTAATATATATATATATATATATATATATATATATATATATATATATATATATATATATATATCTATATAGAATTAATCCTTATCCCTCCCTGGCGTAAAACAACGCTTTTTAGGCGTTTTAGGTTAATCGATATTAACTGAAGACTTGGTAAGATCGAAGAAACTATTTAGTATCTGTGTAAGACTTAGACTATGCATTGAAAAGACACATATTGAAATGTAAGTATAACAAATCCCCCAGTATTGCAGATGTCACATATTAAACCTATAAAAGCTTACTACCTAGAATCTATTAAAATGTTGACATAACAGTTTGTTTCTTATAGTGACGTCGTGTCAGAGGTCGATACATCAATGTCATAGTAATTATATTATTTACAACATATTATGTGTTTACAAGGTATTTGCTGCAATGTATTGACTCACTGTAACTACGGAATTCTTATAATTATTACCGCATAATAGAAAATAAACTGCATTTACTCAGTGCGTTTTCTTAGAAAACATAAATATAATTTACTTATTTCACGGTATAACTGGTATTAAAATAAGATGTAAGAAAGACGGAGCTTTTTGTTAATGTGACAAATACTTGAAGATATTTTTTAACGAAAACTATTTACCCCTGTAAGGTACCTACGTAATAACAAATTAAATTTTTGAAAAAAGGCAGCCTTAAAAAATAATTCAATATACATTAGCTTAAAAAACAATATAAAATATGAACTTCCAAAATATCGATACCAATTACGCTCATCCCTAGCTCCAAAACAACGGAATTGCTTTAAGAAATTGGTAATTTGTCAAGATGGCCGATATTAACGCGAGAACCACAATTTATGACAAAACTAGGTCACTTAATTAGCTAATAAGGTTTTTATTTATTACTAGCAGACCTGACAGACTTCATTCTGTCAAAAGGAAAAAAATTGGTTCGAAATGAAACGAAAAAAAATTCGCCATGGGAAAGTAAATTATTGTCTTTTATAAACTTTACAGGGTTTTTTTGTTTTGTTTTTCTCTTTATAGGAACCTTCCAAGAAAAGGCATATAGGTATATGCCGGTACGAAAATTAGCTGAATTTTGAGTCTAGCAAGACATTTGACGTTTCATTTTTTTTCATGAAAAAATATTGCGTCTTCAGATCGCAACTTAACGACTGCAATTTCGCCCACTTCCTTTGACGACATGGAGGGCAAACAAGCAAACGGATCGCCTGATGGAAAGTGTCACATGCAACACCAAAGGAGTCGCAAGAGCGTTGCCGGCCTTCACATAATACAAGGTGTCTCAAAAGAAATTTTATATTTAGTGGATCGATTAAAAAAAAAGTATGCCGTATATAGAAAAAATGTTTATTAATTATTAAAACAAACTTTTTGGGGATTTATTTCTTAAAAATAATATCGTCTAAATGTAGACCCTCGCGTTCTCGGCACTCATTTAATCGAACAGTAAAATTACTTATGACGGCTCGGCAGGTGGACTCAGGCATGGCTGCCATTTCGTGATGGATATTTTCTTTCAAATGAGCCAGTGAAGTCGGTTTATTGGCGTAAACTTTAAATTTAAGATAACCCCATAGGAAAAAGCCCATAGGGGTTAAATCTGGACTGCGTGGAGGCCAATTTATGTCACCTCTCCGGGAGATCAATTTGCCTGAGAAACTTGCCTCTGACTGGCATCTTGGAGCTTTAATTCTTACACCAATTGAATTTTATAGGGGTGCAGCTTTAGGTCTTTGTGCATAATGTGATGAAATGATGATCTATGCACATTTAAAGCACTTGCGCGCTTCCGAATTGAAAGGTTCGGGTCGTCACGAACAGACTGATTAACACTCTCCACGTTTTCTACCGTTCTTTATGATCTAGGTCGCCCGGATTTTGATTTATCTAGCGTTGTACCAGTTTCTTCAAATTTTTTAACCCAATTTCGAATGAGAGGAATGCTTGGCGCATCATTTAAGTGGCGAAAATCTCGAATACTGCAGAATTTTCTACGCGCTACAGTCGCCGAATCACCGTTTTCGTAAAACTCTCGCACGCACAACGCGCGGTCTGCTCCCAAGAAACGCTCCATAGCGACTGAATTCCCAAGAGCTAGGCTACCGATTGACATAACCCCTGCGCCCCTCGGTTACGTTGCGTTCACGCAGTTAGCTAAATAAATATAAAATTTTATTTTGAGACATCTTGTATATGTCTTCACTGTCGCTCTATCGTTTCACCGCGTTTTTAGAGAAGTTTTTATTTATTTTACAGAAATCCGGTCACCCATCATACAGCATCACGTCTATCGTTGCTTTACCTATTTATACAGCTGGATATGATTCATTGAACTAAAAGGGTGGGCCACTTCAAATAGCTTAACAATGTATTTTAAGTTTTATCGCATACTAACAAGGTGCATATTGCAGCGTGATGTATATGTTTATTTTTACTAATTGTAAGTTGTAAGTACCTATGATTGTATTTAAATTATTTCTCGAGTGCCGTGTAAGTATTTGATTTATTTTTGGTTAGACGCTTTAAATGCTGCCTGCGTTCGTGCGCGCAACAAGAAGTCCCACAGGAACCGTATATTTTTCCATGTTAAAAGTAGCCTATGTCCTTTACCGTGGTCTACACTATATCGTTGCCAAATTTCATAAAAATCACTAAAGTAGTTTCGAAGCTTATCCAATGCAAACTAACAATCAAATCTTTCCTCTTTATAATATTAGTAAAGATTGGTGTAGACAAAAGTACCTTATACTTAGAGATATAAGGTACTTTTGTCTACACCAATAATATCTAATCTTATAAATGCCTAAAGTTTTGTGAGCGTAAACTTTAAGTAAACTTTAAGCGATTTTCGTACATAGGTAGATAATTAATTCATCCGTATTCCGTAGTGACTAGTGCTCTAAACATACAGGCTACCCTTTATCCCGAAAAAATATACGGTTCCTGTGGGATATACAGTTTAAATTTAAATATTGTAGTGTATCGATTTTTCGATTTAAAAAGTTTAAATTCTTATCATTAAACACAATCTATCGATACATTTTCAATACTCGAACAACACTAGTGTCAATGTTCATAATAATTGATAACGTTGCCGCTTTAACCCGTAATTACAGTGTTGCGCCTTTAGGTCAATTCACAATGAAACGAGACGATACGCAACGCTGCGCTGCATTTTTCAAATCTATCTATTCAAAATTGAAATTTATTCACTACACAAAAATATACACGTGTCATATGGCATCAGTCATGCACTGCACATGCGCTGTGCGGCGCGGTGCAACTTGACACTCTAACTCTTACAATGAAACGTACGTATCTTCTTGTGTGATGGATAAAGTTCAATTATGAATAGCTTAGATTTTTTTCGGTGTGATTGACCCTTACCGACAGTTCAACTAGCGCTTAAAACGGAAAAATGAACGCCGTTACTTTGCCGTTAAGTCGTGACTACACCAGCGCCCTAAACCGTCAGTGTAGCCGCCGCTTTATGTTTCACCGCCGATTCTTGTGAAAATAAATTAATACCAGGTGCCAACTGTTATGATACTGAAAATGTTTAGTTAATTGCGATCTTGACATAGATATTAGGATTAATATCAAATTATTCGCGAGCAAAGACGAAGGACGTATTTGTATAAAATATCTGCAGTAACCTTAAGTGAGCGATACACGCTGCGGTTTGCCGGAAAGGTTACGTGTACAAGTTTGCCTGCGCAATTTTGTGCATGTCCGCCGAACGTCGGTAGTGTGTATGGGGTCTTTTTGCGATGGCATCGATCGAACACGATGATGCGGTTGGCATTTTTAGGCAGTTTTAGGCCGGACTGAGCAACCGGGGAGTACACGCAAACACACACACACGCACACGCGCACACGCACACCGTACGGTCACAGAGTGGAAAATATATATACTTACATACAAACCAACAGATTTCATAGAAGAAAATGTTGACATCCCCTTCAACGGCCCATAATTTTTCCACACAATCGTGGACACACCGTATGCTTGTAGTAGTGCAATCAAATCTAAAGCAACTATATAGCTGTTTACCTGTTCCTCTTTATTTAATTTGTTCTGGACTTTTTGACTTTCGATCTTGCGCCGTGGCCGGCCGCCTGCGCAGGTTCAAAAAACTGCGCAGGGGGCCTAGCAGGAACATTTGACAGCGGCGTATACGTAACGTTATCGAACGAAAATTGTACGGGCGCTCTGTCATAACTTTGACAGATTTTCGTACAATTCTAATTCGATAACGTTACGTTTAAGCCGCTGTCAAATGTTCCAGGTAGGCCCACAGGTCTCTTCCCACACACGTGCGGACTACCTGCGCAGACGTCTACACAGGTATTCCTCTCCGGTAGACCGTAGCGTGCAAGGCCAGCATTACTCTTACTAAAATATTATACGTGAATTTTCACTCTTAAAAAAAATATATACATATAGCAATTTTTCCTACATTTACTATGGAATCTACTTTTCTATTTGTGACAAAAAAAATCTCCTGTTGCATGTCCCATCGGCTCTTCGAGCTTCGCGCAAATGACCTTGAAAAATGCTACTGATCATAAAAATATATCAAGCATTGACATTCTCCATTCATCCTAAATTAACATTTACCTAAGAATTCTTTTAGAGAATTTTCTTACAAAAAAGCACATGGCCCTTAAATTTAGATTCCATTCTCTGTTCATCCTCATTTTATACCCTTTTTACGATCAAAGGGTATTTATTAGTTTAGGTATGGCAACATTTTATTGCTCGGTTTTTAATGCCTTCCAATTCTTTTGTTATTGCAACAGATCGGCTACCTTTTAACAAGTTTGATGTTTATTTAATTTGTATTTTGTGATGAACTAAAATCGTTATATTTTCACGTTGTCACAATAATTGATTCATTCGAATTATGTTAAACTAGCTGTTTCCCGCGACTCCGCCCGCGTAAATATAGTATCCCACGGGAATACTGTACTTTTCGGGATAAAATGTACCCTTTGTCCTAATCCAGAGCCTAAACTACTACCATACCAAATTTCATCGAAATCCGTTCAGTAGTATTTGCTTGAAAGAGTAACAAACGTCCGTCCATACATCCTCACAAACTTTCACATTTATTATAGTAGTAGGATATTATGACATGAAACTGACATGTCATTGACAATTTTATTGTGATTTGTGACTGCATGACGTCAATAAAATAGAAATCAATAATGTGAGCGTCATTGGCCAATCTTGACATTTGTACGCATGATTATCATTCAATGGTTCAATGGTTTGAGATACATACGAGGGCTGATTGATAAGTTTCCGAAACGACAAAGAAAAACTTCAAAAATCTATTTAAAATAAATTTATTTCTCAACGTAGTTTCCTTCTACCTCGATGCATTTAGTCCAGCGCTTCTCCAATGCCGTTACACCAGTTTGATAAAATGTTTTCTCCGACCCCTCAAAATACTCGTCCACGGCAACAATGACTTCTTCATTTGATGAAAATCTCTGGCCACCTAACCATTTCTTCAGGTTTGGGAATAAGTGGAAGTCGCACGGGGTCAGATCCGGGGAATAGGGTGGATGCGGTAGCAATTCGAACCGCAATTCATGGAGTTTGGCGACTGCAACCATTGACGTGTGTGCAGATGCGTTGTCATGGTGGAACAAAATTGTTCTTTTGTCTCGGAAGTATAATGATGTATCCAGGTTTCATCGACTGTTACATAACGCCGCAAAAACTCATTAGGATCTCGGTTAAACAGCGCCAAACACTCCGATGAATCGTCCACTCGACGTTGCTTTTGGTCTACAGTGAGCAAACGCGGCACCCATCGCGCGCAAAGCTTTTTCATTCCCAAATGTTGGTGCAAAATATTAAAAACGCGTTCAGATGTAATGCTCACCATCTCTGCTATCTCTCGAAACTTTAAGCGCCGATCATTCAATACAATTTTGTGAATTTTTTTGATCATGTCCGGATTTGTGACTTCATTTGGACGGCTAGACCTGTGGGCGTCTTCGCAGCTCTGTCTTCCACGTTTAAAACCCAGGTGTGAATTGTACTCAATGCAGGAGCAGAATTACCTAAAACACTGTCTAGCTTGGTTTTAATCTGGGTTGCTGTTTTCTCTTTTAAAACGTAAAACTTTATCACCGCACGAATTTCGTTTCTTTCCATTGTTAAGAAAATTTACGACAGAGATAGTTCTACGTCCTCTCAAACAAATTCCATCAGTTCGATTAAATTCAAATTTGGCGTTCTATTTTCAAAAAGATGCCAGAATATAATGTTATATTCCTTTTTTGCGTATGATTTTTTTAAGTTCGTCGTTTCGGCCAGTTATCAATCAGCCCAGGTACACCAGTAATGGAGAGTGTTACTTGGTGCCTTACGGATAACTAGCTCACGTAAATACAGTATCCCACGGGAACATTGTACTTTTCGGGATATGTCGCTTCGAATCCGGGTCAGATAAATATTTTTGGGATTCAAATTTTTTCTTTTCTTTTAATTCTTCAGAACTCCGGGATTAATGTATTATTTTAATAATGTAATTATAAGAATGTGCCCCAAAAGACGGTAATTTCTCTTTAATAAGTGCACTTAATTACCATGAACACTGACCTAAATGACTCACCGGGTCAAGAGGGAGTGGAGAATTTTAATTTATGGCAACACTGACACTATTGTTTTATGGCAACACCACAGCGGTGACGTCATTGCTCCCGGAGAATCTATTTATTATACCACTGGATGTTGCCCGCTACTTCGTGCGCGCGAAAGACAATCTCGCGGAAACCGTACATTTATCCGCGATAAAAAGTAGCCTATGTCCTTCCTTGTGGTCTACTCTATATTTCTCTACCAAATGCGATCAAAATCGGTCCAGTAGTTTCGGAGCCTATTCAATGCATACAAACAAAATTTTCCTCTTTAAAATATTAGTATTAAATTTAAAATAAATAAATTGACTGGAGTCAAGAACTTATAACTACTGACTGCTGACATATGGTTTTGGAGTCAAACGAACAAGTGGTTCATCGGATAAATAGCCTACAAACACCAGCAATACGAGAGGGATAGCAAGAGCGTTATTGATCTATAACCAATGATTTCAAAACCAAGGAAGGGCCATGAGTCCATGACGTACATTTGACAGAAAAAAAAAATCATCCAAGAAAAAGTTACGCACGCGCCATCTATATTTCAGAAGATTTTGTTAATTAGTTATGCGTAATGATTAAACTGCGGAAAGCAAATATGTCAAATGCCAAGATGACCAATGTCAAATCTCGACTGCCCCAAACAACCCCAAAAGTGGGACAGTTCATGTGGACACTTTTTGACTTGACATATTCTAAACGAGGGTTTAGAATATACTAGCCTTTTCCCGCGGCTCCACCCGCGTAAATGTAGTATCCCACGGGAATACTGTACTTTTTCGGGATAAAATGTAGCCTATGTTTTAATCCAGAGCCAAAACTACTACCCTACCAAATTTCATCGAAATCCGTTCAGTAGTTTTTGCGTGAAAGAGTAACCATCCATCCATTCATCCACACAAGCTTTCACATTTATAATAGTAGTAAGATATAGGCCTATGTCTATTTCCCTGTTCCTAAAACATCCCTTGGGTCTCTGAATATTAATTTAACTAAGAGAAAAAATAATAATGCAGTTCAAGATTCAATTAAAGGGCTAATGACTTCTTTAAGAGGACGCGCGAGAAATTCGAGCCCCCCTTCCAACCCCAACATATTGCATACCCTTCCAGCTCCATCATCAATGCGACATCTTAAGCATTTTCACGTTTACCATGCCTAAAAGAAAAAATCATGCGGAACGAGCGTAATTTCTACGCACACCGTTCAGTGGTTTAAGCTTATCAGCCATAAGGTATGTATTTACCAATTAGTAGTACATACGAAAAACACAGCTCTAGCAATTAACCCATATTCTTTACGGAAGATCGTAAGCTTTATGTGAGGGTTAGCATGTATAATGGGGGACGTAAAAAGCACGTTAATATGTACTATCGGCAAACTGACCGGTGTTTCCGTTCGATGTAAGGAAGGCCGGCGGAATACCACACCAAGCCTCAAAGTAAATCAGCGTCATGCTTGCGTTGTGATTCGACGATGAGCTCTGTGGCTCAGTGGTTTTTTTTTTTCGGGCCCATTTCTGGGCCCACTTGTTCCCCCAACAGCGAGGTCACGACAATTGTTACCTTCATCTAATTATTTTATTTTACTGTTATTATTATTTTTTTACTGTACTTATTTTCTACTTGTCCTGTTTCTACATTCCTTTTTATTATTATTTACTAAACAATGTTACATTTTGATGCTTTACATTAAGTTTATCTTGCAATCCCAATTTCCTTCTACTTTCTTTACATCATATTACTACTCAGTTCCACATTTTGTTTCTTTACATTGCTCTTGTTTTCTATTTCCATTCTTACTTTCTCTCCTGTCTCTGCTTATTTTAATTCCACAATTCTACATTCTAGTCTACACATCTACTATTACAGTTTTTCTTCTACTATCTTATTTTCTTCTACTTATATTTTATTTTTGTTTATATGTTTACTTGTCGATTTTCACATTTTATTTTATTACCTATATTAATTTTATTTTCTAATTACAATTCAATTCTATTATCTTTACTTTCTTGTTTTCCCTACCTTAATTTAACATTTTTGCTTTTACACATTTACTTCTCACTATTTAATTTTGGCTCAGTGATTACCGCGTTGGCCTTGGCGCTCAAGGTCCGGTCGCGGGTTCGAGTCCCGCCAAAGGAACAAAAAGTTTTCTGTGCTCCTGGGCCATGGACGTGTATTACATATGTGTATAATACATAAAGAATAAATTAAACCGACTTCCAAAGTAAAAATGCACAAAAAAGTATGAAATATATATATTATTTTCTAAATAATTCGACTTTTAATTTCGGCTGGAATTTTAACTATTTCTGTACTCAATCTTCATAATTTTGAAGTCTGTACCATCCTTAACAATATCCTGATAAAACAATATTTTATAGAACTCAAATTTATGTTGGCACTTGGCTGGTACCGATTTCAAAATTATGAAGATTGATTAGAGAAATTGTTAAAATTCTAGCCGAATTTAAAAGGGAAATTATTTAGGAAATAAGATTTATTTCATACTTTTCTGTGCATTTTTACTTTGGAAGTCGGTTTAATTTTTTCTTGAAAAATGATAATAGTTTTTCCCTGTGGGAAGAGTGGATGCCCCAAAGGGAGATCTCCGACCGAGCGAGATGGTGTGCTCGGTTAGGCCGAAGCCCGCTTGTATGAATTTCAGATGTCGTATATATATAGTGCCGATCTTAGATAACTTCGATAGCGCGATTCAGGATTGTGGCGCTAATTGGTCCGCCACATCACTCCCCCCCGAAGACCGGAGGTCGAATCTTGAGTCTTCTGCTTGTGTCGCCAGTGCCAGAGAGTCCCAGTGAGTCGGAACTGTGCTGCTGCTGCACGGGCTCCAGTGAGTCGGAGTGCTGCCGTGCGGGGCCAATGCTACGTGCTGACCAGGAGAGGTGTGCTCTGCTTGCTGACCGGTCGTTGTAGTGAGAGTGCCCGTTGAAGCCGATGAGGGTTCGACCAGGCCGCGGTGCGTTGAGGCTGGTGGTCGAGGTACCCGATGAGGCTGAAGCTGGCTGGCGTGGTGCAGAGGGGTGGGGTGATGATGATGATGTCCAGAAGGAGGCGTGTTCTGTCGAGGGTCACCAATGTGGGATGTAATGTGGTGGCAAGCCCCAAAGGGAGATCTCCGACCGAGCGAGATGGTGTGCTCGGTCAGGCCGAAGCCCGCTTGTATGAATTTCAGATGTCGTATATATATAGTGCCGATCTTAGATAGCTTCGATAGCGCGATTCAGGATTGTGGCGCTAATTGGTCCGCCACATCCCTTTTTAGTCATATTTATTATTATTTTAATAACACATTTTAAGAAAGTTTAAAAGGAGCGTTCGAATGTACAATTGAACACGCGCCAAGCTTCCATTAGGTTATTGTATATAAGATAATGATGATGATTACTGTAAGTTACATAATGTCATATGCTTGCAGTTCTTAGAACAACGCCTAAAGCTCCAAAACGTGTATCTTTAAAGGCTAAGGAGTTCTGTTCAGTGCTTTTGGATCCAGGGTATAATACCTTCGTGCAGAATTTTACTTTTTAGTAGCATATGTTTGATTTACTTTACAAAAGTCAAATCCCTATAGATGTCCTTATAAATTTTGAGTTTCCTCGATTCCTCATGGATACCATCATCAGGTCTCCACATTGGTGACTAAAGGTCCAATTTCGAATTATAGCCTTTACAACAACAAAAGAATTTTGCAAATGGGTCAACAAACGGCAGAGTAATATTCAAGGATATGTATCGATGTAAAAGACTATGAAAAGTAGATACCTATTATCATCATAATGTGATGATGGTGGTGATGATGATTACTGTAATCGACATAGTGGCATATGCTTGCAGGTCTTTAGACAACGCCGAAATCCCCAAACATGTATCTATAAGGACTCAAGAGTTCTGTTCAGTACTTTTTGATCCTGGATCCTTGGTGCAAAATCTTACTTTTTGGTAGCATATTCTTGGGTACCTTCAGAAAAAGTCAAAATCACTATACATGTCCATATAAATTTCGAGGAGTTCCTTCGATTCCTCATGGATTTCCATAATCAAGTCACCGCCTTGGTATCAAAATAACCAAATTTGGATTATACCCTAAAAAAAAAGAAACAAGATACATACAGAAAAAAAAACTTGAAAATCGATCCACAGACGGCGGAGTAAAAGTAGAACATACAAAAAAAATTACAATATATATGTCGCAGGTATTTAGTCAAAGACGTTATATTATAATTTCACTAGTGAAATTTTAATTACACTAACCTAACCTAACCTAACCTAACCTAACCTTATTTCATACGTTATATTATAATTTCCCACTAGTGAAATTATAATATAACGTCTTTGACTAAATACCTGCGACATATACAGCCGAACGTATAACCGCCTCCTTTTTTGGAAGTCGTTTAAAAAGTATTAAATGTACTTTTTTATTATTTATAAGTACCCTGCAGACTCACACGGAATCACGAGTGTTATTTTCCGCCAGTTTTCTGTGAGACCGGATATCTCCCATGCGTGCCGAAGTCTGGCTCTCGTAAGACTTATTTGTTATGTCTATCGTTTTCTAGATTTTTCTCTTTGACGTGCCTATCTAATTGTGCGCAGAATGCATTATTTCACGCCGGTTTTCTGCGATGCTGGATTTCTGCTATTCGTGCCGAAGCATAGTTCTCGGGAATAACTTGTTATGTGTATAGTTTTCTAGACTTTTCTCTTTGACGTGCGTATCTAATTGTTCGCAGAATACATTAATCTTTCACGTCAGTTTTCTGCGAGGCCGAATTCCTTCCATTCGTGCCGAAGCATGGCTCTCAAGAATTACTTGTTATGTGGATCGTTTTCTAGATTTTTCTCTGACATAATTGTTTGCCAGTAAACACAAAACGAGGTCACAATGTCAGATTTGTTTGCCCGCTAATGAAATACAAACAGGCCCTTTCGTTTCCGGAAAAATCCACCAGATGGCATCACATTCAGTGATGGTCCGGTATCTGCTATACTATTTGGTTTTTAAATTCTGGCACACAAACATCCTATTCTTTACGAAATACGGGGGCAAACGAGCAGACGGATCGCCTGATGGTAAGTGCCGACCATCGCCAATGGACACCCGCTAAACCAGAGGACTCACAGGTGCGTTTTCGGTCCTTAAATCATAATTGACGCATCAAAAATGCAATGTTACACTTGTGTATACAAATGCAGCTCACGCGCACTTTGGCCATCCGTAAAATCGTGACTGCTATCTAGATGCCTGGACATAGGCTATTAACACGTAGCCTTGATTGTACTAGCTCCATGTTAGAAGCCTATCTCTACATAGTGCTAAATTAATTTATACTCCGTAGTCCATTATAATAATATAATATCTATGGACGCTTTCAAACCACGTCAATCTGGTCCTGTGGTAAGTTCTCGAAGAACTTGTGCTACCAGAAATGAACTTAAGAAATTAACGGAAGCATATTTAATGCTTTCATACATATTTAAGATTTACATTATTATAATATACATTATTTAAGATTTTTAGTATATTACGAGCGGATCCGACAGACGTTGTCCTGCCGGGCTGATTTGTGAATCTAAACCATCCAGGGCGCCACCCAAACGCGTACAATAAAATTCATTCAAATCGGTCCAGCCGTTTAGTAGGAGTTCAGTGACATACACACGTACAGTAGAATTATATATATAAAGATATACATATATTTAATACACATCTATGACCCAAGTACACAGAAAACCCTTTTTATTCCTTCGGCGGGATTCGAACCTCCAGCTTGAACACCGACGCTCTCAACCACTAAGCCACAGAGGTCGTCAAAAAATAGCGCGAACAATCAGATGAAAAAATAAACTAAAGCTTCGACCTACATAATGTGTATGCCATATGTAGGCTAATCGTCGATAGCTTATGGACAGCTTCATAAAATTAATAAATGCGAACGTCTTTCACGCAAAAACAGCTCAATTTACTCTGAACTCCAATACTCGTTATTAACTTTATTTTACTTTCATTGAATTATAAATGAATCGTCTTGATATCATGAACTAATTTTTTGGACTAATCAAAGCGGGTTTAGATTAGACGTTGGTTTGACGTTTAAATGAGAATACCATTTTCCAGTTTTAACACATCGGGACTGAATCGTAACTGTATTATTGCAGGATTTAATTAGCAGGATCGACATTCATATGACTGGGGCTATTTATATGATCGGGAATCCGGAACACCCGAGAAAATTCGGAGCACTGAAAATAAAACTCTGGACTAATACAATAGAGTTGAAAACCGAACACACAAGTGTCGAGTCAAATATCAATTATCATATATGACAGCTCGACACCCGACACTTCGATTTTTAACTCAACTGTATTAGCGCAGAGTTCTATTTTCAGTGTTGTGAATTTTACCGGGCCTGCCCGATTCCGGATCATATACTCCCAGCCTTAATGTGAATAAAGCTCAATATGGGCGGCGATAGTGCTTCCGATTTAAATGTCACTTATTCACCGGGTAATGAAAAAATACTATAATATAATAGCTACCCCCACCGGTTTCGGTACGGTGGCCGGTTTCGTTGAAACCAGGCCAGCTAAGCAGGAGTTATTTTATAGTGCCCGAGTGCGTGCGCAGTACACAAGAGCACTCTTCCTTTACTCTCGAACTCCAGTAGGACGGATAACCGACACAACTGATCGGCCTGCATTGTCCTAACCAAACTTGGAAACAACCTTTTTGTTGTTCCAACGCGGGAATCGAACCCGCGAACTCCGAGTCGAGAGCCAAGCTCTAAACCACTGGACCACGGAGTCTGTTTAGTATACGAAGTCGAATTTCATTTTGTTATTTACATTTAGATCACTTTGAATCGGAACGGAGTATACTGTCTACTAATTACTACATGACCCAAAGTATTAATGAAGGAAGAAGTATTACCAATGTAAATGGGGCCATTGGTAGCCTATGTGAGTAGAATATTCAGTTGGTGGGACTTAGTTGGTACTCGTAGCTCTAAGATACGCTTAAATTTTTAGCTTCTATCTTTTTTTACTTTTTTAAATCAGCTGTGTGACACTGAGAGGTCAATGACCTATTGTAGCTAATAAAGCTACATATATTTTTAATTTTTTTTTGCCTATAAGTATATGTCATGTGTAAATAAAGTTTCTGTAATTGATTTTGCGAGATTATTTGATGTAGGGTGTATTTTTATCCTAATGAAATATTTAACCCAACATTAGGCTAGAAAATTACAAAGTATCACAGTATGCATGCATGCTCAACTAAATAACTCGAACTAAGAACTCACACTGCCGTACAACGCGCCGGCTTTGAAGGTCACGCGCCCGCTGCGCAGTATAGATAGCTATGCATAGAATTTAAGTATTTTTTAAGGTAATCTGGTCAGAATTTAAAGTCACATGTGTTTTATATTTTTCAAACGCGAATCTAATAAGTATTGACTACTTTTGTTTTGGAGACATTCTGTACACTGTCCGCGCGCGAGTCGAACGCGTTCGGGGCCTGAGGTGAGGGCTACTCCCGCTGCCCGCACACGTGCCTCGTTTGTATAGTGTCTTACAGTGGTGAGGGCTGGTTCTCCTTGATAGGGAAGCCCTAGCCTGTATAATAGGTATGGATTTAGACGGGGGTCTTCAAAAGGTAAGCGGTAAGTGAAGCCGATAGGAATGGAGTTATAGGAACCCCACGCCACTGGTGTCTAAGATATCGCATTCCGTAGCTCGGCATTCAACTCGCGCGCGGACTGTATGTATCATCATTTCCAAACTGCATTGATTATATCATTTTTATCAACGTATAACGGTCCGCGTCCCGCAGTTTCATCAACCATTTAACTTTGAATGCTCTGCGTGACAGCGGTTTATATGGGGTACGAGGTAGAGACTGCTAGCGGATACTCAAACGCTTGCACAAGGAGGCACTCAACTGCCTTTGACCAATGATGGCAAAGGCAAAAAGGCATAAGCTACAGTTTTCAAATCAGCCGCTAAAGAGCTATAAGCGCTGGCAATTTAAGCGCCAGTAAGCAAAAAGTTACTAAATAATAAACGTAAAAATTGGATGTATGTGTATGGATGCATGGGCATTTGTCACTCTTTCACGTAGTAACTACTGAACGGGTTTTAACGAAATTCAGTATGGTAGTAGTTTAGACTCCGGATGATAGCATAGGCTTAGCTACTTTTTATCGCAACAAAATGTACAGTTCCTGCGGGAATTCTATTTGCGCGTACGAAGTCGCGGGCGACGTCTAGTCCAGTAAATAGTAATAATTAATTACCAACAATAAAGCAAAATTGATGACATTTTTACTGGGTTACTAAAGCTATGAGCTAAAATTCAGTCGGTTACACAAAGTGACACTTGGATTTAGCAGTTTTTGCGTGAATGTAAGCGACAAGCGTTATCGTAGTGTCATGGGAGTAAGCGCATTTGTAAGAGCGAAAAAGTTTTAAGTAGGATGGCAATTGGAATGTATAAACTCATTTTCAACCAAAATGTCGCTTACCCTACCTTTTAAGGTAAGGCCACTCTAAGCAGCACCGGAGCGACGCGACGCGACACGTCCTTACAAATAATACCGCACCTGAGTGCCACGTCGCGTAGTTCCGCTGCGGCGTAGTACCGCCTAGTGCGGTCCCATCATTAACCGTTCATATTATAATTTAAAACAGCTCCCGCCTGCCCCCTACACCGTACCATGGCAAGTATTCTGTATTACCAATTGACTGTGAGTCAGGCGTGCGTCATCACATGACACTACCAGATTATCCGAGCGGCGCGAGCTGATGGTAAGTGCCGTGTCATAAATGAGCTGCACACAGCCTAGTGGTAAGTGGCAAGTGTCGAGAATCGAGTTAACTGCTTAAACTTAGGCATATCTAAAGGACATGCTCAAATTGCAGACAAGCAAGCTGCGTTAGCTTGGTAAATAATAAAATTATTATTTCCCTATGTAATAATTAAAATACCTTTTCTTCTTGATTACGTGTCCCCTTCATAAAAAAAGTATACATTTGATGATATTTACCTGTAACAAAAAATAAATTATTACATGAGAAAAATTTATGTGATTAACTGCAGCACAGATTAAAGAGGAACAGATAAACAGCCCCATAGCAAGCATACGGTACAACCCCATACGCTGGTTAACGGTATAATCCTATCGCGTGCGCGGCAAGAGTAGAACAGTCCGGTAAACAGCCGGCGAGCCGCTGATGGGTCGACAAATTTCCAGTTTGAGTTTCAACGCCAAATTGTAGTAATAATCATCATCAGAAATTCTGACAAACAAAATTTTGGGGTAAGCGGACCAGATTAAATCTGTTTACAAAATGAAAAAAAGTAAAAAAAAATAAAATAATAAAGATTCATACGTATTATTTTTTTTATGATTCTTAGATTTTTTTTCTAATAAAGTTATAAAATAAATTATTAAATAATGTAAAAAATATTCTTAGCAATAAAATGGGAGCCTTTGATGTGTGTAGGTCATCAATGAAATTAATTATTTAGTTTTATTTATGTCGATGAAACTAAACCTGCTGCTATCTGCTGTTAAAATCTCTTAAACTCGAGACGACACACACTGTATTATGTTTTGGTACTGTCGCACATTCGTTTTGTCATTTCAAATCACGCAGAAATTAAAGAAGATATTTTTACTTCGATTGTAATCCACGACATAATCAACAAACTTGCTACGTCATCTTCATCGTTGAACACCGCACCTTGACTCCACCCTGTATAGCACATGGCTACGTGTTATTAAATAAATGCATCGATGTTAGATAACAGATACACAATTATTTTTTACTACCTGTTGCCCGCGGCTCCGCCCGCGTAAATACAGTATCCCAAAGGAACACTGTACTTTTTCGGTATAAAAAGTAGCCTATGTTTTAATTCACAGCTCAAGCTACGACCATACCAAATTTCATCGAAATCCGTTCAGTAGTTTTTGCGTGGAAGAGTAACAAACATGCATCAATCCATCCTCACAAACTTTGACATTTATAATATTAGTAGGACTAGCTGTCCCGACACACGTTGTTCTGTCTTAACTCTGAACTGGAGTAAATAACTAACACCAACACCTAAATCTACATTAACACCTATCAGCCTGTGTTGGCTGGCCGATTTTTTACCCGACTACGGCGAAGCCGAAAAGGAAGGGTAATGATTTTGGCAGTCTATGTATTTTTAAATAAACCAAACAGACAAATTGAAAGCACGACCTTAACTATTTGACCAACAAAATCTACCAAACGCGCGGTATTGTGTTTTCAGTCTGAGGTAGTGTTTTGTTGTTATTTTTAATAATTTTATATATTTCTAAGCATTATTGTTAAAAAATGTATTAGCTTTCTGCACACCTTTCTCCGCATAAACTTTAATTTGCCGATCAAATTTCACACATTTAATTAAATGTCTAGATTGTATTATATCGATGTATTGTTAAGTCGAGCCTGTAATATTATCTCGGTAATCTGGTACGTGACAGACGGACAGATTTTATATACATAACAGAGGTTATACAAGTATGTGTGCTAGGCACACTTGAGGTATTTTTTAATGGAGTAGACGGTGAAACGAACAGACCTTCGCCTGGAAAGGAAAAATCGTTGAACAGTTTTTCAAACAGTAATAAACACACATTCATTCTTATAACGACCTCTGTGGCTCAGTGGTTGACGTTGAGCGCGTCAGTGCTCAAGCCGGAGGTCGCGGGTTCAAATCCCGCCAAAGGAACAAAAAAGTTTTCCATGTTCCTGGGTCACGGTTAAATACCTACATATCTGGGTCATTAGATATGTAGGTAAGTATATAATATAAAAAAATATTAAAATAGGTATATCATTTTTATATAGGTATAGGTATTTTATTAGTTGTCTGGTACCCGTAACACAAATCCTTCGAGAACTTAGCACGGGACCAGATTGACGTGATGGGGAAACGTCCATAGGTATTATTACTTAATCTTTAAAAATGAAAATGTAAATATATCAATAGTTAAAACTATAACCCGACTACGTTACCCGGAGCATCATTAAGAATATATTATTTAATTAAATTATAATTTAATATATACACCTCATTCATTAAAATCGGATCAGAAGTTTAGGCGCTACGGTGGAACAAACATACATATATATATTACCCTTTCTTTTTGGCTTCACCGTAGTCGGATAAAAAGAAAGCATGAGACACTAGATTTGTCATTCAAGGCCAGTTTCAGGTCTAGAATGTCTCAATAAATTTAGGCAAAAATCAGTAGCCCTAGGTTCAAACAAAGAAAACACTAGGCTTTAAGTGTTTTAGGTCTTGAATGAATCTAGACTGAGCAAGAACTGCACCAATTGAGCGGAAAACCGGTTAGACTGTAGTGATGGGACCAATGGGATGTGTCGATAAAATTATTTTAATTTTTAACTTTCCCTACTATTTTATTTATGCCATGACTATAACGGGGCAAAAATATATAGGCAAAAATATTTTGCTGCAAAACGTATGATACTATAACTGGTATACTGGTACGTAAGGTATATTGGTTCAGTATAGTTTTATTATTATCACTGTTGTTGAATTATTTAACAAGTAATTTTACGCTTACCGTGAACCGTATCGTGGGTACTTACATACCATAAATTAAACAAGAAATTCCTTTGAGTAATATTATTTCAAGTTATGCATTGAATTAAAATGTAAGCATTATCATAACTATATATCGATACGTACGAGGGGCGACTGAAAAGTTTTGAGCCTAAGGTATTAAAGATGCTGATAAAAATGTACAAAAAATTTATTTTTCAATATAGTATTTCAATGAACTTCTTACATTTATTGTAAAGAGCTTTTAACCCAATGAAAAAATATTCGCCGTTTTTGTCTTCAAAATGTTCATCTACGGCCATCTTCATTTCTTCGTCATTGGAAAATCTCCGTCCCCGTAGGTCTTTTTTCAAATTTGAAAAAAGATAATAGTCACTAGGAGCCAGGTCAGGACTGTAGGGTGGGTGGTTGATTTCCTCAAATCCTGTCTCGGCGAGGGCACGCCTTGCAACTCGCGCAGTGTGGACGGGCGCGTTGTCTTGCAAAAACAGGACTCCTTTTGTCAGTTTGCCTCTCCGTTTCTCAACAACCACTTGACGTAACTTGGTCAGCAATGCGGCATAGTAGTCTCCGTTCATTGTAGTATTTTTCGGAAGGTAATCAATAAACAAAATACCTTCACAATCCCAAAAAACAGTGGCCATGAGCTTGGACGCCGATCTTTCCACTTTGAACTTCCGTGGCGGCTTTTCTCCCTTTTCTATCCACTGCATTGACTCCTGTTTTGACTCCGGATCGTACTGTCGAATCCAGGTTTCATCAACAGTAATAAGGCGAGAAAAAACGTTGTCTGGATTATTGCCACAGATGTCCAAAAACTCCTGTCAAGTTGTGACTCGACGTTGCTTGTCCAGCGGCGTCAGCACCCATCGCGCGCAGACCTTTTTCATGTGCAGGTGATCATGCAAAATATTTCCGATTCGTTCCTTGCTAATGCCCATGGCTTCAGCTATCTGCCACAACTTGATTCGCCGATCTTCCAGAACAAGTTTTTTTACTTTTTCAATGTTTTCTTCGGTAACAGCGGTGTTTGGGCGTCCTGACCTGGGATCATCTTCGAGTGACTCCCTGCCAAGTTTAAACTGTCGGTTCCAACGTTTGACGGTAGCAAATGAAGGTGCAGACTCCCCATAAACAGCTGTCATCTCTTCAAATATTTCCGTCGGTGTTTTATTCTTCTTTGTTAAGAATTTTATCACAGCTCTGTACTCCAATTTCGTGCAAAGGGCGGAAGACTCAGACATTGTGACGTTTACGATTCAATTACTAAAAGCGTAATGATGGAAATGACATGAAATTTGACATTTATGTTTCTAAGGATACCCGCAATTAGTGGTATGATGCGCGAGTAATTAGTTGTACTTTAAGGTACTTAGGCTCAAAACTTTTCAGCCGCCCCTCGTATATATAAAAGGCAAAGCTGATTGACTGATGTATCAACGCACAAGCCAAACCATTAAGGCTAGAAATTTGAAATTTTTCACACGTATTTTCCATATGACGTAGACATCCACTAAGGAAGGAATTTCAACCTCCAAGGGGGTAAAATAGGGAATAAAAGTTTGTATGAAACTTTTTATTCCTTGGACATATTTGCATGATATTTCGTATGAATTGAGCAAGGAAAAAATGACGAGTTACGTATTTCAGCGTTTTCTAAAAATCAGCCCCTAGGTGGGTATAATAGGGGATGAAAGTTTAAAACCTAATTTCACGCGGGCGAAGCCGCGGGCAATTAATGCTATACACAATATTTAGGCTTCGACTATAATATGTTCCGGAATCCGGTAGGCCAAGGTAAATTCAGAGCATTGAAAATAAATCTGCGCTAATTTATTAGAACTAAAAATCGAAGACACGAGTGTCGAACCAAATGTCAATGTCATATATGACATCTTGACACTCAACACTTCGATTTTCAACTCTATTTCATTAGCGCAGATTTCTATTTTCAGGGATATGAATTTTCCCGGGACCGCTGGATTCCGGATCATATAGTCCCAGCCTAATACTATCATAGTCATAATAATTATTATATTTGTTGTTACTATTTTTCGTATAAAATACTTTGGAATATAACTTTTAAAACCCTAAAAAATCCTTAATATCATGTGAATCCCTCATATTATTCACATTCTTACGGTAAAATTTCGACGTCGATATCGATATGTTTCATCGATAACAACACAAAACCGCAAATCACTATACAATGCGGCGCTGTGAATGAACACACTCTTCCCTCTCTTTCCCGCCCACACATTTCCCTCTATACAGCGAGACAAAAAGCTTATAGAGCTGTAAGTTACTCTTTTAACTTTTTTTTTTCTTATCTCGTGATAAAGGATTGTTGAGGGCGTTTTTTACTTACACCTGATATCACGAAAGTTTTGGTAACTTTATTTTGGTACAAATATGGTGAAAATAACTTATAATTATGGTAATTTTTTTATAACCTAAAAGCAACGTTTAGACATTTTAATTTTTAACCCCCCCTGTAATCAGAGGGGTGTTATAAGTTTGACGTGTCGTTTTTTTTTGTTCAAAAGCCAACATGATCGAGAGTGTTCAATCAATCAATCCTTTATTGCAAGAATGTGTTAGGAAAAATACATAAGGCTTTAAAAATATTATAATAGCTAGGATCCAACATTCTGCCATCACAATGGCGCGCAAAATATTCTTAACATGCAAGGTGTTAGGTGTGTGAAGTTAACATTTATATAAATTTATGCAAAAGATTGGAATTATTGATTTCTTATGTTTACGCGAATATTGTTCATTGTTTTAAACACTTACGGATTGTGTCGCGGTGCACTTTTCTTTTTCCCGACGTTTCGGCTACTTTCCAGCAGCCGTGGTCACAGGAGGACTGAGGCGTCAATTGTCCTATTTGTTGAAGTTGTTCAAACTACCCGAAGATTCTTCAATTATTATTTGTGTTCCGATCCACGCAAAACAAACTAACAGTATCTTGAAGCCGCCGCGGTGAGATTGGAACTCTCGTAGAAATGTATTAGGGTGGGACTATATGATCCGGAATCCGGAAGGACGCAGGATAATTCAGAGCATTTATATATAGCATAAGAATTTTCTACGGCCTTCCGGATTCCATGTGATTGTGTAGCGGTTGCCGGTCGCCAGTCGCCGATTTGCACTGTTTTGTTTTCTTACAAAGTTTCGAAGCTTTGACATTT
This sequence comes from Phengaris alcon alcon, assembly GCA_037179445.1. Taxonomy (NCBI): domain Eukaryota; kingdom Metazoa; phylum Arthropoda; class Insecta; order Lepidoptera; family Lycaenidae; genus Phengaris; species Phengaris alcon. Next base: position 2,126,977 of record JAYRCH010000034.1, read on the forward strand.
AAATGTGTTAGATTGACATTTCTAATTTTAATGCCAGTCAACAGTCAAGAGCTTACCTATCGGATAGGCATAATTATTAATATTACATTGTCTTGGAATACTTTCTTCAGACTGTCCTATCCTACTACTATTATAAATGTGAAAGTTTGTGAGGATGGATGGATGGATGTTTGTTTCTCTTTCAGGCAAAGACTACTGAATGAATTTTGATTAAATTTGGTATGGTAGTAGTTAAGGCTCTGAATTAAAACAGGCTACTTTATATCCCGAAAAAGTACAGTATTCCCGTGGGATACCAGATACTATATTTACGCGTGCGCAGCCGCAGGATTAAGCTCGTAGGTAATTAATAACTTATCTTTAACTCTGAGTGCTAAGTGTGAGTTTTTCTTTTCGCATTCGATCGTGAGCGCGTCTGTTTACTAGGATTTTGTATGTGATTTGTACAGCGCCACCTAGTTGTAAACGCGAAAACTAGGTAAAATCACATACAAATTCCTAGTAAACGCCAAACGCGCTCACGATCGAATGCGAAAAGAAAAACTCACACTTAGCACTCTGAACATTTTAATAATTTACTAGCTGGTGTCTGGTGCCCGCGCGCGTTTGCATAGAACTAACGGAAACGGAACCTTATTTTTTTAAAACGGTATCCTAAGACAAAAGTAGCATTACGCCTGAAATTAATATTCAATCTTAATCTCTTTTTAGCTATTACATTTCAACGATTTCAGGATTAACTTCACGTTAATTTACGTCAATTTTTGTTTGAGAATCTAAGATCGAAGTCAATCTATGATTTTAGATACGTTATTAATTTCGGGCGGATGTTACTCCTCATAACATCAGCTATCTGAAAGTGAAAATCCCGTAAAAATCAGTCCAGCCGATTTAGAAATTAGGAACAAATAGACAGACAGACGGACATACAATTTTTATTTATTTATGTACCTACCGACCCGTATATTTATAATACACTTTCATATTATGCTGTATGTAAAATGCTGTTAATTTAAAGTTGCAATCAGACACTTCATATTTATTTATCAGTATAGATTGCGCGTTTTGGCATAGATTACTAAATACATACTTAGTTATTTTGAAATTTGGCGTAATCACTCTATTTACCTTACTGAAATAACTATTTCAACTTTTTGTAAACAAAACGATTGAATTCGACCAAATTAATGTGTCGTTGTCCGTGTCGTATTTCTTTATTGCATTATAATCAAGTGTAATTAAAATTGGTAGCATTATAAGCACGTCATTGTTTTTTTGTTTACGTTCAAACTGAATTGGACTAAACTTTAGGATTTACAGTAATATTATTACTTGTGACCACCGGAATAAGTTTAAGTTTTAGCAGGTATCACACCCATGATATGAATTTATCTACACAAATATAATATGATATACATTTTATAGTGAAATGCAAACTCGTTCTATAAACGCGCGCCAAACAGGTCAACGACCCAAGATGGCGTCGAAATAGAATTCCCGCCAACAGATATAACCTCGAAATTACAAAATAACTGCTGTTTACTTTTTTTTATTTACTATGTTTATAGGCAAGGAGTTTTGTTGTGAAAATTGTTTGTGGTAAGGGTATAAATTCCTAATACGGTTGTAAAAAGTATTTACTTATTTATTTATGTAATTATAATCGTTATTCCCTATTGCCTTCAAGACAAAACTTAAATTAGTTAAATTATACCAATTCGAATTTCGAAATTCCATTTGCAAAATTGACAAATGAACTTTTTTACGGGGACAAGTGATCGGCCATACACTCCACAGCCATAAGCGTACTTTAATCTTTCTGATTATGTTCATTAAAGTTATCGTGGGAAATACATTTATGAAATGAAAGAACTTTCACAAATTCGATTTTGTTATAAATTGCCTGTAAATTAGTTAAAAAAGCTTACTAAAGCCACACGAGACCTCAGAGTCGTGAACTACCTGGCACAATGGATAGCAATTGCTATCAACGAGGGAATGCTATCAGTTTGCTAGATACTCTGACAGATGGGACGACCTGGGGAAGTTTTTCTATTTATAGATATTTTTCGAGTTGAAGATAAGTCTTCTTTTTAGTAATAATTTTTAGTTTATTATTTGGTTCTATATTATATTTTAATAATTGAAATAAATAACATAAGAAATCTAAAAAAAAGTTAAGCTTATTCGAATGTATAGCGAAACTTCAATATAAAAAATATATTTAAATAGTTCCATAAAACCTCCCATGGAATACACTCCAAATGCAAGTGTCACGATATTAATCTAAAAAAACCCAATTATCTATGGAATTTGACCCGCCGCATGTGACGTTTATACTTTTTTTTTGAGACATTGATATCGAATACGCAGTGTTGCCTGATAAATCATTTTTATTTGATTGAACCGATTAAAACGATGCAGGTCAAAAAACTTTCAATTGATAAATTTAAGAGCATACGGGCTTTAATGTCGAATAAATGAACTCTTACGATTTGTGTGAATAAAAAGTGACTATGTCATGTCAAGTAATTTGTGCAGTACCAAACTAAGGGGAGTGTCTAAGAATATATGCATTTGATTTTAGATTTCCAGGTCTTGAGAAGGTCTTTTCGTGTTTATTATTTTGTTCCAATACATGTTGAGGCCAAATGTAATTAGTTATTGTATCTAGCTGTAAATTTGAATGTATTTTTATATTTATGCTATTTTTGATGCAAATTTATTTTTGGTCCATAAATAAATAAACAAACTTCTGTATGTATCATTACTTAGCTTTAGAAAAGCTCTATCTTGTGTACTAACTTCAAAAAATAATTTCACCTTTCAAAAAAATCCCTTACACAAACGAGGCCAAAATTGTTATATATTTTTGTAATAATATTATGTACTCTCCAAAAACGTGAGAGATATAATAAAACTAACTAATAACAACGGAAATTGTGGTTTTGGAGGTCAAATACAGCCTGCAACCACACTTTATTATGCCCAGATCCTTGAAAAAACTTTTATTACCCTTGACAGTGAGTAACCACAATATAAAAAAGAAACGGGTTGCTTAGCTGCTGTTACGTTGACATTTAAATATTTTAGGAAAAATTACAGAATATAATTTTTTTTTTATATTATTCTTAATAATATAACATAAAATAATATAGTAACCTGGTTAACCGGGCTTTGCTCGGAGTTCTGAGAAATGAAAAAAAAAAAAAAAAAAACTAAATATTTATCTGACCGAGATTCGAACCCACCACATTCCGAATTTCCGAACGAAGGAAAAGATGCAAACTAAACTGCTGATCAGACTGACACGACACAGTTAGTATCGAAATCATTGATATATAGTTGGACGACAAAAGAAAAAACATATTTTATATTTTAAACGAGACGATAATGTTTATATATAATCGCAATCTTGACAACGAATACGAGTATTACCATGAAATTTAGTATGCAGGGAGTTTTTTTTATATTTTTTTATTTTTTTTTTATTATTTTATCGTTCTACTCCTTGCTGATAAATATCTGTTGTAATCAGGCGGCCTTTTAACGTTGCATGTGACGCGTCGCTACGCATTAGCGTTTTTCATAAGTTTCGCACAAAATTTATGAAAAATGTTTCGCATTTGTCAGTCATACGTCATCCCGCGTTACTACAATGTTATTTTCCTCTTTTCTCTCTCATATATTTTGAAATGAGTAAAAGTAAAGTCATACTTTACTTTTACTCATTTCAAAATATATACTAAAAGCATGAAGAATTTTCACACGATTAAGTGTGTCTGACTTAAAGCAGATAACATAATGAGGGTGTTTGATATTTTTTCTGCCGCTAGGGGCCAGACCCAACGCATACAAAGCGTCATCTGGTGGCGTAAGTGGTATCAAAAACGGTCAATAAGAATTTTCGATTCTTTTTCTGTCACGACGCCCGACGTCCGCCCGATAGCCCGACGGTCCGTGTCGTGTCAAAAGCTGTCAGTTGTTACGAATTTAAAAACCCTCATTTACAACTCGTGAAGACTCCCCCTTAAATTTACGAACCATAGACAATGAGCGCAGCCATCTTGAAATTACTGTAAAAGGTACACTAATTTGAGTGTCGAACTCTTTTTATAGCGTCATTGATTTACTATAGAGCAGATAAAGTTATTTTTGTAAAACTTCACGCAGTTAATTAATGCTAGTCTAATAAACGTTAAATAATTTTCAGATACTTGATTGAGCATGTGTTAAAATTTAATTTAAAAAAACGTGTGCGTCTCGGGACGCCTGACAGAAGTTATCGCTTAAACTTATCTAAACAAAAAGCTAGGAGACCGTATTTAAATTAAGAATAAAAATATTTCGTCTGACCGAGATTCGAACCTGAGACCAATAGATCAAAAACCCAAGTGCCTACGTATCTGACATTAGATTTTCAATGTTTTTGAAATTACTCATATTTTATTTGGCGCCAAAACGTAATACTACGTACTGAAGCGGTTTACCCTCCCTTATGAAGTTATCACTTATACACATATTTAATTTATTTATTTACAGATATTTAAGAATTTATTATTTGAAATTACAATAAATTAATACAGTAACGCCCGAAATTAATAATCAATTATAATCTCATTTTAGCTATCTGAGATCAAGATTTCAACACATTTCAACGATCCCAGGATTAACATCACGTCAATTTAAGTCAATTTTTGTTTGAGTATCTAAGATTGAAGTCACTCTTAAGATTTTTGATACGTTATTAATTTCGGGCGTTAGACTGAACCCCCTGAAAAATGTAATAGAAGACGTCAAAAAATCGAGCTCAACTAAGTTTAGAAGCAAATAAATCTTTATAAGTAGAAATCTGGTATTTTATGTGTCTAAATAAGTCATATGGATCGCTGCCAAAACGGTGCCTATCTCTATCAGAGGTAAGCTATATAAATCACGTAGCAAAAGTCTATGTGTCACGACTCACGGTAATCCGAATACGATGCTATTCAAATCATAAAATCTTTAACGATAGCAGAAATCTTTAAGGATAAGTATATCCTTAAAGATATAAGTATCGTTAAAGATTTCAGATTTAAAACTAGTAAGTTATTAGCCGCGACTTCGGGTACAAACACATCATTTTTGAAAAGTTTTCCCCTTCAACCGTTTAGATTTAGTGGCAAGTGTAAAATTTCTATAACTTATTATGTTGTATTTAATGATCGAAGCATAATATTCAAATGAAAAAATAATAATTTCGCAAATGCACTATATATTATAATAGACAATAAAAGTTCAAAATTAATTACTTGTGCAGAATCTACACTAACACATCAACGCCTAATACAAAGTGTCAGAAATAGGTTAATAGATTCTTTTGTCATACTCCAATTACTAACATCGGCGAGTAAAAAGGGTTTGGTAATTGAGACATTTGGTTTTTTTTTATGACGCTATTAGGCTACGAATAGCAGAATAAAAGTTACTACTCCAGATCTAATAACGTAGTTCAAACCATTGAACGTGCTGAAAAGCACGAAGATAAAATGATGTTGGCAAGTATTCTTTTTATTTCACTCCCTAAAAGATACCTAAAGAAATAATACCTTTTTACAATTACGCAAACTACGATTGTTTGGTAAAGGCGGTAAGAAAAGGAGACCAAAAAAAACATTTTAAAATTTAATTCTAGTCATTTGAAAAAGAGATAACTCTATGAAAGTATTTTGTAGATTTTTAATTTTAAGGACATTATGTCTACCCACTTTCTAGATTTCAGCTATTAGAAATCATCCTACGCCTTTTCACTAACTGTAAATACATAATAGTATATTTGGGTCATAACAAACATTAAAATCCTTATCGAAAATACCATTGTATTCAAATGGAGATAATATTTTCAGTCATCTTATAATATATAGATCGTAAAATATTAAAAAGCCAATGGTCACAACGATTTGAAAATCGAAAATTTATTTTTTTAAATTTGTAGATTCAATCTGACAGCGATTTGAAAATGGAACGTTTATATTTTTTTAATTTATAGATTCACGACAATAGGTTAATGCACTGTACAGCCCACATGTAAAGATACATTTCATTCATACCTATCAAGGACTTAGCGTCACACGTCTTGGCAACAACTTTCGGCCATATTGTTTTTAAGGGTTATTCACCTTTAGTAATGTTAATTGTTTATGGATGGCGTGAAGCGACAATTTATTTTATTAGATAAGTTTTGTGGCTTGTTTTTAAAGATTTTATTCGGTTATATTTTCATCAAATCTGTTTTACGCCGATCACAATTTTGTTCTCAATAGAGTCTGGCAAACGAAAGTTGAACCTGGGGAACAAACTTTTAAGTTGACAACTCTATACGACTTTGAAAGTAAATTTGACAAACCAAAATTTGACGAAATTTCTGTGGTTTTTGCGTGAAAGAGCCAATAACGTTTACTTCACATTTTATCTATCATGTTAGTACCTACTAATTAATCATAATCAAAATCAAAAATCAAAAATTTTTTTATTCAAAATTGGTATTTTTAAATACTCTTTTTGAACGTCGATACTACGTGATGCCTACCACCGGTTCGGGAACTAACCCAGCGAGAAGAGCCGGCAAGAAAATCGTCTGGGGCCATCTCTTACCAAAAAGATGGAAAATTATTCTTTTAAAATCAAAATTATTACAATTTTACTTATGTCTATGTAACAAATAATAAGATAAGATAAGGAGCCACCTTATTCCCAAGGTGTGCCATCTTGAATGAAGTCATTAATTTTATAATACGCTTTGGCACACAAACGTTCTATAACTACTTTTTTAAACTTATTAATGGGAAGGTTTTGAACCTTTTCTGGGATTATATTGTATAAGCGTATACATTGGCCTTTAAAGGATTTACTAACTTTGCTTAGTCTGAACACTGGCATATCTAACTTGTTCTTATTTCTAGTGTTTACACAATGATTATCACATTTCTTTTTGAAGTTGTTTAGATTCTTTCTTACATATAAAACATTTTCCAAAATGTATTGAGATGCGACGGTCAGAACTTTTATTTCTTTAAACTTTCCCCTTAGAGATTCAAAAGTCGACATCTTATAAATAGAACGTATAGCACGTTTCTGCAGCACAAATATTGTATTAATGTCCGCAGCGTTTCCCCACAAGAGGATGCCGTACGACATTATGCTATGAAAATAGCTAAAGTAAACTATCGCGCGGTCTCTATGTCGGTAATTTCTCTAATTTTTTTAACAGCGCATGCTGCAGAACTCAGCTTATCTGCCAATTTAGCAATATGATGATAATTACATAATCATCAAGTAACTCTTCAGGTCATTTGCATCAGAATGTTGCCACCGCATTATTGTAGATTTTTAAATTAGCCGCCATATCGTAGGTTCAACTTTTGTTTGCAAGACTTTAAACAAGGATATGGTTTTGATATAAAAAAAAAAACACAGAAAACCTAATAATAGTCCTAGTTACAATCTTGCTATTCCTTAGGTAAATGTTCATGACCTCTTCTAATCTTATGTCAACGATAAATCTGTCAAGTTTAAATTTAGAGCGTGTCAAAGAAATCACATACATATTCAGCAAGGCCTTATAGGTATCAATTTAGAATACCTATGTATGGATTGTATAAGTTATCTTTATATGGCTATCGTGAATTTAGGGCAGGGTTTTCAACTTGAACCCTAGGTCTAAGCAATAGATTAAAGACTAAGGGACAATATATACAAAAACGAAACGATACGCAAGCGGCACTACATTTGTAAGGTAGCTTTTAAAAATTGAACTTTATTAATTACACAAGAAGATACACGTTTCATTGTAAGAGTTCGAATGTCAAGTTGCACCGCGCTGCACAGCGCACGTGCAGTGTATGACTGATGTACCTTTTAAAAATTGAACTTTATTAATCACACAAGAAGATACGCGTTTCATTGTAAGAGTTCGAATGTCAAGTTGCACCGCGCTGCACAGCGCACGTGCAGTGTATGACTGATGTACCTTTTAAAAATTGAACTTTATTAATCACACAAGAAGATACGCCTTTCATTGTAAGAGTTCGAAAGTCAAGTTGCACCGCGCTGCACAGCGCACGTGCAGTGTATAACTGATGTACCTTTTAAAAATTGAACTTTATTAATCACACAAGAAGATACGCGTTTCATTGTAAGAGTTCGAAAGTCAAGTTGCACCGCGCTGCACAGCGCACGTGCAGTGTATGACTGATGTACCTTTTAAAAATTGAACTTTATTAATCACATAAGAAGATACGCGTTTCATTGTAAGAGTTCGAAAGTCAAGTTGCACCGCGCTGCACAGCGCACGTGCAGTGTATGACTGATGTACCTTTTTAAAAATTGAACTTTATTAATTACACAAGAAGATACACGTTTCATTGTAAGAGTTCGAATGTCAAGTTGCACCGCGCTGCACAGCGCACGTGCAGTGTATGACTAATGTACCTTTTAAAAATTGAACTTTATTAATCACACAAGAAGATACGCGTTTCATTGTAAGAGTTCGAATGTCAAGTTGCACCGCGCTGCACAGCGCACGTGCAGTGTATGACTGATGTACCTTTTAAAAATTGAACTTTATTAATCACACAAGAAGATACGCCTTTCATTGTAAGAGTTCGAAAGTCAAGTTGCACCGCGCTGCACAGCGCACGTGCAGTGTATGACTGATGTACCTTTTAAAAATTGAACTTTATTAATCACACAAGAAGATACGCGTTTCATTGTAAGAGTTCGAATGTCAAGTTGCACCGCGCTGCACAGCGCACGTGCAGTGTATGACTGATGTACCTTTTAAAAATTGAACTTTATTAATCACACAAGAAGATACGCGTTTCATTGTAAGAGTTCGAAAGTCAAGTTGCACCGCGCTGCACAGCGCACGTGCAGTGTATGACTGATGTACCTTTTTAAAAATTGAACTTTATTAATTACACAAGAAGATACACGTTTCATTGTAAGAGTTCGAATGTCAAGTTGCACCGCGCTGCACAGCGCACGTGCAGTGTATGACTGATGTACCTTTTAAAAATTTAACTTTATTAATTACCCAAGAAGATACACGTTTCATTGTAAGAGTTGGAATGTCAAGTTGCACCGCGCTGCACAGCGCACTTGCAGTGTATGACTGATGTCATAATTATGAATATTCGCTTTCTTTGGGTACCTATTTTTAAACAAACAAAATATAAGAGCAGCAAAGTTATCCTAAACACGTTTTCTTTTGTATGTGTTGAGTGAAGAGGTTCTGGAGAATTTTTTTTCTGTACTAAAAATAGTTATATTTTTAATAATATTTTATAAACCAATTTTAAATAAACAAAGTACTCTATTTTTGAAAATGACACATTTGTAGGATTTGGTTTCTTTTGGTCGCAATATCGACCGATCTCTCATTCATCAACTTCTATAGATTACTAATCAAACATACATGATACGAAGGCGTTTGACAAACATTACAAAATGTTAATACTATTAGGTAAGCTACAAGATTATTTGCCAACCTTGAGGTATAAGGAGTATTTCAAAAGTAAGGATGAGCACCAACGAACATTTTGCATTAACCTTCATACAACATGATATACTCCGTTCATATTATACAATTTAATTTAAACGTGAAGTAAATTCTACAAAATTAATGTGTCATTGTCTATTCAATCATCTTCATTCATCCATCTTATAATTTATTTAATGCAGGCTAAATAAGTAAAAATTAAATTGGTAGGTAATATTTTGTCTATTGTTATTACGTTTGGAATAAATTGTATCAGAACGGAGTAAACAAATAAACTGATATAACTCTGTCATGTCAAGTCGTTGGTCACAATAGGGTCACATTGAAGACATTTTATGCGTAGACAAGGCCTGTCCTTACGACAGTATTCAGTCAAGGTCTATTGGTATAATATAACAAACGACTTCTATTAATTTGTCATCTTACCAAATAAGATGAGTGTGATAGTCTTATTAAGTAGACATTGATAGTAATAATAATGACACATTGTGCTTAATACTGGGGCTCCACTAGGAGAAATGTCTTAATGACTAATAAATAGGGTTTTTGATATATTTTCTGCCGTTGGGGGGCAGACCCAACTCGCACAAAGCGTCATCTGGTGGCGTTGGTATTAAAAACGGTCATTAAGAATTTTCGATTATTTTTCTGTCACCAGGCGGCGCTTGGGAGCCCGACGGGCCTTGTCGTGTCAAAAAGCTGTCAGATGTCACGAACTTAAAAACCCTCATTGTTGCGACGGTAGATAGAGAAGCTTTAGGGTCAGTTAACACCGAAACGAAACGATACGTGACATGGCGCTGCATTTTTAAAATAGCCATTCGAAAAACTTTTTTTTTTGTTTGAAAAATGACATGATTTTTTGTGTATATTCGGTAGATCTAAGAATATACCGTCAACTAGGGATAATATAATTAAAAAAACAACAAGTGTTGACAGAACACACTTCGTACAAGAAAAAGTTACGCCACCTTGGTTCTCACCATACTTCAAATGTCAGCCATTTTGATTTCACCATACCTCAAATGTCAAAATGGTCTTCAAAATCTCCAAAAGTGGGGCCATTTAAGTGGGGACAATTTTCAAGTCAACATGCCTCGTCTATAACATATAAGTGCGTCTATGTTGTCAAAAGAATACTTTGGCATACTTGTTTTTTGGCATACCATATTATTGATAGGCATAAATATAATTTAGACTAATGTTTTTTGCCCTAATTCAATGTGGCCTATCTTGTTAGGCATATTTTTTGTCATAATGCTTTGGCACTATACCATAGTACAATGCTTTTCAAATAAGAATAGGAATGTCAATAACATGTTTCTGTCAAATATCACTTGAAAAGTGCGGTTTGCAAAAAAAACTTCATTACATAACAATAATAATAGTCTAGCATCGAGTTTAAATAAAAAATTTAAATGTTAGTAAATTATCTAAACATAGATTTAATTATCATAATAGTCATAATTCGTAACAATATGGCGCTAAGTCGATCCTATTCTCGTTTGAATCGCATTGTACCTAATTAATAGGTTCATCCGGCGTGAAATAACGTTAGTGTAGTTTAGGTTAGGTTAGAAATCACATTCAAAACGTCTTCGAAGTAAAGTAGTAACATGGCTTCACAAAAACCCGGCGTGAAATAACGTTTGTGTAGTTTTGGGTTAGGTTAGGTTTGGAGCTATAGCAAACCGGTATTCGGTACTGATTAACGGGTGCGCCATCTATTACCGAGTAACGAAACATTACACACGAATACATTTTATCACTCGCATTTTTCGTAGTATGGGTATTGGGTACCTACACTGATTCCGTCAACAGTTCACTTGTAGTTCTACACTTTACCTATTAAATTAAACTAAATTTAAAATAACTTAAACACAAGTCTGGTTCAAAATACGGTAAAGTGAAAAAATGCATCTCACGCAGCTTGGTATGTAATGTATAAGTATATTTTATACAGATGACGAATGTTGCGACACCACGACCCGCGACATCACACTATACGCGTACGCAATACGACTTGATTCGTTGCTCTAACATAACATAGCATGTTATGAGGTATCAGAAGTAACGAGTAACGCAACGATACTATACTAACGAGTACTAATTGTTATAGTAACGAATACATATGGGTACGCTTTTTTTTTCGTTACTTTTTTTTACACCTCTAGTTAGGTTAGACGTTTTCATCACGTTCAGACCGTCTTTAAATATTTTTATAGCATTATTCTTAAATATCCATTATGCGAAAATAAATGTATGCCTGACAATAAATATGCGTAATGATTATTATGCTTAAAATGATTATGTAAAAAAAACATATGCCTAAACAGTTATGCCAAATCAATATTATGCGTCACTTTTTTTTTTATTTATGGCAATCGCTGTGGCGAAGGTGCACCATTCTGCCAATGCGTAACTTTTATTATGACAAACTAAATTATGCCAAGTTAAATTATTATGACATATGATTTTATGCGAAAAAATAGAGAACCTAGTAGAAAAAAAAAGTCTGCTAGTAAATTGTAATAATAATTGATTATAATATTAACAATTTATATTCAAAAGTTTGTGAGGATGGATGGATGGATGGATGTTTGTTGATCTTTCACGCAAATCCACGATTTCGATGAAATTTTGCATGGTAGTAGTTTACTTTTAATCCCGAAAAAATACAATGTTCCCGTGGGATACTGTATTTACGCGGGCAGAGCCGCGGGCAACAGCTAACGGTTATATCTAATTATTATCATCATAAACATTATACTTAATTGATTATCTTGTTACAATGTCTTAAATCTCTAATCATTAATTACTTTTTTTATTAATGTGAACTTGTTCGAAGAACATTGTTAAAAAAGATTGAATGAATTAATTGGTTTTGATTGATGGAATGATACACAGATGCATCGACATCATGTGATTATAGTTTCTTTTTAATCATGCATTGATTTGCATTGGAATTTTGAACGATTTCCTATTTAATAAAAAAAAAACTGCTAAGTTTGATTACTCACTAAAAATCACCTGTGTTGTTGAGTTGTGTGTTCTTGATAATTGTAATGTGTATTTTTATAAAAAAACTATTAACCGACTCGCAAATTATAGCTTATGTTAGGCGGGCTATTAATTCAAATCGATTGACACCTCATTCATTGATATCGGATCAGTAGCGCTACGACGGAATAAATGAAGGGTACAGGGGCAAAACAAGGAATGTCACAAAAAATTCAAATATAAATTAAGTATGGCAACACTTGGGTTTTCGCGCGTATTTTTATGTGACATTGTGTAAAAAGCATAAAAACAATCATAGTCCTTCCTATCTTCAATATTTCAAAACCCTGTACAGGTGCAAAAGTGGGAATGTCCCTAGTGAAACGTGGAATGTCCAACTGTCAATGTCAGCTGTTCTTGTGACTGCGAGTTTCGATATACATACATACATAGACAGCCAAAATCATTACCCCTTTTGGCTGCGCCGTAGTCGGGTTAAAAAAGCACATTAACTACATTCGCGCAGTACGAAAGCTCAAGATTTTGCAGAAAAAAGTTACACTCTTGATGGAGACTGCAGTCAAGTTTCTAATAAAAATATGACACGTAACTACATTGTGCTTGTAAAAAGTTAATTTGTAATATGTAAAAAATGTATGTATGTAACATCATTATTTTCTAATACTCGAACCACACTACGGGGTATAATGTTGCGATTGTGGGCGTTGAACCTTGGTGTGGTCACTAGTTCATGACTTACGGAAAAAATTACAGATTGCTAACGACACTTATTACTATTCAGGCAATGACGTTTTTTGTAAGTGTGACCCAGCAAAACAAGCTTAATTAAGCGTTCTTTCCTTGGCTCTAGTGAGGCTATTTTATGAGAGAAGAGAGGGTCTCATTGTTAGGGGTCCCATATACGGTTTTCCTTCAGTTCGTCCTGAACGGATGCAAAATCGTATCGTCTGTGTGCAATTTCGAGAGATTCCAGTGTTGCCAGCTCTGTTCTTGCGAAACTATTAAACTCGCGTCGATTTCTAATAAAAACTACTAAAATAATACTGAAAACAAAACAAAAAAGGTACTAAACTTTTAAAGCTACTAAAAACGTGTATCGTGTACAAGCGTAGTGAGTTTACAATAAACACGACCGTAGCTCGCGGCAAACCAGAACGAACTAATGCGATTTTTCCGTGTGTGTGCTCGAATCCGTTCAGGCCGAAATGACGTCAGTTGGGCCGGGTGCGATTTTTTTCCGTGTATGTGCTCGAATCCGTTCAGGCCGAACTGACGTCAATTCTAACTGAAACGTTCGGCCTCTCGTCTGTGGAGACCTTTAGGGTACTCAGTTACTCACGTTGTTGTCATTTTACAGGCCTGTCCTTACCACAGAAATATTTATAAAATAATCTATGGACAATATACACACAACTAACACGTAACGAAATTTTATAATTAGAATTTACTTTGATTTTGAAAATAGAATGTTATTTTAAACGTTAACAATCCCAAACGGATAAAATTTCAACCATAACACAAGGTACTAAAGTGTATATTACGGGATATTGATAGGATTTTGGAAAAAAAAGGCGGGACATCTCAAGCTGTCAATCGGAGGGAAGCCATTTCTTTTTGTCAGTTCAATTAAAGTAATTGATTTTACAAATGGAACGATTGGTTTCTAGAAATTTCGTTAGTTATTTTAGAGGGAGCTTTGAATTTTCTTGGCTAGGAAGCGTTTTAGAATATTTAAACCAATACTAGGATTCAATTATATTTTTCTTTCGATTGATTTATGTTTGATCGACGGCCACAAAATCAAGATTTTTTTCATAATGTCCCGAACCATAATATCACCAACGTCGGGACTCGGGGGCAACATTAAAAAAAAAAAGGATTTGCTAACTCTTTCATTCTTGTGTGTTTTTACTGTTGATGTTTTGTGAGACAGATAGCTGCTTCCGGCTTCGATTTTTGTGCATTTCTGTCTGTTTTAGTCTGGAACTATATGCTCCGGAATCCGGAACGCCGGTGAAAATTCAGAGCACTGAAAATAGAACTCTGCACTAATACAATGCAAAAAGCAGTGTTTCCCAACTGCCGGGTCGCGACCCGGTACCGGGCCATCAAAATAAATACCGGGTCGCAACATTCCCGGAGCCTTGTTTTGAAAACATTACCTACTATCAATCGACACATCTTAAATATTCGTAATTCGTAACACTTTAACTATTAACTTTAACATTTGCTATTTATGTTTAAAAGTATTAAGTGGGCCACAGGGGGACAGTGTGAAAATTACCGGGCCATGGCGGAACGATGTTTGGGAAACATTGTAATAGAGTTGAAAATGGAAATTTCAACTGAAGAGCTGTCATATTTGACATTGACATTTGACTCGACACTCGTGTTTTCGATTTTCAACTCTATTGTATTAGCGCCGAATTCTATTTTCAATGCTCAGAACTTTCTACGGCCTTCCGGATTCAGGATCATATAGTCCCAGCCTTATTCTTCTTCCTGGGGCAGGATGACTGCATATTATTTAACTTAAGAGGCACTTAAATTAAGTTGCGTCTGAGTATTTCTATACGGCTATAACTCTACTAGAGTTATAGCCGTGGTAGAATATTCGATTCTATAATATTCTACTACTGATTTATGAATGAACATTCACGTGTGTGAAAGAGACAGCAACTGTATTTTTATGGATAGACGATAGCAATAAATTATTAATTTATTTATATAGTGATGTATGCGGAAGACGAGTAATCATCACGATTTGATGACTCAACATCATTATCATCATCAATGTGTCATTACCTTATTACCTTATATGTTTTGTATGTTTTGCTGATTCTTTCGTAGTTGACCGAGGATTACATTTAATTTTTTTGTTTTTAAAATCTTCGAAAAAATGTCCTACCCACAAGCACTTAGCACAAATGAAAACAAAACACAAAGACACGACGCGATGCGAGATATTTCACACTTAACTCAGTCAATTGTTCTACGTCTTAGGGATAGATCACAATGAGACGCGACACGGCACGCACTTTTTACTAAAGCGATTCAAAATTTACCTTTATTCACTGTTATATTTGAAAATATACTTGTTTCAATGCAAGAGAGGCGCTACGCAGCGAGGTGCAGGTAACAATTTGAACTTTTGCAGCGATGTGTTTCTTTTTGTGTAGTAAATAAAGTTCATTTTTGAATTAAAAAGTGCGCGCCGCATCGCGTCTCGATGTGAACTGACAGTTACTTCTATCAAAATGATAAGTAGTAACTTTAACTTGGATTTCCCTTCCCTGTGATCTCAATATATATAATATTTATGTTCTGTCTCACGCATATTATTAGTAATCAAGTAATTTGTTCGACGTGATGCGAATACATTCTATTGAGGCTTGAGCTATTAGTAATACTAAAACATCCTGTTTGTATCTGTATAAAGCCAAAGAATCGAGCGAGAGGCCTCTTGATAGTAACATCTCTTTCTTGTAATATTTTAAATCTGTAAAAATATCACATAATACTTATGTTTCACGCTTACTTATTTCCCTTTACTCTATTCTCTATGATTATCGTATTTAATGGCCACCATTTTGAAAAATGTCAGCGTCACTTGTTGTCAAATCTCATTAAACTGTACGTGGATAGTTTTTCACAATCCATGTACGAATCGACACTGTTATTTATATGGATTACACGGAGAGAATATTAAATAGCCTTTAGTATTCTGCGCGGAGCCTTGGTGGATCTAAGCTGAATTTGTAAATGCCTACGCGCAGATATGTGGGAAGGACTATTAACTGTCATTAATACCTTTCAGATTCAAATTTGGAACATTTACCCAAGGTTTTGCGAGATTGTGCTAAAATCACTAAATCAATCAATTTTGAAAGACGTATAAAAGGACGATTTTAGTAATGAAATTATATTGCTGGTGTACTCTATGCCTATGTCAAATTTCATCAAAATCGGTCCTGTAGTTTGGAAGCCTATTCAATGCATACAAGCAAACAAACTTTTCCAATGTAATTTCCCAAAATATCCGTCATTGATTTTTAACAACCATATACCTCCAGACAGTGCCGGATTAGCCTATAACCAAATAAAGTAACTGCTTAGGGCATCCCGTCTAGAGATGCCCGAGAAAAAAGTATGTGTTCAAGAAATTTCAAAATCGCTTTTATCGGCGTACGAAGCAACACGACGACTGGCGAGAGACGTTTTTTGCGTAATCAGTGCTGCCAATTCAGTATTAATTAATTCATTATAGTTCACCTAACGCGAGGATGGCGAATCTATGGCACGCGTGCCATCAATGGCATAATATAATATACGACAAACCTAACATATTCTGCTAATTCTCATCTATTTGCAAAAACAGAAACCACACTATTTTACTTTAATATTTTAAATTAAAAAATGATAATTTTTTGCTACACGTTCCTTTTTTGTAGTAAATGACGATTTTCGAGTGATAGTAAGTAAAAAATTAAATAAACGAACGCCACGAAGTCTAGTGATACCTACTATATTTTTACAGTTTTTTTTAAGTGCACAGACTTTCAGATAGGATTAATTTTTAATTGCTATGATAAGAAAAAGTTTTCTCGCTTGCATTGATCACGTCTGTTACCTAACTCTAACGCGAAGTGTTATCTTTTCATGTGCACAGTCGTTTAGACTTTAAAATTTGAACAGATTTAATCTGTAAAAAAGGAAAAAAATTTGCTCGCTCGCTTCGCTCGCTCGCGTTTAACATAAAGTATTACAATTATCATTTAGTACATCAGTACTTCTTCTTTCAACTTCGAAAAATACAGTTAAATCAAGCAGCTTAAACAGAATATCAATTCTGTTTAAGCTGTTTGATTTAACTGTATTTTTCGAAGTTCACCATCTTTCAGGGTTTAAACTTTAAAGTTTGTAATAATTAGTTCTGACATTTAGTTTTAGGCTCTCGATTTTAGTGTCTTTTTCCGAGTTCAACAGGTTTGGACGGGTAAAATAGAAAAAAAAATTCTCGCTCGCTCCGCTCGCTCGCATTTGACATAAAGAAAATCTTATATTTATTAGTATCGTCGTTTGGTTTTAGCTATTGATTTTAATGTATCTTTTCGAAGTGTACAGTGTTATATAAGATGGATTTTAAAGTTAATTAGCTTTTAAATTGTAAAATAAACATAAGTTTTTGATAGTTGACTCCGCCACTGCTTAATGGGCGGCAAATTTAAATGAACCGGGGCGCTAAATCTTTAAATACGCCACTGAATCACAAATCCAAATTATTTGATGTCACGTCTATAACCTCATTAAACATTTCTTTATAAAAATTACACGTTAATACGTAAAGGTTTCACCATCCCTGACCTAAGGTCTAAGGATAGGGGGGCCCACAAGGAAATATTGCTTACCAAGTTACCTTAATCCGGCAATGCCTCCAGAATATTATAATAATCTGTGAATTTATATCTTCATGGAGTTTATAGTTAGTGTATTTAAAAATAAAATAAACAACACATTAAATCGTGGATAAAACCAGACACAATTAAAAAAGCACTATGTTAAATGCCTTAGCAAAATCTTGCTAATTAATTAACACAAAAGATTACATTGTGTCATCTACCATTTCGAAACTCGACACTTTAGGTTTGACAAAAAGTGACGCAAAATATTTGATTTCGCAAACACGGGGGATAATGGCGTGCGAAAGATCAATATTAGTGGGCGTATGTACAGCTCCTAGCTAAATTACACGATGACTCAATAAGGCCTTGAAAGTTATTACCATAAGCCATAGCTGGGAGAAATAAACGTTACATTTTAAATTTCGAACCCTGAACGTGATTCGCGGCACACAATGATTTGAAAGTGAGGATAGGCCCTTGGGAAACTTTTTCATAAAACTGTTTTAAACGAGAAATCTGACATTACTTTGTCTTGTCGATGTTGCGCGCGAAGAATTATTAACAGAAGACATAGCAGGAACATTTGACAGCGGCGTAAAAGTTACGTTATCGAATGAGAATTGTACGAAAATCTGTCAAAATCATGACAGCGCGGCGCCCATACAAATCTCATTCGATAATGTTACGTTTACCCGCTGTCGAATGTTCCTGCCATGCCCCCTGTTATTTCTCAAGTCTCGTTTTCATTCGCCCCTTTGCGGCATTCGATATCATGAAAACGCGTTGGAGACAATTTAACCTACAAAATGCCCTGTCCTCATGTCAGTATGTTAATGACAAACAAACTATTCACAGGCCATAGCAACTGAAAACTATAAACGCCACATTTTAATTATTTTTTCGCCACAATTTACAATTCGTACATTATGCAAAATAGTGTCCGTGGTACACACGTCATGTGAACAACTTAAGTTAAGATAAATACGAAATACAAAGAGAAAAGAAATTTGATCAAATATTAGATATCCAAGATATTTGATCAAATCTTTATCCAATCTGTTTTCCCTTTCCCTTGTATCTGTATCTCCTTTCCTTGTTCACTTGATGAATACTATAAAACTATGTCTAACTTCTTGGATCAAATTATGTACAGTTGACGGCAGATCCGCTCTACCGCCTTTGAACCTTATTGCCGTGTTAGTAATAAGGTCGAAAAGTTGTACACCCGATATGTCTTCGACTACACATTGGAAGATCTTTGATAGATGTAATACCACCCTCAGTAAATGAGGAAAAAAACTTCTTGCGTCATATTCCAACGATTAATGCTATGAAGGCGTTTTCAGAGTACAAAAATCGAAGGACTGCTTTTTAATCAAGGCACATAATATTATAATGAGTATAGGCATTTCATATCTTTATTATTCAAAGAATAGTTCGAAGACGTTTTCCTTGTACTGAATACAAAAACAAACGAAATAAGGTTGCAAAAGTTCGAACCGTCGAAATACCTAATCGAATATTTTTCTACGAATTCAAATATGGAAGGAACGTTGCATAAATTAAGTAGACTGAGCAACGAGCATAGATAGTAGAATATGGTGAACATTCTTTCTTCTTCACAGTCGGGGAAAAAACCGTATTATTCATTAGACCTGATTGTATAATTATGTAATCTATGCTAATATTATAAAGAGGAGAGTTTTGTTTGTTTGTATGTTTATTTGTTTGAATTCAATATGCTCCGAAACTACTGGATCGATTTTAATAATATTTGGCACATATATAGAGTAGACCACGGGGAAGGACTTAGGCTATTTTTTATCGCGAGAAAATGTACGGTTCCGGGTTAAGTTGCGGGCAACATCTAGTTTAAAATATTTTAGATATTCATTTTTAAAATCAGAGTAGTCAAAAAAATTTTGCTCAAAGTTAATCATGTGTCCATTCCAAATGTAATAACACAATTTAATGGCACTGTAATTAAACATGTGCTTTCTCGTCCTTGAGTTCGATAACGTCACACTTCCTGTGACGTCATGACGTTCATGAGATCATCATTTGTTTTGGAAAGTAGGGCGACTATTTTGTAGGCAATGTGGGTTCGAGGTGTCGGGTGAGTTGTTCCAAATATGAATGTGAAACCATAGACAAGTTCCAAATTTAGCTGTCACGAAATAAAAAATACGTTTTGAAGTTTCGCGGTTTTTTTTTTACTGAAAACTTTTAAAACATTTCGAATGAAAACTTCAAGAGCGTGGCGACGTTTATATGAAATGCGATAAAATGAAAAAAAAAACGACCGTAAAAAGAAGTCTATTACAATATGTACAGGTTAAAACGTGCTAGAGTTTAAAGTTAAAAAAATATGGTCTCGAGTCTCGACATAGAACACGGATAGAATATAAAGAAGTAACACCTCACATTATGCAGTTAACCTTAAATTTATCAATGAGTAACTCCCGTCCCAATTCTAGCTCACCTAAAAACCTAAAAACGTTTCCAGCTAACGCTGGCCCAGCAATTCTTGGTAATAGTTATTGTGTCGAGGCCACGTTATATCGGTGGTGGTTTGTAATGTACCTGAATTGAGTTTCCTGTTTTTTATAGTTTCCGTTTCAGATTAATTGAAAAGTTACGTACACTAAATAAATTTACATGTTACTAACTTTGTTTCAGAGTTTTATAGTCTGTTGCAAAGAGTTCTTCTTCTTATTTGAATAATGGCGGTAGTTCTTATCATGTAAATTGTCAAAAACAAACTTTAAAAGATCAAAAATAAATTATTAGTCGCGATTAACGTCGATAGAGACAGAGGATCTTAGATATTTTTCCCTTGTTCAAAAGTACCTACTATAGTTATTGGCAAATAATTATAATATTGTGTGATATTATAGCTGTTTTATATGATAGCTTCTAGTTAGAAGGTGGTTCCTTATTTTCTTACCATACCATTTAACATTTATAAAATGTAATACAATTTATATAAAACTGTGATACACTGCCACTTATGTATTGAATCCTTTTTTTAATATTTCTTAAATGAGGGTTTTTAAATTCTTCTCATCTGACTGCTTTTTGACACGACAAGGACCGTCGGGAGGACCAAGCGCCGCCTGATGATAGAAAAAGAATCGAAAATTCTTATTGAACGTTTTTGATACCACCTTTGCCACCAGATGACGCTTTGTGTGTGTTGGGTCTACCCCCTAGCGATAGAAAAAATAACAAACACCCTCATTGCCATATTGATTTCAGAGGATTTTGATAAACACTGAGAATAGAAGTAAGGAGTACCATCTCTCTAAGGCAGAAAAGATAAAAAGTGTCCGACAGAAGTAATTAAATAATAGTTCCAAAACTGGCCATAATGGCGCTAGAGTGGCAAGGGTGTGTGATATGAAGTTAGAATTTTTGATGACTATGACTAGTTTTTAGTAGTTAATTCAGTAAATCATGAATATTCTAATTACTCGTATAGTATAGTAAAATATTTTTATATATAAAACCGAAGAAGATCCCAAGATTTAATTATCCGTTTAAATTTTGCCGCTTTACACCCTTGCGTCTATAGCGCCCCCTATTTAACGCTATTTTACGGACACTTTTCATGTATGGAGATGGTACTCCTTACTTCTATTCTCCATGTTGATAAATACATGCAGATTGCGGACTGAATATACAGCGGAACGCAAATGTCAAAATGTCAATATTACAAATGACAATGTCAAAACCCCAAAACTAGGACGCATAAACTGCCCTAGTTTTTGCTTCGACATGCCTCGTCTATAGTATATAGGTCTATTCTAGCCAAGTTTAAGATGACCTTTTTGATGACATAATTCTAACCATACCATATACAATGTAATAAAATATAAATAAAATGATGATACAGAGCCCCATATGTATTGAATCATCGTTTTATTATTTCTTAAATTGTGTCATTGTGTTCATGATTTTTCATGGTCAAGAATTTATTGTGATAAATTGAGTGACAGCTTATTGAAAATAGTTAAAGACAAAATCTATTTTAAAGCGAAGCGCCGCCGACGAAACATTTTAATGTAATTATACTTTATTACTAATGGTTAAAAGATAACGACAACACATTTTTTTTAACTCTTTCAAACCATCACAAATGGTGTCTAATGCTATCTCTTTCTAAAGCTCAGTCCATTCCTCATTATATCATTGACGGAATTCCAAATTCAAATGCGGTAGTATTTATTATGGTTTTATCGGAGTTTTGCCGGGAAAGTCAATGTGCGACGTCGTTGTTTTCGTATTTGTATTCCTTCCAAAATTTGTATTATTTCAGTTCTTAATGTGTAAAATTGGTAGAATATTAAAGAATAGATATTCGTTGACGTGCACAAGTATGGGCAAGTTACTTAACTACAAAAAGCGTGCTATTTTGTGTTCCCTCCAAAACTCCCTAGGAACTTTCAGTTAAGCTTCTACCGCTTTACTAAATCGACTGACTTGACTCATGGACTGCACTGACTATTTATTTGGACTTCGACTAGACTCTGGACTTGACGATTTAGAAATACGTCGTTGAAAACTTAAATGAAAATTCTAATTTCCCGAATATTAAACTTGACACTGGCAAATGGTTTTGAGCCGTAATGCCATTTATATTAAATTGAAATAAAAAAATTAAAGGTTTTATCGAGCCCTTTTAGCCGAAACGCGGGAAAGAGGCAACAATGCAAAACATGGAGAATAGAGTAAAGGAGTAACATCTCTCCGTGTCCTTGATCTCCGTGTCTCAAAGTGTCCGACAAAAGTAATTAAATAATAGTTTCAAAAATAGCCATAAAGGCGCTAGAGTCAAAAGGGTGTGTGATGTGAAGTTAGCAATAGGAGATGGAGTAAAGTGAGTGGAGAGAGTTTATAAATTTAACCGAAGAAGATGTTAAGATTTAATTCTTCGTTTAAATTTTGCCGCTTTAACCTCTGCGACAGTAAATCCATCCCCCTATTTGACGCTTTTTACAAACACTTTTTCATGTATGGAGAAGGTACAGTTTTAATCTAGTCTTGATGGTACAAACATACAGTCTCGTCAATTCAAACCACAGATAAAAATTACACTGAATCTGTTTCAACAGCGAACAGACAACCGACCGACGTCCGCATTGGCACCGCTCCAAAACACACTGTCCTGTCTATTACATCATTCTATAATTAAATTCTCGTTAAATTCACGTAGGACTGGGTTGATAACAGAAAAAAAGGGGTAGGGACATAGATGTATTATATTAAAAAGAGGTAGATATGGTATGAGCGCGCAAAAAGTGAAGACTTGAAACTGCCCGAAGCTTGGGTGGCTTGGGCAGTTTATGGTTAGTATGCGATGAGCCGGTAGCACGTACTAGGCGTCCCGCGCACCTTGCACAAAATGCTATCGTGTGTCAATAAAAGCTGTAAAAACCATGACAAAAAAGGGAATAAAAGTCAAGGAATAATATCATTCCATAAGTAACTTTACAACATTTATCAGTCAAGTATTTTCCTAAAATTATATTTTTAACAATAAATAATTGCAAGAAAAAACTTGACAGTTTATGACGTAAGAAAAAAGGAAAGCAATATGAATATATACTTTTTTGTGAATCAAATAAGGATGCATGAATTTCTGCCATAGAGTAGGTAATAATAGTACAAAAGCGAATGTTGTTAGTTGTACAGAATTACGGACCGTTCACTTATTCTATTTTATATCTAAAGTGGAGTCATTTGAATAGGTAACATTTGACAATTCATCAAAATTCAACAACGTAACCTTGTAACGGCGGGCATAAAATAATATATTTTTTCGTTTTGTTAGAACTGCACAATTACTTAACTTTTTTCAATTACGATTACATATTTATTGTAATAATGACCGATACGAGTAATTTTACGATTTGCTTTCATTAATAAACCATTTTAAACATAATAAAGAATTTTTCTGATCTAGAGAACTGAACGTCGTTACAATGTTGCGTCAGTTAACCCTTTTTCTTTTTAAACACTAAGGATTTTACTATAAAAATCGAAAGCTGATAAGTAGAATCGAATGCAATGATTACTTGTGAAGAAATATCACCATAAAATAATAACCACATTGTGATTATAATAAAACATAATTATATTTATTATTCTTTTAACTAACTATAAAAATACAAAAAATAAAAAAGTTAAATTATGTACTTGTCTTATTTTGTTCATTAAATTTACGAAAGAAAAAATAATAATGGGACAGAGATTCGCCTAATAATTTTTAAAATTCACATATGTTTCAAGTGCGTATCGATTCATTCACTTTAATCGATGTTTTTAAGCAGGTCACCTCACTATGAAGATAAAACTGACAGACGTCAAATGATACCTATTAAAATGACTCCGTAGCTTTAAAAATATTTTGATAAGATTGACGAAAATAATTTAATTATATCATTCAATCAGTTAAATAAACTTCTTAAAATTGTATTCTTCTTCTTATAATATTAAATACCAGGTTTCGATTCCTGCATATTTATTTTCATAAAAAAAACTAAATATGCAGTTTTATCTAAATAATAGTAGGCATTCACGACAAAAACTTAAAATTGTAACCATGTCGTAGGTAAATAACTATGAACGAATAGAATTTATTCGCAATTTGTACCGTCTGTGTCGTCAAATGTTCTATGCCAGAGATTCCAAACTCGAATATACGCGCTTATTTAATAATACGCTTCATTGGCAGTGACAAATACTAGTCATCTTTTTTTTGCTATTGAATTAAGCATGCCATCCCTTTCACGAATTTTTGCTGTGTGAGTGAAATAAAACAATAATAAAAAATGTCAATGTGTGTCGCGGCACAAAATTTTTGGCAGTTTTGCAAGGATATAACGTATCTATAGTTATCACTGGATTGGGAGAAAATCTAGATTTCGCGGCCATCTAGATATGTAGCCATCAAAGATGGCTGGGAAATCGAGATTTTTTCAAAATGGCGCACATTATACGACAGTATCGAACGAAGAACTCAAAAATGTTGACACTATTACAGAAACTTCATTTTCAAACCCGATGCAAAAAGAGGGGTGTTATAAGTTTGACGTGTCGACCTGTGTGTCTGTCCGTGGCATCGTAACTACCATACGGATGAACTGATTTTGATTTAGATTTTTTTGTTTGAAAGATGACATGATTGAGATTGTGTTCTTAGTACTTCATTCATTCTCTAGGCAACTCTCACATATCACAATAGTGTTGCTCTATACAGGGTGTCTCGTAAATCGACGTCAAGCCGTAAACCCGTGATAAGCCAAGTTACAATAGTTATTAGAAAAATTAAAAAAAACCAAGTAATGTGTCTCAAAAAATACAAAACTTTTAAAAAAAATCTGAAAATTGACATCTTGTGGTGGTTTTTTAGTTCCCGGCACTACAAATTTTTACTTTTTTTGTATTTTTTTTTGTATGCTAAGATTTAAATCAAACGACTCCGACTTGAAAGGAAATGAGGCTTTTTGCCTAAAACAATGATTCGAATTTAATAGTTTGCTCGACTTTAACTGACTGTACTGGAAAAAAAATGTACTACGCTTGTTTGGCAGGTAATTTTAAAAGTTGGCACAGTTAATAAGGATTCCAAAATGGTATGACACTTGCTAGATTGTTTCTTAAATTTTGGACAATATTGATTTTTGTAAAGGAAGTCAGTTTTCGAAAAAATTTTCTTACTTACTTAAAATGATTCAAGTGTACCCAGGACTTTCTTCTAAGTGATATTCTGATTTGGATGAGACGGAGAGAAACATTCAATGAGTGCAAGAGAGACAAAATCCAAGAAGTAAAAGAATATCACGGGCCTTGGGGGCCATAGTGTCTCATTACTTTAACTTTAGGAAAGGTGTTTTTTAGGAAGCTTTTAATTGAACAAATTTTTGGAGTCTACACTCAAAAATCAGTAAATGATACTAACCATTACTTTGCTGATGTAGGAAAAATATTGGCTGAAAAAATACTTAATAGTAACCCACAAAAAGAACCCCTAATCAATGTAGCTACTCTTTTCTTCTTCTTCCTACAGAGTATGCCGAGATGGGCTCATTTATCTCCGGGCTAAAAAGTGAGTGCTCCATAGGTCTCGACATAATACCCAGAAACCTTTTGAAGATTTATAAATATATTCTTACATCACCTATAACCCATGTTTGTAATTTGTCCTTTGCTACTGGAGTCTTTCCAAAAATCTATAATAGGTCGATAGTCCATTTCCATTCCTACCATACTTTCGAAAATTTTAGAACGTTTAATCAACAAACGACTGGTAAATTATTTGGAGAATAAAAATATCTATCACAATCGCATTTTGGTTTCAGAATTAATAGATCCACTTCAGATGCCGTACTGGAAATAACCAATTATATTGTCACTAACCTAGATACAAAAAAGAAAGTGATAGGAGTGTTTTTAGATCTAGCTAAGGCATTTCACACAGTTTCCGTTCCTATTATGTTTAATAAACTGTAGAGTCTGGGTATCAGAGATATTCAATTGAAGCTTTTTCGAGACTATCTAATAGATAGATTCCACAATGCGTAAAGATTGGAAGCGTAATTAGCGAGGAAGTTTCTGTGTCTTATGGAGTTCTACAAGGCAGCATCCTAGGACCAATGCTATTTCTTGTCTACATAAATGATCTCTATCATACTAGACTTCCTAGTGGTAAACTAGTCGCCTTTTCAGATGATACACTGTTTAGTGGATCCTACTGGTATGAAGTATTTATAAGTGCGCAAAACGGGATGAACACTGTGACTAGATGGTTGATTAGGAACATACTTACCCTAAATGTCGAAAAGACCAATTACATAACGTTCTCCATCAATAACAATGATAAACCAGATCCTAAACCATGTATTATTTCGCATGCGTGCCCTAATTTGAGCTCTGCTGGCTGCTTATGTCCTAAACATAAAAATAAACCATCACTAAGTATTTGGGTGTGATTATTGATAATAAATTAAAACTTCACGATCACATCAACATTCCTGTGTCTAGAGTCCGCAGAATAATAGCTATGTTTAATTCTTCAAGACACGCAGCATCAAAAACAATCCTTAGATCAGTTTGTTATGCATTGTGTCAATCCCGGATCAAATATTGTATTAACTGAAAGCCTCATTAATTCCAATTAAATTTATTCCAATTCCTCATTCTTAGTTCACATATATTTTACGTTTTACACTACTTCCACATCACAGTGCTCACATTTGCTTTTTTCTTTTTGTTATTTGTTTTAAATTAATATTATATACGTCATAATCTAATAAAATGTACTATGGTATAAAATGTCGCTGATTGTCCGTGGTGTTGGGGAAATGTTGATCTCTAACTCAGACACCTCACATAAATATAAGATCCTAAAATGTTTTTGGACATTAGCTAGTAAGTAATCATTGTGAGGAGAAATAAATGAACATATTATTATTCATCATCGTCATCTCGCTCACTGCCTGGAAATTTGGGGGTTACATTTTTTTTTATTTTGTGTGTTCTTATTATGTATCCTATACAACATATCCTAGCATAAGTTTATAAAGTCTGGAATAAAACTAACAATGTTTTATATATTTAAAATTATTACAATGATACACTAATAATTATAATAAAATATGACATTAGCGACATATCGACTTATTTCTATTTTTGGCTTTTGTCTATGGTTTTACATATTCAAATTTAGAATACGAAAAATGCACCACTGGCTTTAATTCATAGTAAAACTACAAAGATAATAAAACTAACTCTAAACTAACTAAAACTTACTCCATGTATACTCTGGCAACCATGCTTAGATCAATATCTACATTTGAATGGATATTTTGAGATCAAAAGACGCGACATTCAGCCAACACAAACTGAAATGTTCGTAACGTTTGATATACCTGAATTATAGCTCTATAAAAATTAGAAAAAGCTTGGAACCTGGACAAAAAGAATGTAATAAAATTCATGCATTGTAATACCTATACTTTTTTAAATAGAAATACTTAGTGTAACTTATTCCAGTTTTTAAAATAAGAGCGCTAACAGTCTGTTAATTTAATCGTATATAAATCGAATAGATGTAATAGATTAAAGAGGAATGCGAATTCAAAATGACGTTTTAATTTTTAAACAGTTTCACGTCAAAGTGTGTAGGTACAGCATAAGTAGGTTAGAATAACGAACAATGATTTAGGCCTTAAAATAAATTTAAAAAACCGTATGACCGGGTTACAGTGTTGTAACAGTGGTCTGTTTATACGAATTTAGATTTATGTACGGCAATAATTTTGTTAAGACTTGGTAGTTTCTTGGAGAAATATACCAAGAAGAACAATAAATTGCAATAGTAGTTATATTGTAAATGAATGATTTTAGAGAATTACAAAAAAGTCATATGAAATTTTTAAATTAAAGTATTTTTTTATTTTCAAATGAAACATTTTCTTGTCATATCAACATAAAAACTAATAATAATTAAATTACACGTAAAAAGTATTTATGAATATTCGAAATTAAAAATAGAGTTCGATTTTTAAAATTGCGTGGACGAATTTGAAACATGGAACGTGCCATAGATAATTATAGTTTATTTTTTATTCAGAGAGCTATTAAACACAGGCACGAGTCTTCAACACACTTGAGAAAAGCATGTCGAGAGGATAGTCGCAATGTCAAGTGAATCTTCTAATCTAAAGCCCTTGGGTATTGGGTAACTTAGTATGACGTAAGTACTCCACAAATAGTGCGTCAAAAGGCAAGTTATGACGCTTTCTACTTACTAGCCGAATACCTAAAAATAATTTTACCAAAGCTATAGTATAGTAAGCAGTATTAAGTAGTACGTACCTACTACAGTCAGCTCTCCGAAATATTGACAAGATCTTTGCATATCTTTTCATAAATAAAATTAAATCTTTCCAACTCTCTTGTGATCTTATAAATATAGCGATACGATAACCAGTGTCAAGTTCAGCCATGGTAGGAAAATAGGTTTTTGCGTTAAAGTTTTCAACGCCGTTTTCTATTTCATCAAGTTCAAAGTCTAATACAAGTGCAAATAAGTCGTCAGTGCAGTCAATGAGTCAAGACAGTCGATACAGTAAAGTCGTAGACGGTTTACTGCAACCCCTTTAAGAAGTTTTGGAGAAAACACAAAATAGCACGCTTTTTGATGTTGTACCACTTGGCCACACTTGTGCACGTTAACGAATATAATTATATAATAGTAACAATCTACTAAAATAATACAATAAAATCCGAAATAACACAAAATTATAGACGAAAATTTCTTTTTGGATTTCTTCAAGAAAAGTACATTCGTATCCGCGCCAAAACTCGACGTTTATACTTTTCAATTACCACAAAATCGGTCTATGCTAGATTTTTGACATTCCAACTTTTTTATCGAATGAAAAGTATAAACGTCATAAGTTTATACTTTTTTATTGACCACAACATCGGCTGCGGCGTGAAAACAGACGCTAGTTGTTTGCATCTGGCAGTGTTAAGTTACATCTCGTGCCATAATGACTGTTTCATCCGAGTGTAGGTCAAGAATTTATAGCATCCGATCAAACAAACGGGCCGGAAAGCTGGAACGGTCTAACAGAAAACCGGCGTGAAACTTGCGTAGCGTGTGAAAAATGAGAGAAGAGGTCTAAAGGGAACCGAGAACGAGTTAGGACTCGTTCGTGTGTGCGCTTCCGATATTTGAAGCTTCAACATTAGGATGTTGAAGCTTCAAATATCGGAAGCGCACTTGTAGCTCTTTATTCTTTTAAAATCAGATGATCCATCTGCTCGTTTGATAATAATTTCAACTTTAGACAGATAGACTACAGCTCCGTTTTTCACAAAGTTTCCATTTTTGATTCGGAGCTATCAAAATGATATTGCCGGCCTATTGCCGTCCACTGCTGAACGTAAGCCAACCATCTCGATCTGGGGCGAACCTCATCGATACGCTGCCAGCCACCTTCACCAAATGGTCGGTCCATCGTGCCGCAGGACGTCCTACACTACGTTGTCGCGCGCGCGTAGCGTGGTCTCTACTCTAATACTCCATCACCGTCTGTCCGTCTGCAGACATGGCCGGCCCACTTCCATTTCAGCGTTCTAATTCGTTAAGCAATGTCGGTGACTTTAGTTCTCTGGCGAATTACATCGTTACGAATTTATCCATCAGATAATATACCCTCAACATTGCTCTTTCCATCGCACGCTGAGCAACCTTGAACTTGTCAATCAGCCTTACGGTGAGTTTCGGCTCCGTATGTCATTACCGATAAAAATGATAGCATGCAGAAATATTTTTCCTCGTAGTCGTATAACTCCAACATGTAACAATTTTCATTCTCAACACCATTTATAAGGAAAGCAATTAACATAGAGAGATTAATTGTACAAAAAACTGAGGGAAGTGAAACTTTCATTGACAATACATGGCCATATAGAGTTGACCGGTCCGCACTGTGTTACACGGTTATAGTGATGGGTATTTATCGATAAAACAGAGACATGAAAGTTATAGATAAAAAATATCGATAATAGAATACGGTTATCGGTATCCAGAATCCAGACGTACGGCGAGAAGTCGTCTCTGTTATGAGAAGCATCTTGGAGTACCTCAGAGAAGCCTACAGGATGAATGTGACAGCTTGGTAGAATACCAAGGCCTCTTTGAAAACAGGAATTACGTGACGTGTAAGCGCTCGGTAAGTTAGAACGAAGGCGTAGCTTTGTGTAAATACACTTTCTGTCGTTGAATTTAAAATGAATAATGAACAATTAATATTTAATTACAATTTACAAAACAATTCTATTGTACTGCACCAGTAGCTACCAGTGGCTACCAGTGGCTACCAGTGGCTACCAGTGGCTACCAGTGGCTACCAGTGGCTACCAGTGGCTACCAGTGGCTACCAGTGGCTACCAGTGGCTACCAGTGGCTACCAGTGGCTACCAGTGGCTACCAGTGGCTACCAGTGGCTACCAGTGGCTACCAGTGGCTACCAGTGGCTACCAGTAGCTACCAGTGGCTATAATTACAAACTATCTAACAATTTATGTTAATGTTTCATAACGTTTACGTAAAACGTAAACAATTTACAGTTAAAACTCGTAAACTTTTTATTATTATGATAAACATTAGAAGGTGGCTTCAAAAAGTTCAAAAGTACAATTTTAAGAAATTTAATGACATCATCAGAGTGATTTTTAATAATACTTAATGTTTCGAGGGTTTTTTTCAATCAATCGTTACTGACTAATCTATCAAGTATCAACATATAGCGCAAACCTCTGAACGGTGTGCCCTAGAATTAGGCACATTGGCTACGAAAGAATTTTCCAGAATTCACCCACCTAAAGTTTTAAATAGATGAAGCGGTTAAGATAATTTAATGCAACCGAAGTCGCGGTAAAAGCTAGTTTTATTTTTAACCCCCGGCGAAAACTTAGACTCACTCCTCATGTTATAAGTTTGATGTGTCTGTCTGTCTGTGTCTATGTGTCTGTCCGTGGCATCATAGCTCCCAAATGGATATATTAATTTTGATCTAGTTTTTTTGTTTGAAAGCTGACATGATCAAGAGTGTTCTAAGCTATAATTCATCATCATCTGCTCACTCAAACTGCTTGACAAATAGGGAGGTACATACATTTTTTAAATTTGTTTTTATTAAACACTGCCTTCTGATAAAAAAGTGATATATGCCATAAAATAAACGAGTCGTTGATGATTCACAGTTTTAAGTAATTGGAATACAACTTGGGTAATTTCAGGTAATTTTGTTAATGTGTACCATAAACGTACAATCATTTATGTGCGAAAACGTCTTGAGAAATAATTACTTCTTGTAAATTTTTAAAAGACCGTTTCGTGTGTTTTTTTCATTAATATTTGAAATTTACTTCAATTTTTAAAAACATGAGCTTGTGCTCGAGGAAAAGAAAAAGTATCAAGAACATCTACTTTCGACGAATAAATATCTAATATATATTACATATTCGTATATTACTTAAACATAGTTGTCATCTAAAAGACATATTTAAAATTAAAATATCGATATATCGATATATCGATATATCGATATAGTCACATCACTAAAA
The DNA here is from genome assembly GCA_037179445.1 of Phengaris alcon alcon. Lineage (NCBI taxonomy): Eukaryota > Metazoa > Arthropoda > Insecta > Lepidoptera > Lycaenidae > Phengaris > Phengaris alcon. Next base: position 2,159,083 of record JAYRCH010000034.1, read on the forward strand.
CTCATAAAAACTGTAAGGCTACCATACTCGTATAAGATCTAGAATTCAACTTGGTGACAGATATCTTATTTATAGATTTTATTCATTTGGATTTGCACTTTCTTCTATTCATCAAATAGGGAAGGTTTCTCATTTCAGACATCCTTATCATCACTTTCCATCACCGTCATCATCATTATTATCATCATCAGCCTCCGTGGTCCAGTTGTTTAGAGCTTGGCTCTCGACTCGGAAGTCGTGGGTTTGATGTTGGAACAACAAAAAATTCAATTTCCATGTTTGGTTAGGAAAATACAGACTGATCACCTCTCTCGCCAGTCGTGTCGGTCATTTCGATCATCGGTTAGACGCCGGAAAGCCACAAGGAATAAATTATGTATTCTCTAAGTCTAAGAGAACACAACGTCAATTTGATCGAATCAGTACAGTTTTCAATTAAATTTCAAAATTTACCAATACCAAGAATATATATTACTAAAGTAAAGAACCGTCTTTCGATAGGCTTACATGATTGACAGCTCGCAGCTACGTGTGCGTGGCTAGACGTATGCCGGGGGTGCGAGCGGCGAGCGGTGCGTTAATTTTTTCCAGCCAGGACTTTCATTCACGGGGCTGGCCGTTGGTCGTTTCGTGCTTCGACATAATTGACAATATAATTTCATAATATTTATGATAGACAAACTTAACGCATATTGATTATATAATCAGTACTATAATTAAAATCATGATCATCATCATCATTATCAACACCACCACCACCATCACCACCAACCTAACTGAAGCCAATCTATCTACTCAATATTACAATCTTGTACGGATTTAGTATGAAATATTGCACTTATAATAAATATAATTGTATTCAAATCAGCCTGATATAATATGTATCTACCGTACATCTTGTCGACAAGAATCGAACCTGGAACTTAGAATGTGTTATTAGAATATATAAGGTTACTTTATTCATGACATAGGGGAAAAACAAGCAGACGGATCGCCTGATGGAGTGCGGCTACCGTCGCCCTTGGACGGGTGTCGTGATTGCTTTTATGCAACACCATAAAAGCAATCACGATATTCGTTCGCGTTCACGAAGCGTTCACGTTCAGGTTCTCTTACTGTCACGTAAAGGTGAGATTTGCTCTGTGGTCTCTCTCTACCCCAATGGGGCTCTGTGGTCTCTGCCTACCCGAATAGGGCTCTGTGATCTCTGACTACCCTGGTGGGGCTCTGTGGTCTCTGCCTACCCCAATGGGGCTTTATGGTCTCTGTCTACCCCGGTGGGTCTCTGTGGTCTATGTCTACCCCAATGGGGCTTGATGGTCTCTGCCTACCCTGGTAGGGCTCTATGGTCTCTACCTACTCCATGGGGCTCTGTGGTCTCTGCCTACCCCAATGGGGCTCTGTGGTCTTTGTTTACTCAAATGGGGCTCTGTGGTCTCTGCCCAAGCTCATGGGGCTTGATAGTCTCTGCCAACCCCGGCGGGGCTCTGTGGTCTCTGCCTACCCCTATGAGGCTCTGTGGTCTCTGCCTACCCCAATGGGGCTCTGTGGTCTCTGCCTACCCCGGTGGGGCTCTATGGTCTCTGCCTATCCCCAATGATACTTTATGGTCTCTGCCTATCCCGGTGGGGCTCTGTGGTCTTTGCTTAAGTTCATGTGGTTTGATGGTCTCTGCCTACCCCGGTGGGGCTCTGTGGTATCTGCGTAAGCTATGGGGCTTGATGGTATCTGCCTAATGCAATGGGGTTCTGTGGTCTCTGCCTACCCCAATGGGGCTCTGCGGTCTCTGCCTAAGCTTATGGGGCATGATGGTATCGGCCTACCCCAATGGGGCTTTGTGGTCTCTGCCTACCCCAATGGGGCTCTGTGGTCTTTGTTTACTCAAATGGGGCTCTGTGGTCTCTGCCTAAGCTCATGGGGCTTGATGGTCTCTGCCAACCCCGGCGGGGCTCTGTGGTCTCTGCCTACCCCTATGAGGCTCTGTGGTCTCTGCCTACCCCAATGGGGCTCTGTGGTCTCTGCCTACCCCGGTGGGGCTCTATGGTCTCTGCCTATCCCCAATGATACTTGATGGTCTCTGCCTACCCCAATAGGGCTCTGTGGCCTCTGCCTAAACCCGTTGGACTAGGTGGTCTCATCCTTCCTGTTTGGAAATAGGCGTGAGCATGACTATATTTTGCAATATATTTTGCAATATATTTGCATTGCAAATCACGTCTTTATATTGTCTTTCGGGAAAATTCGTGTTCCATACATCGTCTGTCTCTGCCATAGAAAAACTATTATTGCCGTGGGACATTAAGAGTTGTGCTGTATGTGTATGTAATGTCTGTTAACTAGTAACAAAACTACAATTATTGGAAATAGGTATTTACTACTGAGTTAAAATCAACAACGGATGCAGTTATGATTTCTGGATAAAGGCCAATGTTCGATGAGATCATACTTTCTTGTGGTCAATGAGCGGCCGGGTCGTCTGATGGTAGGTCATAACTCATAACTATGTTTACCTGAAACCTAATTCTCGTATTTTCAATTTACTTTCAATGAATTATAAATGAATCGTACTGATATCACAAAATGATTTTTGGAGTTTGGAGTTTGGACCATATGGTTTGACGTTTGAGAATACCATTTTGCTATTTTATCATATCGAGACTGCATCGAAACCGTTATTGCAAGATTTTTTTACCAGAATCACTATGTTAGGTGAAGTCAAGCGCGTCGCCTTTTGACATTTTTTAACACCCGATGCAAAAAGAGGGGTGTTATAATTTTTTTAAGGGGAGTTACTAGATAGTTACAGTCGAGTACATAAATATTCTTGACGGTAACAAACTATAACACATCGTCATTAAAATATGAATACTCCGAAGCCTCCGTGGTCCAGTGGTATAGAGCATGGCTCTCGACTCCTCCGGGGGTGGGTTCGATTCTCGAGTTGGAGCAACAAAAAATGTTGTTGCAAGTCTGGCTAATATAAGGCAGATGTTCCCAAACTTATTCCGTCTAACGCTCACTTTGAAAATCTGTTATTTTGTAGCGCCCCTCATTTTTTAGAATTGCACAAATATATAAATGGAATTCATTACAATTCAAGTACATACAATATTTGTTCGCGCCAAACGTGAATTATTTAATTGAACCTTCTAATTTTAATTTTTTTTAATAGATCAGATACATAAAAAATATTTTTAATTTCAGTGAATATAATCGAATATATTCTTGACGGTAACAAACTATGACACCTCGTCATTAAAATATGAATACTCCGAAGCCTCCGTGGTCCAGTGGTATAGAGCATGGCTCTCGACTCCTCCGGGGGTGGGTTATGGAACAAAATATTGAAAATAAATCGATAAAACCAATTTACGTGACGCCGAAAGTAAATAAATATACATGTTTAAGTATTTGCAGTAGAATTAAATATAATTTATAGCGCCCCAAGTTGGCCAAACTGTGAGTAGATATCCCAAGCAATTCTCCCATACAACTGACAAGGCCCGCGACGGAGGAAGGAACAAGGCCCGCAACAGAGGAAGAAACGAGGCAACTCCGAGAAGCCGTATGCTAATTTTTTTGCGAAAAGTGAGCCAACTGTCCCACGCTCAAGCCTACATTCCCCCAGAAAATGACCATAATATATTTCAAGGTTTTTTTTAATATTAGTTAAGCAGTTTTTTAATTTTTTGTCTATAGTTTATTCTATTATATAAGTTATCTTTTATAGTTTATCTTTACCAAGCTATGTCAAGCAGCCAGGATGCAGGGACCTCTAATATTTCGACCGTGTCCTTTGGAAATCTGTTGCAATGCTCCCACTGTTCCCGATATTTTAAAAGCCAGCGGGGTTTGAACATCCACGTAGGCAAATGCCACAAACAGCTTCTAACACTCATTCCCCCAATAACCAATTCACTTCCGAACCCAATTTATGAAACAAATTTCTGGCAAGAAATATCCAAATTTAAACGTTTTATACCAGTTCTAAGACGGATCCCTAGGGGTGCCAGAGTGACTGTAGCCCAGAAGCTTGCCGAGATGATACGCCACACAGTGCTGGAGAACTCGAGGCAAGCCTGGGAAAATCTACTCACCTTTCCCTACCGTTTTCTGCATATCACTAGAGATCCGCTCAACAATGCCTCCCTCACTTCAAGAATCAAAAAGAATTGTGTTTCGGACATTAACCTCAACCCAAATTTTTCTTCACATTCCACGGTCAAACATAACATCGTGAAAACTGTGGAAAATAAAATAAGTGAGGGAGACATTAAGGGTGCAGCGCGGCTCCTGTTTTCCAATGACACGGTCGCCCCCAACTGCCCAGAAACCCTCATCGCCCTGGAAAACAAACATCCATCACAATCCAATCCTTTCACAGTTTCCGATGACGCATTACCACCACTACAAACGTCGACAGACAAAGTACGCGGAGCCATCATGTCCTTTCTTCCGGGTTCAGCTGGCGGCCTCGACGGTCTCACCCCTCAGCATCTGAAGGACCTCACCAGCGGTTGCTGCGGGGAGGCCGGCGAGAAGCTCCTGCATGAACTTACGAATCTGTGCAACCTGATGCTACGTGGAGGGGTCGCATCAGATATCGTAGACATTCTGTATGGAGCTAACCTCTGCGCCTTGAGGAAGAGAGATGGTGGCATTCGTCCGATTGCTGTCGGCTCCACATACCGGCGCCTTACAGCCAAACTAGCTTGCAAATCGGTAACTTCCCTCGCGTCATACTTCCAGCCAAAACAGCTCGGTTTTGCCTGCAAAGGAGGTTGTGAGGCCGCCGTTCACTCTTTCAGGACAGCTATCCACAATCAGGGCGATGATGTGTTTCTGAAGGTCGATATCAAAAACGCTTTCAACTCAGTTGACCGAGGCGCCTTGTTGGCCCAAATTAAATCTAAAGCACCTGCTATTTTACCATTTATGCTCCAGTGTTACAACGACCCCACCAAACTCATTTACAAAGACCACCTCATCTCATCCGAAGTGGGCTGCCAACAGGGCGACCCTCTAGGTCCAGCAATCTTCAGCCTTGCTATACACCCGGTCATCGAGCTTCTAGATTCAAAATTTAATGTTTGGTATTTGGATGATGGGACCCTTGGAAGCGATGCACCCACTGTACTATCAGACTTCCGCACTCTGATCCGCGAGTTCCAAAAAATAGGTCTGCAGCTGAACCTAGGTAAGTGCGAACTTTTTGTGCCAGACAGTTGTGGGGATAGAAACGCGATTATATCCAGCTTTAAAGAAATAGCTCCACAACTGTCTGTCATTGACAAGGATTCGCTCTTCCTTTTGGGCTCACCTATTTTAGACGAATCTCTCCCGGACTTCTTAGATAACAAATTACAAAATTTTAATGAAACTTTAGACCGCCTCCTCCAAATTAACTGTCACATGGCCTTTACCCTAATCCGTTTTTGCATTTTCGTACCTAAATTGACATATGTCTTACGGTGTTGTCAACTGTGGAAGTTCCCTCAACTTCTCAAACAGTTGGATGATACCATAAGACAAACGCTCTCCACTATTTTGAATACAAATTTCGATGACCGCGCATGGACTCAGGCAACGCTTCCAGTTAGGTTCGGTGGCCTGGGTGTTCGAAAGCCCTCAGACATATCGCTTCCGGCCTTCTTGTCCTCAGTCCACGCGAACCATAGTCTTATCTCCAAAATACTACATCACCCATCCTACTTCAATACAGTTACCTTTCTGGACGAGGCCAAGGACGCCTGGAGCGTAACTAGTGCTTGTAGCGAATTGCCTGACAATACTTTTTCCCAAAGGCTCTGGGACGAGCCACTCTGCAGACTGGTACGGAATAATCTTCTTAATACGTCCTCCAGTCCTGTGGAGCAGGCTCGCCTCTTAGCTGCGGAGAAGTGGGAGTCGGGCCTTTGGCTACAAGCATTACCGTCACCCAATACGGGCACATTGCTGGATCGAACAGCTTTCCGGTTAGTCACTTCCCTGCGTCTTGGCACCCCCCACGTCGTCCCCTGGATGTGGACAGCCTCGGACACCACGGGCTGTCCTGTCAACGAAGCGCCGGCCGCATCTCCCGACATCACTGCCTGAACGATCTCATCCGTCGGGCTCTTGTCACCGCCGGAGTGCCAGCTGTGCTGGAACCCTCTGGTTTGGCGCGCGACGATGGCAAGAGACCAGACGGTATGACCCTGGTCCCTTGGAGAGTGGGACGGGCTCTTGTATGGGACGCTACTTGCGTTGATACACTTGCTCCGTCCCATGTCCAGGGCACCTCGAGTTCTGCAGGTGCGGCCGCCAATCAGGCGGAAAACCTCAAGCGGCGCAAATATGAGAACCTTAGTGGGGATCTCATATTTGAACCGTTTGGGGTTGAAACCTTAGGTACATGGGGTCTGGGTGCGCACAAACTTTTCGGAAAAATCTCCAAAAAACTCATTGAGGCCACCCGAGACCCCAGAGCCGGCACCTACCTGGCCCAGAGAATAAGTATCGCAATCCAGCGAGGAAACTCTTTGAGCCTTCTAGGTACTCTGCCTGGTGGGGATGATCTGGGAGATTTCTTTTTTTTGTAGCATTTTAAGTTTTGGAGTAGTTATTATTTTTTTAGTACTTACCTACTTTTATAGTACAATTGATTTTGTTATCATAACTGATAAAATGTATATCATATTGTAGTATTAGTGAGTTTAATAAAAATATATTTATAGTGAATATTAAATTAAAAAGTAGCTGAACTTACAAATCACCCATCGCCCCCTTAAATTGTGATTTAAGAGGGCGATTCAACGACATCAGCGCCCCTCAATATTTTCTGGGCCGCCAGCGCCCACAAGGGGGCGTTATCGCTCACTTTGGGAAAGACTGGGCTAAAGCAATGCAGGCTGATCACTTGATTATCTGACAAGAAAGATCATCCATGCGCCGGATGGGCGTGTAAAAATTCGGACCTGCGACTGTACTCTCGCCAGTCGTGTCGGTCATCCGTCCCAATGGGTTACGAGAGTAAAGGAAGAGAGAGTGCTCTTGTGTATTGCTCACACACTTGGGCTCTATAAATTAACTCCTGCGTAGCTGGTCAGGTTTCAATGAAACCGGCCACCGTCACTTAAATCGGTGTGGGGACCTATTATTATTTATACGAATACATTACGAAGATCAAACTGCACAAAACTATCCTTGACATATCTGTAACGTTTCAATAGCATGTTTAAACTTTAGTGATGTGATTGTTTTGAGTTATGACGCAACATACACATAGATAGCTATTTCAGGAGCCATCTGGCTGGCCCCATTTCGATTGTATTAGTTCATGTGTATTTTTTTGTCGCTTAGGATGGTGCTATCTAACAAGTTACCACCGTTTTAAATGTATGTTATTTTCCATGCGATAAAGAAATGCAAATACATTTCAATTTGGCCGAATTTATTATTTTTGTATAGAAAAATATTAAATTCTGAACAGAGTACACTATATTTCTAAAGTATGGCAAGTTGCGTTGGTCCCAATGGGGCACACGCGTAGGAGACATTTGAACTCTTTGATAAGGGCCTGTCCTTACGATGGCTACACTTTCTTAAGTAGCTACAGACAATAAGTCTCCACATCATTAAGAACTTCTTTATAACTGATAAATGATAATAGAATGATGCATTTTGAGAATGAATGAATGAATGAATCGATAGTAAGAATAGGTAATTTCCTGGCCTTATCGCTTATGTAGGTTATGAAGGAGCACTTGCAATTGTAAGGTTTTATAAGTCTTACGATCGAATGCTTAAACACTACTTTAATTAAGTGACACTCAAGTCGCATGCTGTCCCTGTCCGACAAGCTGAGAGACAGTGGCCCTAAGGCTGGGACTAAATTGTCCTGAATCCGAAAGGCCGGTGAAAATTTAGAGCACCGGCGAGCGGGGCGTAAGTTTTTTCCAGTCACGAGTTTCGTTCATGGGGCTGGCTACTAGTCGGTTCATGCTTTGACATAATTGACAATATAATTTCATAATATTTATGATAGATTTGTCTGATGCGACATTTAAATAATTTCGGTGTCAACCTTAAGCTTATTTCAACAAGGCCGACATTCGCCGGTGCTCGAGCTGTCATTTGTAGAGAGAGTGTCGCCCCTGCGCCGTTAGCGCGTTGCCTTCCTAGTTTACCTGAAATAGAAGAAAAAAAACAATTAAAAAAACATACTAATTACTACACAGCTTTGCACTAAATGCATCTGATGGTACTAGCATTTTCCCGCGGCTCCACCCGCGTAAATACAGCATTCCAAAGGAACACTGTACTTTTTCGGAACTACTACCATACCAAATTTCATCAAAATCCGTTAAGTAGTTTTTGCGTGAAAGAGTTACAAACATCCATCCATCCATCCAGATATTCTATGATATAGTATTTGTTGGTGTAGCGACAAAAGAAATACATTATCTGTAACAATTTCACCTGTCTATTATCACGTTTCATGGAGTACATCCTGGTGACAGACAGACGAACAGGCGGACAAACGGACAGACGGGCGTTTGTATCTTACGGGTACGGAACCCTAAAAATGAACGAATGAGATTTGTCCGCAAAGTCCAACATTCACGGTCACCGTTCATTGACCTCATATTCAAATCGCTGTACCGTCGAATTGATATTGAATTAAACCGCGGTTTTAACCGTATTTTATGATTCACCGCTACTCCATCAATATATACGAGTACCATTATATTCTGTTCAGATCCAAATCTATATGTATAAAGATGAAATAAATATATTATTTCAAATCTATATAAAATTTGAAATAATATACGATACCGTATATAGATAGTATCCTACAGTTCCTACTACTAAGTACTATTATAATGTGAAAGTTTGTTAGGATGAATGTTTGTTAATCTTCACGCAAAAACTACTAAACGGATTTCGATGAAATTTGGTATAGTAGTAGTTTAGGTACTCTGGATTTAAACAAAGGATACTTTTTATCCCGAACAAGTACAGTGTTCCCGTGGGATACTGTATTTACGCGGGTGGAGCCGCGGGAAAATGCTAGTACCATCAGATGCATTTAGTGCAAAGCTGTTAATTTGAAATCACAAACGGACACTTCATTTTATTTATTTGTTTGTATTATATGTTATTATTACGACCTTTGTGGCTGAACGATAAGCGCGTTGGCGCTGAAGCAGATGTCGCGGGTTCGAATCCCGCCAATAAACAAACAGTTTTCTATAGTTAATAGAAACAGGCGCTATTTTGCCGAAATCGGTAGCATACAATTTAATTAATATTATATCTAGATGACAAAATACCCACAACCTGCATGCAGATGTGTGAGTGCACGAATAAGCATGCGTAAAGCAGGTCCTCCTCCAACACTCACACATCTGCTTGCAGGTTGTGGGTATTTTTCGCGGGATATTGCTGGATATAATATTAATTAAATTGTTTTAAAAAGTTTTCTGTGTCATGGATGTGTATTAAATATGTGTATTACATAATAAAAATCTGAAATATATGAACAGTATAAAAAAGTATCAAATATACATATTTCCTTTGTCACTTAAATGTATTTCACTTGTCTTGTATTCTGACGCCGTAACAGAAGATCTTCAAGAACTAACCACGGGAACAGATTAACGTGATGTAAAAGCGTCCATAGATATTATTATTATTATGTATGTACAGAATATAGATTATTGGCGAAAATGAGAATTGTGGCACGCAATACTATTATTCAACAATTATTTATTTAACTTTCGATTCTAATCTGGTTTCAGAAGTAAATATGACGTGTGTGTTTATGCAAGTTGCAAATATTTGCATTGAAAACGGATCAAAATTTTCCCGGGCCTGCCGAATTCCGGATCGTATAGTCCCAGTCTTAAACTGTACCTTGAATTAAAAGTAACACAATATTTACATTTTATAACATAAGGCTGTCGGTGAAAGTTCCGTTAAAATCAGTCTATCCGTTTCAGTGATTCTGAACATACAAATCATTACGCACGATTCAAATAACCCAAATAAAAATACCCATTGATATCAATTTTGAACACTGAATGAATGAACGAATGAATTTTTTAACATTTACTATTATAGTGAAATTGTTATTATAAGAGATAACATTTACGCACCAACGCGCTGTTGTCCGAAACTAACTGCCCGGTAAATGTGGACACATTACGAATTTTAGGATACAATGTCACCATAAATTTGAATTTAATAGGACACTGCACATTTTATGTCGGGACACGGGTTCTTATAAATAGGATACACTTCTCAATATCGAGTAGGACGTAAGTATATTCAATAGGTTTAATATATTATATAATAAAACATATTATACGGTTTTATGAGACATATTTCACTGCTTGAATAAAATAATAGGTGTTTACCTATGAAGTTGCCGTTCTGCAGTACTGGCCATTTCAAATCAAAATAATTTTTGTTTGGCTAAGAATTCTAATTTCAAATTAATTTTATTTTAATTAAATTTTTTAATTAAAGAAAAAAATTTAACGAATTAAAGGCGATTGTGGAAGCTGCTGATTGTGTGACGATACACAATCTACGGCTGAATTAGCAGCAGCTTTCGACGTTAGAGTCAAAACAATATTGGTCCATTTGCGTCAAATTGGCAAGGTAAAAAAGCTTGACAAATGGGTGCCCCACGAACACAATGATCGCCAGCGCGAGGTACGCGTCGAGACGTGCCTTGCACTGCTCAACAGACACACAAATGAAGGAATTTTGAACCGCATTGTTACCTGCGATGAAAAATGGATTCTGTTTGATAACCGCAAGCGCTCAGCAAGTTGGTTGGATCCTGGTTCAGCACCTAAACAATGCCCTAAACGAAAACTTACCCCTAGAAAAGTGATGGTCACTGTTTGGTGGTCTAGCGCCGGTGTGATTCATCACAACTTCTTACCAATTGGGGTGAGCATTACTGCAGGTGTGTACTGTGAAGAACTGAACACAATGATAAAGAAGCTGGCACATCTCCAACCAGCATTGGTCAATCGCTCGTCTCCGCTGCTCCTGCACGACAACGCGCGACCTCATACTGCACAGCAGGCGGTCTCCAAGTTGCAAGAACTGGGGTTGGAAGCTCTCCGTCATCCGCCCTACTCACCAGACCTTGCGCCTACAGACTACTCCTTTGTCCAGAATTTGGATAACTTCTTGGCGGGAAAAAAAATCAATACCTGAGAGGCAATACAAAATGCCTTTGAAGAATTTGTTGCCTCCCGTCCAGCTGATTTCTTTAAGAAGAGCATCAATAAACTGCCACTGCGTTGGCGATGGAGATGATGATGAAAGATGCATTGATTGCATGGGTGATTACTTCGATTACTACAAATAAAAAATACATAAAAAAATCTTTTAAATTTTTTCATACAAAACGGCAATTTCATAGGTAAAGACCTAATATGTATGCTCATAGCAATAATTTAAAATCTTCCTGGGATTAATTTTAAGATTTACTAGCTTCTGCCGCGGCTTCACTCACGTAAATTGAGTCCACCACGGGAACATTGTACTTTTTTGGGATAAAAAGTAGCCTATGTTTTAATGCATAGCTTAAGCTACTACCATACCAAATTTAATCAAAATCTGTTCGGCAGTTTTTGCATAAAAGAGTAACAACCATCCATCCATACATCCATCATCACAAACTTTCACATTTTTAATAGTTTATTTAAATGGAAGAGAATACATATACTAACTTTTTATCAGAAAAATACGATGTGTTTTTTATTTCTATTTCTAAAATTGATAATTTCATTAAATATATTTTTTTTAATTCTTCAAACCACAGTCTCTAATACCACAAATATCATGCTCACCCCACCTTATTCAGGTGATACACAATTGCGTAACATTTCCGGTTTTCGGTTAAAACTCGTAGTTAAAATAACAGTCATTTGTTTACGTTAAAACCTCACAATGGTTTACTTGGAATGATTTTATCGGAATCGGTCCAGCACGACGTGGGCGGGGCTCTCTGCTCTATTAACCCTCAGGGCTTAAGGGCTATTTAACTACACTTACCATCAGGTTAAGTAACCTTTAATCATATATATATACCTATATATAGTAATTTGATTTTTATATCTAAGGTTAAAAATTATTAGACACCGACTAATCTATCAAAATTCAACACAAAGCTAAAACTGCTGAACGAATTGAGCTGATGTGTATATCTATACTTAATATTATAAAGAGGAAAAGTTTGTTTGTTTGCAGTGGCTCCGAAACTACTGGACCGATTTTGATGAAATTTGGCATAGATATAAAGTAGACCACGGAAAAAGACATTGGCTACTTTTTGTCGCGGAAAAATGTACAGCGAAATTAATTTTTGCGCGCGAAATCGCGGGTAACATCGCAGGCGGGCACATAATAATATGTAGTATGTTTACTCGATGAAGCAGTTTACAAGATAAACGGCCGAATTCTTAAACGCTACATAAAATACACGTATATTTTACCTATAGACGAGGCGCGTTGAGGCGAAAACTGTCTCCACATAAATGGATTATTTATTGGGCGAAAACTGTCTCCACATAAATGGATTATTTTATTTATTTATTTTAATGGCCCCACATTTATTGGGGCTATTTTGACGTTGGCTGACATTTGAGGTATGGTGAAAACAAGATGGCGTAGCTTTTTCTTACTATCTTTAGTTTTTAAATATTTGATAAGGGGTCACTAAATCATGTTGTGTCTTCGTCATTCTGACAGCAAGAGTGTATCTTTTTGTGTAGTGAATTAAGTTTAATTTTGAATAGCTATCACAAAAATGTCGCGCCGCGTATCATCGCTGTGTGAACTGACCCTAAGACTGGGACTCACTGGGAGTTTCCTCAGTCATACAGGAATAGGGTCAACAAAATTGGTCACAGGCGCAGTCGGGGGAAAAGCTATCTTCACGATAACCCGCGCTATCAATACACAATGATGTAATGTATTTTTATAACGTTTGTGGTGCAATTCATAAGAGGCTGCATTTTATATCGCTGTTATTACGTTGAGCACATTTGCTAAATTTTAAAAAATCAAAAAAGTGTGTGTCAGCTCCGACGCACGACTGGAGTTTACTCTAAAAAGTAAAACACGTCCCTCAGAAGGAAGAAAAACTTTAGCGATCGATTTGAGTTCAAAAATTCGCGCCATGTGAAAAAAGTGACAGGTGCGCAGAATAGGTTGCGCACGAAAACGTAACGAGGTCATTCGTTCAGTAGATTTTACTCCTCATATTTTTTTCATACCTGGGGCCTTATATGAAAATCGATTCTTAAGGAGTAAACTCCAAAAAACTTTTGACGTGACAACGTCTACTAAATCGATGAACGCCGGCTGCACGCACGAAAAAGGATGACTCATTGTCCCGGTACTCTGTTCCGTTACGTTAGTATGCAATCATTTCATCAATGTTTTGTTATGACGTTGTCACGTTAAACTATCGTCCGTAAACCGACTTTACAGAGAACCAATTTTTTTTTTAGAAATTAGAAATAAAACACTGTGCTATCTCAACGGTAGGACTGATTTTGATGAGACTTTCAGTGACTTATAGTCGAAGTTAAGTCCAACTTTAGGCATTAATTAGAATGTATCACATTAGTTACATACTAACTATCATGCGGACTAGAACACCACATATACGATTACACCTACTAATTTAATGGGCTATACAAAATGTTATGCTTAAATCCTAAATGATATGTCGAATCCGATAATCGATATCGCAGCGTTTGTATAAAAATAAAGTCTGTATTTCATGCATGTCACCCATTAACACAAAATAAAAATTATATATAAAATAAATTTTCGAATGTAGCGGTGGTCTGTCCTTAAAATAATTCGTCCGCAAAAGATATCGGGCATTTTTCACCGGCTATTTGAATAGTCGCAAAAATTATGAAAGATATATTTCGAAAATTTTCCCCGGCACGTACCGGCGATCGGCTCCGATAAAATTGCAATAAAAACTTAGTTATTTTTTTTAATACAAAATCAAAAAGCATCTTCCAATTTTAATCGCCCGCGCTTGTCTCTGGTACCACAAATGACAGCGGGAAATATCTATCACCTTTGTCACACGGACACAACTAGGTCTTAGGATGTTACTGCAAATTATTAAATAGTGTCAAATTGAAACAACAAACAACTAGATGTCCCGACACACGTTGTTCTGTCCTTACGACGAACTGAAATAAATAAATAACTACACCCACTTCTACATTTACAACTACACCTAAGTATGTACTTATCTTACTTTTTTACTTTTTTCTACAGTGTGCTAGATTAAATATAGCATTTTTTGTTAAATCTTCAACATATAAGTACCTGTAGGGCTTCTTATGAGGACTATCATCAAAAAAAAAAAATATATATATATATATATATATATCAAGTATACCTATCAAGTACCAAACTACCTAAGCCACTATTTCTCACCGTTTAAAGTTTAAACCTTTCCTGAACTTTCACAATTATTTCATTACCAAAATCGGCCAAATCGATCCAGCTATTGTCGAGTTTTAGCGAGATATTTGCAACAATTGCAATCCATTTTTACCCGACTTCCAAAAAATGGAGGCGGTTATACGTTCGGCTGTATTTTTTTTGTATGTTCATTATATGTATACAAGAAAGAAGATAGTAACTATAATGATGGGTGCTAAATAATAACATAATATATATGGATGGTTTTACACCACGTGAATCTAAATTGAGAAATTGTGTAACGGATAATCTAACGAAGGAAAATCTTATTTCCCTGTCTGGATTCGAACTTTCGACCACTTTGCGATTGTAAGTGAACCAAATTTCAAAATTATGCATAAATATTAAATACCTAATTTGTAATTATTAGGAATTTTTCCGGGAATGAATAATGACTTTCCGAAAAAAAATTAACAATTAATTAGTAGGTATCTGCAATAAAAATTATATACTAATGAAATAATTAATTATATACACGGAAAGTCATCAAACAATCGTTTTATCCTTGTTTAGTTGTTGAAGGCTATAATTAATAATAATTATTATTATATTATTACACAATTATTATTACATTAATACCTAAAGCAAAAACTCTTCAGTACAGCTGTTACAGTTTACGAGAATTGTGCAACCGGAGGAGTATGAAATTTGGTCGGCAGATTAAAGTTTATGCGGAGGAAGGCAATAATGTTTAGAAATACATAAAATTAATTAAAACAACAACGCACCAATATTTGATTATTTATTAACACACACATAATAATAATCTCATTATTACGCATTGTTTTCGCGAATTTAATATTTTTGTTTAAGTTTAGATAAAATAGCTTATTGTACGTTGAGGAGGCCTTTGCCTAAAGGCACACTGAATTGAGAGATTTCTTATAAAACTCACAAATATCAAAACAATAACCAATACAGAATAAAGGGGCTTAATAATAATAATAATTCCATGTTGAGCCCCTAGATTTATAGCCTCGACCTAATTTTTAGATTAAAAAAGAACGGAGGCAGAAATCCGTGGAATAGTTTATGGAATGGAATAGTCAATAGTTTAGCTCTTAACAGAGTGTACATAGTTTATTTAATCAAAATAAGAAGAACAATGCTGGCCAGTTTTAGAACCCAAAGTCGAAACTTCGAGTCAATGTACGAACTACGAACGCCCACGTTCTTTGAAACTGATAGCATCGCGGCGAACCCTTTGATGTTAGCCCTCAGGAATTATGCCCTGAGCACGTAAGAGCTGTTCGTTTTTTATGATACGGACCGGGAAACGAGCTGACAGATCGCCTGATGGTAACACCATATACAGAAAGGGCTAATTCGCCGCGATAACGAAACCGTACGGGCGTAGTGACTGCGCGTCGAGAAATTTCGTCCAGATGCTTCGCGCGCAAATCGCGGCCATTTTGCCGCTACTTCTTAACAAGGTCTATGCAAATACCGCCGCCAATAGCCACTAGAGAAGTTAACGCAACCACCCTTGGACTTCCGGTTACCTCACCCGGCGATACAAAACTCAAAAACTATTTCACGCCGGTTATCTGAGAGGCCGTGTTATCTATCCACCAGTCGTGCCAAAACAAGGCTCGCCCACGAAAATTTTGTGATTCATAAAAGGCAATACATATTTCAACTTGGTTATTTTTAAAACGGGCTCCAATAGAGATGTTTTAAATTCAAAACTGTTTAAAGATTCTAAAATCTGAACTTACAGGTGACTTACAAAATAAAGAAATGTATTATTTAAATTAAAAACAGACAACATAAACGTTTTTTTATATTGTTTTGGTACATTGAGCATTGGTTAAAACTTTCTTGAAAAAAAAAGGCTTAAAGAGACATTCAAATGTTGGAGAGATTCTTAAATTTGAATTGACACGTGGTTAAGAAAATAAAGACGTCAAATCTAAATTTTGGAAGTGTAGACAGAAATTCAAATTATGCAATGGTATTTGGTGCATGTTCGATTGAAAGGTTGACTGAAATAAGTGTGCTTTAAAAATAAGACACTTCAAATTCAAATTATTACAATGTATTCACGTTAAGTTTGAAGTTTGAAGAAGAAACGTCAAAATTTACCAATGGCGCTTAAGTTATATTCACATTAACTATTAAAGTAAGCCATTTTGACATTTACACTGATGTCTTCCTCCAAACTTAATGAATAGGCTCTATACAGATAAGATTTACAATTTACATAATGTGCGGAACTGAGACAAAATATTACGTCTACTTAGGATGACGTATTGTAATGTATCTATAGACTTCATATTTTCAATCCCCCCTTTACTGTGATGAGACTATTAATGACTATAAAAGCAAAACAAATAAAATATACAATATAAGCGACCCGCCCCGGCTTCACACGGGTGCAATGAAGATACTTAATATTAATACAAACCTTCCCCTTGAATCACTCTATCTATTGCTTAAAACTGCATTTAAATCCTTTGAGTAGTTCAAAAAGATCTAAGCGAACAGACAGCAGAAGAGAATAAAATTTATACAACGTACAATTTTACATCCTACTGCTATTATAAATGTGAAAGTTTGTGAGGATAGATGGATGGATGGATGTTTCTTGCTCTGTCATGCAAAAACTACTGAACGGATTTTGTTGAAATCTGGTATAGTATTAGTTTAGGCACTGGATTAACACGTAGGCTACTCATCCCGAAAAAGTACAATTTTCCCGTGGTATACTGTATTTATGCGGGCGAAGCCGAGGGCAAAACCTTTTTTTTTTTATTATATAACATGGCGTTTAAATAAAATCAACAAACTACAATAAATCTTAAGAGAATCTATTTACAACGAAATACAAAGTTTACTTCTCAGTTTGAAAACATTGCAACTAAACTCCAGTATTAGTTATGACACATTAAATCGAATGCATTTCAGTATGCCACGTAATATGAAACTATGCCAAAAATTGCAACATGCATTTTATGTTCAAGATAATTGATTTGAGCTGAAAGTGAGCTGCGTGGCTTGCCAAAACGCTTTGCTCGTAACAATAGCGCAATATAAATCATATTAATACGTCGGGTGTACCGCAAGGGTCGATTCTTGGTATATTTTATTTCATGTGCTACAAATTGTATACCACTGACTAATTTTCATATAGCAATTAGCATTTCAGAATCTCGTTATAGAAATTATAATATTATATAAATGATGTACCTCAGGGATCAATCAGTATTCATATAAGTCAACTAGCTGTTGCTCGCGGCGCTGCCCGCGTAAATACAGTATCGCAAAGAAACACTTTAGTTTTTTAGGATAAAAAGTAGCCTATTAATCCAGAGCCTAAACTACTACCATACCAAATGTCATCAAAATCCGTTCAGTAGTTTTTGCGTGAAACAGTAACTAACATCCATTCATCCATCCATCCTCACAAACTTTCACATTTTTAATATTAGCAGGATTTCTTCCTATTCTAATAGAAATTTATCTCAGGTTGAAAATTATCAATTTTTAGTTCATAGTAAAAGTTTATTTCATATGTGATGTATCCGATCTATAAATTTTCTTTCATTAAATAATATTTCAAAATATCATTACATTCACTCACATATTTTAGTTCAAAGCAATGAAAATTTATTTCTAATATATCGTTCAGTGAATCCATATCCACAAGATATAGAAATCCACAAGATCTATATTATGAGATTTATCATGTTTTAGTTATCGACATACTTTATGATGTAAAGTTTTCACCTACTATAGCTAGTAACTACAACATACTATTAGTAATTCTGTGCTACTACTTAGCTTGCGTCTAAAAGTCACTTCACAGTTCACACCGAAACGAGGCGATACGACAACTCAAAATTGAACTTTATTCGCTACACAAAAATATTTGCATTTAAAATTTTGTAGGAGTACGAATGTCAAATTTCACCGCTCTGCATAGCGTGGCGCCGATCTTGCAATGAAACTTTTATCTTCTTGTGTACTGGAAAAAGTTACATTTCGAATCACTTTTTTAAAAATGCAGCGCCGCATCTAGTATCATCTATTAGATATTTCTTGTCGGTTTAAAAATCTGTTTATTACAAACCATATTTATGGAAATTGTTTCTTAATGGAAGTTTCATAAAAAGTTTTTCAACGCCTACCGATTAGTCTTTTGAGCTGTGTTATCATCAAAATCATTTATTACAATTCAATATCAGAATAAACAGGACACTTGTCTATTAAGTATTTAGTACATACTATAAAGTTTATCATGTACTATATAGACTTACATACGGATTATACAACATTAATATACGTAATATGTGATGGACAGACAGACGTACCCACTTGGTCAGAGGTTATTTTAATTTTATGCTTCGTTATATCGATCAGGGGCTATAATTAAAATTATTTTTAGAATGCACGTGGTGCTGGCATCTTAAGAGGCAATCGAGCTTATGGTTCACTTAATATAAAGTATCCGCAGTATTGGAAGAGTCATAGGTGTCATAGTGACCCTTGATGCATTTGAATATTTTACATTGATGTTGAAAGACATTGTCTAATGGTTTTTCAGAAGGGTTTTACAGTAATCAATCTCACTCACTCGTGTATCTCACGTCTGAATCATATAAAAGAAAGAGGTAGAAAGCAAATAAATACAACTAAGAAAACTTAGGAAGCATAAATTATTTAGTACCTAATCAATAATATTTCAGTGCAAAGCTGTAGGTTTACAGATTGAAATAAAAATAACTTCTGTAACATTGTATTAGAGTTGGAATTTATATTTCCACTAAAAATAACTGTTGCTTACAATTTTATACTGTAATGCACTGGCATAGGGTGTAATTTAGCTTGATGTATACGAGTTAATAAAGTATGGATTTAAAGGATTATAAGATGGTAGTTAATCATATTGGAATGACTATTTGCCTGTGAAATTGCATCAGGGCTTAGACATGACTCAATCCTGACCTGATATCAAATTTGAATAATGTTATCTTGATTGCATTGGAGTCAAACGCTTCTTACAAATCAACTTTTAAAAGATAAACAAAGTAACGAATTCTGGTGAAATAAAAAAGAAACCCGTTAAGAAGCGATCTTAAATTATGAATGAAAAAGCATGTGCATTTGAGGAAGGAAGTGTACCAAATTGTTTGGAATTAAAATTTGGAGTATATTCTAAAATTCTGATTAGAATTAGCACTTCTCATCAGAATTTTTGAATATACTGTTAAAAAGACATAAAGAAAAATCTGGCTTATTTCATTTCAAATCGCAGTGTGAGATTTTAATAAACTAAAATTTAACAAATGAAAGAAAGAATAATAATATTACGATTAAATGTTTTCGAAAAAATGCACTTTATGTGTGGACCCTTCGCAAAATTAACCGGTCAGCACAAGATTTCTCTTGCGAAAGTTTTGTTGCATATTAGTGATCGATTAAATAAAAAAATGGTAACGGGACTTCTACCTGGATTTCTTAGAATTTGCTGTCTTTTTTTTTTGCAAAATTCTACATTTACAGGTTGGTTTTACCATAGAATACTTTTGTAAGGACTAAAGAGGCAGTTTATACTGTGTTTTCTGTAAAGCCATTTCTAGGACCGGATTAGCAGCTGATTACTTGTCATTCTGCCAATCAGAGATAGGAACGGTCATAATTTAGGGGGCCTTTAACTTCAGGGCCTTTAGTGAAGATGCATTCGATAATTTCGACGGCGAACTTCGAAATAAAAAATGTATGGGATTTGACATCACACACAGTCATCGCTAAGTGACATGTCGCTTGCGATACCTTATGTATCTTATGTATACTTCGGTATCCAACTTCCACGGTACCCCACACGATGAGGTGGAATGAAAAAAAAACATACAAAATACAAAATTATCTTAATTATATAATAGTACCAGAAATAAAGTTTTTTAATGTGCAATATATTATAATATAACTATACAAAATGTCCGTTATTACAGTAGTCAGCATGGGGGGACGGACAGCGAACTATGTAGTTCTTTGTAGTTACTATGGAACCCTTTAAAAGGAGTAAGGAAGAAAGAAAGCAGGTGCTTAGAGTTTTGCCTTATTTAACATCCATCTTTGGAAAGCTTGAAACGCAAGCAAGAGGCAATAATATCGAAAATATACAGAGTTACAGGTTAAGTCAACGTAAATACTAGAAGATATTGCATTTTCCATCCGACCAAATTACCCCCTTCTACTTTTTTATGTAATTAGAAAAAGATAATATTACGTAACGCGTTGTTTGAACCCCCTGCCCCCCATCTAATGCATCGTAACGTTTTACACGAAAAATTGCGTTACGTAATACTTGAAGGCTCCTCTAATGACTAATCGCCCTACACGTAAAATATATTATATTCCTCACTGATGAGCTGTAAATGTTAGAGAGAGAGACAGGCTGTCTTCTCTCTCAGATGTGTCAGCTTTTTTCGTGATGGAACTGTCAAATTTATCAAACCCAGCGCACGTCAGAATCCTTTTTGTGATATCGTGACTCGTGAGTGGAAAAATAAAAATAATGAGAACACACCTTACCACTGATTAGGTACAGTCGTACCCAAAATTGTTAATGCTGTAATATTTGATCGTGATAATAGTTTATATAAGAGTTTTAATGTACAAAATTACCTTTGAAAAAAGTAGGGATGTGTAGAATATTCTTCAGTAATACTTCTTGAATATCCTTTTTATTTATCCACATCATCATCATCTGAATGAACATTAATTCTGGAGTAGAACTAGCTCTATTGATTAAATTTGAATTATATAAGGAATATTTAATTTATTTGCTGAAAATATTTAAAAAAAAACTAAAAAATGCTGACGTAGAAACAGTTTTTAAATGAAAATCGACCCATAAACAGCAAAACAATCGTTGGACATACAGAAAACTCAGCCGAACCTGTAACCTTTTGGAAATCGATAAAATATTTTTTTATCACTTCCCTGCAGAACTGTACTCACGCTCCGGTGGTCCCGGGTCCTGCAATTTGGTCTCATTATAATTTATATAATATTGTTACCAAATGGTTCAACGCTTCATAAACTACGGGAAGCCTACCGAATCAGCCGTAAAGAGGAGAGATTAAAGGTTCGCATAACATTATAAACTCCCATGGCATGTACATTGTACATGTCATCGTAGCTACTAAACGAAAGGTCCGATTAAGATGCGGCTAGTTTTTGTTTGAAAGCTGAATTGATCTAGAGTGTTCTTAGCTATATCTGATCATCATCAGCTCGCTGGCTCTTTTATTTTACTGCAGTAAAATAAAAGTAAAATTTATACTTATTTCGACTTCAATTATAATTATATTTATTTTCTGATTAGAATCTAAAATTTTAAATTTCATCTTACAATTATAATTTTTACTGTTAAATATTTTATTATGTTGATGAACAAATATGTAAATTTGTAATTTTACTAAACATTAAATGTAATTTTGGGTATTGCGTAATGCGTTTTAAAATTGTTTATCAGGTTTTTATTAGGTGTTATAAAGGTCGTGTACCTATTACAAGTATACCTTACTAATCTTTGCTATGATTTAAATGCAAAACTAAAAGTAGAAATGTATCGCTATATATATCTATGACGACCACTGTAGCTCAGTGGTTGAGCGCGTCGATGCTCAAACCGGATTTCGCGGCTTCAAGCCCCGCCAAAGGAACAATAAAGTTTTTCTGTATTCCTGAGCCATGTATGTACTTATATAAAATTTGTGTATAACAAATCACACATTTATAATAGTACAGTAAAAATCCTACTACTATTATAAATGTGAAAGTTTGTGAGGGTGTATGGATAGATGGATGGATGGATGTTTGTTACTATTCACGCAAAAACTACGGAACTGATTTCGATGAAATTTGGTATGATAGTAGTTTAAGATTATAACATAGATTAAGTACTTTTTATCCAGAAAAAGTACACTATTCCCTTGGTACACTATTCCCTTGGTACACTATTCCCTTGGTACACTATTCCCTTGGTACACGATTCCCTTGGTACACTATTCCCGTGGTACACTATTACGCAGGCCTTTAGGCCTCAACCAAAAGCTAGCCTTAAATATATGTATATTAAGAAATAGTAGTAGAACCTATTGAGAAATAGGTGTACTGACCGTCGCTTCTCAGTATTTTTGAATAATTTGTTATAAGTTAAAACCCTTACCCCCTAAACCTTAAGCAATTTCAAGAAGAAAAGTGAAAATCATTGTATAAACACTAGAAAAAGGCATAAGCTAGATGTACCAGTGATAATACTTAGCAAAGTAAGTAAATCTTTTAAGGGCCAATGTATACGCCTATATACAATAGGATTCCAGAAAACGTTCAAAACCTTTCTATTAATAAATTTAAAAAAGTAGTCAAAGAACGTTTGTGTGCCAAAGCTAATGTATGTAAATAAAGTAAATGATTTTGATAACGATTGCACACCTTGGGAATAAGATGGCCCCCTGCAAGGCTGTCTCTATGTACTTGTGTACATTTGACTTTTGTTATATTTAACAAAGATTTAAGTTTACAATGTAAAATATAATATATTTCTTTTAAAATAACAATTTTTCCATCTTTTTGCTAAAAGATGGCCCCGTACGAGTTTCTTACGCCGGTTCTTCTCGGCGGGTTAGGGTTCAACAGCTGTTAGCTTGTTAAGTTTCATTTGGAAATAAAAAAAATAATTTTCATTTTCTTTGTCTGGTAGCCGTAACACAAGTTCTTCGAGAACTTACCACAGGACCAGATTGACGCGGCGTAAAAGCGACCATAGATATTATTATGTTTACAATCTAAAAATACTGTCCCAAAAAGAACTAAGACAATAACTTACCCATTCCAGCGCAGTAGCATCCTGAATGATTTAGTATAGTTTAAAAATTTTACAATAAAAATATCTTCACAAATCAGCGTAGGTGTTTTTCTATGCCGCCCGCAGTGCAAGTTATTCCTTTTATGTGTATTCTTTTATTTTTATGTTGTTTTATATTATCATGACCCTTGTTTTATGATTATATCCTCTTTCATTTTTTTCTTTTTTTATTGATTGTATGAATTATATTCATGGTACCAAAAAGTTTTGCATGTTTTAAAGCTTTAGATTGTTTTTTAAATATTTGTCTCTTGTGTTATTTGATTTTAGTATGGTCTTCAGGAAAACTTTAAGTATAGTGTTCTATTATAATTGAATGATACTATCATAGATAAAGTGAATTGTGTTTTTTATTTTCCGTTCCGTTCCTGGTCCATGAAATCCCCAACCCCCCTTGTAACCTCAATCACTCGGCGAAACACAACACAAGAGTTATTTTACACCGGTTTTATGTGAGGTCGTGGTATTTATCCGGTCGAGCCGGTCCATTCATGCAGAAGTATGGCTCTCCCACGTTTAACTTTGTGTGTTAGTACACACAAAGTTAAAACGTTATAAAGTTAAACGTTATAAAGTTTGACCTTTATGCCTCCAAGCATTGTCCCCAATGGTTCTGTTTTGTATTGGTGTCAAGCCGACTCAGTAATCTTCTAAGACGATTGTTTCATAACAATGACTTAAAGTTAAAGTTATTTCAGTTATCTTATGAACAGTTACTTATTTCACTATGCAACCGTTGCTGATCTATCAACTCATAGTTCGATCTACTGAACGCATTGAAAGACGTCCAGATATTTACTATCTCGTATGCGTCTATAATAATAGCTAGCCTTTAAAAAATTGGTGGAAATCCTACTACTATTATAAATGGGAGGGGATGGGAGAGAAAAGTTTGTGAGGATGGATGGATGTACAAACATCCATCCAATCCTCTTACTACTGACGGGTTTTGATTAAATTTGGCATGGTAGTATTTTTAGCTCTGGAATAACACATAGGCTGATATCCCAAAAAACTGTACTTTTTCGGGATTTTCCCATCGTGAGTTCATGATGGAATCCCTGTATTTACGCAGGCTAAAGCTAGTAAGGTATAATATGAAGCAAAGCTGCGGGGAAAAGCATGTGTAATAAATCACGAAAACCCACAGTCATTTAGTTGAGCACTTCGTTCGATAAAATCGACTTCTTAATTTGCTACTGAGGCACAACTGATTTCATCAATCGATTTTGGACTCTAACATTTGTTAGCTAAGGTTAGAAATACACTAAACTGTTCTCGAAAGTGTGAAAGTGGTTATTGTACTTCTTTGTTTCCTTCGTGACGATAAAATCGACGTCAAGTTTGCCCATTGTTGTAATCCGTTAACACAAAGAAACCGCAGTTTTTCATGTTCGTTTTTTGTTACAAATTCTTCAGTTTGTACCTGGGCAAAGGTGTTCCGCAGAGCACTATTTTGGGCATGCTATTTTATACTTTATATAAAAGTGGTAGAGTTTAAGTTAGATTGATACCGTGGCCGGTGGCGTGCATTTTGCATATTTTAAATCCTTATATTGGCGCCGATTTAAAATTGCCTTTTAGAGAGGAATGTAATGATAACAGTTAGATACGAATAAAAACTTTTCGATTTCAGTGACCACCTAAATATCCGACTACTATTATAAATGTAAAAGTTTGTTAGGATGGATGGATGTTTGTTATTTTTACCTTACACGCAAAAACTATAAAACAGATTTGATGAAATTTGGCACGGTAGTAGTTTGAGCTCTGGTTGTTCACATAGGCTACTTTTTATCCCGAAAAAATATTGTGTTCCTTTGTGTGTGTGCAAAACCTTGTTATGTACGAAAACGATCACACATACTATGCAATTATTTCAAAACATGCTCCCGGCGAATGGTCAAGACTAATCTACGTGATATGGCTACTTCAATGATTTTAAACTATTGTAAAGCTTTCGACCAAATCAATCATAATGCATTTCGCAGAATCGAAGCGAATCTAACAATGAGGTAAAGGTGGGCTTGCAAATCTGCCATATGCCACGATGGTGACCATATTTTTTACAAATTGGGGACACAAAAGTTACTAGTGGTAAGTATAATAGTGTTTTTATATGCATTAACTTCAGTCTGCGGCTCCGCGCGTGTGAAAAACGCTTTTCTCTTATATATTACGGAATATATATGTATCCTAGTGATAAATGTGAAAGTTTGTGAGGATGGATGGATGGATGTTTGTTGTTCTTTTACGCGAAAACTGCTGAACGGATTTTGATTAAATTTGCAATGGTAGTTGTTTAAGCTCTGTATGAACACTCACATACTACTTTTTTAATAATAAAAAAGAACCGAGGGCAAAAGCTAGTAGCAAATATATTTAAAACCTTTCTCGCCGAGGGCAGCATCTATCAATACATAAAAAGATAATGTATTGATAGATGCCGCGACTCCACCTGCGTAAACACAGTATCCCACGAGAATACTGTGCTTTTCGGGATGAATGTAGCCTACATCCTTACCCGTAGTCTACACTATATCTGTGGCAAATTAAATCAAAATCGGCGTAGATTGGAGCCTATTCAATGCTTACAAACAAACAAATATTTTTTTATAATATTAGTATAGATAGTATAATAACTATAATATAATAAGATCTATGGACGTTTCACACCAATTAAAAGTACATTAAAATTTCGTAGTAAGAAATCTAAGCTTACAACGCTTAGGTATTGTGTCCTATTGGTATGTAGGAAAGCATTTTTTATACCTTAAACTTTCTAATTACAATAGTTAAACTTACACAAAACATTTTAACATATTTTTTTAACTTTTTGTGCTTCAAAATGTATTCAAAATGTTTGAAACTCTTAAAATGCCTCCGACGTGAATTGAGATGTAAAGCAGCCAGAACAAAGAGGTTCATTGAACTGTGCGGTAAAAATATTGGTTTTGTAATAGTAGGTAAGTATAGTATTGTAAGTAGATTCTTAAAGTTTTCTTTTTTTTTTCTAAGACCGGCACACGCGAGCATTCTTCACTTTATGCTTTTTTTAAGCTTCAACGAGCATAATATACTGAGATAACTCATACGAGCAGGCTGATCGCCCAGTGAGTTCCAAGTGCGTTGTGGTTTTTGTCAACAGGGCATCCGGTACCCCTTACTTACCCGATGAAATACAACCAATTGGACGTCATTCAATAGACTTGTGACGACTATGTGCGTGTGACTAGACGCGTGCGGGGGCCGCGCGGCGCGGGATGCGGGTTTTTTCAAGCCAGGACTTTCGTTCACGGCGCTGGCCTCTGATTGTTTCTTGCTTTGACATAATTGACAAAATAATTTCATAATATGTTTTATTAAAGAAAGATTTGTCTGTCGCAAATTTTTAAATTTTTTCGTTGTCAACCTTAGGCTTACGTCAACATGGCTGACATTCATGTTTTCTTGAGCTGTCAATTGTAGACAGTGTCGCCTCTGTGACGAAGGCGTTATTTTAATTCTCCTGTCGAGCCCTTTCATGCCAAAGCATGGCTCTACTATAGCTTGGAGCTCTATTAAAAAAAACTAATCACAACGCGGAAATCGCGGGCGTCTACTAGTTCATATTATGTAACATCTATATTTAGTGGAGCAAATGCTTTTAACATATATCATGGACTATTTTTGTGTGCCCCAATTTTTGTATGCTTGCACTCGCTGTTTAATGGATTTGTTTCAAAGCCCTTTTATCTAGGTTTTGCGCAATTTTTAATGCGAAAGTTTGGATATTTGTTACTTAATCTTGCACTGGCTTAAGAGCTGTGGATGAAATCTTTATCTGTGGGTATAAAACATTAAAAACGTACGGCGCTTAGATCTTTTAAACTGCTCAAGGGATTTTACAAATCATATGGTTTACAAAAATATTAAATTGAAACCTGAACAAAATATAATTTAGTTAAATACATGTTGGCTTTTAAGGAATTTAAATTTTGACCCAAAAAATTCAAAATAATGGTCACCCTCACAAGATGGCGTAGGCAGGTGATGGACACGCGTCACTCACAATAGGGGATAAATATGTTCATGTTGCACTACAACCTATTAAAAAAATAACATGGTCTGTTCATATGCAATTTAATCTAAACTTAAAACTACAATGTCATAATCGACCAAATTAATTAATGTGTCATTGTATTTCTTTCTCGCTCTAATTAACAAGTGACATTTAAAATGGCGGCATTATAGAAAACTACTGTATCTTTGTTTACCTTTGGTTAATTGGATACCTCTCAGATTAACCTGATGTTTTATAATCTGTGGAATACCTAATATTTGTTAAAAGATAGAAAACCAATGATCTCAAAACTAAGGATATAAAGGCTATGACGTTCATTTGACAGAACAAATCTTCATACAAGCAAATGTTACGCCATCTTGATTTCACCATACCTCAAATGTCAAAATGGCACCAAAAACCCCAAAAGTTGGGGCATTTAAGTGAGGACAATTTATGCCTCGACATGCCTCGACTATATTTATACGTCTATGTAGAAAGCCCTATTCGTAAAGCTAGCAAATAAAACCCCGTGAATATACATTAGGCTAGATTCTAGCATAATATATTATTTACTATCTAGCGGCTAGATAATCAGCATAATCTAACCTATAGCGATATCAGATAGCAGGCCTCATGACCTCAACGGTACCGGCTACTGTATTGTCAATGGTTAGACCTTAGACAAGGTCTATAGACCATGGTTACTTAAATCCATAGACTGAGTGTTTATGAATTTGCTCTAGCTACGAAAACTGTTAGGCTACGTTCCCACAAGCATTTTTTGTGGTCGCCACAGAAAAAACTGCACTGCAAATAGAACTCTGCGCTAATATTGTATTAGCGCAGAGTTCTATTTGCAGTGCAGTTTTTTCTGTGGCGAAAGAGCTGAAAATCGAACAGACAAGTGTCGAGTCTAATGTCAATGTCAAATTTATAACAGCTCGACACTTCGATTTTCAACGCTATTGTATTAGTCCAGAGTTCTAATTTTAATTCTCTGAATTATCACCGGCGGTCCGGATTCCGGAGCTTAAAGCCCCAGCCTATGTCAACGCACCGTGCCGCGACACCGCAACGTTACGCGTTGACGACGGGACGTCGTGATGGGTAGATGTGGAGAGGCCGTTACGTTTCTAATAACTCAATTAACGCAAGTAGACATTTATCACTTTATTGTGCCAGTGTGAATTAATTTACATAAATAAATATTTTAGTTCCTACCCCCACCGACAGATGGCGTTTATCATTATTAACAACAATTAAAAAACACGCAATGTCTTCAGTCTTTAACTAATTGTAATCATTAAAACATCATTAAATGATTAATTAGTTGTTAAATATAATGATTGTTTTAACTGGTGTGTCCGATAAGGTTGAAGATGATCATCAATGGGGATCTGTAAGTTGTTGAAGATCTGTAGCCTTGTCTCTGTCGCTCGCCATGAATTAGTAAGCTGAAACAATACTTCCGAATAAGCTATCAGAGACTTTATCAGTAGATTGCTATACAGGTCCTCAGTAAAAAAACATTTTTAATTTTTTTTATGCCCCATTTTTTTAAACTCTACCGTTCAACAACTTACATATTATGATCGATACCCCCCATTAATGATCATCTTGAACCTTATCGGACACACACTAGTTAAAATAATAATTTGATTTTGATTTTGATTTTTTGAATTAATAATTCATCATTTAATTATATTTCAATGATAACAATTAGATCTGATTCTTGTTGTATAGGATGTAATTAATGATCACTTACTATAATATAACGTTGTCCTAAATCAACTACGGATATTTTGGGCATATAATCTACTGCCTAAGACGCTTAGGCAGGAATATGATTTAAAATTTCGAAAAAGAAAAGAACTTATACAAAATAAAATTATTACATTGCGTTCTCTAAGGCAACGGGGTCATTAATCTCACAGAAACAGGTGATTTCAAGAGGGAGCAAGGAATTCGCCTTAACAACATCATACAATCAACTGTGTGATGTTAATGGCCTAACCAGCGCCATAAAGAGCGTATTGTAATTTATTTAGTTTATTTTTTCGAAAATATTTCTGCCTAAGCGTCTTGACATAAGCAGTAGATCTTTCTTCTTTGGCCTCGCCTTTTCCCGCCACACGGGGTCGGCTTTCCCAATCATGCGACGCCACAACGTCTGTCGCTGTGCGTCCTCTTTCTTCAGACCCAATTTCTTCACGTCCCTCTGGATATTCGTCATCTAGGTTGTCTGAGGTCTTCCTCTTCCCCTGATTATAGTGGCCATAGAAAGGCACTTTCTCACGACATGACCCTCGGTTCTAAGCAGTAGATCACATGCCCAAAATATCCGTAGTTGATTATAAATAACCTTGTATTATAATAAGTACCTGGGTAGCCGAGCTTTGCTCGCAGTTCTGATAAATTAAAAAAAATAACACAAAAACATATTTTCATTAATTTTATCTGACCGAGATACGAACCGTCCACATTCCAAATTTCTGGATAACGCAAACATTATACATACGCATACCAAACTGCCAATCGGACTGACATAATAAAGTCAAAATTATTGACGTGCTCATGCACGACGAAAAAGAAAACATATTATAAATATCTTAAAAAATACGCAGTTTCCCAGTGATAAGACCTAGCTAGATCGATGTTTCTCCCCTAAAACTCCGTGCATACTAAATTTCATGGTAATAATTCCAACCATTGTCGAGAAACCGATTATATATATGCAAGATTGTCTCGTTTAAAGTTTATGATGATAATCAAAATGATGAAACATTCTTTGTTGACGACATTTGGCTATATCCTATTGCCTCTACATTGCATCTTCAGGGGGTAGAGGCGCCGACACGACGCCGTCGGTTGCCATGGCAATCGTGTAGGGTGTCAATACTACAACCTTTTACCATTCCACGATTAAAATTAAAAATAAAATTTTGCCGTTTAATTTTCGAATTCACGTTAATGTTGACGTCGCCTGCGACATAGTGCGCGCAAGAAGTAATCCCGCGGGAACCGTTCGTACTGCCGCGATAAAAATAAATATACTATAAATATTAAAAAAAAGAATTAAATAAACTAGTCCCAATTACGGCTCGAAACATTTAAGCATCGGTAAATGACATAAAAATAATAGTAATAATAAGTCAAATCCCATTTACAATGTTGTTTTCGTATTTTGTTTCGTAACTACCGATGGCAACTTGGCTAAAGGCTCAGGACTAGTCCTGACTTATACTATACGTTTAGTCACCCTACAGTAATAGGAGAAAGTAGGCCAGTACTTAGATTCACACAAGAGTAATAGCGATACGAGCGGGAAAGATTGACGCTTATGAGCTGTAACGCAACTGCATACATACGGGGTAGTGCAGATCAATAATAATGAACCATAGACAAAATACCATTCCAATCTTAGCTTAGATATTTTCTGTTGACATTCCGAAAAAAAAAGAAGCTTGTTAAGTTTCATTTCGAACAAAAATCATTAGCGACCCGCGACCCGCGATCGCGACCGGGTCACCCGACCGAGCACTAACGCCCGTTTATAACGTATCTAAAATCTTAGATTGACTTCAATCTTAGATTCTCAAACAAAAATTGACGTAAATTGCCGTGAAGTTAATCCTAGGGTCGTTTTTAATGTATTGAAATCTTGATCTCAGATAACTTAAATGAGATTAAGATTGATTATTAATTTCGGGCGTGGCATAGCGCTACACGACAATACTCAATATATTATGATAATTTTTTTTATCTCTATCTTCGTCATCGTAATTTTAGCGATGACATCTTGTTTAAAGGGCCAGGGCCTTTAATCAAGATGCATTCGATAATTTCGACGGCGAAGTTCGAAAACAAAATGTATGGGATTTGACATAAGGCATCGCAAGCGACATGTCACTTAGCGATGACTTATGTCAAATCCCATACATTTTTCATTTCGAACTTCGTCGTCGAAATTATCGAATGCATCTTGACTAAAGGCCCTGCCCTGATTCACTGGTTCGAACCGCGCTGCATAGAGCATGTGCAGTGGTATGACTGATGTCATGTGAAACGTGTATCTTAATGTGTAGGGAATAGAGTTCAATGTTGAATAGCTATCTTAAAAATTCAGCGCTGCGTAGCGTCGCGTATCGTCGCGGTTTAATCTGACCCTAAGTTGTAACTAGCTATTTTAATATTACCCAGAGAATCGAACGTTGGAAGTATGAACCCAATATGCTATAAAACACCACTAGTTCATGTTGAAAAGCATTAAGTAATTGTGTAATAAAAAAACTGCCTAGTGCGAGTCGGACTCGCGCACGAAGGGCTCCGTACAAAACGCCAAAAAATCACGTTTGCTATGTGGGAGCCCCCCTTTAAATATTTATTTTATTATTTGTTGTTCTAGCGGCAACAGAAATACATCGGCTGTGAAAATTCGAAATGTCTCGGTTCAATAGATACAAACAGCCTGGTGACAGACAGACTACGAAGTCATAGGGCGGGACCCTATTTTTTCCTTTGGGTACGGAACCTTAGAAAGCATTACAACATATATTAATCATGTTGAATGTTGTATAATGTTTATTATTATTGTGGCAACAGGCTTCCGAGTTCCAACGCGATTTCGGATCGCGTTCGCAACGGAATTCGTTCCGTTATGGTAAAAGTGATGAAATATGTTGGATGTTTTTTTAGTGTAAAGTTAAACAATTAAATATTTTTTAAATGCGTTAGAGTGCTCATTATATCATTATTTTAACTAACATTTAAATAGGTTACTACTTACTACAATATTATAAAGAAATCAAGTTAATTTAATGATAGGTACATTTTTTTGCTTTTTTTATTTCTTCCAGAATGTATACAAGTCGAGAACTAAACGCTAGAAAGGCTGTTTTACACCTTCATACAATTTCTTATTCCACATAGTCAAAGCGACTTAACATCTTGTTTTTTGATAATGTGCCGAATTTTATGGCGAATAAAAAATAAAAAGAGTTGTAAAATTGCAACAAAGCTATCTTTCCCAAAGATCGCATCATTACTTCTGTCACGTAAACAAATAAAAAGTAATATTTCCTGTCTATGGTTAAATAAGCGGGAACGTCAAATTTAGAATATTCTAAAATGGCGTCTAACTTTAAAGTCTTTATATGTAGGTAAATAATAAATGTCTTTACCACGTCAATATAATGTAGAGAAAATGAAGAACTTGCCGTAGATGTGAACAATGGAAGTTAATTAAATACATATTATTATAATAATATAAATACATGTAAATAATAATAGGTGTAAACCGCTGCGTTTTATGCTTGACAGTTGACATATTATTCAAAATTCCAGCTAAGAATCTTCATAATGTTTTTGACCAGTTAAAATTGGACAAACATTTATAATATTTCTAGTGCCCATAATTCATAATTTAACGCTGAATTTATTAAAAAACCATCACGTCACAAATAACACAGATAATAAATATATATCGAATTACCATAGATTATACGCTTTATCTGCCATTTTATTATAGATTAACATACGAATCAAACGGAGAGGGCGCGGATGAAATGAATTTTATACGTACCTATTAGGGTCATTTAAATAACCATACGGTACACATACATACACGCATATGATACACGCATAGATAATAAAATATAATGCGTCGTATTTTTATTTGAGGTTTACGCTAATATATTATATAACTTTTATATTCTCTGTTCGGATCCAATTGAATCATTTTGTAAACAAAAAGACATGAGTGCACTATAATGCTACCAATTTAAATGTCACTTATTTAGCGGGCATTAGAAGAAGAAGAAATAAAAGACACATTAACATTTTGGTAGGGAGTTTTGCCCGGAAATTCAATGTGTGACGTTCTTGTTTTTGTATTCCTTCCATAATTTTGTATTATTTTGACTCTTAACGTGTAATATTGGTAGAATATTAACCATTAAATATTCGTTAACAACCTACCAGGTTGTACCACTTCCCCACAAGTGTGGGCAAATGGTACAACCTCAAAAAACCTGCTATTTTGTGTTTCCCTCCAAAACTCCCTAAGAACTTTCAGTAAAGCTTCAACCACGTTACTGAATTGACTGGCTTGACTCATTGACTGCACTGACTATTTATTTGGACTTTGACTACTTTTTGGACTTGACGATTTAGAAATACGGTGTTGAAATATTGAAACGAAAATTCTATTTCCTGCCTTTTTAACTTGACACTGGCAAATGTTTATAAGCCGACGCCATTTATTTATATAAAAATATGTATATATTTTGGTCGAATTTTATCTTTTTGTTCGCAAAAATATAAAATTGCATCTGAACACAGTATAGTTTAAATCTGGTTAGGTTAATTGCTACATTGTTTAAGGTAAAAAAGATTATGTAGATCTTTTTTTCACTCTTCAGTCTTGGATCATTGTTACTTGTACAATGACAAAGACTGAATAGAATAGGAACTTTGCCTATTTATTATTTACAATACCTTCAAGTACTGTATTGTGTACTTGAATGGTAACCTGTAATGTGAAATTAACAATGGTTGCACCAAAAAGTCTTACTTCTTATTATTTCAAAACGCCCGGAAGTTAATAATTTATGACATTCCAAAGCGCGCCATGTTGCGTTCCAATTTCAAAATAGAACATTTGTTACTTTTTAATTTAATTGTTATCAAATTTATTTTCTTGCGGTAGAGTTTTAATTAAGAACTTACCAAGGTTAAACTGATCAGATTTAAATTTTAATTGTACTAATACAGTAGGTATGTACCTGAAACAAAAAAAAACACACTTATTGATTTTTATTATTTTCAAATTTGATGATTTTGTAAGATTTACGCGTACGTATTTATATACGCGGCATAGGCAATCAAGCAAATCCTTTGATTGAAGTGCATTTTGGGGCAGCTTAGACGGTCATTCAGAAATGAGCACCACTGACGGGTGCATGATGGAAATAAGAGAACCTTAGGCGGCTAAGATCTTGTTTCTTAAATAAATTGTTTATTTTAGGCATAGCAGATAAATAATCATGAAATGTGAGTGTTATATCTGTATTCGCGTTACTGCATGTTTACAAACGCATTTGACGATTCTTTTTATGTTTTTCATAACGCATATTGTGTTAAAGTCAAGCGAAAATTTACTCTATGCTAAAGTATCAAACTTAGGAATTCAATTGAAAGAAAATCAATAGAGAATTTCAAAACGCGCTGTCTGTTCTAAAACTATTCTGACATTTCATTTTCACCCGCTCATTTCATTGCAATATGAAAACTAAATACGCGTCAAAAGGAACACAATTGATTGGACATTCCTTATTCAAATTGTATTCTAATTTTGAGTTCGAAAAAGGAAGAGTTGGTAACGCCCGACTCGTATATTGGTATTTTTATGTCTGCTCACGTACGTTTGTGGACCGTTCTACTTCTCTATTTAAATTTAAAAAATTGGAATGTTATTTAACTTTTTATACATAAAAGCACCTGACTATGATTAATGATTTTTATGCCTTAGAATTTTGAATGTTTTTTTTTTAATATTACATGGACCAGGAAACTAAACGGATCGCCTGATGGTAAACGATACCTTAAAATCCCCAACCCCCCTTGGGCCTCCGGTAACCTCACACACTCGACGAAACACAACGAAATATTTCACGTCGGTTTCTATGAGATGTTCATCGGGTCGAGTCCGCCTATTCCGTATCCCACGTAAAATTGAGAGAATGTATTTTTCCTGAGTAAAAAACGATGATGAGGCACAGCAAAAGATGGTTTAAAAGTGTTTTAATAAACGGTAATGACCAATACGGAACAGTTTAAGTGTTAATGTAATTACAATAGTTTCCGACTTGTTAACTTTGAAAGTTGTTTTCGGCAACCTTTGCTTTGGTTTTAACAGACTTTGAAAAGGGATGTATGTTGGTTGTACTCGTGTTACATAGTATTTAAATCTTATCTTGTTTTGTCACTATTTGGTGCCTGCAACTTCGCTTGCGTGTAACTAACGGAAATGAAACTCTATTTTTTTAAACGGAACCTTAAGATAAAAGTAGCCTAAGTTGGTCATTATAACATCAGCTATCTGCCAGTGAAAGTCCCGTGAAAATCTGTCCAGCCGTTTCAGATATTAGGCGGAACAAACAGGCAGACAGTCAGATGGACAGACAATAATAAAAAAAATACTTTTTATCGTAAGTACCGTATTCTTTCATTTAGTGAAAAGCTGTTCTGACACTTCAATTTTATTTATTTGTATGTATAGATAAGAATTTGCTTACTTTCCTAAAGTGTGGTCGCGGAGCACGTAGAATTTTGTACATTTATTGCTACTTGTTCCTTTCACTGGCGCACGAATTACTATTACATTGGCTATAGCGATATATTCGTGCGCGAGTGAAAACGAAATTCTACGTGCTCCGCGACTGCACCTTAATCGTGTACAATAATATATTTCCACTAGAGTGGTCTCTGTGTATGAGTAAAACAAAGTTCACACTAAATTGCGAAAACAAAAAGCTTCCGCACCCACATAATTCAGTCGCGTGGCCGAAACTACTAATTTCCTTATATTAATTAGATGTAATCACCACCCCATTTTCGACCTTATAAGTAAGGAAATAAGAACCACGAAGACTTCGCATTGTTCAAAAACTTTGAACATCAAATTTCAACCGTCGAAACATTGGAATAGAGTTTATTTTCAACATACATGAACCTATTTTTAAAAGAGTTTGCTTGTCATTTTCCGACCTAAGACCTGAGGTAATAAAGTTTAATTCACACTGCAGATTGAATCTAATTTCGACACCCCTTGATATGCCGGCATACCAAAAATATTGCCAATTGCAATACTCGGAATTAATAATAAGTCATTCTGTCATTTCTTTTAACTGATCTTTTTTTTTTAAATATATTATGGCGTCAGCTTAAAACCATTTGCCAGTGTCAAGTGAAAAGGCGGGAAATAGAATTTTCGTTTCAATTTTCAATACTCTATTCCAATCGTAAAGTCTAAAGTAAAGTTTGACTAGAGTCAAAGTCCAAATAAATATTCAGTGCAGTCAATGAGTCAAGTCAGTCGATTCAGTAAAGTGGTAGAAGCTTTACTGAAAGTTCCTAGGGAGTTTTGGAGGGAACACAAAATAGCTTGTTTTTTGAAGTTGTAACACTTTCCCACACTTGTCCGCGGTAACGAATATTTAATGGTTAATATTCTACCAATATTACACATTAATATTGGTAGAATATTATACCTTATATATACCAATCGGAATAACACAAATTTTTGAAAGATATAATTATATTATATTAATACAAAAACCACCACGTCACCCATTGAATTCCCCGGCAAAACTCCAACTGGTCAAAGTTAATATCAAAACAAGTTACTTTTTCGGACGCTGGCAATTAATAAAGAAAGTGAATCCATAAAGAAGAAGACGAACAAGAAGAAAACACGTACGCGCCAAATTTAACGACAAGTAAACTATGTTCGGTGTTTTGTTTGCTTTCTAATAAACACACCGGCATATTTAGCGGAAAACAAAAAAAAAGGTCCATAATTAAAAAAATATGGTTTTTTTAAAATCTACTTACTACACTTCTTTTGTTATTTAAAGTTTCATTTATTTTACTTAAAATGAGATCACATTAAGAACAGATTTTGCGAGTAAAGGCTATTTGTGAAAAATGGTACATTTTTTAACTTTTCATGTTACCGGGAAAAGTGAAAATTAATATTAAAATAACAATTAATTAAAATTAAAAAATGGTGATTAATATCGCGTATTTCCTCCACGTGCTCTTATTAAAGTTTCTACCCGTCTAGGCATACTGAGAATGATGTTATCGATGGTCTCCTGGGCTAGTCTCCGCCATTCCTCAACTACGGGGATTCGCAGTTCACCCACGTTGGCAGGAGCTGGAATTCTGGACTTAACTT
Organism: Phengaris alcon alcon; assembly: GCA_037179445.1. Classification (NCBI taxonomy): domain Eukaryota; kingdom Metazoa; phylum Arthropoda; class Insecta; order Lepidoptera; family Lycaenidae; genus Phengaris; species Phengaris alcon. The sequence continues at coordinate 2,196,487 of JAYRCH010000034.1, forward strand.
TTCTTTTCAGCAAGTCCCAAACGTGCTCTATTGGGTTCATATCCGGTGATCTTGCCCGCCGGAGTGGCCGGCGAGATCACCGGATATAACAGTGATATTCATATCATTAAGATAAGCTTGAGTTACCAGAGCGGTATGCGGCCGAGAATTATCCTGCATAAAAACAAAATCGTCACCGATATATGGGGAAAACGGTACGACATTTTCTTCTAAAACTTCTCCGATATAGCGGTCTGCAGTCAGACTTCCTCTGTCAATCACTACCAAGTCTGTGCGAGCTCCCAAACAAATGCCCGCCCAAACCATTATTGATCCACCACCGTATGCAACTGTAGTTTCGAAATTTGTCTGAATGTATCGTTCTCCTTTGCGTCTGTATATTATTTGCCTGCCGTCAATTTGATTTAAGAGAATTCTGCACTCATCACTAAAATATACCTTACTCCATTGGTCCGCGTTCCAAAGTAGATGTTCCTGAGCAAAAGTTAACCTGTTTCTAAGATGATTTACCTCGAGCCTTGGAGCCTTGGCGGGAACAAATGAACCCAAACCAGCTTCTTCGAACCTTCTTCGTACGGTACGCTCACTTACGGTTACACCACGCACTGCTTCTAACTCATGTCGGGCTTGGACGGCCGTCAAACGGGGGTTCCTACGTACACGAAGCCGAATGAAACGATCATCCCTACTCGAAGTGCGTCTTTTTCTGCCCTGTCCTGCTCTTCTCACATAAGTACCGGTCTCCCTGAACCGTTGGATACTGCGATGGATCGTTGAAACTGGTCGACGAAGGTCTCTGGATATCACTCTGTAGGTTTGACCATTTCTTCGCATTTCGAGTGCCCTGTCAATCTCCGTTGGGGCTAAGTCAGGCATAATAATTCAGTCCTCAACTCCAAAAAGATACGCGATTAAAAAAAAACTAACAAAAAACTGTATTTCAATGAAATTTTAATTCACACTCAGAAGGAAGAAATACTCGAAGTTCGCTCCAGATAAGGTGTATTTGAATAAAATTAAAACAATTTCATAAAATGTGATGTTCAGTTGTTTTCTTAATTTGAAAATATTTCTTTTTAAATTAAATGACGTATAAACCAGCCAGCAACCTTATATGATACTGGTATCAAACCTTTATTTTATGTTCCGCTAAAGATGCCGGTGTGTGTAGTATCAAAATTAGCATTAGTCATAGAAATGGTCCATCGAGCGCTCCAAAATATAAAACACATTAAAGTTAAAAAAAAGAGAAAATATTAGGCAAACATTTTTATTTTCTTTGTTGATTTTCCACCCTAAATTCACGAATAAACTAAATTATCTTAATCTAAACTAGCGATGACTTTACTTTGAATTAGTAAGGTAACATGTGTTCACTTGTCCAACAAATTGGTGACAATAAATTAACCAACAGTTTAGAATAAATGGACACCAGTAGGGTAAGTAATAGAGCTTCCAAATACCAAAATAAAGTAAAAGTCTAACTTAATATCAACTGCATAGTGTGTCGCTTCGATACGTTGGTTGCTTAGAAGTGAGATGCTATATTCATAACAGAAGAGAAATTAGAAATCCAAATTACCTTCTAAAGACAGAAGCTAGCCAAGACAGTAGACAGCGATTGGTACATCGGTTTGTACTTTCGTGTATCGATTTTCACATTTATTCATCTCTCCCCTATGCCACGAACATTTTCATGTGACAATTATAGGGGTATTTTGAAATGAACAGTAGAATAAATCAATACAATTCAAATTAATTCATTATCTGTCACCATCAAATGTTTCAAATTTGTTTGTGTATAGCCCGAATCAAAAAATTCTTCTTCTTTTTTTTATTAATCGCTATAGGATTGGACAATATCACTGGTAAGAGAATTAGGGCTTATTACAAGTAGGAAACTGCGAATTGTGCAACGTTGTAGATTATATTTCATAATATCCTTTTAACATTGTTCCCTACTTAACCTTTTAAAAGGTACGACCTTCTTACCTAGATTAATAGCAAAGGACATATTTAATCAACACCAACTAGTTGGTCAGAGTTATTTTACCTCGGGGTTTCTATGAGAGTGACCTTTATGTCGTCGGCATAAAGATCCTGTCAGAGAAAAAATAACTCTGAACTGCCAAAAACTGATCCATTAAGATGTGACTATAACGTCTATATTATAATGTCCAAGATATCAAGCATCACAGAAATCCGGCGTGAGATAAATGCCAATACTAAGGCTTAGGGTCAGTTGAAACTGCGACGATACGCGAGTTACTATACAAAAAGATGCACATTTCATATGACATCAATCATACACTGCGCATGCGCTGACAATGTATGATTATTTAAAACGTCGATATATAATCGCTAACTACCAGGAGACCCCTTTTTTGCCAGTCTTTTAGTCGTAACCCATTCCACATTTTAGCATTACTTACTCATCCTTAAATTGTTTTCGCGATTGGCAAAATGCACTACGCATAGTGCGAAGTGCGAACTGAATTTTAAATTTAGAACGACTTAAATATAGAATGCACTAGACTTGTCTGATGTCTCCCAGGTAGATGCAACGAATTTACATCATTCAGCTGAAGCCCATAGATATTTCAATGCATTTAAAAATATTCTAATCAGTTAAGTACTACCATTTTTTTAATTTTTGGAATTTCTTTAAAACAGTTTTAGAATATTTATGCAATTTCTTTGTAACCTTTTTTTTCTCTGCTCTCTCTCTCTCTCTCTCTCAAAGCTCTGTATGTTTCGTAGATTTCTAAACAAAAATATTATTAAAATTAAAATATAGTCATTTTTTTTTTTTTTTTTGTGCTTACGCAAATTTTAAATACCTGACCGTAATAATAATTGTTATTTTAAACTTATCGATGTATTACGAGTTACGACCTACGAGCTATCAGAAATAACATAAATGCCAAGATGGAGGAGCGCTAAGTGGTTGTGAAATTTTGAGGTTATGGTGTCAAGTGTTCCCACGGTTAAAAAAAAATCATCAAACTTGAGTAATTGAAGCGTTTAGGCGGAAATTACTTTGTTGACAATAGGAGAGACTATTTTTTATTTAACCACAGGGATTAAGCAAGACGGCATTATTATTATTATCAAGAAATCTATAAAAAGTAATAACTATTAAACGGCTTGTATCAACGCAGTACCCACAACTAAAGCCACTGATGAATTGCACAACATATTTGTAGTTGCTGTTGCAGCCTCTATAAAAATATTTTCTTTTCATTTCTAAGAAAATAAAGTTGGGTTAGGTTCAAAGTTAGAATCTAGAGTCTAGACGCAAGACGCTTGACTAGGTTTAAAATAAAACTCATAGACTAAGGAAGTGTTTTACAATCTTCTTATAATTTGGAAGTTTTGTCGCTGCTTACTATAAATCGAGCGAGACGACAGAGACAAAACATGCAACTAAGCACTCGTCAGGAGATTGTGAAACAGGCCCGAGACTTACGAAGAGAATAAAGATATTTTCTGATATTCCTGATATTTCTAGAAATACATATCTAATAACTTCAGAAATTAGAATGTAGAAGAAGATAAACCAATATTGGGTGTAACATATCACAGAGTTGAAGATCATCTCAAAGTATGCCATACGGTGGTGACATCACATAACCTTCAAGTTAAGATTTTCACTATCGCAATGTTTGTGAAATGACTAACGAAAACTTACTGTGACATAGCGCTTATTCTGCTATTCATTCATAGATTTATAGCACATGACAATATTTACCAAACTGTCAAAACAAGGCTGTAAACCTTTGATCTTTGCTTCGAAATCGAAACGAAAAAAAAATACAACGTTCGAAACTCAAACTCCTGTCAATGTCCTGTATGCGTTTGATGTGTTCCAAATTAGAATACTTCTTTTATCTAAAAGCTATGGTGTGACATTTTCGAATCATTGTTTCGTGGAACCGTTAAGTCGTTCGACACGAAATAACCATAATAATAATTCCTTGTTGCCCGTCGCCTTAGCACCCAATTAAGACGAGTATGCTACTTTATATAAACAAATGAGTAATAAACAATCTTTTCCCACGCACATATGATGTTAGAAAGAGATGGAACTATGTATGTCCGGTCTACGGAATTGAGAACTGCTCAGATTCAAATTAATTTTAACGTAAACAATAACCTAACCAAGAGCATATCAGGACATGTCGAAGGAAGGTTCCGTAACTATACGTTTTCTTTGAATTACTTCAAACGTTATTGTCCGATTTTGCTGAAAACAATTTTTCTAAAGATTATTTTGCATGATCTATCAGCATGGACACATACAAGTTTCTATCTCCTAAAGTTTAGAAATGCCGAGGGGGGGGGGGGACCAATTTATAAACCACTTAGGATGCCGGTTACTCGTAAATGGTTGACTTTGTAACAAAAAATATGTAAGTAATCGTAATAATTTTTTTTTATGAAACCTTGACTTTATTTTATACCTATTCAACGATATACACACGATGGGGTAGAATGAAAAAAATATTTTTCATCCCCGCTTCACATGTACGACGAGCCCCCTAAAATATTAAATTACCTATCATCATTTCATGCCAAAACCAAAATCTATACACAATCTACAACTATACTATCATCCATTTATATTCATAATTAAAGAAGCTAGAAGCGCGGACAGACAAACAGACAGACGGACGGACAGAGCGAAACTATAAGGGTTCCTTGTGTATTACGGAACCATAAAAAGTGATCAAATTCGACCAAATTAATGTGTCATGAAATAAGTGACGTTAAAATTGATAGCGTTTTATGTTGCTATTGTTCTGTTTGTTTACTATTGGATTATATTGGATCTGAACGTAGTGTAGTATTTGTATTAGTAATTCAAAAATAATATTTTTTTGGGTCAAAATCATGGAAATTATTCAATAACGTAAGGCTGGGACTATATTACCGACATCTCCCCGACCGACCGGTAAAATTCAGAGCATTGAAAATATAACTCTGAATCAATAGAATAGAGCTGAAAATCGGACACACGATTTGACAACTGTCACATTTGACATTGACATTTGACTCAACACTCGTGTGTCCGTTTTTCAACTCTATCGTATGAGTCTAAATTTTCTCCGGTCGGAGGGATTCCGGTAATATAGTCCCAGCCTAAAAGTGATAAAAGTTACCAAGGAGTTTTGCCGGGGAGGTCAATGGGTGACGTTGTGGAATTTGTATTATTTAATAAAGTTGTGTTATCTCAGTTCTTAATGTGTAATATTGGTAGAATATTAACCATTAAATATTCGTTAACGTGCACAAGTGTGGGCAAGTGGTACAACTTCTAAAAAACGTGCTATTTTGTGTTTCCCGCCAAAACTCCCTAGGAATTTCAGTAAAGCTTCTAACATTTTACTGAATCGACTGACATGACTCATGGACTGTACTGACTATATATTTGTACTTTGACAAGACTTTAGACTTGACAATATAGGAATACGGCGTTGAAAATTGAAACGAAAGTTCTATTTCCCGCCATTTTAACTTGACACTGGCAAATGGTTATAAGCCGATGCCATATATAAATAAATAAAAAAGTGTCCAAAACTATTAAAACTTAGGACAATTTTACATCAGGCAACACTTTCAAAAGATGAAGGATTCAATCTACATAAATTAACACTGGCAATAATTCATATTTAACTATATTTGTTATGCGGGTGGTTAATAGGGGAACCAAAGCGCCAAACGCTTAAATACTTGAACCAAGCTTTAATATGTACAGTTAACTTGAGTCTTGACAGTGAAAATCTAGGATATAACATACGAAAAAATCCGTTACAGATTATAATGTTTGGAATAAAGCAAACAAGCAAATGGATTGCCTGATGTCACAAAAATATTGACGACCTCTGTGGCTCAGTGGTTAGCGCGTCGGCGCTTAAGCCGGAGGCCACGGTATTTTTTTTTCATCCCGCCGAAGGGACAAAAAGTGTTTCCGTGTTCCTGGGTCCGGGATGTATATTAAATATATGTACGGTTTATTAAAAATCTTGAATATAATTATGTGCAGTTTAAAAGTAGGAAATTTATTTCCGTTGTCTGGTACCTGTGATACAAGTTCTTCGGATACTTAGTACAGGACCAGATTGACGTGGTGTGGAAGCGTCCATATATATTATTATTATTACTAGCTTTTGCCCGCGATGGAATAGTGTTCTTGGAGAAAAAAACTTCTTCAGCAAATAACTATACTCACTGCAATATACTTCTGTATACAATATTGAAAATGTTTTTAGGGTTTCGTAGCCAATGGGTAAAAATGGGACCCTATCACCTCGACGCGACGTGCGAGACCGCTTGATATATATTTTTCGCGCTTGAATATAAATTTTACGATCCAACCGTAATGTCCCTGCTTTTTAAATCTGTAATATCTTCGAAAATATTCATTAAATTACAAGGTGTAAAGGGCCATATTGATCTTTATTAAATGCACAATGTATTTAAGGTACTTAATTGGATAAGGATTAATGCTGTACTGCTTAAAAACGATTTGTAAATAAGCCATTATTTCTCGTAAAAATAAAGCATAGAAAATGGTTATTGTGGGTTATCCCTAAGAGATAGACATATACCATCGTGAACTTTTTTGTAGAACTTTTAAGTTGTACAGTACTGTAGTACATTATTGTGACCTACCTACCCTACCTGACCTAGGGTTCAGCCAGCGTTTGCAATGTAAGCGCAAAAAATGTGTTTATTTAGGACATTAGAATCCTCTAATATTATCAGTGTTTCTCTACTATATTGCGCATGTTATATACATATAAACCTTCCTCTTGAATCACTCTATCTATTAAAAAAAAATCGCATCAAAATCCGTTGGGTAGTTTTAAAGATCTACATAATATATATACATAGGGACAGACAGAAAAAGCGATGATAGTTTTGTAGTGATGAGATTAAATTGATTCTGAACAGAGTATACCTACTGATGAACCAACTGACATTACAGTAATAACACACAGGACTTCTTATACTATTCCCACTTTAATTAATTTTTTTATCCAAATTAAAGTGGAAACAGTGCAAGAAGTCCTGTGTGTAATTACTGTGAAACATGAATTTCCACCAAGAACCTACAGTACGATCAATAACATATCTAACTGACATTAGGTTCGCTTTCCAATCCCAACTAAAATCTCACTAGACCAGTACTACATAGGTAGTTAGTTCTATTTGGAAAAACGCCAACTACCCACAATTTCCGAGTAGTCTCTGTCTCATTCGGAAATACGCCAACTTTCTTCTCATACCATTTATTACGATTACTTACATAATATTGAGCATACGTTTAAATTATGCAAGATACATGCAATTTAAAAATACGTCAATACCATGTCGAAGTAACGCGTTAATGCGTCAAACGCGTATGAACAGGCGAGCAAACAAACAAAACCAAAAGCTATCTGATTATGATGAATTATAGCTAAGAACTCTCGATCATGTCAGCTTTCCAACAGAAAAAAGTAGATCATAGTCGGTTCATCCGTTTGGGAGCTACGATGCCACGGACAGACACGCACACAGGGAGACACGTCAAACTCATAACCTCCCTCTGTTTAAAAATAATGCTTAGCAGTTCGATCGTCCTCATAATTTGTTCGTATTATAATGAAATGGTGTCATCTGCAGTCGCTTAACGTAGGGTAATAGTGATACGACCAATTTCAGAAGTACGCCAACTGCGTTACTCATTTCCTCGACCGTACCTCCTGATAGTTTGTTAAAGGTAAAATGTATCACATCTGCCTGGCATTCGGTGACGGCTTTCCAAATTATATTGACCTTACTTATTTATATTGAAATAATATTACTTACGGTAAAGTAATAAATATTGAGTAATAAAACAGAACGACCGAAATTTAAACCAGCTTCGAAGAAATTATGCAGCGTCAGCAAAATTGTAAATTAAATTAAATTCGGAAATAATAATAATAATATCCATGGACGCTTTCACACCACGTCAATCTGGTCCCGTGATAAGTTCTCGAAGGACTTGTGTTACGGGTACCAGACAACGGAAATATAGCAGAGAGACGTGCGCTAGCTAACACCGATCCTTGATTGCAAATCGACTTTGTATTTAATTTTGTCTTTGTATTTGTTTGTGTTTGTTTGTTTTTGTAATAGTTTTTCAATACATGTAAATCATACTTTGGCTTCTGATTTTCATTAAAATAGTTATCAGATTAGTTTTCTTACATGTATTTAATACTTTCATACTTTACTTATATTTAAGATTTTTATTATATAATACATATATTTAATACACATCCGTGATCCAGGAACACAGAAAACTTTTTGTTCTCTGGCGGGATACGAACCCGCGACCTCTGGCTTGAGCGCCAACGCGCTAACCACTGAGCCGCAGAGGTCGTCAAAGTTAAAAAATCATCTCATAATGGGTGAATCTCCGCTCCACGCAAACTCCCCCATATAAAGGTTTTTTTATTCGAGTACGACAATTATCTTTCTGCCTAAACGTCTATACATAAGCAGTAGATCATATGCCCAAATATCCGTAATTTATTTTACAAAACTTTATATAGTTTCAAGTTTATAATACTTCGAAGTTTGTTTTGCTGATCGTCTAACATGACATGAGCGCGCGCTCATGCTTCGTGAATAAGTGAGCAGGGTCCGGTTGCTGGGCATTGGGCAAGTTGGGATTTCTATGGGCACAAATATTTTATGGCGAGATACCACTGTCTTACAGAATATCGGCGGAAAATACGTTACTTGACGTAGGCGTCGCGTTTACTAGAGGTGGTTGATAAGGCCAGAAACGCACTAGTAACTCCTCTGGCGTTAAGGCCGACGGTAATAGCTTACCATCAGGCTATCCGTCTGCCCGATTCCCGGTTCAATTCTGGAAAACAATAAAACCCACAGCTCTCAACGGCTATTGTAAATAAATGTTCCCCTCTGAACTAGAATAAACAAAGGCAACCAACCGCATGTGTTGATTACTTAACATACATACAGTACATACATACATACATTATACTCTGTTCAATCAAATTCAATCTAAATATAAATACTATAGTATACAATAATGCTACTAATTTCAATGTCAGACTGGGAATATACAGCGTATTTTTTAAGTCAGTGGCCAAACTTTAAAGAGTGAATATACTCTTGAATATAAGCAACTTTTACTATGGGATCAACTTTCCTACTTATGAAGAAAATCAATGTTTCCTACGAAAGTGCTATCATTGCCTTACTACTTATGTAGGAAAAGTTGTTTCCTACATTTTTTATAGTAGCATAATTTATGCTTGATTTACTTCACAAGAGTCAAATAACTATAGATGTCCCTATAAATTTTGAGGAGATAGGCGATCATGTAGAATCGAGAGAGGATTCTTTCGATTCTACATGATGGCCATCAGGCCTCCACTTTGATGACTAAAGGACCTATTTCGAATTATACTCTTTACCACAACAAAATAATTTAGCAAATAGGTCCACAAACGGCAGAGAATTGATGATTACTGTAATTGACATAGTAACATCTGCTTGCAGTTCTTCAAAGAACGCCGAAATCCCCAAACATGTCGGAGTCGGACAGGAGTCGGGAGTTCTGTTCAGTACTTTTGGATCCAGGGTATACGTTAATGAAAAATCTTGCTTTTTGGTAGCATATGCTTGGGTTACTTCAGAAAAAGTCAAAATCACTTTATGTGTCCGTATAAAGTTCGTTTCCTCGTGGATCCCGTCATCAGGTCACCACTTTGGTGACAACGGGACCATCTTCGGATTATACCCTTTACATCAAAAAAAGGAATTTTGATAAATTGATCAACGACGGCGGAGTTATCGTTGAACATACAATATATATATATATACAGCCGAACGTATAACCGCCTCCTTTTTTGGAAGTCGGTTAAAAAACAATAATATTAATTTAAACAAACCATGTCTTTAACCGGTAGGATTCAAGGTTACCTCAATTTTTAACGCCGCCCTATTTACAGCCATAAATAATATTTTTAACGATTAGTCATTTGGACGTTTGGTTTAACATCTTCAGCAGCTGTGGCGTTACTGTATTGAGATGAAATACCATATTTTATCAAGATTTATAACGGTCACAAGAAAAATTTACGTGCCATATTCTGGTTAATCTAAACGTAAAGTAATCCTACTAATTTTATAAATGTGAAAGTTTGTTAATGATGGATGGATGTTTGTTACTCTTTCACGCTAAAACTACAGAACGGATTTTGATGAATTTCGTATGGTAGGAGCTTGAGCTCTGGATTAAAACATAGGCTACTTTTCATGCCGAAAAAGTAGTGATCCAGTGGGATACTGTATTTACGCAGGTGGAGCCGCGGGCAACAGCTAGTAAAGAAATACAGTGACACTTTAATTTGGTTGAATTTAATCTTTTTTACCCGACCACGGCGAAGCCAAAAGGAAGGATAATGATTTTGGCAGCGTATGTAGTTATGTTCCACCGTAGCGCCTAAACTACTGGTGCGAATTTAATGAACGAGGTGTCACTAGATTCGTAATAATATCCCGGGAAACATAGGCTATATAATTTACGTAGTCGGGTTATAGTTTTTATAATTGTAGTTATGTTACATTAAACCATGGATCAAAACCTGAACATAGCAAGTTAATTTTAAACGTTAAAAAAAAGATATAGTTCGACCAAATGAATGTGTCATTGTACTTCTTTAATGCACGGGGAATACGCACATTTTATAGAAAGAGAAGAAGATAAACAGCTACATAGTTAGCTTATCTTAAACTAACTATCTGGCTGTTGCACTACTATATGCATAGGGTGTGTCCACGATTGTGTGGAAAAATTGTGGGCCGTACAAAGGGACGTCAAAATTTTCAAATTTGGAACGTTCTGTGAAAGCTGTTTCTCAACAAAAAAAAGTCAGAAATAAAAGAGTGCTTCCGCTTTTATTTCTGTCTCATTTTGTGATTATAATTTGGCTGTCTCTCGCTTTGCTTGGGGGACAACTGCCACACTTCCTACTCCTCCTACAATCTTCTGATTAGTTTTGTTGCGGGTCCCAAGACAGATTTAGCATGCCCCTCGGGCACCCCTGAGATCATATTAGGTCATATAGGTTTTTTTGTGGTTGGCGATCCTAGCTAAACAGGAGCAGCTGTGGGCCAATTGCCCGTTTAAAATAAAACCTGTTTATCTGTTCGTATTTTCAACTCTGTGGAATAAGTGACATGTAATTCGGTAGTTTTATAATACCTGTCGTGTCTTTGTAGTACCAGTATGTAGACTCGCACATTGCGAAGCCCGAAGGCCACATGACGCACGTCTAAATATACTTTCTTCAAACACACGAAAGCCAAAACAAACTCTTTCACTAGCGTAATGAGTGGATAACCCAATTCTTTGCGGATAACCTTAAGTCATCTGTGGATTTATTTTCTTTAATTACTTGTGTAACAATGACGTGCATTAGATACGCCGCCATTTTGAGGTCTATTTCAAGTACGTGTCAATGACACAGCCACGCCCCATTTTTAGGGCTCCGTAGATCACGTCTCGGGACTCTTATGGTTTCGTCGTGTCCGTCCGTCCGTCTTGTCGGCCGTGTGATGATGTTTGAAGGGACACCATAACGGCTTATATAACTTTGTTAGTTCAGGAGTTATAGAGACTTACTCGGAAATACTTCGTACAAAACAACAGAAATAATAAGTAAACATGTAAATTATTGGCACGTGGCACTACCCTACGTGCCCAAGTCCGACTCGCACTTGGCCGTTTTTTTTTTCTTTTGACTATTATAAAAAGTTAACGGAATATAACATGTTATGCAATCTTGGAATTTCATCCGAATGCATCTTTAACATATTTTACAAACTATGTATGCGTGTGGATTTGACTTATATTATTGGACTTTTAATACTTATTAAAAGCATATTTAGCATATTTTCAAATGTTCAATTAACTTGTACTTGAAGCACACCCTCTGTTCTTAGTTTGCTCTAAAAATACAACCAAGGCCACGAAGTCCTGTAGCTTAAGTATGGCGTTTCACGAGTGTACGTACCTCAATGAGATTTTCTGCCTGCATTCAGTATTTTACCCGACTACGGCGAAGCCAAAAGGAAGGGTAATGATTTTGGCTGTTTGTAAGTCGCAGCTATAACTACTAATCTGATTTTATTAAACGTGGTGTCAGTAGATCCGTAATAATATCCCGGGTAACATAGGCTATATAATTTACGTAGTCGGGTTACAGTTATTTATGAAAGAATATAATATATAGCTGTCTATGGACATTGGACAGTAAGCCATACATAGTAAAATTATGCGTATATGTAAGCCATACATGTACGCATAATTTTACTATGTCAATGATTAAATATTATCGCATCATATTCGTTCTTACTAATATATATTAAAAATAAGCTGCGATTGTCGCCAAGAACAAAGAAAGCATACCTGAAACAGACAATTAAATTATTTAAAACTGTACCTACATATCCCAAGTTTAAATCCCTCAAGTAAACTAAGTATGTTTTTTTTTTTTGTGAAGGTTTTTTAATCTCAGGTAATAAGGATGTTGCCTAGTGTTGAATATCACATTTTTATTAATTAAATTTTAAAATTGCTGAATAAAGATGCATAAATCTAAAAGAAATAGGTATTTAAATTAACGCGATTAAAATAGGCTAGATGACAAAAAAAAAAATTACATGAATGAATAGTACTCTTAAATATGAGTAACTTCTCAGAAGAAACAGTATATCAAAAGTCAATATTTTCAAAGGTGCAGCGATTTGTATACAAAATTTCGCAAGTCTCGTGAAAACGCTCCATACTAAAGTCGTACCTAGCTATGACGTCACGCCTAGGTTAAATTGTATGAAGTATACGGCCGCAGGAACATATTTATAAATATCTCCGATATTTGTGCGTTTAAGTTCATACTTATCATAATTAATGTTTTTGTATATGATGTAAGTAAACTAATGATATAAGTTTTGTTTACTAATTTAGCAAAAAAGAATTTAAACTTTTTGTACTTTTTAGATGTATATCTAATTAATAAACTACACATAAAATATTATAATTTTTGCATTTAACAAGTAGTAATGCCTCATTATTTCTAAGTATATTAATGAAACTAAATATTTTAGATGTAGTCGTCATCCCTATTATAAGCAAATAAAAAATATTGCCCATGCAACCGCCACACATTTTGTTATGTCTAATGTATGGCGGGTGCAACTAGTGACGTCACGGGCCGATATATCTCTCTCTTTCATATTGTAAACTTAAATTGTTTGTATCTTTGTTATTTTTTAAGATATACGAAAATGGGTTCTAAATTGTTTATTATCATGTTGTCTAACGTCGAATAGACGAAAAAAAATTTTTTTAGGATACATACATATTGAATCCTTCTATAACTCTGACTACTATATTCAGCTATGAAAATGCAATAAAGTTTTTCCCAAAAAAACGTTTTTTTTTAGGTAAAATTCTTTGATTTCTTCTCATTAGTGTGTTAAGCAAACATTACGGAGATAAGTCCTGGACAAACAGTCACTATCTGTGTCGCAACTCTCCACAAAAATGTGACATCAATTCGGCACCCGTACGAGACAAACTCGAACCAAAAAGTCGAGAGCAATTGTGTTTTAAAATGCGTGTAAATTTATTTATTTTAATAAATATCGTTCATTTCGACATTATTTCTTTATTTTTTTTTATTGATGAATCAATAAAATAAAACAGAACAGCATTTGGTACATTCTTTAAATTCAAAATATTTAGTCATCATACCACTATATCGTTATCATATTATCACTAATACCAAAACAGTGATTAATACATACTAGATAGACTTTTCTAAATATCTTTGCACACTACACAATATTAAGAAGTGAAATTATACTCCAACTCATGTTGGCGAATGTCAGTAAATGTGTTGTAAGAAACATCTACCGATCCAATGATTCTTTGTTATAATTTTGGGTAAATTATTAATTTTTCTAAGATTATAAAATGGAAAACCTCATAAATCCTATACTATTATAAATGTGAAAGTTTGTGAGGATGGATGGATGTTTGTTACCCTTTCACGCAAAAACTACTAAACGTATTTTGAGGAAATTTGTTATTGTAACAGTTTAAGCTCTGGATTAACACATAGGTTACTTTTTATCCCGGAAAAGTATAGTGTTCCCGTTGGATACTGTATTTACGCGGGCGAATCCGTGGACAAAAGCTATAACATAAACAAAAACTTAAAATCATAATTAACCAATACAAATTCGATTTTACCCAAGGCGTTCGAGTTTTCGTAGTAGGGGTTTTCTTATCATTATTATGAAGTTGGATGTAGTTAATGATAACAGCCTCTTCCGCGTTTGCCGGTAACGTAATATAGATTAGCTGTGGACTAAGTAAAAGGTGGAGATAAAGGAAATTAAAAACAAGTTAGTAAATTAAAAGGGTTTCGGAAAAGGGTGGGAACTTATGGATTTAATGGTGGTCATACATTGCTCGATGGGTGCACCGTGGACACCACGACACCGGAGAAAACCAGCGTGAAATATCTATCGCTAAGTACTTGAGCCCCAAGGACCCAGGGTTTTAAAGACCGCAAATGCACTTGTAACACCTCACATATGAATAACTTCTCAGAGGAAACAGTACATTAAAAGACAATATTCTCAAAGATGCAGCGATTTGTAATATCGAATTTCGCAAATTTCGTGAAAACGCTCCATACAAAAAAAAAAAGACGTCACGCGTTTCTGCAGTTGCATGAAATATATAGGTCGCAAGAACATAATATTATATTTGCTAATATCTCCGAAATTATTGCGTTTAAGTTTTTAATTAATATTTTAAGTACCTAAAATAGGTATGGAATTAAAGTATCATGTTTTCGAGTTGATGATGATCCATTTCCTAGCAATTACCACAGATCGGTTACGGTGGACAAGATAGTTAACAACTAATAAGTTTATTATGATGATAGAACAGGTTCCTAACCGGAACATACCGAAGCTTTCGACTGCATTAAACAAGCCCATTTGTTATAAGGGTAACCTAAGTATCTCACTTATTATACACGTAGCATCCCTGATATAGCGAGTGCGTGCCAGCTCCAACCGCCTCCCGAAGACAGTAGCTGGAAGGCGTCCACCCGGACGTGGACAGTGCTATCATGCAGCACTGAACTCGCGTCCACCTCGCCAAGGGCACCAATATCACGTATAATACTTACATTGTACGTGATCTAATATTATGACTTTGCAATTAGCAAAAATGTTGGTAAAAAAAGACGTTTGTTTTATGCGGAGTGCTCCAGGGGTTTATAAATCTTAGGTCTATTTTTTTCTTCATTTATTGCAAGAAGTACTTCAAAAGTACCCTAATATTAAAATCTTTGATAAAATATAAAGCGTGAATAATGATATGAAACAGATTTATGTAAATATTAATGAGTAAGTTTCTTGTTCTTAAAATTTCCCTAATCTTGTTTGTCTATGAAACATTTCATACCTAGGAACAAAGCTATGATGAAGCGATACAGATTAAAGTACTTTTGTCTTCGAGATTGTGTCAAAAGGTGTTAGGGTAATTTATTTATCATCATCATCACTTTCATCAAAGGCAAGAAACTTAATGGAAAACCCAAATTAAAATTTTTTAATTACACCCGAATTATCAAGCTCTCTGCAATACATTATTCGCAAGTCGTACATAAACATATTCCTACCTAATCTAGCCTAACCTTGAACACACCTAGACCGTGAACAAAAGAATTACAAACAATATTGTGTGGCTTGGCTTATTACGTATTCGAAAGATTTAGAATGAATTGAATACAAGTATTATAAATAATTACAACCACGTTCTTAATATCTTTAGGGAATCGTCGTATTTTCCTTTGTCGTCTCCCGTTTCCACAGAAAAACGATAACTGCCGAGGGTAGATTAGGTACCTAGGTGCACTGTAAAATAGCTAATTACTATCAATATCTAGAAAATATTTCAATTTAGATTTTTTCAGATCGATCGTTTAATCCTGGCCACAGACGTTCTTAATTTGACATTATTTAAGAACGTCAAATTCAGGTCGAAGGCAAAGTTTTCCATACAAAACACGCATAGCCGACACTCGTGCTTAATCTTTCAGATTCTTAATATTATATCAGTTCGAACATAAATAATGATGCTAACGTTAGACTTTAGGGCATAGACAATTTTTTTTTCACACAGAAATTGAGGCAAAGATACTGGTCAAAATCCGATAGCGCACAAATTCGCAAGGGTAGACCCTTTTCAAAATTGGCCCAGAACTGTCAACTGTGATCAAATAACAGATTTTTTGATAAGTTTATTGTAACTCGCACGATAAAACCTGACTGATAAGAGGTGTTAAGAAATCTTCAGTATGTATTGTTATCTTGAGTATTTCACTGTCTACTCTTATAAAATTATTCTGTTTGTATATAACAAATATAGTGAGGTAAATTTTAGACGAGAGCAGCTAACGAAATGAGAGGGCGATCGTTCATCGTTCGTTCATTCATTCATTCATTCATATACAATCAAACCTTAATGCTCAGTTTCCACGAGCATTTGTAGTGGTCGCGACAGAAAAAAACAGCGTTGTAAATAGAACAGTGCGCTAATACAATTGATCTGAAAATCGTGTAGAGTTGTCAAATCTGACATTTGACACTTGAGCCTAGGATTTTCAGCCCTATTATATTAGATCAGAGTTCTATTTACCTACAGTGCAGTTTTTTCTGTCGCGACCATAAAAAAAACCTTCGTGCGTTTCACTCATTATTCTTGAGTTTTAAAACTTTTTCCTACAAAAGAATGAAAATAAATCGCGATATTCTTAAAAGAAATTACATACCGCGTAAATTCAATAAATATATTTTCGGAGTAACGTTGTAGGAACGATAATAACTTGGCGTTGGCATCAGAGTTCATATACGAGCCAAACCGGTTACCCGTACATTTATATGCAAATATTATACTATATGTTAATAAATGACTAAAATTGTGTAATCATAGCGATAGTAGATTATATTCTGATAAAGTAACGAATCGTCTATTTATGTTGTTGTGAAAAGTAAATTGAAAATTGCTAAATTTGAGTAAACTTAAATTTGTACATTAATTTAGATAATGTTTTACGATATCATCGAAACAGAGTAGAAATAATAAATTGTAGAAAATTACACCATAATTATCTCGAGAACGAACGTAATGTTAAATCATTCGGTCACCGTTCGATCGGATTAGCGCAGCTCTTACAAAACGAATGCTGTTAAATCATTTGGTCACTACTCACAGTTCAAGCGGATTCATAGTTAAAATATTAATCTTGTGAACGAATGCAATGTTAAATCATTCGGTCACTGGCCAGATTAGCGTTGAATGAGTATTGTGTTCAAATCTGCCGTGATTGCTCCCATTATATTGCGCAATCCGATTTGAATTTATATTGGGATTTAGATGTAATCGCTAAAAGGATTTGCCTTGGGCTCTATAAGTTATAAGATCTGCAAATAGATTCTGAAAAACACGGGAAACAACAGTTGAAATGGCGAGAAAAGGCGGCAAACCTAAGGGTGGCAACATTCTAATTCTTATTAAAAAATTCAAATAACCTGATAAATTAAAATGTGAAATAAATGTTTTTTACTCTTTCAAGCAAAAACTACTGGATTTGACAAATTTGATCAAATTTTGGTTTCTCAAATTGACTTTGAAGGTCGCATAGAGTTGCCAAGTTAAAAGTTTGCAAATAACACAGGTTCAACTTTCGTTTGCCAGACTCTAGTGACTAGTCCCATATTTTTAATAAGCGAACGCGCAACGACTGTGATTTTATAAAAATGAACAATATTAATAATTTTCGATTAACTTTTATTTAGTAACTACTTACTATTAACATTTTTTAAAATGTTATCATCGATTTTTTTTTCAATTTGTCGAATTCCGAATTGGATTCTGATAAATAATTTATCAGAATCCAATTCGGAATTATTAGTTCAAACATATTTAATATTTCTTTTTGGAAATAAATCTCAATATTAAAGATTCACTAAATATTTTCAACACGTTACCGATTACACACGCGATTGTATAAACTCGTTAAAATTCGATTATTGTATTTACCGCACCATTGTTAGGCTTTTCATTCATTCATCATTCACTTGTCACCATTCATTACGAATAGAAAGTCAAATCGTAATTCGTACCGCCCTTTAATAGATGCGGACTGCTATTCAAAATGAAAACAAGATGCCTAAATATACGAATTTTGACATGAAGAGCGGGGAAAATTTACACTCATTTTTTGTTCATCGTGTTACACAATAGAGCATCTAAACCCTATTGTCTAACATTTTAAAATTCGAAATTATAATTTTTTATTCTTCATCTCACAGCTGGATACAAGTTTTTAACGTGTGTTTTTTTTTTTATATCAAACAAACGTTTGCTTTTCCAATTAGCGCGCCTGTGACAGATAAAAAATGTCGAACAGCCGCCTAATTAATAGAGGCGTTTGAACTCTGGGTGTGACTATTGATCGATACGTCTGCTAATTCCTAAAATAACAGGGGCCATATACAAAGTACAATATTGAAACGATAACGAAGAAAGGAATAAAATGTACGGGTGTAACAACGTGATTTAGTGTTTTTTTAATGAATTTAGTTTTTTTTGTCTATTTCGAATGCTGCCAAAAGTTTTAACGCGCCAAAAGCTTGGACGTTCCAATTTAAAAAATGGATGACGACTATACGGCAAATACTAATGAAGATAGGTTTTTGATCCATTGAAAAAACTTAAGTATATAATAAAAAAGCTGTTGACCTAATTAAAAATACAAAAAGAAGAAAATATTTCACAAGTCGTCGCGTCTAGTCATAATAAGATCAAGAGAATATGGAGGGCCATGCCATAGTGGCTGCGTATATGCGGAAAACGTCTCGCTACAAAAACCGCTACAAAAAATTATGGTTCTTGTTATATTGGCAAATATAACAAGAACCATAATTTTTCACGGTGATCATACTACGGGTGATCACCGTGGGGGGATGGAGTAAAATATAGGTAAAAAGTGGTACGTTCCCTTAGATACTATTGCCTCTCTCGACCAAAGCTTACAATTGACATAATTTGTATTATGGCTAATATAACATCTGTCCTTAATAATCTGCTATATAAATGATTGCGCATTTCTTTTTCTTTTTAGTCACTAGTAGATATAATAAGTATCAAGCTGGATTGATTGCTCTTAATGAATCCGCGTCTCCTACGCTGATTCATTACGACTAATCATAACCTATCTGCACCGAAACACTGTGGAACATGCATTTGTTTTAACAGCAAAATTCTTAAATTATCCGAAAGGCAACATCAATATGTACCGAAAAATGCAAAAAGTACCTACAGTAATCAGTTGCTAAATTAAAAAATTACAGGAATACAAAAAAGGCGATTTTTTTCCAATAATTGAAAAACGAAAATCACCGTTCTAATCCATAAGCTATTTGTGACATTTTTTGTTAACAATGATATTATACATAAACGCAGTATTTAAGTTAATGAAATCGATTTTGTATTTTTCTTCATACATTTTAAACTGTTATTCGGATCGTTCTATGAAAGCTTTACTGTACGTTAGTATATATATTTTCTACTCAGTTGTTACAAAATTTACTTTCGGGTTCCGTATTCGAATGTTTCTTATACAGTATGTTTTAATTATTATACCTCTTGCCTCTATTACAATCTTATTTATTATCTCTCAATTCTCATCACCATAAAATAAATCAACAAAGATGTAACCAAACTCATTACATTCAAAATATCTTTGTGCTCACTCTCATGTAATAAACTAACGGTACTAAAATCAATTTTAGAACACGGACAAAAACTGACGTCAGCTGTCACGTTGACAGGTAGCCATGACTGGGCGCGTCAGCGCGTTTTTAATCTATTAATACCATAGATAAAAATATAAAAGGATTTGTGGGCACTTTGTAGGATAAAGGAAATAATGGAAGTATTTCTATCTTTACTAGTCCTTATTAATCTTAGGGCCTATCTCACTATAGAGTAATAAGTATAGAATAACTTATTCGGAAGTTTTGTCGCTGCTTACATTATATCAGGCGACAGAGACATATTCGGCGATTGTAAAACAGGCCCTTATTAATATTATTATAAATTCAAAAGTAACTCAGCTTAGGCGAAATCACACTTAAACCACTAAACTGATTTTGATGAAATTTGGTACAGGAATAGTTTAGATCTTAGGGAAGAACAAAGGCTACTTTTTATGGCGTGAGAATGAACGATTACTGAACGATATCCGGATTAAATCTGCACAGACGAAGTTGCGGCCAACATCCTATCTGCGCCATATGGCAGGTTTAATAAGCCATAAATTCTACCTTATCTCGCAGCTATTGTTGGCTGAAGTATCACTTTTCAAATGGCCTTTATCAAAGTAACGGTAGATACATTTTGTAAAATAATTTTGGTTGCATTGAACGAGCTGTCTCACGGGAGTCGATTTTGTAAAAGGGAATATGCTAGCCGCAATTTCGTTTATAAAGTTACAAAAAACATTTTAAAATGCTTTGTTCGAACACGTATACATTCACATTTCACACATAACAAAAGACAAAATAAAACCTTCAAAAATTTGCATTTATCACTAGCACGATAAGTCCTTAAAACTCTTCTACGCCTATTCTTTTATATGTATTTATTGTATATTTTATGTATCGTCGTTTTTTGTTTCATTAGGTACGTTTCAAAATAATTGTATAAATACCTGAACATTTAATGAAGCACCCGAACGCTAGCGCCAACACCAAACATAACCTCAACTCCATCTTTGATCTTGTAACACTTGGATAAACACAATCAGTAAACTTTGACTAAAATCCACTAAACTTCACACAAGGCACATCACTCAGGCACTTTATCTGAAAAATAAAACAGAAAATTAAAAATTAAATACATAATATGTACCTAAAAAAAATAATGTGCATTAATAAAAATTTTTTTTTTGTTTTTAAAAATACGTGTTTATTTAATTCGAAATTATGCGTTCCATT
The DNA here is from genome assembly GCA_037179445.1 of Phengaris alcon alcon. Lineage (NCBI taxonomy): Eukaryota > Metazoa > Arthropoda > Insecta > Lepidoptera > Lycaenidae > Phengaris > Phengaris alcon. Next base: position 2,217,646 of record JAYRCH010000034.1, read on the forward strand.
TTCAAACTTTCACAGTTGCTTGTTTCAAATGCGAATTAGGCGACAATGTGATTACTTATTATTAACAATTATTTACTTTTACAAGTAATTTGCAAGTAATAGTAACAATAAACGTACCTAGGTCTGATTAATAATACACTCCAAAAAACTCCTAAAACGTACTTGACAAATGCAGACATTACACACATTAAAAAAAAACTAAGCTTAGGCAGCGTTAGCATTCGTCACATAATTGAACACTTCGTACGATCAAACATAGAGGTGTCGTTATGTGATGAAATTGTACGATAATCCAACGTATGCAACATCATTTTGCGATAATTTTTTTCTGTTCAAATGTTCCCACCAAAATTGAAATTTCACTATGCTGCCCTCTCGTGTTAACTTTCTGAGTTTCTAATCATCTCCTAAAAGTCCTAACTATTTATATTATTTACAATTGACAAAAAATTACCTCATCATATTAGATATAAGACTATTAATAAACGCAGAAAATAATGATTAATTATTTTCATACTTCGCGCTCAATAATAATAAGTGAGACGTCTATGCCTTTCTAATTTATTGAAAAATTAAATTATTTTAGAAAAAAAAAATTTTGTTTATTCACTATTTTGCTTATTAAAAATTAACATAGCTCACAATAAATAGGCTTTAAAAAAAATCTGTTTGTACGATAAATTGAAAAAAAAAAAAACGATAATTTTACGGCCCTGAACACATAATCCTGTCGGCCAACAATACCAACACTGCTTAGGTCTTTTCATCCGTTATTGGATGATTTATACAGTATTCTCCGAGCGAAATAACCACTCATGAAATACTGTAGTGCCTGGGACAGTTGGTTTTTTAAATGTCGTATGGTTGCCCAAGCACACACGGCATTCTCACAACACAGTCAGCCTAGTCCAGAGGAATGACTGGCCAATACGTCTGGGGCCAACCATGTGCGGGTTTCCTCACGATGTTTTCCTTCACCGTTGGAGCGTCCGTATAATGTACTTGAGATCTGAAAAAGTCTCATTGGTACACGCCACAGCCTGGGAATCGAACCTGCACTCTCTCGTGTGCGAATCAAACGGTCTACCCACTAGGCCACGGAGCTCATTACTCAGATAATAAGTATGTTAAAAACTGGCTGTTATAAGGAATAAATAAATCAGAGTAACATAGTTCGATTTTTTAAATGCTCTATTATCTATAGTAATATATACATAATATACGTCATCTTAATATTATGTACTATAACTGAGACTAAACTTATAAATAATTACGACATAACAAATATCTATTACTACCATTGTTTTTATTAGATGTGTACTAAATTATATTTTATAATATGATGCAACCGAGGATGCAGTAGACATAGAATCGAATTAAAGTTGTGTATATACTGTGCGTGTGTGTAGACCGTACGTATAATTACATATAGTTTTTATATGTTTGTTATTTGCGTATTATTGTAAAAAAACTGTCATAAGGATTAGCTATGTGTTATGCGTTGAAATGTCTCTAACGTGTGTACCCCTTGGGGCCGGTCGAAGGTCGAAGCTGTTTAATTGAGCGGGAACCATGAGTAGGTACTAGGTACAGTCTAGTCGCCAGCAAATCCGGTGTTTGACCTTATCACCATGACAATAGGGTTCAAAAGACTTACCTGGTCTTACACAAGGTCTGTATGGTTCGTTGGTTCAATGTCACTTACTTAATGACGACTGACATTGGAATATTAAGGGCTTGGCATAGATTGTTTTTTGTACATAAAGAATAGACGTACCTATATATGTAATATGATAGACGAGGCATGTCGAGGCAAAAAGTGTCCCCACTTAAAAGGCCCTACTTTTGGGGATTTTGGCCCCTTTTTTTCAATATTTTTTCTGTCAAATGTACGTCATAGCGCATCCTTAGTTTTGAAATCGTTGTCATAAAGACTATAATAAGTATAATTACTACAACTAGCTTTAGCGCGCGACTTCGTCCGCGTGGATCCCCATTGCACCCCGTGGGGTATGTATTTCGAAAAAACCTTTTTTAAAGGATGTCTACGTCTTTAAAATAACTATGTGCGTGACAAAATTCAACGCAATCCTACCAGTTGTTGATACTAACTGTGGAGCCCCATTTCACCCCTTTAAGAGACGAATTTCAAAAAACTATAAAATACATACCTACTTTATAATTTGTATTTATTACCTCCAACATGAAATTTCAAGGAAACCAGGACAGATTTTAAATACTTTTCATACAAACTTTCAATCCTTATTTTACACCCTCAGAGAGTTAATTCTAATAAACCCTGAAATATATATTTAACTCAATGTATTTAAGATCATGAATCTCAATTATTATCGAATTCGGTGCAGATTTAAAGATTTTCCAAATAAACTTTCAACCCCAACTTTACCCCTTTAAGTATGGAATTTTTCGAAATCCCTTCTTAGTGCGCGTCTACATTGTAAATTAAAACTACTGTCCAAATTTCACGTTCCTACTATTAGCGGTTACGGTTGAGCGAGCGTCTATATATCAGTTAGTCAGTAGAGACATCTCCTTTTTTTAAAATAGATAATACAGTACTCGGTCACTCGCCTGCCTTTCTTTAGTATGGCCCCAATATCTCAATGTGGCCATACTTTAACGTCTAATCCCGACATCAAAGAACGGAAGGAAGGGCTAAGATAATAAATTGGTTATTTTTAACCCCACATCCTTCAAGTGTATCCTGGATCGATAGAGAAAACATGGTGATGTTTGATGAATCTACTGTGTGACGAAGTAACGCGTCGCTATCAATGATTTTAAAATAAAGATGCGCCCCTAAGAACATTTTGCATAAATAGAGATAAAATTACAAATGTTTCATGCATACACAGTCATGTGTGGCGAAATAACGCGTTTTCTTTGAGACCATGGTATCTAGTCTGGACGAGCCCTTATTAACAGAGCATGGCTCTCCCACAGGCAATGTAGTTTTGCCAGATGTTGGATTTCAATTATTTAGAAATTCGAAGTTAGGATGTCCCCCTAAGAACATTTCGCATAAAGCTTCTTCATACAACTAAACTGATGACTTCGTCTCGTCATTTTTACTTGCGTCTCGGAACCTAGAATGACAACTCGCATGTGCCCCATTAGGGCACTTACATTTGAGACATTTTACGGGTAGACTTCTTACTTTTTGGCATATATTTTCTCACTTCATTTTCCAGTATAACCATAGACTCCATAGAGTATAGACGATATTTTAGTGTGTGCCTTATCTATGGTACGTGACCCAACTATCTTAATTATTGTTAATATGGGCTTTGAGGCATAATTCATAATATTAATAGGCACTTATAGGCTCATATCTTTAAAGTTTGATAGTATGAGTATAACAGAGATTTTGTGTTATGAACCTTAAAAACGTACTAACCGTAAAACTCTTCTCCGCAACTTCGTTTGCGCGAAAACCACGCGGGAACCGCACATTATGCGGGGATAAAAAGTAGTATATATCCTTCACTAAGGTCTAACCTACCTCGGAGTCCATCAAATCTGTTCGATTTTTTAGGCGTGATTACGTAACAGACGGACGGAGTTACTTTCGAATTTATAACAGTACATAATATTAGTAAGATTTTGAACTCCTCTCCGTAGATCTATATGATCCGGAATCCGGGGGGTCAGAGTAAATTCAAAGCACTGAAAATAGAACTCTGCGCTATTACAATAGAGCTGAAAATCGAAGTGCCGAGTGTCGAGCTGTCATATATGACATTGGCATTTGACTCGCTGCTTGTGTGTTTGATTTTCAGCTCTGTTGAGGAGAACTCTACAGAGTTCTATTTTAAATGCTCTGAATTTCCTCCGGCCTTCCCGATACCGGATCATATAATCCCAGCCTAAGGGTGGGTGAATTTGCTATATTCAATTTGAGTATTTCGTTTCGCTGCCCTTGGTCTCTGCGCTAGTGCATTGACTCTAACAAATGAAATTGTTATATATACTTTTGATTCCAAGCACCCCACGAATAATTTAGCCAATTATTTCTCCCAATTTCCACTAATCAATAGGAGGAGTGGCTAGGTAGGGCTGATCGCTAAATTTATTGCTAGTTGATCTAGGGTTGCCAAAACGATGAGTTCATCCTTTAATTTTACGTTTGTGTCTAAAGTTGATGTATGGATGGATAAATTAATGTTTGTTCTCGCTTCACTCTTTCACGCAATAACTACAAAACGGATTTTGATAAAATTTGGTATAGTAGTAGCTTATCAGCTTATCGTATTATCGTTACAAAATCTTCACACCTCAAAAGATACTTAGCCATAAAATGAACAGCGAGCGAGATTTTTTTATTAATTAACGGGAAAAGTCTTATAAAATACTATCTTTTCAATAATTATCAACTGAGTGGTGAACTACAATACTGTTTGTGTAAGGTAACTATAAATGTAAAATTTTGTGAGTATGGATGGTTGAATGTATGTATAGATGTTTGTTATTCTTTCACGCAAAAACTACGAAACTGATTTCGATGAAATTCGGTATAGTAGGTAGTAGTTTAGGCTCTGGATTAACACATAATATACTACTTTCATCCCGAAAATGTACAGTGTTCCCGTGGGATATTCGACACTATTTTATGCGGGTGGAGCCGCGGGAAAAACCTAGTGTATGATAACCCGTTTCGAAAGTCTTTACTTTAAAAATACTTTTTTACAAAATGGACAACGAGCAAGCGGAGCGTGCGAGATTTTTTTTACACCTTCACGAGTAAAAAAAAAAATTCAAATTACCCCATTGCCAATCGCCTCATCCCCTGGATCCGCGCTTGGCGATAGGGCACAGGGCCTGTAGTCAAGATGCATTCGATAATTGCGACGGCGAAGTTCGAAAGTAAAATGTATGGGATTTCGAATGCATCTTGACTAAAGACCCAGGAGTTGTAGTGACAGCTGTATTTGTTACGAGTTACTGCATAACCTTGTTATAACTATCCTTGGCTTATACTAATTCATAACTCAAATATAGGTCAAAATGTCACGAGTGTTTTGGCACGGTCATGTGATCGTGCCAAAACACTCGTATCACGAAAATAGCATTATTAACATAGCTGAAATAACTAATATCTCATAAAAAGTTCCAACCAAAAAATCTTGTAAAACATTGCCAAGACGAGATCGTGCGTTTCTTTTTTTAACACCAAACAATTATTGTTAATGTCAATGTAGTACCTAAATCTACACGAATATTACAAAGAGGGAAGATTTTATTGTTTGTTTGTTTGCATTGAACGAGCTCGGAAACTACTGGACCGATAAAATTTGGCACAGACATAGAGTTGACCACGAGGGTACATAAGCGACTTATTATTGCGACAAAATGTACGGTTCGTGTTTTACTTTTGCGCGCACGAAGTCGCGGCCAACATCTAGTAAAAATGAATCTCTTCGCCGGTGAAATGTTCCCGACGCAAGTAGCGGGCAATTACAGTTAAGATAAAGTAAATAGTTCACATAAATCTGACTTATCAAAGTTCCACTAACCTCTAGTTATTTCACAACGAAACCATTGTATGTGTGTAATTGAAATTGTCATAATAAGATATCCGCAGTCTTGGAAATTAAGAGAACATTTCTGATTACTTAAGGCTGGGACTATATGATCCGGCATCCGGCGGGCCGGGGAAAATTCAGAGCCCGAAAATAGAACTCTGCGCTAATACAATAGAATTGAAAATCGAATTGTCGAGTGTCGAGCTGTCATATAATATGACATTGACATTTAGACTCGACACTTGTGTTCAATTTTCAGCTTTCCGGATTCCGGATACTAATAATATAGTCCCAGCCTAAGGCCCTTCTATACTGTAGTAGCACAAACGCAATGCCCTGTAGACGCGACAAAGTCGAGATAACTCTCTCGCGTGCTTCTCGGGCTAAAACAATATCTATGGATCGCCAGTTGGCGCGGGATATCTTTGTCGCGCGTGTTGTGTCGGGTTCTGTCGACAGAAACTTTAGGCACTTGATTTAATATTAATGTAAACACGCTTAGGCAGAAAAACAATTCGGAAACTTAAAAAATTACTGGTAAGCCTTGCCTCAATCTGAATAAATCGCGAATAAAAAAAAACGTGCTTCTTCTTTGCCTGGCCCTTTCCCTTTTTATTTGGGGTCGGCCCTCCGAATCATCCGTCTCCAGGAAGCTCGATCCTGGCTCGTCTCTTTGTTGACTTCTTTGAGGTTCCTATTTACTACGGAACGAGGACGAGGAAGACCCGGAATCACATTACATCAATGTGATTCCGGGTTTTCCTCGTCCTCAAGATTTGATTTAGATACCTTTTCATTTCATAACGTGCCCGTACCACCGCAGACGACTCTCCTGTAGTTTATCTGAGATAGGTCTGACTTTAGCAAAAAAAAAACGTGTTAAGGAGTAAAGTAAATAGAGTTATTAACAAAATAAGAGTTTGTGTTTGAGCTACTGTCAAGTGTCAACTAGAAATTACGAAATGTGATTATCTCTTATCGCCCATGATATCGATATACTTATCTTATAGATATTCTTATTGATTTTACAATGATACTTCATCGAATATTGCAATATCCATTAAAAGTTTGTTGGGATAGCTACCGAATACCGCGACTTGTCGCTGCCGCTGCATAATATGAAAGTCGCCGCTACCGGTCGCATGCAATAGTCTCTTGTGGAGATAAAGTTAAATCTTCTTGGCGGGGTCACTACCGTGCCTCCAGATAAAAACTCCCGGACTTCCTATAGTCTACACCTGCTCACTCGTTTTAAAAGAATTCTAGCAAAAAGAAGATGGCCTTTTTAACAATTTAGGAACAATGTGCTTAAAACTGTGATCGGTAATGTGACAAAAACGAAGAGCGTATTTTAATGAAACGAAAATAAAATTCGACGACTTCTGTGGCTTAATGGTTCAGCGCGTTGGTGCTCAAGCCGCCGCGGGTTCGAATCCCGCCGAAGGAACAAAAATATAATAAAAATCTTTAATATATGTATTGTATAAAAGTATTAAATATACTTCCCGTTGTCTGGTACCTGTAACACGAGTTCTTCGGATACGTAGCACGCGGCCAGACTGACGTGGTGTGAAGCGTCCATAGATATTATTATTATTATTATTATGTTAAAATTCAACCCTACCTACCCTACGTTCAACCCTAACCCGCCGAGAAGAACCGGCGTAAGAAACTCACACGGGGCCATCTTTTAGCAATTTTATAATTTTAAGTTTATAAGAAACGACGCGCTCTGGTAAATGAATTACTGCCGCCTATCTCAACACAATGGGAGTTACAAGACGTGATTAACCGCCTACTGACCTTAAACTACTTAGGCCTCCGGTGCAAAAACTCTCTAAGTGAAATAAGGAAAGGTTTGTTTGTATGTTTCTTTGCATTGAATAGGCTCCGAAACTACTGGATCGAAATTTGGCACAGATATAGAATAGACCACTTTTTATTGCGGCGAAATGTACGGTTTCCTTGAGATTTCCTCATGCGCGCGAAGTCGCGGGCAATATCTAGTTATCTACATATTTTAAATATAAAAAACACTAGCAGAAAACTATGTACTATCTTTGGAACTTAATTTACATTTGGGATAAATCGTCAAATCTTAGTAGAAACATAACTTCGTTCTTAACCTCTATCGGGAGAATGGGACTTTAAAAAAAATAGTTACACTGTGATTGGCGGAAATCGTAAAACAATTATAATTAGGTACTTACTATACGCCATAGCTTTAGTCATGTCGCTGCGGATTTAATTCGTACATCGATCAGTGGCACAATAACCCTATTTGTACTGAACATTACAATAATTGTTTTATAAACTGTACACTCGTTGCGAAAAGTGATTATTTTTTTTTATGGTTTTAAAATATATTTTAATGTTTAAAAATAATATACTTAATCACAATTATATAAGAGAGAAAAAATATAAAAAAATGTAAATAAGTTTATTTGTATACATTTAAAACAAAAACGAAACTCAAGAACTAAATGAAACAAAATGAAAAATTTTAAGTAAGTACCGTCATTATCAAGCAGTAAGCGAGCTGATGATGATAAGTAATAATTAAGAACACTCGCGATCACGTCAACTTTCAAACAAAAAAAAAAAAGATTAAAATCGATTCATCATGACACACTCGTACAGATCACAGACAGACGGACATGTCAAACTTATAACGCCCCTACGCTTGGGGAAATAAACCGTATCAAAATCCATAAATATAGTTTAATTTTTTAACCACATTTGTGAACGACTGTATAGGTCAGTATGTACAGGTCTTTAGTGTTTCTCTTAAGGCACTGGGACCTAAAAACCTGACCTTACTAAAATACCGTTTTGATGCATGACGGACATTTTTTTTTCATCATCATCATCATCACCAGGTAAAAGTTAAAACCAATTTTTACATACAACAAATGATTTCAAAACTAACGATGCACTATAACGTATAATATACAATTATACATATTATGTATTTCACAGAAAAAATCTTCATACAAGAAAAAGTTACGCCATCTTGATTTCAGAAGATTTACTGACTAAACTGCGGAAAGCAAATGTCGAAAACGTCAAGATAACGAATATCAAACCTCGACTGCACCAAACAACCCCAAAAGTGGGGCAGTTTAAGTGTATACACTTTTTGCCTCGACATGTCTCGACTATCCTACTATCCTAGTTCCTACTACTATTATAAATGGGAAAGTTTGTGCGGATGGATGGATGGATGTTTGTTACACTTTCACGCCCATACTGAACGGATTTCAATGAAATTTGGTACTAGTTACTAGGTACTAGTTTACTAGTTTAAGCTCTGGATAAGCACATAGGCCACATTTTTTCCCGTAAAAGTACAGTGCTCTTGTGCTGTATTTAAACGGGCTGAGCCACGGGCAAAAGCTAGTAATATAATATAGGTCTATGCATATTGCAGACAACGTTATTTTGTTTGTTAATGTAACGAATAGAGGTCGATGAATTGTTGAGCATTTAATTTCCCAGACTGTACATTGTAATCTAATACAAACTATGCAGTCAATAGTCATCATTATCATAATATTATATTACGTTTATCAATTGAAGTATTGCAGCAACACAAAATAATATGTAAACACATGTATCGTGTACCTACCGTTTACAGTAAACACCAAATTACTAATGTTCCTCGGCAATCGTCGTTTTTCAATGCAAAATGACAGACGATGCGAGAGAAACGAGTACGTACATTAGAAATCAAAATCAAATCAAAATCAAAAATAATTTTTAAATACTCTTATAATATACTCTAATTTTTTTAACAGCGTATGCTGCAGAACTCAGCTTATCTGCCAATTTAGTAATATGTGGTCCCCACTTTGAACGTCGATACTACGTGATGCCTACCACCGGTTCGGGAACTAACCCAGCGAGAAGAGCCGGCAAGAAACTCGTCTGGGGCCATCTTTTACCAAAAAGATGGAAAATTATTCTTTTAAAATCAAAATTATTACAATGTTTACTTATGTCTATGTAACAAATAATAAGATAAGATAAGGAGCCACTTTATTCCCAAGGTGTGCCGTCTTGAATGAAGTCATTAATTTTATAATACGCTTTGACACACAAACGTTCTTTAACTACTTTTTTAAACTTATTAATGGGAAGGTTTTGAACCTTTTCTGGGATTATATTGTATAAGCGTATACATTGGCCTTGAAAGGATTTACTAACTTTGCTTAGTCTGAACACTGGCATATCTAACTTGTTCTTATTTCTAGTGTTTACACAATGATTATCACATTTCTTTTTGAAGTTGTTTAGATTCTTTCTTACATATAACACATTTTCCAAAATCTATTGAGATGCGACGGTCAGAACTTTTATTTCTTTAAACTTTTCCCTTAGAGATTCAAAAGTCGACATCTTATAAATAGAACGTATAGCACGTTTCTGCAGCACAAATATTGTATTAATGTCCGCAGCGTTTCCCCACAAGAGGATGCCGTACGACATTATGCTATGAAAATAGCTAAAGTAAACTAATTGCGCGGTCTCTATGTCGGTAATTTCTCTAATTTTTTTAACAGCGTATGCTGCAGAACTCAACTTATCTGCCAATTTAGCAATATGTGGTCCCCACTGTAACTTACTATCTAATGTTATACCTAGAAATACAGTGGTGTCTACTAATTTCATTTTCTCATTATTTAATAGTATATTGGTTAGTGCCTGCTTAACATTTGGCAAGCTGAACTTTAAACATTTTGTTTTATTAGAATTCAACAGTAAATTATTAGCATTAAACCAATGTACTATTTTTGAGAGAGCACTATTTACCTCGTCATTGTTAGATTGTCGTCGCTTCACATTAAAAATTAGTGAAGTGTCATCAGCAAAAAGTACTATCTCATGCTTATCATTAACTAGATAAGGTAGATCATTTATATAGATGAGAAATAGAAAAGGGCCCAAAATAGACCCCTGTGGTACTCCTAGTTTAATTTTAGTACCATTAGACCTTTTGGAATTAACTTCTACAGTCTGTGTTCTATTTATTAGATAAGAGCTTAGAAGCTTTAGTGCCGTGCCCCTTACACCATAATGGTATAATTTCCTGAACAGCGTATCATGCTCCACACAGTCAAATGCTTTGGATAAATCACAGAATATACCAAGTGCATCCTGTGACCTCTCCCAAGATTCAAATATACTGCACAGAAGACTGATGCCTGCATCTGTTGTGGACCGACCTTTAGTAAAACCAACTTTAGTTTAATATTACGCTTATGCCATATTATTTTTATCATTTAGGGTTTGAAAAAAATATATTACGACCGATTCCCAGACCTACTGAATATACATTTTTTTTATGAGAATCGGTCGAGCCGTTTCGGAGGCGTGTGTCCCCGAACACTTTGACACGAGGATTTTAATATATATGATATATATATATGAGATTTATTCCATTATACTATGGTACGTAAGATTTTTTGGTGCTTATTTTTTCCCAAATAAGAAAGTTAGCTCAACAGATTTTAATAAAAATGCAGATTGTTTATATTATTTATATAATCCTGAATTAATAAGTCCACTATTGACCCCGCAAAAAGTGCGGTTACGCGATAAACAGGTTTTACGCGCTTCCGCGTAACCCTAACCATGAAATTGATTATAATATTTCATAATCATCAAATTTCACAGCTGACGACCGTCGTGGGATAAAAATTACCCCCTAACCTTGAAAATAAATAGACATTTAGCAAACACGAGGGGTCCAAAACAAAGAGGATAAAGGTGTTAAAATAAATCACTGGTAAAAAGAACCTTGAATTTTTGTAGGGTTAGGTACTAGTGATGTATTGTAATTACAACTTATCGATAAAATTGGCGACATGACAAAATTATGCGACTTATTTATATTTTTATATATAATTTTGGACTTCTTATACGCATTCGCCTTTACCCAAGGAAATTCATATTTTCTCACGAATTCCAGAGTGATAGCAAAGTCTCATAGACATTCAACGAAAATTATTCATTTACGAAACGACTAAACTCAAAGAGCTGTGAAAATATCGAATGCGAAATAATTGTATGATTTTTGTAAGTGTCCAATATCCATTGGCAGTAATCACTTACTGATTAGCAACCGGCGTCGTTTGCCTGCATTTTATCATAAAATCATAGTAAAACGATCCGTGTCACTTCGGTAATATCGACAAACGTTCATGAGAGTGACAGAAATTTCGATGTTTTAAATTGCTGAGTTTTATCGATTTATTGCGTGCAATAAAATTTATACATAGTAACATAATCAGGTATAAATGTTTTATTTCGTTCATATTTTATTTATTAACTATTTTTTAGATTAATTGTAATATTTTAAAATTACTTAGTAAGACAAAAACTTTTCCACTCGTCGAACTTTCGACTTTCGTGTCAATTTTATCGATATACGAATAACACAACCCTATTAACGTAATTGTATACATACAATTACGATATACAATACGATTCATATATGATAAAACTAGTATGTAAGAACTGCCTAATCATCCACAAAGAAATGAGATGGATATAAAAAGAAAGAGATGCATTGAAGTGTATATTATTACCATAGTGTGAATGTGTATTTTTATTCTTTGTGTTTTCTTCGTGGGTGGTACGTACAAAACCCATCTGGTACTGGTCAAGGTACGTTAATATTCCAAAAGGTCATCAGTTCATGGCCACATGACGATGAAAGTGTGATTTACTATCAATAAAAAAGCTTCCTTAAAAATAAAAATATACATTCCGGTTTTCCTGATCTTTTATTTTATTTTAAATCTCATTATCATATAAATTATATTATAATAATATAATTTATAATGTTATTTCTACAATTAACAAATGCTTATTTAGGAAATAAACATTCAATTTTATCAGAAAATTAACAGTCAAACTTATTTTTAAAAATAATTCGAAATTTAAAATTGGCGCCGTTATTATGTCAATAAACTATTGTTATTCCTGATTGTGTAATTGAATGCCAAGGCTATTAAGCAATATGCGTTATATACAATTGCGTATTAGCATCAAATTATCATCGCATTTGCATAATTTTTCCCGCGCCGAGTCATGTTTGATATTTAAAATTGTTATGTAGCACGACTAAAAATATTTGTATTCACTATGCGTTTGATGTAATAAAAAAAATATATGCTGTTCTATTTTCCAAAATTTTATAATAATTTATTGTTGATTTTTTTGTTAAATTTTGAATTAAGAAAAATTAATAAAAAAATTGACAATGTTGCGTTTTCAAACAATGTAGCAAAGTATGTAACAATGTAGTAAAATGTGGATTTTATTGGATTTTTGGAAAACGATGACGTTTGTAGAATGGTTATAAAAAAATCCCTTTTGAAAGAGGCCTTTAAAATTACTTCTATCATAATTCAAAGTAAAGCTAATGTAACCTAATACTCGTAGTTTCCTCAATGAAAGTAATAAGTTGCCACCCTTTATAATATTAAAGAGAATATTATGCTTCACAAAAAATGATGACATATTACCGACAAAAAAAATGTAGTCTATGAGGTATTTTTTCTTTGAAGATGAGAAATCACTACGCTATAAAATTACTTTAACAATTGAATTTAATTGAGAGTATCGTCACTTTTTAGCTGTCGATAAAAATAGTTCTACTTCTAGGTTAGTTTCGCTATGTCCGTCCGTCTGTCTGTCCGCGCTTCTAGCTTCTGTAATTATGAATACAAATGGATTAAATTTGTTATAGTTATAGATTGTGTATAGATCTCAGTCTTAGCATCAGAAAATAACAATAATTTTATAGTTTAGGTGTGGCTCTTCATACATGTGAAGTGGGGATGAAAAATATTTTTTATCCTACCCCATCGTGTGGGGTATCGTTGAATAGGGCTTTTAAAATAAAGGCAAGATTTCATACATGACTTTTTTACAAAGTCAACTATTTACGAGTAATTGGTCTCCAAAGTGATTTATACATTTTTCTAAAGTATGGAACATAGATACTTGCGATTTTCTATGCTGATAGATCATGCTAAATACTCTTTAGGAAAATGATTTTGAACCAAATCGGATAGTAACTCTTCAAAAGTTTAAGTAATTAAAAAAACATTTTACGCGGTTATAGTTACAGAGCCCTCCTTAGACATATCCTGACATGCTCTTGGTTAGGTTATTTAAAGCACGTTTTTTCTATTATACTGTTATTTTCAAAAATATATTTTAAAAACTTATAGTAAATTATATTTCAGAGATTTTGCATTTTCTTTTAATTATTATTAGTTCGTAGTATCGGTATTTACTCGAGAAATGCAATAACCAATCAGAATAACAATTGCTTAGATTGTTTACTTGTGTACAATGTTCATGATCCTGATTCCCGTTCTAGAATCAGCATCAGCCTTACATTCAATAAAAGCTCATTATAACCGACTTCTAAAAAGGAGGAGGTTCTTAACACAAGTTACTGTGTAGTTTTTTTAGACTAACACGCGCAAACCCTAAAGTTAGTTAAAAGTTAACCCGCCTTTGGACTTGGCGAGACATAACGCAAGTATTGTTTTACACGGGTCTTAAGTAAGACCGTACTATTCTTGTCACACCAACACATTTGTGCCTGGCACATACAGGGTAATGTGTAAAAAAATAATTTTTAATTCGTCTTAAAGTTGTAAACCCTTTGTTTTTTAATCTTGTCGAAGGACCAACATCCGTTTTTTTAATGCAACACGTATATTGTAGTGATTAAATCGCGTACATGCATACAACATTAATAAAAAAACCATAACATCTAAAACTATGCTCGAAAATTATGATAAATTATAGGTATTGCAATTGAAATAGCAGCACAAACATAGCTCAAAATATTTTCTTCTATTCTTCTTCTTCCTAATATTATTTAGTTTATGTATCTATTAACACTAGTAGTTATTAATACTTCTCTTTTACAAAAACAATTTCTTCTACATTCGTTCCATAAATAGGTATCTCAATTCTCTACAAAAAAAAATTCAGCAAAAATTTCCCCCCTATATCTAATCATATCTATTAGATATCATATATATCTATGTAACTATGCGCTTATCTTTAATGCCTCAATTCTGTAGGTCATAATATATTAACCCACATTTACATTTTGAAACACATACTTACACATTTTGAATACATAATAAGGTTTTAAAAAAAAAATAACTAACTACTTATCCGTCAAAAATTTACTTACTTTTTCTATAAAAAACATTTACACCGTAATCGTAATAAAGTACGTATGATATAATTAAACAACTTTTAAAGGACGTAACCATTTTTTGAGTATTTAATGTAGCCCTTATTTATAAATAAATAAGTCTAAATAATATCTACGACAAGGTATAAAAAATAAGTCTCAAAAATAGTTTTTTTTTTGCTTTATAGCAAGAAATAAAGTTATCTCTTTTATAGTTGTATAGTAAATCCTTAACATAAAAAAGTCAATAATTTTTTACACGAAGTTATAAAGCTGAAAATACAGCCTCTTCATGGCTCAAACACCTATAAAATACGCCAGTAACTTATCTTAATATATTTCGGTACACTGCCTCGCATTGCAATCTTACCAATTACCGCATATATTCGCATTTGAAACAAATAAAAAAAATCACACACATCGATATATTCACAACACTAAAATAGAGCACGATTCAAAAAATAAAAAATAAAATAAAAATGGAACACATTCGAAAAAACTTCACGTACCGAGCGTGGACGCGTGGTCTCTGTCGCGATTACGAATCTACTGAGAACACTTTTGAGTTTCGAATGTTCGCCGCTTATTTCTGAGCGCATAGCTTACAGTACGTTACTGTGTGCATTGAGTGAGGGGAAATGCCGGTATATCGATAAATGTAGAATGTATATTATATTAAACGATTTAGACAAATGGTTGGTATTGTAAATATACTAAATACTGAATGTGTTTATTGCAGTTTTGATATTTATGTTACTGTTATATTAATATTTTTAGTCGGTGTGCCTATATTAAATGAATTTTCGTTCGTTTTATTCTTTTAAATAATAAAAAAAAACGTTTTATTCTTTTTCAACAGAAATATTATGTTGGCGTAAAAAAAATATTAGCAATAAAAAGTGTTACGTGATGTAGTCATTAATAAGTACTAATTGCATAGTCATGCCTCATGAATTGATAATCAGTAATTATGTATTTATTTTGAAATGGATTAGGTAGTAGTTGCAATGTTTCAAATGTGTTCTATTTTTACTTTCAAATGTGTTAAATTCTATTGTGAAAATTAAATAATCTATTAATATATTTTTTGATAGTAAATAATGAGTTATTAATATTTTGAGCGTGCAAAATAGTATTGAAAGTTATTTTTGAAGGAATATTCTATAAAGTCAAGAATCCTTTTTTGTAGAAAATTATATAGGTACATTGATATCTAATCATCAAATATAGTACTATAATTACTTATTTTATTGTTATAGTCTATACCTACAGTAAAATAATAACCTATAATTGTTAGGTAGTAATTCAACGCAATGAATATAATAGGCAGACATGCTATAGAGAGTGCCGTAGTAAAATATAGTAAGTAGGTAAAAACCGGCCAAGTGCGAGTCGGACTCGCGCACGAAGGGTTCCGTACAAAACGGCAAAAAATCACGTTTGTTGTATGAAAGCCTATTAAATATTTATTTTATTCTGTTTTTTAGTATTTGTTGTTATAGCGGCAACAGAAATACATCGTCAGTAATAATTGTCTGTCTAACGGACAGCGGAGTTTTAGTAATAGGTTTAACATAACTAATTATAATATAACAATACATATTGAAGAAATTAACACGTTATACATATACATATCTTATAACAAGGAGCAATAAAATCACTCGTAATTATTACTCGTAGTAGCCTATCACAAATTATCAAAAACCAGTGGCGTGCACAGGATTATGACACTGGGTATGCGGCGAAGTGCTCGGTCACAAAAACTTTTTCGTTTATAGATTTTTAGCATAGCTACAGCCAAGCGACGGATCTCAAAGTCGAAACTATCCCAACAGAGCAAGTCTTAGATGTACTACTATTCATGTACATCTTCTACGGCAACGCAGATAAAACAGCGATCGATCGTCGCGGCGGAAGAAATTCTAATAAGTAAAATAATAAGCATATTTTAAAATATTATAACTACTCATCAGTCAGTCAGCTTCAATTTTCACATATTCAAGGTTCCGGTTACTTGAGATTACTATATCCCGATGTAAATTACTAAATAATATGCAAGGAAAACAATATAATTTAATCGTGGGTACACAACCACACAGCCAGTTATACGTTTCATAACTTTTAACATATTTCATGTTAAAAGTTCGAGTTACATTATTTTTTGCTGGTTTAATTGTTGTAACTCGGGTACACACCTACCTTTAGACAGAATTTGAATATTTTCACAGAATGACAATTGTGAGAACTTGTTATTTTTAATTTTTAATAAACAAACATTTTCAACACAAAACTCACAGTCAAAAAACATTTTTAAAAAATCAACTACCTCACTAGTAAAAGCAAATCACTACAATTATTATAGAAACTCAGTAATAAACTGTTAAATGTACACACTTTCAAATGTTAAAATGAAAAATCTTTTAAGAAAACTATAAATAAACTGGAGCGATTAAATTGTAAACAATGCTTATCACATGAAATATGCAATATGGCCCACGCGACACACAAAACGTTTCTTCTATTTAAAAAAAAAACCTTACTAAACAAAAATGCATAATGTGCATACGTGATTTATTAGATTTTCGACTATTCTTTTTACTCGGATTATAGGCAAAGAATAATTTCCGACAAGCCAGTTCGGCGGTTTTCGGAAGCGATCGGATAGCCGAGATTGGAGAGCCTGCCGCGGGACTTTCCGCTATATAATCATGTCGATATTCATGGGTGTGTGCATTTGCGAAGTATGAAAATTACACATACATGCGATGATTTGTCCTGCAGAACGCAACGGCATGCGATGAGTTGCTATTTTTAAAATATTAGGCGTTTTTAAGTTATTATATTTTTTTAATTAATTAATTTACTATTAATTAATTATTAAAGTCATCTAAAACGTACGAACGCTTTATTAAAATATCTGTGAATGACAAGTAAAGCACTGCATTTCTGCCTATATGGAGCGCACGCCCCTGCCAAAAACTTATGTTTAGTTAGTTACATATTAAAAATGTACATTTGGTGGTTTCGTTTGCTGCATAAATAAATGTAATGCAGAAATAAGAAATAAATTACATACTTCTTAAATAAAAACTACGCATTAGATATTAACTTATAAAAATTAAATCCTACTTCCTACTAATATTATAAATGTGAAAGTTTGTTAAGGATGTATGGATGTTTGTAACTCTTTCAGGCAAAAACTACTGAACGTATTTCGATGAAATTTGGTACGGTAGTAGTTTAGGCTCTGGATTAAAACATAGGCTACTTTTTATCGCGGAAAGTGTTCCCGAGGGATACTATATTTACGCGGGCGGAGCCACGAGCAACAGTTAGTATAAAATAAAGATATCGATAAACCGCTGCCCCATCCCTATTCATGCTGACGCGTATAAATTCGCCGAACGCACACATACATACAACTAGAGCTTAAAGCTTACAGTAGAGTCAGAGAAAACTGAACCTAAGCAACTGGTCATAAAGGTCAAATTGCTTTGTCTAAAAGAAAAGCTTGACAACTGACTCGGAAAAACTGAACCCAAATGCGTAGTAATAGAGATAAAATTGCTCTATCTTGGAGAAATATAGGTGTTTTCTATAAATTAGAGACTGCAACAATTAGACCTTTTTGTTCACTACTACTCTGTGGGTTCCGTAACACATCCTACTGTTATTATAAATGTGAAAGTTTGTGAGGATGGATGGATGGATGGATGTTTGTTACTCTTTCAAGCAAAAACTACAGAACGGATTTTGATGAAATTTGGTATGGTAATATTTTAGGCTTTGGAATAGCACATAGGGCACTTTTTACCTCGTAAAAGTACAGTGTTTCCGTGGCATAATGTATTTCCGCTGTCAAAAGGACCGGACGCGGACCAATCAGGAGGCGTTAGACGCTGCTTTAACGTTTACGAGAATACCGGTTTGACAGTTTTACCGTATCGGGACTTGATTGTAATTGTATTATTGTAGGTTTTATTTAGCAGAATTCACCCTCGGGGTAACCGAGCTCTAGTAGATTTAAAAAAAATAAAGGGAGTCACAAGAATATTTTACCGGGGGTTGGAAGCCACCATTTTCTTTTTTTTTTTATTAAATAAGGGGGCAAGCGAGCAAACGGGTTACCTGATGGTAAGTAACTACCGTCGCCCATGGACACTCGCAACATCAGAAGAGCTGCAGGTGCGTTGCCGGCCTTTTAAGAGGGAATACGCTCTCTTCTTGAAGCTTTGCAGGTCGTATAGGTCCGGAAATACTGCTGGTGACAGTTCGTTCCAGAGTTTTACAGTGCGTGGCAGAAAGTTACACGAGAAGCGTACGGTGGAAGACTGCCACTCATCAAGGTGATGAGGACGGTATGTTTTTCGCGTGGGACGATGGCGAAAAGTTGCAGGTGGTATGATTCCGAACAATTCCTCAGAGCACTCCCCGTGATACAACCGATAGAGGATGCAGAGTGAAGCTACATTTCGGCGTAATTCCAAGGGGTCCAGGCTGTTTGAAACACTATGGCAGTCAACAATTCGAGCGGCCCTTCGTTGGATACGATCCAGAGGGAGCAGTTGGTATTTTGGCGCCCCTGCCCAGAGATGAGAACAATATTCCATATGAGGCCGAACCTGCGCCTTGTAGAGTTGTAGGCGTTGGTCCGGACTGAAGTACTGTCTCGCTCTGTTAAGAACACCAAGCTTCTTCGAGGCTAACTTGGCCTTACCCTCTAGATGTTATCGGAACTGGACTTCGCTCGATATGCTGACGCCAAGTATCTCCGAATTTACGTACAACGCAATTTACGTACATTACACATACGCATACCAAGCTGCCAATCGGACACATAAGTAGCAGACAAAATTATTGATATATAATATTGTTTAGGACAAAAGCAAAAAACATACATAACGTAAAATGCGCAGTTTCCAGGGATAAAACCTGGCTAGACCGATTTTCCTCCCCCAAAACTCCCTGCATACTAAATTCTTCATGGAAATACTTGCAGCCGTTTCCGAAATTACGATAACATAATATTACTAGCTGTCCCGACACACGTTGTTCTGTCTTAAATATGAACTGGAATGAGTAAATAGCTACACCTACATTGCAACCTACGTCCTACACCTACTCCTACAACCTACAGCTTTTCCAATGTGAGAAACATTGACATTGGAATTGCAATCCAATTTTACGTCCCTCGGGAACGGGATAAAAAGTATCCTATGTACGTCTCCCGGTTCAGCCATTATTGAGTTATATATAGTGTAACTAACACGACTTTCTATTATATCTACTTACTATATAGATATTATACAAGAGTATTCTGATGACAGAATAAGAAACACAGATGATAAAGTTTTTCTGTGTCTTGGATATGTATATTATTATTTATTACAAGATTTCTCCCGCGACTTAGTAAAGTTTTAAATATATTTCCGTTGTCTAGTACCTGTGATAGAAGTTCTTCGGATACATAGTTAGTACAGGACCAGATTGACGTGGCGTGGAAGCGTCCATAGGCATAGTTTTCTTATTTTAAAACTGTTGATGACCTATTCTATACCGCAGGTTATTCTCTATTCTCTATTATTATCTATTCATTTTTTTTTTGCTTGGTTTTCCCTTGTGGTTACAATTCTTAGCAATAATAAAAATAGTACCTATTACTATGACACAACATTTTTATAAACAGTAATATATTATAAGTAAGCGTATGGTATCTTATACCATGCTATGTCATGCGGGGAAATACCTAGGAATATGACCAATATTCTATTTGAGCGAGCTATGACTGAGAAAAACATTTACACGCGACACGCGTTTATCAAACGTTACAGTCAATCGGGGGAAAGCCATGCTTCGGCACGAATGAGCAGGCTCGATTGGATATTTACTTCTCGCAGAAAATCGGCGTGAAATAACGCTTGCATTGTGTTCCGCTGTAGAGTCATGGTACCAGTAGGCACAAGGTTTTAAGGACCGGGAATGCACTTTTAACTCCTCTGGTGTTGCGGGTGTCCACTGTCTACTACTATCCACTGTGGCTTAAAGATCGCACCAGTGGACCATAGATAGGACACATAGTACCTTCGATATACCTACCCTGGATAGATAAATGATTGATTGCGGCGCTCGACAAGATACCGCTGACGTACTTGAAAAGTTCGGCAATAAATAGTATGCCGAAGTCGGCGTGCCCGAAATATTCGTGTCAGATGTAAATACCGAATTCACGCACACTAGAAATTGTCTTACACACAATGTTATTCTAAACCCACACTACAAGAATGAGTTGCCACATTCATTCAGCAGTGAGCAGCTGCTGTTAGATAGCGCGGTATCTAGTCGAGCGCCAAGACCAATCATTTATCTACGGATATATTTATACGTAAATGATGCAGAAACACAAAAATATAAACTGGATTCGAACCAGCTTAGCTGTGCTACCTTTACAATAATACAATGTGTTTACGGCTGAGCCAGAGAGGCCAATCATGTACCTATTTGTGTACTAAAATAAATTTAAATTGCTTCAGTCCTATGGGCATGAAAGAGTCACAAACATCCATCCATCCATCCTCTAGTAGTAGGATATCCTGATAATATGTTCTGATAATAATAATATGTACCTACTTAATTATAATTAAAAGTAAGGTCATAATATAATATAAGCTATAACATTACATGCAATTATATAAAGGGGAAATTTAACATATGATATTGTGCAACATAAATACCCTGCTAAATGTTTCCCGCTACTTCGCCTATGCCACGGGTGTCATACATTTTTCCCGGGGTATTGCCGGTAGGTACTTTGGATTTCCACAGGGATCAACATGGGACCACCACTACTTTTTCATTTATGTTAGTATCATAAAAAGTAATAATAATATCGATGGACGCTTCACACCGCGTCAATCTGGCCCCGTGCTGAGTGCACGAAGGACTTGTGTTACGGGGACCAGACAGCGGGATGTATATTTAATACGTTTATACTATACATATGTTTATGAGGGTAAATTTTTTGTCCCCTCGGCGGGATCGAACCTCCAGATTGAGCGCCAACGCGCTAACCACTGCGCCACTGAACGACCTGTGGCTCAGTGGTTTTGGATGACTGAAATTTTATATTATGCTGCTAAATAGAAAACATTAAAATATTTACTTTTGAAAAGTTAGCACTTAAGATAAAGAAAAAGGAAATTATGGTTTACTAGCTGGTGCCCGCAATTTCGAAAACAGAACCCTATTTTGTTAAACGGAACCCTAAGACAAAGTAGCCTGTGTCGCACCTTATAACATCAGCTATCTGCCAGTGTAAGTCCCGTGAAAATCGGTCCAGTCGTTTCAGAGATTAGCCGGAACAGACAGACATACAAACGGACAGACAAAAAAAATGATTTAAAAAATTAAAAACAATTAATTCTAGCCCAATATATTCTAACTAGCTTTTGCCCGCGGCTCGTCCCGCGTAAATACAGTATCCCATGGGAACACTGTACTTTTTCGGGATAAAATGTAGCCTATGTTTTAACCCAGAGAATAATTTACTACTATACCAAATTTCATCAAAATCCGTTCAGTAGTTTTTGCGTAAAAGAGTACTTAACAAAGATCCATCCATCCACAAACTTTCACATTTATAATAGGATAAAACTCACATCCAAGTTGGCCGCCTAGGACGGAGGGCCGCTAAGGTACCACAGCTACACCTCAACCAAACTTTGGCCAGATTCACCCTTATCACTTAGAGCCTTAGGAGTATGAAAAATAGTTTACAACCTATTCTTATACCTGTCGAATACACCTGCAAAATTTTATTAAAATCGGTCAAGCCGTTTCGGAGGAGTTCGCTAAAAACACTCTCGACACCAGAATTTTATGTGATATTTTTTTTATTTCCATTACTCGCTGACCCAGCAAACATTATTCTGCCATTAAATTATAACTCGTTGGCTTAAACAAAAGTTACAACTTATTTAAAAAAAAAAAACAAAAAAAAACCTATTGTCAGAGCTACTGAATAAACATAAAAATATCATAATTAAATAAATGGTAGGTATTCCTTTCACTTTCAATTGATTAATTTTATGTATTTTTTATATTATATATTTTTTATTATTTCATTTTTTTCATTTCATTTCATTTAATTTTATGTAGGTATAGGTTACAGTCGCATGAGACACTTGCATATTTAAAGGTGTATATTGTATATTATATTATTTAAACAATATATACCTATATAAGCAAGTGTCTCATGTAACTGTTGTAAGTTGTTCTGAATATTACTTGTTCTTATGAGCCCCTATTACAAATCTGGCACTTTGCGAGATTAGGTATTTGAAGCGTTCCTGACATTTCGCATGCTGTAGTAATTTTGCAGTTGTATTTATCGTTTTTATTGAAATAGGTTAATAAATTCATGATTTAAAATTATAAAATCTTTATTCCTCATGAAGTAACAACCGTTTTGGTATAAATTTTGCCTAATAACATTATCGTAGATAGGAGTAATTCACAGTTAAGTTAGCGATTTTCCAATTTTTTTTGCTTAGAATAAGATTTTTTTCTATATTAAATCAAAGATATTTCAAAATTCTAAGGCCCGGCCGCTACGAACTATATGACTATATAACATTCTCATTTTATTATTTCATTTGCTTGGAACAGTAGTTCAATCCAGGAGCTCAAAAAAGTGCCATTTTATGAAAATCTTTCTCTGCAATTTTGAGTTTAAATAAAAAGTTATACAAAATTTACAAAAAGCGAGGCCGCTACGAACTAGGCCAATAGCTATTCTGCACTAATCAATATGTCAAAAGCGTTAATGTATCTTTGTTTCTGAGATCAAGAACGCCATAATTGGCCATTTTACACAAAAATCACAGTCGAGATGTAATATGCCTCTTAAGATTCGCTGATAAACATAAAGTGCAACAAGATTTATTTTTAGACTATGTAAGTTTAGCTAACATAATGTAAGTTCTTTTTCGTTTTTTCTAACAATATTGTAAACATTAGGTATTTAAAATAATATGTAGTTGAGAACGTTTTAATATCTGTCTGGACAAACTCGACAAGAGTTTATAAGCATGTCATAATTTATCATGTAATTGTTTTTAAGATATGATATAAATAAATTAAAAAAAAAAAATCTTCCTTTTTATTTCTTTATTTGCAATATGTGTGTTAGATTTATTGGACAGTATTTTAAAATTTTAACATTATCAAAATATTAGGCTGGGACTATATGCACCGGAATCCGGAAGACCGTAGAAAATCCTGAGTATTGAAAACAGAACTCTGCGCTAACACTATAGAGTTGACAATCCAACACATTAGTGTCGAGTCAAATGTCAATGTCATATAATGTAAACAGCTCGACACCTGGCACATCGATTTTCAACTCTATTATACTAGAGCAAAGTTCTATTTTCAATGCTCAAGGTTTTCTTTCTTAGTACTAAAATCGATTTTTTGGTGTAAACCAAAAATCAATTTATAAATTTTTGTCTGTCTGTTTTTCTTTTATTTTTTAATTTTTTTTAATATATAGCGTCCGCTTATCTTAAAACCATTTGCCAGTATCAAGTGAAAAAGGCGGGAAATAGAACTTTCGTTTCAATTTTCAACACTGTATTCCTATATCGTCAAGTCTAGTCAAAGTCCAAATAAATAGTCAGATTTATGAAGAAATTTGAAATCCCACAACGTCACCCATTGAACTCCCCGGCAAAACACTGTCTGTTTGTTCCGGACAATTCTGAAACGGCCAGACCGATTTTGACCGGACTTTCACTGGTTGTTTCAGATAGTTGATGTTTTATGGAGCAACATAAAGGACATACTCACCGGTCCAGCCTGTAAATCCAATACCCTGTCAATAGGTGCCAATTGGCCGTCAATAGTGACGTGACAGTCATTTTTATTTTCGCCTACTAGTCCGATTCAATTTGACACTATTGACGGGCTGCTAGATTTGCAGGGTGGACCATGAGTATAGCGCTTCAGGCTACTTTTATCTTAGGGTACTGTTTTAAATACATAAGGACAATAAGAAACATATACAAAACCAGCAGAGCAAAAACGTTAGAAAGGGAAGGCACTGAAATAAACATTGAAAGGGGAGTCTGCCAATCTATCACCAAAACTTTTCTCGGCTGTGCTAGAACAAGTGTTCCGCAATATCAGCTGGGAAAATAGTCTGACTATAAATGGCGAAACATAATCGAACTTGAGATTCGCAGATGATATAATATTATTTGCACCGTCAGCGTAACAGCTTCAGATAATGATTTATGAACTACAGAAGGAGAGCAAAATGGTGGGCCTTACCATCAACACAGACAAAACCAAAGCGATGACGAACTGGGAAATCCACCCTTTCCATGACTTGAATAACATAAATATTGACTATGTGATCGACTACACTTACCTCGGACAGTTAATTTCCCCAACTGGTATGATGCAAAAAGAGTTAGAAACGCGTATAGGAAAATGCATGGAAGAGATATTGATCCCTCAAGGAAGTAATGAATAATAAAAAAATCGGCATCCACATAAAAAATAAACTATACAACACACGCTTCCTTCCCGACACTTACGGGTGTCAAACATGGTCTTTAACCTAATCCCAAACTAAATAATTGGAAGTGTGTCAGAGGGCGATGGAACGAAATATGCTAAGCAAAAAAAGAATAGACAAGATAAGGAACGAATCACTCAGAAAAAATACTAGAATAGAGGATGTGACAGTCAAAGTTAAAAGTTTAAAATGGAAATGGACCGGCCATATACTAAGAGGCATAGTAAAATGGAGTAAAACCATACTTTATTGGTTGGCCCGAGAAAAGAGAAAAGAGAAAAGTAATAAAGAAAGACAATTCAAGAGATGGGCTGATGAGATAACATCTGTAGAAGGGACTACTTGGACTAGACTGGTGAGGAACAGGGAACAATGGAAAGCTCTAGAGGAGGCCTTTTGCCTTCAAGGAAAACAAGCAGAACAGCTGGAATAATAATAATTAACATTGTGCTTGAATAAAAAGGCTTGACTAATTAATTGATCGACTGTTTTAAAAAATAGGTTTTCGTTTCCATTCATAGTTGCGGGCACCTCGATGATGAGTGCTGGATGGGTTACATTTGCCACACGAGGCTGCAGAAGTGTCACCGGCTGCAAGAATTGGCCGTACAGACATAAAGTCTCATTGATGATCTGCCAGAACGAGGTACTTCTTAGGAAAGATGTTTGTATAATATACTATTGAAATAAATGGTATATAATATTACTCAACGTATAAATATACTAGAAATAATTTTGCCCGTGTTTTATAATTTATAGCCAAAACACTATTTCGATATATCATCAAAATCCGTTCAGTAGTTTTTGCGCGAAAAAAAAACGATTCGACCTTACAAATTTTCAAATTTTCGAATCGATTTTTATATAAATGTTATTGTTTTTAGACCAACATTGAGTTTGGACCCATCGGATCTTTGTTGGAATTATCGATTATTATTTCCACGAAAATTATTTCCGCAACACACTCTTCTTCAAATCATATAAAACAGGAGCCAGATGTAAAGACGGAACCATCCAATGACGACGGTAGGTTATACGTGACCTAGCCTGATACTGACACAGGTTGCAGTTGTGTTTAATTAAATACTCCTGTGGAAGACATACATTTTCCTGCAACGCTTTTTGCATGGTTGACATGTGTTTGATCACTCTAAGGATCATCATTTTAATGTTAAAACACTTGTTTTTGTAGAAATCGACGAAGATGAAGTTCTAGAATATACAAGTAATGAAGAAGAAGATGATAAATCTTCAATCTAATCTGAAGTCGAACCAGTAACAGAAGAATCACTCGAGGATAGGAGAGGACAAACTGCAGCTCTGTGCGCAGACGAAGAGACCACAGAAAATGCGGAAATAAAACTAGAGATAGAAGAAGACATACAACTAGGTGTTAGAGGTATGTCTTTTTACCTGACTACGGTGAAGACAAATGGATCAGATTTGACAGCTGTACACGATGTTTTTTTATTTTATGTAGTAGCGCACAGTTCTATTTACAGTGAAGATTTTTGAGTCGCGACTAAAAAAAACGCTCGTGGAAACGTATAACGCTTGACTCACCGTCCAGCCTGCAAATCCAATACCGTCGCCTTGAAACGGACTCATTTTGTTTTTTTTTTGCCTTGCAGGCACGTGTCACGTTGACCACGTCGTACGGACGCGTCAGTTAAGATACCCGTGTTTTTAACTTTACTCGAGTCTCGGTAATTACGGACGCGTCCGATAATCTCATTTCGCCATTGTAGTTGTCGAGGAGTTCAATGGGTGATGTTGTGGAATTTGTAAAACTTCATAAATTTGTGTTATTTCAGTTCTTAATGTGTAATATTGGTAGAATATTAACCATTAAATATTCGTTATCGTGCAAAAGTGTAGGCAAGTGGTACAACTTCTAAAAACGTGCTATTTTGTGTTTCCCGCCAAAACTCCCTAGGAACTTTCAGTAAAGCTTCTACCACTTTACTGAATCGACTGACATGACTCATGGACTGTAATGACTATATATTTGGACTTTGATTAGACTTTAGACTTGACGATATAGGAATATGGTGTTGAAAATTGAAACGAAAGTTCTATTTCCCGCCATTTTAACTTGACACTGGCAAATGGTTAGAAGCCGATGCCATATATAAATAATAAAAAATAAAAAAATTGTAGTTATCAAGTATTAAAAAGAAGTAGAGGAAGATCTATGTGTAAAATAGGTTAGTTTTTTCATCACAATAGTGTTTACAAAATGTTGAAGAAAGCTTTTTGCTATTTATGCTTATCAGTAAATAAAAGAACTATTAATGTTTATAAAACAGATTTGCAGTATGTTTATGAGAAGCTTGCAGACTTAAAGGTAGGTACGTAAACATAATCCGACAGCCGTTGTGTATATTATGTAGAGTTAAATATTAATATTAAAAAAAAGATAGATTATAGATAGAAAAGATTAGTTATTAGAACAGATGCCAATTATGTATCCTATTACTTATTATCTTTTTGTTTCACTTGATTTTTTCAATGAGGCTCTAGCTTACTGATATTGTAATAGGGATGATGACTACATCTATAATATTTAGTTTCATTTATATCCTCAGAAATATTAAAGCATTACTACATGGTAAATGTAAAAAAATATAATATTTTATGTGTAGTTTAGTAATTCGATACATCTAAAAAGTACAAAAAAGTTTAATTTTTTTTTGCTAAATTAGTAAACAAAACCTACATAATTAGTTAGTTTACTTACATCATATACAAAACATTCATTATGGTAAGTATGAACTTAAACTCACAAATATCGGACATATTTACTAATATGTTCCTGCAGCCGTATACTTCATACACTTTAACCTAGGTGTGACGTCACAGCTAGGTACAACTAGTATGTATAAAAAATTAATAATAATTCTAAAATTTTGTATACAAATCGCTGAACCTTTGAAAATATTGACTTATGATATACTGTTTCTTCTGAGAAGTTGCAATAAAAAAAATATATCTCCTATTCATATCTCAATGTCACCTAAAAATCCAGTCATTTGTAAGAGAACATAAATCTGCAAAAAGTCCCAAGTCGACATTATAAAATAACTTGTTAATGTCGAAATTATTTATGTTACTTAACTGGATAAGTAAGACATTGATTGCTATAGTTAATTTTTTGGGTGGCAGCTAAATATTACATCAGAGTTCTCACAGGTAACATGACTCAGTCATACAATAGTTAAGGTGGGGGAACTCCCCCGACTAAACTATTGTTTAACTCGGGTTAAGTAACCTGAATGACTAAAGCGTGATTAATTATGTCTCATGTCTTTATCAATAGGTAAGAGACAATGAGTGCTGGATGTGTTACATTTGTCACACGAGACTGCGGCAGTGTCACTGGCTGCGGCAGTTGGCAGTACAGACACGAGGTCTCATTGATGGTGTTTGTGAGAAAAAGGTACTTTAATTGAAAAACCTAAAATAAAGCTGCGGGCCCGCTATTCTGCCCGCCGCAATTGCGGTCCCGCAGCTTCTGTAGAATGCAAATATATATGTAAAAAATGAAAGCACAACTCACGACGCGATTTACGCCCGCGGCGTGCGCGACTGTTTGCGGGTGTCTCTGCACCGGCGCGGTGGATGACTAGGCGTTTTGCAGTCGCCCGTCTTGCGATTTTCACCCGCCACGTTTGCGGGCATTGATCGCAACCACTGCGACTGTGTAATCGCGCAAATAACAGAGTGCTAAGTGTGAGTTTTTCTTTTCGCATTCGATTGTGAGCGTGTTTGGCGTTTACTAAGAATTTGTATGTCATTTGTACAGCGCCATCTAGTTGTAAACGCGATAACTAGGTCAAATCACATACAAATTCCTAGCAGTGGCGTGCACAGGATTATGACACTGGGTATGCGGCGAAGTACTCGATCACAAAAACTTTTTCGTTTATAGATTTTTAGCATAGCTACAGCCAAGCGACGGATCTCTAAGTCGAAACCATGCCAACAGAGCAAGTCTTATATGTACTACTATACATGTACATCTTCTACGGCAACGCAGACAAAACAGCGATCGATTGTCGCGGCGGAAGAAATTCTTATAAGTAAAATAATAAGCATATTTTAAAATATTATAACTACTCACCAGTCAATCAGCTTCAATTTTCACATATTCAAGGTCCGGAACCTTACTTGAGATTACTATATCCCGATGTAAATTACTAAATAATATGCAAGGAAAACAATATAATTTAATCGTGTGTACACAACCACACAGCCGTTATATACGTTTCATAACTTTTAACATGAAATTTTCGAGTTACATTATTTTTTTGCTGGTTTATTTGTTGTAACTCGGGTACACACCTACCTTTAGACAGAATTTGAATATTTTCACTGAATGACAATTGTGAGAACTTGTTATTTTTAATTTTTAATAAACACATTTTCAACACAAACCTCACAGTCAAATAACATTTTAAAAAATTCAACTAACTCACGAGTAAAAGCAAATCACTACAATTATTATAGAAACTCAGTAATAAACTGTTAAATGTACACACTTTCAAATGTTAAAATGAAAAATCTTTTAAGAAAACTATAAATAAACTGGAGCGATTAAATTGTAAACAATGCTTATCACATGAAATATGCAATATGGCCCCCGCGAAACACAAAACGTTTCTTCTATTTAAACAAATAAAACCTTACTAAAAAAAATGCGTAATGTGTGCATACATGATTCATTAAATTCGCGTCGTATTGTTTTTACTCGGATTATAAGCATCGAATAATTTCCGACAAGCCAGTTCGGCGGTTTTCGGAAGCGATCGGATAGCCGAACCGAAGCTCTCGGCTCGGCTCTCGGTTCGGCCATCTCCCGCCGCATGACTTATTACGCTATTTTATCATGTCGATATTCATGGGTGTGTGCGTTTGCGAAGTATGAAAATTACACATACATGCTTTGTCCTGCAGAACTTAACGGCATTAGTTGCTATTTATAAAATATTAGGCGTTTTTAAGTTATTATATTTTTTAAATTAATTTATTTACTATTAATTAATTATTAAAGTCATCTAAAACGTACGAACGTTTTATTAAAATATCTGTGAATGAAAAGTAAAGCACTGCATTTCTGCCTATATGGAGCGCACGCCCCTGATTCCTAGTAAACGCCAAACGCGCTCACGATCGAATGCGAAAAGAAATACTCACACTTTGCACTCTGAAAATACCACTTTATGCGTTTCATATTATGTTTCATATATTTTTTTCAACTCATATTAAGTGCGCCATTTTACGCATTTCTATTGAAAACGGTCAAAATTAATGTTTTCTAATATGATAAAATCGGATGAATCATGTAGCCATATAACCATTTCACGATTTTTGTATGGAAAAATATATATGAAACACCTAGTGGCCTTTTTAGACCCCCTGGTCTCGTGTGTTTTGAAATAAAATCGCAGTTCCACGATCGCGTCGGGCGCGACTGAAAATCGCTCCGCGAGTTCTTAGCGTATGTCACCGGGTAAAATCCGTGAAAATGTAAATACCCGTTGTTAGATTGTAATATAAGTAGTGAAATTGTAAAATGTCGAAAGACCGCTGACCCGAATATTCCGCTTATAATTTAACACGTTACTTTTCGGTACATTATAAATACGTAGCAATGAATCTTTCGACAGATTTTTACAATCTCGCTAGTTATATTATAATCTAACGGTTGTTACATATACGACACGGACTTCTAATAGTCCTTATCCGCATTTGCACCTGCTGATGTGTCCCTATATATAGTATTATATAGTCTATATCTGTATGTCAACATTTTTGCCTCTGCAACAAACTCTATTATTAATTTTTGTATGTGTTATTGTTCTTAGATCAACACTGACTTTGGAGCTGTCTTGTCTTTGTTAGAATTATCGATCTCCAAGACAAAATTTATTTCCACAATACACTCTTCTTTAAATGATATCAAACAGGAGTTAGATGTAAAGGCTGGACCACTGCCCGATGATGGTAGGTTATACATAAAGATACATATTACCTTAACCTATCCGAGGTTTCGGTACTGTTCTAAGACTCCTGTGGAGAGCAAACATTCCACTGCGAGTCTTTTCGCTTGGTTGACATGTGTTTGAGGGATATGCAAATCGATTTTTCCTAATTTAAATCACTTGCTTTTGCAGAAATTGACCGAGATGATATTCAAGAATATACAAGTAATGAGGAAAAAGATGAAAAGTCCTCAATAAAACTTGAAGTCAAACCAGTCAAAGAAGAATATCTCGTGGACAGGGAAGAACAAACTGCAGCTCTATGTGCAGACAAACAGAGCATAGACTTGAAAGTAGAGATAGAAGATAGAGGTATGACTGGGTAGTGATTATTACAATCTATGGTTATTAACAGGGTGGAGAAATTAAACTACTAAATATGGAGTAAAATGTTGATTTTTTTTTTATATTGAAATAATTTAAGCGCAGGACCAGTTTTTGAATAAAAAAATTCTAGAACCATGAGACTGGCACTCGACACTCAGTGTTTTAAGATTTAAGAAAAATGAAATTAGATTTTAAAAAAATACCAGTTTTTTTAACAATTTTACGTGTGAACTATGAAGATCTGATTTTGATGCGGTTCTTATGTTTGAAAGCTGACAGAATGAAGATATGGTTCGTACCTATAGCTCATCATCAGCAGTTCGTACTGCATGACAATGCCGAGGGTTACAAAAAAAATTAATTTTGTTATTTCCTTGTATTATATACATCAGTAAAAACAGTTTAACTAAAGTTCAAAAGAAACAGATTGTCTTAGCATAAGAATGAAACGCACAAGAACAAAAAAAATATTTTTGTCAGTTTTATGTTCTTTAAAAACCCTATGATGGCTTGTCGGATGTCTATGGGCGGTAGCCATCGCACATTAAATCACGATCCGTTTGCTAGTTTATAGTCTTATGTCATGAAAAAAATATGAAGTCCAAAACAAACTTACAACAACATACACATTTTCATGAAGGAACATTTATTTTAGGTATAAAACAAGACGAAGAGCAAGAAAACGCAAATGAGTGCGAGGGGCGAGACCGTGCCAGTGAAGCACAGTCCGGCTGTTACAAGAAACCGTTCAGCTGTGATGTTTGTTTGAAGAAATTTAGATACAACTGCCAATTACTACGGCACGACAAGTCTCATACGGGTGACAAACCATACATCTGTGACATTTGCTCAAAGAAATTCTCAGACAAGAATAATTTGAAAAAACACAAACAAACTCATACAGGCGACAAGCCATTTAACTGCGACATTTGCTTAAAGAAATTTATACAAAAAAGTGCTTTAACAAAACACACCAGAGTTCACACTGGAGAAAAACCATTTACATGTGACATATGTTCAAAAAAATTCTCAGTGAAGCAATCTTTAGAAAACCACATACGAATTCATACAGGTGATAAGCCATTTAGCTGTGACATTTGCCCAATGAAATTTATAGAAAAAAGCACCTTACTAAATCATATAAAAACTCATACGGGGGATAAACCATTTATGTGTGACATATGTTCAAAGAAATTCCCATTAAGGGCTTCTTTAAACAACCACATGCGAAGTCATACAGGTGACAAGCCGTTTAGCTGCGACATTTGCTTCAAGAAATTCTCAAGATCCAGTCATTTGTCTAGACACAAAAAAATCCATAAACGTGACAAACCATAAAGCTGTGACATTTGTTCAAAGAAATGTTTAAGATAACGCTTTGATGGAGTCACAGATTAAAGAAGCTAGCTTCAGATAAACAGCTGCATACAAAATTTTCGATTTAGTTGCACTACTACAAGCATACGGTGTGTTCACAATTCATCTGTCGCGTGCACGGCAATTGTGGAAAAAAAAAACCGGTTAAGATTGTGTGGCGTGTGTGTGAGTTCTTATGTCATGTGAGAATTGTGATGTGTTGTTGGTTGTCATGACGACAAACAACAAATTTTTTATATTTGTGTCCAATGAATGTTTAAACTTTGTAATATAAAAATATTAAATACAAATAAATATCAAACAAAAAAAATGGTATGTATGGTACTGTGTGTATGAAAAATAATAGAATAAATAAAAATATCTCTGATTTTACCAATCAATTCGTTCGTTTTAAATATTATAATTCTTTTTAATTTATTTTGATACTTATTATTTAATTCATTATTATTTAATATCCTAGATATTAAATAATAATGAATCAATTAAAATAACTAAATTATTATCAAAACTATATACAAGTTATTGTCTAAATAGAAAATAAAAAAGGGCTACTACAGGTAAAAAACTGAATGTAGGTCGGAGGCTGCGGGTAGAGTACCTAAGAGTCTGGCAGCATTGCCTCGCTGTATGGCCAAACTGATACGTCGGCCGAGGTAAGCGCCAGCCGTAGGGTAACTTTTACGCGTGATCGTGCAGTTTCGATGCCGGGTTGTGGTGTGGACCAATTAGACTTTCTCAATAACCGTATACTGACGCTAGACTTTGTTTAAGACGCTAGACCGTCCGTCTCGTCTTCGGCTTACCGTCCAAGCGGTTGGTGCTAGAAAGATGAAACTTTGCATGGATATATTGTGTATTTACCCCACATCGACAAAGTAGTCTTTGAAGGAAAACTACAAATAACTTTGTTGGTTAAGGAGTAATAGAGGCCTTACTTGTAAAATGCGTATACTTGGAAAACTTCCTACAAAAATAACGTACACGTATTGGTATTATGGCTCGGAACCCTTCGTGCGCGAGTCCGACTCGCACTTGACCAGTTGTTTTTAGGATCCATTTTTTTTTGAAATTTTTATGTGGTACCGCAATATGCATAATTTTGTTTGTCATGATAATACTTTGGCATACTTTTTTCCTGACATACCATATTATTAGGCATAATTGTCATTTAGACTATTTTCTGTCCTAATTTAATGTGGTATAACTCGTTAGGCATATTTTTTTTGTTATAACAATACTTTGGCATAATTGTTTTTGGCATAACTCGTTAGACATATTTTCTTTGACAACAATACTTGGCATAATTGTTTATTGGCATAGTTACTTGGTACCATAGTGTGGTAATAAAATTAATAAAGGATAATAGGTTAATCCGGCGTGAAATAACGTTTGTGTAGTTTTGGGTTAGGTTAGAACTCTTTTGTCACGTTCAAATCGTCTTCGGAGTGGTAACACGGCCTCACGAAACCCGGCGCGAAATGTCGTTTATGTAGTTTTGGGTCGGGTTAGATTAGAACTTTTTTATCACGTTCAAAACGTCTTCGAAGTGGTAACACGACCTCACAAAAACCTGGCGTGAAATAACGTTTGTGTAGTTTTGGGTAGGTTAGAACTTTTTTGTCACGTTCAAAACGTCTTCGGATTAGTAACAAGGGCTCACAAAAACCCGGCGTGAAATAACGTTTGTTAGTTTTGGGTTAGGTGAGATTTTTTTTATCACGTTCAAAACGTCTTTAAATATTTTTAAAACATTATGCTTTCATATTATGTTTATGCTTTGTAAAAGTAAGCTTAAATATCATTATTATGCTTAAAGTGATTATGTAAAAAATATGCCTAAACAGTTATGCCAAATTAACATTACGCGTAAATAATGATAGTAGTACAAATTAAATTATGCTTAGTTAAATTATGACATGATTTTATGCGAAAATATAGGGACCCGTTGTTTTTACGGGCCTCTTCTTACTAGTATTATAAACTAGCAGTTGCCCGCGGCTCCGCCGCGTAAATATAGTATCCGGTATCCCACGGGAATGCCGTACTTTTTCGGGATAAAAAGTAGCCTAGAGTAGATAATATTGATTAAACCTAAAAAGATTAAGTATTAAATTTAAAATAAAATCATTTTATCAGCATCTCAAATGTCAATCCAATAAAGTTCATTATTAACAAATAATACATGTCAGGACTGCATAAGATGGTATGTCATAAAAAATAATAATACAAAAAACATACAAGTCATGTACAAAATAATAATACAAAAACATGTCACAAACAACCTTAAAAATAATAATGGTATAGTGGCTATGATGTCAAAGTAATTACTATTGAAAGTCAACCAAAGTTAATCTATTAAAGTACTAAATGTCATATAAATGACAAAATCATTACTTCATGTCAATAGATAATTTATTAATAATATAAAGCAAAATAGCTATCGATTATTATTTTTTTGATTAAACAATTCCTTTACCGAGTAGAAGTTTTTAGTTTGAACCATTTAATTATTTCCCTTTTAAATTTATCATACGTAGAGTTTTTATATGACATGTAATAGAATTATATGCCATAATATTTTCTCTGATACAATACATTTTTCGGGATGACGTCAAGCACTAGTCTGTTCATTTATTCATAAAATCAGAATGAATGTCAGTGCCAGTGGTATCTAGATCATCATTTATGTATAATGTGAATTGAATCAGAAGCTCTACTTTAAAATTATTTATTTACTTCCATTTAGGTGTACAGCGAAGTAGTTCACAAGCGAATAGGCATGTTGCCTACATTTTTTTTTCGTCCATTAGATGTTAGACAATATATTGATTTCTTATGTTTACGCGAATATTGATCATTGTTTTAAACACTTACGGATTGTGTCGCGGTGCACTTTTCTTTTTACCGACGTTTCGGCTACTACTGGACTGAGGACTGAGGGAGGACTGAAGTGTCAATTGTCCTATTTGTTGAAATTGTTCAAACTACCCGAAGATTCTTCAATTATTATTGTTCCGATCCACGCAAAACATACTAACAGTATCTTGAATCCGCGGTGATTTTAAATTACATTTTATTTTGTTAATTATTGGATCCCAACTAGATGGCAGCACCCAGCCATCTTCTCGGTTAAAATTAGGGTACTTTTTAATTTCTATAGCCTCGCGTATCATTCTTGGGCGATAACGGTGTTCCTTTGCCAGTACTTGTGGCTTATCAAATCTTATGTAATGGCGAGGTTGATCCAGTGTGTGTTCGCAAATTGCAGATTTATTGTTGCGACGGTGTTTAACATCTGCGATGTGTTCCTTTACGCGGGTGTTGATGGATCTTTTAGTTTGCCCTATATAGGAGAGACCGCAGTCACAGTCGAGCTTGTAGACTCCTGCATCTTGAAGGGGAATGGTACATTTCACTGGTGGTAAAAATTGACTTATCTTTTTGGGCGGCTTGAAATATGTTTTAATAGAGGCTTTCCTTAGAATATAGCCAACTTTATCAGCGACTCCTTTTATAAAAGGTAGAACTGCAGGTTTTCGTTCGACAGTGGCTGGTTTCACTCGGCCAATGTGATGCAGGCATGGGACTCGAAGCTTATTGTCACGTAGAACTTGTGTGACATGATGAAGCTCGGTTTCCAAATGCTGCTAATCACAGATTCCTCGTGCTCTTCTAATCAAAGTTTTGCCAATGGTAGATAGCTGTGAAGGATGGTGGTGGGACTCACCATTTAAATATCTATTAGTATGTGTAGGTTTGCGATACACAGTGTGACCTAAGGCGCCATTGGGATTCCTTATTACTAATACGTCCAAGAATGCTAGAGAGTTATTGGTCTCTAACTCCATAGAGAATTGTATTTTGGGGTTGAGACTGTTCAAATGATTTAGGAATATGGTTACTTTGTCAGATGGTAAAATTCTGAAAGTATCATCCACATACCGCTTGCAGAACCTGGGTTGTATAGGTGAGGTCTCAAGAGCAGTCTCCGAAGTCTTCCATGAATATGTCAGCAACAACGAGAGAAACTGTGGAGCCCGTCGCCCACCATCTACTTGCTTGTAGAAGTCATAATTCCACAACATATAGCCAGATTTAAGGCAGTGTTCTAATAATTCTGCATATTCAACAGGTAAGTTCTTTTCTCTAAGCTTTCTTGTTACAATTTCAAAACATTCCTGTAATGGTAAGCAAGTGTATAAGGATTGTATATTAAAACTGACCAACAGTTCATTGTCTGTGAGACATAGGTGTTTAATCTCATCAACAAAGTGGTAAGAATCCTTTACATGAGCTCTAGTGTGTCCACGTAGTGGTGAAAGTACATTAGCCACTAGCTGAACCAATTTATAGGTTGGTGAGTCAATTTGGCTTACAATTGGGCGAAGTGGAGCATTAAGTTTATGTATTTTTGGCAAACCATACAACTTAGGGGGTTTATTTAGGACACGAAGGCAATAAAGACTTGGTATCTATATTCAGTGAGTCGGAGTATTTATTTATGAGACCATGAGTAGTCTTTAAAACGTTGTTAGTCGGGTCGGTTCTGCCTTTTTTTTATGTGTTTTCGTTCGATAATAGATGTTGTATTCTATCACTGTAATCTGAGGTATCCATAATCAGTATCACCGTGGCATTACCTTTATCCTCGTGAAGAATTGTCAAATCTGATTCATCGTATGGCCACAGGATATATCGTCAGTCTTATGACGAAGCTCGGCGCCCAAAACCAAATCTTCCTCGTGAACAACCCCTAGCCTACCTAGCCGGGAAAAAACGTCCGTAACGTAATATTTTTAAAATAAGGAACTTCGTTTCTATCCGGTGTTTTCGATTTTATTTATTTACATTATCATTCGAGATCGAGATTTCATTATTCTTAGATTTATTACGCTGGGACTATATCACCCGGAATCTGCCTGGCACTGGAAAATTCAGTGCACTGGAAATTGAACTCTGCGCTAATTCAATAGAGTTGAAAATTGAAGTTACGAGTGTCGAGCTGTTATGTATGACATTGCTATTTGTCTCAACACTCATGTGTTCGATTTTCAACTCCATTGTATTAGCGCATAGTTCTATTCAATGCTCAGAATTTTCTTCGGCCTTCCGGATTCCGGATCACAATATAGTCCCAGCCTTATACAAAAATTCTCTTTCACTTGACACAATGAAAATTGACACTGGCAATGATTTAATACCTTAAATTTAAAAAAAAATGAGTTCTCAAAGTTGATACACGTTCGTCTATACGATGACGTCAAGTTTTGTTCCGCCAGTACATATCCTTTTTTGAAATTTGCGCGGGATAAAAAAAAAAAGACACTTTTTGATTATTAAATTTCACTATTAAATCACGATAAACTTTAAAAACATTTGTACAGGTATGTTTTTTAGCGATAAAGATTACAAATAAAAATATTTTATCCATTTTGGTGTCACATGCATATTCCCTATTGCGGAAGCAGCTTGTGACAAATCGTTTTGCGAGACATATCTATGTAATATTGCCCATCTGGGAAATATTTTTTATTAGCTTATAATTTTAATCGCGTCAACCGAAATATTAGGTCATTACATATTATGAAATTGGCGTTTTGTAAAGGAGGAACATAAAGTCGTTTTTTTTTTAAACGTAATATATTTATTTAATCAAAGTATATATCATTACTATCTAGTATCTATGCACTTTTGCCATCTCATAGGTAGTCTATTGATTCCTTTACAAAAAATCGATTCACCGACCGAAAAACCATTCGGACAGGAATCAATAAAATATTTGAAGGCGCTTTGGACTGCCCCATCGGAGTTGAATTTTTGTCCCTTGCAAGAAGTTATCCAAATTTCGAAAAAAATGGTAATCTGTTGGGGCAAGATCCGGGTAGTACGTTGGATGTTTTAGACATTCCAATTGAAGCCAATTCCCTCAAAAACCTCTAATTTGGTAGCCGTCTGTGGTGCAGTGTGTGATCTAGCGTTGTCCTGAAGCAGCAGTGGCCAAGAGCAAATGACCAACCTCGGTTGTTTAGCAGCTAGATATTCCATCATGATTTGCAGTTGCTGGCAGTAGACATCTGCCGTAATCGTCTGGCCAGATTAAAGAAAGCTGTAGTGAACGACACCGGCACTAGTCCACCAAACGCTCACAAGTAACTTTTTTTGAGTCAATTTTTGCTTGGGGCAGGCTTTAGCTGGTTCGCCAGGGTTCAGCCATTGCGATGAGCGTTTCCGATTATCGTACAGGATCCACTTTTCATCGATTTAAAATTCCGTCATTATTGTGCCGGTTGAGTAATGTAACGCAACAGCCGACGCGCGTTTGTCGGTTTGCTGCACTCAATTCATGAGGTACCCACCTTTCAAGCTATTTCACCTTCCCAATTTGCTTCAAGTGGATTAAAACAGTTTTATCACTAACACCGCAGCCTGCAGCTAACTCGGACGTGGTTTGCGATGGATCCGCTTCCACAATAGCCTTCCAGAACGGAAACGTTGGAACCAAAAAGGCACTGTGTTTTCTTTTGCGACACCACCACCATACACATCATTAATCCTTCGAGCCGTTTCTGCAGCACTGGTGCCACGGTGGAACTCAGATTTGAAAATAATACAACAAATGAATTGCGAGTAGTTAGGGATTCGCTGGCTCTGCCTCATCGCCTCAGCCTCTGGTAAAATGGGTATTTCGATGACCATTCGCTAAAAAAAAAAGTTTGGTGTCAAATTAGGGGTTTTTGCCCATGCCCAATCGATTGCGCTTATCCGTTTTTCAATATCTCTTGCGGTTCCATAGTTACGTTTTGCATTTACCTCTCATTATCTACTATTTCCGGGCTCTATTGTTAATTATCTAATGCTCGCCTCGGCGTCCTATTGTTCCTAATGAGGGTCCCCGAATCACTATATGCTTATCACTTACGTCACCTCTCTTTCTCGCGATATGAGTAAAACAAAACAATTTTTCATTACATTTCTTTTATTTCATTCATTTAAACATGTATGAACATACTGTATAATATTATATCATTACATAAAGTGTTGCTACTAAATAACTTTTGATATTCTAATAGACTTTTCCCATTGAACTTATAATACAAATACATAAAACTATACTCTCCACAAACTGATGTGAAATCATTTTGTAATCTACACGTGTTAAAATCCCATCTCTTGCAGTTTCGTCCCATAAAAGCCTTGTGATATCGCATAGGACCACGTCCAAAAGAGTCAAAGTATTGTCCGAAGCCATTTTCATTGATGTGTATGGCTATCCAGTGGGATCCAGGCTTACTTTCAGGGTCTAAGTTGTTAATAATGTATGTAGGGGTTTGAACATATACATATAGGTAGACGATTCGCGGCGTATACATTATCTTCTA
Source organism: Phengaris alcon alcon (assembly GCA_037179445.1). Taxonomy (NCBI): domain Eukaryota; kingdom Metazoa; phylum Arthropoda; class Insecta; order Lepidoptera; family Lycaenidae; genus Phengaris; species Phengaris alcon. The sequence goes on from JAYRCH010000034.1 coordinate 2,258,127, forward strand.
AACCTTCACAAATTCTCCTCAAATAATTACGGATCTCTATTGTATTGTATTGTTCATACTGTATTATCACAGAACAGATCTGGTCTTGATGGATCTTGTATTTATGTCACATATCCGTATTATGTATGGTTTATGTATTTACTAAGAGGGGTATTACATATAAAAATAATGAATGAATAAATGAAAGAAACATAAATTTGGTACAATAATTTTATTTCATAATACACACACACACTAATAGGTACACGCACGTTACACATTATAACTTAATTAGATCATACATGTGACTTTTCTTAGCTACTATAGTCTACAGTTACATTACGGTTTATATCTATTTCTATAACATTATCAAACTCTGCATATACAATACAGTTAATCGTTTGAGGGAGACTAGAATCAAATCGAACCTCTAACCTCACACTACCATGTCTTATCAGATTCCAATGACTATTCGTGTTTGATGATAAATCAGGGGTTAAATCAAATGCTAATAGACAATAACCATTTGCATATTTTTCTCTTGATATCCCATTTCCTTCATTAAGGAAATGTATACCAGTGCCGGAAAATAATGTATGATAGGCTGAAGTGAACATATTACCATTGAAGGATGGTTGTAGGGTTTTTGAAGGCACTTGTTGTCCATCTATGTATAAACAAAATGAATTCATACCATAATTTTCAAATTTGAAAGGATTCTTATTAATGCTATCATTAAATGCTGCGTTATTTACAAATCCTATGATACATCTTTTGGGTACTTGCCCCAGGAATATATTATCAAGCGTTTTTTTTCTCATCAGTAGAATGTTGTAATATCACAAACCATTATTCACAATCATTGAGTCATACTTAACATCCTTTTCCTTTTAGTGATAAAGCATACAGAACAGGATAACTTAATGGTTGGGGCATTAGATAAGATTGCAAACCGCATTCCTAACCACCCAAATTTTTACTATATAAGCCCTCTGTTTTCTCATTGTGGACACCATTACTGTGCGAGTGAGTGGGTGAAATCAGTCGAGTGATTAGTGTAGTTAAACTCTTGTGCAACTTCTGAGTAACTACATCCCAATGGAGGTAAATTATTTTATTTTTATTTTTTTGTCTGATTTAATTTTGCGTTTACAATATTTTAACTGATAGTTTCTATGGACTGTTATAATAGATTAGGTTTCCATTGTTGCAGAATTCATTCAAGTTAATTAACCACGAAGAAAATACTTTTAAGCATTATTATTACCCACAATCCCCGACTGACGTCGAAAGTAATGATTGTGTACCTAACAAAAAACATACCACTAAAAGGAAACGAGGTGAAAGTCTTGATGAATATTTTGACACTGCACCAAAAAAACAGCAAAAGAAACAATCCTCAAATATTTCAAGACCCGATGGCGATGATGGAATGTGTTACATATCTACTAATGTAGATGATGGAAAGACAGCAACCCATTTAATAAAAATCGAGATATATGATCTCAAAAAATTAGAAAAGATCCCTCAATCGGAACATTGGAAACATGCTTACTCTAGGACAAAGTACTATACAAACGAAAATAATAATATATATAAATTAACAAAAGAGTCAATTTATAAAATAACGAAGGAAATTGCAGGAAAAACTACCTGTAGGAAATATCAATATAATAATAAATAATTAATTATTATAAAAATTAGATATGTCTTAATTTTAAGTTAACTCAATAACTTCTTACATTTGATTTATTAATGTCCATTCTATGATAATAAACCATGAATCATAATTTAGATTTGATTTACTCAAATCTATCACTTGAATTTCGAATTCATACAGCAAACATTATGGAGAACTCCAACGAAATATGTGTCAACGCTTTCTTAATAATTTCTAATAACATGGATATGGAGCTGGGCAACTTGTGTGAAGAAGTCGAAAAATCTGAACTATTTGATCCGATCTACGATGAGGAGCTCATCAGTATTTGTGCTGCGGTTGAAACATCAATCAAGAAAGTTTACTGAAATAAATGTCTATTTTTATCATAGTATATGTAAATTACAGGTAATTTTATACTGTATGTACATTATAGATTTTACTCAACTTATTTTTATTTTTTTCTCACTGACAATTGAAAAAACAATATGGAGGAACTTTAAAGCGAGTTAACAAAGCAAAAGGTGAACTTAATGTGATTTTTGTTTCACAGTCAATCAACACAACAAACTGGAGGAGCTCTAAAGCGAGATAACAAGGACAAAGACCAACCTGCAAAGAGGAGAAAATACACATATTCTAATGCATCTACTTCGAGAACAGTGCAGGTAGATCGAGGTAGAGGGAGGTAGAGAGGTAGAGGGAGGTAGATAGGTAACAGAAGACAATGATGGTGACCAGATTAATTGCAGTACATGTCATGTTCCCATCAAAAAGCGGTATTTCTCTAATAATTTAAAAAGTAATAGGCATAAGAATAACCATTTGAAATTACATAGTACTTTAAAAAACGTGTCAGTTGTCGAATCAGCTTTCGGACAGAGAATAAGTAGTTATAAAATTAATGGTACAAATTGTGATGGAGTATTTCAAACCCTGGAATTATTTTTGAATTCGATCAAAAATTATATTTTATTTTTGATTGAAAATTCTATAAAACAACATAATGTTTTTAAAGTAAATTTTGTTTTGCCGGCTGACTTTGTTCAACAGACGAAACAAATTTTTAATTCTTTTGATTTTCAAACTTCCAATTACATAATTAATAGATCAGATGATTTGAACATTTTCTTTTCATGGCATTGTGACACATTAACAAACAAAATTAGTGCTTTCGAAAAAAAAGATAGTGGTTGGAGTCTTAAGAATATTAAATGTTTAGATATGAATATTAATAAATTTAACCCCCTATGTGGTAATTCATATATCGATTTACCGCAAGATGTAAGAGCAAAAAAAAGCTATAATCAATGTGAAAAATGCAGATAATTTATGTTTTAAATGGTCATTACTTTCTGCCTTGTATCCGATCCACAAAAATTCCGATCGTGTTAGTTCTTACAGTCAACATTCAAACAAACTAAAATTTGATAATCTATCTTTCCCCATGAAGTTAAGGGATATACCAAAAGTAGAAAAATTAAACAACATTAGTGTAAATGTGTTTGGGTTGGAATATAACACAAATAAAAAGTTGCATGATGTTATAGGTTCATTGTTCATGACAAAATGCCGTAAACCTATTCATGTAAATTTATTATTGATCTCAAACGGAACAAATAATCATTATTGTTATATTAAAAACATGTCGCGACTAGTAAGTAAACAACTTTCAAATCAAGAAAGATCTGTTCATATTTGTGATGGATGTTTGTTGTACTTTTCAACAAAAGAAAGATTATCTAACCACAAAGAACATGATTGTTCACATATAAAGACGGAATTACCAACGGGGGATACAACATCAAGAAATTGGTTAGGACAGTTAGTACCAAACAATAAACTTCAGTATGATAAGTTCGTTAAAAAATTAAAAGTACCGTTTGTGGTTTATGCTGATTTTGAAGCATTTTCAAATCCGATCCATACTTGTTCAAATAATCCAGATAAATCTTATACAAATAATACTCATAAACATGTGTACAGTTTCGGTTACTACGTAAAATGTTCTTATGACGACAGATTGTCCAAATATGTCACTTATAGTGGACCTGACTATGCTGAACAATTTATGAAATGTTTATATGAAGATATAAAAAACAATTTGTAAAAAAAATTGCTTTCAAAGATCCCCTTTGCCTCTTTCATTTTAAGATAAAAATAAATTAAATGCTAAAACTTGTCATATATGTGAAAATGACTTAATGGCGAATGCAGCCATGATTTCGATTGGCATACTAGTAGTTTCAGAGGTGTTGCTCATGAAAATTGCATGAAAAAATTTCGTACACCACGTCACATATCAATATTTTTACATAATCTTAGTCATTATAATGCACATTTCATTGTCCACGCATTAAATTTTATTGAAGGGACCATTGAAATTATTCCACAGAATAAGAAGAGATACATTTCATTTTCAAAAAATATATCTGTAAATAATCAACAAATTAGGCTACGTTTTGTGGACTTGTTAAAATTTTTACCATGTAGTCTTGATCAATTAGCAAAAAATTTACATGACGATCAATTTAATACGTTAAAAAGAAACTTTCCCTGTGATCAAGATTTTATACGACTTAGGCGGAAGGTATTTATCCATATGAGTATATGACATCCTACGATAGCCTAAAGTTGACATCACTCCCTAGTAAAGATCAATTTTATAGTTCATTAACCGATTCAAATGTTTCCACTGAAGATTTCACCCACGCCGAAGATGTTTGGTGCCATTTTAAATGTTACAATATGTCGGATTACTCGAACCTGTATTTAAAAACAGATGTTTTACTATTAACCGATATATTTGAAAACTTAAGAAATCTGTGTATTAAAACATATGATTTAGGTCCAGCACATTACTATACGGTTTTAGTTGGGATGCCATGTTTAAATATACTAAAATCGAATTGGAATTACTGACGGACATTACATGATCGCATTTATCAGAGCAGGTGTAAGGGGAGGTATATCTCAATGTAGTAACCGCTATGCGAAGGCAAATAACAGATTCGTGGAAGAACATAATAAAAATTTACCTGACTCCTATTTAACATACTTTGATGCGAATAATCTTTATGGTTGGGCCATGTCGCAGTATCTTCCTGTAGGAGATTTTAAGTGGATAGATCCGGAAACTAACTTTGATGTACCAGATAATAGCGAATTCGGTTTTATTTTAGAAGTAGATTTAGAATATCCAGATGAACTGCATGATTCACATTCAGACTTTCCGTTATGTCCTGTAAATATATGTATAGGTAATAACTAAAGAGATTAAATTGGTTACAAATCTTAATAATAAAACTAAATACAAAATTCATTACAGGAATCTTAAACAATGCATAAAAATGGGGTTGAAATTAACTTAAGTTCATAGAATATTAAAGTTTAGACAGCTACCATGGTTGCAAAAGTATATAGATTTAAATACCAAAGTAAGAACTATTGCCAAATCAGATTTCGAAAAAGATTTATATAAACTTATGAATAATTCGGTATTGAAACATGTTTATCATACGATGATACTAAAAGATTTATTTTGTCTAATATTATAGATACTTTAGCTTGGAGTCATTATAAATTGAGAAACGTTATGTGAAATAAAAACCTTCTAAAAATAGTATTGTGTTTGTATGTGATTTGTCATTGTAACGTGAAACTGTATTTTAAGCTTAGTCAATAAGATTAATTTGTTTTACGTAAGATATACTTTGTTAAGAGATAATTTTATGCTAATGAACATTTTTTTTTCCTTTTGTAAACTAGTTTGTAATACTTTGTTTCGAGTAGCTATACTTTTATGTATAATATTGTGCTGAAAGTTTAATTTTTAATGTTTCATTGTACTATAACTGTAGGGGACTGTATAATTCCACAGGATTTCAACCGCTGGCTCAGATAAGACTCGAAGGTAGCAAGGTTACACCGATTTGGGCAGAGCCGGGGATATAAAAATAACACTTATTTGAGGAGAACTATTTTCACTTTTTTCGTCTTGCTTACCTGGCAATGCCGTATAGAGCCGCGCCCGTACTGTTAGAACGGACTTTTTAAAAGACTTTTTAAAGAAGAAAATTTATTGAACTGGAAAAGATTCACAACACAAATTTATTTTACTGGATTACACCATACATTAGGAGATTAGATATGCGTCCGTGGTGGCCCGTGTCTAGCTCTGAACTGACTCGCAGCTCAAACCTACTAACTAAGATGACAGAGTAGTGATGATGTATTAGCACTCCCGTCAGCAATTCTAGGAACAGCATAGGGATGGAACAGCCCCCTGCGTAAAATAAAACTTACCGGTAAAGGGTAAGTTTTTATAGAACTCTTCTAAGTTGGGGTAAAGGAGTCTCCTCTACAACTGGTTTATTACCAGGAGGTTCGGTTTGTGTATTTGAATTTAAATCTTGAGTTCTAGTCAAGAGTGGACGCTTATTTAATCTCTTCCATAATTTAAAAATAGTAAAAATTAAAATTATAACAATAATACAATATGTTAGAATAGGAAAATGGGAATTATATTCTAAGAGTGGGTCAGGCTTATTTATGATTTTATTAACATCGGTAATTATTTGCTTATTAGATATATCAGATAGTTTTTCTAAGTTTATATCTAATAGTTTTAAAGGAGCTGATTTTGATTTTAATTTATTTAATTTTTCAGAGTTGCAACACGGATCATCAATAAGATTAAAGTCAGGTGCAATTGATTTAATAGTTAAATTAGAACAGGATTTATATGAAAATATTTTGTTTTTATAATAAGCTTTGCAGTTTGCCTGTAAGTTTAATATTCCAGTACCAATTAATCTATGTTGAGACACTTCTGAAGGACATTCTATATCGATTTTTATGGGTTGAGTTGCAACAAATAACAATTTACTATTTGTAAGTTCTTGCCAAATATCTATTTGTCCATAAATAAGCCTGGTTTCACATTGTTTCGGGAGAGTTTTGAATATTTTACATAATAATTCAGTTTCACAAATGGGAGTACTTTTAATTGAATTTACGTCCATATGACTACAAATATAATTAGAATTATTAATAGTTTTCACACAGTTATTAATATTATTTAGACAGATATAAGAATTCTTATCTTTACTTACAGCTATATAGCTACAAGTAGGTACAATCATAGCATATGATTGAGGATCCACATTATCATGTGATACAGGTAGTGAAAAAGGTTTGTATAAGTTGTACTCTATTCTTAAAACTAAAGGAATTTTAATAACAAATACAATCTTATTTTCTACATAAAAACAGGACAATTGCGCCATATCAATAATGCTATGTATATTGTTTAAATTTAAGTTTAATGGTAGTTCCTGACTTTTCGGTAATTTTTTTATATTCTTTCCAAGTTCCGTATATAATTGTTTAGGAGTTAAAACAAATGGATGGATTGAATTACTTTTTACTAACATAATAGAATCGATTAAACTTTCAATTCTGAACGACAATGTAAATATGCTAGATGAAAGTTCTTCGTAAAGTTCATTAAATTTCGTTTCTAATTCGATATTTAACATATTTTTACTTATAGAGTCAATAGCGCTATTCAAACGGATTTCAATTTCTTTAATTAACTTTAATGTTTTATTATAATTTTCTAAAGCTGAACTAGTAATTAAAATATTATCTTTTAATAAAGATGCAAGTTTTTTATTTGAGGAATGCAGGGTTTGAATGGCGATATTGTATCGGATTGCGTCATTTTCATCCATAGTTCCAATTATCTGTTTAAATACAGTACCAACTCCAGCAAACCATGCTGATCTTTTACTTCTATCAGAAGTTAAATGAGAAATGGCGTTATAGTCTCTCAGAATACCATCATAGCGAACTATCAATGGTTTTAAATGGTTATTACAATTAGTGAAATTAAAGTTATAATTCAAATTACAGAAAGTTTCAGTGGAATCTAAATAGTTTTTAATATTTTCAATATGAGGTTTTATGTAGCTAATATCTACAGGGAATAAGACATGTAGTTGATCATCAGAGACCTTGACTGTTCCGACAGGATCGAGATATATTCCAATACTTTTATTTATAGGTTGTATCATATCCAATGAGAAAACGCAGACGCTTGTTGCACCAAGCCTGAAATATAATTTTTTTTATTTAAAACTAAATAAAATTATGATTTAAGGTTAACTAGAATACTATCTTAATCTACTCAGTATCGGTTTCGGCCAATTTGACTTCATCGTAATGATATTTTACGTGTCGTCTATTCACAAGTAAGGTAAGTGTATTATTACCGTTTATTTTTTAACTTTGTAAGGACCTTTCCAAATTGCCGACAATGCTTTACGGAGACGAAGATGATTTTTAAGATAAACCATGTCACCCGCTTTATATTTAACTGGTCTAGAATGTTTATCATAGTAAGTTTTGGAGATGTTTTTAGATTTTAAGATATTTTCTATAGCTTTTTCTCTAGAAAGTTTTAACCTTTGTTGAAGGACTCTGACGTAAGAATTATAAGTTGGTTCTAATGAAGATTCAAATATGGAGATTGGAATAATCGCTTTATGACCAAATACGAGTTCATACAGAGTGAAATTAGTTGTTGAATGAACTGTAGTGTTACAAGTTAACATTGCTGTATAAACATATCTATGCCAATTGTTTTGGTTCTCATTAATAAAGGATTTTAAGTACTCTTTCAGAGTGGAGTGGCTCCTTTCAAGGGCGCCTTGAGTTTGAGGGTGATATGGTGTTGACCATAATTGCTTAATTTTTAGAAAATTACAGGTTTGTTTAAACAATTCAACAGTGAAATTTGTGCCTTGATCGGTTAAAATAGATTTTGGAATACCAAACTGAGAAATAAAATGAATAAGACATTCTGATGTATCTTCGGCTGTAGTACCTATTATAGATTGGATAAGCAGCTGAGTATTTAGTTAAATCATCCTGAAGGGTGAGAATATATTTTAACATAGCGCTACCAGCTTCAGGAAGTGGACCTACTATGTCTAATGCTATTCTTTCAAATGGTTGAGTTGACGTAGTAGTAATTTACATGGGAGCACGATTACACTTACGAAGAGCCTTATTAATTTGGCATAATTCACATTTACTAACATAATTTTCAACGTCACTACGCATATTTCGCCAATAATATTTTTCTTGAATACGTTTTAGCATCCTATTAGAGCCTAAATGACCAGAAATAGGAATATTATGATTTTCTTTCAATATTTTAGGAATTTCACTCATTGTGGGGTAAATAAGGATGTTTTTATATAGGTATATGAATAGTTATTTCACTATTATTGAAAAGGTACATTAATATATTATACATTTTAGTAAAACTATGACTATCGAAAGGATTTTTAAAGTCGGTAATACTAAGTTCCTTTACACCTTCGACCACTAATTCATTTCTAAGATTTTGGTGACTCATAAAAATATCCTCGTACGTGTTTTTACCGTAATGATAAAGTTTAACAAATAGGAAATAATAATTGACATTATTACTAGTGAACTTTAAAAATGAATCTAAAGTTCTTTCACGATCTCGGATTGCTGCAGAGTTTGGTGTATTATTAAGGATTTCTTCGACGTAAGCATTTGACTCGTCAATATCTATAGAGGTAGGTATAATTATTGTTTTTACTTTGGTTTTTAGTAAGTTTTCATTATATTCATGGATCTTAACGTTAGATGTAGATGATATATTATTTGTTTTTTTTCAGGTATTCGGAGTACGTGTCTCTATGACTTAAAGATTCATCAGATGCAGGTGACCCTACGTTGGGACTGGGAAGTACTATTTCACTCGGTACTTCAGGATTTTCAAAATATTCTTCAGGTAAGTCAAAAAATTCAGGTAATTCTGGTAGTTCTGGTAAACCGGGACTTTCTAGTAAGGGTATATTTTCAGGTTGAACTACGGTAGGAGGAGCTTCCTGTGTTTCGTTATCACCAAGGACATTAATTAGGTTATCGGATTGGGTTAAATTTACAGGATAGCGAGAAAGAGCATTGGCATTCGTATTTATTTTGCCCTTTTTATACTGGATTTCATAGTCGTATTCCTAAAGTTTTAGTCTCCAACGGACTAGTCTGGAACCTGGATCTTTGCAGTTAAATAGCCAATTCAATGGTTCGTGGTCTCTTATTATTTTAAAACGGCGACCAAATAAGTAGGGGCGAAACACTTTTGTTCCGTAGACTATTGCGAGACATTCTTTTTCGGTTACTGTGTAATTAGTTTCTGCTTTATTTAATGTTCTTGAGGAATATGCTATTGGCCTATCTTTGCCTACGTCGCCTTGTGACAGAATAGCAGAAATAGCGTAGTTCGAAGCATCACATGTCAACAAGAAAGGTTTTGTAAAATCAGGATAGATTAGGACAGGAGCAGTTATTAATTTGGATTTTAATTGCTCAAAAGCCAATTGCTGTGTATTAGTCCATACAAAGGGTATATCCTTTTTAAGTAAATTTGTAAGGGATTTTGCGAATTTTGAGAAATCTGGTATACAACGACGATAGTAGGAAGCTAATCCGAGAAAGCTTTTAATGTCTTTGGGACATTGGGGAGTTGGAAAGTCGACTACTGCCTTTACTTTCTCAGGATTAGGTTTTACGCCATCATCGCTAATAATATGACCTAGGTATCCTACTTCTTTACGAAGGAATTCGCATTTGTCGGGTTCTAATTTTAGTTGGAAATTTCTAAGTCTGTCAAAAACAATAGATAGTTTATCTATGTGACTTTCTAAAGAGTGTGAATAAATTACAATGTCATCTAGGTAAACGAAGCAGTGTAATCCCTGCAAACCTGATAAGACCGTATTCATTGTTCTTTGAAAAGTTGCAGGTGCGTTTTTTAGGCATTGATTGAATGCCATTCTTCGAATGAAAGGCATTCGATTAAATTCGAAGTGCCCTTGCGGCCCACTGAAAGCTGTTTTTTGCGCATCATCAGGGCTCATTTTAATCTGGTGGAATCCTGATGCAAGGTCAAGGGTTGAAAAATATTTACTTTGTCCTAATTGGTCTAATATTTCATTTATTTGTGGAATTGGATAGGTTTCACCTATAGTAATATCATTGAGCTTTCGGTAATCAATTACTATTCTCCATTTTCTATTTCCAGATACATCAAGTTTTTTTGGTACGACCCAAATAGGGGAGGACCAGGGTGATTTAGATGAATTTTTATAATATTTTCATTTAAGATTTTCTTTATTTGTGTTTGGACTTCTTGTTTATTTCAGGGAAACGATATTACTTTACATTAATTGGTTGATCTCAGATCAACCAATTAATGTAATGTAATGTAAAAAACAGGACGTGCGGATTTCATGTTGAACTATATTTGTACTGGTTAATTGGTCACCTGGTAAATGGAATATATCTGAATATTGACTACAGATATCATGTATGTAATTTGTTTCTTCTGAATTTAAATGATCAGTTCGTATGTAATCTAATAACTGTTGTTTTCTTTCGATACTACCTTGGTTTTTATTAAAATTATGAATCTGATTTTCACTATCAATATTATAAATGTTTAATAGCAGATTAGATTTTATCGTGACAGATTTATCAGATGTATTAAGGACTGTTAAATTTACTCTAATATTATTTTTCACTTTAACCAGGCAATTTGATATTAAATGTGAATTAGAAAGATGTTGATCACATATCATTCCTTCCTTTATGCTTTCTGGATTATCAACTGAGCATTCGATTACTTTTTCGGATCTTGCTTCAATAATATAAGAGGGTTCATCGAATGATAATTCTGTCTTAAAATTATTTATTTCTAATGAATGTGATTTATAGTTAATTTAACAATTGTATTTTAAAAACAGATCATAACCTATTATACCATCGTATGGAAGATCAATGGTATCGAAAATATGGAATGTATGTGAAACATTTGTATTTGGATTAAATTGTAATTGCAAAATGAAATGATCTATACTGTTTAATGAATTATTTTTTGAGTCAATTCCTTTGACTGTGATATTATCTTCGCTGCATGTATTAGGCTTACGAGTTATAGAGCTGTTTTTCACTATACATAATGATGCTCCAGAATCTATAAGAAAGGTAAGTTCTTTTACATTTATTGATGTTTTAAGTTTAATATAAGGTAAATATCTTTTATTACTAAGGATTTCATATATTTTATTAATCTCTTTTTTACAGATTTTATTTTCTAGGTTAAATAGATCGTGAGTTTGGGGCTGGCTACCCTGTCCATTGATCTTTTGAATATTAAAGGAGAGACCTTGAGTTTGGGGCTGGTTACCCTGTCTATTGGTCCTATTATTATTTAGGGAAAGACCGTGAGTTTGGGGCTGGTTACCCTGTCCATTGGTCCTATTATTATTTAAGGAAAGACCGTGAGTTTGGGGCTGGTTACCCTGTCTATTGGTCCTATTACTATTTAGGGAATGATCATGAGTTTGGGGCAGGTTACTCTGTCCATTGGTCCTATTACAATTTTTTATTTTATATTTCGTATCGACTTGAACAAGAGGGACTTGCCCCGCGCGATACTTTAACGGGACAGAAGCTAGTTTAAATTTTGATTGCCGTCAGTCTCATCGACGCCTTGATCGTTAATATCTATTTCAGTAAAATTTTCTCTTGGACGCGGATTAATCGGAGTAAATGCTTGATTTCGCGACCTCCTACTGTTATTATATTCTCGAAGGCTACAATTTTCTAACACATGCCCTGATTTCTTACAGTAACGGCAAAATGGTGCATCTCTTGATGATGATGAACTAGGATTCTGATTATTATAATAAGGTCTTGCTTGTGGTTTAAAATTCGACTCATTTCTATTTGGAATTCTACGAGATGATTCTGATGGTCGGAAGGATTGTGATGATGATGATTTTTGACCATTCGAATAAGTATTATAATTATTTGCTAATTGAGGTCGCTTATATAGGCTTTGCTGTATTCGTTCTTCAGAAATAGCGATATTGATAGCTTGATTTAAGTTCCGTGGGTCCCTACAGCGCACTATATTTGAAATACGGGGATGTAAACCCATAAGGAAGTGATGTAATGCTAAATCTTCCATGGCCGCTGAACGGCCGGTGAGTTCACGAAGTGTACAATTAGATAACGTTATTTCCGTTAGAAGTTGAGAAAGATAAGTTTCGACACGCAATGAGTATTGGGTTACATTTTCATTTGAACTCTGCTTGCACTCCTGTAGGTCCATTAGTATATGCGCATAATGTTTGCGCTCACAGAATTGGTTCAGTAGGAATTCTTTAAGTTGCACCAAATTCTTAAATTCTTTAATAGAGCAAGCTATTTCAGCTTTGCCCTGTAGCTGACTATATATATAGCGGAATAAAATATGTTTCTGTATTTCTGTTGCCAAATCGTATGCATTATTGCAATTTATGATGAATGAATTTACGCTTTCTCTTGAGCCACCAAACGGCTTAATGAATTTAAATAGAGTATTGAGATCTAACTCGACCCTGTCTGGACCTGGAGTAGTTCCCTTCCGGGTCGTCCCCTTAGGAGAACTAGCTGGAGGATTTATTTCGCTGGACGAACCGGCATCGGAATTCAACATTGGAATATTTATAGTTAGGCCTTCTGAAATTTTGTCGCTTTGCGGCATATTTAAAATTTAAATATTAAAGTTCTAAAATTTAATTCTTGATTCGGATTATTCCACTGAACCCTAAAATATCTTAGTAACCTAATATACCTAATATAAACAATAGTTTGAGCCTTACAGTATAATCAATACGTGGGCGTTGGAGATAAGCTCGGCGACTCGTTGCATGCTCGCTGGATGGGATAACTCGATCGGGATCACACGGATTAATATTATTTTGAATTTTTAGCACTTTGCACTTTTTGGATTATAGTTTTTCGTCACGGATATCAGGACTCTTCACCTCGCCTGGCCGGTGCTGGATACTGCTTTCAGGCTGACTCGGCCCGCAGCTGGGTACCACTTATGTCACAGTGGACACAAGGGATAATGATGTAACACGACAGGAACACACTTGAGATTGATTTGTATTTATAATATTTATATACTTTTAGTTTGATGGAATTTACAGAATATGAATTTTAGTGAGTTCAGATCACGAGACCACAATACAAAGAGTATACTGCTCTATCGATGCACTTTTATATATATATTTTTTTTTCACGAAAATTTTAATTGTCACTTTTCACTTTTTTACACAAAAATGTCTTCGGATAGCGTATTGGGTATTTTAGGGATTTACGTATCCCACCGCTGCCACCAATGTTAGAACGGGCTATTTAAGACTTTTTAAAAAAGAAAATTTATTGAACTAGAAAAGATTCACAACACAAATTTATTTTACTGGATTACACCATACATTAGGAGATTAGATATGCGTCCGTGGTGGCCCGTGTCTAGCTCTGAACTGACTCGCAGCTCAAACCTACTAACTAAGATGACAGAGTAGTGATGATGTATCAGCACTCCCGTCAGCAATTCTAGGAACAGCATAGGGATGCAACAGTACGCCTCTTTCGGGCCGATTTGCTATCTCACTGTTGCCTCTCTATGCGGCTATTTTCCATAATTTTCCCTATTTTCCATGAGCCAGGTGAAGTAAAACGCGTTGTGTGAAATTCTTTATTGTTATTCCCAATTACATAAATCCTTATATACTAATAATCTTATTCCATATAAAAGATATTCGTAACCTAAGGTACACCATGTATGAAATCTTATGTATTTTTACCATTTTTTGCCTAATAACTTCGTAGGTATCCATTTATTATATAATCCAAACTATTATTTTTCCTATAAGATATTATGTTTATCTATATAAATCAAAAGAAACTACGTTAAAATTCACTACACTTTAAAATATATAAGCAAAATAGCCTTAAGTTCATAAAACACCATTTAACACGACTTTTGCACCCTGATGCTATATAAATCTATACATATATAGTCACTGAGTGTTCACTATTATAGTTTATGTACTGTTTTTAATCACTTGTTTATCGTTCACATTTCAATTTACTGGTATAATTACGTTACGAGGCCGCTGTCCTCAACAATAACATTGTAAAATATAACATAGAAGGTACATATGTATATAATCAAGATTTTCTTAAAAAACATTAAGTTTTAAATATGTTACTCATAAGAGTTTTCAAACAAAATTTTAATATATATTTCATTTTTATTAAAGCTTGTTTCATTAATTTCAAAAAACTTTTCGGATATACACGTGAAGATGTTTTTACAGTTAGAAGATGGGCGTCTTCTATCGCCGGGCCCTTGAAAGGGGCCTTGGGCGGGTAAACATGACCAGGGGCTATGCCCCTCTACATGTGGTATTCTTTTTTTTTAATTATTGTAAAGAAGACACGCCCAGTACGAATACTGGGCGCAAGACGTCAGTTTTGTGGGAAGACCCCCCGCGACAGAACGCGGGGTAAATCCGAAGTGGCTAGGAGAAAGAAAAAGCGACGGCCGAGGGCGGCCAAGACCGGCAGTCGACTCCGGCGGAGCGTGTGGGTCCCGGTCCGGGGACCAAGGAAACGCGTATGGTGCCGCTCCCACACACTCCGCATTTGTCGGACTGCGGACACAAACCGACCTGGGAAAAAGGGGAGGGGGAAAGATTTGTCCCGAACCCCAGACTTTTGATGTCGGGGGGGAAAGAAACGCTACGATGCCGACAGAGTGGCATTAGGGCTGCCACACGTCGGACAACGGGCGAGTACAAGAAAAACGCGCCAGTATTTTATTTACTGGCGCGGGGATAGGGTGCAGAGGGAGGCGATCCAGCGGTGGTCGGGGGGCAGAGCGCGCTAACGCGCCGTGGCTCCCTCCTCTTGGGGGGCGGGGCGGCAAGCGGCGTGGCTCTGCGGGGTCTCCAGCACTGATGGCGTCACGGGGCAGGAGTCTGCGGTCAGGCGGGCGGGCGTGCCACGGCGCCAGGTCAGCAAGCTCGACCAGGTCCGAGGCATCAGCACGTTGGAACAGGGTGGTGGCGAGCCTGGAAACAAAGGCTTCCACGCTCGTTATGCGGAGGTCTCTATTTATTGTGGTATTTCTCACGTACCTCGGTGCTCCGACGATGCGGCGCAGCACGCGATTCTGCGTATGCTGCATCTTCTTTTGGAAAGACGCAGCGAGCAGGTGGTGCCACGCAGGAGCCGCGTACGTGAGGCGTGAGCGAATATACGTTTTGAAGAGAGCCAACCTCATGTTGAGTGGGACCTGGGAAGCTGCATAGATCGGCGACAGTTTGGCTGCTGCGGCTCTGGTGCTAGCAACCGCTGCATCGCACTGGGGGTGCATGGTCAGCCGCCGATCTATAGTGACGCCGAGGTATTTAGCGGACCTACCCCATGGTATCTCCTTCTCTCCTATCTTCAGGGCGGAAGGGTATCCCCTCTTGCGGGTAACGGCGAGCGCCTGCGACTTACCGGCGTTTACGGCGAGTCGCCATTTGCTCAGCCATGCCGGGAGGAGGTCGAGGGTCCTCTGGAGTTTCGCGGCTGCGTGAGATAGGTTTTGGGAGGTGCAGATGAAAGCGGTGTCGTCAGCATACAACGCCGCGGAGGTGCCAACGTCAGTGGGCACGTCGCTGGCGTAGAAGTTGTAGAGGCTGGGCGACAACACTCCACCTTGCGGGACACCTGCGGTGATGGGGCGTTCCTCCGAGAGGACCCCGTCGACCTTGACCCTGAAGGTCCAGCCCGAAAGATACGAGGAGAGGAGTCTTACCATGTGGCTGGGGACATTTGCCTGTAGGAATTTGTGGAGAAGGCCTTCGTGCCACACGCTGTCAAAGGCCTTCTCCATGTCCAAAAAGACGGTCACTCCAGAGGCTTTCCTATTGGTTGCATCTGTAAGGAGGTGCACCACGCGAACCAGCTGAAGGGTTGTGCTCAACTGGGAGCGGAACCCAAACTGTTCCCGCCGAGGAGGGAGAAAAGGAGAAAGGTTTTTAAGGAGCAGGATTTCAAAGGATTTGGATAAGGTGGAGAGAAGGGTTATATGTGAAGATGTTTCATTTTATTCATCCTTTTACTGCCATAGTTGCTGGTCCAAGTGGTTGTGGGAAATCCGTTTTTATAACAAACTTTATAAAACACATAAAATCAATTTGTAGTGTAAACTTTACACAAATAACATGGTGTTTTGATGAAATGCAGCCATTATATAATTTGAAAAAATGTGAATTATTATCAAGGTATACCAAATCTTAGTATGTTTGATGGAAAGGAACCACAACTCCTTATACTTGTTGATTTAATGCGAGAGTCTGATGGTCGTGTTGTTGATATATTCACCAAATGAAGTCACCACATAAACTTGAGTGTGTTTAATATTTCTCAAAACTTATTTCATCAAGGTAAAGGACAAAGAGATATATCATTGAATACGGGTTATACAATCTATTTTAAAAATCCTCGGGATAAAACACAAATACGGTATTTAGCCCGACTAGTATCTCCTGAAAATCCAAAATTCATTGAAGATGCTTACAGAGATGCAACATATGAACCCCATGGATATCTAATGGTGGATTTAAAACAAGAAACCAATGACATGTGTCGATTGAAAACTAAAATATTTCCTCTAGATGGTCATTGCATTGTTTATGTACTAACTAAAGAATATAAATATGCTAGGAATAAAGAAATTCCAATCATTTATAAATAATGCATCAAAGCTTAAAATGCACAAGGATTTGCTACGTGCACTACATACATTAAAACCAAAATATGTTAAAGCTCTTTTGAAATTTTGTGATGACGAAAAAATAAATTGCATTTGTGAGTGTATTCATAACGTTCTACAAGGTAAATTACGACTCGAAGAAAAGGAGAAAAAAAAATTAAATAAGTATTCTTCGAAAATTAGTACGAAAAGGGAAAAGTAAAATATTAAAAATAAAAATTATAATTAAAAAAGGGGGTGCATTTTTACCCATAATTCTTGGTTCTATTTTGAGTGGATTGATAAATTACTTTGTTTAAGATGGAAAATGATAAAAAATGTTATTAATTGAACCAAGTCTTATTGAAAAGTTAAAACAACCTAGTAGTGTTGAAAATCCTTTATCTCGTCTAGATACTGAAATGCAAAACATTTTGAAAAGTAACGTAGAAGATCGTAAAAAATGCATTTTATACTTACAAACGTTGCAGAGATATTTGCATTTTACAGAAGAACGTCAACCATATGAATTACCTATACATTCTAATATTCAGAGTGAACCTACAACTATTCATAAAAATCATGATACGACCCGTAAAGAATCAGTTACTCCTTGGGCGTCAACTGAAGACGTAAGTGAACAGGATATAACTGTTAATAATTTAATCAAAATTTAAAATTAATCAAAATAAAATTAATTGGAACGATTCCGGTACAGTAACTATAGATAATAAACAAATTCCTGGGAGTAACATTATTGACTTGATAAACGATTCTCTAAGACCTTTAAAAAGAAGTGATCCTATAGGACGGGAAACATTTGCTAAGGCACTAAAAGAAATTAAAATACCTCTTACTTACATTGGAAACCCAAAAAGAAGTGAATACATAAATAACCTTCATATAAAAGATATCGGAGAGTGTGCATCAACTGAAGCAGTGTTTCCAGCATCAACTGGTGGAGAAAAGTATAGCGGGAAAGTTAGAAAAAAGTTAGACTGGGAAAAATGGACCCCTTATTAGAAATGCACAACATTTATTATGACCCATCACACCCTGCTGGTTATAGTGGCATTGATAAACTTGCAAATGCAGTGAAGGGTAAAATTAAAAAAAAGACATACAATACAAATATACATACATACAATACATACCAAGACATATAATTACATATTGTGTGTTATTGATGTTTTTTTCTAAATATGCATATGCAAGACCCATGAAACATAAAAACTCTGAAACCACTAAACTATATTTTGAAAGTGTATTTAATGATGCTAAAGTTACCCCAACACGTATACAATCTGACAAAGGGACCGAGTTCATTTCGAAAGATGGGCAACGGTTTTTCAAAAGTAAAAATGTTAACTACTAGCTGTTGCTCGTGGCTACGCCCGCGTAAGTATAGTATCCCTCGGGAACACTACTTTTTCGGGATAATGTAGCCTATGTTTTAATCCAGAGTCTAAGCTACTACCATACCGAATTTCATCGAAATCCGTTCAGTAGTTTTTGCGTGAAAGCGTAACAAACATCCACGCTTTCACATTTATAATATTATTAGTAAGGATTATACAACGAATAACCCTGATATTAAAGCAAGTATTGTTGAAAAGTTTCAGAGAACACTTAAAATGAAAATGTGGCGTTATTTTACTCATAACAATTGCTACAGATATATAGATATTTTACACGACTTGATTTACTCTTATAACCATAGTAAACACTCAAGTATCAATATGGCTCCATGTGATGTGAATTCCAACAATATTATGACTGTTTGGAATAACCTATATGGTAGTGTAATAGTCACATCATCATCAAATTGTCAAACACCTAAATTTCATGTGGGTGATTACGTTAGAATAACTAAATACAAACACAAATACAAAGGCTATGAATCGAAGTGGAGTGATGAAATATTTGTTATATCTTCAATTATAGATCGATCACCTTGGGTTGTGTATACATTAAAATACTTGCAAAATGAAGATATAACTGGTACTTTCTATGAAAAAGAGTTGCAAAAAGTGTTTTATGACCCCTCTTCTAGTTATAAGATAGATAAAATAATTGGTACTCGATATTCAGGTAACAGAAAGCAAGTGTTAGTGAAGTGGAAAGGTTATCCAGACAAATTTAATAGTTGGGTTTTATTTTCTGATTTGAAAAAAATATGACTAAAGAAAGTTTTTATTTAACACTACTAAGTAATAGTTCCATGGAATATTTTCCTGATAATTTAACAACATTATTTTCAACAAAGTTACCAAAACCCATCAAACTGGAAGGAGAATGGTGTGTGGGGGTTGTTGAATTTCAGTATCCCTGTACAATGTTCACAGTATAAGAACATGAAAATGTTGTTTACATTGCAACACATATAGTAATGCCGAACGAAGAGACACCTTCTTTGGTTTATGATAAAACACATATACCAGCAACAAGCTATGATGACATTAATCAAATCTTAACAGCACTGAATAGTATTAGAGAAAAAATAAAGTTTCGTTATGATGAAATATCAAAGTTCGTAACGGTTACAGTGTTGGAGAAAGCACTTGTATCAGTGAGATTATCAACCAGGTTATGTCTTCAACTGGACATAACCTGGTTGATAATCTCGCCGATACAACACAATCATGTAATGAAAAATTGTTTTGTTTTACTCATATCGCGAGAAAGTGAGGTGACGTAAGTGATAAGCAGATAGTGATTCGGGGACCCTCATTACGAACAATAGGACGCCGAGGCGAGCATTAGATAACGAACAATAGAGCCCGAAAATAGTAGATAATGAGGGGTAAATGCAAAACGTAACTTTTGAACCACAAGAGATATTGAAAAACGGATAAGCGCAATCGATCGGGCATGGGCAAAAACCCCCAATTTGACACTACACTTTTTTATTATTATTTTTTTTAGCGAATGGTCATCGAAATACCCATTTTATCAGAGGCTGAGGCGATGAGGCAGAACCAGCGAATCCCTAACTACTATTGCGGTTTTCGAAAAATGCATGAGGAAATAGCGGTATACATTTGAAATTGAAATTCCTAACCAAATATATATTTGAGATTAAAGTGGCCAGTATGACAAAACGCCAATTTCAAATGTAAGGACCTAATACTTATTTCTTTTAGATTTATGTATCTCTTATTTAACGATTTTAAAATTTAATTTCTAAAAATGTGATATTCCACACATAGCAACATCCCTATTAGTTTAAATTTTAATATTTATTTAACTGAAACTACAAGATTTTTTTTTTCAGGAAAATGTTTAACCGATCTCAAGTAAATGCAACAGACTTAAAGAAATCATATCCTGTAACAAAATTACTTTATATAATGTTATCGTCGTTTGGATGGAATTAAAAGCGCCGAACATGACCGGTCGTTCGTTTCAGTCTAGTGATGTCCACTGCAGGCCTAGGCCTCTCCCATAGATTTCCAGTGCGACTGGTTGCTCGCGGCCTCCCTGCGACTTTTTAACCGACAGACGCTCAGGTGATCAGCCTTATAATAGGTTAGTGATTATAACAGCCCGCGTGGTCCAGTGGTTTAGAGATCCATCACAAGAAAGATGATCCATGCGTCGGATGGGCATGTAAAAAGTCGGTCAGTGCGCCTGATCTCTCGCCAGTCGTGGCGGTTATCCGTCCCAATGGGTTATGAGAGTAAAGGAAGAGATAGTACTCTTGTGTACTGCGCATACACTTGGGCACTATTATTATAAAATTACTCCTGCGCGTAAATCTTTCCGTCGGATACTGTATTTACGCGGGCAAAGCCGCGGGCAAAAGCTAGTGGACTAAATTTTATAATATTCTGTTCCTATTCAAGAGTTTTTACACATTGTATTGAAAAAAATGTAAAGTAAATGTAAAAAATAAAAGGCAAGGGGTCACTTGTGTTCTTTTGCTCGGCGTCTTGTATGGTACCTAAAAAAAATAATGTTTTTGGAATTTAAATTTATTTTATACTTATTCTTATTTATACTTTTATAATATAAAATTCTCGTGTCGGTGTTTGATAAAGAACTTCTACGAAATGACATGAATTTTTATGAAATTCTTTGTTGTATTATCGAATACAGACGAATGAAAATAAGTTGTAAGCTTTGTTTATACCCCTTAGTAAAAAGCCTTTAATACTGGCATGGCCTAAAGTTATAACCGTTAATGGCCGACCCAATTTTTTTGTATTTTTTTTTTAAGATTTTGAATTCAAAATACATATAACCCTCAATTTTCACCCATCTAACACCAACGCCCTGTTAAATAGCGATATAAGTACTGTAGCTGTAGTGTATGTATAAAATGTGATCACCATTCCCATCATGCCGACTGCACAAGTTGTCGGACCAGATTGTCAGCGCCAACCAACATGGCGCTAGTGATTGACTTGTAAGACGTCAATTCGGCAGCTAAAGTATTAATAGCAATTATATTCATAAGAAGATTAAATTAGAGAAAATTATAATTTATGTCTAATATAAAACAAATACCTTCAAATAAAATTTATATTATGCTTTCAAAGACGTCCGCAAGTTCATTAAGAGAATACATTAATTTCCTTTTCCTCGCCTGGTCGCTAGATGTCGCTAGTTCCACTAACTTTTCGCGCCAACTTAGCCCCCCTACCATCTGCAATTATTTTAACCGCCCCGAATCAAGCTGCCATTTTCGTCATGTTTGGCTCATAATGGGAACTGCACCAGGAAGACATTACTGGGACTTCGGACGTCTTTGGAAGCATAATAGAAATTTTATTTGAAGATAAAATTTTTATATTATGCGTTCCGTTTGACGTCCGAAGTCCATTATGAGAGACTGTTATCTCCTGGTGGCTTGTATTTATGGCAATACAAAATTGATTAAAAACGCAACAATGTGATTGTACATAATCGTATAGTTAATGAAATATTTTAACATGCATGAACAAAAATCACAGATATAAATCAACTATTACTATAACACTATGAATTAGGCTCAAAATATTGGGATAGAGAACTTTCTTCAATTACTTCTCTGTTATTGATTTGTTTTAAATAGTATTTTCTAAAAGTTTTTTCATGCTGCCAATTTGCCTTAGCTAGAATATCATTGATGTGATAATTTTCCACCCAATTTAAAGATGAGACTGCTGATCTATAACTCCCAGCTGACGTATAAATCCCCGCCTCGGATAAAAGCCTCTTAATCAAACCACCAATAATTGCTGCAGTAGCTGGCCGTGTAGGGATTCAAGTTGCTAAAAATAAATTGGTAATATTTCCTCGAATTTCAATCGTCATATTTTTTTTTATTTTTTTTTTATAGCTGTTGGTTTTGAATGTCCAACAACCTTATTTCTTTTACAATTGACTATGGGATAATATAATTACCAAGAGTTTTTTTTTGTCAGTTTCGCGCCATGTCATATGTCATATATGTTTCCATTGTTCTTCATCTTTCTTTGTTTCGTTTGTTGACTAGGTGTGTTATCTTCTTTGCCATTTCGATAAATATGTCTCTCTATTTATTATTTCTCATTATTTCTTCTATGTTTTCTATTGATTTTTGCTCCGTTGCCATTCTAATGTTTTGATACTTCGCGCACTCGCACAGGCAGTAGAGTGAGGTTTGTTCTGTTGTATCATCGCAATCACATAGTTTGATGTTTTGTTTTATTTTGAATCTTTCTAAATATTCACCGAAACCGCCGTGGCCTGTTACTAGTTGTGCCAGTGTATTGCCTAGTTTCATGTTACTGATTATTTTATGTGCCACTCGTATGTCTTTGAAAAAATAGGCTATTGTCTTATTTTTATGTTTTTGCGTTGTGTTGTATTCCTCTTGGTACTGTTCTATTGTTCTCTACCTGATTTGGTATCTGGCGGCGCTTAGCGGAACTTCGGAGTATGCTGGTGCTTTCTTTATTTTTGTGGCTTGTTTGGCCAGAGTGTCCGCTCGCTCATTTCCTTCCAGTCCTATGTGTGCTTTGATCCAGAACCAGTTTATCTTTGCCTCTTCTTCTGTTATGTCCTTTTTTAAGGCTATTACTAGTGGATTTAGGTTTTCTGGGTCAGCTAGTGACTGGGGGGCTGATCTAGAGTCGGACACTATGCTTGCCCTTTTGTTCACTGTTTTGGTTGTCATCTGTACTGCTCGCCAAATAGCCACCAACTCTGCCTGGTAGACCGAGCAGTACCCTGCCAGTTTTATCTTGCTGGTTTTCCGTTCATTCTCTCCTTCCCACCAGCTAATCGCAGCTCCCACGTTTCCTTCCATCGGTATAAATTTTTGGTGCGTCATTTGGTATAGATACCTCGTCTGCTTCTTCTGTGATTAGGAGGAACGAAACGGGGCATCTGTCCGCCGGGTAGGGGAGGTCGAACGGGTGGGCTCTTCTTTCCAGTTTCCTACCTCCTACTAGGGTACTCCTCAATTGGTCCACCTCTTTTGACTCGATACAGCGCGGCGTTCTCTCTGATGCGTAGTTGGAGCGGTATGGTGCCGTTGAGAAGAGTGCTTGCCATAAGGGATGTCGTTTTGTGGGCTTTACTTATCGTTACCGTAAACATCCTGTTTATTCGGTCTATCTTCTGTCTTATATATTTCTTTCCCAGTTCCGGCTACCATACACTACGGGCATAGAGTATTGTGGGCTCTACGACCGCGCTGTATATTGTATTTATTATGTCTGCGCTTAGACCCCAAGTTGCTCTTGTTGCTGTTGATAGGCGTCTGTAGATATTAATCGCTTTCCTGCTGATGTTGTTTACGTGGTCGCAGAAGGTGAGGGCGCTATCTATTGTTATGCCGAGTAGTTTCATGCTTCCGCTGTATTCTAGTTCCGTGCTACAAAACGTTAATTTGGGCTTGTCGTATTTCCGCTTTTTTGTGACTAGGATGGTCTGCGTTTTGTGGGCGGCAAATATGAGTTTGTTTTTGTGCCCCCAATTCTCTATTGCTTTTAGCGCCTTGTTCGCAATCTCTTCCACATTCTTTCCTTGGTTTCCCTAGGCTATTATGAGCAGATCGTCTGCGAAAGCTTGGATGTGGGCGTTCAGGGTTTCTGCCTCATCAAGGAGCGGGTCCATTAGGATGTTCCACATAAGTGGTCCGCCCACCGATCCTTGAATGCATCCCTTTTTCGCTACCCCCTCCACTAGGTGTCCTGCATAGTTTAATTTAATTTTGCGTTCCGAGAGGTAATCGAACATCGTTCTCAGGTGGTGGTTGTCTATGCCTTTTTCGGACAGCTGTTTCTTTACTTGAGGCCACCAGGCGTTGTCAAAAGCACCTTCGATGTCCAGGGACACTACTAATACGATTTTTTTGCTTTTTAGTGCTTGCCTTATTATTTCTACGGCGTCGTATAGTGCGTCCTCGGTGCTTCTTTGTGGCATGAAGCCGTACTGTCTAGGGTTTATTTTCTTATCTCTACCTAGTTTCCATGTTATTCTTCTGCACAGTATCTTCTCCAGTATTTTCCCCATTATCAGTAGTAGGCCAATTGGTCGGTAGGCTTTTGGTGTGGTGTAGTTTTCTTTACCAGGTTTTCTCAGCACTACAATCTTGGCTACCTTCCAACTAAAGATAGCGGCCATTACATAATATGAATTGCATTGAATTACTTCTGCATTTGTCCTGAAGGTGTGTTCGCAGATGTCTGATGTTAAGTTGTCATCGCCTGTTGCCTTTTTGGGGTTCATTGTTTGTATTGTTTGTTGTATTTCTGTCATTGTTCATTCGTCATATTTACTAGAGTTCGTAACCAGTATACTGCATCTATATAATTATCAGGTGCGGATAAAAATGCGCTACTAAATAGATTGCTGATAAGAGGACGAATCAGTCTTTGAACCGAAAGCAGGGTGCAAGATAATAGAGTCAGAATTATTAAAAAAGTGTTGACTATCAATATGTAACAGAGTAAGGTCGTGCACTCTACGACCAAACGATAATAAGAAAATAGCAGCTGTGTGTCTAGATACTTGATAAATACTATTCAAATTAATATTGTATCTTTTTAAAAATTGAATCAAAATCTTTGCATCCCAAATCGGTAATTTAGAAGGCGCAGGTTTTGCCAAGGAAATAGCATTCAGCATGTTTTTTACGATCAGGTTAGCAGAAATTTTAATATTAGATATTGTTTCGCAAACGGATGCAGTAACCGATTTATGCACGAGAATTGTTCGATAAGTCAGACCATCAGTTAAAAATAGATAACCGAGATATATAGCTACGTTTGCAGGTTCCGGTAAACGATTTTTATGGTAGATTGTCTCCAACATGATTACAATAATTTTTTCTCCTGCGGCGTCCATGTATTTGTCAGAGCATCCCATCCGAAATGAGCCAGGCTTCCAGGTGTAACTTGCTGACTTGTGCTGGCGGTAATATTATCGCTGTGTTAAAAGGTCCATAAAGGCTTCTTCCACCTGGGTGCTACAAGGATGTACTGACCTGAGGCGGAATTCAGATGATCCAGAACCCTGGAACCCAGAAGCCATGCAAGTTCAGATAGTTCCATCTGCTGAACGCGTCGTGAAACTAAGCGTTCGAGTTTGACAAGTCTAGCGATACATAGTCTGCTACGACGTGTGCTGTCTGTGACGCAAACAGGTTTGCCCCACATACTGAACAGTCTGGACGTTGCCTTGTCTGTTACGGTGCCAGCGGCGCGATTTCGTGATAGGTGATCTGATTCGGTGTTGAACAGACCGGGTAGATGGTGAGGTAGAAGTACAATATTGAGTTGGTCTACCAAGTTTAGCAGCTGTTGAGTCAGATTTAGCAGTTGACGTGATCGTGTTCCTCCTTCGTTTTTATATAGGACATGACCGTTCTGTTGTCGCTCTGAAGGATCACTGTCGAATTCTACAGCTCCACTACTTTGGCGGATATAACTTCTATTACGGCATACATTGCCTTCAGATTGCAATGCCATGCCGTCTGGTGATGCTCCCATTTTCCCTTTATCGTGTCGTTATTTACTTGGGCTCCCCATTGAATGTCCGACGCATCGGTGATACGTGGTTCATGGACATTCTTTGGAGATGAATATCTGACTTCTGACTCATATTCTTCAGCCCCCAGCGCAGTATAGTACGTACCTCTTCTGGATACCGATTCTGCGATCGTGGATACTTCCTGAGTTTGTTGCTGTGTCGCTGTAGTAACCGGCAATGCAACCTGCCCCGGTGGGTGATGAAGGCTGCAAAATTGAGATGACCTAATAAGCCTTGTTTTAGGTTCCAACGGCCGGCTGCGAGTCGTACTCGCAACATTTGACGGACACGCTCTATTTTGTCAGTGGGTAGGGACATCGTGTTGCATTTGGTGTCCCATACCACTCCCAGAAAATAGATTAATCTCGTCGGTGTTGTTACCGATTTCTCCACATTGATCGACCAACCTAAACTGGTCAAAAACTGTATTTCAAGGCTTACCTGCGCAGCGAGTATAGTTTTGTCCTGGTATACTATCATATAATCGTCTAGATAGACCACTAACCTCAGACCTTTTTTGCGAAGTATGTCTGCCGTCCAGTTCGTTACAGAGCCAAAGATCCGCGGTGCCGCTGCTAGGCCAAATAGCAGGTACGTCATCTGGAGCAGTCGACTTGATGACTTGATAACTGATTCGGAGAAACCGACACAGAATGTGAATACTATTTACAGGAAGATGGAAGTAGGCCTGACTTAGGTCCGATTTCACCATCCAATCCCCGCGTTGTAGAAAATTGGGCACTCGGTGATGGTGAAACAGATTGAAATGCTACGGTTGCATATACCGATTTAATGCCTTGAGATTGAATATTATTCGATTTTTTCCGATGGATTTTGGAATTCTAAATAGGGGAGATATAAACGAAGGTGTCAGACGAGCCGGCTCTAAAACTTTTAATTGAATCAAATTTTGAATTTCGGTTGACATTAACTGAGAATGTGGAGTTTGATATTTTGCTAAAACATCTATTGTTGGGAGAACTAATGGTGACGTTTTGTTGAATGGTATTCTGAGACACGTTATTAACTGTAATATTGATTTCGGAGGATTGAAAAGAGTCCAAATATTTCGAAAGTGTCTCAGACAGCCGCCTAACAATTTTGCGGACTCTTTATTTTTTAAATCCCGATCTTCTACCCTCGGCTTTATATTTTCTTCCTGTCTCCGTTTTTTAGCGCTCCGAATCTTAGTAATCGGCCTGTTTCGATCTATAACTGATATTTGGTCGGCCGCGAAACCATTTTGCGTTATCCGTAGACGTCGAGGGTTCGGGCGATTTTGGCCGGGTGCGGGTAGCAAATTATTGTTTTTACAATTTATTTACTCCACTAATCTTTTTAAATACGTCGATAACTGACCCGGTTCAAACATATACTTGCCACAAGGAGGAATTTTACCTAGATCCTTTCTCATATATCTATAATCTTTTAATTTTTAACGAGATCTCTACGGCGTAGTTCTAACACTTCGGCTCGTTTTCAGCAAATAATTTGTAGTATATCGTGTGACACCGACTTATAATCAGAATAATTACTAAATAATTGACTTAACTTGTTATAAACCGAAGAAGAATTTAGTTGAACATCTGCAGAGGCAGACCAATCGATTAGACTTAGATATCCTTAATCTTATCGGCACGTGTCTGTTTCGCTTTTGGTACGGACGGTTCTTTAACCAAAACGTTTAGGTTTACAATACTACTCGCATCTAATTTTGGTGGGCATAAAGACTGTTCACCGGATATGGGTAGCGAACTATCTAACAAGCCCGAAGCGTGTGACATGCTATTGTGTTCCGACTAGGGCAATTGGGTGTTTACCTGTGGTACCTCCGTAGATGCAGTGAATTTCGCCGTTAAAATGACTCATCAATTGCTGTGCAAATACGTCAGACCTCTCTTCTAATTCCCCCGAACTTGTACGTTTTTGGCATTTTCTTGGTGGCCTTTTTTGATCCGTAGGGCAATCCGAAGAACTAACACTATCACCTTCAATAGGCGCGCTAACGTCCTTATCACTTATCTTATTCTAAAATATGTTCAAGGTAACGGAAGACAAACTTTAAATTGTTTGGATTTTACTTTCTACTTCAATCTCGAAAGTTGAAATTGATATTTGTTAAAAAATCGCGACAAAATTTTTGAATTTTAACTAATAATATAACAAACATTTATAATATTCTGTTACAACCATGCGCTCTGTTTGAAAAACGACGCAACAATGACGAAAATCGGGGCGGTTAACATAACTTCAGATGGTAGGGGGGCTAAGTTGGCGCGAAAAGGTAGCGGAAGTAGCGACATCTAGCGACCAGGCGAGGAAAAGGATTTGATGTACTCTCATAATGGACTTCGGACGTCAAACGGAACGGAACGCATAATATTCATGTTTTTGTATGATCAATAGTTACGCCGTACGAGCTCCGCAAACATAAAAGATTCACTTCACCACTCACCCGTCTCAGTCACTCGTACTCGCTGCCTGCGTCCACTCCCCCACCCGCGCGCGCCCAGTGTGTTTTGTTTTGATTTTTCTAGTTTTGTTTACCTAGTCAATTAGATTACGTGACGTTCGGGAGTGTTTACGCAGTTGACCTAAGTACCTACTTGTTGAAAGAAGCAAAGTTGTTCGTCGTAGTTGCGTGTCTGTTTGTGTTTTTGACTGTTTGTTGAGTTTTACACAAAGCTAATGGAAAATGGAGGAAGAAGAATCTACCACCAGTTCTGCAACACCGCCAAAGAAAATAAGGCGAATGTGCCATTATAATAAAGTCTGGGAAAATAAATATTCTTGGATAACTAAAGCCAACGTCGACACTAGAACTTACTGTAAAATTTGTAGAAATGAATTTGTTGTGGCTGAAGGTTTGAAGGGGGTGAACCAGCATGCCTCTACAAAAAAGTATAAAGAGGCGGAAAGTGCGCAAGCCAAGTCCCAAAGAATGGACTCTTTCTTTACGCCTAAAGGAAGCGCACAGAGTGAAAAAGTAAGCCTTGCCGAGCTAGCAGATATTTTTCACTCTGTAAAACATCACATCTCCTATTTGGCTCAAGATTGTTCATTAAAGGTCAGAAAACAAACCATCACAGATTCGGAAATCGTCAAACAAATGACCGGAGGGCGCACCAAATGCACTGCCATTGTGAATCAAGTTCTGTACCCTTATTCAATGGAACTGGTTCAAGAGGATTTGAAAGAAGACGTGCCTTTTTCCGTCGCTACTGATGCGTCGAATAAAGGAAATAAGAAGTTGTTCCCTGTTTCCGTTCAGTATTTTAGAGAAAATCTGGAATGTGCCGAAAAATTTTAGATTTCTACGAAGATCCATTCGACGACTCGCGATCTATAAAAAATCACCTGTCCAAAGTCTTAACAGAAGCAATACAGAACAGAAGCAGCTGGTATAAAATAGTTAATTCAGAACCAGGATTTACATCTAAAAGCTTATTGGCGAAAAATAGAGAACATAAAATATTTGTTAATTTAAGTATTGACGAAATGGCTATTAGAAAAGGGTTAATCTGGGAATGGAAGTACCTACAAATAAATATAAAGGGCATGTTGATACGGGTACAGATATTTCAGATGACAGTATTCCTTTGGCAACACAAGCTTTGGTCCTGATGGTTACGGCAATAAATATGAATTGTTCGTTGCCTATCGCTTATTTTTTTATAACATCAATGACTGGAGAGCAACGGGCAAGTATTGTCAAAATGGCAATAGAAATGCTCTATAAAATAAAAGTGTATGTTTGCGGACTGACTTTTGATGGCGCTGCAACAAATATAAGTATATCTAACGGGAATTTAGTAGTAACTTCGGCCCGCGAAACAGGTTTTATTGGATTTATAATAGGCTTAAAAAGCGCACTCAACATGTTTGAGGATTTAATTGGAAAAGTTAAGATTTGTGTGTCTGTATAAAATTAGCCAAGACTTTCTTGAAATGTTTTTTGGAAAAATGAGAGCGAGGGGTGGTTATAATGATGACCCAAATGTCATTCAATTTAAATCTGCTTACAAGAAAAATCTTATACGTTTAAAACTTAAATTACAAAATGAAGGCTTTACTTGTTATTATATTATTTTATTTGTTACAAATTTGTTTGCATGAATATACGATTTAAAAGCAACTGTGCATCGGTTTCTACCAATTTTTTTAATGATTCCAGGGACAATACTACTTAAATTATTAATTTTAAAGAATTTTCCCAAAATAAGGGGGTGTAGGGTGGTACCATCTGAAGGAGAAGATGTGAATTTTTGTACATGGACAACATAAGGATATGCATCGCTAGCAGTGTACATACGAGCCTTATGCAAATCAACAGTTTCAGAAACATTTTTCTTAGCATTAGGCAAATTTTCTGTAATTATATGTTGTGAAAATGTAGTCTTAGGCCGTTTGCGGCTCCCAATCATCACTTTTTCATATTCCATATTATTATCAATGGTTATATTCAAACCTACATCAGGACCGGGCCCTGGACCCGGCCCCGACATGAGGTCGGGCGGTTCTTTCATCGAACCGCCCTATAAGTTAGTTTAATATAAATTATACTATACAAAGAACCTATCTACTAATAATAAAAAAAGAAAATTTACCAAATAATAGGTATTT
This sequence comes from Phengaris alcon alcon, assembly GCA_037179445.1. Lineage (NCBI taxonomy): Eukaryota > Metazoa > Arthropoda > Insecta > Lepidoptera > Lycaenidae > Phengaris > Phengaris alcon. The sequence goes on from JAYRCH010000034.1 coordinate 2,289,083, forward strand.
ACCTATGAAATTGCCGTTCTGCAGTACTGGCCATTTCAAATCAAAATAATTTTTGTTTGGCTAAGAATTCTAATTTCAAATTAATTTTTTTAAAAAACATGGAATTCTTTTTCCAAAAGTAGTCATATGTTTATTGATTAGTGTTACGTTTTCATCGCATTTCAATCTTTTTCGTCATCATGGATACGTTAAAAATTCGAGTAATTATGGAATATGAGTACCGTCGTGGCAGCAACGCAGCACAAGCGGCACGCAACATCAACGACGTTTACGGAGCTAACACTACAAACCAACGCACCACCTGTTATTGGTTTTCTCGCTTCGGTTCTGGAAATTTCGACCGGAAAAATGAACCTCGCGATCGTCCGAAGACTTTGGTCGACAATGACAAATTAAAGGCGATTGTGGAAGCTGATGATCTACGGCTGAATTAGCAGCAGCTTTCGACGTTAGCGTCAAAACAATATTGGTACATTTGCGTCAAATTGGCAAGGTAAAATAGCTTGACAAATGGGTGCCCCACGAACTCAATGATCGCCAGCGCGAAGTACGCGTCGAGACGTGCCTTGCACTGCTCAACAGACACACAAATGAAGGAATTTTGATTTTGTTACCTGCGATGAAAAATGGATTCTGTTTGATAACCGCAAGCGCTCAGTAAGTTGGTTGGATCCTGGTTCAGCACTTAAACAATGCCCTAAACGAAAACTTACCCCTAGAAAAGTGATGGTCACTGTTTGGTGGTCTAGCGCCGGTGTGATTTATCACAGCTTCTTACCAAACGGGGTGAGAATTACTGCAGATGTGTACTGTGAAGAACTGAACACAATGATGGAGAAGCTGGTACATCTCCAACCAGCATTGGTCAATCACTCGTCTCCGCTGCTCCTGCACGACAACGCGCGACCTCATACTGCACAGCAGACGGTCTCCAAGTTGCAAGAACTAAGGTTGGAAGCTCTCCGTCATCCGCCCTACTCACCAGACCTTGCGCCTACAGACTACTACTTTTTCCAGAATTTGGATAACTTCTTGGCGGGAAAAAAATTCAATACCCGAGAGGCAGTACAAAATGCCTTTGAAGAATTTGTTGCCTCCCGTCCAGCTGATATCTTTAAGAAGGGCATCAATAAACTGCCACTGCGTTGGCAAAGATGCATTGATTGCATGGGTGATTACTTCGATTAATACAAATAAAAAATACATGAAAAAAATTCGTTTAAATTTTTTCAAAACAAAACGGCAATTTCATAGGTAAAGACCTAATATATACCTACAGCTAACTACACTAAAACAAATTATAAACGTAACAAATTATATAAATACTTATTTATTTACAACATTAACCTTCCTGATCGTATTTTAATAATTTAAAAAAATATATTTTCCGAGAAAACACCCGCCTGTTCCGAAGTTTCCCGCGCTTTTTTCTTCTTTTTCTTTTGATCAGGGTGTCACAACTGGCGATGGCGTATGAGCGTTCGAAATTTAAAATTATACCAAAATATCGTCTGTGCAAACTATATAACTGGCTCGCTCTTTTATCGTGTTTACCCTTTCACACATCGCCTGTGGATAAATAGTTGTGTTAGTACATATAATAGAGATTTACTTTCATCGAAGTGATTTTCACAAATATACAATCATTTTTAGTTGTAAATAATTTAGGATATCTTTTTGCTAGTTTCAACTTCCAACCAAACTTTCCTCATCTTTTCTGGAGTTCTATAGCCATTATTTTTACAATTTTATACCACACACGAATAAAACTCATTCTTGCCACAATGTAGGTGCTAATTACTATTTTGAACATATACCGACTACCAAAGTAAAAATGCACAAAAAAGTATGAAATAAAACTTGTTATGAAGTTATATACAGGGTCTCCACCAACCCATGGCCCTATCAACCGTCTTGGTTATACGGGCCGAAACATGGGAATGCGCACCCTACTGTCCTGGGTCCTTCCCTTCAGGTGCGCAATTCTTGATTCCCTACAAGTTCTTTAGTCTCTTTCTATTTGTCCCTAAGTCCTTCTCCCCTTTCTGGGGCGGACAACACAGATACGACTTCGGTGTCTTCCGATAGCGCGTACTGGTTCTACCATCTAGGTTTTCGTCCTTATTCGCCTCCAATTATTATTGCCCTCTCTTGGCGTTCAAGTCCACTTCTTATCCTGTGCCATAGTCGCGCGTATTCCCGTAGCCGTCCGAAGTTCGCCGCCGTGGAAACGAGGTCGCAGTAATAGGCCGGACCCTCTCCAAAGACTTCGATCCCATCCAAAAGCTCCCTACGCGCCTCCCCGTACAGAGGGCACTCCCAGATAGCGTGGTGTACGTCTTCCTCTGCGGCTTCGCCACAGTAGCATGACCCCACGTCGGAAAGATTCAATCTGTGAAGCCTCCCTCTGAAACAGCCGTGACCGGTAAGCAGCTGCGATGTTTCATAGTCAGGCTCTATCCAAGTTGCCTTGGAACGAGCCTTCACGTCCGGAAAGAACCGATGTAGTTCCCTTCCCTTTGCCGATGTGTCCCAACGCTCCTGCCATAGGGCATAAGCGGACTCAGATTCCCTGAGCTTCGCACTCCGAAGCTCCTCCCTGGTAACCGCGGTCTCGCGCATCACACCTAGTCTGCCAGCACGCATCACCTCGAGGTCGGCCGGTAGCACCCCTGCCAAAACTGCCAGGGCGTCAGTGCTCGTCGTGCGGTACGCCTTGGTCAGAAGGATCAAGGCGGGTCTCTGGGTGCGCAAAAGCGCACTCCGCACAACGTGAAGGGTCGCCCGCTCGTACCAACATGCTGCCGCATATGTAACAGTAGCCACAAAGGTCCCCTGGTACAGCACCCGAAGAGCCCTGTACCTAACCCCCCATGAGCTAGCCGAAACTCGCGACATCTTGCCGAAGCAATTTGCCGCTCTTTCCCCTATAGATACTGCATGCCGCGCAAAGGATAGACTAGAGTCGACTACCACTCCCAACACCGTGGTCGACGCGACGCTCCCAATGGAGTTTGTCCCAAATTTGATGACTGGGGGTCGCTGGAACTTCCCCTTTATCGTCATGGTAGACGATTTAGCCGGGGAAAATTCCAGCCTATTACGGACACCCCATTCACCAACGAGCCGCAATGCAGTTGAGGCTTTCGCCTCAAGAGCCGCACGTGAGTCGCCCTCGATCAGGATCGTCACATCGTCGGCATAGGCCACGAATGTCACTCCCCCCGGAAGGGGCAGTCGAAGCAAGTCGTCCATCAGGATGTTCCACAACGAGGGACCCAACACCGATCCCTGCGGACAGCCCATAGTGGCCGCCTTCCACACTACCCTGCGACCGACGAACATGCCTACCCTGCGTCCGGTGAAGTAGCCCGCCAACATCCTGTAGATGTTTGGCGGACAACCCCCCCTTTTCGCTTTCAGCATGATCATAGGCCACCAGGCATTATCGAAGGCCCCAGAGATATCTAAGAAAATCGCCTGAACATATTTCGACGAGCTCTCACGACCCGCTCCAAGAATCTTTCCCAGAGCGGATACCGTCGACCGCCCTCGAGTGAACCCATGCTGGCAGTCCGATAGACCACTCGTCATCTGCGTGGCGCATTTTAACATTACGCGTTCTAAAATCTTACCAAAGATCGGCAGCAGAGTGACGGGCCGGTAGGCTTTAGGATCGGAAAGAGGCTTGCCATTGCCTTTGGGCAAGACAATCAACCTTCCGTCCTTCCATACTCGTGGAAAAACGCCCTCTTCGACACATCGCCTAAACACATTAGCAAATTCTCGCGGCGCGGCTGCCCAAACGTGTTTAATTATGCGAGCGGTTATCCCATCGATTCCCGGTGCTGTGTTAGGGAGATCCTTGACTATAGTCGCGACTACTTCTTCCGTCGGAGGAGGAGCATCTTCTCCTGCGGGAATCACGGCTGCCATATACCGCACTTGCCGGTGGTACTCCGTGTCCCTGGACACATCGTCGTCCGGACACAGAGCATACATAAGGCTGTGCATGGCCTCCTCGACTCCCCCAGCATACCCTTCGGCATGTTTCGTGCCGTTAATTACATTGCTAGGAGGCCGAAGCCTCCCGCACGCGACACGGTACGCCTGGCCCCATGGGTCCTGGTTTCCCGTTTCTGCGACTGATCTGAAAAATTTAAGTTGCTCCTCCTTCATGGCAACCCTATATCTACGCCTAATCACATGAAAGCGCCGCTTGGCAGCTTCCTCTTCCGGGCAGTTGCCCTTCCGACTCGCCTGCCAAGCCCTACGCGAGCTGTAGGTCTCGCGGCGAAGCCGGTCCAGGACCGGCGTCCACCACTCGTACCCACGCTCTGTTTTCCCCCCCTTAGAAAGTCCCAGGATGCTTGTAGCTGTGCTCGTCACCATTCTGGTGAATTTTGCACAGACTACCTCGGCTGGATAATTCCACCTGATGTTACCTTTTTTGGATCTCGTCTTCGAAGATTCCCCATTCCACACCACGCTCTCGAAACCGCATTGGCTCTTCGATTGGCTCAGCGCTAGAAGTAGAGTTATTGGCCACCATATATGTTATCAGCCTATGGTCACTGTCTATTGCGTCTTCTCTAACTCTCCACCCCGTTACCAGGGTGCCTTTGGCTAATGTTAGGTCGATGTTGGACGTCCCGTTCGTCGTGGCGAACGTGGCCGGCTGGTCTTGTGCGTTGGCCAAGCGGAGTCCATGTGCCAGGATAAATGCCTCCATCGACTCGCGACGGTGCGTGACGTCTGGTCCGCGTCCTGTGTACTGTCTCTCTTCGCAGTACCACATCGGAGAGTGCGCGTTTGAGTCCACCCCTATGATTATTCTCTTGCCTCTCAAGGAGGCAAGGACAGTGCCCAGATGTTCAAGGTGGACATCTATGTCGTCGCTGTACTGAAAGTACGCAGAGACAAGGTATACGCCGTCTTTGTCATTAAGAACATGACACACTAGACAGTGTGTGTTTGACAGGTGTTGTAAGACAGCGCACGCCAAGTCCCCTCGGCAAACATAGATCCCCGCCCTGGCACTTTCGCCGCTCTGCAGGATGGTGTTTGCCGCGGCATGAGGGGTGGGTCCAGGGTAATGTTCCTGGACCAGAACGACATCTAGTCCCAGCTCCTCTGCAACTAGGGGCAGCTCTATGGTGGCCGCCTGTGCCCCCGCCAGGTTTATCTGGCCGACGGTGAGGTGTTTGGTGCCCGCCATTAATAATTTGTTGATTCGACCATCCTTCTCTCTGCATATCTTCGGGCTGGGCACTCCGCACTAGATGTTTTATGTTCCAGTGCGGACTTTGTGTGGCCGAACTTGTGGCATGTAGCGCACCGGCGTATGGTTTCCTTGCATTCCACCGCCGAGTGTCCATTGTTACCGCATTGGCCACAAGTTGCCTGTTCCGCCTTGCATCCCCTCTCGCTATGCCCATACGTTTGGCACCGTCGGCAGCATATTTCCGTGGTGAAGTCATCGACTTCCACCACTTCCCATCCTATATATAGTTTTCCTTTTTCTATAAGGATCTTACGCAGCTCCGGAGCGCATCTTAGGACGTATGTTACTCTTGTGCCTCCAGAACGGCTCTTCCTGAAGGCCAACTGGCAGCTTTTGAGAATACGCTCGAGTGGCCAATCAGCGTCCTCCCTGAAGTTTTGGTCCTTGACCGCTTTCAAGATTTCTTCTAGTTTTTGGTTGCCTCCATCAATATTGCGGAGGGCAACGAGCGGTTGGCGACCTCTGAGTGGCTCTGTTCTTAAGTTTGAAGGCATGGCTGCCTTTAGCCTTTCTAAGTCCCTAGCCGTCCTGGTCTGTACCAGCACTGCTGCTCCGGAGATCTTCTTTAATCTGTCCACCTTTATGTCAAGTGTGGCGGGGGCTATGGAGGTCTTTAATAGTTTTTTCGTTTCTTCGGATGTTTTCGCTTCGTCGGTGGTCGGTACCACCTTTATCACCGGTCCGCTCATGCTCCCGCGCACCTTGTCCGCAAACGACGGTGGCGGTGCGAGGGGCCTGGACTGGGCCGCGGCCTCAGCCCTGCGTCGTTGTTCTTCTCCATGCTTCTTCTCTTGTTGGAGGGCGTCCAGTAAACTGCTCACTCTAGCGTCTCCAACTTCTGCCACTTTGGCCTTCTCCCCGACCATCACCGCCAGGTGGGCGACGATTTCGGTGAGCTTGGCCAGCTCCTCCGACACTCTCGCGCTATCTGTTTTATTTAATTTCGAGACCGGCGACCTAATAATATTATTAATATTTGCCGCGGCCTTGTTTGCCGTCGTTATCAGCCGCCTCGTTCCCATCCTGTCCAGGTCCCCCTGCTGTGTTTCGTCTTCAGCGTCCGTTGAGCATGGCGTCCGGAAATCAATATTTGGCGTCCCTGAGTTGCTCTCTACCAGATTTTCGTCCTCGAAGCTCAGGGCAGGCAAGCACGGTCGAGCGAGTCTCCTTTTTTGCCTCTTTTTGGCTGCTGATGCTGCTTCCTCTGGTGACAATAGCCTTTTTCCAGTTTGCGGCTGGATGCCACTGCTAGAAGCTTGCGGTGGCGACTTCTGAGGAGACCTGATTGCCTCAAGCATCTCCACGTAGAAACGATTCGCTGCGTCCGCAGCCACAGCCTCCGCCGCCGATTCCTCATCCGATGTCGTGGTGTACGTCACCGGGGGAGGGGGGACGGCGGGAACGACGGAAGGGGGCGTGCGGAGCAGCGACTTGCGCGGCTGAAAAATCTGTGGTGGTGTCTTCCGCGGAGGCGGCTTCCCGCCACCCTCGGACTCCGACATGCTGGATGTCAGTGCCCAGTGGAAGTCCCAGTTCACGCAATGAACTTATATAAAACAAATATTTTTCCCTATACCTGTATTACTGCCAGTACACGTAATGCACTTAGTTTCTGTTCGGCAGAAAATCACGTGCCAGTACGCGCAATGAATTATTACAAGCTAAATGCTCGTGTCCGTCCTCGTAATAGCTGGCAACACCTTTGACAGATGTCACCTGTCACACGTCACACGTCACTCAATGTCAATGTCTAAGTGTCAAAAAACCACGTTGCGAGCACGCGGTCGCACGAGGTTATTCTAAATATGATTTAAACTAGCAAAATAATTAAAAAAACACTGAATAATAAACTAAATTAAACAGATTAACAACTAAATAAAGCGTCTGATCGCGTAGTACTTAATCTAAACAATGTTTAAGCACTTACCGAAGTTTCATACACTAGCACCGCGTCCAAATCGCACTATTACTCCTCTAATTCCCTCGGGAGGCACGCCTCGACCAAGCAGGAACACTAGGGAGCACTGTCACACACTTGTACACACAATAAAAACAACAAATAACAAGAAAAGCCAATAATAATAAAATTAACAATTTATTACAACGGAGCACAACCAAAACGATGCGTACGCGTCGGCGGTCGGCACCGAAGTAGTATATACAGGGTCTGTCGTAAATAATGGATAACCCGTAAACTGGAGTTGGTCCGGATGTGAAACTGTAAGAAAATCGTATTTTCTTGCCAGAGTTTTTAACCATATGAAAATGGCGTAGCATTTTATACTTTATAAATTTCGCTACTTGTTTCGTTCATTCCGTTGCCATTTCATCAAATTTAGGTATTTCTATGTGATTTTTTTAGTTTTATACTCCTCAAGACGTGTATTATTTAATTTTAATACAATTTTAGGTGTTTTTAACGTAAACAATTTTCACAATCATCTTTTTATGCTTTTTTTTAAACTATTTTTTTCTTAATGTCAACTTTGATCATTTACTGTGAAAAAAAAAATTGTGGCGCTATAGCTGCCCATTATCTTAATAAATTGTCTAGTATGTGTAGTTTCTAAAAAGGTATTACAATGTGAACTTTACTAGCAATATTAAGTTACAGGAGCGAGATCAATATCAAGGTCAGAATTCAAAATTTTTAAGTATTGTTATAAAAGGTTATAAAACTTCGTCATAATGATCTTATTCTACCAAAATTCTTTACACAAACGTGTAAACAAAACTACACATACTAGACAAATTATTAAGATAATGGGCAGCTATAGAGCCATACTTTTTTTTTCACAGTAAATGATCAAAGTTGACATTAAGAAAAAAATAGTTAAAAAAAAAGCATAAAAAGATGATTGTGAAAATTGTTTACGTTAAAAATACCTAAAATTGTATTAAAATTAAATAATACACGTCTTCAGGAGTATAATACTAAAAAAATCACACAGAAATACCTAAATTTTATGAAATGGCAACGGAATGAACGAAAAAAGTAGCGAAATTTATAAAAAAGTATAAAATGCTACGCCATTTTCATATAGTTAGAAACCCTGGCAAGAAAATACGATTTTCTTACAGTTTCACATCCGGACCAACTCCAGTTTACGGGTTATCCATTATTTACGACAGACCCTGTATATAGTTTTTTCCCGCGGCTCTGTATACGTAATTATAGTATCTACCCGATCCCACAGGAATACTGTACTTTTTCGGGATAAAAAGTAACCTATGTTTTAGTTTCATTGAAATCCGTTCAGTAGTTTTTGCGTGAATGAGTAACAAACATCCATCCATCCATCCTCACAAACTTTCAAAGTCAAAGTCAAAAATTTATATTCAAAATAGGTATTTTTATACACTTTCTGAACGTCAATCTACATGATGCCTACCACCGGTTCGGGAACTAGCCCGGCGAGAAGAACCGGCGTAAGAAACTCGCGCGGGGCGAGTTTCTTACGCCGGTTCTTTTATCAAAAAGATGGAAAATTGTTCTTTTAAAAATATAAAAAAGGCATATATAACAATGTTATGACTAAAACTACATAACAAGAGTACAATAATAAACACACCGGCATATTTAGCGGAACACAAAAAAAAGGTCCATAATTAAAAAAATATGGTTTTATTTTAAAATTTACTTACTACACTTCTTTTGTTATTTAAAGTTTCATTTGTTTTACTTAAAATCAGATCACATTAAGAACAGATTTTGCGAGTAAGGCTATTTGTGAAAAATGGTACATTTTTGAACTTTTCATGTAACCGGGAAAAGTGAAAATTAATATTAAAATAACAATGAATTAAATTACAAAACTGGTGATTAATATCGCGTATTTTCTCCACGTGCTCTTATTAAAGTTTCTATCCGTATAGGCATACTGAGAATGATGTTATCGATGGTCTCCTGGGATAGTCTCCGCCATTCCTCAACTACGGCGATTGGCAGTTCACCCACGTTAGCAGGAGCTGGAATTCTGGACTTAACTTTTCTTTTCAGCAAGTCCCAAACGTGCTCTATTGGGTTCATATCCGGTGATCTCGCCGGCCACTCCATAACAGTAATATTCATATCATTAAGATAAGCTTGAGTTACCCGAGCGGTATGCGGCCGAGCATTATCCTGCATAAAAACAAAATCGTCACCGATATATGGGGCAAACGGTACGGCATTTTCTTCTAAAACTTCTCTGATATAGCGGTCTGCAGTCAGACTCCCTTTGTCAATCACTACCAAGTCTGTGCGAGCTCCCAAACAAATGCCCGCCCAAACCATTATTGATCCACCACCGTATGCAACTGTAGTTTCAAAATTTGTCTGAATGTATCGTTCTTCTTTGCGTCTGTATATTCTTTGCCTGCCGTCAATTTGATTTAAGAGAATTCTGCACTCATCACTAAACAATACCTTACTCCATTGGTCCGCGTTCCAAAGTCGATGTCCCTGAGCAAAAGTTAACCTGTTTCTACGATGATTTACCTCGAGCCTTGGAGCCTTGGCGGGCACAAATGAACCCAAACCAGCTTCTTCGAACCTTCTTCGTACCGTACGCTCACTTACGGTTACACCCCGCACTGCTTCTAACTCATGTCGGGCTTGGACGGCCGTCAAACTGGGGTTCATACGTACACGAAGCCGAATGAAACGATCATCCCTACTCGAACTTGTCCTGCTCTTCTCACATAAGTACCGGTCTCCCTGAACCGTTGGATACTGCGATGGATCGTTGAAACTGGTCGACGAAGATCTCTGGACATCACTCTGTAGGTTTAACCATTTCTTCGCATTTCGAGTGCCCTGGCAATCTCCGTTGGGGCTAAGTCAGGCATAATTCAGTCCTCAACTCGAAAAAGATATGCGATTTAAAAAAACTAACAAAAACCGGTATTTCAATGAAATTTTAAATCAAACTCGGAAGAAATACTCGAAGTTCGCTTCAGATAAGGTGTATTTGAATAAAATTAAAACAATTGCATAAAATGTGATGTTCAGTTGTTTTCTTAATTTGAAAATATTTCTTTTTAAATTAAATGACGTATAAACCAGCCAGCAACCTTATATGATACTGATATCAAACCTTTATTTTATGTTCCGCTAAATATGCCGGTGTGTGTATATGTAATTTAGAAGTAGCATTGCAGGGGGTCACCTCATTCACAAGGTGTGCTATCATTCATAAAATCATTAACTTTATAATAGGCTTTAGCACACAAACGTTTTTTTAACTACTGTTTTAAATTTATTGATTGAAAAATTTTGAACGCTTTCTGGGATCTTATTGTATAGGCGTATACACTGGCCTTTAAACGAATCCTTTTCTTTACTAAGTCTAGTCACTGGTACATCAAGCTTATGCTTATTTCAGGTAATTCTATTGTAGTTGTCACTTTTCTTTTTGAATAGGTTTAAGTTTTTTTAAACTTATAATACATTTGATAGAACATACTGAGAAGCTACAGTTAAGATTCCAGTTTCTTTAAACTTCTCTCTTAATGACGTGTTGGGGGCCAGCTTGTAGATTGCCCGAACAGCTCGCTTCTGCAGCACAAATATAGTATTTATATCGGCAGCATTTCCCCACAGTAGAATGCCATAGGACATTATACTGTGGAAGTAACTAAAATATACAAGTCTTGCTGTGTTTTCGTCTGAAAATTGTCTTATCTTACTTACTGCAAATGCTACTGAACTGAGTCTGTCGGCCAACCCAACAATATGAGGGCCCCACTGTAGTTTTGCGTTTAAAGTAATACCTAAAAAGACAGCTGTATCTACTAGTTCCATACCTTTTTCATTCAATAGAACATTGGTTTCAGTTTGCTTTACATTTGGCAACGTGAACTTAGTTTAATTTAGTTGTTTTGCTATTTAACAAAAGATTATTAACACTAAACTAGTGTACTATTTTTGAGAGAGCATTATTTACTTCGTCATAACCTGAGCTTTGGCGATTAATATTAAAAGTAAGTGACGTGTCATCGGCAAATAAGACTATCCCGTTTTTTCCATTAATAAGGTATGGTAGGTCATTTATATAGACCAGAAAAAGAAAGGGTCCTAAAATGGATCCTCGTGGGACCTCCATCTCAATTTTGGTAACTGTGGATCTTTTTCCATTTATCTCAACCCTCTGAGTCCTATTTGATAAATAAGATTTTAAGAGGACGAGTGCTGATCCCCTTACTCCATAGTGGCTAGTTTCCTGATCAACGTTGTGTGCTGCACGCAATCAAATGCCTTAGAGAGATCGCAAAAAACTCCTAGAGCATCCTGCGACCCCTTCCAAGCATCAAAAATATAACTAATCAGATCAACGCCAGCATCTGTTGTAGAACGAGTCTTCGTAAAACCAAATTGTTTATTATGTAAAATATTATTTATATTGAAGTGTGCTAATAACTGAGTAAGTATTATTTTTTCACATATTTTACTTAGTGTTGGCAAAATAGATATAGGTCGGAAGTTAGATGGATCCGACTTACTACCAGACTTAAACAGAGGCAAAACTTTACTATGTTTCATTAGATCAGGAAATACGCCACTTTTTATACAATCATTAAAAATAGTTGCTAAGGTGCGATAATATCGATTATAGCTTTAATCATTTTCATTGATAGGCCCCATAAATCTGCAGTATTCCTAATATTTAATAAATTAAAATTTTTAATAATGTATTGCGATCCTATTTCTTTAAATCTAAATTCGATTGTACACTCTTTTACATTATCTTTAAGAAGTAATTCAGCATCAGCAGGAGAGGCATACAAATTTTTGGTGGTTGAAACTGGAATGTCAGCAAAGAATTTCTCAATAGCAGTTGCAACTTCACTGTCGGATTTAATTATTTTATTTATACTATAATATTCAATTTAAAATATGTGTTGCGGCTGGTGACTCTTCCAGTTTCATTTGCAATGATTTGCCAAGTTGTTTTAATCTTATTTTTCGAATTCTTAATTTTATTTCTAATGTGAAGAGATTTTGCTGCAGAGCAAACTTGCTTAAATGTTTTTGAATATAACCTTACATAATTTTTAAATTCTTCACTTTGATTCATTGTTCTTTCATTATAAAGTTCATACAATTTTAATCTACTTTTTAAAATACCTGCTGTTGCCCATCCGCTGAATTTACTTTTATTGTTTGTTCTCACTGTCTCAGGGGTGAAAATAGTATCAAATTTATGTTTTATTAATTTAAACAGTTTACCAAACGACATATTTGGGCTACTATGATACTCTAAGTGTCCAATATTAGCTATAATTTCACCTCTAAACTTCTCAATATATTTGACATTTATTGGTATACATGTGTTTCTGTCCTTGTGTAATTGTTTGCAATTATTATCTATAGGGAAAATGGCCCGCTGTCCACAGTGATCAGAGCTTAGTATGTTAATGACTTCTTTATTTAATGGATCTATGTTGGAAAAAATGCTATCAATGCATGTAGCAGAGCTATCACTGATATAGTCTATAATAGTAGAAGAATTCCCCTTTTAAAATCCGCTAAAATATTAACCATTTCCTAGTAGATCTTCATCTACTTAAAAAATGTGTTTTATTATAATGAGTGCGTGACAACTGACAAACCTTTTAAGCTATTATAATTATTTCTAAAGGGCATTACAGACGGCGAGGATACTATAATATTTTATGTTAAGATTTATTTTATTTATTTATATTAAGACAGTTTGATTGAGCTATCACAAACGGCTAAGATACTAGACATTTTCATATTACGTACTATAATATGAAATAAATATCCATCTTAAGTAAAAAAATTATATTGTCTTCGACGTCTGTGACGGCCTCTAGTCTGCAGAAAAATTGGAATAAGTTAAACTGAAAACTTAATAAAATGTTTATTTAAAATGTATTTAAAAATATTATATACAAAAATAACGATTTTGGAAACACGAGTTTTCTTTTGAGACAAATAATTTAAACTGATTTTTGTTTTACTACAATATTTATTTTGACGACCTCTGTGGCTCAGTGGTTCAGCGCGTTGGTGCTCAAAGCCGGGGGTCGCGGATTCGAATCCCGCCGTAGGAACAAAAAGTTTTTCTGTGTTCCTGGGTCATGGATGTGTATTAAATATACTGTACTTACTGTATAATATAATAAAAATCTTAAATATATGTATAGTACAAAAGTATTAAATATACTTCCCGTTTTCTGGGCACGGACCGACACAGCGATATGCAGATATTCGCGTTGTAATCCAGGTGTAATTAAGCTAGCCTAATTTTGACAACAAAATTTTCGAAATCGAATAAAAAACTATGCATGTTCCTTTATACTGTGAAATAAATCTATATTTATATTATAAAAGGAGATGTCACTACTGACTGACTGTCGTATAGACGCTCGCGCAACCGTAACCGCTAATAGTAGAAACGTGACATTTGGACAGTAGTTTTAATTTACAATGTAGACGCGCACTAAGTTTTACAAAATAAGATCTCTAAAAGTTTAATTAACACAACATAATATTAATTTAAAGTTACATAAAATCTATCATACTACTAATTTATAAAATACTTATTAGATACAACAGTGTGCACTAATTATACAAATTCTAATGAAAACCTTTACTGATACAAGTTACATAAAACCTTGCAAAATTAAAACAGAAAAAATATTAAAAGCTAATAATATGTATATATAATATGTATAATGAGATCGATTATTTACATTTTTTTATATTATCAGTACTCGTGTCAATTAAATGCACGAGTACACCTAATAAATACTAAATAGGTTAGGTTAGGTTGAACCACACTTTCATAATTGCAAATTTAAAATACGGATACAACCACTTGTTTTTAGGGTTCCGTACCCAAAGGGTGAAAACAGGACCCTATTACTGAGACTTCGCTGTCTGTCCGTCCGTCCGTCCATCCGTCCGTCTGTCTGTCATCAAAGTCCAGACCTTGTCTCGTGAACCGTGAGTTAAGCAAGAGTAAGCTAGACAGTTAAGTTCTCACAGATGATATTTTATTCCTGTTGCAGCTATAACAACAAATGGCTAATAAATACAGAATAAAATAAATATTTAAGGGTGGCTCCCATAACAAACAAACAACAAACGTGATTTTTTTAGTGTGATAAATAACGGCAACAATTAATATTCTCTTTAAAAATAAATTGTAAAATAAAAATAATAAAGGGGTACCCCGTACAAAAATCAAGTTTTTTGTACGGGGTTTTTTGCTCGATATTAACACTAGTGCTTAATATTTGTACTAATAGTTGCAATATAATATGTAGTGACAAAATAGTACCGAACCCTTCGAAGAGCTTAAAAAATTGGCTAAGTGCGAGTCTATGTGTCTAAGTCTTTTGCTAAACTTATAAATAAAAAAAAATAGTGTTCAGTTAAAAACTTCGTTATTTGGAAAATTCAATTATATGGAAAATCCAAGATTAGAGAGAACACAAGACATATAATATTCGAAAAAAAAAACGGCTCTATCATCTATGTTAATTGTAACGCACAAAACAAAATGTAGGTAACATTGTTTACTTATTATATTTTGTTCTGTAATGTTAACTGGATATCTGGATTGTGGACGCGTTATGGAAAAGTTCTTTGACTGGTTCCCCAGTATACATTTCACAAATCTTCAGAAATGTTTTGTGCAATAAGTCCACAGTGACCAAATAAAATAAACCATATTGCCATGTATTAAGATTAATGTTATTATGCATAACAGCAAAACACGTGAAAACAAAGATACTTTTTATGCTTTAATATTGTTGGATTATTTTAAACCAATTTTAATGCTATTCGCAACCTTTGCGTATTTTACAAACAAAATAAGCTACATAAGAGCAGAAAAATGTTCCTAAGGACGTTTTTGTAAATTGACCTCTTTTTGTAAATTTTGGGTGAATAGGTAGGTTCTGGAAAATTGTTTTTGCGATACTAAATATTATACCTATCATCATATATCTGTTCTCTCTCTATACTGCCCCTACTTCGTAACTTTTTAACAACGAATTCTCATTATAATTAATTTACATTTTAAAATACAAAATCTTGAACTCCGAAATAAGGCGAAACAAATTACAAAAACACGGACGTTGACAACCAGCGGCGTGCAAACTGCGACTGATTACTACTAAACAAAACATTATACTTTGTTATTGTTCGAGCGCACGCCCATACTCCTCCGTAATTGGCTCAATTCTTAGGGTTAGGGTTCTGCGCTAACACATAGGATTCTCTCGCCAAACTGGTTAACCAGATTTTCCCACGACCGTACTTAATATGTACGTATGACATTGTTATTTACATTATTATGTTTACATTGTAATTAGTCCATCTTTTTGGGAATAGGTGGCGGCCGACCGTGTTTGTTGCGACGGTTCTTCGGCGAGTTAGGGTTGAACCGATGGTAGATTGTTATTTCTATGGCAAATAATATATGTTGGTGATTGTAGATAGAATAATTGTATAGACACTTATAAATTTAAATATACACACGCACACTTGTGGCGTGGTACTGTGGAGTGGGTAAACTAGTTGTGTACTAGGTGGGGAGTGCAAGCTCTCACTGCATTCCAATACCGACCGCCGACCGAGTGGGTCTGTTATACAGCAGTCTAGAAGTGTTTCTGTTACCCATCCCAATCCTACACCTACTTGTAAGACTAACCAATCAGGGCCAGACAATTTGACACGCGAAAGATTCAACAGTTTCAGTTCGTTAGATTATAATGTAACGAAAAAGAATGCGTTAAATTGTAAACGTATGTTTCATTTTACAATGTCGTTAGTTATATTATAATATTACAGTATTTACAATTTTAAGGTGACATATACAATATTTTCTCGTTTAAAGTATAATATGAATATTTGCTGATATGAGTTAAAATATTTACACATTATTTACCACACCTTCTACAGTTATGCGACCTAGGCTGTTGTAATTCTGGTGTAATTACCCGTACATACGAGGGCGGCACTGAAAATTTCGGGAATCAAGGAAGTGACACAACATTACTATTTAAAAATGTATTTATTGCTTTTCGAAGTATTCTCCGCGAAATTTGACACATTTTTCCATACGATGGAACCAATCATTGAAGCAACCATTCCATTCGGAAGTTGGGGTCTCCAAAATGGCCGTTTTGTAGGCGTCCACAGCTTCTTCAGGTTATGAAAATCTCTGACCACGCAATTTATTCTTTATTTTAGGGAAAGTATAGAAATCATTAGGGCTTAGGTCGGGGCTGTACGGCGGATGGTCTAATAATTCTATGATTTCTTGCTCTAAAAACTCTTTTGTTCTGTGCGCGGTGTGAGAACTCGCATTGTCGTGATGGAGGATGATGCGGCGGTTGCAGTTCTCTTTACGGAGTTCAGAAACGACCTGTGGCAAACAAATGTTAGCATCCCATTCTGCATTAACCGTTCTTTGTCCCTCAAGAGGAATAGTCGCAACATGGCCGGTTTTGGAGACAAACGTGGCCACCATTTTTTTTGCAACACTCCGTGAACGAACAAATTTGTTGGCTTTAACTCATTTTCGAACACCCAAACTCGTGACTGGTTTTTTGTTTCGGGTTCGTACGCGTATATCCAGGATTCGTCACCTGATACGATGTTGTATACAGCATTTGAGGATCCTGCGTGGAATCTTTCGAGAGTTCTGACGCACCAAGTAACGCGAGCCGCTTTTTGCTCTTCACAGAGCAAATGCGGTATCCATCGGGAAAACAACTTTTTTACACCTAATTGTTCATGCAAGATTATTTGTATTTGACTCATGCCAATGTCTAAAGTTGCCTGAATTTCGCGGTATGTCACATGTCGATCTTCCTCAATCAGCTTACGCACAGCATCAACGTTTTCTTGGGTGCTGCAGTTTTTGGACGACCTTGACGGGGACCATCACTGAGCTTGACACGTCCACGTTGAAATTCAGCAAATCAGCGATAAATTGTGGTTTTGGATGGGGCTTCATCACCAAATGCAGAAATCATCCGGTCAACACACTGTTTTTGTGTTAAACCACTTCGAAAGTCATAATAAATCATCGCTCTAGAATTTTCTCAACGACTAAACAAGTTTGACAAGACCTTGTGACAAGACCGAGAATCTTTTTTTAAATAAATAAACGGTATTCGATTTTTAAAACCAAGGAGTTTTAAATTAAAAAGATTTTAATATGACAGGAACAGTGGAAATATTCCATTCCCGATACTTTT
This sequence comes from Phengaris alcon alcon, assembly GCA_037179445.1. Classification (NCBI taxonomy): domain Eukaryota; kingdom Metazoa; phylum Arthropoda; class Insecta; order Lepidoptera; family Lycaenidae; genus Phengaris; species Phengaris alcon. The sequence goes on from JAYRCH010000034.1 coordinate 2,306,589, forward strand.
AGTGCAGCCCTCGTATAACCTAATTTTATCATTGGTCGCCGAGGTTAATTGTAACATAGTTATATGCCCATGTCCTTTCTTTTGGCAAATGTCGCAGCTAACGGGTGTCCGAATAAGAGTGCCCGATTTAAATTTGGCGCCATTTTTTTTCTGAGCAAGTGGCAGCTCTGAAACTTGACAGCTGTTATCTATGATTGTTCCGATTATTAAATATGGAGCGTTACACAAAAGAACGCGTTATGATTGTGAAAACCCATTACAAAAATGGGGAAATCTACGCTGAAACCGCTCGCAATGTGTCAACAATTCGAAGAGTTGTCAATAAATTTGAGGAAACTGGGTCGATTATGGAAGGCAAGTCTCCTGTGCGTCGGCGTACCGGTCGGTCTCTCGAAAACATCGCTGCTGTAAACGAGAGTGTCGCCGAAAACCGAAACTGTCAACAGTTTGCGTTACCGCACCACGATAACAGAGTTCTTGTAGCCCCAATTGGAAGTACTGGACCTGGACGACATGTGGTTCCAACAGGATAGCGCGACCTGCCACACCGCGCATGAAACAATTCATTTATTGGAGGAAAAATTTCCGGACCGAATAATCTCCCGAAATTCTGATGTCAACTGGCCACCGAGATCTTGCGATTTAACGCCTTGCTACTTTTTCCTTTGGGGTTTTGTTAAATTTGGTCTCTGCGAATAAACCACGAACAATTCCCGAGCTAAAGGCCGAGATCCAACGCGTCATCAGTGAGATAGAGCCGCCACTCTGTGAAAAAGTCATCGATAATTTCTTGACAAGAGCAAGGGTCTGCCGCCAGAGCCGTGGGGGCCATATGCAGGATATTCTATTCCATACTTGACGGAACATGTGTACTTTATAACGCAACAAAAATAGCACCTCTCGCTCAAAAAAATATGTGTTTTTTTCTTAAAATTAATTCGGGCACTCTTATTGGGTCACCTTTATATGTCTTCTGTATGAATTAGATTGTGTTTTTTTCAACTACTTTTTTTGTGAAAATTTTCGAGAACAAACATCACAGATAAACTGTTTGACACCAGAATTAGCTAGTATGTGTCTTTGTAAAGTAAACCTTTGTGAGAATTCACGCAGACATATATCGCAGCTGTATGATTTTTCACCTTTATGAGTTCTGGTGTGTCTATTCAAATTACGTCTATGTACAAACTTTTCTTTTGACTTATATCGCAGCTGTATCGTTTTTCACATATATGAGATCTGATATGTGTATTCAAATAATTTCTATCTGCAAACTTCTTTTGGCATATATCGCAGTTGTATGGTTTTTCATATGTATGATTTCTGGTGTGTGTACTCAAATTTTGTCTATGTGCAAACTCCTTTTGGAATATATCGCAGCTGTATGGTTTTTCATCTCTATGAGTTTTGGTGTGTCTATTCAAATGATGTCTACGTGCAAACTTCTTTTGGCATATATCGCAGCTGTATGGTTTTTCACCTTTATGAGTTCTGGTGTGTCTATTCAAATAATTTCTAGCTGCAAACTCCATTTGGCCTATATCGCAGCTGTATGATTTTTCAGCTGTATGAGTTCTTGTGTGTGTACTCAAATGATGTCTATGTGCAAACTTCTTTTGGCATATATCACAGCTGTATGGTTTTTCAGCTATATGAGTTCTGGTGTGTCTATTCAAATGATGTTTATGTGCAAACTTCTTTTCACATATATCGCAGCTGTATGGATTTTCAGCTGTATGATTTCTGGTGTGTGTACTCAAATTTTGTCTATGTGCAAACTTCTTTTGACATATATCGCAGCTGTATGGTTTTTCAGCTGTATGAGTTCTGGTGTGTCTATGCAAATTATGTCTACGTGTAAACTTCTTTTGACATATATCGCAGCTGTATGGTTTTTCAGCTGTATGATTTCTGGTGTGTGTACTCAAATTTTGTCTATGTGCAAACTTCTTTTGGCATATATCGCAGCTGTATGGTTTTCGCCTTTATGAGTTCTGGTGTGTCTATTCAAATAATTTCTATCTGCAAACTTCTTCTGACATATATCGCAAATGGTTTTTCACCTCAATGAGATCTGATGTGTATATTCAAATAATTTCTATCTGCAAACTGCTTTTGGCATATATCGCAGCTGTATAGTTTTTCAGCTGTATGAGTTCTGGTGTGTCTATTCAAATGATGTCTATGTGCAAACTTCTTTTGACATATATCGCAGCTGTATGGTTTTTCGCCTGTATGAGTTCTGGTGTGTCTGTTCAAATAATTTCTATCTGCAAACTTCTTTTGACATATATCGCAACTGTATGGTTTTTCACCTCTATGAGATCTGATGTGTGTAATCAAATAATTTCTATGTGCAAACTTCTTTTGGCATATATCGCAGCTGTATGGTTTTTCAGCTGTATGAGTTCTGGTGTGTGTACTCAAATGATGTTTATGTGCAAACTTCTTTTGACATATATCGCAGCTGTATGGTTTTTCGCCTGTATGATTTCTGGTGTGTGTACTCAAATTTTGTCTATGTGCAAACTTCTTTTGGCATATATCGCAGCTGTATGGTTTTTCAGCTGTATGATTTCTGGTGTGTGTACTCAAATTTTGTCTATGTGCAAACTTCTTTTGGCATATATCGCAGCTGTATGGTTTTTCGCCTTTATGAGTTCTGGTGTGTCTATTCAAATAATTTCTATCTGCAAACTTCTTTTGACATATATCGCAACTGTATGGTTTTTCACCTATATGAGACCTGATGTGTGTATTCAAATAATTTCTATCTGCAAACTCCTTTTGGCAGATATAGCAGCTGTATGGTTTTTCAGCTGTATGAGTTCTGGTGTGTCTATTCAAATGATGTCTATGTGCAAACTTCTTTTGACATATATCGCAGCTGTATGGTTTCTCGCCTTTATGAATTCTGGTGTGTGTACTCAAATTTTGTCTATGTGCAAACTTTTTTTGGCATATATCGCAGCTGTATGGTTTTTCACCTCTATGAGATCTGATATGTGTATTCAAATAATTTCTATCTGCAAAATTCTTTTGGCATATATCGCAGCTGTATGGTTTTTCAGCTGTATGAGTTCTGGTGTGTCTATTCAAATGATGTCTACGTGTAAACTTCCTTTGACATATATCGCAGCTGTATGGTTTTTCGCCTTTATGAGTTCTGGTGTGTGTACTCAAATTTTGTCTATGTGCAAACTTCTTTTGGCATATATCGCAGCTGTATGGTTTTTCGCCTTTATGAGTTCTGGTGTGTCTGTTGAATTCAATCTCACGTACAAAATCCTTTTGACAAACTTTACAGCTGAATTTTTTGTCATTCGAATGAATGTTTATAATGTGATTTCTTAGATGAATATTTAGTACGAATTTCTTTAAGCAAATACTACAGCTAAACGGTTTGCCATCTATATGAACTCCTGCATGCGAATCTAAATCGCTCATTTCTGCAAATTTTTTCAAACAGATGTCGCAGCGAAACGGCTGTCCACCTCCATGTCTTTTTGTGTGTGCAAATAAATTGCTTTTATGTATAAATTTTTTGGGGCAAATACGACAATTGTATAGCTTGTCACCCGTATGAGTCCTGATGTGCCGTCGCAGTTGGCTTTTGTATCTAAACATCCTCGAACAAGCGTCGCAGCTGAGCCGTTTCTTGTGACAGTCAGACTGTGCCTCACCGTTATGGTCTCGGCCCTCGCAGTCGTTTGTGTTGTCTCGCTCGACGCCGTGTCCGATACCTAAAGGAATGTTCTGTTATTAGAATGCTGACCGAGTCGCAGTTAACATTAGTAAGAGACATGAGTGTCACTGCGTGAAAAACGAAACTACATGTCTGGTTTTGTTACATGTACGTATTATTTCATTAGTCCTAACTCCTAAAATTTTAAATAAATGAAGTACCTATTTGTAGTAAGTATATTGGACTGACATTCAAAATTCTTTTCATTTGTAAAGGGTATAACCCCAAGTTGGTCCCGTTTTCACGAAAGTGAGTGGTGACCTGATGATGGGATCCATGAGGAATCGAGGGTACTCCTCGAAATTTAAATGGATACATATTATGGTGATTTCGACTTTTTCTGAAGAAATCTAAGCATATGCTACCAAAAAGTAAGATTTTGAATGAATTAATGAAATATTATTTATTGTGCAAACAACATAAAAAATATAAAAGAAAAGAGATAAAAAAATAACAATATACACAGGTAACACAATGGTCGCCTTATTACTAGGTAGCAAACTCTTCCAGGCAACCTCGGGTAGAGGAAATAATAGAAAATAATTTGGCTTGCATGTGCAGATAAAAAGAATACAATAAAATACAGAAAATAAATACATGCGTTTAAACAATAACAACAAATAAATTTATATATATACTTAGTCTGGCCATAAATATATTTTAATATTCCCCACTCCATTTTAATATCGCAAAATATTGTACAATGTATTGGCGCCAAAATGAGAAAACGCAATGAACAATCATATAAAAATGACAGATTCCAAATTCAAATGTAATATTTTGTTATATATACATATATATATATACAGGGTTACCTTTTAAGTCGACCTAGATCCTTTATAGGGCTGTAGTTTAGATCATTTCTAATTGATTTGACTATGAAACACCATATCCTAAACCCAACGGTTTTCAAGATAAACTAAGTATTTTTTTAAAAAAGGTCATTTTTTTTGGTCTTTTGTTGTATCTCTTTTTTGTAATTTGAGCCGCTGATATGTTCGTTTATACGTTTCTTTTAGAAGATGCATTGCTCTATCCTTTTTAACTTAAAAAATCTGTTTCCGGAATAAAATGAGTCGTAGAAGATGATGAATAGTGAGTTATGAAACAAAAAAAATATTAAAACTAGTTTTTCTTTCTGGAATATGACAAAAAAAATCTATGGAAGTTGGATTGCAGATATGCTTAAAAACATCTCCATTTTGTCAGCTTTCCAAAAAGGTATAACAGTATTGGTTAATAGCAGTCTTCATTAAAATAAAACTCACATGATAGGCCCCGGGCATTTTAACCAAATTATTAGTTAGCCATAGAAGATGAAAAAAAACCATGTAAATAGTAAAACGTTTATTAAAAGATTGTTTACAACTCGTGTTCTACATGTCCGCCTCTGTTTCGCACACATATCCTCAGTCTTTTTCTTAATCCACTTTTAACTACTCCAGTGGTTAGCGATGTTCGCATCTGATCGGCTGCGTTAATTATTTTGTGTCGTAACACTCCACACTACTTATCGGATTCGGCTCGTCGTACACCAAACTCTTCATGTGTCCCCATACATAATAATCCATGGGGGCTAAGTCGGGACTCCTAGCTGGCCAAGGTGTAGGTCCACCTCTTCGGATCCACTTATTGGGGTACGTCGTGTCCAGCCACTCTCGTACAGCTCTCCTGTAATGTGCAGGACAACCATCATATTGAAACCACATGTCTTCTCTTAAAAAGTTTTCGTCGATTTCTCCATTCAAATTATCGGGAAAAAAGTAAGGCCCAATTAAATGGTTTGAAATTATACCCATCCACACATTCAAACTGAATCGTCTCTGATGATCCTTTTTTTCTTTTCTTATTAGGATTTCCTAGTTCCTTTGAGGCCCAGTAATGAGCATTGTGGTAATTCGTTATACCATCCTTGTCAAATTTAGACTCATCTGTCCACAAGATGCGTCTAAAAAATATCGGGTCTTCCAAGTCTGCACTTAGCATAAATCTGCAGAAATCCAACCTCCTCACAGGATCGCCTTCTTCAATGACTTGTACGGGTGTGTAGTGGTATGGGTATAGGCCAGCAGTATGGACGGTAAACCACACTTTCCACTGCGAGCACCCAAGATGTCTGGCAACAACATTAGTTGTAGTAGTTGGATCTAATCTAAATCTTTGCATTATTTCGTTGTCTTGCTCGTCGTCATCATTCACACGTGGACGACCCATGTCAGACCGTCGTCTTGAAACAGAGCCAGTCTCTCTAGTTCGTCGGTAAACTCCATCAAACACACTGACGTCCGGAGCGCGGCGGTTGCGATACCGTCGTATGTATTCAGCACGAGCTCTTGCTGATACACCATCGCAATATCCGTAACAGAATAACATATCAGCATATTCCTCGTTCGTATAGGTCGCCATTTTCAACAGTTCCAAATCAGAAGCACAAAACCAAGTCCAATAAGCGAGCACAGTCACGAAAAAGAAAGATTCAAGAACAGTCCAGAAATACAAGCCGAGTCGAATTAAAATGGAGAGCACAGAACAAGAATCGTATCTACCAAGGTCGAATCGCATGAGCAGACTAAACAAATGAACTTTTGTTTGACCAACCAAAATACTGAAACTATCTTTTTTCTTGCTCACACTTACATAAAACGAATGACATCGCGCTCGCACGCTCCCCATTTCAATCAAAGACAGTAACGAAGGACCGGTTTTTTTTTACTACCTAGAGTCATTTTATCTAATTTTTTATTATGAGGTCTGATGTTATCCTAAATTGTTATACCTTTTTGGATAGCTGATAAAATGGACATGTTTTTGAGCATATCTGCAATCTAACTTCCATAGATTTTTTTTGTCATATTCCGGAAAGAAAAACTAGTTTTAATATTTTTTTTGTTTCATATCTCACTATTCATCATCTTCTACGACTTATTTTATTCTGCAAACAGATTTTTGAAGTTAAAATGGATAGACCACTCCATCTTCTAAAAGAAACGTATAAACGAACATACCAGAGGCTCAAATTACAAAAAAGAGAGACAAAAAAAAACAAAATGTCCTTTTTTTTTAAAATACTTAAAATTTGATTATCTTGAAAACCGTTGGGTTTAGGATATGGTGTTTCATAGTCAAATCAATTAGAGATGATCTAAACTACAGCCCCATAAAGGATCTAGGTCGACTTAAAAGGTTACCCGGTATATATAGATATATAATAGGTCTTTACCTATGAAATTGCCGATCTGCAGTACTTGCCATGACAAATCAAAATAATTTTTGTTTGGCTAAGAATTCTAATTTCAAATTATTTTTATTTTAAAAACATGGAATTCTTTTTCCAAAAGTACTCATTTGTTTATTTATTAGTGTTACATTTTCATCGTATTTCAATCTTCTCGTCATCATGGATACGTTAAAAATTCGAGTAATTATGGAATATGAGTAACGTCGCGTCGTGGCAGCAACGCGGCACAAGCGACACGCAACATCAACGACGTTTACGGAGCTAACGCTACAAACCAACGCACCACCTGTTATTGATTTGCTCGCTTCCGTTCTGGAAATTTCGACCTGAAAAATGAACTTCGCGGTAGTCCGAAGACTTTGGTCGACAATGACGAATTAAAGGCGATTGTGGAAGCTGATGATACACAATCTACGGATGAATTAGCAGCAGCTTTCGACGTTAGCGTCAAAACAATATTGGTCCATTTGCGTCAAATTGGCACGGTAAAAAAGCTTGACAAATGGGTGCCCCGAACTCAATGAATGAGTTTTTTGGAGATTTCTCTGAAAAATTTGTGCGCACCCAGACCCCATGTACCTAGGGTTTCAATCCCAAACGGTTCAAAAATGAGATCCCCACTAACGCTCTCATATTTGCGCCGCTTGAGGTTTTCCGCCTGATTGGCGGCCGCACCTGCAGAACTCGAGGTGCCCTGGACATGGGACGGAGCAAGTGTATCGACGCAAGTAGCGTCCCATACGAGAGCCCGTCCCACTCTCCAAGGGACCAGGGTCATACGGTCTGGTCTCCTGCCATCTGTCTGTCTGTCTGTCTCCTGTCATATACCTAGTCTGGCCATAAATACTGTTATAATTAAAAATAAACTAAATATTACATTTTAATTTGGAATCAGTCATTTTTATATGATTGTTCATTGCGTTTTCTCATTTTGGCGCCAATACATTGTACAATAGTTTGCGATATTAAAATGGAGTGGGATGATAAAGAAAACCGAATCGCTGTGATTGCTTTACACAAAGTAGGTATGGAGCCAAATGCAATTTTTAAACTCTCCATACGCTTGGTATTAGTAAAATGTTTAAAAAATTAGAAAAAGGTGGTCAAGGCAGTAAGGGAAAGAATTCGAAGAAATTCTGTCCGAAAGCAAAAGATTTTATCTCGGGAGATGAAGATAGCACCAAGAACCATGTCGCGTATTTTAAAAGATGACTTAGGACTTGCAGTCCATAAGAGACGTACTGGTTATTTCTTAACTGGTAATTTAAGAAAGAATAGGGTGGTAAAATCGAAACAACTCCTCAAGCGGTACGCAAAGGGAGGTCACAGAAAAATTTTGTTTACGGATTAGAAATTTTTAACAATTGAGCAACATTTTAACAAACAAAATGACCGTATTTATGCTCAAAGCTCTATGGAAGCTTCCCAATTAGTCGACAGAGTGCAACGTGGGCACTATCCGACTTCAGTGATGGTTTGGTGGGGTATTAGCTATGAAGGAGTGACTGAGCCATACTTTTGTGAAAAAGGTATCAAAACATCGGCACAAGGGTATCAAGATGCCATTCTTGAGAAGGTAGTGAAGTCCCTTAACAACACCATGTTCAATAACCAAGAATGGTCCTTCTAGCAAGACTCGGCGCCGGGTCATAAAGCTCGGTCTACGCAGTCTTGGTTGGAAACGAACGTTTCGGACTTCATCAGAGCTGAAGACTGGCCGTCATCTAGTCCCGATCTTAATCCGCTGGATTATGATTTATGGTCAGTTTTCGAGAATTTTAGAGAAATCCAATTGGCAGTGAAGAATTTTCCCATGGAAGGAGTGCGTGCTTCTATTGATAACTGGCCTCAACGTTTAAAGGACTGTATTGCAGCCAAAGGAGACCACTTCGAATAAGCTTTTTATATTTTAAATTGTTTTATATTTATGTATTAAACTAACACACTAACTGAAAACCTTAGTGGGGATCTCATATTTGAACCGTTTGGGGTTGAAACCTTAGGTACATGGGGCCTGGGTGCGCACAAACTTTTCGGAGAAATCTCCAAAAAACTCATTGAGGCCACCCGAGACCCCAGAGCCGGCACATACCTGGCCCAGAGAATAAGTATCGCAATCCAGCGAGGAAACTCTTTGAGCCTTCTAGGTACTCTGCCTGGTGGGGATGACCTGGGAGATTTCTTTTTTTTGTAGCATTTTAAGTTTTGGAGTAGTTATTATTTTTTTAGTACTTACCTACTTTTATGGTACTATTGATTTTGTTATCATAACTGTTAAAATGTATACAATAAAGAATACTTTATTTATAGATTAAATTTTATAACTAACACACTGTAAAAGTAATAAATGTTATTTGCAATAGAAAAATATATTTTTTATTTGTTTCAGTATTTATGGCAATACTAGGTACATACATATACAGGTGTCAGAACACCACTTCCATTAACTTTGGGATATGATTATACTAATTGTGGGAAGAGTGGATGCCCCATAGGGAGATCTCCGACCGAGCGAGGTGGTATGCTCGGTCAGGCCGAAGCCCACTTGTATGAATTTCAGATGTCGTATATATAGTGCCGATCTTTGAAAACTGCGATAGCGCGATTCAGGATTGTGGCGCTTATTGTTTCGCCACATCACATGTGGGGAATATGGTGGCAAGCCCCACATACTTTTTCTCATTACAAAAAGGTCAATTTTTTTTAATTATTTTTTCAAACATTTCATTTTTTTTTAAATTATTTTTTTACATTTTATACCTTTTAATCATAAGAACAAGCTGTTTAGAAGTAGATTTTTTATTAAAATGTAAAATTTTATTATTTTTACTTCGTGAAAGAATTATTGAGTAGGTACTGAATAACTGCTAGTAGTTAGGGAATCCATTGATTATCAAGTGACCGCGGCAAGGCGTTAAAAGTTAAAGTTGTTAGAAAGTGTTTATGTTGCATTTTGAAAAACGTTGCTAGCACCATAAGTCAAAACTCAAACTCAAAAACTCAAAAACACGTGTCATGTAAAAATTTAACAACACAACAATACGTTTTTAAACACGACCTAATAGTGAAACTCAATTCAGACGACAACCCTTTATCTAGAGATAAAAACGGCAACTAAATTCGAAAATGTATTTTATTTAAAATTAAACAGTTGACTTTATTTTACCCCGGTCTGTCTACAAGTGGAATCCGTCAAAGTATTATGGAGGCGTCCCGCAACACCAGCGCGCCGGCCTGCGAGCGCCATACTGATGCAACGCACGCACGCCAGACATATTTGTATGCACAGCCGTGCATATCTCCATCTCGCTCTAACAGGGAGAGCGCGACAAGGAGCCGTGCCGCAACACCAGTCCGCTGGACGCGAGAGCCGCACTGAGGCATCGCGCATGCGCCTGACATGTTTATATGCTCGACTCGCGCATGCGCATAGAGCATAGCGCTATCTCGCTCTAAAACATGCACTCGTGACGCAGCACCAGCCCGTTAGCCAGCAAGCATCGCACTGAGGTGTCGCGCATGCGCCTAGCATATTTGTATGCTCGGCCCGCGCATGCGCATGGAGCACAGCGACTGCAGCGCCACCTGATGTCAGCCGAAGTAAATAAAAAGTAAAAATTGTATAAATATCGTGCTATTTTTGAATAAACAGACATTACCACTTTACCGTGAGTTTTAGTAACAACCTTACCGCAAGTCCGTTACAGTATATTGAATTTATTGCAAATTGCTAAAAAATAAAATGAAAATTGAATCATTTACTTTGTACGTAGTCGATATTTAAATTAGTTAATTGTTTGATATGCTTTTTTTCCTTTGTTTTTTTTTTTGTAATAAATAAGTTACTGTTTTTATATCAAGTCAGCGGAGTTTTTATGATTTATGACCGGCAAACGAGCAGTCAGATCGCCTGATGGTATGCGATTATCGTACCTGACACATGTGCGTTACCGATCTTTTACGCACTGAGCCTCCACTACGGAATCTTAACCAACGAAACACAATGAAAACGCTATTTTCGCCAGTTTCCGACGAGTGTCGTAACAAGATAAATTAATTATTTGATGAAAATTAGACAGGTATTGTTATCTGCGACTTTTGTCGTGCTAGCAGTTCTGATCGACCATCATTTGGTAATGTTCTCTTTTTTCGGATAAATAGTAGCGTGCTAATCCATTCTCTAAACTTGAAGTATCTGTAGCTCAAATTTCATTTGGAACAATAAGTTACATCTGATCGGAAATCAATCGAAAAAAGTTTGTAAGATTAGGAAGATAAGATGTTCTCATTATTACCTAATGCTTGTATTGTAAGTATACGATTTATTGATGAAATATTTCATTATTTTAATAAATGAACTGGAGGCCTAGCATAACCTCTTAAAGCAGTATTATTTTAATATTACTTCATGATTTCGTACCATCACCTCTTAAAAGTAAGATTATTTTAAGCATATTATAAGCTTGTTTCATCAAGAAGTTTTGTGACGTCATCTCAATTTCATTCGCTCTAAGCGTACCACGAGCTCCATTTTGACACCGTTTGACAGATGAGCATGATTACTTTAACGTCAAACTAGCGATCTTAAAAAGTTCATATTTCGCAGCGGATTTAACATTACTTTGCATTTTTTACAGTTTTTATGTAAAATTATATTTGAAAAGTGAGTATTTCTCTAAAGTTATGTAATTCTTTTTTCAAGAAATGTCTTTTTTATTTAATTTTACAGTGTGTAAATAATAAACATAAAAAACGGCGTTGGTTTCTAGATGGCCAATGAATTGGAGATTTTGAATTCCTGCAAGAGTTGCATGCATCTGCTAGCACATCAACGATGCAGCGCAGAAGAAGATTGAGTTCACAATTTAATCCTTTCGATTTAGAGGATGCCGAGTTCGTCAAACGGTACCGGTTGACTAAAAGTTTATCCCGGAGATCATCCGTCCCACAAAATCGACCGATTTATCTGTAGAGACTAAGGTATGTAATATTATATTCACGTTGTTGTTACATAAAATGTGCCATGCCAAGCCAATACCTTTAACCAAAAATGTTTCAGGTGCTGACTGCATTGTCGTTTTATGCAACTGGGTTATATCAACGTCCTACTGGGAATATTGAAGGACATTCCATGGCCCAGCAGACAGTTTCTTCTTGCATAAAACAAGTCACTGCCTGTCTCAACTCTACAGAAATGAGGCAAAAGTATATTGTATTTCCTGCTACAGACCAAGAAAGGAATAGAATAAAGACTGAGTAACTATGGCCATATAATATATAAAATACTTTATTAATAATAATTAATAACACTGAATTTCTATTACATATTTTAAAAACTTTAAAATTTATTTCAGATTCTACAACAAATTCAAAATTCCCGGATTTCTAGGCTGCATAGACTGTACCCATGTTGCTATAGTTCGCCCGGTGGAAAACGAAGAGCGGTATTATTGCCGCAAACATTACCATTCGCTAAATGTTCAAATAGTGAGTTGTTACCTCGTCATGAGGATCTAATTTAAAAGTTTATTTGTAAATATTTGTTACCAGAAATACGTAGTAAAAAAATTGTTCATAGAAGTTTTTATTGAGTTATTTAAATCTAAAATAACGATTTTCTTACATAAATAATACATAAAATTATAATTTTAACATTAAACTATAGTAAAAATAACAGAGTTAAAGCTACAAATCACTATAAATGATTTCTAATGTTTTAGGTTTGTGATGCAAATATGAACATAACTAGTGTGGACGCAAGTTATGGTGGTGCTTCTCACGACTCTTTCATATGGGCCAGTCATCCATTGAAGGCACATCTTGAAAACCTCAGCGAGACAGAAAATATTTGGTTTCTAGGTAATAATGTTTTATTGAGCATTGAATTGATATTAAACATAATATTATTTTAATAAAAGCTATTTATATAAATATAATTATATATTATTATATTATTTTAAGGTGATTCTGGTTACCCACTGAGGAAGACAATGATGACTCCGATATTAGATGCAGCCTCTAATACACCCGAAGCACACTACACAAATGTGCATGTTCGCACTAGAAACACTGTGGAGCGAACCATTGGGCTTCTTAAAACACGTTTTCGTTGCTTACTTGTGCACCGAGTCTTATACTACTCCCCAAGGGTAGCGGGCTCTATTGTGAATGCTTGTGTTATATTACATAACATTTGCAATAGGGCTAATACTCCTGTGCAACAATGAACCCACGAAGACGTGACACAAGAAGCCCAATTACAGTTGACCCTAAGTAGGGCTGAAGAACTCCCAGGCACTGCAAACATTGAGCTGCAGCAGGGTCACGCCACAAGGCATGCTCTTATTCAGCGTCTCTGGGAAAGGCGGCACTTACAGTCCTGAAACAATTTTTTCTGTTTATTTTTAAATTATTATTATTATTTCTTCTTATAAATTGATGCTATTACCAACATGTTAAAATTATTTTATTAAAAAGTTAAGCATACTATTTAAAAATAATGTATATATTGTCTAATATAATATCTCTATTAATAAGTCTTTTAAAAACTACAGTCAGAGACTGTTGTGCACACCTTGACAGTAAGAAATTCAGTAAAATAAGTTTATATGTTTAGGAAATCCGTTGTTATATTTTAATTTTCTCACAATTTTAATTTAAAATAAGTGTAAATGTATAGTTATGGTAGTCAGTATTAAGTAGTATCATATTATCATTGATTAATAGTTGTTAAGAAATTAAAATAGACAATTCCCTGATCTTTGTTTAACAAACAAAATACACATAAATACATATTTTGTATGCAATATTTTGATTTCTATAAAGTTTAAGTTAAGAAATTAAAATAGTCAATTTTCTAATCTTTGTTTAACAAACAAAATACACATAAATACATATTTTGTATGCAATACTTTGATTTCTATAAAGTTTAAGTTAATTCTGTGTAACAAATATAGTGACAAAACTACTAACTTTTTTAATTATTTAGCTGTGTTAAATATAAAAACGTGTTCTTGAAGTACTTGCCTCTCAATCTGCTGGAGACTGCTGCATATTCCTAGTAGAGTCCCCTTTATCTCTATCAGAGTATCTCCAAGCTTTTCTAGATGTTGGCTACTACTTATAGTTGCCTGAGCCCTTCTCTCTGACGACTGTATGAGAGACCGGCTTATTGCTTGCATAGTAAGCGGAACCTCTCGCCTGCGACGTCGACGCCGGGGCGAAAGCACCGTTGTGGGTTCGACCGGTGCAGGTGAGGCGATGGGAGGAGTCCGGCTAGGAGGTGGAGTTCCAGGTGCCTGTTGGACAATGAGGGTTTGGAGGGACGAGGATGGTGCTAATAATATGGACTCGGAGGCAGGAGAATCTTGTTGATCCTGTATGAGGCACTCAGGAAATGGAACGTTTATAACTTCCATGTCCATGGACTCCACCGCCATAGCTGGAGGGCTTTCGACAGGCTGCAAATAGCAAATATTACAAACCAATTTTGCAAAATATGAAAATAAATATAACATTTACTATATCTTGTCTTATATATATATATATATATAAATCTTGAGTCACAATGTATGCTGCCAATAAACTCCAAAACTACTGAACCGTTTTCAATCAAATTTCACATATACCCGTACTTTGGTCTAACTTACTAGATAAGATAGTTATCATCTCAATTATTCGCTTATGTCGTGAATGTAAACGAATAAAATGTATCAATTAATTGTTGCTTAAGCAAGTTGCAAATACACTCAATACATGGCGCTGTGTTCTGTTTCTTAGAATAAAATTTTATTTTCAATTTAGCTAATTCGATTTTACTCAGTTGCAATTAGAGAAATAAACTATAATGGCGGTACGAAGTTCGCCAGGTCAGCTAGTTATATACTATATTTCTATTATTGTATTTGACTTTTGATAAAACATATTATAATAAACTAAAATAATTACTTAACGGACTTTTAATTTCCATCTGTTTTCAGACAATAAAAATTATGTATTTTTAATGTACATATCTTATAAAATAGATAATTATAATTTATCTCTCACCGGGAATGGTTCCACTCGCACACCACTCAACCCCTGTCCGTAGTCCTCCCCCAGAATCTGGAGGAACTTGTTTTCTATATCGGACAGAGGTTGCTCAGTTGATGGCCCTCACCCAGTCCTGTGTTGGGACAATCTTAAGGCCGTTACCCTCCTCTTTAATTTGGTCTTATAATCTATCCAATACTGTAAATAAAACACAGCAGTGAGTTTATGGTCTTAGTATTATTACAGATTGAATAATTTAAACATAAAATAAAACATAATATTTTTGAGTTACTTTGGACCAGCTTTTCCAATCTTTGTACGCGCCGGCGCCTTGAGCATTCAGTATATCTGCAACCTCCTGCCATTTTCGTTTAGAGTACGCCTTCGCTTGTAAGGATCGGTTATAGGAAACAGCGATATCTCTATGAGAATTTAGGTGTTCCTATAGGATATCGAGCTGTTGCCCAGAAACCCGACGATTCCCAACGCTGCAAACGAAATCATAAACACTTGAACCACTTGAAATTCCATCAGCATTTTTAACTTTTGCTTTGGTGTTTTAAATATTATTCAACAGAACATTTTATGAGATCACCACACACGTTTCATCATACACTTTTCTGGATATTTACTTACTTTCTATTTGTCATTATTACGAGTAAGAATATTTAAATAGAAAATGTCGAAATAATCACTCACACACTAGGTACTTGAAACTTTTTTGTTTTATCGCGCCACAACAACACTTGATGTCTTCAATATTCATGCCGAAAAACGGATCGCGTTGTCAGCATTGCTAGTTTTTAACAATTTCACTGTTTGATTTAATTATTATAGTAAACAATTTAACGCTGTTATATTTAATTTATTGATTTATTTTCAGATATAATAGAAAACCTTTCAAATTCACTATATTCTCTAGTGAATAGTTTCTTTATTTGTTTAGACAAGTCCGTAAAGTGGAACGCAATAATTACGAATGTCACAATCATTATGACATTCGTGCGAGAGGGACAAAGCGCGTTATAATTAGCTGCTACCTCGCTTCCACTTATAGCGAAATGTTGACAATTAATTTGATATCGTTCGTTCTTTCCCATCACTAAGCAGGAATAAAACAATATTGTTTTCATACACTATAAAAAGCTCATGGTACGAATCAAAGTAATGTTATTGTAATCTTACTATAAAGTGTTCTGGAAACATGATAGTTTTAGAAAAGGTTGTGGTAGGCCTCCTGTTAATTTTCTATTAGTTAATAAGTTCATAATAAATAATAATTTATCGATATGAAAAACTATCGTTACAACATATCAAATGTATTAATGTAGTATATATCGGTTCGGGGCACATGCTTATGTTTTTACATAAAATATTTTTTTCAGCTTTGGTAAGTTGGCAGTAAACCCGCGCTTTCGAGTGACGTTCTCGCCAATTTGTCCAATTATCCGTGTTATTTTTTTTAATTGCCTACTTCTTATCTTCGTTTTAATATTTCTTTTTTTATTTTAACTTTTTTATGTGTTCTAACTGTTTTATTTGTAATTCATATTAAGTGTTTCGTATTTTTTGACTTGTTTTTTTGTGTTTGTGTGTGATTTTTTATTTTAAAACGCCTTCGCCATACGCGTATACCGCGCGGGATTATGCTTGATATATGCATTATGCTGATGTGCTTAGGAGAAGCATTTGGGAATGCCGCAGTGGCATTGAGATTGAGGATTTACCGGAGGCGATATCCTCATGCCCACCATCCTTCAGACTCCCGTACCATAACACAGGCATATCAGCGTGTGTTGGAAAATAGGCTCATTGAGCCTTCAGCGTCTGGCGGTGGGCGGCAACTGGACATTAATATCGAGAAGCAGATTTTAGACGAGGTGCACCGGAATCCTCGTCTTGGAGCCCGCAGTGCGGCTAAAATGCTAAGACGTCGGCAGGGTAGGCCAGTTGCTACGCATGCAACTGTACATAAAATTTTACGGCGAAACAGAATGCGTCCCTATAAAATACATCGTGTGCAGGCGTTGCTTTCGGTTGATCGTGTCCGACGCACCGATACTGCCGATGGCTGATCGAGCAGGAAGAAGCGTCGCCATCATTCATCAGGCACGTACTTTGGACGGACGAGTCCACATTCACGAGAAATGGAATGTGGAACAGAAGGAACGCCCATGTTTGGGCTGAGGAGAACCCACGGGCGTGTCAAGAAACTGGCCACCAAACACGTTGGTCAGTTAATGTATGGGACGACATTTACAATAATTTAATATTGCGGCCCATTTATTTAGCCCCACGGATGACCGGTGCGTCGTATCTGGATTTTTTAAATAACCAGCTAACAGAAGAACTGGACGACAACATACCGGTGGCCGATTATCCGCGAATGTGGTTCCAGCAGGATGGCGCACCTCCACGTGTGTCGCGGCTTGTTCGTCAGCGTCTGAATGAAATGTTCGGCGACCGCTGGATCGGACGAACCGGAACGGGACCCCACGCCTAGCCACCTCGATCCCCTGATTTGACCCCACTCGACTTTTTCTTTTGGGGTTACGTCAAGGAAGGGGTATTTAACCGGTCCTGTGACAGTGCTCGCGAAATGAAGCTTCGAATTTGTTGCATATTGACAAAAGTAAGTGTCAATGTCATTTTGACATTGACAGATGTCATGAAATAAATCCTATTGAGTTAGTTTATTTTAGTTGGCCAAAAGGTTATAAATAGTGTAGACGTATATTATTGTGTTAGGCATATCTCATATGTATTACGTATCAGTGATAAGCACCAATAAAGTAGAATATAAGAATTGTTGCTGTATTATTATCATCACCACTCAAGCACAAGAAAGACCCCGAGCCCGCTACATGGTGTCAGAAAAAGAAGTAAAAACTAAGTTGTCAAGAAAACGAAAATCATGAACGCAAAAGAGGGTACATCGAAAACTCCGGAAGTTTCGAGACAATCAGAGTGCGGGAAACGGAATGCAGAAGCTTGAAATCTCTACGGAAATTATCAACAATAATGCTGAAAATTTCAAGAAATGGACGCAGTCATTCGAGATATTCCTACTGGCGTCGGGTATGGAGAAAACGGAAGACAAAAGAAAAATTGCAATCATGCTGCATTCCATGGGAGATAAGGGCTTAAATATCTACAATTCCTTCAATTTGGACCTAAGCACTGCTACATTCCAAGAAGTCAAGACAAAATTCGTCGAGTATTTTGAACCCAAAAAGAATTTGACCGTGGCGCGGCACAAATTCTTTACGTTGAAACAACGTGTGAACGAATCCTTGGAAAATTTTCTAATGGAATTAGAAAACGCAAGTCATGCCTGTGAGTTTGGCTCGCTACGCGATTCCCATTAAAGAGTGAGTAAAGGACATTCTCATTGCTAATATGGCCACAAACTTCTCGCAATTTCGTAAAAAGCTTCTACAAGAGCAAGATCTATCCCTAGAGAGAGCCAAACTCCTCTGTAGAACACTCACGATGGCGCAGAAAAGTGAAGAATCAATCAATGCAGCAGATGGAAGAGAAGAAGCCACAATATACAAGCTACACAAAAGTCGTCGGGCCAGTTCTCCCCCATACCAGAAAAGAAAAAACTCAAGATCCCCATCACGCCAAGGTCACCCAAGGTCAGCTACACCTGGATCCAGAACATCGTCGTGTGTAAAGTGCAACACATCGCATGGTCGCCGCAACTGTCCAGCATGGAAATACAGATGCAGGTCATGTTTTACATATGGACATTTTACTCATTTATGTTTTAAGAAAAATAGTGTCAGGACTATTGTTTCTGGGGTAGGTAGACTAAACCTCGATGATGAATCAAGCCCCAAAGGTGCTGAGGCTGCGAGATTTACAATAGGGGCATTATTCAACATTAAAAACATAAAGTCAAAAAATGCTAGTACAAATTTGATTAATACAAACAATTCCTGGCATTATTCTCTTAAGATAAACAACAAAAATGTAGATTGCCTAATTGACACTGGAGCAGACATTAATGTAATGTCTTATCAAGTATTTAAAGAATTGAATCTTAAATTTGACAAACAGAGTAAAGAAATGTGTAAAAAATATAATATATTTGCCTACAGTGGACACAGAATTCCGATAATTTCAGTGTCAAACATTTGTTGTTTAGTTGAAAACAAAACAAAACCAGAAAACATTACTTTTATTGTAACAAAATTAAATTGTCCAACTGTGATTGGTTTACCCACTTGTAAAAAGCTAAATTTAATAACAAAAAACTTTCATGTAAAGAATGAAAATGTCAAAAATGTTGAGCAAAATGTATATAATATGTATCAAAAAACTTGTGACAAAATTGTGACCAGATATAATTATGTGTTTCAGGGTCTAGGCTGCCTCCCATACGAACACAGCATCGTGCTAAAGGAGGATGCTATTCCGTGCGTTGATCCCCCTAGAAAGGTACCCTTCGCGTTGGTTGAACCGTTAAGGAAAGAGCTTCAACTCATGGAAAACATGGGAGTCATACGGAAGGTGAACAAACCTACTCTCTGGGTGAGTAGTTTAGTTATAGCCATGAAAAAGAATGGTGGATTGAGAATTTGCTTAGATCCTAGAAATTTAAATAAAAATTTATTGAGATGTCATTATCCAATTAAAAACATAGACGAAGTCAGGTCTAAATTGTCCAAAGCTCTTATTTTTCACATTTAGATGCGTTTTCTGTGTAGTGTGTAGTGATCTATGTACATTTCAAACTCCCTTTCGCAGATACAAATTTTTAAGATTACCTTTTGGAATAAACACGGCTACAGAAATTTTCTATAAAACCATGATAGATCTTTTCGGAGACATTGAAGGTATAATAATTTGGTGTGATGACATTTTAATATACGGTGAAACAATTGAAATACAAAAGGTTGGTGGAAAAAAGGTGAAACAATTGAAATACAAATATAAAAGGTTAGAAATGTTTTTGGAAAGGGCTAGGCAAGTTAATTTAAAATTAAATAAAGCCAAGTGCAAGTTTCTTCTAGAAGAAATAGCATATTTGGGCTATATGTTTAGTAAAGTAGGTGTAAAAATTGATCCAGAGAAAGTTAAAGCCATAAAAGATATGCCCATACCTAAAAATATTAAAGATTTGCAGATATTTCTAGGCATGATTAATTTTTAAGCACCGTTTATAGAAAATCTAGCAGAGAAAACTAATACCTTAAGAAATTTGTTAAAAAAAGATATATTATGGTTATGGGATGAAAATTTTCAAAGGTGCTTTGATTTGTTAAAAGAAGTCGTATCTAAAGCACCTGTGTTAACTAATTATAATTGCAACTTACCTGTGATTTATCGGTAGATTCATCAAAGAATGCACTGGGAGCGGTCTTGATGCAAAACAAACGACCCATTGCATTTAGTTCAAGAACACTAACCTCCTATCAACAAAACTATGCTCAGATTGAAAAGGAATTGTTTGCCATACAGTTTGGATGTAATAAATTTCACCAATATATTTATGGCAGTAAAACAACTGTTCATACTGATCACATACCTTTACCTTTTTAAGAAACCTCTTCATGAAGTACCTGCTAGACTACAAAGAATGATGTTATCGTTGCAGGGTTACGACCTAGAAGTGGTTTATGTACCTGGTAAATATATGTATATAGCAGATACTTTGTCAAGAGCCTCACTTAGTGAGGCTATATATATACATATATACCTCAGTATGAGCAAGACTTACAGTATCATGTTAATTCAATCTTTTCTAATCTCTCAGTGAGTAAGCCATATTTAAAATTTATATTATTCGAAAGCAAAATTGATGAATCTTTAAATCTGCTCAAGTCTTATATTCAGAATGGTTGGCCAAGAAGCAAAGACAAAGTAAGCTGTCTTGTGAAACCATATTGGAACATTCAAAATGAAATACATATAATGAACGGCTTGATATTTAAAGGCAACAGGCTTATTGTTCCAAAATCCTTGCAAAGACAGATTTTAGATAAAATACACTGTGGGCATTTAGGTATTAATAAAACACTCAACATAGCTAGAGAAACAGTTTATTGGCCAAATATTAACGCGGATATTAAAGACCTAATTGATCAATGTTCAGCGTGTGCAAAATTCATGGCAAACATACCCAAGGAACCGTTAAAATGCCATGAGATATCTTATCTTCCGTGGGAGAAGGTAGGTATAGATTTATTATATTTTGATGGAGAAAATTTCCTTGTCTGCATGGATTATTATTCCAAGTAAATAGAGCTAGCTTCTTTGCATAACAATTACACTCTCAATAACGTTGTTAAAAACCTCAAATCCTTCTTTGCTCGACATTCATTTCGAATCCCGAAAGCATTAGTGTCTGACAATGGTCCACCATTTAAGTCTTGCAAAAGTCTTTTCTTGTTGATTGGGATATAGAACACATTACTACCAGTCCTTATTGGTCCAGGTCTAATGGCCAGGCTGAAAGTGGAGTTAAAATTGTCAAAAACATATTAAGAAAATGCAAGGAAGATGGCTCGGATGTACATTTGGCGTTACTACACTACCGCAACGCTGCTAAGGGAGATTTTCCCAGTCCGGCCGCATTATTAATGCCTAGAAACTTGCGAGTATATTTACCAATTCTAAACAGAAGACTTAGACCGAAAGTTGTAAAATTTTCGACGTTTGAAAGATGTCATAGACAAAGCAGAGACAAAATGTCTTTTTATTTTAACAGGAATGCGAAGTATACATCTTATGAGTTTCAGCCGGGAGATGACATTTACTTCAAAAAAAATCCTAAATCTTTTTGGTCTCCAGGAATAATTAAAGAGAAATTAGGATGTGGTAGATAATATTATGATGTGGATCCAAATGGTGTTGTGTATAGGAGGAATAGGGGACACATTAAACCTAGAAAAAATAATTTAAAAGATTTGTATCCTCCACCTTCTTTTTATGGCAACGGCAGCACTGACAATATGCCTCCCATGCAGGAGAGTATAGATCCCATGAGTTCGGCACAGCTCGGAGACGGTCCTGTTCAAAATTGCATTATCGATGATAACAGTGTTCCTATGGAGTGTCTAGAAAATACCGGTTACGTAACCAGGTCTGGTAGAAGTGTGAGACGTCCAAAATTGTACATACATGTTTGAAATTTAAGTAGATAAGTAATGTATTGTTATTAGTTATGTACTTATAATATTAGTTTGCTTTTTTCTCGAAAAGGGAGATACATATATATATGTCTATAAATGGTGTCCGATAATTAATGGATAACCCTGAAATGTCTTATAGTAGAACTTATGGCCGTTCAAAAAAAACACTATTTTATGTAGTACCTAAGATGTTTTATTTAGAGAAAAGCTATTTTTTTAGTTTATTTTAGTTTTTTGACCAGAAATTAATAAATTACATAAGTTTTTTACTGTTTTGATATTATACACTAACTATGCTGATAAACAGACAGTAAATAGTATGACTAGATATTGCACTTAAAAAAAATGCAAGTTAAATGCAAGTTATTTTATTTTCGAAAACATTGCAAATAATATAATTGTACATAATTATATAAATTATAATATGAGATGGCAAAAGTGCATAGATAGAAATGGTATATACTTTGATTAAATAAATATATTATGTTTTAAAAAAACGACTTTATGTTCCTCCTTTACAAAACGCCAATTTCATATGTAATGACCTAATATAATGGTCAAATGAGTTATAAACGGAAGTAAAATGTTTATTTAACAAATCTTCATCTATTAAACAAGAATTATCATCCGAGCGTTTGCCTACTCCAAGTGTCCTCAAAAAGTTTCAGACTTTACATGGATCGCCATTTTCGCCATCGCCATTTTTAGAAAATGAAGATATTGAGGGGCGATGCAGTTTAGGCAATTCTTTTAGTAACAAATAGCTTATTCATACACCAGCATGTCTTACCTCAAAGGAAGACTACAAAGTTGTCAAAGAAGGTCAGGAAATTTGTTATTTTTGTGACAAAGGCCATAATACACTAGAGTGCGGTAAGGCCTTACTCTTGATGAAAAGAAGAATCCGATCAAGAAGAAAGGTGGGTGTTACACATGTTTAAAGAAAGGACATCTCACCAAATATTGTAAGTCGTATATTAAATGTATGTGTTGTAGTAAGAGGCATGTAATTATCTTGTGTCCAACTCTTCATGCACCAATAAATACCAGTGAACAAAGAACATAAAAACAGGAAAGCAATATATTTTTTTATATTATTAGGAGTTTAGTCATCAAAGTTTCTACTGACAGGCAGCAGAGTAAAGTAAGAGCATTGCTAGATTCGGGATCACAGCGTACTTATATTAAAAGGGAGCTGGCGGAAGACCTTGGTCTACAGGTAACAGGCAACGAGTGCCTCGGACATGCACTGTTTGGTGGTGTCAAGAAACCAACACAGATGCATAGACTCTTCAAGTTTAATGTAAGTAGCTTAGATAATATGCTTCATACTACTATGACAGCTTTGGAACAAGGTGTATGGTAGCGCCATCTATGAGCGTCTAACGCCACTATGAATGGCATCTCATAATATCAATAATATTTAGCAGTATTTCCCCTCCCTTCCCTCTCCGACGCAAGCCGAAGAAATACGAAGATACGCGACTGGAGCATATTGCAAAAGGACTCGAGAGAGTGGTGCGTATGCGATGGCCGACGCCGCATGTTGTAAGACTTTTCCGCTACTAATTTCCGCCCACGAAATTGAGATATTTTCCTATAGGAACGCATAAGAATTCTGGAAATACTAGTGTTGTGAACAGAAGGAAGACGGAAACTCAAGCTGCAGACGCCCTTCACAGAAGCTGGTTCAGTAAGCGTACCTCCTTTCTACCTTCCGATTTTCATCTAATTATTACTGCACATTCACCTGGCGACGCCAGATACCTTCTGAAATACAGTCCACAAAATATGGAAGAGAAATTATTCGCTAATCGCCAGGCAAGGTGGCCCGCGTGGATAGTGTACTTTGTGGAAATCAACCCAAAGTGCAAGACTCAAGCCTGATAAACTATTTGAAGAGGCACAAAATTAGTTTAAATGACACAAAAGAGAATATCAAAGATATAAGCATATTTATTGGTTCAGATCAATTAGGTTCAATTATTATCGAAGGAAATTTTATTCGTTTAAATGAAAGTCTTGCAGCAATACCTACTAAACTCGGCTGGATATTACAAGGCCCGGTTCTATAGCACGACAGTTAGTTCATATTTTGTTTCAAACTTACAAATATATTCACTTGAATTCCTGTGGAACATAGAAATGTTAGGCATTAATGATTCTTATGAGAAACATGACAAAAGCGAGATAATAAAAGTTTTAACAAATGTGTGGCGGAACAATTAGCGCCACAATCCTGGATCGCGCTATCGAAGATCGGCACTATATATACGACATCTGAAATTCATACAAGTGGGCTTCGGCCTGACCGAGCATAGCACCTCGCTCGGTCGGAGATCTCCCTTTGGGGCATCCACACTTCCCACATTGGTGACCCCGACGTGATCTGAACACGCAACCTTCTGATATCATCATCATCATCATTCCCCACCCCTCCGCACCACGCCAGCCAGCTTCAGCCTCATCGTGTACCTCGACCACCAGCCTCAACGTACCGCGGCCTGGTCGAACCCTCATCGGCTTCAACGGGCACACTCACTATAATGACCGGTCAGCAAGCAGAGCACATCTCTCCTGGTCAGCACGTAGCATCGGCCCGCACGGCAGCACTACGACTCACTGGAGCCCGTGCACCGACTCACTGGGACTCTGGCACTGGCGACTCAAGCAAGACGACTCAAGATTCGCCCTCAGGTCTTCGGGGGGAGTGATGTGGCGGAGCAATTAGCACCACAATCCTGAATCGCGCTATCGAAGTTTTCTAAGATCGGCACTATATATACGATATCTGAAATTCATACAAGTGGGCTGGGGAGATCTCTCTTTGGGGGATCCACACTTCCCACAAATGTATTTCAGTAAACAATGATGGAAGATATGAAATGAACCTAATGTGGAAAGGAAACCCGGATTTAGACTCTAACTATAAACAAGCACACTGAAGACTCATGTCTACTACTAAGAAGTTAGAGAATATACATAAAATAAGAGGATACGACGAAGTAATAAAATACTGGGAAAGAGAAGGCATAATGCCTTCTCTTTCGAGAAGGTCGTGAAGAATGACAACATAACAGAAGGTCACTACTTACCACGTAATGCTGTTATAAAGATGAAGAGTGCCACCACAAAAATAAGACCAGTATTCGATGCTTGTAAAGATAGAAATAAAAGATCTTTAAATGGTTGTATTGAAAAAGGACCTAGTCTCATAGAAGAAATACCGAAACTGTTGCTAAACTTAGAGCAGGTACTTATAGAGTGATTTCAGATATAAAAAAAGCTTTTCTACAGATATCAATCGCACCACAAGACAGGAATTTTTTTAAAAGCCAAAGATCAGTTATAAAATAATTTTCAACAACATTATAATCAAACATGTTATAAAAAATATGAAAATGCAATTTTTTGCCAAAATTTGCTCAAATTAATTATGCAAATTAAAAGCGGTTGGTTTATTGTTATGTTACAAAAACTAATTATTTTGAGCAAATTTTACGCAAAAAATTGCTTTTAAATATTTTTTATAACATGTGTGGTTATAAATTGCCTAAAATTGTATTATAACTGATAGATGGCTGTATTAACTTTAAAATGACACAATTGTGATATCTGAAGGATGTTCAGAAACTAAGAAAAAATATTTTTGAAAGGTCTCATCAAAAATTACAATTAAAATGACTGCCATTCCAAGGGTAGGGGGTATAGACCCCCAAAAGGGGGTGTTTTTGATGATGAAATTGCATGTACAACATGCCCTTAAAATAACGCTGAAGGTATCCCAGACACATTGTATAAAAGGAAAAGCTGATTGACTGATGTATCAACGAACAGGCCAATCCCTTAAGGCGAGAAATTGAAATTTTGCACACGTATTTCTCATATGACGTAGGCATCCACTAAGGAAGGATTTTTCAAAATTCAACCCCAAAGGGGTAAAATAGGGGATGAAAGATTTAAAACCTAATTTCGCACGGGCAAAGGCGTTGGAAATTAATAATAATTTTGTAGATATGTATATATAATGCTAGTCTTGTATATATGTATATATAATCGTAGTCTCAGAAATGGTTTCAAGTATTTACATGAAATTTAGATTGAAGGGAGTTTTGAGGGAGAAAAATCGATCTTGCTAGGTTTTATTCCTGCGCATTTTTAAATAATGTATGTGTTTTCTTTCATCATGCAACAATATATCAATAAATTCGACTGTTATAATGTTAGTCCGATTGGCAGTTTGGCAAATTTTTGCGTTGATCGGAAATTCGGAATGTGGTAGGTTCGAACCCCAGTAAAATATTTGTGATTTTTTTTTACCTACTAGTGCTCCGAGCTAAGCTTGATTACCCAGGTACTAGTTTTATGAAATTCGCTCCCTAAAAGGGTAAATGAGGGTCTAGTTTGTATAGTGAAATATCACCAACTGACATAAATTTTTACGACGATTGAATTTCGGCACGCAGAAAGTTGCTATGACATATACATTTGTTACAAACAGATATTTCGAAATTCATCACTCATGGAGATGTAATTTGGGACCGAAGGGGACGAAGTCGCACACAAAAGCTAATTAAATAATATATATTTATAAATAAATATTGAAAATGTCCTTTAGTAATATTATGACAACATTCACACACTCATAACTTGAAATAATAGTCAGACATACCTTTATCTGCTATCTGCTCTTCTATCTCTAGTTTTTTTTCCTCCTGTTTATCTGTGCACAGAGCTGCAGTTTGTTCCACCATGTCCTCGAGATATTCTCTTGTTACTGTGTGTGTTGTGGGACTTTGGTGAACATATTTGTCAATAACAGTCTGACTGAGCCTAACTATTTTCAATTCAAGCACCTTTGAACCTTGCCAAGCATCATTTTGGTCCACATTCAATGAATCCTGTATACAGCGAGCATCACTAACCAGCAGATTATTATCTTCAGATTCTTTTAGTTGTTCATTGTCTTCATAGTCATTTGTATTGTCCTCATATTCATCTTCATTAATTACTACAACATTTATAATTACAACTCAAGAAAATTATACCTATAAGCTGTCCAAATATTAGGCAAGGTAATGTATAACCTACCGTCGTCATTGCATGGTTCTGTCTTCACATCTAGCTCCTGATCGATATCTAATAAAGAAGGATGTGTTGTGGAAATATTTTTTGTCTTAAAGATTGATAACTCTAACAAGGATCCAAATGTTTCAAACTCCATATTAATCTAAAAACAATAAGACTCATTACTCAAAACAAACTCATTATTAATATTAATAAAATCAAGATTTTTATCATCACCATAAGTACTGGTATTCTTATATTATTATCATTTCTGTCAATTAATAAACTCTTAAACTTAATTTCATTTTTTTTGTAATAACCTTATTCGGGCAGAGATTGTCAATGAGACCTCGAGTCTGTACGGCCAACTGCTGCAGCCGCTGACACTGCCGCAGTCTCGTGTAGCAAATGTAACACGTCCAGCACTCATTGCCTCTAATCTATTAATAAATATGTATTAGTATTAAACATTTGGTCATTGTGTCATCCAACTAAACAATTATTGCCTGACAGAAGGTCTTGTCTTCTGTGGGTATTCATAAGTCGTAACAGTGGGCCTAGCAGGACAGAGGTGTAAACGTAACATTATAGAATGAAAATCTGTCAAAATCATGACATACTAATTTTATTTGATAGTGTTATGATTATTCCAGTCAAATGTTCTTGCTGGGGCCCGTATGCAACGGTTACAGATATGTTGGAAAAGTCACTTGACAGAGAAAGACAGCAACATTGATTGGAATATTAAAACTCTTTAATTGCACACTCATACAAAAACAACACACATAATAATTTTTTCAAGTTTAGGAACTGTACAAAAAGGGGGTCTTAATGTTGAGCTGACAGCAGTCTTTTCCAGACAAACTAAAGGAAAATCAACCTAAAACGGATGAGCGTATCCGGCGCGTATAAGATATATTTTATCTTTATGAATAAGGAGGTTGGTGTTCAGTATAAAATGGTACTCATACTAATTGTTATATTCTCTCATACTAATTAGGCTTTTTACACTAGTAGCCCTCATAACACAAGAGCCCTACAATGCCCTACGCATTCAATGCATTATTATTATTATTCACTAGGGCTGCTGGAATTTGTTTACATACCTTTAAGACTACGAGGTTCTCATAGACATACAGCAGGCCTGTTTTATAAATATTAATAGTTCTTTTATTCACGGTTAAGCATATATAGCAACAAGTTTTCTTCAACATCTTGCAAAACTTTTTTGTGAAGTAAAAAACTAACCTATGACTTAAGAACACAGGTCTTCCTCATCTTCTTCTATAATTTTTTTTTTATCATTTAAATGGCGTTAGGGCTTAATACTATTCGCCAGTGTGATGTTAAAAAATCGGGAAATAGAATTTCGTCTAAAGTTTTAGACGAAACTAGACGAAAATTCTATCCTACAAATCCAGCCTGTCATGAGTTTCTTTGGTACCGATAAAGTGCCATTTAATTTGGGTACCCCTAAAAATCTAAAATTTTATGTTTCTGTAGTTTGCGATTTAATAGAGGAAAAAATAATTTAATGTGCGATTAAATGTGAAATAAAAAATACATAAGAAAATGCTTTTTATATATATTTTTGCTGAAATTATACATGTAACACTCCTTAGACATGTCCTGACATGCTCTTGGTTAGGTTATTTGTTTACGACCTACTTTCAAACCCTAAGAATACATCTGCATAATCTAGACATGCGGTAGCGTGTCAAGCCAAGTTCAAGCTAAGCTGGCGAGCTGTATTTACCGCGTGTTATATTACACAAAACATTTGGAGCTACTTTTGACCCCCTCATAATATATATATATATATATATATATATATATATATATATATATATATATATATATATATATATATATATATATATCCTATAATTATATATATACATATAAAATTATATCATATATTTTCACTCATCAAGTTTTTACTTTAAAAATATCTCGTCACCTAACTCGTATTGTACTCCATATAGTCGTGGTCTATATGTATATCCTGTTCGCACCCATTATGTTCTCATACATCTCGCATCACCCTCATTTAATTTATTATCTGCATCAGCGCCGTAACTTGCAACTTCTAACTATAACTGTATTTCACATTCATTGAACCCGTATTTCGTCAAATATAAGTGTTTTGTTTATTGTTTTTTCCGAACTTTTTATTTAAAATGCAATACTAATACGAATTATGATATTATTACATATCATTACGATGTGATTAAGGTGTATTACACGAATTCATCTCAGCAAGCTTAATTCACGTAGGTAGAATAGTAGTTTCATGTGTTTTGTTTATTGTTATTTCAGAACATGCTCAGAACAAATTATTTATATGAAATACGATAATATTAGGTCTTTACCTATGAAATTGCCGTTTTGTATGAAAAAATTTAAACGAATTTTTTTAATGTATTTTTTATTTGTATTAATCGAAGTAATCACCCATGCAAACAATGCATCTTTGCAGTGGCAGTTTATTGATGTCCTTCTTAAAGAAATCAGCTGGATCCCGTCTTACGGTCGGTAACAAATTCTTCAAAGGCATTTTGTACTGCCTCTCGGGTATTGAATTTTTTCTCGCCAAGAAGTTATTCAAATTCTGGAAAAAGTAGTAGTCTGTAGGCGCAAGGTCTGGTGAGTAGGGCGGATGACGGAGAGCTTCCAACCCCAGTTCTTGCAACTTGGAGACCGTCTGCTGTGCAGTATGAGGTCTCGCGTTGTCGTGCAGGAGCAGTGGAGACGAGCGATTGACCAATGCTGGTTGGAGATGTGCCAGCTTCTCCATCCTTGTTCTCTATCATTGTTCTCCATCATTGTGTTCAGTTCTTCACAGTACACATCTGCAGTAATGCTCACTCCGTTTGGTAAGAAGCTGTGATGAATCACACCGGCGCTAGACAACCAAACTGTAACCATCACTTTTCTAGGGGTAAGTTTTCGTTTAGGGCAATGTTTAGGTGCTGAGCCGGGATCCAACCAACTTGCTGAGCGCTTGTGTGTCTGTTGAGCAGTGCAAGGCACGTCTCGACGCGTACATCGCGCTGGCGATCATTGAGTTCGTGGGGCACCCATTTGTAAAGCTCTTTTACCTTGCCAATTTGACGCAAATGGATCAATATTGTTTTGACGCTAATGTCGAAAGCTGCTGCTAATTCAGCCGTAGATTGTGTATCATCAGCTTCCACAATCGCCTTTAATTCGTCATTGTTGACCAAAGTCTTCGGACGACCGCGAGGTTCATTTTTCAGGTCGGGATTTCCAGAACGGAAGCGAGCAAACCAATAACAGGTGGTGCGTTGGTTTGTAGTGTTAGCTCCGTAAACGTCGTTGATGTTGCGTGCCGCTTGTGCTGCGTTGCTGCCACGACGGTACTCATATTCCATAATTACTCGAATTTTTAACGTATCCATGATGACGAAAAAGATTGAAATGCGATGAAAATGTTACACTAATCAATAAACAAATGACTAATTTTGGAAAAAGAATTCCATGTTTTTAAAATAAAATTAATTTGAAATTAGAATTCTTAGCCAAACAAAAATTATTTTGATTTGAAATGGCCAGTACTGCAGAACGGCATTTTCATAGGTAAAGACCTATAATTATTACTTTAAGGCCTTTAAGCTATCATTATGTGACAAAGGTTTGTTTCAAGAAATTAATAATTTCTATTAACCATGGATACGACTGCTTTTTCGGTCGAGTGCATAAACAAGTGTTTTTAATATTTTTGTTTATTAGTGCATTTTATTATATTGTCTTACTTGATTTTTACTGTTGAACTTTCTAGTATTGGTTGTGGGTGTCTAATTTTGTGATCTTCTTAGTGTAAGTGTTGTTTTAATTAGTCTTAGTTAGTTTATAATCTAAGTGTTACCGGCATGGACGCCGAGCCGCCTGACCCGGGTGGAGGGGGCCCTGATATCCAGGTACGCCAGCAAGAATCGATGGAATGTGACAATATAGGCTCAAGAAAGCGTGCTAACCCTGATAGCATTAACAAAACCGCTAAAATAATGACCGATACTGCTCATTCCATCCCTTCTATACAGCTAAATTATGTTTGTCCCGACTATGATAACAAAAAAGTGTGTAGTACAAATGATGTCGCACCATTTTTGGTACATGTTTCGAAGACAGAGTCTGACAGTGGACCTACTACACTACGACCAATGGAATTTGGATAGTTTTTATACAAGAACAACATAAAAAATGTAAAAATGTAAATAATATCGGTAGAAATCGCATTTCAATAGAGTTTAACTCCGCAGAAAATGCTAACTCCTTTTTAAGCCTTCCAGTAATTACCTATGCCGGGTATGTTGTTTCGATTCCGTCGTACAGCATATCCCGCATGGGTATAGTACGCGACGTGCCCGTGGACTGGTTCATGGAGGAGCTCGTTGATAATTTGAATGTCCCTTCAGGTTATGGGGCGGTTACCAAAGCCCGGAGACTAAGTCGGAAGACTTTTAATGACCAACAACAACCTATATGGATTCCAACCCGATCAGTTGTCCTGACTTTCTCAGGACAAAAACTCCCCTCCTCGTGTATATTGTTATTTTACATCATTACCTGTTGAAACATACCTCCTTCCAACTATCCAGTGCAATAAGTGTTGTCGTTTTGGGCACATTAAAGCCCAATGCAGGTCACAGCCCAGGTGTTATAAATGTGGACAGTCGCACGAGGGTGAAACTTGTGTGGTGTCAAATCTAACTTGTTTGTTCTGCTCGGGATCACATACAGCTAACAATTCATCCTGTCCAGAGCATGCTAGGCAAAAGGAAATCAAACTTGTCATGTCGCAGGAGAGCATCTCATACATGGAAGCTTCGGCTCGATTTCCCCATGTGAGACGTTCTTTTGCAGACTCGGCCAAGACTTCTCCCTCAGCAGTTGCTACTTTGAACACTAGATCACAAACGAAATCCTCTGTCACAACATCGTATCGAAAAACCGTGTATACTTCCCGCCGTCCTATTACCCCTGTGACCCCTGGCTATGATCACCAGGCACACAGGAACATCATTGAGGAACCCGCCTCTCAATTGCCGAATGGGAGTGGATTCCCCCAGAGTACATATATCTCTCCCAACGACAACTTTATTGACTCCCTCATCAACACCCTCATCCAATTAGTCTCCCGGTTTAGTGACTCCGGGCTACCGAACAAAACTCGTGCTAACCTGACTCAGCTTCTTAACACTGTACTCAACAATGGATCAGTACTCAATGATCCAGTGGAACTGTCGTAGCATAAGAAATAAAAAGCAGGACATTTGTAACATAGTTAGTTGTTTTAGGCCATCAATTATTGCCGTCCAGGAGACGTGGTTAAAGCCCCGTTCTCGGTTTCGTGTCCCAGGCTACTCATGTTTCCGGGATGACAGAGTTGATGGTAAGGCTGGAGTAGCCATTTTGGTCTCCAGTCAATGTACATATTCTTTATTCCCTCTTCCTGTACATAGTAGTATGTTTAATATTGTTGCTGTCCGTGTTTTAAATACTGTGTATATGTCCGTATATATCCCCAGTCCTAATCCTTCCATCCTTTCCGAACTTTCATCTATCATTTCCTCCATTTCTCTTCCCCGGGTTGTATTGGGTGATTTTAATATTCATCACACAACCTGGGGCTCCTTTTTCAATGACTCCAACTCGTCACTTTTCATGGACTTTTTAGATGATAATAACCTGGTTGTGCTTAATGATGGATGTCCCACTCGTAGGGTCTCGCCTTTGCAAAACCCGAGGAGTGTCGTAGATCTCTCATTGTACTCACCGTTTATTTCTTCTTTGTGTGAATGGTCTGTCCTTTCCAGCTACTATGGTAGTGATCATTTCCCTATTCATATAACGATAACTTATTCGACTAGACAACCAATAGCCCCTAATCCACCAAGATAAGAATATAAGCTCGAAAAGGCGAGTTGGACCGAATGAACAGACTCTGAAACTAGTCTTGTTTCTGATAATATAAACATAAATTATCCTCACACTCAGTATCAAAATTTAAAGAACATCCTTCTGCAAGCTGCGGATAGGTCGATCCCCCTTAAGAACACAGGAGATCGTAGATTATTCCCTCCTTGGTGGGATGACGAATGTACTTCAGCCTGTATGCGTCGTAAGGATGCTGAAAAACTTTTCGCCGGGCCATGACAATGGCAAATTTTCTAAATTACAAAAAAATTTCGGCTGAGGTTTCAAAATTATTTTCGGAAAAATAGAGAGAAGGTTGGCGACAGTTCTGTTTAAGTCGAACGAAGGCGACAGCCTTCGTCTAAACCCTCGATCGTTTTAATAATATTAAAAAATTTCGTGGTTCCTTATCGTCAAGCGATTACCGTCAGTCCAATGATCCTACTGAATGGATTGACGCATTTTCGCGAAGGTTGGCACCTCCGA
This sequence comes from Phengaris alcon alcon, assembly GCA_037179445.1. NCBI lineage: Eukaryota > Metazoa > Arthropoda > Insecta > Lepidoptera > Lycaenidae > Phengaris > Phengaris alcon. The sequence goes on from JAYRCH010000034.1 coordinate 2,340,238, forward strand.
CGGCTCCATCCCTCGACGAACTTTGCGTTGTCACTTCTGTAGGATCCTCTTCAAATTATTTAGACTCCCCATTTATCTGGAGGAATTTCGTCTGGTTTTAGGGTCAGGCTAATGGAGAGTCGGGGTGTGTTATCTAAAACACAGTTCGGTTTTCGAAAAGGCTTTTGCACTACGGACAGTATAGGAACCCTGGGAACCGATATTGGCATAGCTTTTTCGAAAATGGAACATGTGGTAGCGGTGTTCCTGGATGTATCATCTGCGTACGACAATGTCAGTCTTCCGGTACTCAGGCAAAAACTGCAACAGCTGAGTGTCCCAGCGAGGATGACAAACTATATTTGCAATTCCCTTTCCGTCCGTTCTCTTATCATCTCTTCCCAAAACTCCCATCTACCCCCTAGAATTATTTACAAAGGCCTCCCTCAAGGTCCACTCCTCTACAATATATATACCTCTGACTTTGATCTTACTGTCAATAGCTTTTGTGAGGTCCTCCAGTACGCAGATGATTTAGCCATGTACATTGCTTCAAAAGATATTGCGGAATGCTCCGCCCGCCTCAACTCTGCCATTGGCTTGGCATTGGCATCTTAATGACTGGATGGATAGACATGGGTTGTCCATCTCTATTGCCAAAAGCTCTGTTGTTGTTTTCACAGGTTCCAAAATTATACCAACCATCACCATTCAATCCAATCAACAGGTTTTCCCGGTTAAGGATAAGGTGAAGTTTCTAGGTGTATATTTGGATTCCAGACTAATTGGCGTCCATCACATAAACCATGTGGCGAATAAATGTGAGAAAAATATTAACATTCTCCGATCACTCTCTGGTGTGTGGTGGGGTTCACATCCTTACACGCAGAAGCTGATGTATAATTCGCTCGTTCGTAGTCACCTAGATTACGGCTCTTTTCTTTTGGAACCCTGCAATAAATTACCACTGAAGAGTCTGGACAAAATTCAGTCAAAGTCCTTGAGAATTACTATTGAGGCCATGAGATCGTCACCAATTAATGCGCTCCAAGTTGAGTGTGGGAATCCACCACTTAACATCAGGAGGCAGTATTTGTCTGATAGGTTTATGTTTAAACTGTTTCAAAATTCCTCCCATCCACTCATTGAAAAACTCCACACCCTTTCGCAGATACTAGCTCTTCAAGCTACTGGTCACATAAGGAACTGCCTTGTCTGTTGATCAGCTACCATACAATTACCCGTCTTCCTTGCCCTATTTTCCAGTGTAGACTCAGTCCTCTTTTTACCACTTCCTATAATTCACTTACCTTCTTTCCAAAAGTGCTTCTAAATTTATTATTATTTTTATATTATTTATTATTTAGCTTATAGGCTCTGCTGCGGCTAACACTCAGTTTAAACATATCATAATCCTGAAAATAAGACAGCTTCTCTTTTAGTGTCACACAAAAAGTATCCAAGTAGTTTTGGCTTGGATACCAGGACATAGTAGAATCACTGGCAACGAGAGTGTGGTTGCCTATGCTAAAGACGCTATATCATCAGATGTGACTAGTTAATATAAGGTTTATTGCCAGGATTTAATTCCCCTAGCTAAGAATCACATGAATATCAGGTGGCACAATGAGTGGGCCAAAACTACTACAAACAAGGGAAAACACTATTTTGATATTCAAAATGGCATCCCTGTTAGACCATGGTTTTTTAAATTTAAACAAGCAAGTAAAACAGTGTGTTCAACTATTTGCCGAATGAGACTGGGTCATTGCTGCTCACCTGTTTTTCTTGCTAAGATTAGGGTAAGAGATAGCTCTTTGTGCGAGTGTGGCCTAGATGAGGGCACTCTAGACCATAGGTATCTTCTTCTCTTGTCCAAATAACCAAACGTCACTGTATGATAACCTCCCTCGTACATTTCCCCGTCCTATAAATTTTAAATCTGCTCTATGTTTTGTAAATACTCCCTTTATTGAAATTTTGTGTACATATATTGTTATTATCAAAATAAAATTGTAAGGCGTGTGGTACTAACCCTAATGTTTGTGCTTGTTCTAGGTTAGAGATCTTTCAACAGACTTCCTTCAGTTCACCGTACCCTTGTTTTTTCATAAAACCTACTCTTAAGGCAGAGTCACCGCCATCACACTCTGACATTGGCGATTCACTAAGGAGCCATTTTTAAAAGAAGAAGAAAAATAACCATGGATACTACTGGTAGTAAAACAATTTCCATTTATTATCAAAATGTGCGCGGATTACGAACTAAGTCGTCAGACTTTTATCGGCAGGTAAGCTTAAACTCTTATGATTTAACAATCTTAACTGAAACCTGGCTAACGGACGATTTCAGTGACTCTGAATTATTCAGTAATTATTATATTGTTTGGCGTCGCGATCGTAATTACAATCTGACTGGTCAAGGCAGGGGTGGCGGGGTATTGATAGGCGCCAGTGGACATCTATCAACTATTGCTCAACCATCTTTTCAATTCTCAGCTGAGGATCTTTGGCTAACACTATGGCCGGTATAAATAGTCAGTACTCAAGATGGGACCCGGTCTCAAGACGCGGTTCGGCTCTGTGATTGGTCCAAATTTTGACAGTCAACCAATCACAGAGCCTGAACCGTGTCTTGAGACCGAGATGCATCTTGAGTACTGACTATTTATACCGGCCTATGTTTCGGAAACAAGCATAACCTAAGTCCGATAAAAATACATATCTGTGCCATTTATTTATGTAATTTTGCTTGGATCACTGCCAGATGGAGACCAGCGGGAGCGTTGGGTGCTCCTCGTCGAAGACGTAGCTACCAGGTGGGTCGAGCTATATGCTCTAAATGATGCTACCGCTGAACTGTTCCAAGACTCTAATAGAAGAATATTTCCTTCGCTACGGTCTGTCCAGGCGAGTAATATCTGACAATGGCTCGCAATTTATTTCAGCCATCATGCAGCAGTTTATGTATGTATTTGGTATTAACACCCTTGCTGCGGCAATAAAATGTACTTATTACTTTCATCTGGTGCGGTGGCGGTCCAAACATGCATTCAATGAACTTTCAGACGGTGCGTGACGGGCTTTTTGAGACTGCCACCACTACTTGACATATACAGCTCTATATCTTTGGGAATGTGCGTTGTGATATATATTTTTCTATATCGTTAGAATATTCGAGAATGCTTCTACTAAACTCTAGCTTCGCCCGGGATCTGCCTCATAGAAAGCGAGTAATTAGCAAATCAAAATGTCAGGTCGATTCAGACTGTTGCCGCACTAGATTGTATTTTTTATAGTGATGGGACACATTGTAATAATGATACGGTGCTTCCACATATAAGTTACAATTTACGTAGGTAATGTTAACGAATGTTTTAGTTTCAGGCATTTTAATCTAAGGAGAGCAACTAAAATGTACTAAAATATTAAACTTACACTATTTTAGAATGTTACCGAGTTACACAATGTTATATAACTGCTGTGTGGCACCATTAAGAAATCAAATAAAAATGTTTTTAATTAAATACAATATTTTTATTGATTAAAATAATCAAAACATAATTAATGGAAACAAAAAGGCGAAAATCCAAAAAAAAGTAAATTACAATGTGTTTCTCTTTATAACATGCCGTGCAAAGCGTCTGATTACACTTGTTACAAAAAGTTTTCACTTTTTTAACTTTTTTCTTTGCTACTTTGCAATCTAACGTCAGTCGTAGTTTTTCGTAGCACCGTGCACAATTTCTTCTTTTAGGCCCTTTTTCTAGGACATGTCCTGAAGTTTTGATTTGTCTGGAAGTTCCTGTAATACAAATTAAAGTTTTTTTGACTTGCAAGTACGGGTATACCACAGGCAAATTCTTTCATTAATCCAATTTATGCTGAATTTGCATATTTACTTTTATTTTTTATTATTATTATTATAGGTAGGTATATAACACACACACTCCGCAGTAAGAAATATGCAAATCGAGCATAAACTAAATTAAATTTGTTTTCAGTGAATAACGAAAATTGTTGAGGCTAAAAAAATAGTATTTGATTATTATAGTAAGCTATTAAGGCGGTTTGATATAAATTATAAAACGTCTACAAAATGAAATCACTCAAAGCAGTGTAATTTCATAGCTGATTTCCACTCGCATGCAGTCTCGCGTTCGCAAAAACGAGGTCCGATGTTTCCCCTGATCATCAGACCTCTGATTCGCGAGCGCAAGACTGCTGGCGAGTGTAAATCAGCTATGAAATTCCTCTGCAGCATGGTTCATGTGAGTTTCGTGCTTTTTAATGATAGTAATCAATATTGTAAGTATACAATAGTAAAGCAGTGTTTTGTTAGAAGCAGCCACTGAATACACTGATTGCGCCCATGAGTTAGTAATTAAAAAATAATACGTACTACACATCCATAAGCTGCCGGGTAGTAGCCAGCCAGAGCCATAAATTGCAAAATGCACCAGTAAAATACCACGTACTTGTGCTTTAGCAAGAAGTCTAGGTATCAAGTTTATTAAAAAAAAAAACCAAAGCGCATTCTTTGTGCAACAAAATCAATATGCAACCGGTGCAGAACTGGTGAAATCAGAAGTTAAGGACCATGAAATGACAATGACTTACCTGTTGTCATTGGTGATCGATGAACACGACGACACCGTGGTAGCCTTCATCAATGAACCTGTTGTGTTTATTAAACATGATTTTATGCATAGAGTCTGCACTTTTTATCTAGCCTTTTTTCAAAGATCTACTACAGTTACACTACACTACCTACCTACTTCTAAATACTTACGTCCAGAACTCATTTTTTTTTAGCCAATGATTGGACTATGGTTTCATTAAAAACTTTCTTTGAAATTTTCTGATCATGTCTCATATTGAATATAACCCAAGCATTAACCAGAGCCATATCAAATAGGTACTCCATACCTACTTTTCTAAACCATTTAAGTCCTCTTTTTAAAGGAGAATAGTAGGAGGACATTTGGTCGCTAAAATCTACACCTTTTTTGTTACTATTGTAGGTTAAGACACAGGACGTGGCTTCTTTATATCTTCATTTGTTGATCTATGTTTTCTTCCTGTTAGCACAGGAAGAAAACATAGATCAACAAATGAAGATAATAAGTACATCTTTGTCCTCTTTACGAATTGTCAGCATTAAAAGCGGCCGTTTGTCAACCCATTTTATGATTTTAATGCCGTTTTTGTTCATCGCTCCCTTGATTTGACCTTTCTTTAATTTTTTTGATACAATTTTATTAGGCAATCCTTTGTGGTTTGATCTGAGCGTACCACAATAACGGGTCTTGAGAGTTAAAAGTCGTTCTGCTAATTCAATAGAAGAACAAAAATTGTCTGCAATGACTTCTCGAGATTTCTCCTCCAGACCTTCAAGTAATTTAAGTACTGTGACTTGACCATGATTTCGCTCAGGCCCATTTTCTTCTTTTCCAGAATATATTGTAGAATTATAAGTGTACCCTTCTGGAGTGCACAACTTATAAATTTTAACGCCGTATTTATGAGTTTTGTTCTTTATATATTGTTTAAATTGAAGCCGGCCACGCCACGGTATCATTGATTCGTCTATTACTAAATATTTACCGGGTGATAGTACTTCCTGGAATCTATTATTCAACATGATAGTTAAATCTTGAATCTTTCTAGCTTGTTTGTATTGTTGATATTTGGTGTGTCATCACTAAAATGCCAGAATTTTAATAATAATAAGAATTTATCTCGTTTCATTACAGAGGCTATGTAATCATTTCGATATAAAGATTTTTTGACCAATAATCATTTATATGTGGCACTTTGTTAAGACCCATCGCCAGCACTATACCCAGAAATTTACGCATTTCTGAATAATTCGTAGGTTTCCATGCCATTAGCCTGGATTTTTCCTTCATTTCGTTCTTATTTTGTTTTTCTGAGTTATGTTTTAATGCGTATTTATTAGTCTCTGTCACAATTTTTTCAATTATTTCGTCCGTCAAAAACAAGGAATAAATACCTTCAGCAGATAAATCATCTATTGGCATATTAATAGTGCTATCACTAAACGTGCACTCCTCTAAATCTGGGGTCAAATCTGTGATATCTTCCCATTCATTGTCGTCGCCATTGTGTTGCATGTCTTCTTCACCTCTTAACTCATCGTTTGTCTCTCTCAACTCATTGTCTGACGTTTCAGAAATAATTCCACTTGGAGAGTATTCATCACTTTCGTCAATTGCCTCATAGTCAATAGCATCACTAGTTTCTTCATCTCCATCTTCCTCCTCTTCGTCCTCCTCCTCATCGTCCTCCTGTTCTTCATCTTCCTCCTCATCGACTTTCTGCTCTTCGTCTTCCTGCTCTTTGACTTCCTGCTCTTCGTCTTCCCGCTCTTCGACTTCCTGTTCTTCGTCCTTCTGCTCTTCGTTTTCTTGATCTTCATCTTTCTGCTCCTCATTTTCCTCCTTTTCCTCATTCTTAATATCTCCTACCTTTACATCGTTCTTTCTGTTATCATTTATTTTTTCCTCCCGTTTTGGTACTTCTTCTTTATCTATTTCTTGCCTCTCATTTCCTGTTATATTTTTGTTTTCTACGCCTGTTTGATTTTCCGTACAAACGTCTTTATTTTCCATACTTTTTTCTCGATCTTCTGATTTACTATCTTCAATAAAAGAGTAAGTATAGGTAAGTTTTGTGTTTTCTTCTTCACCTATATTTTCCACGCTTTCTTTTGTTTGTACTCGTTTTTGTTGTGAAATTATATTTTCTGTAGTGTTTTTTTTGGGAGATGTATCAACTTATAATACTGGCTTTCATCTATATTAAAATCAATATCTTCCATGAGCTTGGATACCGATATATAGTTCAATGAGGGACTGCAACCTCTTAAGCTGTACATACTCAATCTGTCTGGAGATGACGAACAGGGCGATCCATTTTTTTCTGCCCTCAGAAAACTCTGACGAGGAGAATGTGTGCATTTTTTGCTCTTGAGCCCTGAAATAAAATTATTCTTTACTCTTCTGTATTACTTTCAATTAAGTCCTTTCATAATTTAATGTAATTCAGAAAAAATGCAATGATAAAAACCTAACCTGAAACTTACCGAACTTATTTAGTAGTGGCGAGCGTGATACTGATTTCAAAATATGAAGTCTCCTTCCACTTGGACTTTCGTAAATATCTTTGTTTTTTTCCTTAGAAAATATTTCTTCATCATCACTGTCACCATAGTTATTCCGTATCTCTGCTTTGCTGGTTGATGGGACAGAATTATCGTGATTTTGAGCTAAAAGATATAACAGATAGATTTATATATTGTAATATCACAATCCATAGGTAGGTACTTTCAAGAATCTGCGTACCTACTGAGCCCTGAGTGTAAGTTGGTAAACGCGCAAACGTTACTTATGCGTTCGAGTTAAATTTTGACAGGTAGATCTTAACTTGAAGGGAATAAGGGCGAGAGTTGAATTCTAAACGTTAACGCATTAGTAACGTTTTCACGTGTGCAAACCTACAATAAGGGGTCTGGTTAAAAACTTTTTACAAAAAAAACCGACGTAAGTTCATGGAATGATTACATAGTTGTTTCTTTGGCACCGACTTCAAATTGGTGTGGTTTGATTGACAAAAAATTATTTTTTAATTTTGAGTGTTGTTTTTGAAGTCGGTTTTTCTTTTTTGTAAAAAGTTTTTTATTTGTTGCTTTTTAGTGTAGTTACCTTTTTCGTTTGAAATGATAAATTTTAATGTTTATGCGGATATACGCTAAAAATAAAAGCAAAAATTGATAAATTTTAAATCATTCACAAACAACATCAGTTACATTATTTTTCAAGATTATACAAAAACTACGCACTCGATCTTGATACAACTTTCAGACAAGTAGCTACAAGAGATAGCCTTTTATATAAAAAAAGAACTGTCCAAATCAAATAAGAATTCGCAACGAAATTCAAGATTGACAATTACTTTTCAAAATTTCTACGAACATTTTTAAGAATTTTGAAAAAAGTACTAGTCTGATTGCTGTGAAATTTTCATGGGACCTTTTCGGGGCTAAGGTCCTTCATATAAAAAAAGAATTATTGAAATCGGTTCAGTATTGGCGGAGTTATAGTGGAACATACATAAAAAAAAATTAAAAAAGCATACCATCGAATTGAGAACCTCCTCCTTTTTTGAAAGTCGGTTAAAATCGGTTTTTAACCGACTTTCAAAAAAGACCTTGCCTGGGTAAGAAAACTAATTTCATCAAAACTTACCTAGTTTACGCTGTTGGGTTGAGCTTGAGATTGGTTTCATAACATGAACTTCCGGTACACTGAAGTTTTTGAAAATATTTTTTTTTTGTCTCTTAGGATTTAGTCCTTTTTTAGAAAATATTTCTTCGTCATCACTATCACTATAATTTTGCAGAGAGTCTGGAGGGCGTATTTGATTGTTTTCTAAAATAGTAATTTTACTAGTAGAGGGGCCGGTATAACAAACATTTTCACAATCACCTTCACTATCACTTCCATTATCTAAACGTATTTTTCGTTGGCATTTGCGACGCTTCATATCGAAAAATGCTTAACTATTTTCGCTGAAAATCAAAACGCGTGATTGACGACGTAGCGCGCACAACACTAAATGAAGTGACGCCGCTTACGCACCCGCACAGTGCGGCAACAGGTCGATACAGGTCCGGCGGCGCGGGTGTCAAAATAGGCCCGACGCCGCACTGAATAATTGGGTTTTTAACTCAGTGCGACGGTGGTCTAAAACGGCCTGCCACAGTATTTTAATGTCATTTAACTACGTTTGCAACCACAAACAGAAAACTATATTCATCTCTGTCATACTCGTAAAAACGGCTAAGTTACACGTTCCGCACAGGCGGAACGTATATACATTTCTGCGCGCGCACAGCCTGTGAGCACCGCGGCGGGCCGATTATGGGTGACCCGCAGTGAACGTGTTAAACAGGAGCTGATCCCAGTGTATAAATGTTAAAGAATGTTATTAAATTTTGCTGATATAAAAAAATTGCCTAATTGTACAACTGGTGTCAAATTGTCTCCGATAAATGAAAGTATAATATGTACTGTCTGTATTCTAGGAAAGCAGACCAGACTGCCATTTCCAAGTGAAGGCTCCCGAGCAACTGATTTGCTAGAAGTCATCCACTCCGATGTATGTGGACCGATGCAGACTGCATCACTTGGAGGTGCTAGATATTTTGTTACTTACATAGACATGTCACGTAAAGTGTTTGTATACACTATTAAAAGTAAGGCAGAGGTATTTGACAAATTTTTGGAATATAAAAACAGAGTAGAAAACGAATTAAATAAAAAGATAAAAATAATAAGGACCGATAATGGTAGAGAATAAAAATTTTGATATTTATCTAAAAAAAATTGGAATATTGCATCAAACTACCAACCCATATACACCAGAGCAAAATGGCATTAGTGAACGCATGAACAGGACTCTTGTAGAAAGATCTAGATGTATGATTATAAATTCTCAATTACAGAATAGCTTCTGGGGAGAAGCAGTTGTTACGGCAGCACACATCATAAATCGTTCGCCAACAAGCGGCAATTTCCTACATCACTCTGGAAGAAGTATGGAAAGGAAAAAAACCTGATTTAAGTCACATAAAATTTTTGGTTCTAAAGCAATGATACACATACCTAAAGAAAGACGCCAAAAACTGGATCCGAAATCTCGTGAGTTTATCTTCGTCGGTTACAGTGACTGTGTAAAAGGCTACCGTTTTATCGACCTTAAAAATAAACAAACTGTAACAAGTAGAGACGTCATATTTCTTGAAAAATCAATAAAAAGAAATATAATAAGTAATGTACCTGAAACAGAAAAAATAAGTTCTGAAAGCAAATGATATTATGGATAATAATAGTAAAAAATGAGCATTAACACAAAAGAATTAAACTTACAGAAATCTAAAATAATTTACTTACCTTCTACTGATGGCAAAGAGGTAATACACACACAGGATGATGATGATGAAAATGAAATGAGTACAACATTAAATGCTAACTCACCTTCGTCATCAGCTTCAATTTATTCAGATAGTGATGATAAAGATGAATCTTACATAACGAAGAAAGCATTAATATTACTTCTCAATTTGATAAGAATCTTCGACCTCAACGACGAGATGAAATATATGAAGTCGATATTCAAGACAAATCTTTAATATGTATGAATGGTGAATCTGCTATGAGTATGTTAAATAAGGACCCACAGACTCTCACCGAGGCACTTCAAAGTAGTCAAGCAGAAAAATGGATACATGCAATGAACGAAGAGTATGAATCATTATTAAATAATAATACTTGGACATTTGTCGATTTACCAAAAGATAAAAAGGTGATTCCTTGTAAATGGATCTATAAAACAAAGCTAAACGAAAATGGAGATGTATCTAGATTGAAAGCACTATTACTATAATTAGGTCTTTATCTATGAAATTGCCGTTAGGTATGAAAAAATTTAAACGATTTTTTTAATGTATTTTTTATTTGTATTAATCGAAATAATCAGCCATGCAATCAATGCATCTTTGCCAACGCAGTGGCAGTTTATCGATGCTCTTCTTAAAGAAATCAGCTGGACGGGAGGCAACAAATTCTTCAAAGGCATTTTGTACCTCTCGGGTATTTTTTCCCGCCAAGAAGTTATCCAAATTCTGGAAAAAGTAGTAGTCTGTAGGCGCAAGGTCTGGTCAGTAGGGCGGATGACGGAGAGCTTCCAACCCCAGTTCTTGCAACTTGGAGACCGTCTTCTGTGCAGTATGAGGTCGCGCGTTGTCGTGCAGGAGCAGCGGAGACGAGCGATTGACCAATGCTGGTTGGAGATGTGCCAGCTACTCCATCATGGTGTTCAGTTCTTCACAGTACACATCTGCAGTAATGCTCGCCCCGTTTGGTAAGAAGCTGTGATGAATCACACAGGCGCTAGACCACCAAACAGTGACCATCACTTTTCTAGAGGTAAGTTTTCGCTTAGAGCATTGTTTAGGTGCTGAACCAGGATCCAACCAACTTGCTGAGCGCTTGCGGTTATCAAACAGAATCCATTTTTCATCGCAGGTAACAATTCGGTTCAAAATTCCTTCATTTGTGTGTCTGTGTGAGCAGTGCAAGGCATGTCTCGACGCGTACTTCGCGCTGGCGATCATTGAGTTCGTAGGGCACCCATTTATCAAGCTTTTTTACCTTGCCAATTTGACGCAAATGGACCAATATTGTTTTGACGCTAACGTCGAAAGCTGCTGCTAATTCAGCCGTAGATTGTGTATCATCAGTTTCGACAATCGCCTTTAATTCGTCATTGTTGACCAAAGTCTTCGGACGACCGCGAGGTTCATTTTTCAGGTCGAAATTTCCAGAACGGAAGCGAGCAAACCAATAACAGGTGGTGCGTTGGTTTGTAGTGTTAGCTCCGTAAACGTCGTTGATGTTGCGTGCCGCTTGTGCTGCGTTGCTGCCACGACGGTACCCATATTCCATAATTACTCGAATTTTTAACGTATCCATGATGACGAAAAAGATTGAAATGCGATGAAAATGTTACACTAATCAATAAACAAATTACTAATTTTGGAAAAAGAATTCCATGTTTTTAAAATAAAATTAATTTGAAATTAGAATTCTTAGCCAAACAAAAATTATTTTGATTTGAAATGGCCAGTACTGCAGAACGGCAATTTCATAGGTAAAGACCTATTATTTAGTTATTTTAATGTAATCACCCACATGAAATTTAGGTGTTTGACAATTTGGTGATGATGTGACTTTATCACTACCATATAGGTTATTCCAAACAGTCATAATATTGTTGGAATTCACATCACATGGAGCCATCTTGATACTTGAATGTTTACTATGGTTATAAGAGTAAATCAAGTCTTGTAAAATATCTATATATATATCTGTAGCAATTGTTATGAGTAAAATAACGCCACATTTTCTTTTTAAGTGTTCTCTGAAACCTTTCAACAATACTTGCTTTAATATCAGGGTTATTCGTTGTATAATAGTTAATATTTTTACTTATGAAAAACCGTTGCACATCTTTCGAAATGAACTCGGTCACTTTGTCAGATTGTATATGTGCTTTGTATAACTTTAGCTTCATTAAATACACATACAAGACATAGTTTAGTGGTTACAGAGTTTTTATGTTTCATGGGTCTTGCATATGCATATTAAAAAAAAACATCAATAACACACAATATAATTATAATTAAAACCATCGTTATATTTAGAATAAATTCTCATATCACTTAAATCTACCTGAAACAACTCATTGAAGTTTGATAAAATATACTTGTTTCTAGAAAACATTCTTTGAACTGGTCTATGTAATGTATATTATGTTTCTTGTGACTGTAACCACTTCTTTACATCTTTTTTTTTTTAATTTTACCCTTCACTGCATTTGCAAGTTTATCAATGCCACTATAACCAGCAGGGTGTGATGGGTCTTAATAAATGTTATGCATTTCAAACAAGGGGTCCATTTTTCCCAGTCTAGCTTTTTTCTAACTTTCCCGCTATACTTTTCTCCACCAGTTGATGCTGGAAACACTGCTTCAGTTGATGCACACTCTCCGATATCTTTTATATGAAGGTTATTTATGTATTCACTTCTTTTTGGGTTTCCAATGTAAGTAAGAGGTATTTTAATTTCTTTTAGTGCCTTAGCAAATGTTTCCCATCCTATAGGATCACTTCTTTTTAAAGGTCTTAGAGAATCGTTTATCAAGTCAATAATGTTACTCCCAGGAATTTCTTTATTATCTATAGTTACTGTACCGGAATCGTTCCAATTAATTTTATTTTGACTCATAGAAATTAAGTTTAATAATAACTCACCCTTTCTTGAATATGATTTGGGTATTAAACTTAATATTTGCTTTGATGTGTATATAGGATTATTATTAACAGTTATATCCTGTTCACTTACGTCTTCAGTTGACGCCCAAGGAGTAACTGATTCTTTACGGCTCGTATCCTGATTTTTATTAATAGTTGTAGGTTCACTCTGAATATTAGAATGTATAGGTAATTCATATGGTTGACGTTCTTCGTATGTAAAATGCAAATATCTCTGCAACGTTTGTAAGTATAAAATGCATTTTTTACGATCTTCTACGTTACTTTTCAAAATGTTTTGCATTTCAGTATCTAGCAGAGATAAAGGATTTTCAACACTACTAGGTTGTTTTAACTTTTCAATAAGACTTGGTTCAATTAATAACATTTTTTAGCATTTTCCATGTTAAACAAGGTAATTTATCAATCCACTCAAAATAGAACCAAGAATTATGGGTAAAAATGCACCCCCTTTTTGAATTATAATTTTTTTTTATATTTTACTTTTCCCTTTTCGTACTAATTTTCGAAGAATACTTATTTAATTTTTTTTTCTCCTTTTCTTCGAGTCGTAATTTACCTTGTAGAACGTTATGAATACACTCACAAATGCAATTTATTTCTTCGTCATCACAAAATTTCAAAAGAGCTTTAACATATTTTGGTTATAATGTATGTAGTGCACGTAGCAAATCCTTGTGCGTTTTAAGCTTTGATGCATTATTTATAAATGATTGGAATTTCTTTATTCCTAGCATATTTATATTCTTTAGTTAGTACATAAACAATGCAATGACCATCTAGAGGAAATATTTTAGTTTTCAATCGACACATGTCATTGGTTTCTTGTTTTAAATCCACCATTAGATATCCATGGGGTTCATTTGTTGCATCTCTGTAATCATCTTCAATGAATTTTGGATTTTCAGGAGATACTTGTCGGGCTAAATACCGTATTTGTGTTTTATCCCGAGGATTCTTAAAATAGATTATATAACCCGTTTGTCTTTTACCTTGATGAAATAAATTTTGAAATTTTGAGTTGTGGTTCCTTGCCATCAAACATACTAAGATCTGGTATACCTTGATAATAATTCACATTTTGCAAATTATATAATGGCTGCATTTCATCAAAACACAATGTTATTTGTGCAAAGTTTACACTACAAATTAATTATATGTGTTTTATAAAGTTTGTTACAAAAACGGATTTCCCACAACCACTTGGACCAGCAGCTATGGCAGTAAAAGGATGAATAAAATGAAACATCTTCACGTGTATATACGAAAAGGTTTTTGAAAGTAATGAAACAAGCTTTAATAAATATGAAATATAATATATTAAATTTTTTTTCGAAAACTCTTATAAGTAACATATTTAAAACTTGATGTTTTTAAGAAAATCTTGATTATATACATACCTTTTATATTATATTTTACAATGTTATAGTACAATGAAACATTAAAAATTAAACATTCAGTACAATATTAAACATAAAAGTATAGCTACTCGAAACAAAGTATTACAAACTAGTTTACAAAAGGAAAAAATTAGCATAAAATTATCTCATAACAAAGTATATCTTACGTAAAACAGATTAATCTTATTGACTAAGCTTAAAATACAGTTTCAAGTTACAATGACAAATCACATACAAACACAATATTTTTAGAAGGTTTTTATTTCACATAACGTCATCATCAACATCAATTTATAATGACCCCAAGCTAAAGTGTCTATATCATTACGACAAAATGAATCTTTTAGTATCATTGTATGATAAACATGTTTTATTTATTTTTTGAGTGAAAATTATATGTTTAATTGATTTGAATCTTAACATGGAGCATAATTGAATATTTTTATCAAACAAACACGATTATAATTTTCTAAATTCATTGTTTTTGTGACGATGAGTTAAACGATTGTCTAAATCAAACGCATACATTTTTGATCTCAACCCTACAAATTCTTTGATTATTTATCCGTTGTTTTCATCTTTGAAAAAACCTAATTTTTTCTTATTTATTTGAGGATAACCATACCTATTATCAGAAGGATAATCAGATGTATCAAAATACTTTGGAAGATCCTGTTTAATATCATCATAGAAATTGTGTGTATATTTGATATATTAAGCTATCAGTAACTATCTGTATATAACAATTTAATATTATTTTTTAATTTATTTACTATATAATCATACATTAAAGTTTTTGAAATATCTAAAATACAAAATCCTAAATAAATTGGTTTGTTGTGAAATATTTTGGTTTTACGTAACTGGACATCCACTAAATTTTCTGAAAAATATCGATAAACTATGAAATTCTAGTTTGCTATTAAATCTTGTGCACCTATAACTTTACCATGATTATCCCAATGTGTTAATAATTTAACATTAACTCTTTTTTCAATATTTTCCATTGTTTTGCCAAATACTGAATTATTCATAAGATTATAAAAATCTTTTTCGAAATCTGATTTGGCAATAGTTCTTAATTTGGTATTTAAATGTATATACTTTTGCAACCATGGTAGCTGTCTAAACTTTAATATTCTATGAACTTTAGTTAATTTCAACCCCATTTTTATGCATTGTTTAAGATTCCTGTAATGAATTTTGTACGAGGGCTGCACTAAAAGTATCGGGAATGGAATATTTCCACTGTTCCTGTCATATTAAAATCTTTTTAATTTAAAACTCCTTGGTTTTAAAAATCGAATACCGTTTATTTATTTAAAAAAAGATTATCGGTCTTGTCACAAGGTTTTGTCAAACTTGTTTAGTCGTTGAGAAAATGGAATTGACTCGAGAAAATTCTAGAGCGATGATTTATTATGACTTTCGAAGTGGTTTAACACAAAAACAGTGTGTTGACCGGATGATTTCTGCATTTGGTGATGAAGCCCCATCCAAAACCACAATTTATCGCTGGTTTGCTGAATTTCAACGTGGACGTGTCAAGCTCAGTGATGATCCCCGTCAAGGTCGTCCAAAAACTGCAGTCACCCAAGAAAACGTTGATGCTGTGCGTAAGCTGATTGAGGAAGATCGACATGTGACATACCGTGAAATTCAGGCAACTTTAGACATTGGCATGAGTCAAATACAAATAATCTTGCATGAACAATTAGGTGTAAAAAAGTTGTTTTCCCGATGGATACCGCATTTCCTCTGTGAAGAGCAAAAAGCGACTCGCGTTACTTGGTGCGTCAGAACTCTCGAAAGATTCCACGCAGGATCCTCAAATGCTGTATACAACATCGTATCAGGTGACGAAAACTGGATATACGCGTACGAACCCGAAACAAAAAACCAGTCACGAGTTTGGGTGTTCGAAAATGAGTTAAAGCCAACAAAAACTGTTCGTTCACGGAGTGTTGCAAAAAAAATGGTGGCCACGTTTGTCTCCAAAACCGGCCATGTTGCGACTATTCCTCTTGAGGGACAAAGAACGGTTAATGCAGAATGGTATGCTAACATTTGTTTGCCACAGGTCGTTTCTGAACTCCGTAAAGAGAACTGCAACCGCCGCATCATCCTCCATCACGACAATGCGAGTTCTCACACCGCGCACAGAACAAAAGAGTTTTTAGAGCAAGAAATCATAGAATTATTAGACCATCCGCCGTACAGCCCCGACCTAAGCCCTAATGATTTCTATACTTTCCCTAAAATAAAGAGTAAATTGCGTGGTCAGAGATTTTCATCACCTGAAGAAGCTGTGGACGCCTACAAAACGGCCATTTTGGAGACCCCAACTTCCGAATGGAATGGTTGCTTCAATGATTGGTTCCATCGTATGGAAAAATGTGTCAAATTTCGCGGAGAATACTTCGAAAAGCAATAAATACATTTTTAAATAGTAATGTTGTGTCACTTCCTTGATTCCCGAAATTTTCAGTGCCGCCCTCGTATTTAGTTTTATTATTAAGATTTGTAACCAATTTAATGTCTTTAGTATTACCTATACATATATTTTTAGGATATAACGGAAACTCTGAATGTGAATCATGCAGTTCATCTGGATATTCTAAATCTACTTCTAAAATAAAACCGAATTCGCTATTATCTGGTACATCAAAGTTAGTTTCCGGATCTACTCACTTAAAATCTCCTACCGGAAGATACTGCGGCATGGCCCAACCATAAAGATTATTCGCATCAAAGTATGTTAAATAGGACTCAGGTAAATTTTTATTATGTTCTTCCATCAATCTGTTATTTGCCTTCGCATAGCGGTTACTACATTGAGATATACCTCCCTCTTACACCTGCTCTGATAAATGCGATCATGTCAATGTCCGTCAGTAATTCCAATTCGATTTTAGTATATTTAAACATGGCATCCCAACTAAAACCGTATAGTAATGTTCTGGATCTAAATCATATGTTTTAATACACAGATTTCTAAAGTTTTCAAATATATCGGTTAATAGTAAAACATCTGTTTTTAAATACAGGTTCGAGTAGTCCGACATATTGTAACATTTAAAATGGCACCAAACATCTTCGGCGTTGGTGTAATCTTCAGTGGAAACATTTGAATCGGTTAATGAACTATAAAATTGATCTTCACTAGGGAGTGATGTCAACTTCAAGCTATCGTAGGATGTCATGTAATCATATGGATAAATACCCTTCCGCCTAAGTCGTTTAAAATCTTGATAACAGGGAAAGTTTCTTTTTAACGTATTAAATTGATCGTCATGTATTTTTTTTTGCTAATTGATTAAGACAATATGGTAAACATTTTAACGAGTCCACAAAAAGTAGACTTATTTATTGATTATTTACAGATATATTTTTTGAAAATGAAATGTATCTCTCCTTATTCTGTGGAATAATTTCAATGCGTTTCAAATTTCCCTTCAATAAAATTTAATGCGTGGACAATGAAATGTGCATTATAATGACTAAGATTATGTAAAAATATTGGTATGTGACGTGGTGTACGAAATTTTTTCATGCAATTTTCATGAGCAACACCTCTGAAACTACCAGTATGCCAATCGAAATCATGGCTGCATTCGCCATTTAAGTAATTTTCATATATATGACAAGTTTTAGCATTTATTTTATTTTTATCTTCAAGTGAAAGAGGCAAAGGGGATCTTTGAAAGCAATTTTTTTTACAAATTGTTTTTATTTCTTCATATAAACATTTCATAAATTGTTCAGCACAGTCAGGTCCACTATAAGTGACATATTTGGACAATCTGTCATCATAAGAACATTTTACGTAGTAACCGAAACAGTACACATCATGTTTATGCGTATTATTTGTTTTTTATTGTGTTGTATTAATTTATCTGGATTATTTGAACAAGTATGGATCGGATTTCAAAATGCTTCAAAAACAACATAAACCACAAACGGTACTTTTAATTTTTTAACGAACTTATCAAACTGAAGTTATTGTTTGGTACTAACTGTCCAAACCAATTTCTTGATGTTGGTATCGCCCGTTGGTAATTCCGTGTTTATATGTTAACAATCATGTTCTTGGTGGTTAGATAATCTTTATGAGTTCTGGTGTGTCTATTCAAATGATCTCTATCTGCAAACTTATTTTGACATATATCGCAGCTCTATGGTTTTTCACCTCCATGAGTTCTGGTGTGTTTACTCAAACTTTGTCTATGTGCAAACTTCTTTTGGCATATATCGCAGCTGTATGGTTTTTCGCCTGTATGAGTTCTGGTGTGTACATTCAAATGATCTCTATCTGCAAACTTCTTTTGACATATATCGCAGCTGTATGGTTTTTCGCCTCTATGAGTTCTGGTGTGTTTACTCAAATTTTGTCTATGTGCAAACTTCTTTTGGCATATATCGCAGCTGTATGGTTTTTCGCCTGTATGAGTTCTGGTGTGTACATTCAAATTACCTCTATCTGCAAACTTCTTTTGACATATATCGCAGCTGTATGGTTTTTCGCCTATATGAGCTCTAGTGTGTTTACTCAAATTATGTATATGTGCAAACTTCTTTTGGCATATATCGCAGCTGTATGGTTTTTCACCAGTATGAGTTCTGATGTGTCTATTCAAATGATCTCTATCTGCAAACTTCTTTTGACATATATCGCAGCTGTATGGTTTTTCACCTTTATGGGTTCTGATGTGTCTATTCAAATGATCTCTACGTAGAAACTTCTTTTGACATATATTGCAGCTGTATGGTTTTTCGCCTGTATGAGATTTGGTATGTACATTCAAATTACATCTATCTGCAAACTTCTTTTGACATATATCGCAGCTGTATGGGTTTTCACCTCTATGAGTTCTAATGTGTCTATTCAAATGATCTCTATCTGCAAACTTCTTTTGACATATATCGCAGCTGTATGGTTTTTCACCTTTATGAGTTCTGATGTGTTTATTCAAATGATCTCTACGTAGAAACTTCTTTTGACATATAATGCAGCTGTATGGTTTTTCGCCTGTATGAGATTTGGTATGTACATTCAAATTACATCTATCTGCAAACTTCTTTTGACATACATCGCAGCTGTATGGTTTTTCACCTTTATGAGTTCTGGTGTGTCTATTCAAATGATCTCTACGTAGAAACTTCTTTTGACATATATTGCAGCTGTATGGTTTTTCACCAGTATGAACTCTTGTATGTCTGTTCAATTCAATCTCACGTACAAAATCCTTTTGACAAACTTTACAGCTGAATTTTTTGTCGTTCGAATGAATGTTTATATTGTGATTTCTTAGATGGCTTTTGTATCTAAACGTTCTCGAACAAGCGTCACAGCTGAGCCGTTCCTTGTGACAGTCAGACTGTGCCTCACTGATATGGTCTCGGCCCTCGCAGTCGTTTGTGTTGTCTCGCTCGACGCCGTGTCCGATACCTAAAGGAATGTTCTGTTATTAGAATGCTGACCGAGTCGCAGTTAACATTAGTAAGAGACATGAGTGTAACTGCGTGAAAAACTAAACTACATGTCTGGTTTTATTACATGTACATATTCCTAACTCCTAAAATCTGAAATAAATGAAGTACCTATTTGTAATAAGTATATTGGTCCCGTTTTCACCAAAGTGAAAGTGAGTGGTGGCCTGATGATGGGATCCATGAGGAGTCGATGGTACTCCTCGAAATTTATATGGATACATATGGTGATTTCTTTTTCTGAAGTAGTCTAAGCATATGCTACCAAAAAGTAAGATTTTGAATGAATGAATGAAATATTATTTATTGTGCACACAACATTAAAAATATAAAAGAAAAGAGATAAAAAAATAACAATAAAATACAAAAAATAAATACATGCGTTTAAACAAATATATATATAAAGCAATGAGGTTACATATATATATACAGGGTGACCTGAAATTCGATACATTCCTTTGAAAGACAGAAAGTAGACCTCATTTACAGTAATATTTTTCATGGCATCCCCTATCCGAAAGTTGATATTTACAAAGTTATTGAAATTTCAAAAAATTTTTCTTTATTTTCGACTTTTTGACTTTGACATGACGTATTTTTAAAAATGTTTGTCCTTTTAGTGATTTTTTTATGTATTTTAACCGTCAATGAGTCAAATATTATTTTTAAGGAATAAATAGGGACAAACTAAGCGAGAATTTTTCATTATGAGACATGAAACAGAATTTTATTTTAAGAAAAATGCACATTTTTCTTAAAAACAGGTGATTTTCTTAAAAAAATGTATGATACAATGCGTACAAATATTCTAAATAACTTCCTTATCTCATTAGCTTTCCAAAAAGGTGCAAATGTCTACATAAAAATATGACGTTGTAGTAAACATATTAGAAGTAAAATGAAATAATGTCTAAATCGATTTATTTGCGATAAGGTTAAGATAAAAGGAAAAACTTGAATTTAATTACGTTTATTGTGTTTAAAAAACATCAATGTTTAATTAAATTTAATAATAAATATTCTACTTTAGGTCTTGTTCAAAATGTGAACCTCTGTTTCTGATACAGGCCCGTAGTCTTCTCCGTACCTCTGTTTTGATTATTCTGGTAGTAAGACTAGTTTTGATTTCTTCTGATGCATTTCTTATGCGGCTTCTGAGCTCCTCTACAGTAGTTATGGGTGTAGTATACACCAAAGCCTTCATATGACCCTGACCATATGATAAAAATCACACGGGGTCAAATCGGGACACCGTGCTGGCCAAGGAATTGGCCCGCCTCGACCTATCCAGCGATGTGGGTAAGTTTGGTCTAGCCACTGGCGTACGCCGAGGCGGAAGTGGGCCGGGCAACCATCATGCTGGAAAATCATATTACGACGAGTTGCTATTGGCACATCTTCCATTAAACCAGTAATCTCCTGTCTTAGGAAATGTTCGTACATTTCACCATTTAAATTTTGAGGCAAAAAATGAGGTCCAACTAAATTATTATTAATTATACCTATCCAGACATTTAGACTGAATCTGGTTTGATGGGCCCTTTCTTTTTTCATCCTGGGGTTTTCTCCTTTTGGTGCCCAGTAACGTGTGTTGTGGAAATTGTTTATCCCGTCACGGTCAAATTTCGATTCATCCGTCCACAATATTCTTGAGAAGAAATTGCGATCCTCCATGTCTGCATTTATCATAAAACGGCAGAATTCCATTCTTCTAACCGGGTCTCCCTCTTCCAACGCTCGGACAGGTGTGTAGTGAAGATGTAGACGCGCTGTGTGTACTGTAAACCACACCTTCCATTGACTCAATCCAAGTCTTCTAGCTGCCGCTCTTGTAGAAATAGAAGGATCATTTTGAAAAAGTGTTAAAATTTCTTCTTCTTCTTCTGGAGCATACAAACGAGGTCTGCCTGAATCGCCACGTCTTCTATCAACACGGCCGCTTTCCCGAATTCGTCGAAATGTTGTTGAAAACACTCTAACGTTTGGCACTCGTCGATTCGGAAAACGTTCAACGTATGTTCTTCGTGCAGCAGCAGCATTACCATTACAAAGTCCGTAACAAAACAAGATGTCAGCGTATTCATCGTACTCAAAAGCAGCCATCGCGATACAAAAAAATCACAAGTAGAAGTAAGGGTGTAGTTTAAAGCAACAATACGTCCGTACACGGCAATAGTTGACTTAAAACTAATATTAGCTACTAAATTTGCTCTCTAAGCCAGTCGGTAACTCATTGACAAAGGGCCGCGACGACAGTAGCCGAAACATCCCGAAGTTTGAACAAAGGAAACAATTGAAAAAAAAGGTCGCCTCAGGTAGAGTAATTCTTGAGATAACGTTACCTGATGATTGTTTTGTCTTTGTTTATTACATGTTCATATTTTTATGTACATATTTGTACCTTTTTTGGAAGCTTATGAGGTAAGAAAGTTATGTAAGGTATTTGTACGCATTGTATCATACATTTTTTTAAGAAAATCACCTGTTTTTAAGAAAATTGTGCATTTTTCTTAAAAGAAAATTCTGTTTCATGTCTCATAATGAAAAATTCTCGCTTAGTTTGTCCCTATTTATTCCTTAAAAATAATATTTGACTCATTGACGGTTAAAATACATAAAAAATTACTAAAAAGACAAACATTTTTAAAAATACGTCATGTCAAAGTCAAAAAGTCGAAAATAAAGAAAAATTTTTTGAAATTTCAATAACTTTGTAAATATCAACTTTCGGATAGGGGATGCCATGAAAAATATTACTGTAAATGAGGAATGTATCGAATTTCAGGTCACCCTGTATATATATATATATCAAGTGTCAAGGGAATGAGACTTATATTTAATTTCTTATGAATTATTTGTATAAAATATTATTTAAATTGTGAAATATTAGCATTAAATGTTGTTTCTTTTTTTTTTTTTTTTTACTTTTTTTTAAAAGGGTTTGATCACTTAGTGATTAAGTCACCCTCGTTGCAGAAATAATTTTACAGAAATCAACTTAGAACTAAATTCTATCATACTAAATATTACTCAGTGTGCCTATTCTCGCAACAAATTTTTACCATTTTATATAACATTCTGGCCTTATATGATGAGGGGAAGACAGAATGCTATTAAAAACACCAACGTTATAATTATTTAAACAATTATTGAAGGATATAAATTGCCTCCTTTCTGCCTCATTCCGGGCACACTCCTCCAGAACGTGGTGCACGTCTTCTACTTTGTTACATATCGAGCAGTTTGGTGACTCCACTTTGCCCATAAGGAAGGCAAAACTGTTCAACGGAATGTGCCCCGAACGAAGCCGAAGAGCCATTACAATCTCTGGTCTGCTCATATTGGCCTGATCGATCCACGGTACAGCCGAAATATTGGGTTGGATGGTTTTATACCAAATACCTTTTGTGAGAGACCTCTTATCAAAATATTCTGACCACATTTCAGTACACTTCATCCTCATGAAAGGTATAAGATCCGTGTAGAAAGGAATACAATTATATTCTACCCCGTCAACCGAAGCTTCTTTTGCCAATTGATTCACCTTCTCGTTTTCTATCAAGCCAATATGAGATGGAATCCATTGCAATGTAATATTTTTATCTACATTAGCTAGGTTACATACATTGTTAAGTATTGTATATGCTATAGGTGTTCCTCGTATCGTTGAGGAACATCTAACGAGGTGTTGGAGGGCGCTTCTGGAGTCTGTAAATATTACGTAATGTCCAGTATATTTTAAAGAATTAATGTAGGTAAGGGCTTCTGATATTGCTATAAGTTCTGCATTCATAATATTTATATTTGTTTTAATATTCAACTTCATAAAACCATTTTTATTAGGATCAAGAAACGCAGCTCCAACCCTGTAGCGGTCTTTCGACCCGTCAGTATATATTTTATAAAAATTTAAATAATTATCTTTTATATATTTAACACACAGCTGATTTAGCAAATTACTATTATAAACCTTTTTTGACTTTTTGACTATTTCTAAGCTAGGTTTAATGAAATTATATACATCAATATAACTAACCCAAGTATTTAATGTGTACATTTCTAATTGAGAACTTGTATGTACTGCAATCGTGCTATAAGATTCATTAATCGTAACTAATAATGGTTTTTTCCTACTTCTCCTGGTCGAATTCCTAATATTGTTGCTAAGATGGTGTATTTCATTAAATAAAGGTATTATTTTATTGTTTTCTAAGGATTTAGCTTTCAACCAATATTTACTTGCCAAGTAGTGTCTACGAATAAACAGAGGTTGAAGATGTAACTCATTTTCCATAACATGTATTGCAGCACATTTTACAAACCCACCAATAAGTCTCAACATTTGATTTTGAATTTTGTCTAATTTACTTAGATGCGTATTACTCGCATTGTTGTATAAAAAGCTGGCGTAATCCAAACGACTTCGTATCAATGACATGTATAAACGTCTAATATGTACAGGATGCACTCCCCAATTTGAACCAACAAGAATTTTAAAAATATTTGTAAACTTTGAAATTTTATCCCTTAGCTCATTTAAGTGTTTAGACCACCTCAATGACCGATCGAGCCATAGACCCAAGTATTTGAAATTATCCACTACTGGCAATGTTGCATCGTTAACTGTAAGAATTACGTTGTCACGCTTATATCCTCTTTTAAAAATACAAACTTTACTTTTTGTCGAAGAAAATTCCAAACCTATCTTTTGTAATAACCATGATAATTTATTTAACGCTGCTTGTAAAGCTTCCGAAATCCTAATAATGGTGCTATCAGTCATATACAAAACGAAATCATCTGCGTACTGCGATACATTAACGTTAGTAATTTTCTTACATATAAATATAGTTGCAACATTGAACAGAAGTGGTGATATTGGATCCCCCTGTGGCAATCCTCGCCCTGTGCTACGACATAAAATTGTACCATTAACATTAATTTTAAGATATCTTTCTTTTAGGTAGTTCCAGAAATATTGACACATTACATCTCCCACCCCTAGCTGATCCATAATCTGTAGTAAGCTAGGTATATCTATGTTGTTGTATGCATCATTAATATCAATAAAACACGCTATAGTTGATTCTTTTTTTAAAAAACCGATCTCAATATTCATTACAAAATTACTTAAATTATCCAGTGTTGAGTGACATTTTCTAAACCCTGTAGTATTCTCGGATAATAAATTATGTTTTTCAATAAACCATTCTCACCTATACATTAGAATAGAATGAAAAACTTTACAGATACAGGATATCATTGAGATGGGCCTAAGTGACGATGGGTCATTGAGGTCTCGTCCCGGTTTAGGTATTGGCACAATAGTTACATCCCGCCATTGTCTAGGTACAAAACTTTGAAAAAGGAAACTATTATAAAATAGAAGTAATAACTGTTTACCGTTATCTGGAAGATGACTTATCATTGAATATGAAATATTGTCGTAACCCGGTGTTGTATCTTTAGGCCGAATTGATCTTTCTAATTCTTGTATTGTAATTTTTTTATTAAGTGTAGAGTTTTTAGACACGTAAATTAACTCAGCTGGCATGACAGAGTCTGGACTTAAATTATGTAGCAGTTGGTTAGCTTTAACAGAATCTACGTGATTTCTAACTATTTTATACCCTTTCAGCCAATGCATTTTTTTCCAAATATTATTCGGAGATAAGGTTTCATTTAATGAAGAACAGAATGATTGCCACGCTGTACTCTTAGCATTACGTATAAGTCTCTGGGCTATGCGGGTTTTTTCTTGTAATAATTCAAAATTTTGTGGAATAGGGTTCCGTCTAAATTTAGAAAGAGCTAATCTACGTTCAGCGACGCATTTAGATAGGGTCATATTCCAGTACGGCTTTGGTGCAAAATTACTAGTTGGATTTGTGTCAATTTTTACAAAGGGTATAAATCTATTAGCCACTATATTTAAAATATCAATAAATCCATCATAAGTGTCTTGTAAATTATTGTGTAAAAAATTAAAATTTGTAAAAAGCCTAGACAGTAAAACAGTATACGAATCCCAGTTAGCATTTTTAAAATTCCTCCTTAAATTATAATTAAAACCTAACTCTATAGTATTTAAAGACAATTTTATAATTAAATGATCGCTGCCTAGCGTCTCATTTAAGGTTACCCAATGAAACTTTAAAGCTATATCTGAAGAAACTATCGAAATATCAGGAGCAGACTGCTGTAATCCGCTATTAACTAAGTTTATCCGAGTGGGTGCACCACTGTTTATAATAACATATTCACTTTCTAGCAAGGCATCAAAAATTTGACAACCGCGGCCATCCGACTTATATGACCAACTCACATGATGGCCGTTGAAATCACCTAAAATTAAGTTTTTTTTTTTTGGTATAATAGAAAATAAATCTTCCCAATCGGATTGTGTTGTACTAGCAGAAGGAGGACAGTAAACTGAAATTATACTTTCTACATCTGTGCAATTAAATAATTTTATACCCACAACCTCAATTTGAGAGTTTCTAACTCGCACGTTCAGTGGCTGACTCTTAATTGATGCATGTACAAGAATACTTACACCACCATAATTATCATCTCGATCCCTACGAAAAATGTTATAACCACTTACCTTCAAAAAACTCTGAGGTTGTAACCATGTTTCACATAAAACAGCTATATGAATTTTTTCTTGCGCTAGTAAATTTTCTAAAGAAACTAATTTAGGACGTAAGCTTTGAGAATTCCACTGTATTATGTTAAGCTTTTTACAATGTTTCTTATCCATTTAAATATTCCAATATTTGATTCAACACGGGCCAGTCTGATGATACACTATCGACTACTACTAATACCAACCACTCAATACAACACTTTATTACGTTTTTAATTTTAGTTTGGAAAGATTGACCTTTTAAAAATATAATTTCCTTAAGTCTAGATAACAGTTCAGAAAAGTGTACTTCACGTTGCTTGTCATCCTGCAAAGAATCTTCGTGACAACAAGGATCGGCAGTATTATTTTCATTTTGAACTATTTCTGAATCAAAATCCATCTTCGTATCGTGGACCTTGCCTTAGAGTTCTTTGTCTTCCCTTTATTTTTTGGACGAGAAAAATATTTCGAAGGCTCTGGATTATGTATTATTGCTGTAGTTTTAACCATATTTGCATAAGAAGCACTGGGCGTAGGTGCAGTTGAAGTACTATGTTTTATGTCATCGTGAATTACCGGCAAGGGCTCTTCTAAATTTAGTTTTTGATTCGTATACAATGCAGAGTTTGGATTATCGTTAATCGGATACATCTCTAAGGCCTTACGATACGTGCAGTTAAATTCAGCCATAATATCCCTCAATTTCTTCTCTCTAAGGAAAGTAGGACAGTTTCTAGCCAATGCCATGTGTTTACCATTACAATTGATGCAATTAAATGTAAAAGTCTCACAATTAACATGATTATTTCCACATTTAGGACATACTACCGATTTGGATGAACATAATTTCGCGAAATGACCAAACTTCCAGCATTTCGAACATTGTGTCACTGGGTAAACGTATGGAAATACTTTTATACGTAACTCATCGATGTAAATATACGCTGGTATGTTCGGACCCTTAAAACACAATCGAACTGCCTCGCTTGGGAGCCACGAACGGTCAGAAGAATCATTATCGCGTATTTAAGGCGTCGAGTCGACACTAACTGAATATCATTCGGGCAGATTATATTATTACATATATAATCCTCTGAAGTCTCCATATCTATGTCTTTAATCACTCCGTATGAGAAACTTTTTTCCATAGCCCTATAAAATCGCCATCCTTGATTTATAAATGACTCGTTTAACTCCAACTTTGAAGCACTCAAATGGCACGAAAAATCAATACGTAATCTATATTTATTAATGTATTTAATATTTGTAATGTCCCTTGTATTTATTCCTTCTCTTTTTAACAATTTTGCCAACGCAAGTTGTTTAGGCACACCTTCTTTACATGACACATACATTTGAATTTTCTCGTCTTTTTTTTTCTTTTCTTTCCTATCTTCTACAACACTCCAATCTGAGTCTACTAATTCTCTGTCTCGTTTCAAAGGTTTTGTAAAACTTTTTATTTCTTCTTTTGTTCCCATCTCGGATTGTATCTGGTTCTCTTTTTGATAAACTTGCAACTCTTCATCTATCATTTCATGGTCACTTATGGAATTATCACTCAACAATATATTGGTATAACATAATTGTTTGGAATCGTATTCATTTGTATCTTCCGTCATCTATAGATAGGCGCGGAGCGCGCCGGCAAACCGGTTTGTTACCGAGTTCCCGGGCGCAACGAGCGCAGTGTTATCGCTGCACTTATTAAAACGTAAGCAACTAGGAACGCGACTAATACGCACCATACGCACATAAAGCAACACATTATCTTTTATTTCTATATTGTTAAATAAAACAACATTTTCGCTATAACTTATGAACTATGGAAAAACTGAGATTTGAATTTGTAGTAAAGGCAAGTGATGATCCAAAATCTAATATTATCTGCTTAACTTCGATTACTGATACTGATAAAAGAATATACTTGATTCCGCAAGTACTTCAGCCGGCTAAATTACATGATGCTATTCTTAAGACGCAAGTATATGATAATATAAAAAAACATTGATGAAAAGGCATGAGAGAAGACAAGTATGGATTACAATGACACAAAAAATACATGATACCTATATAGATGACGATGGAAACATTCAATTTAACGGATATTTTTTAGAGGAAATAACTTCAAAAATTGAAAGAGCACCACAGCATATAGGAATTTCGGAAGAGTATTTGACAGAATTATTACATAAATGCATGGAATCAAATAAACCACAAATTTCGAGAAATATAGTAGACAAATTTATATTGAAAAAGTTTAACAGGAGGACATCTAATGCATCTCAATGGATGAATAGATTTGAAGAGGAATGTTCACGATTATCAATTGTTGAAGATGCAAAGAAAATTGAGATTATAAGAGCATTTTTAGAGGACCTAGACTGGTATACCTCCATGATAATTAAATATACAATTAATTCGGAATGGAAAACATGGAAGGAATGTTTCTGTGAAACTTATGCTGACAATGGTTGGTCACCAGTCAAGTATGCAATTTTATTTCAATACAGACAAGGTTATTTATTAGACTATGCCTTGAAAAAGGAGAGAATTTTATTGGAAATGAATAAAAACATTGATGTCTGTACATTGATTGATTTGATTGCAACGGTACTACCTACGTTTGTGATAAATAAAATCAACAGAAATATTTTAAGAACAACAGAAGATTTATTTAACTAAATAAGAGGTCTAGAATATTTAGTTACCAGAAAGAATTTTGAAAACATTTTTAGAAGGAATGCTGACAAAGAATCAGAAAAACAAAATAAAAATACAAGAAACCCACGAGGAGTAGGAGAAAACAGATACCCCATAAGAAACGTTAACAATTCAGAGTTAGAGGTTGAATTAAATAAAATTGATCCAAAAAACTTGATATCCCGCCATTAATCAAAATTGAAGTTGAATTAAATGACTCCTTAAAAATAAAAGGGATCTATGATTCAGGCTCGAATGTGTCCTTAATAAATTCCAAAATTTTATCATTAAAAGGTAGTCAAAATAATAAGAACGGTATAAATGCGTATCTCAAGACGATTAATGGCGTTAAAAAAAGTGTTGGTATTATATATAACACTCAAAATAAGGATTTTCGATATAGAGAGAAATGTCAATGTATTTGTCGTAGACGAAGAAAACTTCGATTACGATTTTTTGATTGGATTAGACATAATAAAAAAAATTCATCTTGTTCAAGATGAACACTTAGAAATAAAACAAAGTATTCCGTTTATGGAGAATAAGACATATTATAAAACAAAGACATTTTATAGAACAAAAAACTTTGACAAAGCAAAAAAGGAATATGTAATTAATTTTAACGAACATCTAGAGGAAAACACTTTACTATTATGGTGAATCACCTTAATGTGTATCAACGGAATAAGATTGATAACCTTATATCAAAATATAAATCACTTTTCGCAACAGGCAAGTACGATGTTGGTAGAGTAAAAGATTACTAGGCTCATATTGATTTATTGGTCGATAAGTACCAGAAAGACCATATAGATGTTGTATAGAAGATAAAAAAGAGATAGAAATGCAGGTGGCTAAATTATTGGAAGATTGATTTGATTGAAGAATCGTATAGTCCTTTTGCAGCACCTGTTACTCTGGCATATAAAAAAGAAGACGGACGAAAATCCAGATTATGCATTGATTTCCGAGATTTAAATAAAATTGTAATACCACAGTCACAACCGTTTCCCTTAATAGAAGACTTAGTGGTGAAAACTCGAAATTGTAAATACTTTACAACACTTGATGTTAATTCGGCATTTTGGTCAATCCCGCTCAAAATTGAAGACAGACATAAAACAGCCTTTGTAACTCAAGATGGACATTTTCAATGGACCTGCCTACCCTTTGGATTAAAAACTTCACCAGCAATTTTTCAAAGCAATATAATAAGGAAGCACAAGCTATCGAACTTTACTGTAAATTATATTGATGACATTTTGATTTTTTCTAAGACGTTTCAAGAACACATTACACATTTATCATTACTACTGGAAGCAATATCAAAAGAAGGATTCAGATTAAAATTTTCAAAATGTAACTTTGCACAAGATTTAGTAAAGTACCTTGGTCATATAATTGAGAACAACACGATTGCTCCTTTGAAAGACAATTTAATTGCAATAAAAGATTTTCCTGTACCAAAGACCCAAAAGAACGTACGTCAATTTTTAGGAAAAATCAATTTTTATGGTAAATACATACCAAATATATCAATTACTTTAGACCCTTTACATAATTTATTGAGAAAAGGGCAACAATTTGTTTGGTCAAAAAAGTGTGAAGAATCTTTTCAGTTGATTAGAAACTTAATGTGCCAGAAGCCTATATTAACTATTTTTGATCCTGATTTACCAATACATATTTATACTGACGCCAGCATACTGGGTATTGGCGCTGTCATGAAACAGCCACAGCTTAATGGAGAGGAAAAGCCGTGTGCATATTTTTCAACAAAACTGAATGATATTCAGAAAAAGAAAAAAGCTATTTACTTAGAATGTTTAGCTATAAAGGAGGCTGTTAAGTATTGGCAACATTGGTTATTAGGAAAAAAGTTTATAGTTTTTACAGAGCATAAGCCTTTAGAAAAAATGAATATTAAATCTCGACCAGATGAAGAACTAGGAGATCTAACATATTATTTATTTCAATAGAATTTTGAAGTTATTTATTCGCCGGGTAAATATAACTTGGAAGCTGATAGTCTTATTAGAAATCCAGTATTGGAACCAGATTGTAATCATGATGATAATTTAAAAATTGTAAATTTTGTTAAAATAGAAGATATTCAATGTGATCAGCAAAGAAATGAATACATAAGACAGAATAAAAATAAATTAAAATTAGAAAATTTAATATACTATAAAAAGTCAAAGAAAAAAGAATAAATCATACTAACGGAAGAATTTAGTAAAAAGCTAATAAAACATGTTCATTACCTCTACTGTCACATAGGAGCAGAACAGATAAGGAATAAAATAAGCTCATTTTATACTGCAAATAACTTGATGAGAAATATAAAGAATATGTGTGACACATGTGAAGTATGCATAAGAAATAAGTCCAGAGGTAAATATAATTATGGGCTATTGTCTCAGTTGGGACCAGCTTCATGTCCTTATGAAATAATGTCAATAGACACTATTGGAGGATTTGGTGGATCTCGATCTACAAAAAAATATTTACACATTTTAGTGGATCACTTTACAAGATATGCTTACATTTTGACCTCGAAAACACAGAAGTCAAATGATTTTATAAAGTTATTGCAGAAAGTGACACAGGAACATAAGATTGGCATTATTTTATCTGATCAATATCCAGATATAAATTCAAAACAATTTAAATCATTTTTAGATACAGAAAATATAACTATAGTTTTTACTGCCGTGAAT
This sequence comes from Phengaris alcon alcon, assembly GCA_037179445.1. Classification (NCBI taxonomy): domain Eukaryota; kingdom Metazoa; phylum Arthropoda; class Insecta; order Lepidoptera; family Lycaenidae; genus Phengaris; species Phengaris alcon. The sequence continues at coordinate 2,372,081 of JAYRCH010000034.1, forward strand.
GCGCCGTATTCAAATGGTTTAAATGAGAGATTAAACCAAACTATTGTAAATAAAATAAGATGTAAGATAAATGAAAATAACAATAACTTAGCCTGGACAACTATTGCTCATGAATGTATCAAAAGATATAATGCGACAGAACATACTGTTACAAAGTTTACACCTCAATATCTTCTGGAAGGCAAAAATTACACTCTTCTACCAGCTGAATTAAAAGAAAATTCTACAGTTGAAGATTTAAAAAGGGACAGAAAATTGGCATTTGAAAATTCTATGAAGTCACATTTATACAATAAGCAAAAATTTGATAGAAAGAGGAGAGATCTAGATTTGAAAGTTAGTGATTTCGTATGTATTGAAAATGGAAATAAACTTAATAGCAGAAAGTTAGATGAATTAAAGATTGGGCCTTTTGAGGTTTTGGAAAAGATATCTGACTCTATATACACAGTAGACACTGGTCACAAGAAGTGTGAATCAAATTTCTATCACATTACGAAGATGGTTCCAGCTCCTACAGCTGCAGCGGTCGGAGTCTTTTTAGACTGGACAATGAATGTCAACTGTCAAGGGAATGAGACTTATATTTAATTTCTTATGAATTATTTGTATAAAATATTATTTAAATTGTGAAATATTAGCATTAAATGTTGTTTCCTTAGTTGTAAAGCAACACATTATCTCTTATTTCCATATTGTTAAATAATCTTATTATATATACAGGGTGGCCAAAAAGTCGTGGATCAAACGAAACAGGGACATAAAGGAGGTAATTTCCAACAAAAAATCTTTCTCCAGCATGGCTATAACTTCATTGCACGAAAAGATATAAACTATTTTTGTTTTTTCAATGAAAGTACCGAGTTTTTTTACAATGTAATCAGTAAAAAGTTAAAATGATTAAAAATAATTTAAAAAAAGCTGTTGTATTATGACTCGATTTTGTATCAATACTACAAAAAATGTATTGCAGCTCTTGGTATCAAACTTAACGAGCAATTAATGTTTTCCGTAAATTTTGATGCGTTTCAAAAAATTACTTCTCACTTTAAGAGCACCATTTGAAAAAAAACGTATTACGGAAAGGTGACCCTGTATTATAAAACTTGCCGGTTTAATGCTGATTAAAATGAGGTACAACACTTTACTTTTTGATCTTTAGTTTTGGTTTTATAATCTTTTTTCATATCAAGGTGCAAATTTCATAAAATGATAAATTCAAAGGAAAAATTAGATTTTTTCTCATACATATTACATAGTAATTTCAGAAGCCATTATAAATAAAAACAACGATTGTGCCTTAGTACTTTTATTAAATACAAATTTTTACATTAAATGTTCAAAGTTCCTATCTCTGACCATAACGCACAATCTGCACCGCCTAATAAAATTTGCTCGTAATCGGCGGAATGCACCTCTGTTATTTTGAATTTGTAACTTAGCAAACTTGAGCTTTTGTCGTAGTTCTTGTTCGGTGTTATTCTCTCCATGATACACAATTTCTTTAAAATAGCCCCAAACAAAAAAGTCCATGGGATTAAGGTCGGGCGACCGGGGTGGCCATGCAATAGGTCCACCTCGACCAATCCACCGGTTAGGGAAACGCTCGTTCAAATGTTCTCGAACTGCTCTAGTGTAATGAGGCGGGGCGCCGTCTTGTTGCAGCCACATTTCTGCCACTCTATCTTCAGGAATCTCAGCTTCGTTCAGTATTTGGTTCTAATTATTTTGTAAAAAATTCAAATACATAGCACCATTCAGCCTTGGTGGCATTTTATGTAGCACAAGCTGCTGGTCAATTATTCCACCCCACATGTTTATCCCAAACAGATGCTGGAATCGATCATTTCTGATGATATGTGGGTTCACTCTGGAGTAATAATGTAAATTGTGGATGTTAAAAACTCCCATTCTTCTAAAATTTGACTCATCAGTCCATAACACTTTGTTGAAGAACTGCGGATCCTCTCTGTGTCTTCTAAGCATCTCTCTACAAAACCTCACTCTAGGTTCATAGTCAGCTGGCAGTAAAGCTTGCACCCTTTGCACGTGGTAAGCGTGAAATTTATTTCTTTTAATGATAAGCTGCACCGTCGATCGTGGGATCCCGAGATTTCGTGATATTTGGCGTTGGCTAATACCAGGGTCCAATCTTAACTGTCTCAGTATTTGCTCTTCATTATCAAATCGTACTACTGGTCTTCCTGTTCTCGCAGCATGCTCCCCGGGTAAGGTTCCCTCCATGTACGCATTATGCACGCGCATAAAGATCCTGTAGTCCGGGAAACGGTCTCGGTTAGGGTAGCGTTGTCGATATTCTCTGGCAGCAGCGCGAGCATTACCGTCGCAAAAACCATAGAGGTAATGCATTTCTGCATACTCCCGTTGGGTGTATGCTCTCCTCGCAGCAGCCATTTTAGCTTGTCTAGCCAATCCGAAGTGATCACAAAATCCGATTCACACAGCGCTGGTCACAGGTAGGCAATATCACAAGTCCATAAACAAAGCGTAGGTCACAGGTAGGCAATCAATCACAAGTTCAGAAACGAAGCGCGGGTCAAAACTAATCACAAAAAATACCGTGCAAAATAATAAGTGTGCGTAGTCACATCCAGAAAGTGAGTGAGACACTTTCTCGAAGATACTCACGCGCTTCCGCCCCTCCCGCTCTGCTTCGCCCGGCATTCTACCTGAACTACCTGAACTAAGACGGGTATTCTGACCTTTTTCGACAAAGGATTAAATGGTTAGTATGAAAGAGAGGCACAATTCCTTTGTATCGAGTGTTTTTACAGAGTTGTTTGTATTGTATGACCCTTTCGTTTCCTAGAAAAGATAAATCGTTAAATTTAAAAATAAGGCTCATTTAATGAAATTTGCACCTTGGTATGAAAAAATGATCATAAAACCAAAACTAAAGATCAAAAAGTAACGTGTTGTACCTCATTTTAATCAGCATTAAACCGGAAAGTTTTTATAATACAGGGTCACCTTTCGGTAATACGTTTTTTTTTCAAATGGTGCTCTTAAAGTGAGAAGTAATTTTTTGAAACGCATCAAAATTTACGGAAAAACATTAATTGCTCGTTAAGTTTGATACCAAGAGCTGCAATACATTTTTTGTAGTATTGATACAAAATCGAGTCGTAATACAACAGCTTTTTTTTAATTATTTTTAATCATTTTAACTTTTTACTGATTAAATTGTAAAAAAACTCGGTACTTTCATTGAAAAAACAAAAATAGTTCATATCTTTTCGTGCAATAAAGTTATAGCCATGCTGGAGAAAGATTTTTTGTTGGAAATTACCTCCTTTATCTCCCGGTTTCGTTTGATCCACGACTTTTTGGCCACCCTGTATAATACTGTTACAATAAAAAATAAACAAAATATTACATTTGAATTTGTAATTTGTCATTTTTATATGATTCTTCATTGCGTTTTCTCATTTTGGCGCCAATACATTGTACAATATTTTGCGATATTAAAATGGAGTGGGGTGATAACGAGAACCGAATCGCTGTGATTGCATTACAAAAAGTAGGTATGGAGGTATGGAGCGTAGTGTCAGCTGTCAAAAACACTGTAAACATCGACTCTTAAGTTAAATTAAAATTAAAATTAAAATTAAAATAATTACTTAATTGGGATATAAAGTGCAACAAGAAGTACAATATAACCTTAAAATACCATACAAGTGTTTGGAACAAAAAACTCCCATCAGGAACAAAACTGTTAACAACTGGTTAAAACAAGGCTACCACACTACAGAATAAATAAAAAAAAGAAGAAGAAGAAAAATTATAATCACAAGTAAACATTGAACAGAAATGGACAGTCCCAGCTGCAGTTATGTTACCATGAGACCAAAAAAATTATTTAAATCTAAGTCATGCGAGTCACTCCAAAACGATTCCCTAAATATATCTGACTTGTCAAATAATTCTGAATATGAACATAGAAGTTTTGACTTATCTACACATGAACCTAATGAAAATATTTTAGAAATGAAAGAAAAACTTGATAATATGTCAGTACAGTTACAAAGCACTCAAAATGAGCTAGAAAATGTAATATTAGAAAATAATACACTGAAAAAAGAAATTATTCACCTAAAACAGCAACTTAATACCTTAAAATTTGTATACACAAGTCCAAAACCAAAAACACCTAGAATCAATAGTATTAAAAAATCGGAGAAACAGACCAAACTGCACAATGAATACAAAATCACACATTCGAACAATAAGATTAATAAGTTTAGCAAAAAAGAGGTGCAAACTGATAATTTAAAAAATACAGTAAAAGAAAATAGCACGAAAAAAAACTTATATTTATTTGGAGGAAGTCAATGTACTGGCCTAGCCAGTATACTTAGAAAAACCAGGAGTAATAGCAAATATGAAAAGTTTGAAGTAGTATCATTCATCAAATCAGGGGCATCTACTGAAGAAATTTTGAAGACTCCATATTTATATAACTTTGATACGGAAGATAAGTTAATTTTAAGTATAGGGCAAAATGATACAAATCCCATGAAAATTATAACTGACTTGTGTGGTTTCCTCAAAGCTTCTAAAATAACTTGTCCCATATTACTTCTCAGTGTTTTAGAAAATAAGTATCTTAATGAGTGGAAACTAAATAATTTAATTAAGATGACCTGTAAAAATTATTCAAACTGCTACTTGATATTGCTGCTGCTGCTCAATGATATTCATATTTTAGATAAGATTAATATTTGTAATAGAATTAACTTTCACATTGATCAGGTGTATTATGAAAATAATTTTTTAAAACTTTACTCTAAAAATAAATACACAAAAAAAGTAACAAACTGCTATTACAAAACAACTAGGAATTAATAACACAATAAATAATTTTACTCAAAAACAAAAACAATACTTACAATATAACAATATTAAGAATAAAAAAATATCACAGAACTACAACAAAAAATCAATTACGAATACTGAAACTAATAACACAACTCATAACAGTAACAATAAAATACAAAAATACATAACTGACTATTTTAAACCACAACATCCATTTCGTAACAAAACACAAACAAATTAAAATTTTACATCAAAACATTGCTAGCTTCCATACAAAAAGATGTCAACTAGAAATTGCGCTAGCAGAACTAAAATCATACAATAGGGAACCAGATATCATATGCCTAACCGAAACCTTTGTCAAAAAGGGGACTGAACAAAATATAGCTCTAAATAACTATAATCTAGCATCATTTTACAGCAGGTCTAATAAACAAAAACGAGGTGGAGTATGCATACTTATAAAAAATAATACCTATTCCTATAATAATATTGACTATTGTTCCTCAATTGATAACAATTTTGAATGCTGTGGCATAGAAATTCGTGATATAAATATGGTTATTATTTGCTTATATAGAACACCAAATTCTGCAATTAGTATATTTATCCAAAAGCTAGACTCACTTGTATAATATAACCAAAAATTCAAAAAAAAATATTAATATAGTTATTGCAGGAGACCTTAATATTAACTTACTTAAAATAAACAATGACTCAAATGCATTGCGTGATATCTCTAGTAACTATAATTTAACAATCCATTTTAATAAAGCAACGAGACAATCCACATGCATAGATAATATTTTAAGTAACTTAACACAAGTCTATAGCGAACTACTTCACATGTGTCTGTCATAACACAGCACAATTTATTTCAGCAACAATAGAAACATCTAATAACCTCACCCTACATAAATATTACTATGTTTATAAGAGAGAGTATAAAAAAGACAACATAAAAAAATTTAAAAACCATTTATCAAACATTTGCGTTGATACATATTTAGACAACTCAAAAACTTTTAACGAAGCATTTAATAACTTTTATGACTTATTTACTATGCTATATAAACTTTGCTTTCCTATAATCCGCTTTAAAGTAACAAATAAACACATATTACCTCACTGGATAACTAAGGGCTTAAGAATAAGTTGTAAAACAAAACGAAAATTACAATATAATTATTATAGAAAAAAAGACAGTTCCACACAAAATAAATACAAGCAATGTAGTAAATTACTTAGGAAGTGCTTTAGACTTGCAGAAATAAATTCACATAGTAAATACGTCGCAAGTGCAAAAAATTAAATGTAAAGCGTCATGGGATATTGTTAAACAATGCTCAAGCAAAGCTAACAACAACAAATTTATTACAGACATTAAAATTATTAATAATAAAAAACTTACCACACCCACAGATATAGCAAACACATTTAATGAATATTTTATAAAAACTACAAACATAAATATAGCTTCAAATTCTAATTTTACAAGTAATATTCATGACAATCCTATGAGCATCTTTTTAAAACCTTGCACCTGTGACGAAACAATAAACATTATTAATTCCTTAAAAAACACGAATACAGTTGGTTATGATGAAATATCCACAAAGGTAATCATAGAATGTAAATATATAATTGCCCCCGTCTTAACTGAGCTCATAAACAAGTCTTTCGTAGAAGGTTGTTTTCCAGACATGTTAAAAGTCTCAATAATAAAACCAATATTCAAAAAAGGTGACAGAAAGCAATTAAGTAATTATAGGCCAATTGCGCTAGTTCCAATACTATCAAAAATATTTGAAAAAGCAATGCATAAAAGACTAACTTCATTCATTAATAAATTTAATATTTTGAAACATGAACAATTTGGCTTTCAAAAGAACAAATCAACTCAACAAGCATGTTTCAACGTTACTAACCAAATTATAAACTGCATTGATGAAAAGAACCACTGTATAACTGTTTTCATTGACATGACTAAAGCTTTTGATTTTGTTTCACATAAATTACTACTAAAGAAATTAAGCAAAATGGGAATAAGGGGACCAGCGTTAAATTGGATTAAGACCTTCCTTGAAAATAGAACCCAATACACAATAATAGAAAACATTAACAGAGATAATGAATTAGTCAATACTAAATCTGCAGTCTTACTTAATGAATATGGAGTTCCACAAGGCTCTGTATTAGGTCCTCAGCTATTCTTGTTTTACATTAATGACATTCCCATTGAAATTAATAATCCAATAATCATGAATAATTATAAATTTACATTATTTGCAGATGACATATCTATAATATTTACATTTTTAAATAAATTGGACGTGAATAAAATCGAAAATGACATAAACTTGACACTTAGATATTTAATTGAATGGCTGATATCTAATAACCTTAAAATTAATGTTAATAAAACTAGGTATATACAATTTACAACTTACAATAAAAAACCCATTGACTTAAAATTAACACATGATAATGAAAAAATTGAAGAAGTTGAGGAAAACTTGTTTTTAGGCGTACAAATTGACAAACACTGTAACTGGCATGCACACATAGATAAAGTTTGTTCAAAACTGAACAAAATTGTTTTTGTCTTGCGCAGGTTAGCGTGGACAGTTAATATCCAAACCTCAATTACAGCCTATCACGGCTACGTGTCCTCAGTCCTACGATATGGTCTAGTTGTCTGGGGAAACTCTACGCACATAGACAAAGCATTCATTGTGCAAAAGAAATGTATTCGTGCTATAGCTAAGATTCCACCGTATGAGTCATGTAAGCCTTTCTTTAAAAAATTTAACATCCTGACTCTGCCTAGCATGTGCATTTTAGAAATATTTAAATTCGTTATACACAACAAGCACATTTTTACACAATTGATTGACACGAACCCAACTAAATATTTTAGAAATTCAAATAGATTAATCATAAATAAGAAACCAAAAACAACTCTTTTTTTAAGTAATGCATATACAATGGGTGTAAAGATTTACAATAAAATACCAGATCACATAAAACACTTGTCTAAAAACACTCTATTAAAGAACTAAAAAAAATACTAATAAACAAATCTTATTATGATGTAAAGGAATTCCTAAACAGTTGACATAAATTATTTTATTTTATGATAATAGTTTTAAAATTAATTGACATTTTCTACTTTATCTAATTTCTTGACATAAATATAACATATATTTCTCATTATCTTCATGACATGATTAATTATTATTGTGAATGACCTATGTTTAAAATTGATTTGAATATTGTTAGCGTAAAATGTATTTTGTATGATTATAATTATTATATATTCTTATGACATGTTTAATTATTACTATTATTAATGACTTATATTGTATAAAATTGATTTGAATATTGTTAGCGTAAAATATGTTTTGTATGATTATAATTTAAATCTATATTTGCATGCTATTTTATACATAGCTAAAAGTGTTAGTTCTTAAGAAAATGATCATTACCACCTACTGTATTCACCACTTTTATAGCAAATAAACGAATTGAATTGAATTGAATTGAGCCAAATATTTGTATACCGGGCTATTAATAGGTACAATTAGACCTCCTCTTTTTGTGACAGAAAAAGATCTGGCCGTCCACGTAGTGTTCGTACGAAAAAGGGGGTCAAAGCAGTAAGAGGGAAAGAATTCGAAGATATCCTGTCCGAAAGCAAAAGATTTTCTCTCGAAAGATCTCGGGAGATGAAGATAGCACCTAGAGTCGCGTATTTTAAAAGATGACTTAGGACTTGCAGTCTATAAGAGACGTACTGGTCATTTCTTAACTGATAATTTAAAAAATAATAGGGTGGTAAAATGGAAACAACTACTGAAGCGGTACGCAAAGGGACGTCACAGAAAAATTTTGTTTACGGATTAGAATTTTTTTAACAATTGAGCAACATTTTAACAAACAAAATGACTTTATGCTCAAAGCTCTAAGAAAGCTTCCCAATTAGTCGACAAAGTGCAACGTGGGCACTATCCGACTTCAGTGATGGTTTGGTGGGGTATTAGCTATGAAGGAGTGACTGAGCCATACTTTTGTGAAAAAGGTATCAAAACATCGGCACAAGTGTATCAATATACCATTCTTGAGAAGGTAGTGAAGCCCCTTAACAACACCATGTTCAATAACCAAGAATGGTCCTTCCAGCAAGACTCGGCGCCGGGTCATAAAGCTCGGTCTACGCAGTCTTGGTTGGAAACGAACGTTTCGGACTTCATCAGAGATGAAGACTGGCCGTCGTCTAGTCCTGATTTTATCCGCTGGATTATGATTTATGGTCAGGTTTAGAGAGTACTCTAAACGCCATGATAATATGGAGTCCCTAAAACAATCCAATTGGCAGTGAAGAATTTTCCCATGGAAAGAGTGCGTGCTTCTATTGATAACTGGCGGCGGCGCAACGCTAAGACTCACGCGCCCTCTCCCTAGATTCGAAAACAGTCATGGCGGTCATTGCGTCATGGATATAACGAAAATGCACGTTTGAATTTCGAACGGTGTTCGGTTAATTTCGAAGTTAATAAATGAATGGTGATTTCTTTAATTGTGTTTTTAATCCTCTAACAAATTCAGAAGTGCGATGAATTGTCGCTCACTAGTGGACTTTGTGAACTTTGTGAAAAACTAGGTAAAAAGACAAAGATAACTTTGGTTTGGACTTTGGACCATTTTACTACCTGTGTTTGTTGTGAAAAGACAACATAACTTTAATGTTTTTGGTGTTGGACACATAATAATCCTGATAAGAACCTGTTCGCGCCAACACTAGCGCGACGTTTAGAATAAACACAAAGGACATCACTACGTGACGTATGGCCGACCGAAAGGGGCGCTGTCAGAGAGTGACGAACACTTGCATTTAGATCCCCTTCCGCGCCGGATGCATTTTCAGCTCATCCCGAAACCTAGTGAACGCGAACGCGTGTGCGCATATTTATTTGTGCTCGTTAATAACCGCGATAAATCTAGCGATAATCCGCTCAACAGCTGTGTAGTGTAGTGAGAAGAAACCTCCGCCCAGATACAGAACCACCAGCTCAACAATAAGGTCAGTCCCAGATTTCTCCAGCCCTCACATTAACCTATATACCTACTTCCCTCAGCTCAAAGTCGTATGTGTAAGTTCCTAGCTTACACAGAACCCTTTCCTAACAAAATTTTATGACTGCTTGTTATTTTTGGCAAGAACTTTCTTATTCTGTGCAATTTGGGAACTTTGGTTAACTATAATTGTACATTGAATGTGGCTGAACTTCTCTTGCATTGAAAATCGGGCTAGCTTGTGCTACGGAGACAAAAACATTGCTAGAAGCCTGCGTGTGCCCTCAACCGCCTGTGGAATAAGCTCCTGGCTACTTGGTGAGATTGTCCCATTTCAGTTGTTGGACTAATAATACATATTTGATAGATGGTTGTATAGTGATTTATAGACATTATTTTAAAACAAAAATTGTTGGTGCTATAGATAGCAGTTATGTGAATTATATATGACAATAGAACTTTAGTTTGTTAATTAAATTTCAATTATTTTAGAGATATAAGGACATTATTTTAAAACATAAATAATAATTAGTGCTATAGACAACAGTGTTCTAGATTATAATTGACACTTGAACTTTTGCTAAATCAATTTAATTTCAATTATTTTAGTGATACATGTAATTATAATGATAATGTAATACATTAATCTAGAACATACATGGGCAACAACCGGCCCACGGGCCGGACCCGGCCCGCTGTAAGATTGATCCGGCCAGCGAGACATTTTGAAAAAACCCAATAAAAAAAATATTACATTAGGTACTTATACTCACGGGAGTGACAGTGAGGCGGCAAACATCAAATCCTTTGATGTTTGTTGTCTCTTTGATAATCGCCGCCACTCAGCTTGCTCGATCAAATTTTTTGAGATTTGCCGCCTCACGGGCGACACACCAAAAGATTTATTGCTTCTCAATTATTCTAAACGTTAGTTCAGTTCTATTTGAGCTACCGAGGTGATAACTTGGACAAGCGATATCCTAGTGAACTGCTCGAGCCGTCAACTTGATTTGTGACTGTGTGCATCTTGAGTGGTTACTAACTAGAGTTTGTTAATAAGTTTATTGAACGAAAAGTAAACAAAAATGATGTCTGGTGGAAAGAAACGAAAAGTAAATACAGAGGGTCGCCAGTTTCAAGAAAAATGGACTAAATAATTCTTTTTTATCTTGCACAATGGTAAGCCTATTTGTTTACTGTGTAATGAATCCATTTCAGTAATGAAAGAATTTAATATAAAGAGGCATTACTCAACTAAGCATGCTACGCTGCACTCACTGACAGGACAATTAAGAACAGACAAAATCCAGAAGCTTACCGCAAATTTGAAAAAACAGCAACAAATGTTTCATAAACAAAGAACGCAACTTGATAATGTTGTGAATGCTAGTTTTATAGTTAACTCAAAATTGGCAAAGGCATTAAAACCATTTGCCGAAGGAGAATTTATCAAGGACTGTATGTTAGAAGTTTGCAGTATTTTGTCCTGAAAAGAAAAATGAATTTGAAAAAATTAGTTTGTCAAGACGAACTGTTGTTCGACGTATAGAAATGATGGCTAATGATATATCATGAGCCATTGACAAAACAACATTGACTGACCGTATGGCTGGTTTTGAATCATTTTCCATAGCATTAGACGAGAGCACCGATTTGTCTGACACAGATCACCTGGCTATATTTATTCGAGGTGTTGATAAGGAGTTCACTGTTACTGAGGAATTGCTTGATTTACAGCCGCTAAAAGGAACCACTACAGGAGAGGACATTTTATTGACGTTCCAAAGGTATTCACAAGTTTTGACTTGCCATGGTCAAAATTAATTGTAGTATTCACTGATGGTGCACCTTCTATGGTCGGCTTACGTAAAGGTTTCATCGGAGTTTTGAATGAAAAAGCAACAGAATTAAATGTGCAAAAAGATGATTTGATACTCCTTCATTGCATTATCCACCAACAGATCTTGTGTTCTAAGTCCATTCGACTCCAGAATGTTATAAATGTGGTAGTAACAACCATCAACTTTATTCGATCCCGAGGGCTTAACCATCGTCAGTTCAAGGCGTTTTTGGATGAAATATCAGCTGAATATAACGACGTAACATATTATTGTGAAGTCAGATGGCTGAGCAAAAGAAAAATGTTCAAACGGTTTTACGAGCTTAGAAATGAGGTAGCAGACTTTATGAAAATAAAAGATAAACCACTATCTGAATTAAGTGACCCAAAATGGATATGTGACTTAGCATTTTTGGTCGATATTTGAATGATTTTAATTTGAAGCTTCAAAAACGAGGACAGTTAGTAAACGATTTGTACAGCCATTTGAAAGCGTTTCAGATCAAACTACGCTTGTGGGAGTCACAGATGCTGTCTGGTAACTGTTACCATTTCAACACGCTCTCTGCGTATGAAAATATTACTTATGCTCAATATGCTGAATAACTCAAGTTACTGTCGGAACATTTTTCGAACAGATTTAGCGACTTCAAAAACATGGAAGACTGTTTCAGTTTATTTGCTACTCCTACTAAATGTATTGTTCAAAAGGCTCCAATACACTTACAAATGGATTTGATCGAGATTCAAGAAAACTCACTCCTAAAATCCAAATTTGAAGACGTACAGTTGTGCGATTTCTACAAAAAATACCTACAAAAACGAAAATTTTCCGCAGCTTAGAAATTTCGCAAGAAGATTGATTTGTGCGTTTGGCAGTACTTATAAATGAGAACAGTTCTTTTCATTGATGAAAGTTAATAAATCAACACATCGTACAAGACTGACTGACGATAATTTGGAACATTCTTTACGTCTTTGTATCAGTGGAATTAATCCAAATATCGATGGATTCGTTTCCCAAATTCAAGCTCAAGTGTCTCATTGATTTCGGTGTATTTAACTTTCGCAGTTTGTAACAATTGCAAAAAGACTTAATTATAATGTACCATATTTTAAAATTTAATTTTGTTATTTTAATAAATTGTACTATAATAACATTGTCGTATTATTTCATGTCTAATATCTATCGCAAAAATATTATCACTACTTTAAAATGCACTAAGTTAGGCCGCCTTTGGCGCACGCTAAAGTTTGGCCCTCAACATGTCAAAGGTTGCCTATACCTGATCTATATAAGAAGTAAAATTTTGTGCTAGGTATACCCTAGCACAAAATTTTACTTCTTGGTAGCATAAAAGTTCTCTCGATTCCTCATGGATGCCATCATCAGGTGACACTTTGGTGACTAAGGGACCAATTTCGCATTATATTCTTTACAACAACAAAATAATTTTGCAAATGCGTCGACAAACGGCAGAGTAATGTTCAAACTTTCAAAGATACACGTGTCGGTGTAAACGACTATTGAGAAGTATACTGTTACCATCGTGATGGTGTATGGAGTAATGATAAAGTGCTCGCAGAAGTCAAAGTTCGAAGTGCGTGTCTACTGTCTACACACTCGGACAATCTCGCGAACTGCGAAGAACTCGTTAGGAGTCTGCCCTCACAGCAAAGTGGATGTTTATTGACATTACAACGTGCACTCTAGTGCATTTTTACTAAGCCAGTGAATATGCGCTAGAGTGCAAAATTTCAACCAGAGCTAGCACAATACATACCTTTATCTTCTATCTCTTGCTTTATTTCTGCAGTTTTCATGCTCTGTACCCACAATGTTGGTTTTCCCCTTTCCTCCAGATACTCCTGTCCAGTACGATCGAGAGGGCGTTCAGTGTCTATAAAAAAATCCTCTACTACATAGACATTATCTAGAATTTCATCTTGTTCAAGCTCTAAAAACTTACCCGGAGGTCAAAATAATAAATATAAATAAATAAATATCTATGGACGCTTCACACCACGTCAATCTGGTCCCGTGGTAAGTATCCAAAGGACTTGTGTTACAGGTACCAGAAAACGGGAAGTATATTTAATACTTTTATACTATACATATATTTAATATTTTTATTATATTATACACATCCATGGCCCATGACCACAGAAAAACTTTTTGTTCCTTCGGCGGGATTCGAACCCGCGACACCCGGCTTGAGCATTAACGCGCTGAACCACTGAGTCACAGAGGTCGTCAAATATATTAATACACTGTCTTAACTACACTTCAATTGAATAAATTCAATTCCAAATAAAATAAATCTTACATGCATATAACACGAGATAATTATATATTAGATTAATTTAATGAGAGAGCTTTGTATTTCAAAGGCAAACTCACACTTGGACCAACTAAGCAAGATGCTTCCCTCCTAGGGGCTGGGAGGCATCTTGCTTGGTTACTCCTCAGTACTCGTTTACTCCTCAGAGTGCTAAGTGTGAGTTTTTCTATTCGCATTCGATCGTGAGCGCGTTTGGCGTTTACAAGGAATTTGAATGTGATTTGTACAGCGCCACCTAGTTGTGCCACGCGCTCACGATCGAATGCGAAAAGAAAATCTCACACTTAGCACTCAGAACACAACTGTAACCTGTCTTAGTAAATAGTAAGATAACACAAAAACCCACCATCGGCGCTGCAAAATTCCGATTTAACATCTGACTCCTGTTCGTATACATGAAGAGTTGGGTGTGGTAGAAATATTCTGCATCCCGTTTCTATTCTCTAGGCTTTCATTGAGTAGAACACCTATAAATTACCCAGGAGTAGAAAAAGTTACTTACGCGATATAGATGTTGCAGTATTAAGTATGTCAGGGAATCTATTACATAAGCAGGTACAGTGTTCTCATAATTTATCTCTATTATAACGAACGCATTCAATCACAGTGCAATTTACAATGACGTGTCATTTTGAATTACGACAACAGACAACCTGCTTATGAATTAAGATTCCCAGATAGTACGATACATTATAACCGTTGGAGTAAGCTATAGGAGTCCAATAGAAGATTCCTGTAGCTCTTGTGCACCGCAGATATTATAGCTGTAAAACAATATGGTTTTAATAACCAATATATAATAAAAATCAGTTTACTTGGTTGGTGGGTTAAAAGAAAGTATGTGAATTACTCTGGCGTATTTTAACAAAACAACAACAAAATTGTGACATAAAATATTTTTTTCTAAGTTTGAGGAGGAGCACCTACACATCCCACCACCAAAATAAAAGTATGTTTAACATTTGTTTTTTCGGAATCCCTCTTTTCGCATAATTTAATGTGGCATACCTCAATAGGTATAATTTCGTTTGTCATAAATACTTTGGCATACTATATCAGGCAGCGCCATATTGTAGACCAATATATTGGTCATTCCTATTGGTTGAGAAAATAGCAGTATGTACGTCTCTTTCCCACTTATGCACTAACCTCAGGCCGGCGGAGGGAAAAGAGTCGCCCCGCCCGCCTCATGAACGATACACACATTCGGGCACATTAGCACCGCCGCGTCGAGAGAGAGACTCGCGCTTCAAATTGATTTAAGAGGCATACTACATCTCGACTGTGATTTTTGCGTAAAATGGCCTATTATGGCGTTCTTGATCTCAGAAACAAAGATACATTAATAATTTTGACATATTGAATAGTGCAGAATAGCTATTGAACAAGTTCGTAGCGGCCTTGCTTTTTGTCAATTTTGTTTAACTTTTTAGTTAAACCCAAAATTGCAGATAAATATTATATATGCGTAATAATATATGCACGAAGGCACTTTTTTTAAGCTCCAGTATTGAACTACTGTTCTAAACAAATTAAATAATAAAATGAGAATGTTATAGTTCATAGCGGCCTTAGAATTTTGAAATATCGGTTTTGGAAATTGGTAAGCACATTCCAATATATCCTTCCCTTATGACCCCAGTACACAATGGCTTATGATGGCTTATGATGGCCACAACTGTAGGCCACAATCACTTGGTATTCACACAAAGGCGCATGGTTCATAATTGCCGTCTGGCAAAAGACTCACGATAGACGTGGAAGTAGTTACGGCCAAGGTTATTTTATTTATATACTGCTTACAAATATTACAGAAGTGTGTACAGACACAGTTATTAAAAAAATTATGGTGGATGTGATGGTGGATGCCAACCATTCACCATAACAGGACAAGGTACATACATTTGTTAATGTTACTTAGATGTATTTCTAGTTGTTTCAGGCTTATTTTAAACATGTATAGAATGTTAACGATATGTTTGATGACCTCTGTGGTTCAGCGCTTTGGTGCTCAAGCCGGGGGTCGCGGGTTCGAATCCCGCCGAAGGAACAAAAAGTTATTCTATGTTCCAGGGTCATGGATGTGTATTAAATCTGTGTATAATATAATAAAAATCTTTAATATATGTATAGTATAAGAGTATTAAATATACTTCCCGTTTTCTGGTACTACAGGCACCAGAAAAACACAAATTCTTCGGATACTTACCACGGGGCCATACTGACGAGGTGTGAAGCGTGCATATATTATATTATTATATTAACGTATGTGACTAAGTTTTTTTTTATCGTTTTATAACAATCCGCTATACAATGTGGTTGCAGACCATCAGGGGAATTTAATAATGTTGTTTATATGTCAACATACACACATATGCACAAACACATATATACACACACACTATAATCATCTGGATGTAATGCCACTAACTAGTTAATAACCCACCATCATCATCATTTGGCTCCGTCTTCACATATGGCTCCTGTTTGATATATGAAGAAGGAAGTGGCACAGAAATCATTGTCTCATTGTGAACTGACAATTCTGATAAAGTTCCAAATCCTCGTGTCTGTACGGCCAATTGCTGCAGCCGGTGACACTGCCACAGTCTCGTGTGGCAAATGTAACACATCCAGTACTCATTATCCCGAATCTATTGATAAAGACAGAAATAAAAGTTTTGATAGGGCAAGTAAGGTCCCTCAACTAAACCAAAGGCTGACAGAAAGTCTTGTGTGTTCTATGGGCACTCATAACTAATGTAAACTCTTACCCACTTACTTACTTATTAATAGGTATATTTAAACTATTGATTAGTTAATCAGTGCCAGCAGTTAATCCTTTTCTGTCAAGTGACTTTCGTGTCAGACAAAGACAGAAACATTGAATGCTAATCAGTTGTGTAAATATTGTTATTATTCGGGGGTTAGTGTTTATTAATAATGTTTGTTAATAATAAAACACTGTCACTTTACCATTTACATAAGAATGAGTGGTTCTTTTAGTGAAAATGGGTAATAAACAAAATACTAGTAACAGTATCTGTATGTTTATGTGGTAAGATAAATACATTAGTTACAGTTTAGGAGGCAGAAATTTACAATTGTCAGTTCTCTACACCCGGCGAAACCCCTGTTATATTTAATTATTAATAATAAAGAAAACATGAAAATAAAAAAGTCACCTGTGTAATACAAAATCACTATGGATTTCGGGATTGGTATACGTACCTTTAAGTCTGCGAGATTCTCATAAATATACTGCAGATCGGTTTTATAAATATTAATAGTTCTTTTATTGTTAGATAAGCATAAATAACAACATTTATTCTTCAACATTTTGTAAAACAACAGAAAAAAGGAAAGCTACAACCTAAATATTCTACTTCTTCTTTTTTTTAATGTTTAAATATAGGGCGTCGGATTAAGCCATTTGCCAGTGTCAAGTTAAAAAGGCGGAAATATAATTTTTGTTTCGATTTTTAAACACCGTATTCCTAAATCGTCAAGTCTAAAGTCTAGTCAAAGTCCAAATAGATAGTCAGTGCTGTCTGAGTCAAGTCAGTCGATTCATTAAAGTGGAAGAAGCTTTACTGAAAGTTTCTATGGAGTTTTGGAGGAAAACAAAATAGCACGTTTTTTGAAGTTGTACCATTTGCCGACACTTGTACACGTTAACGAATATTTAATTGTTAATATTCTACCAATATTACACAATATGAACCGAAATAACACAAATTTATGAAGACCATACAAAATCCACAATGTCACCCATTGTATTCTCCGGCAAAACTACCTACTACTTTTTTTTATATTTTAAATTAAATTAAATTCCGTTTATTTCGGGCTGCATAGGCCCATATTATAAATACCTTATAGACTAACATACTTATTACTATATTTAATAAACTAACACTAAAACTAACACTAAACACGTATTGTCTGCGACGTGGGGCGCGAAGTGTCCGGGAGTCGTCCTCTAAATCTTCTGTAGACGACTCAAATCGGCCAGAACTCCTCCTTCTCGAAGGTCGGTAAATGATGGGTTGAAACTCTTACCACAAAGAAACTTAAATTCACTTTATGGCGAGATTCCAAACGCTCGACCCTCTAGGCGAAGTTGCTTCTGCTTTTGATGTAGTCCACGGACCTGCTCGACCGTCGTAGACCAATGCAGCCTGGACACGTACACGAATATGGAATACCGTCGATACCTGATTCTACATCATTTACACTTGATAAAACACCTTTGAGTTCAACCATTGTGAAAGGCAGGGGCGTGCGCTCCATATAGGCAGAAATGCAGTGCTTTACTTGTCATTCACAGATATTTTAATAAAACGTTCGTACGTTTTACATGACTTTAATTAATAGTAAATAAATTAATTTAAAAAATATAATAACTTAAAAACGCCTAATATTTTATAAATAGCAACTCATCTAATGCCGTTGCGTTCTGCAGGACATATTATCGCATGTATGTGTAATTTTCATACTTCGCAAACGCACACACCCATGAATATCGACATGATTATATATCGATAGCTCCCGCGGCAGGCGATGGCTCTCGGCTATCCGAACGCTTCCAAAAACCGCCGAACTGGCTTGTCGGAAATTATTCGTTGCCTATAATCCGAGTAAAAATAATAGACGGAAATCTAATTAATCACGTATGCACATTATGCATTTTTGTTTAGTAAGGTTTTATTTGTTTAAATAGAAGAAACGTTTTGTGTTTCGCGGGG
Source organism: Phengaris alcon alcon (assembly GCA_037179445.1). Lineage (NCBI taxonomy): Eukaryota > Metazoa > Arthropoda > Insecta > Lepidoptera > Lycaenidae > Phengaris > Phengaris alcon. Next base: position 2,390,923 of record JAYRCH010000034.1, read on the forward strand.
GCCATATTGCATATTTCATGTGATAAGCATTGTTTACAGTTTAATTTAAGTTTATAATTTAAGTTTAAATTTAGTTTTCTTAAAAGATTTTTCATTTTAACATTTGAAAGTGTGTACATTTAACAGTTTATTACTGAGTTTCTATAATAATTGTAGTGATTTGCTTTTACTAGTGTGTTTGTTGATTTTTTTTTAATGTTATTTGATTGTGAGGTTTGTGTTGAAAATGTGTGTTTATTAAAAATTAAAAATAACAAGTTCTCACAATTGTCATTCAGTGAAAAGATTCAAATTCTGTCTAAAGGTAGGCGTGTACCCGAGTTAAAACAATTAAACCAGCAAAAAAATAATGTAACTCGAAAATTTCATGTTAAAAGTTATAAAACGTATAACTGGCTGTGTGGTTGTGTACACACGATTAAATTATATTGTTTTCCTTGCATATTATTTAGTAATTTACATCGGGATATATAGTAATCTCAAGTAACCGGAACCTTGAATATGTGAAAATTGAAGCCGACTGACTGGTGAGTAGTTATAATATTTTAAAATATGCTTATTATTTTACTTATTAGAATTTCTTCCGCCGCGACGATCGATCGCTGTTTTGTCTGCGTTGCCGTAGAAGATGTACATGAATAGTAGTACATCTAAGACTTGCTCTATTAGCATGGTTTCGACTAAGAGATCCATCGCTTGGCTGTAGCTATGCTAAAAATCTATAAACGAAAAAGTTTTTGTGACCGAGTACTTTGCCGCATACCCAGTGTCATAATCCTGTGCACGCCATTGGTGTAAGGAGAATTTAGTAAAGAATGTTCACTTAAGTAATAAGACGGAGAAGGGACCGGAAAATATTCTACTACTGAAGATGGAGCTAACTGATCAACATAATCACATAAAAAATCTTTAGGGAGTACTGCTGTCTGTTCTTTGAATGCAGATCTAAATCTTTTTATGCTTTTCCACACTTCAGAAGGACATGTGGATGGTGATAAGGAAGAAAAAATTTATTCGAACCCTGTTGCTTCTTTTGTTTTAGAAAAATACGAGTGGATTTATTAGAATGTGTTAGTTTTTCAAAAGGAATATGCAAATAACATGTCTGTTATTTGCATATTCCTTTTCAATTATTTCCCTTTTTTTAATAGCTTCCGAACACTTGCAATCCCACCATGGTGGGAATGGGACTATAGTTCCTATAGGTATTTTAGTAGGGAATTGCTTATCAGCTACTTCAATTATTGCCCTAGCCAACATTTCAGAAGAAGTTAATTCGTTACCTAATTTAATTTCAGGTACCTAATTTATCAATTTGACGCTCTATTTCCTCTCTAAATTTACACCAATCAACTTTATCCAATTTATATTTACGTCTTATTCTTTTAGCACTTCTATTGCTAATTTTATAGGGAAAAGATAAAAGTAAAGGATAATGATCACTGCCATATGAAGTACTGCCATATGCCTTGGCACTAACGCGGGAGAACAAATTGAAAGATCAACAGCACTTTTATTTTCATTTATATATGTACAACACGTGTATGGTCACCGGTATTAATCACACATAAATTGTATTTATCTTTAATATCTAATAAATGCTCGCCGTCCCTGTTGGACATGTCACTTCCACAACATTGATGATGAGCATTAAAGTCACCCAAGATTAAACTTGGAGTAAAAAGAGAGCTAAATAAATTATCTATATCCAAGAACGTAGACGATGAATTTTGAGCTATATACTCGTACAATGAGAAAATATAAAAATTAGGATTTATTAGTTGTATACCAACTCTACTAAAATTGCAACTTTTTTGAAGTGGCAATTTCAATATTTTAAAAGGAACAGTTTTTTATTAATAGTAGCCCTACCGTATCCGTCACATCTGTCATCTCGTACTGTAACATAGCCTGCAATTCGAAATACAAAACTTGGATTAAACCAAGTCTCTGATAGAGCAATAATTAGTGGATTATATTTATTTATAATATGTCAGTCTTTTTCGGAATAATACTTCAACAATTCCACTGTATTATGTTGGAATCCATAATTAAGAACATCACTTGTTTTAATCATTTTATCTAGAAGCAACGTTGGACGGTTTTAATATATTATTTTGTTATAAAGCACTAATAAGTGAAGATAATACGTTTAAAATAGTATTTGTATTAATGTCTGATAATCCCTTTTTTGTTTCAGATTCAATATATGCACAACCATCCTCAGAAGATGGCATTTGGTATTCATTTATGATCTTATTGTGAAAATTTTTATCATAACCATCCCAGGTTTTTGTGGTGTGCGTGATTTTGAATAAAAAGTTTTTTTATATGAATGAACATTATTATTTTGAGTTGAGATTAATGAATCAGAATACTGTACATTCGAGGTTAAAACATCTCCATATGACCTTTTTCCCACCACAATTGGAGGCTGTAATTTACTAGCTTCACCATATGAAATATTTTTCTCAGCCATACAATTTTTGATAGCTCGCTGTCTATTATATTATAGGCATTTTTTTTTAGCATAATGACATCCAAAACAATTTAGACAGTATTCTGACTCACTCATACATAACGAGACCAGACGTCCCGTTTTGAACGGGACTGTCCCTTTTTGTAGTTACGTGTCCCGGTGTCCCCGAAATGATCTCTGGGACGCCAAATTGTCCCGTTTTCTGAAACCGCGCGAAAATTTGAGTAGTCGAGCCGGCTGGACGCGAGCGGTGTGCGAGCGAGACCGCGTCGTCAGTCGACGCGACGATTCGTTTACATCGTTTGACAGATTTTTCGTTCGCCCACTTCTCGATACCTATTTGTTTTGTTGTTGTTTGATGGTCGTGTACCCTGTAAGTAACTTGAATTTCTTTTGTTTTGGAACCATAACTTAAAATGCCGAAACGCAAGTGTACGTTCAATGTTAACTTACAAGCAAAATATCCGTTTATCAAGCAAACAAATACTCCCTCAGATGTCATGTCAGAAAAGTGTCGTGCAGAATTTAGCGTTTCCCACAGTGGTGCCAGTGATATTGAACAGCATTTTAAGTCTGAAAAACATAAAAATGCCGATCGCGCCGCTGCTTCGAGTTCTTCGATGTTAACCTTTTTCAAGAAATCGGAAATTTAAGGGATCTGGATATCGCCGCGGCAGAAGGTGTCTGGGCTTATCACACGATACAAGAAAACCACAGTTTTCGCTCTAATGATTGTGCGTCGAAATTAATTCAATCATGTTTTGATCCCAAAATTTCATACGCGCGTACGAAATCAGAAGCTATTGTAGTGAATGTTTTGACGCCTACAGCGATGAAAGAATTAAAAGACGATCTTGATAAGTCCAATTGTATTACAATACTTAACGGTGCTTCAAACCACGGTAACAAAAAAATATACCCTATTCTAGTACGCTTTTTTCAACCTAACGTAGGTGTGCAAGTTAAAATTTTAGATCTCCAAGACCAACCAGGTGAGACTTCTGACATCATTGTCAATTATTTAAACAAAGTGTTGACAGATAATAATTTGACAGCAAAAGTCGTGGCATTTTGCGGAGACAATGCCAACGTTAATTTCGGAGGCGCGGCTAGGCGAGGAACTAACAATGTGTTACCGAAATTACAATCATCTCTGAAAAAACCATTGATAGGTATTGGATGTGGAGCTCATGTAATTCACAATGCAATAAAATCAGCTGCAGACAGGCTACCCTTAGATTACGAAAGCATCATTGTGAAGATATATTCATTTTTTATATTTACACGATTCGAGTTGAAGCTCTAAAGGAGTTTTGCTCGGCTATAGTAAAACTAGATGGCTTGCTCTTATTCCTGCCTTGGAAAGGGTTTTAAAAATGTATCAGCCATTAAAAAACTACTTTTTGAGCATTGAAAAATGTCCCCTGTTACTAAAAAATTTTTTGAAGTTCCCACATCCGAATTGTGGCTTTATTTTTTACACGGTCAGTCAACAAGTTTTCATTAAGCTGTATTGAAACTGGAAGGTCAGACGGTATCAGCAATTGAAGCTGCAAAAGAAATTAATCAATTAAAAGACAATTTGACTCAAAAACAGACCAATCAGTTTCTTCCATTTATGGTCCGTCAATTAATAGTGAAATCGAAAGATAATGTTACAGACATAGATGAAGAGTTTGTGAAAAGAGTGGCTACAGAATTTTATGGAACAAGCCGTGAATATCTGGAGCAGTGGACTTGTTTTCTTACCAAAGAAATGGAGATATTTTATTGGGCAGATTTAAAAAAGGTCCCCGCATGGGAAGACGTTCAAAAATCTCTGGATGTATTAATTGAAAAAGAATATATTGACTCTAATAAAGATGCAGAAGTTTTTGACGAATTTTCGTTAATTTGTAACTACATTACATCGCAGAAAGTAACTGAATGGAATAATCTAAACGTTTCCACGGAAACTCGTTGGGTGGAAGTATTCAAACACTTTCAAGCCAACAATCTTCAGCATGAAAACTTTTCTATTTTAATTGAATATATTTTATGTTTGCCTGCTACAAATGCTCCAGTAGAAAGAGTATTCTCTATGATGAACAAATTGTGGCCATCTGAGAAAACCCAGTTACAAATTTCAGTTCTAAAGGCGATGTTGATAATTAAGGTGAATATAAAAAAAACATGCCAAGAGTTTTATTCTTACTTAAAATCGTCACCAGCTATATTAAAGCAAATTTGTTCCTCTGATAAATATAACTAAATGTTTCGGGTATATATTATATATTTTAATTTGTAATTTTTAAGTTAACTGACTTTTTCTGAATAAATAACTTTAAAAAAGTGTTTTTTTCATTGACTACCTGTTAATTAACCTAAATAAACCAATGTCCCGTTTTGAATCAAAAAATAAATGGTCACGTTACTCATACATGAATCACCCGAATGATCCTGTCCACATTTAAAACGTCTTGGAGTAGATCTACAAATAGTTTTAGTGTGTCCATATTTACAGCAATTAAAACACTGTATTGTAGGATATATGTATAAATCTACAGGGAAATAATTAAAACATATATAAACTCTTGGTGGTAAAATTTGATCATCAAAGGTAATAATCACTGACTGAGATGGTTTCCATTCTATAATATCATTAACTTTAACTTCATAATTAATTCTCCTTATTTTTTAAACTTTACCAAATCCTATTGGAGTTTCTAAATTTTCTAATATTTCTGCATCTGACCATTCTGTTGGAATATTTTTAACTATTCCCATTCTAGATACATTAAAATGTGGTATGAAAGCTTTAAATTTAATTGTTTCTAAATTTTTATTTGTTACAAAATTGTTTGCATCAATATACGATTTAAAATCAACTGTGCATCGGTTTCTACCTATTTTTTTAATGCTTCCAGGGACAATACTTCTTAAATTATAAATTTTAAAGAATTTTCCCAAAATAAGGGGGTATAGGGTGGTACCATCTGAAGGAGAAGTTGTGGATTTTTGTACATGGACAACATAAGGTATGCATAGCTAGCAGTGTACATACGAGCCTTATGCAAATCAACAGTTTCAGAAACATTGTTCTTACTTAGCATTAGGCAAATTTTCTGTAATTATATGTTGTGAAAATGTAGTCTTAGGCCGTTTGCGGCTCCCAATCATCTCATTTTCATATTCCATATTATTATCAATGGTTATATTGAAACCTACATCAGGACCGGGCCCTGGACCCGGCCCCAACATGAGGTCGGTTAGTTAGTTAGTTTCCTATCTACTAATAATATGAAAAGAAAACTTACCAAATATATACAGCTAACTACACTAAAATTAATTATAAACGTAACAAATTATATAAATACTTATTTATTTACAACATTAACCCTCCTGATCGTATATAATTTTTAAAAAAATAATTTTCTGAGAAAACACCGTAAACACCAACAACAGTAAGCCGTGCGGCGTGCGCGTGTTTCTCTGTGTGTACCTCTCTCTCTCTCTCTCAATTATTACTAAAATTGAGCCTACTGATTAAGTTTATATTACACTATATTTATTAATAATAAAAAAAAAATATTAGTTACTATAACTTAAAAAAATTAAATCATTACAATTCCTTCACAAATTAATCGAAAGGAACTTCTTTCCATCCGGGTGTCCCTTGACACCTCTCAAGTTTTTTTTTTAATATGGCATCGGCTTATAACCATTTGCCAGTGTCAAGTTAAAAAGGCGGGAAATAGAACTTTCGTTTCAATTTTCAACACCGTATTCCTAAATCGTCAAGTCTAAAGTCTAGTCAAAGTCCAAATAAATAGTCAGTGCAGTCCATGAGTCATGTCAGTCGATTCAGTAAAGTGGTGGAAGCTTTGTTCCTAGGGAGTTTTGGAGAGAAACTCAAAATATCACGTTTTTAGAAGTTGTACCAATTGCCCACACTTGTGCACGTTAACGAATGTTTAATGGTTATTATTCTATCAATAATACACATTAAGAACCGAAATAATGCAAATTTATGAAAGAAATGCAAAATCCTTATCTTCACTTATTGAATTCCCTGGCAAAACTCCTTCTTCTTCTTTTGATCAGGGTGTCGCAACTGGCGATGGCGTATGAGCGTTCGAAATTTAAAATTATACAAAAATATCTTCTGTGCAAACCATATAACTGGCTCGCACTTATAACGTGTTTACCCTTTCACACATCGCCTGTGGATAAATAGTTGTGTTGATTTATAAATAACATATAATAGAGATTTTCTTTCATCGAAGTGATTTTCACAAATATACAATAATTTTTTAGTTGTAAATAATTTAGGATATCTTTTTGCTAGTTTCAACTTCCAACCAAACTTTCCTCATCTCGATATCTGCCGGCACTATATTGAACAACTTTTCTGGAGTTCTATTGCCATTATTTTTACAATTTTATACCACACACGAATAAAACTCATTCTTGACACAATGTACCTAGGTAGTTACTAATTACTGTTTTGAACATAATAAGAGTTTCGAGCATAAAAACCGACTATCAAAGTAAAAATGCCCAAAAAAGTATGAAATGAAACTTATTTTATGAAGTTATATATATGGCTTTTTCCCGCGGCTCCGTCCACGTAATTATAGTATCGGGAATCCCACAGGAATACTGTACTTTTTCGGGATAAAAAGTAACCTATGTTTTAGTTTCATTGAAATCCGTTCAGTAGTTTTTGCGTGAATGAGTAACAAACAAACTTTCACATCTATAATAGTAGAAGAATTCCCCATTTTAAATTCCGCTAAAATATTAACCATTTCCTAGTAGATCTTCATCTACTTAAAAAATGTGTTTTATTATAATGAGTGCGTGACAACTGACAAACCTTTTAAGCTATTATAATTATTATTTCTAAAGGGCATTACAGACGACGAGAATACTATAATATTTTATGTTAAGATGAAATATCGTTTGCTATACAGTTTGATTGAGCTATCACAAACGGCTAAGATACTAGACATTTTCATATCACGTACTATATAATATGAAATAAACATCCATCTAAAGATAAAAAAAAATATTATCTTCGACGTCTGTGACGGCTTTTAGTCTGCAGAAAAATTGATATAAGTTAAACTGAAAAACTTCTTAAAATGTTTAGTTAAAATGTATTAAAAAAAAAATAAGTTCATAAAACTATAACCCGACTACGTAAAAAAAGGGATCTAAAAAGGCCGAAACAAGAAAATAATTCAAATAGAAATCCAGAAATGCATAGTTACAATAATGGTCAAGGTAGAGCCGCGGTCGCACACACTAATGGCGTCATCTAAGCGTCAGTTCACAACGAGATGCGTGACGTCTAGATATAAACTGAAACTGCGTATATCGTCATGTACACATGCATACCCCAAGATAGTTACAGACGGCTGCGTTTTGACATCGAATGTTCCGAACAGTAGGTGCGACCACGGCTCTACCTTGACCATTTTTGTAACTATGCATTTCTGGATTTCTATTTGAATTATTTTCTTGTTTCGGCCTTTTTAGATCCATTTTTTTACTTAGTCGGGTTATAGTTTTTTTAAACTTATTCTTTTATTTAATATTTTTCCGTTTCCCAATCTAACTATTTTTTTACAAATTATCCACAAGCGGGGAATTTTTTTTACATATTTTTTGTGACAAAAGACTGACAAAATAACAAACCAAAAACTTTTATAAGTATATTATTAGAGTAGACTAGTGTCATCTAATACAAAACTATAAGTATTATTATTTACAATTTAAATCAAGTAATTACCGTATCACGAGGAAACAATAATTAATATTATTTATTAAAGGACCTTAAAGGTAATAAAGTAACTGAAAAACTGAAATTAAAATGAACTAGTAACCATAGCATACACAGTAAATGACGACTTGATTCGAACTCGAAGAACGATTTATAAAATATAACTATTTATAATTTATATTTAATTAAAGGAATAGAGATCATTCAACATTCATTCATTTCACCAATGCAATTATATCACTTATTCACTTTTAATCGTATTTCGAACTTATACAGAATGACCTGAAATTCGATACATTTCTTTGAAATACAGAAAGTAGACCTCATTTACAGTAATATTTTTCATGGCATCCCCTATCCGAAAGTTGATATTTACAAAGTTATTGAAATTTCAAAAAATTTTTCTTTATTTTCGACTTTTTGACTTTGACATGACGTAGTTTTAAAAATGTTTGTCTTTTTAGTAATTTTTTATGTATTTTAACCGTCAATGAGTCAAATATTATTTTTAAGGAATAAATAGGGACAAACTAAGCGAGAATTTTTCATTATGAGACATGAAACAGAATTTTCTTTTAAGAAAAATGCACAATTTTCTTAAAAACAGGTGATTTTCTTAAAAAAATGTATGATACAATGCGTACAAATACCTTAAATAACTTTCTTACCTCATAAGCTTCCAAAAAAGGTACAAATATGTACATAAAAATATGAACATGTAATAAACAAAGACAAAACAATCATCAGGTAACGTTATCTCAAGAATTACTCTACCTGAGGCGACCTTTTTTTTCAATTGTTTCCTTTGTTCAAACTTTGGGATGTTTCGGCTACTGTCGTCGCGGCCCTTTGTCAATGAGTTACCGACTGGCTTAGAGAGCAAATTTAGTAGCTAATATTAGTTTTAAGTCAACTATTGCCGTGTACGGACGTATTGTTGCTTTAAACTACACCCTTACTTCTACTTGTGATTTTTTTGTATCGCGATGGCTGCTTTTGAGTACGATGAATACGCTGACATCTTGTTTTGTTACGGACTTTGTAATGGTAATGCTGCTGCTGCACGAAGAACATACGTTGAACGTTTTCCGAATCGACGAGTGCCAAACGTTAGAGTATTTTCAACAACATTTCGACGAATTCGGGAAAGCGTCCGTGTTGATAGAAGACGTGGCGATTCAGGCAGACCTCGTTTGTATGCTCCAGAAGAAGAAGAAGAAATTTTAACACTTTTTCAAAATGATCCTTCTATTTCTACAAGAGCGGCAGCTAGAAGACTTGGATTGAGTCAATGGAAGGTGTGGTTTACAGTACACACAGCGCGTCTACATCCATTTCACTACACACCTGTCCAAGCGTTGGAAGAGGGGGACCCGGTTAGAAGAATGGAATTCTGCCGTTTTATGATAAATGCAGACATGGAGGATCGCAATTTCTTCTCAAGAATATTGTGGACGGATGAATCGAAATTTGACCGTGACGGGATAAACAATTTCCACAACACACATTACTGGGCACCAAAAGGAGAAAACCCCAGGATGAAAAAAGAAAGGGCCCATCAAACCAGATTCAGTCTAAATGTCTGAATGGGTATAATTAATAATAATTTAGTTGGACCTCATTTTTTGCCTCAAAATTTAAATGGTGAAATGTACGAACATTTCCTAAGAGAGGAGATTACTGGTTTAATGGAAGATGTGCCAATAGCAACTCGTCGTAATATGATTTTCCAGCATGATGGTTGCCCGGCCCACTTCCGCCTCGGCGTACGCCAGTGGCTAGACCAAACTTACCCACATCGCTGGATAGGTCGAGGCGGGCCAATTCCTTCGCCAGCACGGTGTCCCGATTTGACCCCGTGTGATTTTTATCTTTGGGGTCATATGAAGGCTTTGGTGTATACTACACCCATAACTACTCTAGAGGAGCTCAGAAGCCGCATAAGAAATGCAGCAGAAGAAATCAAAACTAGTCTTACTACCAGAATAATCAAAACAGAGGTACGGAGAAGACTACGGGCCTGTATCAGAAACAGAGGTTCACATTTTGAACAAGACCTAAAGTAGGATATTTATTATTAAATTTAATTAAACATTGATGTTTTTTAAACACAATAAACGTAATCAAATTAAAGTTTTTCCTTTTATTTTAACCTTATCGCAAATAAATCGATTTAGACATTATTTCATTTTACTTCTAATATGTTTACTACAACGTCATATTTTTATGTAGACATTTGCACCTTTTTGGAAAGCTAATGAGATAAGGAACCTATTTAGAATATTTGTACGCATTGTATCATACATTTTTTTAAGAAAATCACCTGTTTTTAAGAAAAATGTGCATTTTTTTTAAAAGAAAATTCTGTTTCATGTCTCATAATGAAAAATTCTCGCTTAGTTTGTCCCTATTTATTCCTTAAAAATAATATTTGACTCATTGATGGTTAAAATACATAAAAAAATCACTAAAAAGACAAACATTTTTAAAAATACGTCATGTCAAAGTCAAAAAGTCGAAAATAAAGAAAAAATTTTTGAAATTTCAATAACTTTGTAAATATCAACTTTCGGATAGGGGATGCCATGAGAAATATTACTGTAAATGAGGTCTACTTTCTGTCTTTCAAAGGAATGTATCGAATTTCAGGTCACATGACACAGTGACATCTATCGAACGAGTGAGTAATAAAAGTACTAGTAATTGATTTAATCTTCATTTTCTTATTAAAATCGGATGAACCAATTCCAGAGAAAAAAACCAGGATGATCTAGTTTTTTTTGTTTGAAAGCTGACATAATTAAGAGTGGTCTTAGCTATAATTCATCATCATCAGCTCGTTCACTGCTTGACAATATAGGTGTTATTTTTTTTAATTTGTTATGTATTGGCTGTAAAAATATATTTATAAAATAAAATATAATGTTATGAAGGAACATAATATATAAATTATATATTTATAGTCTTATTATACGTAATGATAGAAAATTGGACAAATATTGTACGAATTGTATTTTAAACATATATTTTGACTTAAACAATATGATATAATGTAATATATAAATAAAATAAAACATCTCCCTGCGCCCTGGCTTTCTCACGAGATCAAAACTATAATAGCTCATAAACACAAAGCTAAATCTAAGTTTAAAAAAAGTAACACAGACGAGAACCGTGAGAGATATATAAAACTAAGAAATCGCTGCAACAAAATTGTAACAGACACTCAAAGACGCTACATTCACTCTTCTGTCGAGAACAGCGACCCTTCTAAAATTTGGAAATTTCTTAACTCCCTAGGTGTTGGCAAAACCGTTGATTCTTCTGCGTCAATAAATAACTTCGACAAAAATCTTTTAAATAATCAATTTACTTCCTGTAATGGCTCACTTGATCCCAATTCCAAATCACAATTGATTCAGCATCTTAATACCTTACCAACACCTGATTACCCTCCTTTCCTCTTTAACCAAGTCACTGCTGGCGAAATTAAAAAGAATATTATGGCAATTTCATCTAATGCAATTGGTGATGACAACATTAGTAGGAAGATGGTCACACTAGTTATAGACGAGATTGCACCAATCCTTATGCATATTTTTAACTTTTCTTTGGTAAATAGCGTGTTCCCGTCTATCTGGAAATCAGCACTAATCATACCTTTACCTAAAAAGAGTAAGCCTACCTCAGTACCTGATTTCCGGCCTATTTCGATCCTGCCATTTTTAGCTAAGGTCCTGGAAAGATTGATACAGCAACAATTATCATCTTACGTCAATAAAAACAGCCTCCTAAGCGCTTATCAGTCTGGTTTTAGACCTGGCACACAGCACTACTACAGCACTAGTGAAGGTCACGGACGATATCCGATTTGCTATGGACAATAAGCAACTTACGATTTTGGCTCTACTGGACCTTAGTTGTGCCTTTAATAGCGTAGATCATGATATTCTTTTAAGTAGACTTAGAACCGCTAATTTCTCGCCCTCAGTGACTGGTTGGTTCCAAAGCTACCTTGGGGGGCGCCAGCAGCGTGTTCGTGTAAATGATGAGTTTTCATCATGGTCCACTAACACGGCTGGTGTTCCGCAGTGTGGCGTATTATCTCCTCTACTATTCGCTTTGTTTATTAACTCCATTATTACGGTTTTCAGTTCTTCTCTCTTTCATTTGTATGCAGACGATCTTCAAATCTACGCCCAGACGTCATTAGAGAATCTTCCTAGTAAAATCACGGATTTAAATAATGACTTAAATAAAATTTGCGAGTGGAGTAGGTGTAAACGGCCTCTCGATTAACCCAATCAAATCACAGGTCATTATTATTGGCAGCCAAGGATTAGTCTTAAGGATTAACTGGGTGAATCTACCTCCGGTGCTCGTATGTGGTACTCATGTACCGTTCAGTAGGAAGGTAAGAGATTTAGGTGTTCTCTTGAATGACCATCTTTCTTGGTCCGACCATATATCAATGATCAGTAGCAAGGTGTACGCGGTTTGGCACTCGGTGAAAAGGTTAAAGAACGTTCTTCCACTACAGTCCAAAATTTTACTAGCCGAGTCTTTATTCTTGTCCATATTAGATTACGCGGATACGTGTTTTACTGACCTTACCGAAGAACAGTTAAATAAGCTTGAGCGTCTCCAGAATGTCGCAATTCGCTTCATTTTTAGTCTGCGTAAATTCGACCATATTTCGGAGTACCGTTCTAGGCTTTCTTGGTTGAACATACGTCTTCGGCGTAATATGCGTATTCTCTCCTTACTGTACTTTGCTATTTGATCCAAGAGCACCCTCTTACCTAAAGGACAGATTTGACTTCCGAACGTCCGAATTTAAGTTATTGCGGTCCTCGGCCAATCTCCTTCTCCAAATCCCTAAACATAACACAAATTTCTTTGGTCAATCCTTTACTGTCAGGTCGATACTACTATGGAACTCTTTACCTGCCAATATCAGGCAAGCTAAAAGTATTAATAATTTTAAAACATTGCTCAAACAATACTATCTAAGCCACTAAATATTTCGTACTAAGTTAATAGTATGTAGATGCATAAAGTTTAAGTTCTATCATTAGGAAATAGGAATATATATTAGTATATGTATATAAAATTATTTATGTATTAGTATAATATAGTAGGTTATTAATACGTAAGTTTAGATTAGGTATCATTTAGTGTTATTTTCTTTATTTTATGTTTATTAAGTTTGTGATATTTTCTATAGAGTATAGTATTATTAGTATGTAAGATTTTATGTTTAGTTCTAGTTTTTGTCATACTTAGTTCCGTAATTGCACTGCATTATCTTTTTATTTCCATGCGCCAAGGGTTGCTTGGAAGAAATCGCTTTTTAGCGATAAAGCCGCCTTTGTGTTCATGCTAAAATTGTCAACTGTAATTTTAATCTTACCTGTACATTTGTGAACACAATAAAGCATATTCATTCATTCTTTCATTCATATACACAAATTATGTAAATATTTGTAGTGTACTTGCCAAGACCTTTCTTTTGATACCAAACATGTGATAATTATCTCGATTAAATTTTTTGAGATGTTAGAATCTGAGGTTTAATTTTCGAAATACATAATTTTGAAAAAAGTTATATAGCCTATGTTACCCGTGGCATCATTACGAATCTATTGACACCTCATTTATTAAAATCGGATCAGTAGTTTAGACGCTACGAGGGAACAAACATACAAACATACATACATACATACATACATACATAGACTGCCAAAATAATTACCCTTCCTTTTGGCTTCGCCGTAGTCGGGTAAAAATTATATACAAAAATAACGATTTTAGAAACACGAGTTTTCTTTTGAGACAAATAATTTATACTGATTTTTGTTTTACTACAATATTTATTTTGACGACCTCTGTGGCTCAGTGGTTCAGCGCGTTGGTGCTCTAGACGGGGGTCGCGGGTTCGAATCTCGCCGAAGGAACAAAAAGTTTTTGCTCTGTTCCTGGGTCATGGATGTGTATTAAATATGTGTATAATATAGGTAATAAAAAATCTTAAATATACATACATATGTATAGTATAAAAGTATTAAATATACTTCCCGTTTTCTGGGCACAGACCGACACAGCGATATGCAGATATTCGCGTTGTAATCCAGGTGTAATTAAGCTAGCCTAATTTTGACAACAAAATTTTCGAAATCGAATAAATAAACTATGCATGTTCCTTTATACTGTGAAATAAATCTATATTTATATTATAAAAGGAGATGCACCACTGACTGACTGTCGTATAGACGCTCGCGCAACCGTAACCGCTAATAGTAGAAACGTGACATTCGGACAGTAGTTTTAATTTACAATGTAGACGCGCACTAAGTTTTACAAAATAAGATCTCTAAAAGTTTAATTAACACAACATAATATTGATTTAAAGTTACATAAAATCTATCATACTACTTACTAATTTATAAAATACTTATTAGATAGAACAGTGTGCACTAATTATACAAATTCTAATGAAAACCTTTACTGATACAAGTTACATAAAAAATTGCTAAATTAAAAAATAAAAAATATTAAAAGCTAATAATATCTATAATGAGATTGATGATTTACATTTTTTATGTTATCAGTAGTTACTCGTGTCAATTAAATGCACGAGTACACCTAATAAATACCAAATAGGTTAGGTTAGGTTGAACCACACTTTCATAATTGCAAATTTAAAACACGGATACAACCACTTCTTTAAAGAGTTCCGTACCCAAAGAGTAAAAACGGGACCCTATTACTGAGACTTCGCTGTCTGTCCGTCCGTCCGTCCATCCGTCCGTCTGTCTGTCATCAGAGTCCAGACTTTGTCTCGTGAACCGTGAGTTAAGCAAGAGTAAGCTAGACAGTTAAGTACTTACAGATGATATTTTATTCCTGTTGCCGCTATAACAACAAATGGCTAATAAATACAGAATAAAAAAAATATTTAAGGGTGGCTCCCATACAACTAACGTGATTTTTTAAGTGTGATAAATAACGGCCACAATTAATATTCTCTTTAAAAATAAATAGTAAAATAAAAATAATAAAGGGGTGCTTTATTATTGGTTGTTTTTGGGGTGGTTTTTTGCTCGATATTAACACTAGTGCTAAATATTTGTACTAATAGTTGCAATATAATATGTAGTGACAAAATAGTACCGAACCCTTCGAAGAGCTAAAAAATTGGCTAAGTGCGAGTCTATGTGGCTAAGTCTTAAACTCTAACCTCTTTTTGTAAATTTGGGTGAATAGGTTCTGGAAAATTGTTTTTGCGATACTAAATATTATACCTATCATAAATTTTATAATATTTTTAACAAATTTTACTCTATTTGTTAGTTTTATTGGATTTGGTTTAATTTGGTTGCAAAATATGTCAAATTTGTAAACGCGCCCATATGCTAGTAGATTTCTCTATACTGCCTACTTCGTAACTTTTTAATAACGAATTCTTATTATTACTATCATAATCAATTTACATTTTAAAATACAAAATCTTGAACTCCGAAAAAGGCGAAACAAATTACAAAAACACGGACGTTGACAACCAGCGGCGTGCAAACTGCAACTGATTACTACTAAACAAAACATTATAGTTTGTTATTGTTCGAGCGCACGCTCAAACTCCCCCGTAATTAGCTCAATTCTTAGGGTTAGGGTTCTACTAACACATCGGATTCTCTCGCCAAACTGGTAAACCAGATTTGACCGCGACCGTACTTAATATGTACATATGACATTGTTATTTACATTATTATGTTTACATTGTAATTTTTCATCTTTTTGGGAAAAGGTGGCGTCCGACCGAGTTAGTTGCGTCGGTTCTTCTCGGCGGGTTAGGGTTGAACCGGTGGTAGATTGGTGATTAATTTTAGTCTCGATAAAAATGTATTCTTGTTTTTCAATTTTGTAAAAGGTAGATGTAGAGTATTGACACCGTGGCGATGCATAGTAAATATAATATTTTATATTTTATAAATTGTTATTTGCATACGGTACGGCGCGTATAGGTAGTACCTACTTCAGGATGCGCCGGCGCAGGCTTCGGGCGACCCGTTTAACAGTCTGTAACGAACCTCGGTCCCGAAGGCTGCGCGCATATAATTTTACGTTATTAGTTTTTTAAGTCTAATTGTGAGTACCTTTTTCACTAAAACTGTGTCGTGTTATAAAGTGGACAATATATGCGTATAAACTATAATAGGTGTTGATTATATTTTATCCTAACACCTATAGTGGTGACCCGATCGAACACTCGCACTAGCTTATCGCTCGCATTCTTCCATAAAAAGAACCTAAAGTCTTATCTTTCGCAAGCTTTTGTTCGCTTTATAGTAAATAGTGCAGTTTTATAACATTTATATTGGAGTTTTGCCGGGGAGTTCAATGGGTGAAGTTGTGGAATTTGTATTTTTTCATAAATTTGTGTTATTTCGGTTCTAAATGTGTAATGTTGGTAGAATATTAACCATTAAATATTCGTTAACGTGCACAAGTGTGAGCAAGTGGTATAACTTATATAAAACGTGCTATTTTGTGTTTTCCGCCAAAACTCCCTAGGAACTTTCAGTAAAGCTTCTACCACTTTACTGAATCGACTGACATGACTCATTGACTACACTATTTATTTAGACTTTGACTAGAGTTTAGACTTGACGATTTAGGAATACGGTGTTGAAAATTGAAACGAAAGTTCTATTTTTTATTTATTTTATTTTTATTTTATTTTATTTAGGAAAACATACAGAGATTTATTACAAAATTAAATGCTATATAACGTCTTAGCACTATTTACACGTTTCCGCATCTAAAAACTAAGTAGCAACAAACGCTATTCTGACAGTGAAACTAAAATACATAGTTAATATTCATAATAAAAAGTACATATTGAAAAGTTTTAAAACGGTACACGTAATAGTTTTCATATTAAACTTAGCAGTTAGCAATGAATCAACAGTTAGAGAACAGCCTCAAACCAGTGCTTAGATAATAGCCTTTTTGTGCCAGTAACTGATGAGTTGAGTACATCAAGGTCATAATTTTTACTCAAATCAATAAAAACATTACATGATCTTATAAAAAAAGAATTTTTTCGATAGTTTGTGTGGGAAAAAGGGGTATGGAGGGTGTTATATGAAGACATTCTAGAAGATCGTAGGGGGACTTTTAAATTTATTTTTGAAAGGAGGGAAGGGGAGTCTTATTTTATGCTGGGTGATTCTGAGCAGCATCGAGATGTCGGCTATTCAACGTCTCAAGTGTAGAGGCAGGAGATGGTATCTTCAACACCTAGACTCATAGTTATTGTCCGACGAGTTGCACTTAAATTGCAGAATTCTCGTGAACCTTCTTTAAAGTAACTCCAGCCGACTAATATGAACATCATACTGTGGGTTCCATATTTGAGAACAATACTCGAGGACACTGCGAACAAACGAGCAATAAATAACTTTTACTGCTTTTATATTTTTAAATTGAGAGCTCATTCTCATAACAAAGCCCAGAGATCTATTAGCTCTAGTGATTATGTGGTCAAAGTGCTTGTTATACGTCATAATTGAGTCATGATAGCTAGATTGCGGACCTCATTTACTCTTTTTAAATCTTGATTTTTAAGTAAATAGGTATTGTCAATGGCATGAGGGGCTCGGCTAAAAGATATTGAATAGCATTTGGTGACATTCAGGTCAAGTTTGTTGGTAGACTTGAGATATACTGTCAGTATATCTCAAGTCTGCCGAGATCTTGTTGCAGTAGATGACAATCGTGCAGACTTTTGATTTTTTTGAATATCTTCATGTCATCAGCATACAAAAGAAATCGTGAATGCCGAAAGCATGTAGATATGTCGTTAACAAATATGTTGAACAACAACGGTCCTAACAATGAGCCCTGAGGGACGCCTGATGGCACGACATACCATGAAGATGTAAAAACATTGACAATTACAGCTTGGGACCTATTTTCAACGTAGGAAGTAAATCATCTAAATAGATTACCATGTATTCCTGATTTATACAGCTTCTCAAGGAGCAGAGTGATATAAACGGTCAAAAGCTTTACTGTAGTTTGTGAATATGGCGTCTACTTGACCACCTGAGTCCATACTCTCCGTGACATAATCTACAAAAGTTAAGAGGTTAGATATGGTTGAACGATTCTGTAGAAATCCATGCTGCTCAGTAATAAAGGAGGTTGAATGAGAGCTGTAGACTTGTTTATAGACAAGTTTTTCTAAGAGTTTGGCAAATATGCATAGTTTGGAGATGGGCCTATAATTTTTGATTTCATTTCTACTTTTACATTTATGAATAGGAGATACGAAGGCAGACTTCCTAATTTTCGGCACGATACCTTCCTTAATAGAGCGTTTAAAAAGAGCAGTGATGGGTTTCGTAAGAGAATCTGAACAGCGAGATAGAAATATGGGGGAAATATTATCTGGGCCCGCACCCTTAGTGCGATCAACGGTCTTTAGGATATGATTTACATACTCGGACAATATTTCGATATCATTTATAGTAATATTGTTGGGATTGTGAAAGTTCTGCGGCATTCGATTAGCGTCAATGGTCGGCGAGAGAAAAGTACTATTGAAATAAGTGGCAAACATGGAGCAAGCGTCTGCTCCTGAAGTAGAAGTGCGACCTTCGTACGTGAGCGAAGAGGGTAGAGCGTGAGTATTTTTACTATTTCTAATAAAATACCAGAAAAATTTAGGGTTAGTAACTATTGAGTTTTCGCATTTTTTAATATAAGATTTGTAACAATTTTCTTCTAAAGTCTTGGCTCTTTTTCGAAGTAATGAAAAAGTGTGTTAGTCTGATGTATTACCATATGTTCTATATTTACGAAGATATTTAAATTTTTATTTAAGAACTTTTCTAAGAGCGGAACTGTACCAAACTGGGAATTTATTTCGACTGTTGACTGTTTTTTGGGGAATATGTCTGTCCATGACGCTATATAAATATTCGTAAAAGGTAGTAACTGCCTCCTCAAATGTAGTTTTATTAAGACATTCATGCCAGTTTCTTTCATTTAGTTCAGTGTTAATTTTGTCAAAATCTCCAGATGAGTAAAAATATTTTTTTCGCGAACTAATCTCGAGTAATTTAAGGTTCTCAACTTTTAAATTAATTTTTAGTGATTTATGATGGTTGCCTTCTGGTACTAATGGAGAGACACAGTTATGTAACTGAAAAAGTTAAATTTGATAAAACTAAATCTAAAACTCTCCCATCAGCATTGTTACAAAAATTAAATTGCGACAAATTGCATTGAAGTAAAGTGTCCAAGAAATATAACTGTGCTTCACCTGCTGCGCCACTCTGAATACTCCCGTCGTCGTCCTCCGGCACCCAGGTAATGTTGCCGAGATTAAAGTCGCCCATTATGACAAATAAATCGTTGAGACATGAATTGACGATAAGAGATAAATTTTGTACAAAATTTATTAGCTGCGTATTAAATGAGTTTCCAAAGTTTGCTTTACATAAATAAATTGTGCAGAAAAGGATTTTTTCACTTTTATGAGAAGTTGCCTTTGAGGTGACCGTAACCCATAGGTCTTCGGCTGAGGTTGACCATTCCGGGCGGTCGATGGCGGTGAGCTCCTTTATCGCAAAGAGTACGCCACCACCGTATTTTTCGCGCGTGACGTTGTAGTCCCTGTCTCTGCGATAAACCACATAACGCTCGTCAAACAGCTCGGCGTCGCTCACACCGTCGAGCAGCCAGGTCTCCGTTAGCGAGATCATGTCATAAGAACTGAGCAGTACATTTCTTTTAAGTTCGTGTGTTTTCGTTCGCAGGCCTCGAGTGTTTGGTAGTAAATACTAGCATTACAGCAAGCCATTATGAGCAAAAAACAATAAGTAGTGGGATAACATCAGAATAAGTTTAATGTTAATTTGTAAAGCAATAAACAAAAAACCCAATTGTAATGTAAAGTGAAGACATATGCAATAATCTACCTTAATATATACTATTAGTGCAGAGTAATATAATCTAATTTCTACTGTAATAGCATAACTTTTTAGGTGAACACAGTTCATAAGAGACGTATAATTATTAGGTATTAAAAATAAATAAATACTAAGAATGTTATCATAATATAACGTATAATACAATTCACACGTCATAGTTATAAAACATATGAATGTTTTATAACTATGACATGTGTATATCCTAGAACAAAATATTAAGAAGGTTTCATTTTTAATAAGGTCCAAGTGTAAACTCACTACCCCCAGACTATAAGTTATGAGGTTTTTGTTATTTACTTTTGTATTTTTGTTATTTGTTTTTATTAATACTATTGTTTTTTGTAAATTAAAATTGCAGTTAATAATTGTAAGGTATACCTTGTGATATTGCTTAATCCTACTAATATTATAAATACGATAATTTGTATGTTTGTATGTACTATGTATCAGTGGCGTGCACAGGATTATGACACTGGGTATGCGGCGAAGTACTCGGTCACAAAAACTTTTTCGTTTATAGATTTTTAGCATAGCTACAGCCAAGCGACGGATCTCTAAGTCGAAACCATGCCAACAGAGCAAGTCTTAGGTGTACTACTATTCATGTACATCTTCTACGGCAACGCAGACAAAACAGCGATCGATCGTCGCGGCGGAAGAAATTCTAATAAGTAAAATAATAAGCTTATTTTAAAATATTATAACTACTCACCAGTCAGTCAGCTTCAATTTTCACATATTCAAGGTTCCGGTTACTTCAGATTACTATATCCCGATGTAAATTACTAAATAATATGCAAGGAAAACAATATAATTTAATCGTGTGTACACAACCACACAGCCAGTTATACGTTTCATAACTTTTAACATGAAATTTTCGAGTTACATTATTTTTTTGCTGGTTTAATTATTGTAACTCGGGTACACACCTACCTTTAGACAGAATATGAATCTTTTCACTGAATGACAATTGTGAGAACTTGTTATTTTTAATTTTTAATAAACACACATTTTCAACACAAACCTCACAATCAAATAACATTTTTAAAAAATCAACAAACGCACTAGTAAAATCAAATCACTACAATTATTATACAAACTCAGTAATAAACTATTAAATGTACACACTTTCAAATGTTAAAATGAAAAATCTTTTAAGAAAACTATAAATAAACTGGAGCGATTAAACTGTAAACAATGCTTATCACATGAAATATGCAATATGGCCCCCGCGAAACACAAAACGTTTCTTCTATTTAAACAAATAAAACCTTACTAAACAAAAATGCATAATGTGCATACGTGATTTCCGTCTATTATTTTTACTTGGATTATAGGCAACGAATAATTTCCGACAAGCCAGTTCGGCGGTTTTCGGAAGCGTTCGGATAGCCGAGAGCCATCGCCTGCCGCGGGAGTTACGCTATATAATCATGTCGATATTCATGGGTGTGTGCGTTTGCGAAGTATGAAAATTACACATACATATGCGATGATATGTCCTGCAGAACGCAACAGTATGAGATGAGTTGCTATTTATAAAATATTAGGCGTTTTTAAGTTATTATATTTTTTTAATTAATTTATTTACTATTAATTAAAGTCATCTAAAACGTACGAACGTTTTATTAATATATCTGTGAATGACAAGTAAAGCACTGCATTTCTGCCTATATCAAGCGCACGCCCCTGCTATGTATGCTTAACTGTCCATTACGCAAAAATGGTTGGTATATCAACGAAGTTCGGCACACAGGTGGCCTGCAGCCTGGAATAACATATAGGTGACATCTAATCATAGACAGATGGACGGATCCCACGCAATTGGAATATTTCCCCTTGTGCGAACGAAGTTGCGGGGGACATCTAGTTTTATAATAAGTTAGGTACCACGCATTTCTATTTTGAAAAAATTTTCTATGATGTAAATAAGTTTTTAGTTCGTAAAAGTTTGCCTTTAGTGTACAAAGAATAAAACACGGGCAAATAATAATAAAATCCACGCAATAATATCCCAAAAAATCAGAGAGCAACTAACAAATATCATAAATGAGCAATAGAAATAAACATATTATAAATTCATTAATTTTATCAGAGTAAATGAATCGGTTACTGTTAACGCAGGTATTTGAGATAATTTTATAATATTTGTAAACTGCGGTAGTACGGCGAGGCGCAGGCATAGTATAAAGAGGGGAAGTAGGCTAACTCCGGCCCAATCCACGATATAATTGCCTACTGTCTCAGGGTTGTCACTTTTAGCTAAATTTTAATTCAGTGCCTAAAAATTGGCAAGGGTCGGGAAGTTGTATTTTTACTTCTATTGTCTGGGTGAAGTGAATGAATCTTACAGTGATACACATACTAAGCGGTACGGGCGAGATTCGTACAATAGAAAACCAACTTACGTGCGAGGTTCGCGCGATGGCTACAGTATTAGCGATACAAATGCAACCGGTTAAGCAAGCGCTTCTCAAACTGTTAGAATCAATTATGATTCAATTATATTAAATAAGTTTGTAATAATTTCTAGCGTACAGGTTTAAAATCTTTTTTTTAAAGATCCTTTTCGTTTTTTATAAAAAATATTGGTGAGTTGTCGGATTTTCTTGCCAATATTTTACAATGTTTGACCCAGATATACTTAAAATCTTTTTCTTTGGCTATTAGTTTCGCCTTGTTTAACAATGTTTTATTGCGCTGGGTCAAGTGGTCATTGATGTAGATTTTATCGGAAGAGTTGAAACCCAGCTCAGCCAAATTTAGCTGCCCCGTTTTTCGTGATAGTGCGACTAGCTCTTCTTTCTTGTAACGGCTGTGGAAAGCAACAACTATTGATTTTTCTCTTTTAGGAAGACGGGTGGGTACCCGTGCTATATAATTAATTTCTTCTTTATGTAACGGAAGTTAACATAAATTTGCGATTTTTAGAACAATGTCGAAAAGATTCTCATTATTTTTCTGAGGAATTCCCCTAATCTCGACATTGTTAGCTCTAGACCACTGGTCGCGGGTTTCTAGCTCTTGGTGCAGTCTGGATAACTCTTCTTCCAAGATAGGTACCTTTTTAGTAATCTTTTCGATGGAGACTGTCCTGGATTCAAGTGTATTAAACCTTTTCAGATAATGACGTAAGAAGATGCTGTGTCATTTCTTGTGAATACTTTAAGGCGCTAAGTTCAGTCTTTATGAATCTAACGTCTTTCAAGAGTGATGCTAGCGGTTTCAGCTGCAGTACAATTTAATTTAGTTGCTCATGCAACTTGTCTAGCTGGTTCGGTTGTGGTGAGGTTGCGGCTCCTGAGGGCGACAAGCATGATTTACATCTGGGGCATCGCCAATTGTTCTTTCTATCGCCTAGCTTACGGTAGCCGGCCTCCGTTATTCCCGAGCATTTCCCGCATTTTAACTTGACACTGACAAATGGTTAGAAGCCGATGCCATATATTAAAAAAAAAAACATTTATATTACGATGTCTAGTTCGGACAGTGAATATAAAGACATTTCGAACGCAATACCTGACGAAGTGTCTCGTAAATGAACCGGCGTTATGGTTCCTACAACTGGAAGGGCAATTTGCGTTGGCAAATATAACTACTGATGCGACTAAATTTTACCACGTCATATCTAACCTGGACTATAAATATATGCGCTAGATAAATGATATATTAACAAACCCGCCAGCCGAAAACAAATACGAGAAAATCAAAACGGAATTGATATCGCGTTTGTCAGCCTCGCAAGAACAAAAAGTTCGACAACTTTGGACCCTTGAGGAGCTCGGGGACAAGAAACCGTCCCAGTTCCTGTGTCATCTAAGGAATTTAGCTGGTTCTGAGCTTACCGAGGAATTTATACGTTCGTTGTGGACCAATCGTCTGCCTAGTCACATACAGGCTATTATAGCTGCGCAGGCTGATTTGCCGCAGGATAATCTTGCACAAATAGTGGACAAAATCCACGGGATAACCATGCCACCGGCACCGCACGTAGCTGCTGTCTCTAGTCACGCGTCTGCCGGGGAATCTTCATCTTCGACTGTGGCTATCGAACAGCTGACTCACCGCATCGATGACCTGTCACACAAGGTGGCCGCGCTGTCCACGAGTAAGCGCTCGCGTGCCATGAATCGTTCCTGTTCTCCGCACTGGCGTCGTCGGTCTCGCAGCCGCTCAGGTACTGGTTCGAGACACTGCTGGTACCACCGCCGCTTCGGGAGTAAGTCAACGAAGTACAGGTCTCCGTGTTACTATCGTCCGGGAAACGAGCCGGGCAGTCAGTGAAGGCGGCGACATCTGACTGCAATGGAGTATCTGGTGGCCGTGTATACGTGAGTGATAAAAAAACTAAAGTGCAATATTTAGTGGACACCGGTTCCGATCTTTGTGCGTATCCACGTAAGTACATTAATTGTGATAAGCGCTGTGTTAAAACGGAATATGAGCTTTTCGCTGCTAATGGCTCCGCTATTCACACTATGCCTGGTTAACGCTATCATTGGACTTTGGACTCAGGCGTGATTTTAAGTGACGCTTCTTATAGCTGACGTCACAAAATCCAGTATAGACATAGATTTTTTGTCACATTTTAACTTGCTTGTTGATGCTAGATATAATCGCTTAGTTGATAATGTCACTTCACTCACTGCTTTCGCTACGCCGGCACTTTCGACTCCACATCAAATTAAATCTGTAACAACTAATACTTCACAGTACCATTGTCTACTTTCGAAGTTTCCAGACATCACGCGCTCAGCTGGAGATCTTTCTACTCGTAATATTAAGCATAGTACTGTACATTATATTCGCACGACTAGTGGACCACCCGTGTTTACGCGCCCCCGCCGATTAGCCCCCGATCGACTTAGAATTGCTAAACGTGAATTTGAGGATATGGTTAAAGCCGGTATCGCGAGGCGGTCCGATAGCCCATGGTCTTCTGCGCTTCATTTAGTGGCCAAAAAGAACAAAGAAAGGAGCTTATGCCGGGATTACCGTGCACTTAATGCACGTACCATTCCCGATAGGTATCCCGTACGTGATATTGGTGATTTTTACACCATCTTCACGGTTGTAATATTTTTAGTACAATTGACTGTTTGCGAGCTTACGAGTGCAACCAGATTACTGTCAATCCATCTGACGTTGCTAAGACTGCAATAACCACGCCGTTTGGAATATTTGAGTTTCCGTTTATGAGTTTCGGACTACGTAACGCGGCTCAAACATTCCAACGGTTTATGGACGAGATAATGAGAGGGCTCAATTTTTGTTTCCCTTATATACAGGTTGTGGCGTAATTAATGGATAATCCTTCACCTGCAGCTAGAGAATATCATAACGGATCAGAAAAATACAATTCATGTTTAGTAAAAGTATCATGGTTTTTTAGTTATCGGCCATTTTTTTTTAAATTATGACAATTTTAACCTTGCTCACTAATTTTGTTGTCACAGTCACAAAAACATGAATTATCTCTATCAGGTTTTTATTTATTATACTTGAATAGTTGTATTATCAAATGTATCATGTCATTTTTGTGCTGTTGCCTATTTTATTTTTACAAATGCTACCGAAAATAAGTTTTTTTCTTTCAAATCTTTTTTTCTTTGTGTTTGATCGCACATATCATAAAAAAAATGTATGGGGACTTGACTGAACAGCTTACAAATAATTAGAATATTTAATTGAGATTGTAAAAAGGTATAACACATGGTATTTAACCCTTAGATTTCAAAGTGATTATGTTCGCGCCAACACTAGCGCGACGTTTAGAATAAACACAAAGAACATCACTACGTGATGTATGGCCGACCGAAAGGGGCGCTGTCAGAGAGTGACGAACACTTGCATTTAGATCCCCTTCCGCGCCGGATGCATTTTCAGCTCATCCCGAAACCTAGTGAACGCGAACGCGTGTGCGCATATTTATTTGTGCTCGTTAATATAATACCAAATTCGCCGGCGAACCGCGATAAATCTATCGATAATCCGCTCAACAGCTGAATAGTGTAGTGAGAAGAAACCTCCGCCCAGATCCAGAACCACCAGCTCAACAATAAGGTCAGTCCCAGATTTCTCCAGCCCTTACATTAACCTATATACCTACTTCCCTCAGCTCATAGTCGCATGTGTAAGTTCCTAGCTTACACATTTCTTGGTCCATCGAGCCTTCGTGAAGCCCTTCTCCCTATTACCGGCGTTGGGCCTCATTAGAACCAGCACCTACAGTTCCACTCCGCCCAATTCTGCACATAAAATCAGCTCGATTATTTATATTTTGTCCAATTAATTCTGGCCAGGCCGCCCCGCCATTTTAAAACCAAGTTACAGTCCATTCCCATTATCAATTCGGCACATTTAACATTAAACCCCTATTCTGTACTTTGATATTAACCTATATGTTAATTATTTAAATTATTTTGTGCATATTTCGGCCCATAAATTCATAGGAAAAACCCAAAAAAAAAAATAAAAAAAAATAGTGGGTAGGTTGTCGGCTTATTGTCGAACAAAGAACTCGAACATTCCAGAACTTCCCTAACGTACCTAATACATAATTTGTGCCAATAATATCTCATATAATTTTCTCAGCTCTTAATTACATACAAAATATTTTAATGTTTGATTCGCATATAAAATAAGTAATAACTAGTGCGTATTGTGAATTACGTTCGGCTCATAGCAGAATTGTGAATCGTCGTTGCATTACTAAGTATTTTATCTATATATAACGTTTATATCTTCATATCCTCAATTTTTAAAACACAATATTAATTAACTTAGCATTATTTTAATAGTTATGAGTCGCATAACATCTCAAGTGCCCATACAAACATCGTCGGCTCGCTTCGGTACTTGATTTTTTGTGCATTCTGTAGGTAATAGGTACCTACACGGCGCCCGAGCGTAAACAACAGCTGTTACATTCATTCTCAATTAGGTATTCTTCATAGAATAAATAGTGACCTTCACATTGAATTCATATCTTATCTACGTTCTGTGTTTATACAAATATATTATACGTTTAGGTGTTACGTTACAGCTGTTTTGAATAAGTCGGCACACTATTGAGATTGAACCTGCTCATACCTACTTACATTGTTTTCATTACGTTATTTTGTTTCTAACGCGCCCGCTAAGATTTGTTTATATTCAAACTTCAGGACATTAATATAATATTACAGACGACTTCTAACGCATTAATCTCCGCTCATCAAACATACACTAATACTATATTAGCATCAGGCGATCGGTCAGCTCATTTGTTAATTAACTCGTACACATTTTATGATAAAATTGTATACATTGTCGGCACTTTATTAAAATCTATTTTCTGCGTTTTAATTAATTGCGCGCGTATTTTCCGCTCATTACTTGTTCGCGCCAACCCTAGCGCGACGTTTAGAATAAACACAAAGGACATCACTACGTGATGTATGGCCGACCGAGAGAGGCGCTGTCAGAGAGTGACGAACACTTGCAATTAGATCTCCTTCCGCGCCGGATGCATTTTCAGCTCATCCCGAAACCTAGTGAACGCGAACGCGTGTGCGCATATTTATTTGTGCTCGTTAATATAATACCAAATTCGCCGGCGAACCGCGATAAATCTATCGATAATCCGCTCAACAGCTGTGTAGTGTAGTGAGAAGAAACCTCCGCCCAGATACAGAACCACCAGCTCAACAATAAGGTCAGTCCCAGATTTCTCCAGCCCTCACATTAACCTATATACCTACTTCCCTCAGCTCAAAGTCGTATGTGTAAGTTCCTAGCTTACAAATTTCTTGGCCCATCGAGCCTTCGTGAAGCCCTTCTCCCTATTACCGGCGTTGGGCCTGATTAGAACCAGCACCTACAGTTCCACTCCGCCCAATTCTGCACATAAAATCAGCTCGATTATTTATATTTTGTCCAATTAATTCTGGCCAGGCCGCCCCGCCATTTTAAAACCAAGTTACAGTCCATTCCCATTATCAATTCGGCACATTTAACATTAAACCCCTATTCTGTACTTTGATATTAACCTATATGTTAATTATTTAAATTATTTTGTGCATATTTCGGCCCATAAATTCATAGGAAAAACCCAAAAAAAAAAAAAAAAAAAAAAATAGTGGGTAGGTTGTCGGCTTATTGTCGAACAAAGAACTCGAACATTCCAGAACTTCCCTAACGTACCTAATACATAATTTGTGCCAATAATATCTCATATAATTTTCTCAGCTCTTAATTACATACAAAATATTTTAATGTTTGATTCGCATATAAAATAAGTAATAACTAGTGCGTATTGTGGATTACGTTCGGCTCATAACAGAATTGTGAATCGTCGTTGCATTACTAAGTATTTTATCTATATATAACGTTTATATCTTCATATTCTCAAATTTTAAAACACAATATTAATTAACTTAGCATTATTTTAATAGTTACGGGTTGCATAACATCTCAAGTGCCCATACTAACATCGTCGGCTCGCTTCGATACAGAAAACTTGATTTGTGTGCATTCTGTAGGTAATAGGTACCTACACGGCGCCCGTGCGAACAACAGCTGTTACATTCATTCTCAATTAGGTATTCTTCATAGAATAAATAGTGACCTTCACATTGAATTCATATCTATCTACGTTCTGTATCTATACAAAAATATTATTAGGTGTTACGTTACAGCTGTTTTAAATAAGAATTCTTATCGACGTTCTGTGTTTATACAAATATATTATAGGTGTTACGTTACAGCTGTTTTGAATAAGTCGGCACACTATTGAGATTGAAACTGCTCATACCTACTTGCATTGTTTTCATTACGTTATTTTGTGTCTAACGCGCCCGCTAAGATTTGTTTATATTCAAACTTCAGGACATTAATATAATATTACAGACGACTTGTAACGCATTAATCTCCGCTCATCAAACATACACTAATACTATATTAGCATCAGGCGATCGGTCAGCTCATTTGTTAATTAACTCGTACACATTTTATGATAAAATTGTATACATTGTCGGCACATTATTAAAATCTATTTTCTGCGTTTTAATTAATTGCGCGCGTATTTTCCGCTCATTACTTTTAAATATTTAACTTAGTTACACGCATATATTTTTAAACATGCCTACAAAATCGCAAGCGGCCATATTTAGGCAAACTATAAAATCTATTAGTCGGCTCAGAGAGATCGCATTGGCATTACACAAAGGTGACTCAAAGTCTAACAAAACGGAGTTTAATGCGCGTTTTAAAGACCTACAAAATTTGAAACAAAAATTAGAAAATTTATACTGCGAAATTTTAGACGACGGCAGTGTTACAGAAGAAATTGAAAAGTTTTATACAGCCGGTTACGAGAACGCGCTATCCGAATATTATGATATTTTAACTGCAGCGGAAAATATAAGTTCCACTTCAGAGTCAAGTCAGCTCACTTCTGCCGTTCTGCCCAAAATTGAACTGCCAAAATTCAGCTCACGCGTTGAGCACTGGCCATCGTTTATTACGATTTTTAGGAGTCTTACAGACGACATGACGTCACTTACAGATGCAGTTAAGCTGCACTATCTTTTGTCTTGCCTATCGGGGGAGGCGCTCAGCATGATTGCGCATTTAAAAATCACAAATGATAATTACAGCGTCGCGCTCGATATTCTCACACGTAGGTATGAAAACCGCCGTGTTCTGATAGATGGGTTTGTTGATATAATACTCGGCCTACCTAATATTCATATTCGATCAAGCATACGCGCGACGTTTTTAACTCCGCTCATTTCCACACAAAGCGCATTAAATAATCTGCGTTTACCTATGGATAGTAATTACGTATTTGTGTCTATTGTAGTTAGAAAATTACGAGGCGAGCTCCGCACCCTGTTCGAAAGAAGATACGGCATCTCGGACACTCTGCCCACCTTAGGTGATTTGATTTCTTTTTTAGAGGAGCACGCGCGCTGTATCGAAACCGAATATTCTAATGCAACGCGCGATGTTACCTACTCACCACAAACTGGGCCCTCTCGTCAACACACACCCCCCGCAAACTCTCCGCGCAGTCCACGTTTTAGACCAATTAGTCCCGCGTATCCTCGTAATACTCAGCGCTCGCCATCGGCTCACACTTTAAGTAGCTATCACGTCAGCACAGTTCCTCATTACCCTCAACGCTACTGGCCCCCCTCCCCCCGAACAGAGCGGCGCGAGTACTCAGCCCGGAATACAGATAAACACAAGCGATTCTACTGCCCCTATTGTAGGAATACAGAACACAAACTTATCGCGTGTCCAAAATATAATCATCAGCCCACTCAAGGTCGTTGGGATTTCATAGAAGCCAACGACAGATGTCGTAAATGTCTAGGTCCGCATTTTGAAAATGAATGTCGTTCGACAAACTCATGCAAAGAGTGTGGAAGTGCAAATCACCACACCTCGCTTCATCGTCACGGAACTCCAAATTCTCCGGTGTCGTCAGCGCATTTGCTTCCTCCTCATTTACGTGCACAGCCCCGCCGGCGTGCTCAAGACAAGCTACATACCTACACGGCCTACACACAACATACGCGTGCACATCAATCATCATCATCAGACCCCAACCAATCGTCTGATCATGCACCGTCTACAACTCATCAATATCAAAACAAAAAACAATGACTACCTACAATCACGGAGCACATAGAATTAGAAGATCAACCCAACAATTTAAAATGTCATTCAGCTCATAGTACACCTGCATCACATTCAGCTCATAAAATATCTAAATCTAGTTCAGCCCAATATTCTGTAGAATCAGCCCAAGTAAATTCAACTCAGCACATAGAAAACCCATTAAAAACTCCAGTGTTACTTCCCACAGTCGTTTTAAATATATCTGATAAATGCGGAGAATATCACAAAGCTCGGGCTTTATTGGACTGTGGTAGCATGATAACGCTCATAACTCAGCGCATGACTAGAAATCTTAATTTGCAACCAAAACAATGTTCATTAAAAATTACAGGTGTAGGTGATCAGCACATACAAAATTCTAAAGGTTGGGTCACAATAACATTTAGGCCCACACACCGTGACACGCCATCTATTACTACTACCGCTCATATTCTCAAAGACGTTACAGGTTATTTACCTTTGCAAAAAATACCAGATGTTGTACAAGACTCAGCTCATCAGCTCATTCCATTGGCGGATCAAGCTTATCATACTCCTGCGCCCATTGATCTCATTTTAGGCTCAGACGTTTTGGGTCACGTTTTGGATGGTACTAAGATTGCTTTGGGCCCGGGGAAGCCCATAGCCTTCGGCACGATTTTTGATTTTGCACTCATAGGACTCGTTGAGCACTCATGCGATTCACCTGTAGCTCAAGTTAACTCTGCTCATATTACTCATACTCATTATACTCAGTCGGCTCACTCTACACATTCTGCTCATTCTACTCATGATATTTGCAAAAGCCTGGAAAGATTCTGGGAGTCGGAAGAACCCCAGCCTCGTTCTGCTCATTCAAACCCGCTACACGAGCAATGTGAACACATATTCAGCTCAACCACCATTCGTGACGATTCAGGCCGTTACATGGTGACTCTTCCCTTCTTATCAGATGCACCCGTATTAGGTAGTACTCATGCTATTGCTCTACGTAGATTTCTCAATCTAGAAAAACGGTTGCAATCCGATCACACACTGCGACAAAAATATATAGAATTCATGAACGAATACATAAACTTAGGACACATGACACCGTGTCATCCGTCTACATTTACTCATAAACCTCATTATTATATTCCTCATCATGGCGTGTTCAAATCAGGTACTGACAAACTCCGCACAGTATTTGATGGCAGTTGTAAGTCATCCAATGGAGTCAGTTTAAACGATTGCCTGCACACAGGTCCAGCACTTCAACGAGACATTGTAGATATTATTATATCATTCCGCGCACATCGTATAGTATTCAGCACTGACATAAAAATGATGTTTAGAAATATTCTCTTAAGACCAGACCAAAGACACTATCAGCTCATACTCTGACGATCGTCTCCAGATCGACCTCTGCTCACATATGCACTCAACACTGTTAAATACGGATTGCGCTCAAGTCCATATCATGCTATCCGCACATTATTACAATTAGCTGAAGATGAAGGTCATCGCTATCCTCAGGCTGCCGAAATTTTGCGTAAATTTGTTTTCGTGGATGATGTACTTTGCGGCCATGACACCATAGAAGAAGCATCAGCACTCCAAACTCAGCTCATTGATTTGTTATCACTCGGTGGATTTAAACTTAGTAAATGGACATCAAACACACCTCAGCTCTTGCAAAGATTTCCAGACGATCAATGCGAAATGCCTAAAGACTTTGACATCAGCGCAGAGTCTCCATCAATTAAGGTTTTGGGTATTAGATGGATTCCCCGGTCTGATGAATTTACATATCACATCTCATTACCACCAGTTACCCACATTACAAAACGTTCAATTCTTAGCACAGTAGCTTCTCTCTATGACCCAAACGGTTGGGTTACACCCGTCATATTCCGCGCAAAAATACTTCTTCAAAGGTTATGGTTAACTAAATTGGACTGGGACGATCCCACTCCAAATAATATTACAGATGATTGGCAGCGCATCTATCATGATCTTCCGCACATCTCAGATATACATTTTCCCAGACATATCGCTCCACACAAATTCAAATCAACATACTCACTTCACGGATTCGCAGATGCTTCGGAAAGTGGTTTTGCTGCAGTGATATATTTACAAGAATCAGCTCACAACGGATCTGTTAACGTTCACCTCATGATTGCTAAATCTAAAGTCGCACCGATTAAAAATAAACTCACAATCCCCAAATTAGAGTTGTCTGCTGCAACTCTATTATCTCAGCTCATGTTGCGTGTCTCCCAACAATTGTCTGCTCATCTCACAATTACACATCACGTTTGTTGGTCAGATAGTACCATAGTGCTTGCATGGATAAAAACTCCGCCCCATCGTTTACAAACATTTGAATCAAATAGAGTAACAAAAATTAACTCAAATTCACTCACACTTAAGTGGCGTCATGTACCTTCCCAATTAAATCCTGCTGACTGTGCAAGCAGAGGATTATCAGCTCAAGCTCTCTCCGCTCATGATTTATGGTGGTCTCCTCCTTGGCTCAAATTGCCAGAGGATACCTGGCCCAAGATGCCTTCAGCTCATACTCGACAAGACTTGCCAGGGCTCAAACCAAAATATGTACATGCAATTTCTCGATACCCGGTGTCGATAGTGATCTGCTCACTCGCTTCAGCTCTTTAGAAAAACTAACTGGTGTCACTGCCTACATGAGGCGATTCATTCGTAACTGTAAACTAAATTCAAACTCGCGACAACTAGGCCCTCTAACTGTAAGTGAACGTAGAGAAGCATTACTCTTCTGGATCCGCTCTGTACAGCAGAATGCATTCGCAGAAGATATTCACCGCCTGCAAACCGATAGAATCTGCACAGTACGACTACAACGTCTGTCGCCTTTTACGCAGGACGGTCTCCTCAGAGTAGGAGGTAGACTCACTCGTTCGGAACTCACATACATGCTCAACACCCATTCATTTTGCCTAGTTCTAGTCCGCTCGTAGACCTCATAATAGATCACTATCATCGCATACACTGCCACCCTGGCACGGACACGCTACATGCTATTTTACGTCAGCAATTTTGGATATTATCTGCCCGCCGCATTATAAGGCACAGAGCGTTTAAATGCATAAGATGTTTCCGTTGCCGCGCTCAGCCCGAAGTACCTATCATGGCTGACCTGCCAGCTGATAGAGTCATACCTCAGCCCGTATTTAGTCACGTATCAACAGATTTCGCCGGACCGTTTCTGCTCAAATCAAGTCAATTACGTAATGCTAAGTTAATTAAGGGATATTTTTGCATATTTGTTTGCCTCACTACAAAGGCGGTTCACTTAGAACCAGTCTCATCGCTCACTGCCGAAGCGTTTATTGCAACATTACAAAGGTTCTGCTCACGTCGCGGACTTCCGGTATTGATACGTTCGGATTGTGGCACAAATTATGTAGGAGCTAGGAATCATCTACTAGAGGTACAACAATTTCTCAATGACAATAACGACGCTATTTCTCATAAACTCTCAACTCAAAATATAACTTGGTTACTCAATCCGCCTAAAGCCCCATGGATGGGAGGTATCCATGAGATTAATGTTAAATCCACAAAGCAACTTCTATACCGTGTTATCGGTGAGCAACACCTCACTTTCGAGGAATTCTTAACTCTGCTCACTAGAATCGAAGCTGTGTTAAACTCTCGGCCCATCAGTCCACTTTCGTCCGATCCCACGGACTATCAGCCCCTTACTGCTGGCCACTTTCTCATTGGCCGTCCGCTCACAGCTCTCCCCGAGCTGACTCTAGATGAAAGAGTAATATCTCCGCTCAAACGCTTTCAGCTCATTCAATCACTCTCTCAGCGCTTTTGGAACCTTTGGACCAAGTCCTACCTCCATACCCTTCAAATCCGCTCCAAATGGCTTTCCTCTTCCTCTCCACCCAAAATTGGAGAACTGGTTCTGCTCAAGGAGGACAATTTGCCTCCTCTACAATGGAAGATGGGAAGAATCTCACGTCTGCTACCTGGGAAGGATGGAGTCATCAGAGTTGTGGACTTGGACACGACTCAAGGCCAGCTGCGGAGGCCTGTCGGCAAGATTGCCCGGCTCCCACTGGATTCTGCTCAGGATGGGGCTCAGCTCGCCGCCTGTGCGGGCCCCCCAGGATGTTCGCGCCAACACTAGCGCGACGTTTAGAATAAACACAAAGGACATCACTACGTGATGTATGGCCGACCGAAAGGGGCGCTGTCAGAGAGTGACGAACACTTGCATTTAGATCCCCTTCCGCGCCGGATGCATTTTCAGCTCATCCCGAAACCTAGTGAACGCGAACGCGTGTGCGCATATTTATTTGTGCTCGTTAATATAATACCAAATTCGCCGGCGAACCGCGATAAATCTATCGATAATCCGCTCAACAGCTGTGTAGTGTAGTGAGAAGAAACCTCCGCCCAGATAAAGAACCACCAGCTCAACAATAAGGTCAGTCCCAGATTTCTCCAGCCCTCACATTAACCTATATACCTACTTCCCTCAGCTCATAGTCGCATGTGTAAGTTCCTAGCTTACACAGATTACCTAATGACTTTGATGAAGGCCTATTTTCCTAAAAACATACGTCTCAGAAAATATTTTAATTATTTCTTTTTTTCATATTTATAATATCTTTTTCACTATCACATTATACATTTTATAATAAGGACAAAGCAAAGCTATTCAACTAGTAGAAAAATTCCCACCGAAAGACCCAGACCCAACTTTTTGTACCTGTTTGCTCCGACGACGAAAAACAAAAGAAGGAAAAGTTGTCCCACTCTTTCATGCAATGGGTGAAAGAGACACACAGAAGACTAACATAATTGTTTGTCGTAGTGATACTAGTTTTAGAGAGTTGCTAGAGTCAGTGTGCTATCATACTACTTCCAAGAGATACGTTTTGTTAGTAAGAAAGAATTTATTATTATTGATAAAGTGCTGTGACCTCGGACTTGATTTTGCTCAGTGACATGGACTTGGTAATCCCGTGATACAAATATTGATCTTGTGCTCTAACCCCGGACTTGTTTATTGCTAGTGATTTGGACTTTTAACCTGGACATACCGCGCATCGAGTGCAATGCCTCGATTTGTATACACACCCGCGGAATATGCAGAAATGCATTTTATTTACGGTCAGTGTGGTGGTAATGCAAGTCAAGCCACAGAACTCTATCGAGCAAGGTTTCCTAATGCCCGTCATCCTGATTACCGGGTATTTCCAAGAGTACATAATGCGTACAAGGAAGGCAGAATTCTTGGAACTGGTGTCGGTGGTACTAGCGGCGGGAGGCCACGCCAACATGATGACGACATAGTCCTTGCTGATGTTGAAGCTGTTCCAACCACCTCCGTGCGAAAAATATCAAGCCGTATAGGCATATCAACAAGAACTGTAAACAGGATTTTAAAACGCGAGAAGCTTCATCCCTTTCATTATAAACGTGTACAAAGTCTTCTGCCAAGGGACTACCCTTTAAGATTAGCATTTTGTCAAAGAATTTTACGAAAAATAAGAAACGAACCAATTTTTTTTTTCAAAATACTATGGAGTGACGAATCTTCTTGTAAAAAAGACGGCTATTTTAATATGCATAATTTGCACAGTTGGCAGCTGACTAACCCACATTTAGTTAGAGAAGATAGATCCATGTACCAATTTAAAATAAATCTGTGGTCTGGTATCCTTAATGGTAAAGTCATCGGCCCGTTCGAGCTGCCAGACACATTAACCGCCGAGAGATATCTAATTTTTTTACAAAATGATCTCCCTGGACTTTTGGAGGACGTGACCTTGGAGAATAGAAGGGACATGTGGCTGCAGCACGATGGCTGTCCTGCACATTATGCCCGTAACGTTCGCGAATATTTAGACGCGACATTCCCCCAAAGATGGATTGGCCGTTTGGGATATTTTCTTTGGCCTCCAAGATCACCAGACCTTAACCCTCTGGATTTTTTTTATTGGGGTTGTGAAAAAGAGAAGGTGTACAAAAAACCAGTCACATCAGTGGAAGATTTACGCGAAAGAATAATTGCCGCTGCTCGAGAAATTAAGGAGGCAGGCCACGCGCAACGAATAAAACAATCGTGTGTAAGCTAGGACTTACACATACGACTATGAGCTGAGGGAAGTAGGTATATAGGTTAATGTGAGGGCTGGAGAAATCTGGGACTGACCTTATTGTTGAGCTGGTGGTTCTGGATCTGGGCGGAGGTTTCTTCTCACTACACTACACAGCTGTTGAGCGGATTATCGGTAGATTTATCGCGGTTCGCCAGCGAATTTGGTATTATATTAACGAGCACAAAAAAATATGCGCACACGCGTTCGCGTTCACTAGGTTTCGGGATGAGCTGAAAATGCATCCGGCGCGGATGGGGTTTTAACTGCAAGTGTTCGTCACTCTCTGACAGCGCCCCTGAGTCGGTCGGCCATACTTCACGTAGTGATGTCCTTTGTGTTTATTCTAAACGTCGCGCTAGGGTTGGCGCGAACAAATCGTTTATTAGAAGGTGCAGGGCCTGCATTAGAGCTCGTGGTGGTCATTTTGAACACTTGTTATAAAAGTGAATAATAAACTGTGCAAAGATAGCCTACTTTTCTTTCAACTACTTTAAATTTAATTCATAAATGAATAAAATAATTTTAAAATAAAATTTTAATGAAACCTGTCATTAAGACAATAAATGTGCTCTTTTTTTATAAATTATGAAAATTCTTTGAAACCGAAGGATCAAATACCATCTGTTGTACCTTTTTACAATCTCAATTGAATAGGCTAATTATTTGTAAGTTGGTCAGTCAAGTCCCCATACATTTTTCTTACGATATGAGCGATCAAACAAGAAGAAAAAATGATTTGAAAGAAAAAAAATATTTTCGGTTGCATTTGTAAACAAAAATTAGGCAACAGCACAAAAGTGACATGATACATTTGATAATACAACTATTCAAGTATAATAAATAACAATCTGATAGCGATAATTCATGTTTTTGCGACTGTAACAACAAAATTAGTGAGCAAGGGTGTCATTTTTAATTTTAAAAAAATGGCCGATAACTAAAAAACCATGATACTTTTACTAAACATGAATTGTATTTTTATGATCCGTTATGATATTCTCCAGCTGCAGGTCAAGGATTATCCATTAATTACGCCACATCCTGTAGATGACATATTAGTAGCATCGCGTAACGAAACTGAGCATCTAGAACATCTAAAACTTGTTTTTTAGTGACTTTAAGAACATAGCGTTATTGTAAATTCTTCTAAAAGCGTTTTGGTCAACCGCAAGTTGAATTTCTAGGTTATCTTGTTTCCTTCGAAGGCATTCGACCGCTGCCACAGAAGGAAGAAGCTAAATTTTTCGCGCTCTAGGACAATAAAAGAGTTGAGGAGATTTTTTTACAGACTTAAACTTTTACAGACGTTTTGTTTCAAATGCAGCTAAAGTTCAGTTGTCTCTACACGGTCTGTTATCCGGTGCAGCTGTTGAATCTAACACTGTTATTTCCTAGACACCAGAGTTAGAGAATGCATTTGTAGAGTGTAAAAAGTGTTTAGCTAAAGCTACACTTTTGGCTCACCCAGATCCCCAAGCTCATCTCACCTTATGTACTGACGCGTCTGATAATGCGATTGGCGCTATTTTGCAGCAAGAGGTTAATTCCATCTTACAACCGCTAGCTTTCTTTTCTAAGAAGCTTAATAAAGCTTAAAAAGAAATACAGTCCTTTTGATAGAGAGCTTCTTGCGATCTATGAAGCCGTGAAATACTTTTTTTGGCATATGGTGGAAGGCAAGGCTTTAACAGTTTTTACTGACCACAGGCCCATTGTTTCTGCTTTTAAAAAAGCATCTGATAACAGCTCTCCTCGTCAGTTTCGCTATTTCGACTTCGTATCTCAATTTAGCGCTGATGTTAGGCATATAGCAGGAGATGAGAACGTTGTAGCCGATACGGTCTCGCGTATCGACGCTATTACATGTAACAACAATAATTTGAAAGACTTATGTACTTTCCAAGATAACGACAGTGAGCTTCAACAACTTCTTCACAATGATTCATCACTTGTCTTAAGGAAGTTGGATTTTCCCGGCTCACATAAGCCACTTTATTGTGACGTGTCCAGCCCTTCTCCACGGCTCTATGACCCCACAGTTCCGTAGACTTGCATTTGACTACATTCACGGACTCAGTCACCCTGGAATCAAGGCTACGGTTAGATTAATGACTAAGCGTTACGTCTGGCCTCATATCAAAAGGGATTGCAGTAACTGGACTCGTTCTTGTCTTCCTTGCCAGCGAGCGAAAGTTACTCGCCATATACATTCTGCGGTGCAATAATTTACTCCTCCCTCTAATAGATTTAGTCACGTTCATATTGACTTGATTGCACCTCTTCCGATTTCTCAAGGCTTTAGAGTAGTGTGGATTCGTGCGTTCTGGCTCATTATTCTGGATCCCCCGCCCTCTCCCACGTGCTCTATCAACGGTTCGAGCGGTGACGCCGGCTAAAAAAAAGTTTGGTGTCAAAATGGGGGTTTTCGACCATACCCGATCGATTGCTCTAATCCGTTTTTCAATATCTTTAACAGTTACAAAGATAGACTTTCGCAATTACTAGGTTCATTAGGTTATATTCATTGCTAATTACCTCATGCAGTGGTAGATAATTGACGGTGAAGGTGAAGCTAAGGGTCATTAGTGGTTTATTGATAAATTTTGTTATGAAACGAACCAGGAAACGAGTAGATGAATCGTCTAATGTTAAGCGATTTCAGTCGCTCATGGACACTAGCAACACCCTACTCTGATGTTGTAACCTGTGTTCCCAGTCATAAAAATCCCCAACCCCTCTTGGACCTACGGTAAATCCGCACTCACACAGCGATACACAACGCAAGCGTTATTTCATACCGGTTTTCTGTGTGGCCGTGATATTTACCCGATCGAGCCGGCCCATTCATGCTGAAGCGTAATGACCAGGAACACAGAAAAACTTTTTGTTCCTTCGGCGGGATTCGAACCCGCGACCCCCGGTTTGGGCACCAACACATTCAATTAACTGAGCCACAGAGGTCGTCATTACACTCTTGTTTTCACACCTGTACCCTAAAGTGTATCTACCTAGGTAACACTGAAAATGTTCAGAAAATGAAAAACGGCTTAATGTAGAAAGTTGTCAATACTTTTATTGTTTTTCGAGGTAATCTCCGTTCCTCTCTACACATCGTCGCATTCGATGGAACCACTGAAAAAAGCAGTGGGCCCATTCTTCCTTAGGGGTCTCTTCTATGGTATTTTCGTACGCTTTCACCGCATCTTCAGGGCAGGTAAATGTATTCGACCTCGAATTTTATCTTTACTTCTTGGGAATAAATGAAAGTCGCAGGGCGCCAGGTCAGGGCTGTATGATGGATGACTCATTATGTCGACACCTGCCATAGTCAAATATTCAACAGTCCGTTTTGCGGAGTGCGCTGAAGCGTTGTCGTGGTGTGGGAGGATCCTGCTTCGAGGGTGCTGCTGTCGAATTTTTTCCAAAACAACAGGCAAACAGCCATTGACATACCAGTCTTCAGTAACTGTAAATAGTGGCACGAGATGAGGTTTCATTAAGAAATGCTAATCGCATGCAGTGCAATGCAGTCTATCATAGCTTTGTTGTTGAGTAAGCCCACAACGAAAATCATAATAAATCATTGACCGAAAATTTTCTCGCGTTAGGTTCATTTTCACGTATAACAAGAGTTTTAGATTTGCCACCAATTCATAAAAACAAATGACAAATTAATGCAATATACTACATTAGGTTACAAAGAGTTCTAAAATTGAAATTTTCAAAAAAAGTTTTCATTAGCAATGTTTCTAACTGGCAAGATATAAACATTTTCAGTGTTACCCACGTATAAGGAAGCACTACACTGGTTTTTATAATGTGGATCTATAAGGAATAAAGGTGAATTTTTTTTTCAAAGTGTATCTACGAGGAAAGTGTACCTACGAGGAATAATTCTTTAACAGAACCTCATAAAATCTCCAGTTTTAGAAGAAAATTAAATAGAAAATTATATATTTTAAAGCAAACCTCATGTATATTTGACGACCTCTGTAGCTCAGTGGTCAATAGTTGCAAAGCGGAGGTCGTGGTTTGGATCCCGCCAAGGGAACATAAAAGTTTTCTATGTTCTTGGGTCGTGGATATGTATTCAATACTAGTATTAATTGCCCGAGACTTCGCCGTGTGAAATTAGGTTTTAAACTTTCATTATCTATTTTACTCACCTAGGGACTGAATTTTAGAAAACGCTGAAATACGTAACTAATTTTTTTTTTCGTTCTCAATTCATATTATGAAGTATCATGTAAATATGTCCAAGGAATAAGAAGATTTATACTGGGATAAAATTTTTAACCCCTTGAGTGTATAATTTAGAAAAATCCTTCCTTAGTGGTTGCCTACGCCATACGAGAAATACGTGTGCAAAATTTCAAATTTTTGTCTTAAAGGTTTGGCCTGTGCATTGATACATCAGTCAATGAACTTTTCTTTATTAAACTTTTCGATGTGCAGGTCCTTACTGGCCCTACAGATACAAATGTATTATTATCGGTAGGATGTTGTTGCCGAAATAATTTCCAGTGATAGTTAGAAATGGAATTGCTGTCCCCATTAATCTAATGATAATAGTTGTGATGAAATACAATTAACATTCTCTAAGTTTTGTTGTTATAAACAGTATTCTCCACTAACCACGGTATATTCAATTTGTACTCTCAAGATTTCAACAGTTTATTCACGGTCACCGAGCGAAGCCGGTGATGAGTACTAAATAATTTAGTAATATATGTTACAGACTGTTGTAAAAACATGAAATGTTAAAGGATATCGTCGTGGGAGTTGAAATCGAAAGGGACCAAGAGATTCCGAATCAGACAGCTGCATATTTTCTCATACTGAACAACTGTATATTTGAATATAAGCCTTTGAACAATATTGTAAATAAGACATTATGAATAGCGATACAGTTATCGTTGACCTTCAAGGATTTAAGGATATCAAAAACAAATTTATCGTAAAAGAATTTTCAATTGCAACCAAAGACTACACAGAGACGTTTGTAATTAAATCACCATATCCTTATAATAATCTTACAAGTGAAGAAAAGAATCAAGTTCGATGGTTATAAAAAAATCGTGGACTACGTTGGAGTGAAGGATTCATTGACTATCGTGAATTTCAAAGGACGATTATGTCCTACTTAAGCGGTAAAAAATACTTACAAAAGGAATGGAAAAGATTAAGTGGATTCATGAGCTGTGTCAAGACTGTGAAATAATAGAATTAGGGGAAAAGGGTTGTCCTAAATTTTTAATATTGTATTATAAAGAATATTTTGAGAAAACAAAGAAAAAAGAAAATGACATCTCGAATTGTGTTCATCGCAAAAATATATGTGCTTTAAAAAATGTACTCTGTGTAAAAATGTCTGAAAACATGGTATTGTGAAAATGCTAATTTGATTTAATATTTTTATCATGTAAAAAAATTACTAATTAAAAAAATTAATAGCCAGTATAATATATTATCAAAAATTTTGAACAAATTTTGTCTATCACTATGTATGCTTAAATCTTTACAATAAAATAAATACTCTAATACAATATTAAAAATTTAGGACAACCCTTTTCCCCTAATTCTATTATTTCACAGACTTGACACAGCTCATGAATCCACTTAATCTTTTCCATTCCTTTTGTTAGTATTTTTTTACCGCTTAAGTAGGACATAATCGTCCTTTGAAATTCACGATAGTCAATGAATCCTTCACTCCAACGTAGTCCACGATTTTTTTATAACCATCGAACTTGATTCTTTTCTTCACTTGTAAGATTATTATAAGGATATGGTGGTTTAAATACAAACGTCTGTGTGTAGTCTTTGGTTGCAATTGAAAATTCTTTTACGATAAATTTATTTTTGATATCCTTAAATCCTTGAAGGTTAACGATAACTGTATCGCTATTCATAATGTCTTATTTACAATATTGTTCAAAGGCTTATATTCAAATATACAGTTGTTCAGTATGAGAAAAAATGCATCTGTCTGATTTGGAATCTCATGGTCCCTTTCGATTTCAACTCCCACGACGATATCCTTTAACATTTCATGTTTTTACAACAGTCTGTAACATACAGGGTGACCTGAAATTCGATACATTCCTTTGAAAGACAGAAAGTAGACCTCATTTACAGTAATATTTTTCATGGCATCCCCTATCCGAAAGTTGATATTTACAAAGTTATTGAAATTTCAAAAAATTTTTCTTTATTTTCGACTTTTTGACTTTGACATGACGTAATTTTAAAAATGTTTGTCTTTTTAATGATTTTTTTATGTATTTTAACCGTCAATGAGTCAAATATTCTTTTTAAGGAATAAATAGGGACAAACTAAGCGAGAATTTTTCATTATGAGACATGAAACAGAATTTTCTTTTAAGAAAAATGCACATTTTTCTTATAAACAGGTGATTTTCTTAAAAAAATGTATGATACAATGCGTACAAATATTCTAAATAACTTCCTTATCTCATTAGCTTTCCAAAAAGGTGCAAATGTCTACATAAAAATATGACGTATTATTATTATTATTATATGACGTAGTAAACATATTAGAAGTAAAATGAAATAATGTCTAAATCGATTTATTTGCGATAAGGTTAAAATAAAAGGAAAAACTTGAATTTAATTACGTTTATTGTGTTTAAAAAACATCAATGTTTAATTAAATTTAATAATAAATATTCTACTTTAGGTCTTGTTCAAAATGTGAACCTCTGTTTCTGATACAGGCCC
This sequence comes from Phengaris alcon alcon, assembly GCA_037179445.1. NCBI lineage: Eukaryota > Metazoa > Arthropoda > Insecta > Lepidoptera > Lycaenidae > Phengaris > Phengaris alcon. The sequence goes on from JAYRCH010000034.1 coordinate 2,434,705, forward strand.
GTAGTCTTCTCCGTACCTCTGTTTTGATTATTCTGGTAGTAAGACTAGTTTTGATTTCTTCTGCTGCATTTCTTATGCGGCTTCTGAGCTCCTCTAGAGTAGTTATGGGTGTAGTATACACCAAAGCCTTCATATGACCCCAAAGATAAAAATCACACGGGGTCAAATCGGGACACCGTGCTGGCCAAGGAATTGGCCCGCCTCGACCTATCCAGCGATGTGGGTAAGTTTGGTCTAGCCACTGGCGTACGCCGAGGCGGAAGTGGGCCGGGCAACCATCATGCTGGAAAATCATATTACGACGAGTTGCTATTGGCACATCTTCCATTAAACCAGTAATCTCCTCTCTTAGGAAATGTTCGTACATTTCACCATTTAAATTTTGAGGCAAAAAATGAGGTCCAACTAAATTATTATTAATTATACCCATCCAGACATTTAGACTGAATCTGGTTTGATGGGCCCTTTCTTTTTTTATCCTGGGGTTTTCTCCTTTTGGTGCCCAGTAATGTGTGTTATGGAAATTGTTTATCCCGTCACGGTCAAATTTCGATTCATCCGTCCACAATATTCTTGAGAAGAAATTGCGATCCTCCATGTTTGCATTTATCATAAAACGGCAGAATTCCATTCTTCTAACCGGGTCTCCCTCTTCCAACGCTTGGACAGGTGTGTAGTGAAATGGATGTAGACGCGCTGTGTGTACTGTAAACCACACCTTCCATTGACTCAATCCAAGTCTTCTAGCTGCCGCTCTTGTAGAAATAGATGGATCATTTTGAAAAAGTGTTAAAATTTCTTCTCCTTCTTCTGGAGCATACAAACGAGGTCTGCCTGAATCGCCACGTCTTCTATCAACACGGCCGCTTTCCCGAATTCGTCGAAATGTTGTAGAAAACACTAACGTTTGGCACTCGTCGATTCGGAAAACGTTCAACGTATGTTCTTCGTGCAGCAGCAGCATTACCATTACAAAGTCCGTAACAAAACAAGATGTCAGCGTATTCATCGTACTCAAAAGCAGGCATCGCGATACAAAAAAATCACAAGTAGAAGTAAGGGTGTAATTCTTGAGATTACGTTACCTGATGATTGTTTTGTCTTTGTTTATTACATGTTCATATTTTTATGTAGACATTTGCACCTTTTTGGAAAGCTAATGAGATAAGGAAGTTATTTAGAATATTTGTACGCATTGTATCATACATTTTTTTAAGAAAATCACCTGTTTTTAAGAAAAATGTGCATTTTTCTTAAAATAAAATTCTGTTTCATGTCTCATAATGAAAAATTCTCGCTTAGTTTGTCCCTATTTATTCCTTAAAAATAATATTTGACTCATTGACGGTTAAAATACATAAAAAAATCACTAAAAAGACAAACATTTTTAAAAATACGTCATGTCAAAGTCAAAAAGTCGAAAATAAAGAAACATTTTTTGAAATTTCAATAACTTTGTAAATATCAACTTTCGGATAGGGGATGCCATGAAAAATATTACTGTAAATGAGGTCTACTTTCTGTCTTTCAAAGGAATGTATCGAATTTCAGGTCACCCTGTATATTACTAAATTATTTAGTAATATATGTTACAGACTGTTGTTTAGTCTAAATTATTTAGTAATATATGTTACGGAATGTGATCGGTTCGAATCCCTGTCAGATAAATAATATTTTTGTGATTATTTTTATTTTTTTAAATGTATCAGAACTCCGAGCAAAGCGCGGTTACCCAGGTACTTACGTAGTAAAGGCAAGATGGGCTATGCAAATTGACATTTGGACAGGCATGTTTTGTTTCGTTGGGGCAAGAGTACTTTCTGAACATTCATGAGTAGTGTTGCACAAATGCCAGAACAAGACGAGACTTAGCCAGTCTTGGTCTTGATCTTGGTCTTGCGCTAATACACGGTCTTGGTCTTGGTATTGCGCTCCCAGTCTTGGTCTTGGTCTTGCAGCAAGAGTCTCGCAAGTCTCGCAACTATTAGCCTGTTGCTATTTATTAAGCATGTGTCGTTCGCGAACAGTACTCATCACCGGCTTCGCTCTGTTACATCCCTATGCTGTTCCTAGAATTGCTGACGGGAGTGCTGATACATCATCACTACTCTGTCTTCTTTTTTTAAAGTCTTTTAAAAAATCCGTTCTAACATTGGTGGCAGCGGTGGGATACGTAAATCCCTAAAATACCCAATACGCTATCCGAAGACATTTTTGTGTAAAAAAGTGAATAGTGACATAATTAAAATTTATATATATATATATATGTATATATATATATATATATATATATATATATATATATATATATATATATATATATATATATATATATATATATATATATAAAGTGTATCGATAGAGTAGTATACTCTTTGTATTGTGGTCTCGTGATCTGAACTCACTAAAAGTCATATTCTGTAAATTCCATCAAACTAAAAGTATATAAATATTATAATAAATACAAATCAATCTCAAGTGTGTTCCTGTCGTGTTACATCATTATCCCTTGTGTCCACTGTGACATAAGTGGTACCCAGCTGTGGGCCGAGTCAGCCCGAAAGCATGTTACGGGGGAAATTAAAATAAAAAAAAGAGATTTCCCGTGACAATATATATATATTAAAAAAAAAAAAAAATAGGGGTCGTGGGCAGGAGGCCGTACGTATCTGGTTTAGCCTCTAGTGTCTTTAGAGATTGGTGGGGCCTTTAAACCACACGGCACTTAGCTGGATCTGTCGACGGTAGGTATGACAACACGTGGCGCTTTCGGGTCCTGTGTTCGGGTCAGGAACTCGTCACGACGTGGTCGCCTAGGAGCGGACAGTCCGTGGCACAGGCCAGATAGTCATCAGATGGCGAAGAGTAAGCCAAGCAGTGCCGTACCGAGGATGTAGATAGCGGTGCTTGTACCCGTACCGTAGTTCCCTGGAAATATTTATACCAGCGTGTGAAGAGTGTGGACCACAGCGGCCATGGTTCTAGTCCCTAACGATCCAACCATGGGCTGTGTATCCATCACAAAATAAGGGATAAGCAAAAAAAAAGATAAAAGATAAAATGATATAAAGGACAATTAATTTGATACAAACATCCTAATAATATCTAACAATGCAAGATCGGAAAAATGAAACAATGAAAAATTGAGCACGTGGCCAATCAAAAGGTTTGCCAACAAATTCTACAATGGTGCTAATTCACAGGAAAAAATAATGTGTTTTAATTACAAGCGTGATTTACCAAACATTCACAACACAGATATTTCAAATTACTCACCCTTACACGGGGTTAAAATATTATAATTTTATTTAGTATAAACTTGTATCTAGAAGAAGTTGAACAACCAAAATTCGGCAGGGAAAAAGGGCGTTGTCCTGTCGCGACAACCCTTTTATACCTCTACTGACATTTGTTTTTTTTTTTTTAACCGACAATTAGCGGTAATGCGTAATACAAATGCCACAATAAAGAAATATTAGAGATGAAGCTCTAGTTAGAAGCATTTGCCAATAGATGGCGTTGTCTAGCACAAATTAGCTATTATTAATACCGACAACTGCCAATAGATGACGCTATACGCATCGTTATTAGTTATAACGATACGTTAAAAAAAATGTAGCTATGCTACATATCCCCCCCTGTTACCGAAGGATTTTGACTGTTCTCAGGAAAAATCCTGAAACAGCTACAAGATAAGAGAAAAAAAAAATTGTAGCTTGTTAAAAAAAATAAAAATTTAAGAAAAAAAAATAAAAAAAAAAACTACGACGATGGAAGATAAATGCTAGTCTTGTGTCTACGCGCAAACAACCGACAACCTTTCATACTACGTTTCATACTATATTCATACATCCCATACATACATCCATTCATTATTCATTATCCACTTTCATTATTGCATCCCGAACCAAATAATATGATCCGAGACGCCCTAACATGCGAGTATTGTTTCCCGTAAAGAGAAAAAAAACAACACAAGTCGAAGATAATAATGTACACAGCTATAACGTTGTACCACAAGATAACGAACAGCGTCTGAATAAAGCGCGAAACTACTAGCCTTCCTACAATAGTTAACCAACTACTTTGATAAAATTGATAGCTTAAGGTCTTTTAAATGCCAGGCACCAAGATCTTTGCCTTGCATGTCTTGCAGAACGTAAACTAATTGAGAACGTTTACCTACAATTTTACATTTTACAAATTTAGGAGCTAACTTTTTGCTAAAATGTTTCTCCTTATCGCTGAGAAAATAAGTTCTCTTAAAAACGACATCACCAACGTTAAACTCAGCAGGCTTTCGTCTCAAATTATATTGAGCAGTGCTCTTAACATGAGCTTGCCAAAGACGCATCTGAACGCTGTCAAACAAAGATGACATACACCCCAAATTTTCGGCGTAGGCGTCACGAGGCGAAAACACGAGGTCTTTTATACTGTCGGTATCTAGGTAGTGAGTACCGCAAGACACTAGTTCCCTACCATATACCAAGAAAGATGGTGTAAAACCGGTTGCCTCTTTCACCGAGTTGTTGATGGCGAATTGTATTTCGGGTATATGTACATCCCATGACCTATGATCTTCCACGTAGGTCGAAATACAAGTGATAATAGTCCTATTGTAGCGTTCGACCGTATTTACCTGAGGGGTATAACGCGGTGTTAAATAAACTTTAGGTATATTATATTTTTTTTAAAACCTATTAGTTTCGTTACTAATGAACTGAGGGCCATTATCCATTATAATAGTTTGTGGTACACCATGCACCAAGAAAACACTATCTTCCAAAATTTTAATGATGATATCGGAAGTAGCACGTTTCATAGGAAAGATAAGACAAAATTTTGAAAAGCAACAAGTTACAACTAAAATAAAATTATTACGTTTTCTAGTAGTAGGTAATGGTCCCATTATGTCGACAGAGATGACTTGAAATGGTCGTGAGCAGTCTTTAGGGCGACCCATTTCACCTAAAACTTTATGATTTTGAGACTTATACTGAAGACATTTAGAACATTTTGAAATGTAAGAGACGACATCGCGATACATATTAGGCCAAAAGTAGTTAAGTGCGAGCCGCTTATAAGTTTTAAAAATTCCCATGTGACCAGCAGTGGGCTCATCATGGTTAGCACGAATAATTTCCTCGCGAAAATCGTTAGGAACTACCTCTTTCCAAGAAAATTCAGAAGTTAAGTTATGTTTATTTTTAGAAAGCCTAAATAATCTATTATCCTTAATCGTAAAATTTGGAAAAGAAGATGGCGTGTTATTGCAACCGTTAAAAATATTAAGATACAAGGTATCAGCGCCGGTATAGTTTGTCCAAGCAGAAATTGCGTTGACGTTAACCGCTCGAGACAAAGCGTCCGGTATAACGTTATCACAGCCTTTCCTATGTTTAATTTCGAAGTTAAATTCGGAAAGTCTGACACACCAGCGAGCTAGCCTACCAGTGGGGTTGGACAAAGACAAGAACCATTTAAGAGCACTGTGATCAGTATAAACTGTAAACTTTTTACCGTTCTCTAAGTAACAACGCCAGTGTTCTAAAGCTACTAAAACTGCTAACGTTTCACGCTCAGTAATCCCATAAACTTTCTCCTGTTTAGTTAAGGAGCGACTCATGTACGCGACAGGGTGTTCTTTACCTTCGAACTTCTGGGTGAGCATGGCCCCAATACCATAGCTACTGGCGTCCGTATGAACCTCAAAGGGTTCATTGTAATCGGGACAGCGCAGTACCGGCGCGGAGACCAAGCTCTCCTTAAGTTTGTTGAACGCCGAGTCCGCCTCAGGAGTCCACTCGAAAGGAGGGGCATTCTTACGTGTAGACGTCAGTTTATTTAGGGGCCCTGCCAGAGTACTAAAATTAGGCACAAACCTTCTGTACCAGGTGGCAGTGCCAAGAAAACGTTTTACACTTTTCCTACAAGTAGGTGTAGAAAAATTTATGATTGCGGCGACCTTATCAGGATCAGTACGAAGACCGTTGCCGTCGATTACATAACCTAAATATTTAAGTTGAGGCCGAAAAAATTTACACTTTTCAAATTTTACAGTTAAATTAGCTTCCCTGAGGACTTGAAGAACCCTCAAAAGAGTAGCTACGTGTTCATTATAATCCTCACTAATAATAACTATATCGTCTAAATAACAAAACGTTTTATGACCGAAGTTACCAAATAAGGCATCTACTAAACGCTGCTGCGTAGCAGGTGCATTCGTCAATCCGAAAGCCATGCGTTTAAAACGAAACATTCCACGACCCGGAACATAAAAAGCAGTCTTATCGCGATCAGACTCATTAATAGCAGTCGGCCAAAAGCTGTTAGAAAGGTCAATAGTACTTAGGTAACGAGCGTCGCGTAAGCTGTCTAAAATCTCCGAAATGTACGGTAAACTATAAGCGTCTTTTTTAGTGACAGAGTTTAACTTACGACTATCTAAACAAAATCTAAATTCGCCAGTATTTTTCTTAGGCACCACCAATACAGGAGAGCTCCAAGCAGATTGGCACGGTTCGATGACGTCCATAGCCAACATTTCGTCAACCTGTTCAACCAAGATACGTTGTTTTTCAGGCGACATCCTATAATAACGTTGACGGATAGGTAACGCATCGCCTGTATCAATTTTATGAGTGAAAAGAGAAGTTAAACCTAAACCTTTTTCTTCAAAAGAAATAGAACGAAATTGTTTTATTATGTCGTCAGCTACCGAGCGCTCAGACGGACTCAAATTTTCATAGCCGTTAATGGCCGGCTGGGTCACCTGATGAGAAGTGATTTGTTCGGTAGCCGTACTAGAATTAATAGAATTTAAATATTTAGGACAAAGTTTAAAAATACGCCAGAAGTCAATACCTAAAATGAGGTTAGAAGTAACCTGAGGAACTACGTATAATTTTAAAATATGAAATTGATCTTCAAAACGAATTGGTAAATTTATATAACCTATAGACTTTAAGCAATGACCGCCCGCGGCGAAAATTGATATATTGTTATCATCATTATTGATAGGATAGCCTAGCTCAATAATGTTTAAATGAGAATTATTACCTAACAAAGAAATGCACGAACCCGAGTCTAAAAGACCGCGCATGCTAAAAGCGTCTATATGTATGTTGACATAAGGTCGAGAATCTAAATTGTTGTTAATACATCGGACCGTATTAATGGTGTAATATTTAAAAAATGTGCCTACAGTTTTAACCCATTGTTTCCGAACATCAAGGTCGGTATGGTTAGGTATAACACGATCCGACAAAACTAGTTTTTTGAATGATGTCTATTAAGACAACGAGTGCAATCGGGCCGTCGCACGCCAGGATTGCCACAGCCAAAACAAAAAATCTTCGACTTATCAGCTGTGCACTCATAATAGCTGTGCGAGTTAACCCTACAACGTAAACAAAATTTCGGGATATTCGATTGCAAACTATTTACATGATTATGTGAATGTTTAAAGGCAAAATTATTATTATTATTAGGTGGATTATTAGAAAAATTATTATTTCGAAATGGTCTACTAAAAGTTTTATTAAAAGTTTGTTTGTTGTCTGTTTTATTATTATTACTAGTATAAGCTAGGTCCGGTGCCAAGGTATCTGACGTTATCCTAGGCGGTTCATGATATAAAGTTATTCGAGATTGTACATCCTCATAGTTTTTACAAAGAGACTTTAGTTGTTCAATAGAGTTGACCCTAGGAGAAGAAGCTAAAATGTTTGCATAGCAAGGTTTAATGTTGTGTAATAATATTTCCAACTTCTCACTCTCTGGGACAGGTTTAACAAGACGGTTGAACATTCCTTCCATTATAGCAATATAAATTGTAATGGTTTCTTTTTCGCCGAGTTCTACTACGGATTTCAGACATAAACCGATAATCAAAACTAGGTTTGTCAAAGTCACAATACAAAAGATTTAAAAGTTCTGACCAACTGTTAACATTTTGATAAATACTTCTATACCAATGTAAGGCATCACCAATAAAAAGATCAAAAGCGTGAGAGAGAATCTTTGAATCGCTAATGTTATGCTGTGTACAGTACTCATTCACTCTAGATATAAACGCGCGGACACAAGACTTGCCATCAAATTTAAATTTTTGTAAATCAGCTAGATTTTTTTTTTCACATTGAACTGTAATATTTAAAGGAGGCATAGGTGGTGCTACAGCAGTAGCTGGCATCACGGAACAACTACTAGACCCCTTTAATTGATGTAATAAACCCAAATAATTTTGAAATCTTTGTAAGCAACTATTATATTGTACGGAAAATTGTTCTATATTATTAGTAGAAATTCTATTAATCCTATACTCAATGTGGTTTAAATTATTTTCAGCTCTAAGCAATGAGTTACCATCGGAGTGAGAATCTAACTGTAATTTTATTTTTGTTAGGGTTTCCTCAATCCCCGACAAATCATCTTTTATAGAAAGACAAGAGTCTAAAATATCCTCAGACGGGCTCGGCCTCGACGGGACGGAAAAAGCTCAGCTAATTTAACTATTTGCTTTCTTAACTCCACAACGGTGGAAGCTGGTGTTTCATTTCTAACTAAAACTTCATACTCCAATTCCGATTTTTGAAGAGAAAAAAATTTAATTTTCTCCGGCATATTGAAATAAATTAAAAAAAAATAAAGATTTTTAAGTAAGTTAAGTAAGTTGTCAAAAGTAAAATTTATTAAGAAGTTAAGTAACTAAGTAAATTCTAAAGTTTAAAAAGATATCACGTCTTTCCAAAACAAGTCAATGAATTATCAGAAGTTAAATTCAATTTTAAAAGTTAAATTACCAAGTAAATTCAAGAAAAAATATTCACAACCCTAACGGTGAGTATATCTGTGTTGAGAAAATACAAAAATAATCAGATGTATTCTCTAAAAAATACACAAAAGAAATATAATTTGTAATCAGTGCTATATAAGTTAACTAACTACAAAAACAAGTTCTAGAGACTATAATATGGTACAGACCATATACAACAAGATAAAAAAAAAACAAACAGTATAAAGTTTATTAACAATTTTAAAACTTTACACTACTACAATAAGGTACTAGTTACTACACTAAGTATATCCAACGCTCATAGTAAGTTAATATTAAAATAAAGTTAAGTTAAAGTTAAAGTGATAAGTTAATAGCAAAATAATTTAGAATACGCATTTAAAGTTATATGTTATTATTTGTAATTTGATAATGTTAAAGAAGTAAAAGTTAAATTATAATAAAATAAAACAAAGTTAAAGCCAAAAATCACATAAACATCATTGAAGATGATGCTGGTGTGTGTGCATGTAGTGTGTGGGTATGTGTAAAATAAATATGTATATTAAAATAAATAATCTACAATATAAAAAAACAAAAAAATTACTAATATCCTGCCAAAAATGACAGGACAATAAAAAAGAATAATAATAAATATATTTAATAATCAAGAATAAATTTAATAGATTTATAAATTTAATATTATGTCCACTGTGAAAAAAAACACAGGGTTCCTTATGTATCACGGAACCCTAAAAAAAAACAGTGGGTGTGTGCTGTAACGTTACCTGCCTATTACACGTGTCCGTTACGTAACCTGAACCAATTCTACCCCGAGCCCAGACGGGTTAGAGTACTGAGAGAGTTGGATATTAAGGACGGCACAAGACAAACACCAAATACTGGACACACAAACCCGGGAAAAGACACCAGATGCCAAACCAGACTAAACCACGTTTATGGGCGCCAATTGTTACGGGGGAAATTAAAATAAAAAAAAGAGATTTCCCGTGACAATATATATATATTAAAAAAAAAAAAAAAATAGGGGTCGTGGGCAGGAGGCCGTACGTATCTGGTTTAGCCTCTAGTGTCTTTAGAGATTGGTGGGGCCTTTAAACCACACGGCACTTAGCTGGATCTGTCGACGGTAGGTATGACAACACGTGGCGCTTTCGGGTCCTGTGTTCGGGTCAGGAACTCGTCACGACGTGGTCGCCTAGGAGCGGACAGTCCGTGGCACAGGCCAGATAGTCATCAGATGGCGAAGAGTAAGCCAAGCAGTGCCGTACCGAGGATGTAGATAGCGGTGCTTGTACCCGTACCGTAGTTCCCTGGAAATATTTATACCAGCGTGTGAAGAGTGTGGACCACAGCAGCCATGGTTCTAGTCCCTAACGATCCAACCATGGGCTGTGTATCCATCACAAAATAAGGGATAAGCAAAAAAAAAGATAAAAGATAAAATGATATAAAGGACAATTAATTTGATACAAACATCCTAATAATATCTAACAATGCAAGATCGGAAAAATGAAACAATGAAAAATTGAGCACGTGGCCAATCAAAAGGTTTGCCAACAAATTCTACAATGGTGCTAATTCACAGGAAAAAATAATGTGTTTTAATTACAAGCGTGATTTACCAAACATTCACAACACAGATATTTCAAATTACTCACCCTTACACGGGGTTAAAATATTATAATTTTATTTAGTATAAACTTGTATCTAGAAGAAGTTGAACAACCAAAATTCGGCAGGGAAAAAGGGCGTTGTCCTGTCGCGACAACCCTTTTATACCTCTACTGACATTTGTTTTTTTTTTTAACCGACAATTAGCGGTAATGCGTAATACAAATGCCACAATAAAGAAATATTAGAGATGAAGCTCTAGTTAGAAGCATTTGCCAATAGATGGCGTTGTCTAGCACAAATTAGCTATTATTAATACCGACAACTGCCAATAGATGACGCTATACGCATCGTTATTAGTTATAACGATACGTTAAAAAAATTTAGCTATGCTACAAGCAGTATCCAGCACCGGCCAGGCGAAGTGAAGAGTTCTGACATCCGTGACGAAAAACTATAATCCAAAAAGTGCAAAGTGCTAAAATTCAAAATAATATTAATCCGTGTGATCCCGATCGAGTTATCCCATCCAGCGAGCACGCAACGAGTCGCCGAGCTTATCTCCAACGCCCACGTATTGATTATACTGTAAGTCTTAAGCTATTGTTTATATTAGGTCTATTAGGTTACTAAGATATTTTAGGGTTCAGTGGAATAATCCGAAACAAGATTTAAATTTTAGAACTTTAATATTTAAATTTTAAATATGCCGACAAGCGACAAAATTTCAGAAGGCCTAACTATAAATATTCCAATGTTGAATTCCGATGCCGGTTCATCCGGCGAAATAAATCCTCCAGCTAGTTCTCCTAAGGGGACGACCCGGAAGGGAACTACTCCAGGTCCAGACAGGGTCGATTTAGATCTCAATACTCTATTTAAATTTATTAATCCATTTGATGGCTCAAGAGAATGCATACGATTTAGCAACAGAAATACAGAAACATATTTTATTCCGCTATATATATAGTCAGCTACAGGGCAAAGCTGAAATAGCTTGCTCTATTAAAGAATTTAAGAATTGGGTACAACTTAAAGAATTCCTACTGAACCAATTCTGTGAGCGCAAACATTATGCGCATATACTAATGGACCTACAGGAGTGCAAGCAGAGTTCAAATGAAAATGTAACCCAATACTCATTGCGTGTCAAAACTCATCTTTCTCAACTTCTAACGGAAATAACGTTATCTAATTGTACACTTCGTGAACTCCCCGGCCGTTCAGCGGCCATGGAAGATTTAGCATTACATCACTTCCTTATGGGTTTACATCCCCATATTTCAAATATAGTGCGCTGTAGGGACCCACGGAACTTAAATCAAGCTATCAATATCGCTATTTCTGAAGAACGAATACAGCAAAGCCTATATAAGCGACCTCAATTAGCAAATAATTATAATACTTATTCGAATGGTCAAAAATCATCATCATCACAATCCTTCCGACCATCAGAATCATCTCGTAGAATTCCAAATAGAAATGAGTCGAATTTTAAACCACAAGCAAGACCTTATTATAATAATCAGAATCCTAGTTCATCATCATCAAGAGATGCACCATTTTGCCGTTACTGTAAGAAATCAGGGCATGTGTTAGAAAATTGTAGCCTTCGAGAATATAATAACAGTAGGAGGTCGTAAAATCAAGCATTTACTCCGAATAATCCGCGTCCAAGAGTAAATTTTACTGAAATAGATAATAACGATCAAGGCGTCGATGAGACTGACGGCAATCAAAATTTAAACTAGCTTCTGTCCCGTTAAAGTATCGCGCAGGGCAAGTCCCTCTTGTTCAAGTCGATACGAAATATAAAATAAAAAATAGTAATAGGACCAATGGATAGGGTAACCAGCCCCAAACTCAAGGTCTCTCCTGTAATATTCAAAAGATCAATGGACAGTCAGCCCCAAACTCACGATCTATCTAACCTAGAAAATAAAATCTGTACAAAAGAGATTAATAAAATGTATGAAATTCTTAGTAATAAAAGATATTTACCTTATATTAAACTTAAAACATCAATAAATGAAAAAGAACTTACCTTTCTTATAGATTCTGGAGCATCATTATGTATAGTGAAAAACAGCTCTATAACTCGTAAGCCTAATACATGTAGCGAAGATAATATCACAGTCAAAGGAATTGACTCAAAAAATAATTCATTAAAAAGTATAGGTCATTTCATTTTGCAATTACAATTTAATCCAAATACAAATGTTTCACATACATTCCATATTTTCGATAGCATTGATCTTCCATACGATGGTATAATAGGTAATGATCTGTTTTTTAAATAAAATTGTAAAATTAACTATAAATCACATTCACTAGAAATAAATAATTTTAACACAGAATTATCATTCGATGAACCCTCCTTATATTATTGAACCAAGATCCGAAAAAGTAATCGAATGCTCAGTTGATAATCCAGAAAGCATAAAAGAAGGAATGATATGTGATCAACATCTTTCTAATTCACTTTTAATATCAAATTGCCTGGTTAAAGTTAAAAATAATAATAGAGTAAATTTAACAGTCCTTAATACATCTGATAAATCTGTCACGATAAAATCTAATCAGCTATTAAAAATTTATAATATTGATAGTGAAAATCAAATGCATAATTTTAATAAAAACCAAAGTAGTATCGACAGAAAACAACAGTTATTAGATTACTTACGAACTGATCATTTAAATTCAGAAGAAACTAATTACATACATGATATCTGTAGTCAATATTCAGATATATTCCATTTACCAGGTGACCAATTAACCAGTACAAATATAGTTCAACATGAAATCTGCACGTCCTCAGATCAACCAATTAATGTAAAATCATATCGTTTCCCTGAAATACATAAACAAGAAGTCCAAACACAAATAAACAAAATGTTAAATGAAAATATTATAAAACCATCTAAATCACCCTGGTCCTCCCCTATTTGGGTCGTACCAAAAAACACTTGATGCATCTGGAAATAGAAAATGGGGAATAGTAATTGATCACCGAAAGCTCAATGATATTACTATAGGTGAAACCTATCCAATTCCACAAATAAATGAAATATTAGACCAATTAGGACAAAGTAAATATTTTTCAACCCTTGACCTTGCATCAGGATTCCACCAGATTAAAATGAGCCCTGATGATGCGCAAAAAACAGCTTTCGGTGTTCCGCAAGTGCACTTAGAATTTAATCGAATGCCTTTCGGCCTAAAAAACGCACCTGCAACTTTTCAAAGAACAATGAATACGGTCTTATCAGGTTTGCAGGGATTACACTGCTTCGTTTACCTAGATGACATTGTAATTTATTCACACTCTTTAGAAAGTCATATAGATAAACTATCTATTGTTTTTGACAGACTTAGAAATTTCCAACTAAAATTAGAACCCGACAAATGCGAATTCCTTCGTAAAGAAGTAGGTTACCTAGGTCATATTATTAGCGATGATGGCGTAAAACCTAATCCTGAGAAAGTAAAGGCAGTAGTCGACTTTCCAACTCCCCAATGTCCCAAAGACATTAAAAGCTTTCTCGGATTAGCTTCCTGCTATCGTCGTTTTATACCAGATTTCTCAAAATTCGCATAATCCCTTACAAATTTACTTAAAAAGGATATACCCTTTGTATGGACTAATACACAGCAATTGGCCTTTGAGCAATTAAAATCCAAATTAGTAACTGCTCCTGTCCTAATCTATCCTGATTTTACAAAACCTTTCTTGTTGACATGTGATGCTTCGAACTACGCTATTTCTGCTATTCTGTCACAAGGCGATGTAGGCAAAGATAGGCCAATAGCATACTCCTCAAGAACATTAAATAAAGCAGAAACTAATTACACAGTAACCGAAAAAGAGTGTCTCGCAATAGTCTATGGAACAAAAGTGTTTCGCCCCTACTTATTTGGTCGCCGTTTTAAAATAATAACAGACCACAAACCATTGAATTGGCTATTTAACTGCCAATTTAAAACTTTAAAATTTTAAAATATCCAGGTTCCAGACTAGTCCGTTGGAGACTAAAACTTGAGGAATACGACTATGAAATCCAGTATAAAAAGGGCAAAATAAATACGAATGCCGTTGCTCTTTCCCGCTATGCTGTAAATTTAACCCAATCCGATAACCTAATTAATGTCCTTGGTGATAACGAAACACAGGAAGCTCCTCCTATTGTAGGTCAACCTGAAAATATACCCTTACTAGAAAGTCCCGGTTTACCAGAACTTCCAGAATTACCTGAATTTTTTGATTTACCTGAAGAATATTTTGAAAATCCTGAAGTGCCGAGTGAAATAGTACTTCCCAGTTCCAACGTAGGGTCACCTGCATCTGATGAATCTTTAAGTCATAGAGACACATACTCCGTAACCTGAAAAAAACAAATAATATATCATCTACATCTAACGTTAAGATCCATGAATATAATGAAAACTTATTAAAAACCAAAGTAAAAACAATAATTATACCAACCTCTATAGATATTGACGAGTCAAATGCTTACGTCGAAGAAATCCTTAATAATACACCAAACTCTGCTGCAATCCGAGATCGTGAAAGAACTTTACATTCATTTTTAAAGTTCACTAGTAATAATGTCAATTATTATTTCCTATTTGTTAAACTTTATCATTACGATAAAAACACTTACGAGGATATTTTTATGAGTCTCCAAAATCTTAGAAATGAATTAGTGGTCGAAGGTGTAAAGGAACTTAGTATTACCGACTTTAAAAATATATGATATTATATGATAATATATGATATGATCGATAGTCATAGTTTTACTAAAATTTATAATATATTAATGTACCTTTTCAATAATAGTGACATAACTATTCATATATATAAAAACATCCTTATTTACCCCACAATGAGTGAAATTCCTAAAATATTGAAAGAAAATCATAATATTCCTATTTCTGGTCATTTAGGCTCTAATAGAATGCAAAAACGTATTCAAGAAAAATATTATTCACAGTAATAACACACAGGACTTCTTTCACTATTTCCACTTTAATAAGTATTTTACATTAATTTTAATATATTACACGACCAGTTTCGACAAAGTCATCATCAGGTGTAAAAAAAAAAAAAATTGGCGAAATATGCGTAGTGACGTTGAAAATTGTGTTCGTAAATGTGAATTATGCCAAAGTAATAAGGCTCTTCGTAAGTGTAATCGTGCTCCCATGCAAATTACTACTACGTCAACTCAACCATTTGAAAGAATAGCATTAGACATTAGTAGGTCCACTTCCTGAAGCTGGTAGCGCTAAGTTAAAATATATTCTCACCCTTCAGGATGATTTAACTAAATACTCAGCTGCTTATCCAATCTATAATACTACAGCCGAAGATACATCAGAATGTCTTATTCATTTTATTTCTCAGTTTGGTATTCCAAAATCTATTTTAACCGATCAAGGCACAAATTTCACTGCTGAATTGTTTAAACAAACCTGTAATTTTCTAAAAATTAAGCAATTATGGTCAACACCATATCACCCTCAAACTCAAGGCGCCCTTGAAAGGAGCCACTCCACTCTGAAAGAGTACTTAAAATCTTTTATTAATGAGAACCAAAAAAATTGGCATAGATATGTTTATACAGCGATGTTAACTTATAACACTACAGTTCATTCAACAACCAATGTCACTCCGTATGAACTCGTATTTGGTCATAAAGCTATTATTCCAACCTCCATATTTGAATCTTCATTAGAACCAACTTATAATTCTTACGTCAGAGTCCTTCAACAAAGGTTAAAACTTTCTAGAGAAAAAGCTATAGAAAATATCCTAAAATCTAAAAACATTTCCAAAACTTACTATGATAAACATTCTAGACCGGTTAAATATAAAGCGGGTGACATGGTTTATGTTAAAAATCATCTTCGTCTCCGTAAAGCATTGTCGGCAATTTGGAAAGGTCCTTACAAAGTTATAAAAATAAACGGTAATAATACACTTACCTTACTTGTAAATAGACGACACGTAAAATATCATTACGATGAAGTCAAATTGGCCGAAACCGATACTGAGTAGATTAAGTATTCTAGTTAACTAGTTAAGATAGTATTCTAGTTAACCTTAAATCATAATTTTATTTAGTTTTAAATAAAAAAATTATATTCCAGGCTTGGTGCAACAAGCGTCTGGGTTTTCTCATTGGATATGATACAACCTATAAATAAAAGTATTGGAATATATTATCTCGATCCTGTCGGAACAGTCAAGGTCTCTGATGATCAACTACATGTCTTAGTCCCTGTAGATATTAGCTACATAAAACCTAATATTAAAAATATTAAAAACTATTTAGATTCCACTGAAACTTTGTGTAATTTGAATTATAACTTTAATTTCACTAATTGTAATAACCATTTAAAACCATTGATAGTTCGCTATAATGGTATTCTGAGAGACTATAACGCCATTTCTCATTTAACTTCTGATAGAAGGAAAAGATCAGCATGGTTTGCTGGAGTTGGTACTGTATTTAAACAGATAATTGGAACTATGGATGAAAATGACGCAATCCGATACAATAACGCCATTCAAACCATGCATTCCTCAAATAAAAAACTTGCATCTTTATTAAAAGATAATATTTTAATTACTAGTTCAGCTTTAGAAAATTATAATAAAACATTAAAGTTAATTAAAGAAAAGAAATCCGTTTGAATAACGCTATTGACTCAATAAGTAAAAATATGTTAAATATCGAATTAGAAACGAAATTTAATGAACTTTACGAAGAACTTTCATCTAGTATATTTACATTGTCGTTCAGAATTGAAAGTTTAATCAATTCTATTATGTTAGTAAAAAGTCATTCAATCCATCCATATCCACAACTCCTAAACAATTATATACGGAACTTGGAAAGAATATAAAAAAATTACCGAAAAGTCAGGAACTGCCATTAAACTTAAATTTAAACAATATACATAGCATTATTGATATGGCGCAATTGTCCTGTTATTATGTAGAAAATAGGATTGTATTTGTTATTAAAATTCCTTTAGTTTTAAGAATAAAGTATAACTTATACAAACCTATCTCACTACCTGTATCACATGATAATGTGGATCCTCAATCATATGCTATGATTGTACCTACTTGTAGCTATATAGCTGTAAGTAAAGATAAGAATTCTTATATCTGTCTAAATAATATTAATAACTGTGTGAAAACTATTAATTCTAATTATATTTGTGGTCGTATGGACGTAAATTCAATTGAAAGTACTCCTATTTGTGAAACTGAATTATTATGTAAAATATTCAAAACCCTCCCAAAACAATGTGAAACCAGGCTTATTTATGGACAAATAGATATTTGGCAAGAACTTACAAACAGTAAATGGTTATTTGTTGAAACTCAACCCATAAAATCGATATAGAATGTCCTTCAGAAGTGTCTCAACATAGATTAATTGGTACTGGAATATTAAACTTACAGGCAAACTGCAAAGCTTATTATAAAAACAAAATATTTTCATATAAATCCTGTTCTAATTTAACTATTAAATCAATTGCACCTGACTTTAATCTTATTGATGATCCGTGTTGCAACTCTGAAAAAATTAAATAAATTAAAATCAAAATCAGCTCCTTTAAAACTATTAGATATAAACTTAGAAAAACTTTCTGATATAGCTAATAAGCAAATAATTACCGATGTTAATAAAATCATAAATAAGCCTGACCCACTCTTAGAATATAATTCCCATTTTCCTATTCTAACATATTGTATTATTGTTATAATTTTAATTTTTACTATTTTTGAATTATGGAAGAGATTAAATAAGCGTCCACTCTTGACTAGAACTCAAGATTTAAATTCAAGTACACAAACCGAACCTCCTGGTAATAAACCAGTTGTAGAGGAGACTCCTTTACCCCAACTTAGAAGAGTTCTATAAAAACTTACCCTTTAGTTTTATTTTACGCAGGGGGCTGTTACATCCCTATGCTGTTCCTAGAATTGCTGACGGGAGTGCTGATACATAATCACTACTACTCTGTCATCTTAGTTAGTAGGTTTGAGCTGCGAGTCAGTTCAGAGCTAGACACGGGCCACCACGGACGCATATCTAATCTCCTAATGTATGGTGTAATCCACTAAAATAAATTTGTGTTGTTAATCTTTTCCAGTTCAATAAATTTTCGTTTTTTAAAAAGACGTTTAAAAAGTCCGTTCTAACAGCTCGGTGACCGTGAATAAACTGTTGAAATCTTGAGAGTACAAAATGAATATACCGTGGCTAGTGGAGAATACTATTTATAACAACAAAACTTAGAGAATGTTAATTGTATTTCATCACAACTATTATCATTAGATTAATGGGGACACCAATTTCATTCCTATCACTGGAAATTATTGCGGCAACAACATCCTACCGATAATAATACATTTGTATCTGTAGGGCCAGTAAGGACCTGCACATCGAAAAGTTTAATAAAGAAAAGTTCATTGACTGATGTATCAAATGCACAGGCCAAACCTTTAAGACTAGAAATTTGAAATTTTGCACACGTATTTCTCGTATGGCGTAGGCAACCACTAAGGAAGGATTCTTCTAAATTATACACTCAAGGGGTTAAAAATTTTATCCCTGTATAAATCTTCTTATTCCTTGGACATATTTACATGATACTTCATAATATGAATTGAGAACGAAAAAAAAAATTAGTTACGTATTTCAGCGTTTTCTAAAATTCAGTCCCTAGGTGAGTAAAATAGATGATGAAAGTTTAAAATCTAATTTCACACGGCGAAGTCTCGGGCAATTATTACTAGTATTGAATACATATCCACGACCCAAGAACATAGAAAACTTTTATGTTCCCTTGGCGGGATCCAAACCACGACCTCCGCTTTGCAACTATTGACCACTGAGCTACAGAGGTCATCAAATATACATGAGGTTTGCTTTAAAATATATAAATTTTCTATTTAATTTTCTTCTAAAACTGGAGATTTTATGAGGTTCTGTTAAAGAATTATTCCTCGTAGGTACACTTTCCTCGTAGATACACTTTGAAAAAAAAGTTCACCTTTATTCCTTATAGATCCACATTATAAAAACCAGTGTAGTGCTTCCTTATACGTGGGTAATGTTTAGATCTGGCCAGTTAGAAACATTGCTAATGAAATCTTTTTTTGAAAATTTCAATTTTAGAACTCTTTAGTAACCTAATGTAGTATATTGCATTAATTTGTCATTTGTTTTTATGAATTGGTGGCAAATCTAAAACTCTTGTTATACGTGAAAATGAACCTAACGCGAAAAAATTTTCGGTCAATGATTTATTATGATTTTCGTTGTGGGCTTACTCAACAACAAAGCTATGATAGACTGCATTGCACTGCATGCGATTAGCATTTCTTAATGAAGCCTCATCTCGTGCCACTATTTACAGTTGCTGCAGACTGGTATGTCAATCGCTGTTTGCCTGTTGTCTTGGAAAAAAATCGACAGCAGCGCCCTCGAAGCAGGATCCTCCCTCACCACGACAATGCTTCAACGCACTCCGCAAAACGGACTGTTGAATATTTGACTATGGCAGGTGTCGAGATAATGAGTCATCCACCATACAGCCCTGACCTGGCGCCCTGCGACTTTCATTTATTCCCAAGAAGTAAAGATAAAATTCGAGGTCGAATACATTTACCTGCCCTGAAGATGCGGTGAAAGCGTACGAAAATTGCAGAACGACACTTACCGCGTACAACACGGTCTGGTCGTCGAGTCATTTTCCCTGATTTCTTTCGAACTTAAAAGTCTCCGGGGGGGGGGGGGGGGGGAAGGATGCGTAGTAAATATTATATTTTATAAATTGTTATTTGCATACGGTGCGGCGCGTATAGGTAGTACCTACTTCAGGATGCGCCGGCGCAGGCTTCGGGCGACCCGTTTAAGTCTGAAACGAACCACGGTCCCGAAGGCTGCGCGCGAGCATATAATTTTACGTTATTAGTTTTTCAAGTCTAATTATAATTAGTGAGTACCTTTTTCACTAAAACTGTGTCGTGTTATAAAGTGGACAATATATGCGTATAAACAATAATAGGTGTCGATTATTTATCCTAACACCTATAACACTTATAATAATAAATATACACACGCACACTTGCGGCGTGGTACGGTGGAGTGGGTAAACTAGTTGTGTACTAGGTGGGGTGTGCAAGCTCTCACTGCATTCCAATACCGACCACCGACCGAGTGGGTCTGTTATACAACAGTAAAGTGTTTCTGTTACCCATCCCAATCCTACACCTACTGTAAGACTAACCAATCAGGGCCAGACAATTTGACACACGAAAGATTCAACAGTTTCAGTGCGTTATGATTATATTAATGTAACGAAAAATAATGCCTTAAATTGTAAACGTATGTTTCATTTTAGAATGTCGTTAGTTATATTATAATATTACAGTATTTACAATTTTAAGGTTACATACAAGATTTTCTCGTTTAAAGTATAATATGAATATTTGCTGATATGAGTTAAAATATTTACACAGTATTTACCCAACCTTCTACAGTTATGCAACCTAGGCTGTTGTAATCCTGGTAAAAAATCCATATAACCTAATTTTGTCTTTGGTCGCCGTTGTTAATTGTAACATAGTTATATGCCCATGCCCTTTCTTTTGGCAAATGTCGCAGCTATATGTCTTCTGTATGAATTAGATTGTGTTTTTTTTAAACTACCTTTTTGTGAAAATTTCCGAGAACAAACATCACGGTTAAACGGTTTGACACCAGAATGAGCTAGTATGTGTCTTTGTAAAGTAAACCTTTGTGAGAATTCACGAAGACAAATATCGCAGGTATATGGTATTTCACCTATATGAGTTCTGGTGTGTCTATTCAAATGATCTCTATATGCAAACTTCTTTTGACATATATTTATTTATTTATTTTATTTATACACTTTCTGCACAATGTACAATGGCGGACTTAATGCCATAGGGCCTTTTCTTACCAGTCAACCATAGGGTGGTGACTGAGTCAAAATACCAAGGTGCTTTCCATCTGGAAAAATACAAAAATTTAACTATACGAAAGGTCGTGTAAAACTAATGATAAAAATAGATACAATAATATTCGTAGCAAACTAGATAAATTTTACTAAAATAAACATAATACATATCAAACTCATTATACCTACATACTATACTATAATATACAAGTACATAAATGATTTATTAAACATAATATACATTATACATATACCATACTGCAAAATTACACGATACTAACCAACCAAAAATTATAATATAATGTTCATGATTCGGCCAAATACATCAAATACAACTGTCGGACTCTGCCCTTAAACGTATCTCTGGTTGTGGACATTCTGATTTCCGTAGGAAAAGCGTTCCAGAGAAGAATAGACTGGATGTAGAAGGAGGAATGTACTAGACTAGAATTATGTTGGGGACAAAGGAGAAGTGCATTATTTGAGGAGCGGAGGGATTTATCATGACTACTAGAAATATATTAAAAGTGGGACTTTAAGTAAGCAGGAGAATTTGGTGAGTTAAGGAAAGAGTAGAGCATACATAGGGCTCGCACTGAGCGACGTTGGCTCACAGGCAACCAGGACAGCTTGGAGCGAAAGGAGGATACGTGGTCGTATTTCCGGAGATTGTAAATAAATCTAATACAGTTGTTAAGTAGTCGGTCATATTTGTCGAGCTTGTCTGCATTGAGGTCAAAATAGCACACATCACCATAATCGATGATAGGGAATATGAGAGACTGTACCAACAAGGTTTTGATATGTGTCGGTAAAAAGTTTTTATGTCGATAAAGGAAACGCAACGTGCCGGTAACTCTTTGACATACGGTAGCTGTCTGTGTTTGCCAATTGTCAAAAAGAGTACAGTCGATGTGTAATCCGAGATCTTTCACACAGGAGCTGTAGTTAATTATAGAGCCGTCGAAGATAACTGGTGAAAGCGACCCTACATCAACCTTGGCCATAATACAAGGACTGCCCAACAAAATAGCCTGACACTTACTTGGGTTAATTGTCAAACCGAAGTTTTTACACCAGTCCTTTATGAAATTAAGATCACAGTTAATCTCATCGATAGCACTTGACATACTATCCACTCCTGCTTGGCTATAGAGCTGAAAGTCGTCCGCAAACAAATGATACATATTGCGAAGTCTGAGAGTAACATAATTAATTAATAATGAGAAGAGCAAAGGAGAAAGAATACCGCCTTGAGGGACGCCAGTATCTAGATTACACCACGAAGAGGAGGACTGATTCATGCGTACCGACTGCTGACGCCCTCGAAGATACGAAGAGATCCAATTTAAAGCCTCAGGTGAGAGCGGAAGTCTAGAAAGTATTGTTAACAAAATGACATGATTGACATTATTGAAAGCATTCGAGAAATCTATCAAAACAAGGACTGTTATTTTAGAGTGCTCAATGCCTACTCTCACGTCATTAAGAACCTTTAATAGTGCAGAGGTGGTGCTATGTCCAGGTCTGAAACCCGATTGTAGTGGAGACAAAATATCGTTTAGGTGAACAAACCTGGACAGTTGCAATTGCAATATTGAAATATATCGCAGCTCTATGGTTTTTCACCTCTATGAGTTCTTCTGTGTTTACTCAAATTTTGTATATGTGCAAACTTCTTTTGGCATATATCGCAGCTGTATGGTTTTTCGCCGGTATGAACTCTTGTGTGTACATTCAAATTACCTCTATCTGCAAATTTCTTTTGACATATATCGCAGCTGTATGGTTTTTCGCCTATATGAGTTCTGGTGTGTCTATTCAAATGATCTCTACGTAGAAACTTCTTTTGACATATATTGCAGCTGTATGGTTTTTCACCTATATGAGTTCTGACGTGTTCATTCAAATTTTGTCTATGTGCAAACTTTTTTTGACATATATCGCAGCTGTATGGGTTTTCGCCTGTATGAGTTCTGGTGTGTCCAATCAAATTACCTCTATCTGCAAACTTCTTTTGACATATATCGCAGCTGTATGGTTTTTCACCTCTATGAGTTTTGGTGTGTCTATTCAAATGGTCTCTATCTGCAAACTTCTTTTGACATATATCGCAGCTGTATGGTTTTTCAGCTAAATGAGTTCTGACGTGTCTATTCAAATGATCTCTACGTAGAAACTTCTTTTGACATATATTGCAGCTGTATGGTTTTTCGCCGGTATGAACTCTTGTGTGTCTGTTCAATTCAATCTCACGTACAAAGTCCTTTTGACAAACTTTACAGCTGAATTTTCTGTCGTTCGAATGAATATTTATATTGTGATCTCTTAGATGACTATTTAGTACGAATTTCTTTAAGCAAATACTACAGCTAAACGGTTTGTCAGCTATATGAACTCCTGTATGCGAATCTAAATCATTCTTTTCTGTAAATTTTTTCAAACAGATGTCGCAGCTAAACGGCTTTTCACCTCCATGTCTTTTTGTGTGTGCAAATAAATTGCTTTTATGTATAAATTTTTTGGGGCAAATACGACAATTGTATAGCTTGTCACCCGTATGAGTCCTGATGTGACGTAACAATTGGCTTTTGTATCTAAACGTCCTCGAACAAGCGTCACAGCTGAGCCGTTTCTTGTGACAGTCAGACTGTGCCTCACCGTTATGGTCTCGGCTCTCGCAGTCATTTGTGTTGTCTCGCTCGACGCCGTGTCCGATACCTAAAGGAATGTTCTGTTATTAGAATGCTGACCGAGTCGCAGTTAACATTAGTAAGAGACATGAGTGTAACTGCGTGAAAAACGAAAATACATGTCTGGTTTTGTTACATGTACATATTATTTCATTAGTCCAACTCCTAAAATCTGAAATAAATGAAGTACCTATTTGTAGTAAGGATATTGGACTGACATTCAAAATTCTTTTCTTTTGTAAAGGGTATAAATCCCAAGTTGGTCCCGTTTTCACCAAAGTGAAAGTGAGTGGTGACATTTTGATGGTATCCATGAGGAGTCGAGGGTACTCCTCGAAATTTATATGGATACATATTATGATTTCGACTTTTTCTGAAGTAGTCTAAGCATATGCTACCAAAAAGTAAGATTTTGAATGAATGAATGAAATATTATTTATTGTGCACACAACATAAAAAATATAAAAGAAAAGAGATAAAAAAATAACAACATACACAGGTAACACAATGGTGGCCTTATTACTAGGGAGCAAACTTTTCCAGGCAACCTCGGGTAGAGGAAATAATAGAAAAGAATTTAGCGTGCATGCGCAGATAAAAAGAACACAATAAAATACAATATATATATTGTTAAATCCTGAGCTTTAACATTATCAAAACGGCTGGAGCGATCGTTGCCGTTCCAATTTATCAGGCGCGGTAATTAAAGGATCGGACAGCCCCACCTCTCTACGTCATCATCAACGTCATCGAGGATGCTCGGGAAGGGGCTCTAAGCATCGAATCAGGAAGCCCGACCTTCATTCGTCCGACCAACGCCCTTAGCCTAGCATCGTTTCTTTTTGTAACGTTTTTTTAAAAATATCAATATCGATCCCTTGCAATTGTACAGAATAAAAATTTATTTTGTACGAAGTCGTTTATTTGAAAACAATTTCCAAGTCTTTCTTGTATCTAACAAGAAATTTGGCGACCGTGACAGGACACTTAACTGGATTGCTTTTGTTCTCGGAATATCATCGCCGCCGGTGAGAGGTCCTCGCCGCAGCAACGCAGCCCGAGGCATCTCCAGCAGCATCATCAGCCATCGTGAGGTCTGCAACCATCGCAGGCGACTCATCTACTACCAACGGCCGGTGGAACAGCTTCTGGAACTTACGCCGGTCAGCTCTTCGCACCGCAGCGTCAGCCAATCAGCTAAGTGTCCCTATTCCTTTATCATTAATTCCAAAATTCCCGTTCTTCTAGTAGTTTCCTACCTGTGTGGATAGCGGTAGTGTCAAGAACGTGAAGCAAATCTAGTTAATCCATAAGGGATCGATTCACGCAACTTAAATTTGAATTAATTACATAAGTATTACAAAGTTTAAACTAAATCTAAATATTAATTCTACAATATTAAGCTTATATTTAGCTTAAACCTACCCGCCAAACTTGGTACGTAAGTAAGCAAAAATATTTGTTTAGTTATTTTTTTGCTACTCGATTTCCAATATCAATTTAAATTAAGTTTTGCGTTGTTTATGGACTGAGGTTTAAAATAATCTAACAAGGTACATTGAAACAATCTGTATTTAAAGGTTTAAATATTTACAAAACTCAACTAACTTAACTACTCACTTAAACTAAATTTTCTATTTACAATAATCATAACTTTCGATTTATATTTCTTGCGATTCACATTATTTTATCTGCAAATTCCAGGAACTTCGGCGGACTTGATATCAGCTGGCCCTGCGTAGGTACCTAATCCGCGCGTCGCCCGACCGGCTCGCATAGCAAACCGGTTTTCATACGCTGGAGTGGCGTAAGATTACAATATTCATTCATTATTATTATTTTTAACTTTGTTATCAATTAGTAACGTTCAGAATCATGTCAGACGCGAAGTTAAAGGAACTTTACGCTAAACGTAGCTCCGTAAAAGGTCGTTTAACAAAGTTTAAAAATTATTTAGCCTCATTCGAGAAAGTGAACGCAATAGATGAGTTTGAAGTATGAAAACTTAATGTTCAGTTGCCAAAAATTGAAAACTTAGCTAGTACATTCGAAGAGTTGCAGATTCAGATTGAAGTGGTGAATTCGACAGACATAGATAGTGAGTTAGACGAGCGCGATGTAATTGAGCAGGAGTTTGCACACTTAATTGCTTTAGCCCATCAGTACCAAAACAAGTTTAGCGGTAGCAAGACGCCTCCTCTGTGTGACGCTCAAAGCACGTCTGCTTGCTGTCATGACCGTCCAGGTATAGGATTCAAGCCTCCTACACTTCAAATAGGGAAATTTGATGGTAGCTATTACAAATGGCTTGAGTTTCGTGATTTATATTGTTCTCTCGTTCACGAATTTAAATAACAAAATTTAATTGGTATAGGGATATCCCTATACCAATTAAATTTTGTTATTTAAATTCATACTTAGAGGTGAGGCCGCTCGTGTGATTAGCAACTTGGAGGTGACAGAGTCCAACTATAATAAGGCGTGGGACTTGTTACGCGAGCGTTATAACAAGCGATTATTAATTAAAAATCATTTAAACGCATTGTTAAATGTTGACGTAAAATCTAATGAAAGCGCATCTACACTTAGGTCTATTATTGACAATACAAATAAAAATTTGCGCGCCCTGTCTAGCTTGGGTGAACCAACTTCGTACTGGGACACAATTATAGTTCACATCATTTCTTCAAAATTAGGTAGCAAAACCAGTATGAAGTGGGAGGAGTATAGAAATACTCTTTCAGAATCTCCCTCACTTGAGCAATTTAATTCATTTTTGAAGCAGCGTGCTGATATTCTAGAAACTTACAATCACAGCCGAAGTAATGAGGATAGGTCAAGTGTAAGCTACAATAGATCTAACAGTTATAATAAAAAACGAGTAGGTTCAATCGGAAGTAACAACAGTTCCTTTGCAGCTCAAATTACTAGTACCGGTAATAATAAAACTTTTAAAAATTGTGTTGTTTGTGACAAACAACATCGTATCTACGATTGCACAAAATTTAGAAGTATGTCTGTTGAGCAGCGTCAGAGTTTTGTGGTAAAATCAAAGCTCTGTCAAAATTGTATTCGTCCTGGCCACAGAGCTTTCACTTGCAAATTTGGTGTCTGCCGTAATTGTAAACGGCGTCACAATACTTTACTTTGCGACAACACTCAAGGTCAACCAATGTCACTTGCGGACAATACAAATGTCACCAATTCAGATTCAATTGCCCAAACTCTTTGCACAACTACTTCTGCTCAAAATACTTTTACTTTATTATCTACGGCTATGGTGTTAGCGATTAATCCGTGCAATAACAAGCGGCAAATAGTGCGCGTGCTACTCGACTGCGGCAGTCAGTGTAGCCTAGCTTCTAAGAGACTAAGGGATAAGTTAGGGTTACGATCACGGCCCGCGGATTCGATTAACGTAGTAGGAATAGGCAATTCTACTTCACACTGGGTAAACGAATTTTGTGCTTTTAAATTAAAGTCATTACACAGTGATTACACTGTACAACTGACTTGCCCAGTGCTATCGATTTGACAGGCGATATTCCTAGGTTCACGATGGTTCCTAAGCTTATTAACATACGCGCGGAGGTTCAGTTAGCCGATCCTAGTTTTTATAGGCCTTCTCCAATAGATGTGCTGGTCGGTGTTGATCTATTTTGGAGCATCGTGGGTAGCGAGCGAAAATCACTCGGTTCTAGACAGCCTAATTTTATAAATTCGGAGTTTAGTTGGATTTTATCCGGCCCTATTTATTTAAGCTCACGAATTTCAAATTTTAGTTGCAATTTTTCAAAAACGCAGTCAGATAATATCTATAAACTACTGAGTCGATTTTGGGAGCTAGAAGAGTTGCCGCCAAGGTCAATTTTAAGCGAAGACGAGAAAGCATGTGAACAGCATTTTAAGACTCACACTTCTCGTGATTCGTCCGGTAGGTTTTGTGTGCGTTTACCTCTCAAAGACTCGCCTAATTGTTTAGGTAATTCATACTTTCTAGCCAAGAAAAGATTTTTTAATTTAGAAAAGCGATTTAGAGCTAGTCCCGAGCTTAAATCGCAATACATCGAATTCATTAACGAATACATTAAGCTAGGTCATTGTTCTTAACGAATTTGAGGCCGAACCCGTGCTATTTTCTCTGTCATCACGCGGTTCTTAAACAAAATAGTGAATCGACTAAGCTACGAGTGGTATTCGACGGATCCGCTCGCACTTCTTCGGGCTTATCTATCAATGACTTGCAACGAATAGGTCCTACCGTACCTACCTATTCAAACACTAAGACTTAATACTGGTTACAGTTACATATGGTTTCGCTAGCGCTAGCTATCTTAGTACGAAATGCATGTGGCAGCTAGGACAAGAATGTCCTGATGAGTTAATCCGTAAAGTAATTCAGCACGATCTTTATTTGGACGATTTATTAACTGGTGCTAATTCTGTAAGTGAATTACGTCACATTTTAAACTCGGTAGTTTCTGTTTTGCGTGCGGGCTGTTTTCCACTTAGAAAATTTAAATCTAATGTGCCATCTATTTTTGAAAACACGCTGATCAACCCACTCGAAACCCTAACCTTAAGCGAATCCACTAATACTTTGGGTTTACAATGGAAGCCACCTTCCGACACATTACACGTTTCGTTGTACACTCCCAACAATATCAATGAACATGCAACAAAACGTTCGATTTTGTCTAATACATTTAAAACTTTCGACCCCCTCGGTTTGATATCTCCTTGCACTATTCGTCTAAAATTATTAATGCAAGAGTTATGGCGTCGAGATATTGACTGGGACGAGCCGGTACCTTCTGACATTCGACGTTACTGGCACGAATTGCTTCAAGAGTTCCAAAATCTACCATCGGTAACTGTACCTAGGCTAGTTTTATGTAATTCCCCAGTCAGTATAGAGCTACACTCTTTTTGCGACGCGTCAATGTCTGCTCATGGCGCTTGCGTGTATCTACGGTCCGTGGACTCAGTTGGCCGCGTAGTAGTCAAATTACTATGCGCTAAGCCTAAGGTAAATCCTAATAAGCCCGTTACTATACCGCGTTTGGAGCTTATGGGAGCCTTACTAGCAGCTAGGTTATGTAAGTCAGTTGTCGAGTCTTTACGATGCCATATCACTCGCTGCACTCACTGGAGTGACTCAAGTGTCGTTTTAGGATGGCTGCACAATTCGCCAAGTAAATTAAAAACGTTCGTCGCGAATAGGATAGTCGAATTTGCGATACTACTTCTGCTACAAGTTGGCGTCATGTTCCCACAGATGATAATCCCGCAGATTTCATTTCACGAGGCATCCAGGCACATATACTTCAACAATCTAAATTGTGGTGGTCGGGTCCACAGTTTTTATTAAAATCGGAATCGGAATGGCTTAAATGCCAAATCCCAAATAGACAGAGATAAGGTGCAATATTATTCATAGTTTCGAACCCATTATAAAATTTTCACGATTTTCTAACTTTATGCGGTTAAAACGTTCATTCGGTTACGTTTTACGTTTTGTACACAATACTAGGTTCCCTAAAGCTGAAACAAGCGGAGCCCTAACCGTAAACGAGTTGACTAAGTCATTTAATTTTCTTTGTAAATTTTCTGTTACAATCTTTTTTAATTGAGTATGATGCTCAATGCTGCTTTTCTTAGAAAACATAAATCTATTTCGACTAAAAATAATTTATTATCCCTTAGTCCTTTTCTAGACAAGTACAGCGTAATGCGCGTTGGTGGCAGACTAGCCTGCTCGGATTATGACTACGACAAAAGGCATCCCATCATATTGCATTCTAAACATCCTTTCACTTGTCTTATTTTTAGATATGAACATATCAAAAAAATGCACGCTGGTCCGCAGCTATTATTGTATTCCGTTCGAGAATATGTGTGGCCCATTGGGGGGAGGAATTTAGCCCGGAGTACTACGCGAAACTGTGTACGCTGCAAGAGGTTTCAAGGTCGCACGTACTCACCAATGATGGGGCATTTGCCTTCGCAGCGCACGACTCCATCTTTCCCTTTTGAAACCACAGGTGTCGACTTTGCTGGGCTTTTCACGATTTTAGATAAAAAGGGTCGCGGCGCAAAGACTTAAAAATGCTACCTATGTCTGTTTGTCTGTTTTCGTTTCAAGTGCGTACACTTGGAAGCGGTGACAGAATTATCCAAAGACGCTTTCATAATGACATTAAGGCGATTCATTGCTAGACGCGGTAAGCCACTGGAGATCTACTCCGACAATGGCCGTAATTTTGTTGCCGCTGCCAAGGATATTGGTAATTTTTTAAAACATAATTCAAGCACCTTATCTGAATTTGCCGCGAATGAAGGAATAAAATTTAACTTTATACCGTCTTACGCCCCTCACTTCGGTGGTCTATGGGAGGCTGGTATCAGGTCTGCGAAGCACCACATAAAAAGGGTTATGGCTAACTTAAACTTAACTTATGAAGAGTTATCTACTTTGTTCGCACAGGTGGAAGCTATTTTGAATAGCCGCCCCTTGTGTCCTATCTCTTCCTCTCCTCACGACTTCCAATCTCTCTCCCCAGGGCATTTTCTGATTGGTCGGCCGCTGACAACATTGCCGGATCCAGCCCACGACGATGGCAGCTCAAGTTTACAGCGCTACGCCCGCATTGAACAAGCTCGGAAACACTTTTGGAGTCGATGGCAGCGGGAGTATGTCAGTGAGCTCCAACAACGCGTCAAGTGGCGAGACACCAAAGGCAACCTCAGCGTAGAAGATCTCGTTCTTCTTCAAGAAGATAATAGTCTTCCACTACATTGGCGTATGGGTCGAGTTCGAGAGCTTCATCCCGGGGTTGATGGAGTGTCCAGAGTGTAGCATAGCTACATTTTTTAACGTATCGTTATAACTAATAACGATGCGTATAGCGTCATCTATTAGCAGTTGTCGATATTAATAATAGCTAATTTGTGCTAGACAACGCCATCTATTGGCAAATGCTTCTAACTAGAGCTTCATCTCTAATATTTCTTTATTGTGGCATTCGTATTTCGCATTACCGCTAATTGTCGGTTAAAAAAAAAACAATTAATGTCAGGAGAAGTATAAAAGGGTTGTCGCGACAGGACAACGCCCTTTTTCCCTGCCGAATTTTGGTTGTTCAACTTCTTCTAGATACAAGTTTATACTAAATAAAATTATAATATTTTAACCCCGTGTAAGGGTGAGTAATTTGAAATATCTGTGTTGTGAATGTTTGGTAAATCACGCTTGTAATTGGAACACATTATTTTTTCCTGTGAATTAGCACCATTGTAGAATTTGTTGGCAAACCTTTTGATTGGCCACGTGCTCAATTTTTCATTGTTTCATTTTTCCGATCTTGCATTGTTAGATATTATTAGGATGTTTGTATCAAATTAATTGTCCTTTATATCATTTTATCATTTTATCTTTTTTACTTATCCTTTATTTTGTGATGGATACACAGCCCATGGTTGGATCGTTAGGGGCTAGAACCATGGCTGCTGTGGTCCACACTCTTCACACGCTGGTATGAATGTTTCCAGGGAACTACGGTACGGGTACAAGCACCGCTATCTACATCCTCGGTACGGCACTGCTTGGCTTACCCTTCGCCATCTGATGACTATCTGGCCTGTGCCACGGACTGTCCGCTCCTAGGCGACCACGTCGTTGACGAGTTCCTGACCCGAACACAAGACCCGAAAGCGCCACGTGTTGTCATACCTACCGTCGACAGATCCAGCTAAGTGCCGTGTGGTTTAAAAGCCCCACCAATCTCTAAAGACACTAGAGGCTAAACCAGATACTTACGGCCTTCTGCCCACGACCCCTATTTCTTTTTATAATATATATATTGTCACGGGAAATCTGTTTTTATTTTAATTTCCCCCGTAACAATTGGCGCCCATAAACGTGGTTTCGTCTGGTTTGGCATCTGGTGTCTTCTCCCGGGTTTGTGTGTCCAGTATTTGGTGTTTGTCTTGTGCCGTCCTTAATATCCAACTCCCTCAGTACTCTAACCCGTCTGGGCCCGGGGTAGAATTGGTTCAGGTTACGTAACGGACACGTGTAAGAGGCAGGTAACGTTACAGCACACACCCACTGTTTTTTTTTTAGGGTTCCGTGATACATAAGGAACCCTGTGTTTTTTTTCACAGTGGACATAAATTTTAAATTTATAAAATCTATTAAATTTATTCTTTATTATTAAATATATTTTTTTTTTTTTTTTTTGTCCTGTCCTTCCTTTTTGGCAGGATATTAGTATTTTTTTTTGTGTAATTTCTTGGTTATCTATTGTAAATTATTTATTTAATTATACATATTATTTATTTTACACATACCCACACACTATACATGCACACACATCAGCATCATCTTCAATGATGTTTATGTGATTTTTGGCTTTAACTTTGTTTTATTTTATTATAATTTAACTTTTACTTCTTTAACATTATTAAATTACAAATAATTACATATAACTTTAAATGCGTATTCTAAATTATTTTGCTATTAACTTATCACTTTAACTTTAACTTAACTTTATTTTAATATTAACTTACTATGAGCGTTGGATATACTTAGTGTAGTAACTAGTACCTTATTGTAGTAGTGTAAAGTTTTAAAATTGTTAATAAACTTTATACCCTTTTTTTTTCATCTTGTTGTATACGGTCTGTACCATATTATAGTCTCTAGAACTTGTTTTTGTAGTTAGTTAACTTATATAGCACTGATTACAAATTATATTTCTTTTGTGTATTTTTTAGAGAATACATCTGATTATTTTTGTATTTTCTCAACACAGATATTCTCACCGTTAGGATTGTGAATATTTTTCTTGAATTTACTTGGTTGTTTAACTTTTAAAATTGAATTTAACTTCTGATAAATTCATTAATTGATTTATTTTGGAAAAACTTAATTTCTTTTTAAACTTTAGAATTTACTTAGTTACTTAACTTCTTAATAAATTTTAACTTTTGACAAGTTACTTAACTTACTTAAAAATCTTTAATTTTTAAAAATTGATTACTCAATGTCTGGAAAAATAAAATTTGTTTCGCTTAAAATGACTGAATTGGAGTATGGAGTTTTGATTAGGAATATTATACCAGCTCTCACAGTTGAGGAGTTGTGTAGGTGTATACTTTAGTTAGGCAGCACTTTATCCATCTCGGGATATTTTTTGGATTCTTTCTATTATAAAGGGTCTTTCTTTTGCTGCCAATACTATTTTGCTACTTTAGATTGGCTGCTCTCTATCCACCTAGGATATTTTTTTTGGATTCTTTTCTTTAATAAGGGGTCTTTCTTATGCAGCCAATACTATTAAAGTGGTATGTTACTTTGTTGGAAGGCTAGTAGTTTCGCGTTTTTTGCTGTTCGTTATCTCTAATAACGTTTAGCTTCGACATGTGTTGTTCTACCTCTGTTACGGAGAACAATACTCATCTGTTAGGGCGTCTCGAGTCACACTGATTATGACCAGATGCATTATAAAAGTTGAAGTATGTATGTGATGTGCAATTTGTATGTATAATGAAGTATGAATATATGTGAATGTGGTATGGTGTGAAAAGGTTGTCGGTTTTATGCGTGTAAACACTAGACTAGCACTATCTTCCAGTTCTAAATTTTTTTTTATTTTCCTAATTCTTCATTTTGATAATTTGGTGAATTTTATTTTTCCAAAGGCCTAAAGTATTTTTTTTATATAACTTAATAGCTATTTCAGGATTTTTCCTTAGATCACTCAAAATCCTTCGGTAACAGGGGGGGATATGTAGCATAGCTACATTTTTTAACGTATCGTTATAACTAATAACGATGCGTATAGCGTCATCTATTAGCAGTTGTCGATATTAATAATAGCTAATTTGTGCTAGACAACGCCATCTATTGGCAAATGCTTCTAACTAGAGCTTCATCTCTAATATTTCTTTATTGTGGCATTCGTATTTCGCATTACCGCTAATTGTCGGTTAAAAAAAAAACAATTAATGTCAGGAGAAGTATAAAAGGGTTGTCGCGACAGGACAACGCCCTTTTTCCTTGCCGAATTTTGGTTGTTCAACTTCTTCTAGATACAAGTTTATACTAAATAAAATTATAATATTTTAACCCCGTGTAAGGGTGAGTAATTTGAAATATCTGTGTTGTGAATGTTTGGTAAATCACGCTTGTAATTGGAACACATTATTTTTTCCTGTGAATTAGCACCATTGTAGAATTTGTTGGCAAACCTTTTGATTGGCCACGTGCTCAATTTTTCATTGTTTCATTTTTCCGATCTTGCATTGTTAGATATTATTAGGATGTTTGTATCAAATTAATTGTCTTTTATATCATTTTATCATTTTATCTTTTATCTTTTTTTGCTTATCCCTTATTTTGTGATGGATACACAGCCCATGGTTGGATCGTTAG
The DNA here is from genome assembly GCA_037179445.1 of Phengaris alcon alcon. Classification (NCBI taxonomy): domain Eukaryota; kingdom Metazoa; phylum Arthropoda; class Insecta; order Lepidoptera; family Lycaenidae; genus Phengaris; species Phengaris alcon. Next base: position 2,469,257 of record JAYRCH010000034.1, read on the forward strand.
GGGCTAGAACCATGGCTGCTGTGGTCCACACTCTTCACACGCTGGTATGAATGTTTCCAGGGAACTACGGTACGGGTACAAGCACCGCTATCTACATCCTCGGTACGGCACTGCTTAACTTACCCTTCGCCATCTGATGACTATCTGGCCTGTGCCACGGACTGTCCGCTCCTAGGCGACCACGTCGTTGACGAGTTCCTGACCCGAACACAGGACCCGAAAGCGCCACGTGTTGTCATACCTACCGTCGACAGATCCAGCTAAGTGCCGTGTGGTTTAAAAGCCCCACCAATCTCTAAAGACACTAGAGGCTAAACCAGATACTTACGGCCTTCTGCCCACGACCCCTATTTCTTTTTATAATATATATATTGTCACGGGAAATCTGTTTTTATTTTAATTTCCCCCGTAACAAGAGTAGCTGATATCGCCACTCAGAGAGGAGTCGTCAGGAGAACACTGACACGATTGTGCCCCCTGCTAGCAGCGGACCCAGGGACTGAAATACCCGCAGGGATTTCAGGGGGGGAGCTATGTTAAAGCCTGAGCTTTAACATTATCAAAACGGCTGGAGCGATCATTGCCATTCCAATTTATCAGGCGCGGTAATTAAAGGATCGGACAGCCCCACCTCTCTACGTCATCATCAACGTTATCGAGGATGCTCGGGAAGGGGCTCTAAGCATCGAATCAGGAAATCATCGAAAAATGTGGTCAAAGCAGTAAGGGAAAGAATTCGAAGAAATCCTGTCCTAAAGCAAAAGATTTTATCTCAGGAGATGAAGATAGCATCTAGAGATGACTTAGGACTTGCAGTCTATAAGGGACGTACTAGTCATTTCTTAACTGATAATATAAAAAAGAATAGGGTGGTAAAATCGAAACAACTACTGAAGCGGTACGCAAAGGGAGGTCACAGAAAAATTTTGTTTACGGATTAGAAAATTTTTAATAATTGAGAAACATTTTAACAAACAAAATGACTGTATTTATGCTCAAAGCTTTAAGGAAGCTTCCTAATTAGTCGACAGAGTGCAACGTGGGCACTATCCGACTTCAGTGATGGTTTGGTGGGGTATTAGCTATGAAGGATTGACTGAGCCATACTTTTGTGAAAAAGGTATCAAAACATCGGCACAAGTATATCAAGATACCATTCTCGAGAAGGTAGTGAAGCCCCTTAACGACACCATGTTCAATAACCAAGAATGGTCCTTCCAGCAAGACTCGGCGCCGGGTCATAAGGCAGGCAGTCGGGCAGTCTTGGTTGGAAACGAACGTTTCGGACTTCATCAGAGATGAAGACTGGCCGTCGTCTAGTCCTCTTAATTGTCTTAATCCGCTGGATTATGATTTATGGTCAGTTTTAGAGAGTACTCTAAACGCCATGATAATATGGAGTCCCTAAAACAATCCGTACGATTGGCAGTGAAGAATTTTCCCATGGAAAGAGTGCGTGCTTCTATTGATAACTGGGCTCGACGTTTAAAGGACTGTATTAATTTGGAAGTTAATAAATTAATGGTGATTTCTTTAATTGTGTTTTTTATACTCTAACAAATTCAGAAATGCGATGAATTGTCGCTCACTAGTGGACTTTGTGAACTTTGTGAAAAACTAGGTGAAAAGACAAATAAAACTTTAGTTTGGACTTTGGACCGTTTTACTACCTGTGTTTGTTGTGAAAAGACAACATAACTTTAATGTTTTTGGTGTTGGACACGTAATAATCCTGATAAGAACCCTTTCCTAACAAAATTTTATGAGTGCTTGTTATTTTTGGCATGAACTTTCTTATCCTGTGCAATTTGGGAACTTTGTTTAACTATAATTGTACATTGAATGTGGCTGAACTTCTCTTGCATTGAAAATCGGGCTAGCTTGTGCTTCGGAGACAAAAACATTGCTGGAAGCCTGCATGTGCCTCAACCGCCTGTGGAATACGCTCCTGGCTACTTGGTGAGATTGTTCCTTATCTGTTGTTGGACTAATAATACATATTTGATAGATGGTTGTATAGTGATTTATAGACATTATTTTAAAACAAAACTTGTTGGTGCTATAGACAGCAGTTATTTGAATTATATATGACAATAGAACTTTAGTTTGTTAATTAAATTTCAATTACTATTTTAGAGATATTAAGACATTATTTTCAAACATAAATAATTAGTGCTATAGACAACAGTGTTCTAGACTATAATTGACACTTAAACTTTTGCTAAATCAATTTAGCAAAAGTTTAAGTGTCAATTAAAAATGAACAAGGACAGTTAGTAAATGATTTGTACAGCCATTTGAAAGCGTTTCAGATCTAACTTAACTAAACTACTCTTGTGGGAGTTACAGATGCTGTCTGGTAACAGTTACTGGGCACGCTGGCCACCTTTCTCTGGCGTTTATACATAAATAATTAGTGCTATAGACAACAGTGTTCTAGACTATAATTGACACTTAAACTTTTGCTAAATCAATTTAATTTCAATTAGTTTAGTGATACATGTAATCATAATCATAATGTAATACATTAATCTAGAACATATATGGGCAACAACCGGCCCGCGAGCCAGATCCGGCCCGTCAGACATTTTGAAAAAACCCAATTAAAAAAATATTACATTAGGTACTTGTACTCACGGGAGTCACTTTTTGATAATCGCCGCCACTCGACTTGCTCGATCAAATCCTTTGAGGTTTGCCGCCTCACGGGCGACACATCAAAAGATTTATTGCTTCTCAATTATTATAAACTAGTTTATTTCAGATTATTCCTTCATTTTGCCGATTTTTGCCTATATAAGCGGGTGGATGGCCCGAACGTTAGTTCAGTTCTATTTGAGCTACCGAGGTGATAACTTGGACAAGCGATATCCTAGCGAACTGCTCGAGCCCTCAACTTGATTTGTGACTTTGTGTGTTTCAAGAGTGGTTACTAACTATAGTTTGTTATTAAGTTTATTGAACGAAAAGTAAACAAAAATGATGTCTGGTGGAAAGAAACGAAAAGTAGATACAGAGGGTCGCCAGTTTCAAGAAAAATGGACTGAAGAATTCTTTTTTATTTTGCACAATGGTAAGCCTATTTGTTTGCTGTGTAATGAATCCATTTCAGTAATAAAAGAATTCAATTTAAAGAGGCATTACTCAACTAAGCATGCTACGCTGCACTCACTGACAGGACAATTAAGAACAGACAAAATCCAGAAGCTTACCGCAAATTTGAAAAAATCAGCAACAAATGTTTCATAAAGAACGCAACTTGATAATGTTGTGAATGCTAGTTTTATTTTTAGCTCAAATAGTTAGCTCAAAATTGGCAAAGGCATTAAAACCATTTGCCGAAGGAGAATTTATCAAGGAGTGTATGTTAGAAGTTTGCAGTATTTTGTGTCCTGAAAAGAAAAATGAATTCGAAAAAATTAGTTTGTCAAGACGAACTGTTGTTCGACGTATAGAAATGATGGCTAATGATATAAAAACAACATTGACTGACCGTATGGCTGGTTTTGAATCATTTTCCATAGCATTAGACGAGAGCACCGATTTGTCTGACACAGCTCAACTGGCTATATTTATTCGAGGTGTTGATAAGGAGTTCACTGTTACTGTGGAATTGCTTGATTTACAGCCGCTAAAATGAACCACTACAGGAGAGGACATTTTATTGAAGTTCAAAAGGTATTCACAAGTTTTGTCTTGTCATGGTCAAAATTAATTGGAGTATTCACTGATGGTGCACCTTCTATGGTCGGCTTACGTAAAGGTTTCATCGGAGTTTTGAATGAAAAAGCAACAGAATTGAATGTGCAAAAAATTATCGACCAACAGAACTTGTGTTCTAAGTCCATTCGACTCCAGAATGTTATGAATGTGGAAGTAAAAACCATCAACTTTATTCGATCCCGAGGGCTTAACCATCGTCAGTTCAAGGCGTTTTTGGATGAAATATCAGCTGAATAAAACGACGTAACATATTATTGTGAAGTCAGATGGCTGAGCAAAACAAAAATTTCGAAACGGTTTTACGAGCTTAGAAATGAGATAGCAGACTTTATGAAAATAAAAGATAAACCACTATCTGAATTAAGTGACCCAAAATGGATATGTGACTTAGCATTTCTGGTCGATCTTACAGGCTATTTTAATAATTTAAATTTGAAACTTCAAAAACAAGGACAGTTAGTAAATGATTTGTACAGCCATTTGAAAGCGTTTCAGATCTAACTTAACTAAACTACTCTTGTGGGAGTTACAGATGCTGTCTGGTAACAGTTACTGGGCACGCTGGCCACCTTTCTCTGGCGTTTAGCGAATAATCTCTCTTCGATATTTTCGTGGACTGTATTTCAGAAAGTATCTGGCATCGCCAGGTGAATATGCAGGAATAATTAGATGAAATGGAAAGGTGAAAGAGGATACGCTTACCGAATTACGGCTTCGGCGAATGGCGTCTTGCAGCTGGAGTTTTCGTCACCTCCTTCTGTTCACAACACTTTAGTCTTCCCAGATTTCTTATAACGTGCGTTCCTATAGGAATATGTCTCACTGTCGTGGGCGAGAATTAGTAACGGAAAAGTCTAATAACACATGCGGTATCGGCTGTCGCACACGCACCCGACTCCTTGCAATATATTGCAGTCGTGTATCTTCGTATTTCTTCGGTTTGCGTCGGAGAGGAAAGGGGAAGGAAAATCTGCTTTTCTATCGATATTATGAGATGCCATTCATAGTGGCGTTCGACGCTCATATATGGCGCTACCATTTCCCCCCGGCCTTAAAGGGTTGCCTTTAAAAAAATATATAAAAATAATAATAATTTAGCTATGTTAGGTGTATCCATTATCGCATAACCTATCCATAGACTAAGACAGCGGTATTATTAATTAACTAAAGCGAAGTAATAACAACTTATCTTATTAACTAGATGCCTAAACTAAAGGAGATCCAGCCTTAGCTAAACCTCACTGCGTTGGCAGTGGGCAGAGACGTACAACACGGCGCACGTAACTTCCCTTTGAAGTTTTCACGGTAACAACGCGGGATATACCGTCTTTAGAGGTATGTTATTTCTAACGATGCCTAATGGCAACGAAAGTGTTGGCGAATTGTCGTTGATAATAACCACCAACGTACCCTCCTGTATAGGAGACCCAGGACTATTCCACTTGGATCTAGTCTGAAGCTGGTGAAGATATTCTGAACGCCAACGTTGCCAGAACGATTGCACAAGCTTTTCTAACAATGTATGCCTCTGGAGTAAACTAGAGAAGTCTACTTCAGGCGCGGGAAGTGATGACAATGGCACTGTGTTTAAGAAATGTGCAGGGGTTAACGCTGACGGTTCCGCGGGATCGGGATTTAGTCTTCCCAGAATTCTTATAACGTGCGTTCCTAGGAATATGTCTCACTGTCGTGGGCGGGAATTAGTAGCGGAAAAGTCTAATAATACATGCGGTATCGGCCGTTGCACAGGCACCCGACTCCTTGCATTATATTGCAGTCGTGTATCTTCGTATTTCTTCGGTTTGCGTCGGAGAGGAAAGGGGAGGGAAATACGGCTTATATATCGATATTATGAGATGCCATTCATAGTGGCGTTCGACGCTCATAGATGGCGCTACCAGTTACCATTTCAACACGCTCTCTGCGTATGAAAATATTGCTTATGCTCAATATGCTGAAGGACTCAAGTTACTGTCGGAACAATTTTCGAACAGATTTAGCAAAAAATATTATCACTACTTTAAAATGCACTAAGGACTTTGAAACGCGGCCCGCGAACGTATTTACGTTTTAAAACGCAATTAAAAGTTTGACCGCGTTTGGATCACGCTAAAGTTTGGCCCTCAACATGTCAAAGGTTTGCCCATACCTAGAACAAAATTTTACTTCTTGGTAGAATAAGAGTTCTCTCGATTCCTCATGGATGCCATCATCAGGTGTCCACTTTGGTGACTAAGGGACCAATTTAGCATTATATTCTTTACAACAACAAAATAATTTTGCAAATGCGTCGACAGACGGCAGAGTAATGTTCAAACTGTCAAAGATACACGGGTCGGTGTAAACGACTATTGAGAAGTATACTGTTACCATCATGATGGTGTATGGTGTAATGATAAAGTGCTCGCAGAAGTCAAAGTTCGAAGTGCGTGTCTACTGTCGACACACTCGGACAATCTCGCGAACTGCGAAGAACTCGTTAGGAGTCTGCCTTCACAGCAACGTGGATGTTTATTGCCATCACAACGTGCACTCTAGCGCATTTTTACTAAGCCAGTGAATATGCGCTAGAGTGCAAAATTTCAACCAGAGCTAGCACAATACATACCTTTAACTTCTATCTCTTGCTTTATTTCTGCATTTTTCGTGCTCTGTTCCCACAATGTTGGTTCTCCCCTTTCCACCAGATATGTTTCTGTGGCCGGGTGTGTTGTGGGACTTTGGCGAAAATATTTGTCGATAACACTTTGACTAAGCTTCACTATTTTCAACTTGAGAACCTTTGACTTTTGGTGTGCATCATTTTCCACATTAGATAACTCTTGTCCAGTACGATCGAGAGGGCCTTCAGTGTCTATAAAAAAAATCCTCTACTACATAGACAGTATCTAGAATTTCATAATGTTCAAGCTCTAAAAAATTAGCCGGAGGTCAAAATAATAAATATAAATAAATAAATATCTATGGACGCTTCACACCACATCAATCTGGCCCCGTGCTAAGTATCCAAAGGACTTGTGTTACATGTACCAGAAAACGGGAAGTATATTTAATACTTTTATACTATACATATATTTAAGATTTTTATTATATTATACACATCCATGACCCATGAACACAGAAAAACTTTTTGTTCCTTCGGCAGGATTCGAACCCGCGACCCCCGGCTTGAGCACCAACGGGCTGAACCACTGAGTTACAGAGGTCGTCAAATATATTAATACACTGTCTTAACTACACTTCAATTTAATAAATTCAATTCCAAATAAAATAAATCATACACGCATATAACACGAGATAATGATATACTTATTGTGGCCATAAATGCTGTTACAATTAAAAATAAACAAAATATTACATTTGAATTTGAAATCTGTCATTTTTATATGATTGTTCATTGGGTTTTCTCATTTCGGCGCCAATACATTGTACAATATTTTGCGATATTAAAATGGAGTGGGGGATCAAGATATCCGAATAGCTGTGATTGCATTACACAAAGTAGGTATGGAGCCAAATGTAATTTTTAAACTCTCCATACGCTTGGTATTAGTAAAATGTTTGTGTATCGGGCCATTAATAGGTACAATGAGACCTCTGTTTGTGACAGAAAAAGATCTGGCCGTCCACGTAGTGTTCGTACGAAAAAGGTGGTCAAAGCATTAAGGGAAAGAACTCGAAGAAATCCTGTCTGAAAGCAAAAGATTTATCTCGGGAGATGAAGATAGCATCTAGAACCGTGTCGCGTATTTTAAAAGATCACTTAGGACTTGCAGCCTGTAAGAGGCGTACTGGTCATTTCTTAATTGATAATTTAAAAAAGAATAGCGTGGTAAAATCGAAACAACTACAGAAGCGGTACGCAAAGGAAGGTCACAAAAAAAATTGTTTACGGATGAGAATTTTTTTACAGTTGAGCAACATTTTAACAAACAAAATGACCGTATTTATGCTCAAAGCTCTAAGGAAGCTTCCCAATTAGTCGACAGAGTGCAACGTGGGCACTATCCGACTTCAGTGATGGTTTGGTAGGGTATTAGCTATGAAGGAGTGACTGAGCCATACTTTTGCGAAAAAGGTATCAAAACATCGGCACAAGTGTATCAAGATACCATTCTTGAGAAGGTAGTAAAACCCCTTAACGACACCATGTTTAATAACCAAGAATGGTCCTTCCAGCAAGACTCGGCGCCGGGTCATAAAGCTCGGTCTACGCAGTCTTGGTTGGAAACGAACGTTTCGGACTTCATCAGAGCTGAAGACTGGCCGTCGTCTAGTCCCGATCTTATTCCGCTGGATAATGATTTATGGTCAGTTTTAGAGAGTACGGCTTGCTCTAAACGCCATGATAAATTGGAGCCCCTAAAACAATCCGTACGATTGGCAGTGAAGAATTTTCCCATGGAAAGTGTGCGTGCTTCTATTGATAACTAACCTCAACGTTTAAAGGACTGTATTGCAGCCAATGGAGACTTCGAATAAGCTTTTTATATTTTAAATTGTTTTATATTTATGTATTAAACTAACACACTTTAAAAGTAATAAATGTTATTTGCAATTGAATTTTTTTTCTTTGTTTCTGTATTTATGGCAAGACTAGGTATTAGATTAATTTCATGAGAGAGCTTTGTATTTCAAAGGCAAACTCACACTTGGACCAACCAAGAAAGATGCCTCCCTCCTGGGGGCTGGGAAGCATCTTGCTTGGTCACTCCTCAGTACTCGTTTACTCTTCAGAGTGCTAAGTGTGAGTTTTTCTATTCGCATTCGATCGTGAGCGCGTTTGGCTTTTACTAGGAATTTGTATGTGATTTGTACAGCGCCACCTAGTTGTAAACGTGACAACTAGGTCAAATCACATACAAATTCCTAGGAAAAGCCAAACGCGCTCACGATCGAATGCGAAAAGAAAAACTCACACTTAGCACTCAGAACACAACTGTAACCTGTCTTAGTAACGAGTAAGATAACACAAAAACCCACCATCGGCGCTGCAAAATTCCGATTTAACATCTGACTCCTGTTCGATCCATGAAGAGTTGGGTGTGGTAGAAATATTCTGCATCCCGTTTCTATTTTCTAGGCTTTTATTGTGTAGAACACCTATAAATTACCCAGGAGAAGAAAAAGTTACTTACGCGATATAGATGTTGCAGTATTAAGTATGTCAGGGAATCTAATACATAAGCAGGTACAGTGTTCTCATAATTTATCTCTATTATAACGAACGCATTCAATCAGAATGTAATTTTCAATGACGTGTCAGTTTGAATTACGACAACAGTCAACCTACTTATGAATTAGATTCCCAGATAGTACGTTACATTATAACCGTTGGAGTAATAGCTATAGGAGTCCAGTGTGTGTCCTGTAGCTCTTGTGCACCGCAGATATTATAGGTGTAAAACAATATGGTTTTAATAACCAACATAAAATAAAAATCAGTTTACTTGGTTGGTGGGTTAAAAAAAAGTATGTGAATTACTCTGGCGTATTTTGACAAAACAACAACAAAATTGTGACAATTGTGAAATATTTTTTTCTAAGTTTGAGGAGGAGCACCTACACATCCCACCACCAAAATAAAAGTATTTTTAACATGTTTTTTCGGAATCCCTCTTTTCGCATAATTTAATGTGGCATACCTCAATAGGTATAATTTCGTTTGTCATAAATACTTTGGCATACTATATCTGGCAGCGCCATATTGTAGACCAATATATTGGTCATTCCTATTGGTTAAGAAAAGAGCAGTATGTACGTCTCTTTCCCACTTATGCGCTAACCTCAGGCCGGCGGAGGGAAAAGTGTCGCCCCGCCCGCCTCATGAACGATACACACATTCGGGCACATTAGGACCGCCGCGTCGAGAGAGACTCGCGCTTCAAATTGATTTAAGAGGCATACTACATCTCGACTGTGATTTTTGCGTAAAATCAACATCAGAAACAAAGATACATTAATAATTTTGACATATTATTGAATAGTGCAAAATAGCTATTGAACAAGTTCGTAGCGGCCTTGCTTTTTGTAAATTTTGGTTAACTTTTTAGTTAAACCCAAAATTGCAGAGAAATATTATATATGCGTAATAATATATGCACGAAGGCACTTTTTTGAGCTCCAGTATTGAACTATTGTTCTAAGCAAATTAAATAATAAAATGAGAATGTTATCTCCTATATAGTCGTATAGTTCGTAGCGGCCTTAGAATTTTGAAATATCGGTTTTGGATATCGGTAAGCACATTCCAATATATCCTTCCCTTATGACCCCAGTACACAATGGCATATGATGGCCACAACTGTATGCCACAATCACTTGGTATTCACACAAAGGCGCATGGCTCATAATTGCCATCTGGCGAAACACTCACGATAGACGTGGAAGTAGTTACGGCCGAGGTTATTTTATTTATATACTGCTTACAAATATTACAGAAGTGTGTACAGACACAAAGTTATTAAAAAAATTATGGTGGATGCCAACCATTCACCATAACAGGACAAGGTACGTACATTTGTTAATGTTACTTAGATGTATTTCTAGTTGTTTCAGGCTTATTTTAAACATGTATAGAATGTTAATGATATAATGTTTGATGACCTCTGTGGCTCAGTGGTTCAGCGCGTTGGTGCTCAAGCCGGGGGTTGCGGGTTCGAAATTGCCGAAGGAACAAAAAGTTTTTCTATGTTCCAGGGTCATGGATGTGTATTAAATATGTGTATAATATAATAAAAATCTTAAATATATGTATAGTATAAGAGTATTAAATATACTTCCCGTTTTCTGGTACCTGTAACACAAGTTCTTCGGATACTTACCACGGGGCCAGACTGATGAGGTGTGAAGCGTGCATATATTATATTATTATATTAACGTATATGACTAAGTTTTTTGTAATCGTTTTATAACAATCCGCTATAAAATGTTGTTGCAGACCATCAGGGGAATTTAATAATGTTGTTTATATGTCAACGTACACACACATGCACAAACACATATATACACACACACTATAATCATCTGGATGTAATGCCACTAACTAGTTAATAACCCACCATCATCATCATTTGGCTCCGTCTTCACATATGGCTCCTGTTTGATATATGAAGAAGGAAGTGGCACAGAAATCATTGTCTCATTGTGAACTGACAATTCTGATAAAGTTCCAAATCCTCGTGTCTGTACGGCCAATTGCTGCAGCCGGTGACACTGCCACAGTCTCGTGTGGCAAATGTAACACATCCAGCACTCATTGTCCGGAATCTATTGATAAAGACAGAAATAAAAGTTTGGATAGAGCAAGTTAAGTCCCTCAACTAAACCAAAGGCTGACAGAAAGTCTTGTGTGTTCTATGGGCACTCATAACTAATGTAAACTCTTACCCACTTACTTATTAATAGGTATATTTAAACTATTGATTAGTTAATCAGTGCCAGCAGTTAATCCGTTTCTGTCAAGTGACTTTCGTGTCAGACAAAGACAGAAACATGAATGCTAATCAGTTGTGTAAATATTGTTATTATTCGGGGGTTAGTGTTTATTAATAATGTGTGTTAATAATAAAACACTGTCACTTTACCATTTACATAAGAATGAGTGGTACTTTTAGTGAAAATGGGTAATAAATAAAACACTAGCAATAGTATCTGTATGTTTATGTGGTAAGATAAATACATTAATTACAGTTTAGGAAGCAGAAATTTACATTTGTAAGCTCTCTACACATTAATAATAAAGAAAACATGAAAATAAAAAAGTCACCTGTGTAATACAAAATCACTATGGATTTCGGGATTGGTATACGTACCTTTAAGTCTGCGAGATTCTCATAAATATACTGCAGATCAGTTTTATAAATATTAACAGTTCTTTTATTGTTAGATAAGCATAAATAACAACATTTATTCTTCAACATTTTGTAAAACAAAAGAAAAAAGGAAAAGCTACAACCTAATTATTCTACTTCTTCTTTTTTTTTAATATTTAGATATAGGGCGTCGGATTAAGCCATTTGCCAGTGTCAAGTTAAAAAAAGGCGGAAATATAATTTTTGTTTCGATTTTTAAACACCGTATTACTAAATCGTCAAGTCTAAAGTCTAGTCAAAGTCCAAATAGATAGTCAGTGCAGTCTGAGTCAAGTCAGTCGATTCATTTAAGTGGTAGAAGCTTTACTGAAAGTTTCTATGGAGTTTTGGAGGAAAACAAAATAGCACGTTTTTTGAAGTTGTGCCACTTGCCGACACTTGTACACGTTAACGAATATTTAATTGTTAATATTCTACCAATATTACACAATATGAACCGAAATAACACAAATTTATGAAGACCATACAAAATCCATAATGTCACCCATTGAATTATCCGGCAAAACTACCTAACTACTACATTTTTATATATATTAAATTAAATTAAATTAAATTCCGTTTATTTCGGACTGCATAGGCCCATATTGTAAATACCTTATAGACTAACATACTTATTACTATATTTAATAAACTAACACTAAACACGAAAAAAAACACTAAACTGCGACGTGGGGCGCGAAGTGTTCGGGAGTCGTCCTCTAAATCTTCTGTAGACGACTCAAATCGGCCAGAACTCCTCCTTCTCGAAGGTCGGTAAATGATGGGTTGAAACTCTTACCACAAAGGAACTAAAATTCACTTTATGGCGAGATTCCAAACGCTCGACCCTCAAGGCGAAGTTGGTTCTGCTTTTGATGTAGTCCACGGACCTGCTCGACCGTCGTAGACCAATGCAGCCTGGACACGTACACGAATATGTAATACCGTCGATACCTGATTCTACATCATTTACACTTGATAAAACACCTTTGAGTTCAACCATTGTGAAAGGCAGGGGCGTGCGCTCCATATAGGCAGAAATGCAGTGCTTTACTTGTCATTCACAGATATTTTAATAAAAACCGCATGAGTTGCTATTAATAAAATATTAGGCGTTTTTAAGTTATTATATTTTGTTAATTAATTTATTTACTATTAATTAATTATTAGTCATCTAAAACGTACGAACGTTTTATTAAAATATCTGTGAATGACAACTAAAGCACTGCATTTCTGCCTATATGGAGCGCACGCCCCTGTAATTTACATCGGGATATATCAACTAACCGGAACCTTGAATATGTGAAAATTGAAGCTGACTGGTGCATAGTTATAATATTTTAACTTCCCTGTCCCGGTACAACGTATTTATATAACGCCCTAAGTCCAAAATATTATTTTTCAAAAAATGATAGCATTTTGTTTAAAATACAAGAATATAATGTTATAAATAGATAATTATATATATCCCCTTAAAGATATATATCCCCTTTTTTTGTTTTTTTTTTGCTCATATATGACTCATGAACGTAGTGCAGTGATTATTATCGGTTACGTTCAATGAGTCACATATGCACATTTCATATGATCATCTTTGAATGATCATAGACAACTGTCACATAGTTTTTAGCTAATCTTTATTTTATTTTGACAAACTTTGGTAAAAATATAAACAGCTGTTTGGGTTATTTTGCGAAAAGTGTCTGTCTTTTCTCTAAACGATGACTCGTAGAACAAGAATGAGAGTAAAGATGCAAGAATGTCCATCGCATCAACCAGCAGTTCATTATCTCGCAATATTTCATCACAGCATCAACTGGAAGAGTTACCACGACGTGATAACAAATTGGTGCGAAAGCGTTGCACTGGATGCTATTCCAAATTGAAAGCCCAAGGTGCACAAGCAATCCGAGCAAAGCAGGTGCACACGCAGTGTAAGCAGTGTCAAAAGGCTTTCTGTCTCGACTGCTTCAATGAAAACATTTTTCTCAACTCAACTTCAATGACTCATTGGACAGGGAAGTTGTTAAAATATGCTTATTATTTTACTTATTATAATTTCTTCCGCCGAGACGATCGATCGCTGTTTTGTCTGCGTTGCCGTAGAAGATGTACATGAATAGTAGTACATCTAAGACTTGCTCTGTTGGCATGGTTTCGACTTAGAGATCCATCGCTTGGCTGTAGCTATGCTAAAAATCTATAAACGAAAAAGTTTTTGTGACCGAGTACTTTGCCGCATACCCAGTGTCATAATCCTGTGCACGCCATTGGTGAAAGGAAAATTTAGTAAAGAATGTTCACTTAAGTAATAAGACGGAGAAGGGACCGGAAAATATTCTACTACTGAAGATGGAGCTAACTGATCAACATAATCACATAAAAAATCTTTAGGGAGTACTGCTGTCTGTTCTTTGAATGCAGATCTAAATCTTTTTATGCTTTTCCACACTTCAGAAGGACATGTGGATGGTGATAAGGAAGAAAAAATTTTTTCGAACCCTGTTGCTTCTTTTGTTTTAGAAAAATACGAGTGGATTTATTAGAATGTGTTAGTTTTTCAAAATTTTCATTAGACATGTTATTTGCATATTCCTTTTCAATTATTTTCCTTTTTTTAATAGCTTCCGAACACTTGCAATCCCACCATGGTGAATGGGACTATAGTTCCTATAGGTATTTTAGTAGGGAATTGCTTATCAGCTACTTCAATTATTGCCCTAGCCAACATTTCAGAAGAAGTTAATTCGTTACCTAATTTAATTTCAGGTAATTTATCAATTTGACGCTCTATTTCCTCTCTAAATTTACACCAATCAACTTTATCCAATTTATATTTGTCTTATTCTTTTAGCACTTCTATTGCTACTTTTATAGGGAAAAGATAAAAGTAAATGATAATGATCACTGCCATATGAAGTACTGCCATATGCCTTGACACTAACGCGGGAGAACAAATTGAAAGATCAGCAGCAATTTTTATTTATTTATATGTACAACACGTGTAGGGTCACTTGTATTAATCACACATAAATTGTATTTATCTTTAATATCTAATAAATGCTCGCCGTCCCTGTTGGACATGTCACTTCCACAACATTGATGATGAGCATTAAAGTCACCCAAGATTAAACTTGGAGTAGAAAGAGAGCTAAATAAATTATCTATATCTAAGAACGTAGACGATGAATTTTGAGCTATATACAATGAGAAAATATAAAAATTAGGATTTATTAGTTGTATACCAACTCTACTAAAACTGCAACTTTTTTGAAGTGGCAATGTCAATATTTTAAAAGGAACAGAGTTTTTTATTAATAGTAGCCCCACCGTATCAGTCACATCTGTCATCTCGTACTGTAACATAGCCTGCAATTCGAAATGCAAAACTTGGATTAAACCAAGTCTCTGATAGAGCAATAATTAGTGGATTATATTTATTTATAAAATAAATTAAGTTTTAATATATTATTTTGTTGTAAAGCACTAATAAGTGAAGATAATACGTTTAAAATAGTACTTGTATTAATGTCTGATAATCCCTTTTTTGTTTCAGATTCAATATATGCACAACCATTCTCAGAAGATGGCAATTGGTATTCATTTATGATCTTATTGTGAAAATTTTTATCATAATCCTTGCCAGGTTTTCGTGGCGTGCGTGATTTTGAATAAAAAGTTTTTTTATATCAATGAACATTTTTATTTTGAGTTGAGATTAATGAATCAGAATACTGTACATTCGAGGTTAAAACATCTCCATATGACCTTTTTCCCACCACAATTGGAGGCTGTAATTTACTTGCTTCACCATATGAAATATTTTTCTCAGCCATACAATTTTTGATAGCTCGCTGTCTATTATATTCTGGGCATTTTTGTTTGTAGCATAATGACATACAAAACAATTTACACAGTATTCTGACTCACTCATACATGAATCACCCGAATGATCCTGTCCACATTTAAAACGTCTTGGAGTAGATCTACAAATAGTTTTAGTGTGTCCATATTTACAGCAATTAAAACACTGTATTGTAGGATATATGTATAAATCTACAGGTAAATAATTAAAACATATATAAACTCTTGGTGGTAAAATTTGACCATCAAAGGTAATAATCACTGACTGAGATGGTTTCCATTCTATAATATCATTAACTTTAACTTCATAATTAATTCTCCTTATTTTTTAAATTTTACCAAATCCTATTGGAGTTTCTAAATTTTCAAATATTTCTGCATCTGACCATTCTGTTGGAATATTTTTAACTATTCCCATTCTAGATACATTAAAATGTGGTATGAAAGCTTTTAATTTAATTGTTTCTAAATTTTTATTTGTTACAAAATTGTTTGCATCAATATACGATTTAAAAGCAACTGTGCATCGGTTTCTACCAATTTTTTTAATGCTTCCAGGGACAATACTTCTTATATTATTTATTTTAAAGAATTTTCCCAAAATAAGGGGGTGTAGGGTGGTACCATCTGAAGAAGTTGTGAATTTTTGTACATGGACAACATAAGGTATGCATTGCTAGCAGTGTACATACGAGCCTTATGCAAATCAACAGTTTCAGAAACATTGTTCTTACTTAGCATTAGGCAAATTTTCTGTAATTATATGTTGTGAAAATGTAGTCTTAGGCCGTTTGCGGCTCCCAATCATCTCTTTTTCATATTCCACATTATTATCATTGGTTATATTCAAACCTACATCAGTACCGGGCCCTGGACCCGGCCCCAACATGAGGTCGGGCGGTTCGTTCATCGAACCGCCCTATAAGTTAGTTTCCTATCTACTAATAATATAAAAAGAAAACTTACCAAATATATACAGCTAAATACACTAAAATTAATTATAAACGTAACAAATTATATAAATACTTACCTATTTATTTACAACATTAACCCTGATCGTATACACTTTTTAAAAAAATAATTTTCTGAGAAAACACTGCCCATGCCTGTTCCGAAATTTCCCGCGCTCTTTTCTTCTTCTTTTTTTTCGGAACGAAGTTCCATAACGCGCGTTGCGAAAGGGGGCTAGACGGAAAAAATTAAGACTGTAACGACACTTTTTGCTATACCTAGTTGTAAGCCGTGCGGCGTGCGCGTGTTTCTCTGTCTGTACCTCTCTCTCTCTCTCTCTCAATTATTACTAAAATTGAGCCTACTGATTAAGTTTATATTACATTATATTTGTTAATAATAAAAAAAATAATTATACCTTAAAAAATATATAAAATTTTATTACAATTCACAAATTAATCGAAAACAAACTTCGTTCCATCCGGGAGTCCCTTGACACCTCTCAAGTTTTTTTTTAATATGGCATCTGCTTATAATCATTTGCCAGCGTCAAGTTAAAAAGGCGGAAAATAGAACTTTCGTTTCAATTTTCAATAAAATATGTATATTTTATTATTAAAGAATACTTGTTCCCCCAACCATTAGCCGGGACAATTGTTTGCTTTATTTTTTACATACATTTCTTACATTTTCTATATTACATTTCTCTTTTTTTTTTTACTTATTACTTTATTTCTATTTATAAATTTATATCTTCATTAAATCTTAATTAACATCTTATTAACTAGTAAATTTACATTAATTATTTATTTTCAAGTTTTGCTACTTTATGTCACATTTTCTTCTAAATTCTTTCTCTTTGTTACATTTTCTTGCTTACATCTACAACTATTTCTTGCTTACATTTAAACATTTCCTTTACATTTGTCACTACATTAACATTTACTTTACACTACTTTTCTCTTTTGCCTTTACATTTCTCTTTTTTGGATTCACATTTCATTTTTCTTTTACCTTTAATTTTCTCTTTTTCAATTTATATGTCTAGCTATTAAATTCATTTCCTATTCCCATCATATTCTACATTTTTCTTTATACTTATTTACATTATTTCTACATATTTACTTATCTATTACATTTTTCTTTTCTGTCTATAGATTTATATCTTTTAACATCTTTGCATTTCCTTGTTTATTTATATTCGAGCCTATTCTTACATTCCTTCACACTCCATCCTTACATTAAATTTCTGTTTAAGTCTATTCCGTATTAATTACAATTTCAATTTCCTTCCTTGTCCACTCCTCCAGGTCGAAGTGTCCGCCCCGACATACGTATGCTCATGATTTATACTACATATAAATCCCTTGCATACTTTGTGAGACTCCATGGCGCGCGCGTATGCATACAGTGCCAGTTTTTGGTTACTATGGCTATGTATGCTAACTGTCTGCTACAGGCTATTATAGCTGCGCAGGCGGATTTTCCGCTGGATAATCTTGCACAAATAGTGGACAAAATCCACGGGATAACCATGCATCTGCCAGGGAATCGTCATCTTCGACTGTGGCTATCGAACAGCTGACTTATCGCATCGATGACCTGTCACACAAGGTGGCAGCGCTGTCCACGAGTACGCGCTCGCGTGCCATGAATCCTTCCTGTTCTCCGCACTGGCGTCGTCGGTCTCGCAGCCGCTCAGGCACCGGTTCGAGACACTGCTGGTACCACCGCCGTCTCGGGAGTAAGTCGACGAAATGCAGGTCTCCGTGTTACTATCGTCCGGGAAACGAGCCGGGCAGTCAGTAAAGGCTGCGACATCTGACTGCAATGAAGTATCTACCACCGCCGCTTCGGGAGTAAGTCGACGAAATGCAGGTCTCCGTGTTACTATCGTCCGGGAAACGAGCCGGGCAGTCAGTAAAGGCTGCGACATCTGACTGCAATGAAGTATCTGGTGGCCGTGTATACGTGAGTGATAAAAAAACTAAAGTGCAATATTTAGTGGACACCGGTTCCGATCTTTGTGCGTATCCACGTAAGTACATTAATTGTGATAAGCGCTGTGTTAAAACGGAATATGAGCTTTTCGCTGCTAATGGCTCCGTTATTCACACATATGGCTGGTTAACGCTATCATTGGACTTTGGACTCGGGCGTGATTTTGATGGCGCTTCATATAGCTGACGTCACAAAACCCATCATAGGCATAGATTTTTTGTCACATTTTAACTTGCTTGTTGATGCTAGATATAATCGCTTAGTTGATAATGTCACTTCACTCACTGCTTTCGCTACGCCTGCACCTTCGACTCCACATCAAATTAAATCTGTAACAACTAATACTTCACAGTACCATTGTCTACTTTCGAAGTTTCCAGACATCACGCGCCCAGCTGGAGATCTTCCTACTCGTAATATTAAGCATATTACGCTGTACGTACGCGTCCCGCGTTTATGCGCCCCCGCCGATTAGCCCCCGATCGACTTAGAATTGCTAAACGTGAATTTGAGGATATGGTTAAAGCCGGTATCGCGGGCGGTTCGATAGCCCATGGTCTTCTGCGCTTCATTTAGTTGCCAAAAAGAACAATAAATGGCGCTTATGCGGGGATCACCGTGCACTTAATGCACGTACCATTCCCGATAGGTATCCTGCATGTCATATTGGTGATTTTTACACCATCTTCACGGTTGTAATATTTTTAGTATAATTGACTGTTTGCGCGCTTACAACCAGATTCCCGTCAATCCATCTGACGTTGCTAAGACTGCGATAACCACGCCGTTTGGAATGTTTGAGTTTCCGTTTATGAGTTTCGGACTACGCAACGCGGCTCAAACATTCCAACGGTTTATGGACGAGATAATGAGAGGGCTCAATTTTTGTTTCCCTTATATAGATGACATATTAGTAGCATCGCGTAACGAAACTGAGCATCTAGAACATCTAAAACTTGTTTTTCAGCGACTTCAAGAACATAGCGTTATTGTAAATTCTTCTAAAAGCGTTTTCGGTCAACCGCAAGTTGAATTTCTAGGTCATCTTGTTTCCTTCGAAGGCATTCGACCGCTACCACAGAAGGTAGAAGCTAAATTTTTCGCGCCCTAGGACAATAAGAGTTGAGGAGATTTCTTGGCATGACATGACAAACTTTTACAGACGTTTTGTGCCAAATGCAGCTAAAGTTCAGTTGTCTCTACACGGTTTGTTATCCGGTCCAGCTGTTAAATCTAACACTGTTATTTCCTAGACACCAGAGTTAGAGAGTGCATTTGTAGAGTGTAAAACCTGTTTAGCTAAAGCTACACTTTTGGCTCACCCAGATCCCCAAGCTCATCTCACTTTATGTACTGACGCGTCTGATAATGCGATTGGCGCTGTTTTACAGCAAGAGGTTTATTCCATCTTACAACCGCTAGCTTTCTTTTCTAAGAAGCTTAATAAAGCTCAAAAGAAATACAGTCCTTTTGATAGAGAGCTTCTTGCGATCTACGAAGCCGTAAAATATTTTCAGCATATGGTGGAAGGCAAGGCTTTTACAGTTCTTACTGACCACATGCCCATTGTTTCTGCTTTTAAAAAAGCATCTGAAAACTGCTCTCCTCGTCAGTTTCGCTATTTCGACTTCGTATCTCAATTTAGCACTGATGTTAGGCATGTAGCAGGAGATGAGAACGTCGTAGCCGATACGCTCTCGCGTATCGACGCTATTACATGTAACAACATTAATTTGAAAGACTTATGGTACTTCCCAAGATAACGACAGTGAGCTTCAACAACTTCTTCATAATGGTTCATCACTTGTCTTAAGGAGGTTGGATTTTCCCGGCTCACATGAGCCACTTTATTGTGACGTGTCCAGTTCTTCTCCACGGCTCTATTTGACCCCACAGTTCCGTAGACTTGCATTTGACTACATTCACGGACTCAGTCACCCTGGAATCAAGGCTACGGTTAGATTAATGACTCAGCGTTACGTCTGGCCTCATATCAAAAGGGATTGCAGTAACTGGACTCGTACTTGTCTTCCTTGCCAGCGAGCGAAAGTTACTCGCCATACACATTCTGCAGTGCAATCATTTACTCCTCCCGCAAATAGATTTAGTCACGTTCATATTGACTTGATTGGACCTCTTCCGATTTCTCAAGACTTTAGGTACTAACTGTTGTAGACAGATAGACTAGATGGCCAGAGGCAAGACATCAAAGCTGACACAGTGGCAGCTGCTTTTGTCACTGGCTGGGTATGACGCTTTGGATGTCCCGAAAAGATTACGTCGGACAGGGGTAAGCAATTCGAGGCTTATCTATTTAAGGAGTTGTCTAAGCTCATTGGGAGTTGTCACTCGCAGACAACCGCATATCATCCAGCCGCTAATGGCATGGTAGAGCGCTTTCACAGGCAATTAAAATCTTCTATAATGTGCCATGCGAAGGACGACTGGTACGAAGTTCTTACCTTAGTTCTTCTGGGAATACGCACAACGTTGAAGGAGGACATTAATTCTTCTTCAGCCGAGCTAGTTTACGGCGAAACGTTGCGTCTTCCAGGACCGTTATTTAATAGGCAGCCTACCAAAGTTATTGATCACGCCGATTTTCTTTCTCGCCTTAGATCTAATTTAAGTTCTATTAAACCTACTCCTGTAGAGTTCACCACGGTACATCTCCTATTTTAGTTAGTAATTATCTTAAATTGACTTCCGAGGTATTTCTTCGCCAAGACGCTCACCTCTCGAAGCACCATATTCTGGACCGTACAAAGTTATCGAGAGACACGATAAGTATTATAAAATTGACGTGAAAGGTAAGCCGGTTACAGTGTCAATCGACAGGTTAAGGGCCAACCCACACGTACCACAACCACACCACGTCGCAACGACAAAATGCTGTCAAGCAGTGGCTACGTGTGAATAGTGTCGCTGCAGCTTTTTGTAGTTGCGTTGTGGTACCGACAAAATGTCGACGTGGTTGCGTTGTCGTCAGTAGTTGCGATGTGGTTACGTCGTGTGCAGACATAGTTCGACTCCGGCTTTTATAGCGGAAACACGTGTTGACCAAACTCATGGAATTCGAAGAGGAAACTTTATTATTGCTATCCTTGCTATATCTATTATTGATAAGAAGAAGACGGCGGCGATGTCAGCGTAATCGTCGAAATAGAATTTATTGGGTACATCCTTTATTGGAAAACAAAAGTCAAAGCCAATTTCGTACTGATTATCCTATACTCAGAAGGTTTAAGAAAAAGTTTTATAAAAAATTTAGAATGAGCAAAAACACATTTGACTACTTATTAAAGGAACTTAATAGTTATTTACAAAAAAAGACACGGTCATGAGAAAAAGCATACCTCCTCTTGAACGCCTGGCAATGACATTGAGGTGAGTAAAACATACCTATTAAATGTGTGTGTGTGTGTTTGTATATGTGTGTGTGTGTGTGTGAATGTATTATCATTCTACACGATGACCATAAATAATTAATCCGAGTAACATTATTGTTCAAATAGCCAATTTTGTGTCTACAAATCAGGGTTCGAAAAAATCAAATTTTTATAATAAATATCGAAAATCCGATTTTTGATATATATCCGATATATATCCCGGCTAAGAACAAGAAGCTAATTTCATTAGGCACGTCCACACCACCACCAAGCGAGCAGCCTCGCGAGGCATTTGCCGCGCGAAGCAGCTCGGTTAGTGTGGACGTGCCTCGGCCGAGGCAAGAGCGCGCGCGCTGCCACGGGCGAGCGACTGAGCGCCCGAGCCATCGAGTGTCGGTTTTTCTCAGTCGTTTGCCGCGCGCACTCTGGACGCTCGCGTATTTTGTTTCGTGCCTCGCTCGAGCATAATACGAATTATGAATAAAGATCAGTGTTTGAAATTAATATCTCTATATGGTGTAAACACCTGGCTATGGAATGCAAGTGATCCTAATTATACTAATAGAGGACTTAGGGAAGACGCCTGGTTAAATATTAGCCGCGAGATGCATGTACCGGTTCCTGTTTTAAAAAAGAAAATGGAGTCATTAATGGGATCCTACAGGAGGGAAAAATCAAGAGAAATGAAAAGTCGTTTGACAGGATCATGTAAGATATATATTTATTAATTGCTTGAATATTTACTACAAAGAACTATTTATCTATTATAAAAACTTGTCACTTCTATTTTCCAGGTCGTGATGACGTTTACAAATTCAGCTGGTTTGCATATAATGCCTTTGCATTTATGTCCGATAGGAACGAGCCAGGTACCAGCCAGGATACTATGGAGAATGTGAGTACTATCTTGCCATGGGACAGTTCCATTTGTAATAAAATGTCTTGCTAGGTAGTCACGTAACTCTTTAGCAATATTTCCACGTCGTGGCATTTGTTGAATTGGTAATAATGATGTTGGATATGATTCATTTCGCCAACTTCCTTCTACTATTTCCTCGTCATTTACCACCGCATCAAAAAAGCCGGGAGCTGTAAAGCTATTAGAAGATGTTCGTAGTAAATAGTTGTACAAATGTATTGATGCTGAAACTACTTTTGTTGCTTGTTCGGGTTCCAATAACATTGGTTTACGCAAAACTCTATAAACAGAACTTAACACTCCTGTGATTGGACTAAATTGACAAGATATTGGTATTTTTTTTACTTACCTTAACATAATCCATTAAATGTTCGATGATGGCATCACAAACTTCAGGAACAATTTTCGAAATAGATTGTTTGGAAATGCGAAAGAGATACTGCAAACTAGTATAAGAATCACCTGTCGCTAAGAACCGTAATGTCAAAAGTATCTTTTCTCTCACGGTTATCGCTCGACGCCAGTTTGAATCATTTCTTCGAATTTTGCTTTCCAAGATTTGAACACAATAGATCCAACTCCTCTGTACTAATGCGTCCAAAATTTTTCTCAACTCTCATCAGTTATCAATTCTTGGTACACTTTGTTTCCGCTATGTAATAATCTGTTCTTATATATTGTCTGGATCCAATATCGTCTTCGTTTTTGTTGTCTTCTCATTTTTATAATCCTATTTATAAGGATAAAAGCAACAGCTGCCACCGCAACACGTACGTGTGGTGCCATGATGTCTTATTTGCCAACTGAACGAACGAACAAAGTGGCTCGGGCTTGGCGAGCGCGGCAGCCTCGCGATGATTCCGAGGCTGCCGCGCTCGTTCGTGGATAGTTTCCTCGCGCGGCAAATGCCTCGCGAGGCTGTTCGCTTGGTGTGGACCCGCCTATTCTCTAAGAGAATTACACGCTTAAAAATGTTAAAGGAATAAGTAAAATAAAATAAGTATCAAATTATTCCTACATATTACTAGTCTAGATGAGGAGTTCAAAACGGAGTAAATTGGACATACTAATACTAAAATTATGTACAAATAAAGAAAGTCGCCATAATGTTGTAAATAAAAAAAAAAATATATAAACAAACTATTGAACTTTTTTAAACTTTTATCACGTTTTCTTTTTCGTATTTTTTGTATAAATTAGAAGGGCTCCACGAAAGGAAATAATTTTAGGACAATTATTTCAATGTATTCTTTAATTTTTAATGATAAGAGAAATCCCGAAAAATGTTGTTAATTAACAATTGTCTAGTTTATTGTAAAATTAAATTTAATGAAATATTCCAACAGGAATTAGTTCTTTGAAGTGTTTAGATTAAATCATAATTTACTTAGATTTTTTAATTTACTCTAAGTACCCGAAAAAAAATTTTTATTATAACTTACTGACTTGCTACAGCATGCGCGCAATCTGATAATGGCGCGCGGACGGCAATTTTCAACGTTAAATTAAAATTATTAATAATGGAGGTACAGTTTCGGTGATCGGAACTTTTTTATAGTAAATTTCCTCTTCTTTAAGGATCTTTTTTTTTTTTATCCAAAAAAAATATTCGTTTGCGAATTACAAGCAAAAAAACCAAGCACTACTTTTGTAACATCTTTGTTTATAACTCTTGAAATTTTTAATGTACTAATCCACTTTTCATGGACAGTAATCTAGACATGATTCCCGATCTAATGAGCCATAACACATAATTTTAGTATTAGTATGTCCAATTTACTCCGTTTTGAACTCCTCATCTAGACTGTACGTCTTAATTGACCGCAGTGAAAAACAATAATGAGTCAACGTTTGTCAAATCTTTCGATTCTCACGCTTGCAGGAATTCCCTAGAAAGTGATAATTATTAACGCTAGGAGCACCAGGGAATCCCCGTAATTTTATTACTCGTAAAATAAACCTTATATGATATGAAGTTAAGGTTTGAATTTCAATAAAAAACTAGCCATACAGGTAATTTAAAGGCGATTTCCCCAACTTTAAATGAATTGTCATTTTGGGAAATGACAATTCATTCATTCATTCAATCTAAATTATTCTGAATTGTAGTTTTTCGCTGCGTGTTGCCAGGGTAAACATTAATCTCCAAAATATTTAGTTCAGAAGACAGGAAAAAATCAATTGATATTTATCAAGATAAAAATAAAGTGATATATATACCTACGTGATATATATCATGATATATAACGGCGAACCCTGCTACAAATATTCCTTCGTAGTATTGATATACGTACGAGTATCTACCATTAATATGTTAACCAATTAATAAATCCTTTATAATTCCAATGAGTTAATTTGCACCTATGGTAGAGAAGTTAGAGAGGCGAAAACAAAAAGCGTATACATTTCTATTTCTTTTATTGTCATTATAAAAGCAGCAGAATAATTAATCAATCAATCTCTGAAAATGTCGGTTAGAATCAGATCATTACAATTTAAGCTTGCGAAGAGACGCTGCATGGAGATTCTTGTACTGACATATCTCGTGGCGTAGTTGTATACCCTTGTCCATAATGAGTGTAATAAGATGTGGTATATTTTTGAATTACATTCAATTTGAGCATTCAGTTTTAAATCACCAGGTATACTTTTGAATCTATCATATAAAGATAGTAAAAAATGCATATCACTGTCACAGGACTCACGGTCGACACGTTCCTTTGTATATACAGAAACACGATAGCTCAAATGACTTGTTAGTTTCTTTATTAATCCATATTCTGCATCATCTTTTTTATTTGGAGCATTTTTCGGCTTCTTCCAAACTTCAGAGTCAGTTGTTTCAGTAGTACTCTCATCTTCATTATCGATGTGTTCGATGCCATCGTCTTTGTTTTCTACTTGTAGAGAGGATGTTGTGCTTTTTTTTGAAGACAGTGGTTTTAGAAAAGAGTATAGTAGTAATATCTTTTTCTGCTATCACTGCCTGCACCAGAACCGCTTTTTTGTGTATTTTGTTTTTTTAAGTCTCTGTTGAAAGAGTCTTTTAAGCTTCTCCATTTACTTTGTAAGTTGGTAGTTGGGAAAAAATGTTACATTATTTTAACTACGCGAAGAATAAAATGGACAAAAAATATTTTTAAAACTAGCCGACCCGCCCAGCGGCTTTGCTCGCTCCTGTTCTACAGTTTTATTATATGTTTAGATTAATTATAATCAGTATGCAGTAAAAAAATACTTTATAGAATAAGAAGAAAACGTTTATTTAGCCATTCGCAATGATAAATTGTGTACATAGAAACTAATAAAATAATCTTAGATGCTAAAAAGGTTAACGTCTCAGCTGCTGCTAGGCGATGTGATCGCTTAGCGCTGATTTTCAGATGCACCTGACTAAGCATAAAATGAAAATATTTTTTTAGAGAGAGTAAGAGTTTAAATATTGTAGCAATTCAGTGTTATCATGTGTGTGTGTGTGTATGGGTGTGTGTATGGGTATGTGTGTGTATGGGTGTGGGTGTGTGTATTTGTTTTTAATTTTATTTCTTTCTTTCAGATTTTTGGCCACGGGGTGTTCGTTTGAAGACCTAGCGAGTTCATTTAAATGTGGTACTTCAACTGCTAGTAAAATTGTCCAATAAGTATGCCGCTTGATTTGGGATAAATTACAACCCAATAAAACAATGTGGCAAGATATAGCAAACAAATTTAAAAATAAAGCAAACTTCCCAAACTGCTTGGAAGCTGTTGATGGAAAACATATTATGATTATACATCCATTACGCAGTGGTTCATTATTCTGGAATTATAAACATTTCTTTTCTATTGTTTTAATGGCCGTATGTGACGCGGATTATTTGTCCGTGTATGTTGATATAGGTGCTTACGGTAAAACTTCAGATTCAACTATTTGGACCAATAGTAGTCTATATAATGCAATGGAAAGAAATGTTTTAGATCTACCTGGACCGCAACCAATTACCCCTGATGGTAGGCCCCTGCCTATGGTATTCATTGGGGATGAAGCCTTTGGATTACACAAACATTTGCTGCGACCATACAGCGGCAAGCAACTAACAATGAAAAAACGTGTTTCTAACTATAGATTATCACGAGCACGAAGGTATGTGGAATGTGCCTTTGGACTTTTGTCTAACAAATGGCGAATATTACATAGGCCAATTAACGTGTCGATTGATTTTGCAACAGATATCGTGAAAGCAAGTATCGTTTTACATAATATAGTACGCAAGCAAGATGGCTATAAATTCGAAGACACTTTATCAATCACTTCAAATTTGTTACCTATGCATTCTTTTGATCAAAATCATAATGGGTTTCGAGCAGATTCTGTTAGAAATTAATTTTCCGACTATTTTGTGACTCCTGAAGGTGAATTACCGTGGCAGTACAACAAAGCTTGAATAAAGTTGGTAGGGGCAGTTGGTACATTAATAACGAGATAATATTATAACATTATTGATGCTAAAAAAGTAATTAAAATAATATTATGTAAATACAGATAATGTTACTGTAGTTGTAATTTAAATGTTCATTCAATAGCTAGTTATTCTGCTTACATAAAAACTAGCTAATGATTCATAATGATTGAGAGATATTGATCAAGTGGCATGCGGATTCCTAAAGTAATCATATACACCGTGAATGTAGTGGTTTTACACCCGCAGAATACGAAGTACAAATAAGTAATATAACAGATTCGTAGTGTCTATTTTCTTTGAACTTTTAAAATGTTAACAATATATACGAAAATCTTTAATTTTTATTTGCAACAAATTACTATGTTTCTCACACCAAAACTAACTTTTGCGGTAGTAAAACCAACACAAATTCAAGGTGTATAATGATTTAGAGACTTGTAAAACCTATCTAGTACTACCACAGTAGTACTACTTCATACATATATATTGTTTGGGTGTTTATATTTTTTGCCCCTTTGAAAAAATATTAAGCCACGAACTAAAATTGTTTTAAATTAATTTGGCATGGGAGTGAGACAAGTTAATATTCAAATGGGCAAATAAATAGTAATCAATAAAAAAAAAGTTTACCACACTGGTTTTTTTCTTTGGTTCCTTTTCATCAAAATCCTCGTAGAACTTCTTACAGACAGTTTCCCATGCTTTGTTTTTTAAATTCCTATTCGAATATTCCCCCGTCGTGTAATCCCATATGCTTGGCGAATTACGGATCTCCTCAATGAATAAATCCGTATCGAAAGTCTCGTTGTCAGTCATCGTAACACAACCACACGGCACCTCAGTCAAACGCGAAATGAATGAAACGGAGGGGGGGAAGAGCGCGGGCGGCGTGCGCGCACTGTCGTTGCATCGACGCAACGTTGTGTTTTGCGATGTGGTCGGCCACTAGTTCGCTGGTGGTTGCGATGTGGTCGGTATCACACACACGGTCGACAACGACTGCAAAATGTGGTACGTGTGAACAGTCCTTCATTTACAATACGAAATATACGTACAACGGTGTGGTTGTGGTCGTGGTACGTGTGGGTTGGCCCTAAAACCCGCGTACGTTCTTAACGAAAAGGATGTTACGAGCGCTACAAACACTGGAGAACGACGCTTACCGCGTACAACACGGTCTGGTCGTCGAGTCATTTTCCCTGATTTCTTTCGACCTTAAAGGTCTCCGGGGGGCCTGATGTGGCGATGCGTAGTAAATATAATAATAGGTCTTTACCTATGAAATTGCCGTTCAGCAGTACTGGCCATTTCAAATCAAAATAATTTTTGTTTGGCTAACAATTCTAATTTCAAATTAATTTTATTTTAAAAACATGGAATTCTTTTTACAAAAGTAGTCATTTGTTTATTGATTAGTGTTAGCGTCAAAACAATATTGGTTGACAAAGGTTGGTTGAAAAAAGCTTGACAAAT
This sequence comes from Phengaris alcon alcon, assembly GCA_037179445.1. Taxonomy (NCBI): domain Eukaryota; kingdom Metazoa; phylum Arthropoda; class Insecta; order Lepidoptera; family Lycaenidae; genus Phengaris; species Phengaris alcon. Next base: position 2,497,872 of record JAYRCH010000034.1, read on the forward strand.
AGGTGCCCCATGAACTCAATGATCGCCAGCGCGAAGGAGGAATTTTGAACCACATTGTTTCCTGAAAAATGGATTCTGTTTGATAACCGCAAGGGCTCAGCAAGTTGGTTGGATCCTGGTTCAGCACCTAAACAATGCCCTAAACGAAAACTTACCCCTAGAAAAGTGATGGTATCTGTTTGGTGGTCTAGCGCCGGTGTGATTCATCACAGCTTCTTATCAAACGGGGTGAGCATTACTGCAGATGTGTACTGTGAAGAACTGAACACAATGATGGAGAAGCTGGCACATCTCCAACCAGCATTGGTCAATCGCTCGTCTCCGCTGCTCCTACACGACAACGCGCGACCTCATACTGCACAGCAGACGGTCTCCAATTTGCAAGAACTGGGGTTGGAAGCTCTCCGTCATCCGCCCTACTCACCAGACCTTGCGCATTCATACTACTACTTTCTTATATATAATGATAACTATGATAATTCTTATATATAATGATAACTATATGATAACTCCTTGGCGGGAAAAAAATTCAATACCCGAGAGGCAGTACAAAATGCCTTTGAAGAATTTGTTACCTCCCGTCCAGCTGATTTCTTTAAGAAGGGCATCAATAAACTGCCACTGCGTTGGCAAAGATGCATTGATTGCATGGGTGATTACTTCGATTAATACAAATAAAAAATACATGAATGAAATTCGTTTAAATTTTTTCATACAAAACGGCAATTTCATAGGTAAAGACCTAATATTTAATATTTTAAAAATCTTTATTAGCATACGGTGCGGCGCGTATAGGTAGTACCTACTTTAGGATGCGCCGGCGCAGGCTTCGGGCGACCCGTTTATCAGTCTGAAACGAACCACGGTCCCGAAGGCTGCGCGCGCGCATATTATTTTACGTTATTAGTTTTTCAAGTCTAATTGTGAGTACCTTTTTCACTAAAACTGTGTCGTGTTATTAAGTGGACAATATATGAGTATAAATTATAATAGGTGTCGATTATTTATCCTAACACCTATAACACTTATAATAGTAAATATACACACGCACATTTGTAGCGTGGTACGGTGGAGTGGGTAAACTAGTTGTGTACTAGGTGGGGAGTGCAGGCTCTCACTGCATTCCAATACCAACCACCGACCGAGTGGGTCTGTTATACAACAGTAAAGTGTTTCTGTTACCCATCCCAATCCTACACCTACTGTAAGACTAACCAATCAGGGCCAGACAATTTGACACACGAAAGATTCAACAGTTTCAGTGCGTTATGATTATATTAATGTAACGAAAAATAATGCCTTAAATTGTAAACGTATGTTTCATTTTACAATGTCGTTAGTTATATTATAATATTACAGTATTTACAATTTTAAGGTTATATATATATAAGATTTTCTCGTTTAAAGTATAATATTAATATTTGCTGATATGAGTTAAAATATTTACCCCACCTTCTACAGTTATGCGACCTGGGCTGTTGTAATCCTGGTGTAATTACCCTTACATATAACCTAATTTTATCTTTGGTCGCCGTGGTTAATTGTAACATAGTTAAATTACATGTCCTATCTTTTGGCAAATGTCGCAGCTATATGTCTTCTATATGAATTAGATTGTGTATCTCTAAACTACTTTTTTGTGAAAATTTCCGAAAACAAACATCACGGTTAAATGGGTTGACACCAGAATGAGCTACGAGGGCGGCACTGAAAATTTCGGGAATCAAGGAAGTGACACAACATTACTATTTAAAAATGTATTATTTGCTTTTCGAAGTATTCTCCGCGAAATTTGACACATTTTTCCATACGATGGAACCAATCATTGAAGCAACCATTCCATTCGGAAGTTGGGGTCTCCAAAATGGCCGTTTTGTAGGCGTCCACAGCTTCTTCAGGTGATGAAAATCTGTGACCACGCAATTTACTCTTTATTTTAGGGAAAGTATAGAAATCATTAGGGCTTAGGTCGGGGCTGTACGGCGGATGGTCTAATAATTCTATGATTTCTTGCTCTAAAAACTCTTTTGTTCTGTGCGCGGTGTGAGAACTCGCATTGTCGTGATGGAGGATGATGCGGCGGTTGCAGTTCTCTTTACGGACTTCAGAAACGACCTGTGGCAAACAAATGTTAGCATACCATTCTGCATTAACCGTTCTTTGTCCCTCAAGAGGAATAGTCGCAACATGGCCGGTTTTGGAGACAAACGTGGCCACCATTTTTTTGCAACACTCCGTGAACGAACAATTTTTGTTGGCTTTAACTCATTTTCGAACACCCAAACTCGTGACTGGTTTTTTGTTTCGGGTTCGTACGCGTATATCCAGGATTCGTCACCTGATACGATGTTGTATACAGCATTTGAGGATCCTGCGTGGAATCTTTCGAGAGTTCTGCCGCACCAAGTAACGCCAGCCGCTTTTTGCTCTTAACAGAGCAAATGCGGTATCCATCGGGAAAACAACTTTTTTACACCTAATTGTTCATGCAAGATTATTTGTATTTGACTCATGCCAATGTCTAAAGTTGCCTGAATTTCGCGGTATGTCACATGTCGATCTTCCTCAATCAGCTTACGCACAGCATCAACGTTTTCTTGGGTGACTGCAGTTTTTGGACGACCTTGACGGGGATCATCACTGAGCTTGACACGTCCACGTTGAAATTCAGCAAACCAGCGATAAATTGTGGTTTTGGATGGGGCTTCATCACCAAATGCAGAAATCATCCGGTCAACACACTGTGTTTGTGTTAAACCACTTCGAAAGTCATAATAAATCATCGCTCTAGAATATTCTCGAGTCAATTCCATTTTCTCAACGACTAAACAAGTTTGACAAGACCTTGTGACAAGACCGAGAATCTTTTTTTAAATAAATAAACGGTATTCGATTTTTAAAACCAAGGAGTTTTAAATTAAAAAGATTTTAATATGACAGGAACAGTGGAAATATTCCATTCCCGATACTTTTAGTGCAGCCCTCGTAGTATGTGTCTTTGTAAAGTAAACCTTTGTGAGAATTCACGAAGACAAATATCGCAGGTATATGGTATTTAACCTATATGAGTTCTGGTGTGTCTATTCAAATGATCTGTATCTGCAATCTTCTTTTGACATATATCGCAGCTCTATGGTTTTTCACCTAAATGAGTTTTGGTGTGTGCATTCAAAGTTTGTATGAGTGCAAACTTCTTTTGGCATATATCGCAGCTGTATGGTTTTTCGCCTTTATGAGTTCTGGTGTGTCTATTCAAATTACCTCTATCTGCAAACTTCTTTTGACATATATCGCAGCTGTATGGTTTTTCACCTGTATGAGTTTTGATGTGTGCATTCAAATTACCTCTATCTGCAAACTTCTTTTGACATAAATTGCAGCTGTATGGTTTTTCACCTCTATGAGTTTTGGTGTGTCTATTCAAATTTTGTCTTTGTGCAAACTTCTTTTGACATATATCGCAGCTGTATGGTTTTTCACCTGTATGAGTTTTGGTGTGTGAACTCAAATAATTTCTATCGGCAAACTTCTTTTGACATATATCGCAGCTGTATGGTTTTTCACCTTTATGAGTTCTGGTGTGTCTATTCAAATTACCTCTATCTGCAAACTTCTTTTGACATATATCGCAGCTGTATGGTTTTTCACCTGTATGAGATTTGGTATGTGCATTCAAAGTTTCTCTATGTGCAAACTTCTTTTGGCATATATCGCAGCTGTATGGTTTTTCGCCTGTATGAGTTCTGGTGTGTGCATTCAAATGATCTCTATCTGCAAACTTATTTTGACATATATCGCAGCTGTATGGTTTTTCGCCTAAATGAGCTCTGGTGTGTTTACTCAAATTTTGTCTATGTGCAAACTTCTTTTGGCATATATCGCAGCTGAATGGTTTTTCGCCTATATGAGTTTTGGTGTGTGCATTCAAATTACCTCGATCTGCAAACTTCTTTTGACATATATCGCAGCTGTATGGTTTTTCGCCTATATGAGCTCTGGTGTGTTTACTCAAACTTTGTCTATGTGCAAACTTCTTTTGGCATATATCGCAGCTGTATGGTTTTTCACCTATATGAGTTCTGATGTGTTTACTCAAATGATCTCTACGTAGAAACTTCTTTTGACATATATTGCAGCTGTATGGTTTTTCGCCTATATGAGTTCTGGTGTGTTTACTCAAATTTTGTCTATGTGCAAACTTCTTTTGGCATATATCGCAGCTGTATGGTTTTTCGCCTGTATGAGTTTTGGTGTGTGCATTCAAATAATATCTATCTGCAAACTTCTTTTGGCATATATCGCAGCTGTATGGTTTTTCGCCCATATGAGTTCTGATGTGTTTACTCAAATTTTGTCTATGTGCAAACTTCTTTTGGCATATATCGCAGCTGAATGATTTTTCACCTGTATGAGATTTGGTATGTACATTAAAATTACCTCTATCTGCAAACTTCTTTTGACATATATCGCAGCTGTATGGTTTTTCGCCCATATGAGTTCTGATGTGTTTACTCAAATTACGTATATGTGCAAACTTCTTTTGGCATATATCGCAGCTGTATGGTTTTTCACCTGTATGAGTTTTTGTGTGTGCATTCAAAGTTTGTCTAAGTGCAAACTTCTTTTGGCATATATCGCAGCTGTATGATTTTTCAGCTGTATGATTTCTGGTGTGTGCATTCAAATTACCTCTATGTAGAAACTTCTTTTGACATATATAACAGCTGTATGGTTTTTCACCTATATGAGTTTTGGTGTGTGCATTCAAAGTTTGTCTAAGTGCAAATTTCTTTTGGCATATATCGCAGCTGTATGGTTTTTCGCCTGTATGAGTTTTGGTGTGTGCATTCAAATAATATCTATCTGCAAACTTCTTTTGACATATATCGCAGCTGTATGGTTTTTCACCTTTATGAGTTTTGGTGTGTGCATTCAAAGTTTGTCTGAGTGCAAACTTCTTTTGGCATACATCGCAGCTGTATGGTTTTTCGCCTGTATGAGTTCTGGTGTGTACATTCAAATTACCTCTATCTGCAAACTTCTTTTGACATATATCGCAGCTGTATGGTTTTTCACCTATATGAGTTTTGGTGTGTGCATTCAAAGTTTGTCTAAGTGCAAACTTCTTTTGGCATATATCGCAGCTGTATGGTTTTTCGCCTGTATGAGTTTTGGTGTGTGCATTCAAATAATATTTATCTGCAAACTTCTTTTGGCATACATCGCAGCTGTATGGTTTTTCGCCTTTATGAGTTCTGGTGTGTCTGTTCAATTCAATCTCACGTACAAAATCCTTTTGACAAACTTTACAGCTGAATTTTTTGCCATTCGAATGAATGTTTATAATGTGATTTCTGAGATGAATATTTAGTACGAATTTCTTTAAGCAAATACTACAGCTAAACGGTTTGTCAGCTATATGAACTCCTGTATGCGAATCTAAATCACTCTTTTCTGTAAATTTTTTCAAACAGATGTCGCAGCTAAACAGCTTTTTACCTCCATGTCTTTTTGTGTGTGCAAATAAATTGCTTTTATGTATAAATTTTTTGGGGCAAATACGACAATTGTATAGCTTGTCACCCATATGAGTCCTGATGTGCCGTCGCAGTTGGCTTTTGTATCTAAACGTCCTGGAACAAGCGTCGCAGCTGAGCCGTTTCTTGTGACAGTCAGACTGTGCCTCACCGTTATGGTCTCGGCCCTCGCAGTCGTTTGTGTTGTCTCGCTCGACGCCGTGTCCGATACCTAAAGGAATGTTCTGTTACTAGAATGCTGACCGAGTCGCAGTTAACATTAGTAAGAGACATTAGTGTAACTGCGTGAAAAACGAAACTACATGTCTGGTTTTGTTACATGTATATATTCCTAACTCCTAAAATCTGAAATAAATGAAGTACCTATTTGTAATAAGTATATTGGACTGACATTCAAAATTTTTTTCTTTTGTAAAGGGTATAATCCCAAGTTGGTCCCGTTTTCACCAAAGTGAAAGTGAGTGGTGACCTGATGATGGGATCCATGAGGAGTCGAGGGTAGTCCTCGAAATTTATATGGATTACATATGGTGATTTCTTTTTCTGAAGTAGTCTAAGCATATGCAACCAAAAAGTAAGACTTTGAATGAATGAATGAAATATTATTTATTGTGCACACAACATAAAAAATATAAAAGAAAAGGGATAAAAAAATAACAATAAAATACAAAAAATAAATACATGCGTTTAAACAAATAAATATATATATATATATATATATATACAGGGTGCAATTAAACCTTTCTGCCAAATTTGGATATATTGATCCTTGTTAAAAATAAAAATACACGTATTTTTTCTTTTATAATCACTCAGTACTAAAATGTTGAGAAATAGCTTCCGAAAGTTATCCTAGAAAACACCACAAAATATGGACGCCATGCGCCGCCCCGCCCCCCGCTTAAGCGTATTTCATTGATAACAATAATAATTTTTGTTATTATTGTACTCGTAGTATCGGTGTAGATGGTGGTTGATACTTAATGTGATGTTGGGTAAATAACTATTATCTCAATTTTAAACAGTAAACAACGTCATAAATCGTCGGCTCTATTCTAAAAACATCAATAAAAAGGGTTTAATATTTTAACTAATTTGTAACAATAACTTATTATTTATGACCCTGTTTACATCTTACGGCTACTTCTAAGAACACGGCAACAATAGACAATGGCTAGTAAAAAATAATTCTTAAAATCAAAAACTTAAAAACAACAACAACCGTGTACTCTTACCTAATCCAGGATTCCCACGATCATACATTATCATAAGTTGCGAATTTTCCCTTCATACTTTAACGGGTTTAGGACCGTCAAAATGTAAAGGACGTAGGTATGTTTAGAATAAAATTAATTGATACACATCAAAAGAATGGAAAAATTACAAATTTTTAATTAAGAAAAATAAGCACTTTAGAAATTTAAATCTAAACCACATCCTTTGCATTTAGGCGTATTTAAAAAATTCAATCAACTTATGTACAACTAATTTAAAATCAAAACAACCCACCTCTAAATCTTATTTACATAATTATTTTGTCTACACTTAATAGTACTTTAAAAATTGTTCGAACTGCAATCCGTTTCGCTCTAAGCAGAGTTTAGCACGTTTTTACACATTGTCTTTGAGTTTGTTAAGCACAACTCTGTCACTTTTCACTTCGTCAAAGGCACGCGCAATACGCGATTTTAGGTCTTCGAGACTTGGGACCTCATCTACGTACACTCGCCTCTTAATCTCACCCCATAAAAAAAATCACATTATTTTATTTTATTTTATTTTATTTCTATAGAAAAACTTACAGCTAAACATAACTTTGTAGCAACAAAATTGAAACAGATAGCCATTGACAAGTTTTTACAGATATGTAACAAAAATATTAAAGTGAGTGCTAGATTTATACAAAAGAAAAAGGGGAATGAAATAATCAACGAAAAAACTAACAAAAATATTCGAGAAAAATTCAATCAAACCTTTGGATCACTGAACTGATCACACATACCTAATTGATTATAATTAACAGAAATATTCTGCAGTTACAAGTCGTTTAATAGAAGAAGATTCAATTAAGAAAGCATCTGCGTTAGAGTGATCGCGTAGGAAATCGTTAAATAGTGTGGTAGACCTACAGATAAACGAATTGCGACGGTAATTAGTATTATAGGGTGGGATGTAAAGTGGGACAAAAGTGCGGAAGAATCTAGAGGGTACATTTATTTTAATTTTATTGTGTAAATCGGGGGAGTCTATGACATTTTTAATAATTTTATTCAAGTAGATCAAATCTGAGATGATACGACGGCACTCTAAGGGAAGGAAATGATATTTTTTACATCTAGTTTCATAACTAATTAGATTATCACCACATTTGTATTGTAAGTATCTAAGAAACCTTTTCTGTATTGATTCAATCCTATTTTTGTAAACATCGTAGGCAGGGTTCCAGACTTCAGAACAGTACTCAAGTACACTACATACGTAAGAACAGTAAAGCACTTTTATAGGTTTGAGCGTTCTAAAGTCTTTGCAGGACCTGATTACAAACCCCAGGGCCCTAGAGGCCTTTTTCACTACATAATCAAGGTGCTCATCGAATAATAATTTGTGATCAACAATTACACCCAGGTCTTTGATTTTATTTTTATGTTGCAGGGCATGATTGTTAAGGGTGTAATTGTACTTAATTACATGGAGTTTACGCGTAAAATTCACTACAAAGCATTTTGAGACATTAAGATCTAGTTTATTTTTACGGCAATATTCACTAAACCTATTAAGGTCATCTTGCAGTAGTTGACTATCATCACTTGAAGTGATACGTTTTATTATTTTAGTGTCATCGGCATATAATAAGAAACGAGCATGATGAAAACAAGTTGACACATCGTTCAAAAATATGGCAAATAGAAGAGGCCCGAGAAGCGAGCCTTGAGGAACTCCTGAGGGGGCTGACATCCAGGATGATACGTATCCGCTTAATGCTACTGCCTGAGATCGGTTATTTATATAGGAGGAGAACCACCGAAACAGGTTTCCGTGAACTCCTGCTTGTTGGAGCTTCTCAAGCAGAATGCAATGATCGATACGATCAAAAGCTTTACAGAAATCAGTATAAATAATGTCAACCTGGTTGCCTGAGTCCATAGAAGAGCTAACAAAGTCATACGCAAGGAGAAGATTCGAAGTGGTTGAACGTCCCTTCAAGAAACCATGCTGCTCTGGGATGAACCAAGACTGTATTGTAGCATAGACCTGCTTATATACAATTCTTTTAAAAATTTTGGCGAAAATATTAAGTTTAGAGATAGGCCTGTAGTTTTTAATATTAGTTTTATCGCCATTTTTATGCATTGGAGTTATGAAAGCAGCTTTCCAAGTGTTTGGTACGTAACATTCATCCAATGAGCGTTTAAAAAGTATACTTAGTGGCGTGGCAAGGCTTTTGGCACATTTTTGAATGAATATTGGTGGAACGTTATCAGGGCCGGCGCCTTTGTTCAAGTTAACAGATTCTAATAGTTTAAGGAGCTCGTCAGTATTAATATCAATATCTCCTATATTAAAATTATTTATTTTATTTAAAACGGGATAGGTGAGGTTGGAACTAGGGCTGGGTTGAAGAAAGTTGGCATGGAAATAAGAAGCGAATAGATCGCAAATTTTGTCTCCAGTTGACGCAGTTTCATTCTCGAGAGTCATGGAGGAAGGAAAGGCGGAGGACGTCTTTTTATTGCTCTTAATGTATGACCAAAAGGCTCTAGGGTTACTTGTAATAGAATCTTGCATCTTTTTTATATAGGATTCGTAACAAAACTTTTCAAGAGATTTCGCCCTTTTTCTGAGTAGTGAGAAAGTTGTATGATCACTTTGGTTCCCATAAAGTTTATATTTGCGGAAAATTTTGTATTTTTCTTTTAATAACTTAATGAGGGCTGAACTGTACCATGGTGGATAAGAATTAGGGTGAATTAATTTATTAGGTACAAAGGAACTACGAAGAACATATAATGTGTCATAGAAATATTTTAGTGCTTCATCTAACGATTTATTTTTAAGTAATTCGATCCAATTAATTTCATTAAGAGATTTATTAATCGAATTAAAGTCACCGGAGCTATAAAAATATTTCAGTCTGTTTTTATTTTGTAGGGCGTTTTTTTTGATGATGTGACAAGGTTATACTTATTGACCTGTGGTGGGGAACGTCATCAGGCACCAGAGGGTCGTCACAGGCACTGATATCAAGTTCACTGTTTGAGAAAACCAGGTCTAGAAACCTATTGTTGTCATTTCGAACCTGATTACGCTGAGTGAGGCCGCATTGAAAAAGGGTGTCAATAAAATTTATTTGAGCTCCACTGAGTGGTAATCCACTGGCTGTAGCATAACTTCCTTGTAGGTCCCAGTCAATATGAGGTAAATTAAAATCTCCCATAACAATAAACTCATCATCCGGACAGGAGTTGATAATGTCAAACAGTTTGTGTGTGAAGTTTTCTAATTGAACGGCGGAAGTATTGCCTATGTGCTGCCTACAAAGGTAAATAGTACAAAGATGAATTTTTTGAGGGAAATTTACACATATTATTAGGGATAATAGACACCCAAAGGTCCTCAGAAGTAGAAGACCACTCTGGACGCCCTACCGTCGCAAATTCACGCCGAATACCTAAGAGGACACCTCCCCCTAAAGATTGATTTGTTAAAGAATAGTCCCGATCTCGACGCCACACCATATAGCGATCGTCAAATAGTTCCTCGTTGTGTATTCCCTCTAGAAGCCATGTTTCGGTTATTGAAATTATATCAAAGTTATTTAGTAAAATGTTTCTCTTAAAACAAGATGTCTTAGTGCGTAAACCCCGTGCATTCTGATAGTAAATATTTATTTTAGATTCCATTATTTAAAAGGACTCAATAATAAGCAAGTTAACAACAGAATTACAATATTAAATAAGTATTCAGTAGTAATACAGTAGGTTAGAATGCAAGAGGAGAAGGCATCAAACAATTTATTTAAAATTACTATAAGATAATGTTTTAATTTAAAAATAAAAGTGTTAAAAAGAGTCGTTGTACGATTAGTATGTAAATAATAAATTATTTTAAATAAATATATAATATAATGGTTACCATTAAGTGCTATTATAAATTTATTATAGTGTAAACGGATGGCCGCTAGGTTTGTCTTAGACAAGTAATTATAATGCAACACAAAATATGTAGGTGTATAGTAGCAAATGGTATAGCAGTAATTATAAAATATAATACGTAATATTATTATAGGTATAATGTAATTTAGCTTCCGATTAGGTAAAAAGCACTGTATAAATACAAAACATTTGCTTGTTTTTATTGTTAGTGAGATGACATAACATTTTTTAACATATATTTTATGAGTGGTAGGGCTCTTGAATATGGAGTTATCCTATAGCTGAAACACATAAGTATACTGAGACATATCAATTCATATCCAGTACCCACTCCGAATATAATAATGCTGCGCTTTTTACGCGATATGGAGACAACACTATGTACTTCAAAACTCGAAACACTTCTTACAGCATGCGTAAGGAATATTTCTGCATCGACTTTAACTATACTCGACATAACCACTTCACTTAAAATTTTAAAGTAAAATATCGTTGAGGTTCTTATAATAACTAACATCACTAATTTAAAACTTAAGTAACATTTTACACTAAATAAAATTGAATTTAAAATATTTAAAATGGTGTACGGATAGGATTGGTCATAATAATAAAATTTATAAAACGTAATGAATTTAAATAGTCTACACGGCGCAAAGTGTCGACCAGAGCAATAGCGCGCATGTGATATTACCGTCTCGAGCGGCAAGCAAGTAATAAGCTCGGTTGGAGTGAGTGCAGCGCTGCTGTTAGCCCGTCGAGTTAAAGGAGCGCATGCGATACTAGTTTGCGATGACGAATGAATGCAGTGATCGAGGTGCGATAATTGCATACGAAATGATTTACTAACAGGTGTAAATTGAATGACAGTTCTTCTACCATACGTTAAGGTATGGAATCGATAAGAAGCCAGTTCAGTGCCAGTGGTTCTTAACCTATTTTTCAATGCAATAACATAAGAAATAAAGTTAAATATAAAACTAAGATAAACTAATGTAAATAGAATTCTGGGACAACAATTTTTGATTATTGTGATATTCTTGTAAGGTCCTTCTCGTTTTTTATAAAAAATTATAAAAAAATATGGAGTGAGATCTGGTGACCTAGGCGGCCATGAGACGGGACCCCCGCGACCTATCCAGCGATCACCATATTCGCGGTTTAAATAATTTCTAACAGCGGCGGCGTAATGTGGCGGTACACCATCCTGCTGGAAATAGAACTGCGGGTGGCGAATGAGTGCGAGCGGCACGTTGTCCATGAACTCCGGAATAATGTTTTCTAGCATTTCCAGATAGGTTATTCCGGTCAGCCGCCCCTCGATGTAATAAGGCCCCAGTATTTCATCACCGACAATGCCGGCCCACACATTAGCACTAAAACGCACTTGGTGGTAGTTTTCTTTTATCTTGTGTGGGTTTTGATACGACCACCAATGCTCGTTGTGTTGGTTGTACAAGCCCACACGAGTAAAAAGGCACTCATCTGTCCACAAAATAACTGCATCAGGGTGTGCGATTAGCCACTCGCAGAAAGTGCGACGGGGCGCGGCGTCTGCTTCGTTTAAAGCCTGGACCTTTTGGAAATGATATGGGTGTAAGTTCACAGTGTTTAATAACTTCCACACTGCAAATCGACTCAGTTTAAAGCGGCGGGCGGCATCTCGGGTACTCGCTCGTGGGTCTCTTTCAAAGAACTCCAAGATGTCATCTTGGAGTTCAACCGGTAAACTCGGCCTTCCTCCTCCTAGAGCGTGTGGAGGTGTTGCGATATGTCCATAGTCCAATAGTCGTTGATTGATGGACAAAATTGTTTCGCGACTTGGTACACCTGCAATCGTGAATCCGCTGTTACGCAGACGAGGAAGGCTTTCTTGCTCGTACAGTCTCTGGGCTCCGCGTAAACTTTCGCCACTTAAAATGTAGCATCTCACCATCTCGTAACACTCGCGGTTAGAGTACATTTTTGATTTTGTCACAGACACTTAATATCACAAGTGCGGCGGGCGGTGATAAACAAAATAATCGCATCATTGCAATGCACAATGCAAGCGCACGCGCCATACTAACGGCGCGTGCAACATGCCCCCCGCCGCCTGCGCGCCACCCCCCGCGTCACCTTCGCTTTATCCCTGTGCCGGTCTTTTGCCGACTCCGCGCGACAGACTGGCGCCTAAGTAGTGTATCCATTCTGTAGCGAATTTGGTTGGGATAAAATATGTTATTGTAAAAAAATTAACACCCTATTTTTTTGGTTTAATGGACTCTCCTAATGATACCTAAGCCATAAAAAAAAGTTTGGCAGGTAGGTTTAAGTGCATCCTGTATATATATATACAGGTGCCCCAAAACTCAACGATAATCTGGGACCGGATGAATGGCCAAGTTACACCAGTTCCGGGAAAAATAAAATAAAAATTCCATATCACTCAGTTCAGCGATAATAGACAATTTTATAAAAAAAGTTCAAATTCGACACCCTTGGTCGCATTTTCAAGTCCTGTGATCACCAATGTCACAATTTCGCTGTGATTTTTTTCATTTCGAGATCTTCATTAACGATGCTTTTAATCGCAACTACGAATTAATGCAAAAAACATTGTTAATTTAATAAAATAAGTTAAGTTTTAGTAAGTCATGGATCACAAAAATATTGTTAGTTAACTTTGACACTTCATTATGAAAAAAATTTGTACTACACTACCCTTGGCAAGTTATTTCAAAAGATGGCGCATTTAATCAAGATTTAAAAATGGTGCAACACTAGCCACTTTTCGTACCATTAAAAAATTTATTTCTAATTTTTTTCAAATTGAGCTCATTTCAAAAATAATAATTGATACTTTTTTGTATTAACAGATCGGGGTCTCGAGTGTGTGTAATGAACAAAAGTTATAGAATGAGATAGATAGTGACGCTGACAGTCTGTCTCACTCTAGAGCGAGACAGATTGATATTCAACTTTTAGAATGATCGGGACGGATAGTGACGCGAGGGGGGTTGAGGGGTCGTCCGTTCACAACATTTAGTACGCATCGTTTCTTCGATACTACGCTATCTACTACGCATCTCTCGTATTCGTGTAACCATCGTACTAACGACTTTGGCTTGTGTTACTTTGGACTTGATACTGCATCCGTACTGACGACTTTGGCTTGTGTTACTTTGGACTTAATACTGCATTCGTACTGACGACTTTGGCTTGTGTTACTTTGGACTTAATACATTGGCTTTGTTTTTCTGGACTTTGTGCTGTGAAATAGTGTGTGAACAACATGCCGGATCTGTACACAGTACAAGAATATGCAAATATGCATCTTATCTACGGTGAATGCCGTTGTAATCCCTCTGCCGCAGCCAGATTGTATCGCAAGAGATACACTAATGTGCAGCGTCACCCAGATTATCGCGTATTTCAAAATGTGCACGCGTCATACTCGGAAGGACGATTGCCCAGTGTTCGTACGTCCAGTGGAAGACCGCAAAGAGACTATGACGACGTAGTTTTGAATGAAATTCAAAATGACCCCAGCACTTCAGTACGTGCGATAGAACTAGCAACGGGAGTACCGAAAAGTAACGCTCATCGAATTTTAAAACGATACTAATTTCATCCGTATCATGTGCAACGCGTCCAAAGTTTGTTACCACGAGATTACGCACCTAGAATTGATTTCTGCAGGACAATGTTAGCGTAAATTCGTGAAGATCCTGAATTCCTAAACAAAATTTTATGGACCGCCGAATCTACACTTAAAAGAGACGGTTATTTAAACTTACACAACCTTCATGAATGGCACGTCGAAAATCCGCATTTAATGCGTGAAGACCGATCCCAATACCAATTCAAAGTAAACATGTGGACTGGAATTTTAAACGGACGAGTAATTGGTCCATTTGAGCTAACTCAAAATTAAGATGGCGCCACCTATTTGCATTTTCTTCAAAACGATTTGCCAAATTTGTTAGAAGACGCACCGCTCAGTATTCGCAGAGAAATGTGGTTTCAGCAAGATGGTTGTCCGGCGCACTATGCTCGGGCTGTAAGGGATTATTTGAACGCTGATTATCCTGACAGATGGATCGGACCCGGTGGCTCAATTTTATGGCCTCCTCGTTCCCCCGATCCAGTTGATTTTTTTACTGGGGATGCATAAAAGAAAAAGTCTATTCGAAACCATTACAAAATCTATCAGAACTTCGCCAAAAAATTGATGCAGCGTCAGAAAAAATAAATTCAAGAATTTGGCTCGACTGGTGCAAAGGTCTTTTCTAAGGCGTTGCAGAGCCTGTATTCGTGCCGGAGGCAAACAATTCGAACATTTACTGTAGTTTAAGGAGAATAATTAAATAAAAAGTTTTACGACGGTTCGTTCATTGTTTTATTAATTATTATTATGTTTTTTTACAATAAGATTGGTAATTAACTGACTCAATTACCTCTTTACTAAAAATAATAATTTTATTTCAGACCAGAAACAAAAAATAACAAATTTTAGTAACAAAAATTCCTAATGTTGAGTTGTTCAAATTGAGCTCAATTTGAAAAAAAAATGAGAAATAAAAATTTTAATGGCAAGAAAAGTGGCTAGTGTTGCACCATTTTTAAATCTTGATTAAATGCGCCATCTTTTGAAATAACTTGCCAAAGGTAGTGTAGTACATTTTTTTTTTCAAAATGAAGTGTCAAAGTTAACTAACAATATTTTTGTGAACCATGACTCACTAAAACTTATTTTATTAACTTAACTTATTTTATTAAATTAACAATGTTTTATGCATTAATTCGTAGTTGCGATTAATAGCATCGTTAATGAAGATCCCGAAATTAAAAAAATCACAGCGAAATTGTGACATTAGTGATCACAGGACTTGAAAATGCGACCAAGGGTGTCGAATTTCGACGTTTTTACAAAATTGTCTATTATCGCTGAACTGATTGAGTGATATGGAATTCTTATTTTATTTTTCCCGGAACTGGTGTAACTTGGCCATTCATCCGGTCCCAGATTATCGTTGAGTTTTGGGACACCTGTATATACAGGGTGCAATTAAACCTTCCTGCCAAATTTGGATATATTGATCCTTGTTAAAAATAAAAATACACGTTTTTTTTTTATAATCACTCAGTACTAAAATGTAGAGAAATAGCTTCCGAAAGTTATCCTAGAAAACACCACAAAATATGGACGCCATGCGCCGCCCCGCCCTCCCGCTTAAGCGTATTTCATTGATAACAATAATAATTTTTGTTATTATTGTACTCGTAGTATCGGTGTAGATGGTGGCTGATACTTGATGTGATGTTGGGTAAATAACTATTATCTCAATTTTAAACAGTAAACAACGTCATAAATCGTCGGCTCTATTCTAAAAACATCAATAAAAAGGGTTTAATATTTTAACTAATTTCTAACAATAACTTATTATTTATGACCCTGTTTACATCTTACGGCTACTTCTAAGAACACGGCAACAATAGACAATGGCTAGTAAAAAGTAATTCTTAAAATCAAAAACTTAAAAACAACAACAACCGTGTACTCTTACCTAATCCAGGATTCCCACGATCATACATTATCATAAGTTGCGAATTTTCCCTTCATACTTTAACGGGTTTAGGACCGTCAAAATGTAAAGGACGTAGGTATGTTTAGAATAAAATTAATTGATACACATCATAAGAATGGAAAAATTACAAATGTTTAATTAAGAAAAATAAGCACTTTAGAAATTTAAATCTAAACCACATCCTTTGCATTTAGGCGTATTTAAAAAATTCAATCGACTTATGTACAACTAATTTAAAATCAAAACAACCCACCTCTAAATCTTATTTACATAATTATTTTGTCTACACTTAATAGTACTTTAAAAATTGTTCGAACTGCAATCCGTTTCGCTCTAAGCAGAGTCTAGCACGTTTTTGCACATTGTCTTTGAGTTTATTAAGCACAACTCTGTCACTTTTCACTTCGTCAAAGGCACGCTCAATACGCGATTTTAGGTCTTCGAGGCTTGGGACCTCATCTACGTACACTCGCCTCTTAATCTCACCCCATAAAAAAAAATTACATGGAGTGAGATCTGGTGACCTAGGCGGCCATGAGACGGGACCCCCGCGACCTATCCAGCGATCACCATATTCGCGGTTTAAATAATTTCTAACAGCGGCGGCGTAATGTGGCAGTGCACCATCCTGCTGGAAATAGAACTGCGGGTGGCGAATGAGTGCGAGCGGCACGTTGTCCATGAACTCCGGAATAATGTTTTCTAGCATTTCCAGATAGGTTATTCCGGTCAGCCGCCCCTCGATGTAATAAGGCCCCAGTATTTCATCACCGACAATGCCGGCCCACACATTAGCACTAAAACGCACTTGGTGGTAGTTTTCTTTTATCTTGTGTGGGTTTTGATACGACCACCAATGCTCGTTGTGTTGGTTGTACAAGCCCACACGAGTAAAAAGGCACTCATCTGTCCACAAAATAACTGCATCAGGGTGTGCGATTAGCCACTCGCAGAAAGTGCGACGGGGCGCGGCGTCTGCTTCGTTTAAAGCCTGGACCTTTTGGAAATGATATGGGTGTAAGTTCACAGTGTTTAGTAACTTCCACACTGCAAATCGACTCAGTTTAAAGCGGCGGGCGGCATCTCGGGTACTCGCTCGTGGGTCTCTTTCAAAGAACTCCAAGATGTCATCTTGGAGTTCAACCGGTAAACTCGGCCTTCCTCCTCCTAGAGCGTGTGCAGGTGTTGCGAACTGTCCATAGTCCAATAGTCGTTGATTGATGGACAAAATTGTTTCGCGACTTGGTACACCTGCAATCGTGAATCCGCTGTTACGCAGACGAGGAAGGCTTTCTTGCTCGTACAGTCTCTGGGCTCCGCGTAAACTTTCGCAACTTAAAATGTAGCATCTCACCATCTCGTAACACTCGCGGTTAGAGTACATTTTTGATTTTGTCACAGACACTTAATATCACGAGTGCGGCGGGCGGTGATAAACAAAATAATCGCATCATTGCAATGCACAGTGCAAGCGCACGCGCCATACTAACGGCGCGTGCAACATGCCCCCCGCCGCCCGCGCGCCACCCCCCGCGTCACCTTCGCTTTATCCCTGTGCCGATCTTTTGCCGACTCCGCGCGACAGACTGGCGCCTAAGTAGTGTATCCATTCTGTAGCGAATTTGGTTGGGATAAAATAGGTTATTGTAAAAAAATTAACACCCTATTTTTTAATGGACTCTCCTAATGATACCTAAGCCCTAAAAAAAATTTGGCAGGAAGGTTTAAGTGCACCCTGTATATATAATACTGTTGCAATTAAAAATAAACAAAATATTACATTTGAATTTGTAATTTGTCCCTTTTTTATGATTATTCATTACGTTTTCTCATTTTGGCGCCGATACATTGTACAATATTTTGCGATATTAAAATGGAGTGGGGTGATAACGAGAACAGAATCGCTGTGATTGCATTACACAAAGTAGGTATGGAGCCAAATATTTGTATACCGGGCTATTAATAGGTACATTTAGACCTCCACTTTTTGTGACAGAAAAAGATCTGGCCGTCCACGTAGTGTTCGTACGAAAAAGGAGGTCAAAGCAGTAAGAGGGAAAGATTTCGTAGATATCCTGTCCGAAAGCAAAAGATTTTCTCTCGAAAGATCTCGGGAGATGAAGATAGAACCTAGAGTCGCGTATTTTAAAAGATGACTTAGGACTTGCAGTCTATAAGAGACGTACTGGTCATTTCTTAACTGATAATTTAAAAAATAATAGGGTGGTAAAATGGAAACAACTACTGAAGCGGTACGCAAAGGGAGGTCACAGAAAAATTTTGTTTACGGATTAGAAATTTTTTAACAATTGAGCACCATTTTAACAAAAAAAAAGACCGTATTTATGCTCAAAGCTCTAAGAAAGCTTCCCAATTAGTCGACAGAGGGCAACGTGGGCACTATCCGACTTCAGTGATGGTTTGGTGGGGTATTAGCTATGAAGGAGTGACTGAGCCATACTTTTGTGAAAAAGGTATCAAAACATCGGCACAAGTGTATCAATATACCATTCTTGAGAAGGTAGTGAAGCCCCTTAACAACACCATGTTCAATAACCAAGAATAGTCCTTCCAGCAAGACTCGGCGCCGGGTCATAAAGCTCGGTCTACGCAGTCTTTGTTGGAAACGAACGTTTCGGACTTCATTAGAGATGAAGACTGGCCGTCGTCTAGTCCTGATCTTATCCGCTGGATTATGATTTATGGTCAGGTTTAGAGAGTACTCTAAACGCCATGATAATATGGAGTCCCTAAAACAATCCGATTGGCAGTGAAGAGTTTTCCCATGGAAAGAGTGCGTGCTTCTATTGATAACTGGCGGCGGCGCAACGCTAAGACTCACGCGCCCTCTCCCTAGATTCGAAAACAGTCATGGCGGCCATTGCGTCATGGATATAACGAAAATGCACGTTTGAATTTCGAACGGTGTTCGGTTAATTTGGAAGTTAATAAATGAATGGTGATTTGTTTGATTGTGTCTTTAATCCTCTAACAAGTTCAGAAGTGCGATGAATTGTCGCTAACTAGTGGACTTTGTGAACTTTGTGAAAAACTAGGTGAAAAGACAAAGAAAACTTTGGTTTGGACTTTGGACCGTTTTACTACCTGTGTTTGTTGTGAAAAGACAACATAACTTTAATGTTTTTGGTGTTGGACACATAATAATCCTGATAAGAACCCTTTCCTAACAAAATTTTATGACTGCTTGTTATTTTTGGCAAGAACTTTCTTATTCTGTGCAATTTGGGAACTTTGGTTAACTATAATTGTAAATTGAATGTGGCTGAACTTCTCTTGCATTGAAAATCGGGCTAGCTTGTGCTATGGAGACAAAAACATTGCTGGAAGCCTGCGTGTGCTTCAACCGCCTGTGGAATAAGCTCCTGACTACTTGGTGAGATTGTCCCATTTCTGTTCTTAGACTAATAATACATATTTGATAGATGGCTGTATAGTGATTTATAGACATTATTTTAAAACAAAAATTGTTGGTGCTATAGATAGCAGTTATGTGAATTATATATGACAATAGAACTTTAGTTTGTTAATTAAATTTCAATTATTTTAGAGATATAAAGACATTATTTTAAAACATAAATGATAATTAGTGCTATAGACAACAGTGTTCTCGATTATAATTGACACTTGAACTTTTGCTAAATCAATTTAATTTCAATTATTTTAGTGATACATGTAATTATAATCATAATGTAATACATTAATCTAGAACATACATGGGCAACAACCGGCCCACGGGCCGGACCCGGCCCGCTGTAAGATTGATCCGGCCCGCGAGACATTTTGAAAAAACCCAATAAAAAAAATATTACATTAGGTACTTATACTCACGGGAGTGACAGTGAGGCGGCAAACATCAAATCCTTTGACGTTTGTTGTCTCTTTGATAATCGCCGCCACTCGGCTTGCTCGAACAAATTTTTTGAGATTTGCCGCCTCACGGGCGACACATCAAAAGGTTTATTGCTTCTCAATTATTCTAAACGTTAGTTCAGTTCTATTTGAGCTACCGAGGTGATAACTTGGACAAGCGATATCCTAGTGAACTGCTCGAGCCGTCAACTTGATTTGTGACTGTGTGCATCTTGAGTGGTTACTAACTAGAGTTTTTAATAAGTTTATTGAACGAAAAGTAAACAAAAATGATGTCTGGTGGAAAGAAACGAAAAGTAAATACAGAGGGTCGCCAGTTTCAAGAAAAATGGACTAAAGAATTCTTTTTTATCTTGCACAATGGTAAGCCTATTTGTTTACTGTGTAATGAATCCATTTCAGTAATGAAAGAATTTAATATAAAGAGGCATTACTCAACTAAGCATGCTACGCTGCACTCACTGACAGGACAATTAAGAACAGACAAAATCCAGAAGCTTACCGCAAATTTGAAAAAACAGCAACAAATGTTTCATAAACAAAGAACGCAACTTGATAATGTTGTGAATGCTAGCTTTATAGTTAACTCAAAATTGGCAAAGGCATTAAAACCATTTGCCGAAGGAGAATTTATCAAGGACTGTATGTTAGAAGTTTGCAGTATTTTGTGTCCTGAAAGGAAAAATGAATTTGAAAAAATTAGTTTATCAAGACGAACTGTTGTTCGACGTATAGAAATGATGGCTAATGATATAAAAACAACATTGACTGACCGTATGGCTGGTTTTGAATCATTTTCCATAGCATTAGACGAGAGCACCGATTTGTCTGACACAGCTCACCTGGCTATATTTATTCGAGGTGTTGATAAGGAATTCATTGTTACTGAGGAATTGCTTGATTTACAGCCGCTAAAAGGAACCTCTACAGGAGAGGACATTTTATTGACGTTCAAAAGGTATTCACAAGTTTTGGCTTGCCATGGTCAATATTAATTGGAGTATTCAATGATGGTGCACCTTCTATGGTCGGCTAACGTAAAGGTTTCATCGGAGTTTTGAATGAAAAAGCAACAGAATTAAATGTGCAAAAAGATGATTTGATACTCCTTCATTGCATTATCCACCAACAGATCTTGTGTTCTAAGTCCATTCGACTCCAGAATGTTATAAATGTGGTAGTAACAACCATCAACTTTATTCGATCCCGAGGGCTTAACCATCGTCAGTTCAAGGCGTTTTTAGATGAAATATCAGCTGAATATAACGACGTAACATATTATTGTGAAGTCAGATGGTTGAGCAAAAGAAAAATGTTCAAACGGTTTTACGAGCTTAGAAATGAGGTATCAGACTTTATGAAAATAAAAGATAAACCACTATCTGAATTAAGTGACCCAAAATGCATATGTGACTTAGCATTTTTGGTCGATATTTGAATGATTTAAATTTGAAACTTCAAAAACGAGGACAGTTAGAAAATGATTTGTACAGCCATTTGAAAGCGTTTCAGATCAAACTACGCTTGTGGGAGTCACAGATGATGTCTGGTAACAGTTACCATTTCAACACGCTCTCTGCGTATGAAAATATTGCTTATGCTCAATATGCTGAAGAACTCAAGTTACTGTCCAATGTTCGGAACAATTTTCGAACAGATTTAGCAAAAATATTATCACTACTTTGAAATGCACTAAGTACTTTTAAACGCGGCCCGCGAACGTATTTACGTTTCAAAGTTTGGCCGCGTTTGGCGCACGCTAAAGTTTGGCCCTCAACATGTCAAAGGTTGCCCTGCCCATACCTGATCTAGGGTATACCTAGCACAAAATTTTACTTCTTGGTAGCATAAGAATTCTCTCGTTTACTTATGGCATCCATGAGTATGCCATCATCAGGTGTCCACTTTGGTGACTAAGGGACCAATTTCGCATTATATTCTTTACAACAACAAAATAATTTTGCAAATGCGTCGACAAACGGCAGAGTAATGTTCAAACTTTCAAAGATACGCGTGTCGGTGTAAACGACTATTGAGAAGTATACTGTTACCATCGTGATGGTGTATGGTGTAATGATAAAGTGCTCGCAGAAGTCAAAGTTCGAAGTGCGTGTCTACTGTCGACACACTCGGACAATCTCGCGAACTACGAAGAACTCGTTAGGAGTCTGCCTTCACAGCAACGTGGATGTTTATTGCCATCACAACGTGCACTCTAGCGCATTTTTACTAAGCCAGTGAATATGCGCTAGAGTGCAAAATTTCAACCAGAGCTAGCACAATACATACCTATAACTTCTATCTCTTGCTTTATTTCTGCATTTTTCGTGCTCTGTTCCCTCAATGTTGGTTCTCCCCTTTCCACCAGATATGTTTCTGTGGCCGGGTGTGTTGTGGGACTTTGGCGAAAATATTTGTCGATAACACTTTGACTAAGCTTCACTATTTTCAACTTGAGAACCTTTGACTTTTGGTGTGCATCATTTTCCACATTAGATAACTCTTGTCCAGTACGATCGAGAGGGCCTTCAGTGTCTATAAAAAAATCCTCTACTACATAGACAGTATCTAGAATTTCATAATGTTCAAGCTCTAAAAAATTAGCCGGAGGTCAAAATAATAAATATAAATAAATAAATATCTATGGACGCTTCACACCACGTCAATCTGGCCCCGTGCTAAGTATCCAAAGGACTTGTGTTACATGTACCAGAAAACGGGAAGTATATTTAATACTTTTATACTATACATATATTTAAGATTTTTATTATATTATACACATCCATGACCCATGAACACAGAAAAACTTTTTGTTCCTTCGGCGGGGTTCGAACCCGCGACCCCCGGCTTGAGCACCAACGGGCTGAACCACTGAGTTACAGAGGTCGTCAAATATATTAATACACTGTCTTAACTACACTTCAATTTAATAAATTCAATTCCAAATAAAATAAATCTTACACGCATATAACACGAGATAATGATATACTTATTGTGGCCATAAATGCTGTTACAATTAAAAATAAACAAAATATTACATTTGAATTTGAAATCTGTCATTTTTATATGATTGTTCATTGGGTTTTCTCACTTTGGCGCCAATACATTGTACAATATTTTGCGATATTAAAATGGAGTGGGGGATAAAGATAACCGAATAGCTGTGATTGCATTACATAAAGTAGGTATGGAGCCAAATGTAATTTTTAAACTGTCCATACGCTTGGTATTAGTAAAATGTTTGTGTACCGGGCAATTAATAGGTACAATGAGACCTCTGTTTGTGACAGAAAAACATCTGGCCGTCCACATAGTGTTCGTAGGAAAAAGGTGGTCAAAGCATTAATGGAAAGAACTCGAAGAAATCCTGTCCGAAAGCAAAAGATTTTATCTCGGGAGATGAAGATAGCACCTAGAACCGTGTCGCGTATTTTAAAAGATCACTTAGGACTTGCAGCCTATAAGAGGCGTACTGGTCATTTCTTAATTGATAATTTAAAAAAGAATAGCGTGGTAAAATCGAAACAACTACTGAAGCGGTACGCAAAGGGAGGTCACAAAAAAAAATTGTTTACGGATGAGAATTTTTTTACAGTTGAGCAACATTTTAACAAACAAAATGACCGTATTTATGCTCAAAGCTCTAAGGAAGCTTCCCAATTAGTCGACAGAGTGCAACGTGGGCACTATCCGACTTCAGTGATGGTTTGGTAGGGTATTAGCTATGAAGGAGTGACTGAGCCATACTTTTGTGAAAAAGGTATCAAAACATCGGCACAAGTGTATCAAGATACCATTCTTGAGAAGGTAGTGAAGCCCCTTAACGACACCATGTTTAATAACCAAGAATGGTCCTTCCAGCAAGACTCGGCGCCGGGTCATAAAGCTCGGCCTACGCAGTCTTGGTTGGAAACGAACGTTTCGGACTTCATCAGAGATGAAGACTGGCCGTCGTCTAGTCCCGATCTTATTCCGCTGGATTATGATTTATGGTCAGTTTTAGAGAGTACGGCTTGCTCTAAACGCCATGATAAATTGGAGTCCCTAAAACAATCCGTACGATTGGCAGTGAAGAATATTCCCATGGAAAGAGTGCGTGCTTCTATTGATAACTGACCTCAACGTTTAAAGGACTGTATTGCAGCCAATGGAGACTTCGAATAAGCTTTTTATATTTTTAATTGTTTTATATTTATGTATTAAACTAACACACTTTAAAAGTAATAAATGTTATTTGCAATTGAATTTTTTTTCTTTGTTTCTTTATTTATGGCAAGACTAGGTATTAGATTAATTTCATGAGAGAGCTTTGTATTTCAAAGGCAAACTCACACTTGGACCAACCAAGCAAGATGCCTCCCTCCTGGGGGCTGGGAAGCATCTTGCTTGGTCACTCCTCAGTACTCGTTTACTCTTCAGAGTGCTAAGCGTGAGTTTTTCTATTCGCATTCGATCGTGAGCGCGTTTGGCGTTTACTAGGAATTTGTATGTGATTTGTACAGCGCCACCTAGTTGTAAACGCGACAACTAGGTCAAATCACATACAAATTCCTAGGAAAAGCCAAACGCGCTCACGATCGAATCCGAAAAGAAAAACTCACACTTAGCACTCAGAACACAACTGTAACCTGTCTTAGTAACGAGTAAGATAACACAAAAACCCACCATCGGCGCTGCAAAATTCCGATTTAACATCTGACTCCTGTTCGATCCATGAAGAGTTGGGTGTGGTAGAAATATTCTGCATCCCGTTTCTTTTTTCTAGGCTTTTATTGTGTAGAACACCTATAAATTACCCAGGAGAAGAAAAAGTTACTTACGCGATATAGATGTTGCAGTATTAAGTATGTCAGGGAATCTAATACATAAGCAGGTACAGTGTTCTCATAATTTATCTCTATTATAACGAACGCATTCAATCAGAATGTAATTTTCAATGACGTGTCAGTTTGAATTACGACAAGTCAACCTACTTATGAATTAGATTCCCAGATAGTACGTTACATTATAACCGTTGGAGTAATAGCTATAGGAGTCCAGTGAAGATTCCTGTAGCTCTTGTGCACCGCAGATATTATAGGTGTAAAACAATATGGTTTTAATAACCAACATAAAATAAAAATCAGTTTACTTGGTTGGTGGGTTAAAAGAAAGTATGTGAATTACTCTGGCGTATTTTGACAAAACAACAACAAAATTGTGACAATTGTGAAATATTTTTTTCTAAGTTTGAGGAGGAGCACCTACACATCCCACCACCAAAATAAAAGTATTTTTAACATGTTTTTTCGGAATCCCTCTTTTCGCATAATTTAATGTGGCATACCTCAATAGGTATAATTTCTTTTGTCATAAATACTTTGGCATACTATATCTGGCAGCGCTATATTGTAGACCAATATATTGGTCATTCCTATTGGTTAAGAAAAGAGCAGTATATACGTCTCTTTCCCACTTATGCGCTAACCTCAGGCCGGCGGAGGGAAAAGCGTCGCCCCGCCCGCCTCATGAACGATACACACATTCGGGCACATTAGGACCGCCGCGTCGAGAGAGAGACTCGCGCTTCAAATTGATTTAAGAGGCATACTACATCTCGACTGTGATTTTTGCGTAAAATCAACATCAGAAACAAAGATACATTAATAATTTTGACATATTGAATGGTGCAGAATAGCTATTGAACAAGTTCGTAGCGGCCTGGCTTTTTGTAAATTTTGCTTAACTTTTTAGTTAAACCCAAAATTGCAGAGAAATATTATATATGCGTAATAATATATGCACGAAGGCACTTTTTTGAGCTCCAGTATTGAACTACTGTTCTAAGCAAATTAAATAATAAAATGAGAATGCTATCTCCTATAGTCGTATAGTTCGTAGCGGCCTTAGAATTTTGAAATATCGGTTTTGGATATCGGTAAGCACATTCCAATATATCCTTCCCTTATGACCCCAGTACACAATGGCATATGATGGCCACAACTGTAGGCCACAATCACTTGGTATTCACACAAAGGCGCATGGCTCATAATTGCCGTCTGGCAAAACACTCACGATAGACGTGGAAGTAGTTACGGCCGAGGTTACTTTATTTATATACTGCTTACAAATATTACAGAAGTGTGTACAGACACAAAGTTATTAAAAAAATTATGGTGGATGCCAACCATTCACCATAACAGGACAAGGTACGTACATTTGTTAATGTTACTTAGATGTATTTCTAGTTGTTTCAGGCTTATTTTAAACATGTATAGAATGTTAACGATATAATGTTTGATGACCTCTGTGGCTCAGTGGTTCAGCGCATTGGTGCTCAAGCCCGGTCTCGCGGGTGCGAATCCCGCCGAAGGAACAAAAAGTTTTTCTATGTTCCAGGGTCATGGATGTGTATTAAATATGTGTATAATATAATAAAAATCTTAAATATATGCATAGTATAAGAGTATTAAATATACTTCCCGTTTTCTGGTACCTGTAACACAAGTTCTTCGGATACTTATCACGGGGCCAGACTGACGAGGTGTGAAGCGTGCATATATTACATTATTATATTAACGTATATGACAAAGTTTTTTGTAATCGTTTTATAACAATCCGCTATAAAATGTTGTTGCAGACCATCAGGGGAATTTAATAATGTTGTTTATATGTCAACGTACACACACATGCACAAACACATATATACACACACACTATAATCATCTGGATGTAATGCCACTAACTAGTTAATAACCCACCATCATCATCATATGGCTCCGTCTTCACATATGGCTCCTGTTTGATATATGAAGAAGGAAGTGGCACAGAAATCATTGTCTCATTGTGAACTGACAATTCTGATAAAGTTCCAAATCCTCGTGTCTGTACGGCCAATTGCTTCAGCCGGTGACACTGCCACAGTCTCGTGTGGCAAATGTAACACATCCAGTACTCACTGTCCCGAATCTATTGATAAAGACAGAAATAAAAGTTTGGATAGGCCAAGTTAAGTCCCTCAACTAAACCAAAGGCTGACAGAAAACCTTGTGTATTCTATGGGCACTCATAACTAATGTAAACTCTTACCCACTTACTTATTAATAGTTATATTTAAACTATTGATTGGTTAATCAGTGCCAGCAGTTAATCCTTTTCTGTCAAGTGACTTTCGTGTCAGACAAAGACAGAAACATTGAATCCTAATCAGTTGTGGAAATATTGTTATTATTCGGGGGTTAGTGTTTATTAATGATGTGTGTTAATAATAAAACACCAGTAACAGTAACTGTATGTTTATGTAGTAAGATAAATACATTAATTACAGTTTAGGAGGAAATTCACATTTGTAAGCTCTCTACACCCGGCGAAACCCATGTTATATTTAATAATTAATAATAAAGATAACATGAAAATAAAAAATTCACCTGTGTAATACAAAATCACTATGGATTTCGGGATTGGTATACGTACCTTTAAGTCTGCGAGATTCTCATAAATATACTGCAGATCAGTTTTATAAATATTAATAGTTCTTTTATTGTTAGATACGCATAAATAACAACATTTATTCTTCAACATTTTGTAAAACAACAGAAAAAAGTTAAAATTACAACCTAATAATCCTTCTTCTTCTTGTTTTTAAATATATAAATATACGTCGTCGGATTAAACGATTTGCCAGTGTCAAATTAAAAAGGCGGGAAATAGAATTTTTGTTTCAATTTCCAACACCGTATTCCTAAATCGTCAAGTCTAAAGTCTAGTCAAAGTCCAAATAGATAGTCAGTGCAGTCAATGAGTCAAGTCAGTCGATTCATTAAAGTGATAGAAGCTTAATTGAAAGTTTCCAGGGAGTTTTGGAGGAACACAAAATAACACGTATTTTGAAGTTGTACCACTTGCTCACACTTGTACACTTTAACGAATATTTAATTGTTAATATTCTACCAATATTACACAATATGAACCGAAATAACACAACTTTAAATAGATTTTACAAAATCCACAACGTCCCCATAGTTCTTCCCGGCAAAACTAGGTTTCTTTTTTTTTTAAATATATATGACGACTAGCATGAAACTATTGCCAGTGTCAAGTGTTAAAGGTA
This sequence comes from Phengaris alcon alcon, assembly GCA_037179445.1. Lineage (NCBI taxonomy): Eukaryota > Metazoa > Arthropoda > Insecta > Lepidoptera > Lycaenidae > Phengaris > Phengaris alcon. The sequence continues at coordinate 2,526,109 of JAYRCH010000034.1, forward strand.
GGTAATGAAACTGATCGCGGTAAAATGTGATAGAAGCAACATGGGATGGAAATTTTGATATGCATACCATCAGGAAAATATATCATGAAATATACAAATTATTACGTACAATAAATAATACAAAAATTAAATTAAATACTTATTTACAAACTTAAATCATTGATTAATATAAATTCACTTAAAACACTGAAATATTTGACAGGATTATATAATAAACACATCATACAAGTAGGAAAGGGAACATCAAGTGAGTGCAAAGAGGATAAAAACGAAGTATGATCACGTAAAGGACACGAGAAAAATATGTGATCTAAAGTTCCCGTATCGTCCCCGCAATCACACCCGTCATTATTTAAAATGCCAATTCTAGTTAAATGACTAGGAATACACATATGTCCCAATCGCATTCTTATTATCGATGAAATTACAAGTTTGGAACAATTGATTCTATTACACCAAGACTTTTTTGGTATTATAGGCTGCAATTTGTACTTACGATTACCATTATGTTGTCCAGTAAACTCCCAATACTTATTCATATAATACTTATTTAAGACAACTCATTTATACCAGTAATCGTATAAATGAGTTGTCGGTAAATTTAGAAGGTCGTAAGGATAGATTTTAAATGGATGAGTGTCACCACTCTGCACTGTATCCTTAGCTATATCATTTGCCTTTTGCCTGCCATCTGCCAACAACTCAAGATATCCCTGATATCGAGTATATATATATATAATATTTATAATATCAGTCGTCCAGTACGTCGACTGTGAACGCTACTGGAAACAAAACCGGGCCGTGTATAAGCTGAATGTCTCCCTGACCTATAATACCGGACAGTCGGCACCGACTACCCGGCAACCCCGGAACGAGTGCAACGGCTTAGGAATTCTGAAAAATTAATAGTCAGAATAACATACTGATAAACTCGATATCGATAGTTTTTGTTCAGTCACAGATCTCATTTTTTCTGCAGTGTAGCTGGTTTTTAAATTAAAATGATGTACGTTTAAGGCTGGGATTATATGCTCTGGAATCCGAAAGAACGCCAGTGATAATTCAGAGCATTGAAAATAGAACTCTGCGCTAATACTATGGAGTTGAGTTTCGACTGTCGAGCTGTTGAGAGTCATAATATATAACATTGACATTTGTGTCGACACCCATGTGTTCGATTTTCAACTCTATTGTACTAGCGCAGAGTTCAATTTTCAATGCTCTGAATTTTCTACTGCCTACCGGATTCCGGTGCTTAAAATCCCAGCCTTAAAGTATGGGCATTGTCATTCTATAGTAATAAATCCTCCATGGACACATGTAGACTGTAGAATCGTACTGACGCCCGCGTCAGATGCTTGTGTTTACAACTTTCCTCGCGTTTTGCGAATTACGGCCGTGTCCGTTACATTTGTTAAATGCTAAATAAGAAGAAGAGGTAGATTAATGTATGGATTAGCTGTTTTTCATCAGTCATCACAGAAAGCAAAAGAAAAAGAGGAATAAGTTTGGCCGGGGAATTCAATGGGTGACGTTGTGGAATTTGCATTTCCTTCATAAATTTGATGTTCATCATCATTGTGATATTTTGGTTCTTAATGTGTAATATTGGTAGAATATTAACCATTAAATATTCGATAACGTGCACAAGTGTGGGCAAGGGGTACAACTTCTAAAAACGTGCTATTTTGAGTTTTCCTCCAAAATCCCTAGGAACTTCCAGTAAAGCTTCTATCACTTTACTGAATCGACTGACATGACTCATGGACTGCACTGACTATTTATTTCGACTTTGACTAGACTTTAGACGTGACGACTTAGGAATACGGTGTTGAAAACTGAAACGAAAGTTCTATTTCCCACCTTTTTAACTTGACACTGGCAAATGGATAAAAGCCGATGCCATATTTAAATAAAAAATATATAAAAGATGAAGTAAGGGTTCACAAAATGTTGAATACAGCTTGTTGCTATTTATGCATAACAGTAAATAAAAGAACTTTCAATGTTTATAAAACAGATCTGCAGTATGCTTATGAGAAGCTCACAGACTTAAAGGTACGTAAAGTGTAAAATGGTAGTAAAACAAATTCCAACAGCCATGGTGTAGTAGAGTTAAATTTTATATTTTCACGAATGATGCTAGTGCGTTTAAAGCGCCATACTGACCGACCAGCCTGAAAATTCAATATCTTTAATCGGACTTGTAAGTAAAGATTATAAAATGATTGAGGACCGTTCGTAAAGTTGCTGGATTTGCAGGCTAGACTGAGTTAGGCCCTTTATCACTTATGAATGTTATAGACATGCCTATAATTATGGACTTGGAGGCCGGACCATACTCATTAGATTATTGCCCCCAATTAAGTATATTCTATAATTTTTATTACCCAGTATCTTTTTGTTTCACTTGTTTTTTTCTATGAGGCTTTAGCCTACTTTGTAATTGTTATCATATTATTTGTAAGAGAATATAAATCTGCAAAAACTTGAAAGGTGGCATTATTAAATAACTTCATAATGTCAATATTATTTAACTGGTTAAGTAAGACTGACCGCCATAGTTAATTTTTGTCATGACAGCTAAATATTACATCAGTTATGACTTATAAGCACTCACAAGACTCAGTCATTTAATAATAATAATATATATGGACGCTTCACACCATGTCAGTCTGGCCCCATGGTAAGTATCTGAAGAAGTTGTGTTAGGGGTACTAGACAACGGAAATATATTTAATACTTTTTATACTATACTTATATTTGAAATTTTTATTATATTATATACATATTAAATACACATCCATGACCCAGGAACACAGAAAACTTTTTTGTTCCCTGGCAGGATTCGAACCCATGACCTCCGGCTAGAGTGTCAATGCGCTAACCACTGAGCCACAGAGGTTGTCAAAAGTTTAGTTTTAGGAATTAAGGTGAATGATTAAAACTTTTTTTTTATTATGCAAATATTTATTCACTAACTTAAAAATAATATTAAAACATAACATAATACTGTGACTAATTACCTACTTTAAATTATCTACAAACTAAAAGTAAGAAAGAAAAAAAACCTTAATAAGAAAACTAAACTACAAGAAACTTGTAGTTTATTTTTGGCATGTATTTAAACTTGCGACAAAACAATCAATTTTGGGTGTGAAAAAACCGAATATTGAATACTATATTACCAAGTTGACAAAAGAATATAAGGAACAAAAAAATTCAAATCTGGTGACAAATTAATACCAGTTTTTTTCACTGCATATTCTAAACTGGCAGACAGATATTATTTAAGCGAACAAATAACAATCTTGGTGACAATTTGAGAGTACACATTTAATTTAAGAATAGGCCACCTATATTTTCCCTGATGTAGGTAATTCAAAAAACATAATAAGCAGCAAAACGAGCGCACACAAAAAAAACGTAAAGGAGCATACAAAATTTCGATTTTTAATTTTTCTCGGTTTCATTGGGTGTAGATATTGTGTAGATACATTTTGAAATTTCAAAATGTCGAATATTTATTTTTCTGTTAAATTGATACGGGTGTCGTCTTCGAGGTTTTTAGAGGTGCTGAATATAAAATTATATCTATTTTGAATTTCAATGATAGCGGACATTTATTTTTAATAAAATAATCTAGGTGTCCTTTTCTAGGTTTATTACAAATGTTATGTTATACATATAACATAATGTATATACATAAATGTATATTATAACATATGTTAATTACAAAAAAAATCATTTACTTTGAAATTTTAAAATGGCAGATAATAGGTCTTTACCTATGAAATTGCTGTTCTGCAGTACTGGCCATTTCAAATCAAAATAATTTTTGTTTGACTAAGAATTCTAATTTCAAATTAATTTTATTTTAAAAACATGGAATTCTTTTTCCAAAGGTAGTCATTTGTTTATTGATTAGTGTTACATTTTCATCGCATTTCAATCTTTTTCGTGATATGTTAAAAATTCGAGTAATTATGGAATATGAGTCGTGGCAGCAACGCAGCACAAGCGGCACGCAACATCAACGACGTTTACGGAGCTAACACTACAAACCAACGCACCGCCTGTTATTGGTTTGCTCGCTTCCGTTCTGGAATTTTCGACCTGAAAAATGAACCTCGCGGTCGTCCGAAGACTTTGGTCGACAATGACGAATAAAAGGCGATTGTGGAAGCTGATGATACACAATCTACGGCTGAATTAGCAGCAGCTTTCGACATTAGCGTCAAAACAATATTGGTTCCCGCCTCCCGTCCAGCTGATTTCTTTAAGAAGGGAATCAATAAACTGCCACTGCGTTGGCAAAAATGGATTGATTGCATGGGTGATTACTTCGATTAATACAAATAAAAAATACATAAAAAAAATTCGTTTAAATTTTTTCATACAAAACGGCAATTTCATAGGTAAAGACCTAATATATTTTAATTTCTGTAAAATTCTTCTCAAAAATGGTGTGACCTATTGAAAAAATAATGAAAATTTAGTAACTCCTTAGTAACTTCGCAACCACATATATTACACACATCAATGAAAATTGGAAGACAATTTTATAATACGCACCCCCAGAAACCTAGAAAACATATTAGACACCCATATTAATTTTAATGAAAAAAATGTACGCCATTTTGCAATTTCAAAATGGATTTAATTTTCATATTATTGTGCACCCACAAAACCTTGAAAACGACACCCATACTAAAGGAAAACAAACTTCAAGAGTATCCAAAAATGCGATTTTCAGTAGTCTGCAAATTGAATTTTTAGTAGCCAATAATTTATCAACCCAATCTACACACACTATATTTAGCGGAACATAAAATAAAGGTTTGATATCAGTATCATATAAGGTTGCTGGCTGGTTTATACGTCATTTAATTTAAAAACAAATATTTTCAAATTAAGAAAACAACTGAACATCACATTTTATGCAATTGTTTTAATTTTATTCAAATACACCTTCGAGCGAACTTCGAGTATTTCTTCCTTCTGAGTTTGATTTAAAATTTCATTGAAATACTGTTTTTGTTAGTTTTTTTTAATGGCGTATCTTTTTGGAGTTGAGGACTGAATTATGTCAGACTTAGCCCCAACGGAGATTGCCAGGGCACTTGAAATGCGAAGAAATGGTCAAACCTACAGAGTGATATCCAGAGATCTTCGTCAACCAGTTTCAACGATCCATCGCAGTATCCAACGGTTCAGGGAGACCGGTACTTATGTGAGAAGAGCAGGACAAGGCAGAAAAAGATGCACTTCGAGTAGGGATGATCGTTTCATTCGGCTTCGTGTACGTAGGAACCCCCGTTTGACGGCCGTCCAAGCCCGACATTAGAAGCAGTGCGGGGTGTAACCGTAAGTGAGGGTACGGTACGAAGAAGGTTCGAAGACGCTGGTTTGGGTTCATTTGTGCCCGCCAAGGCTCCAAGACTCGAGGTAAATCATCGTAGAAACAGGTTAACTTTTGCTCAGGAACATCGACTTTGGAATGCGGAACAATGGAGTAAGGTATTGTTTAGTGATGAGTGCAGAATTCTCTTAAATCAAATTGACGGCAGGCAAAGAATATACAGACGCAAAGGAGAACGATACATTCAGACAAATTTTGAAACTACAGTTGCATACGGTGATACGGATCAATAATGGTTTGGGCGGGCATTTGTTTGGGAGCTCGCACAGACTTGGTAGTGATTGACAGAGGGAGTCTGACTGCAGACCGCTATATCAGAGAAGTTTTAGAAGAAAATGTCGTACCGATTGCCCCATATATCGGTGACGATTTTGTTTTTATGCAGGATAATGCTCGGCCGCATACCGCTCGGGTAACTCAAGCTTATCTTAATGATATGAATATCACTGTTATGGAGTGGCCGGCGAGATCACCGGATATGAACCCAATAGAGCACGTTTGGGACTTGCTGAAAAGAAAAGTTAAGTCCAGAATTCCAGCTCCTGCCAACGTGGGTGAACTGCGAATCGCCGTAGTTGAGGAATGGCGGAGACTATCCCAGGAGACCATCGATAACATCATTCTCAGTATGCCTAGACGGGTAGAAACTTTAATAAGAGCACGTGGAGGAAATACGCGATATTAATCACCATTTTTCTAATTTAATTATTTGTTATTTTAATATTTTTAATTTTCTAATTTTCACTTTTCCCGGTTACATGCATACACCATTTACACTTACATCTAATTTCAATAATATCTAATACCTACTTTATCTACTGACTAATCACACCATTTCCACTTACATCTAATTTCAATTATAATTAATTCATTCTACATGTTTTCAGTTAAAACTAATCAATCAATAATACTTTTACTTTCTTATTATACCAACTTACTTATTTCCTACTACAATTACACCTAACCTACGTTGAGCTCCCTCTCACTTTGGTTCCGAAGCTCAATGGCCTCCACCACCCCTCTTAGCCATCCCTTTCCATCCGCATAGAATTTCAAAAATGTACCATTTTTCACAAATACCCTTTACTCGCAAAATCTGTTCTTAATGTGATCTCATTTTAAGTAAAACAAATGAAACTTTAAATAACAAAAGAAGCGTAGTAAGTAGGTTTTAAAATAAAACCATATTTTTTTAATTATGGACCTTTTTTGTGTTCCGCTAAATATGCCGGTTTGTTTAGTTTTATAGCTGCTTACATCCTATAATAGTCACCAACTCGGAAATTAAGTCGCCATTTTAAAGATTCTGTGCCAATTTGGATTAAATTTCGCCACTTTTTATCTAATTTTATTTTTGTATTTTTGTCACCTGAGTGCTTTCGCCAGTTTAGTAATTTAGTCGCCAACAGATTAATTCGCTGTCAAATTCTGGAATACAGTATCCTCATGTGCAGTCGCCAACTAATTTTTTGTTAGCAAGATGATTATATCTTAATAATTATATCCCTTTATTTTTATGGGCGTAACCATAGCACACAATTTAAAATGGGATCAACATATCACCAACATTTGTTTATATTGTATGGAGGATGTTTCAAGTTTTGACAATAAACTAATTTTTGAAAATATAATATAAAACATACATTATACCAATACTTGAATATTGATACCATGTTTGGAGTCCATACTTCCAGAAAGAAATCAACTTATTAGAAAGTGTGCAAAGGAAACCTACAAAAATGCCAAGAGAGTAGCGAAGTAAAACCTATGAAGAGAGATTAAACACGCTAGGCCTCACTACACTAGAAGAAAGACGAATCCGTGGTGATCTCATAGAAACATACAAAATATTAACACATCAATGCAGTGTTCCTGACTTTCATAATCTGTATATATATAAAGAAAGACATTTCCGCAACATATCGAGGTCACCACCTCAGACTGGAACGAGACCCCAGCAAAATCTCTAGCAGCTTATAACTTTCTTAGCAATAGAAAAGTTCAGAAATGGAACATGCTGCTCGTTGATGTGGTCTCTGCACCAACTGTTAACTCCTTCAAAAACGATCTTGACCACTGGTTTTTGTACCAGTCTAAAGAGAGGCTCGTCCCAGAACCTTTGGGAAAAGGTTTTGGCGGGCAATTCGCTACAAGCACTAGCTGCGCTCCAGGCGTCCTTGGCTTATTGGGGTAGGATGGGTGCTCTAGTATTTTGGAGATAAGTCTATGGTTTGCGTGGACTGAAGACAAGAAGGCCGGAAGGGATCCGTCCGCGAGGTTTCGGATACCCAGGCCACCGAACCTTAGTGGAAGCGTTACCTGAGTCCATGAGCGGTCATTGAAATTAGTGTTCAAAATCGTAGAGAGCGTATGTCCTATGGTGTCATCCAACTTTTTGAGAAGTGGAGGGAACTTCCACAGTTGACAACACCGCAAGACATACGTAAATGTAGGTACAAATAGGTAATAAAGTGTTAAGGTAAAGGCCACGTGACAGTTAATTTGGAGCAACGAGAAATGACTAAAACTTATATTTATTAACAGATTAGAGGCAATGAGTGCTGGATGTGTTACATTTGCCACACGAGACTGCGGCAGTGTCACCGTCTGCAGCAGTTGGCCGTACAGACACGAGGTCTCATTGATGATCTCTGTGAGAAAAAGGTACTTTACTTTAAAGGTTAAATTTACATTGTCACTCAGGAATTATTACTATAGAGTTACATTTTAAGTAAAGCCAGTGTGTTCAATGAGAGCCATTAATTAAGCCCTTGCACTACATATTGTGCATTATAAATAATATGTATTATTGGAACGAAGTTCCTTATGGCGCGTTGCGAATTGTATTGGGGCTGGACGGATTATTAGGCACGACACTTTTTGCCACTCGAAATCACAATGTAATAACGACTATTAAGAATGATACAAAAAACGACCTTATTACCTTGACAATAATGTAGAATTTTGCAATTACACGTTGTGGCTGTTATGACTGTTACATATTGTGACTAGCTAGCCGGGCCTTAGGTAGGCGAGCGGTGGGACGGAAGAGCGCTTGATGTTATTACTCAGTACGGAGCCGGACTTCGCGGCGGCAACACTGCGAGCAGCAAGCAACCCGCCCCCTCACCCCTGTCCCTACCTAAGGCGCGGCCAACTAGTTCCGCGCGCACTATATATACTTAGTTCAACTATTTGTTTTGTATAATATAATATATTATATCTATACAGATAAATAAAATTGAAGTGTCTGTTTGTAATTTCAAATTAACAGCTTTTATTTTCACTTAATGCATTTAAAAGTATGATCGGTACTTACAATAAAATATAAATTGTTAACATTTTTCTGTCCGTCTGTCAGTCTGTGTGTTTGTTTCGGCTAATCTCTGTATATATATATATATATATATATATATATATATATATCTTCCAAAATAGGCTTCAATTCTTCATTACCAACTATATATTTATATTATAATCCTTACTTCCTTACTAATATTATAAATGTGAAAGCGTGGATGTTTGTTACGCTTTCACGAAAAAACTACTGAACGGATTTCGATGAAATTCGGTATGGTAGTAGTTTAGACTCTGGATTAAAACATAGGCTTTTTTAACTTTTTATCCCGAAAAAGTAGTGTTCCCGAGGGATACTATACTTACGCGGGCGGAGCCGCGTGCAACAGCTAGTACTTATTTATATTATAACTTCATTCCATCCGGGTGTCCCTTGACACCTCTCAAGTTTTTATTTATCTAAATAGTTACAAGTATTTACAGCTATTAAGTATCTTTAAAGGTTACAATACTGTTTTGGATTTTTAGATCAACACGATTGGTACATTTGGAACTTTGTTAGAATTGTCAATTCACAATGAGACAATGATTTCTGTGCCAGTTCCTTCTTCACATATGAAACAGGAGCTAGATGTGAAGACGGAGCCATTGATTGATGACGGTGGGTTATACATTAGCTAGCCAGATAATGTGGGAGAGCCACGCTTCGGCATGATTGGGCCGGCTCGTCCGGGTAAACACCATGGCCTCATAGAAAATCAGCGTGATATAACGCTTGCGTTGTGTTTCGACGAGTGAGTGAGGCTACCGGAGGTCCAAGGGGGCAAGGGGGGTTAGGGATTTTAAAGACTGTTGTGTGACTGAAGTTGTAACACCAGTGAAGTTGTAACTCCTCTGGTGTTGCGAGTGTCCATGGACGGCGGTAATCGCTTACCATCAGGCGATCCGTCTGCTCGCTTCTTGGTTCATTTCATTTAAAAAAAGTGTTTGTGAAGAATGAGCCTACAATAAGTCTATTCCATTCGCCAAGGAAGTCTTGTTGACTGCGAGACATTCACTTGCGAGGCTTCTTGCTTGGTAGTCGGTTTACATATGTAAAATAATAATTCTATTGATTCTTCCTTAATTCATATCACATAATATCACTTGTTTTTGTAGAAATTGAACAAGGTGAAATTGAAGAATATACAAATATGAAATCAAAAAATACAAACATTTTAATCGAATTTGAAGATCCCCTACTTCTTAGTGGTGCTATCTTTAAACAGGATATATTAAATGTAGACCGAAATGATGCTTGGCAAGAGTCAAATGGAATTGAATTAAAAATAGAACAGCTGAATCGAATTATTATAGATACAGATGTTGATTCGGATAAACAAACTGCAGCTCTGTGCGCAGTTGAACAGAGCACAGAAAATACAGAAATAAAACAAGAGACAAAAGAGAAGATAGGAGATATAGGTATGTCTGCTATATAATTTTGAGTTACTATGGTTTGCTTGGGGCTTAGCCCATGTTAAACTGGTTTTCTTTATCTGCCCCCTACCCGTTGTAAAATCTGTCCCTACCTGACATGTTTCGTCAATATTTTATCTCTCTTCCAATTTACAGACTGTACAAAAGGCCTTGGACTTCACATAAACTTGGGAGAGTCCTTAGTTCACCCCTGTTTCTAAATTTGTTGTTTTTTTTAAATATGAACATGCCTTTTTATTAAATTTCGGTTATTAATTCGAAGTGGTTAAAAACAAACTATTTTATAAACATCAGAAAGATACTATATTTCGTTAAATAATAAAATATGTTAGCAACCTTAAACACACGCATCCACATGGAAAGTGGGTCTCTCATCGTCACATACCATTGAATAAATCACCCTGAGGGTATGAGAGAAACAGTATAAAAACTTAAAATACCATAGACTAAATAATCTTAAATCTTATAACACAATATTTATTTAGGTATCAGACAAGGCGACCAGCAAAAAAACACAAATGACTGTGAGGGCCGAGACCATGCCAGTGAGACACAGTCCTGCTGTTACAAGAAACCGCTCAGCTGTGACGTTTGTTCGAAGACGTTTAGATATAAAAGCCAATTGCTACAACACATCAGAACGCATACTGGTGAACAATTTAACTGTAATACTTGTCAAAAGAAGTTTGCTCATAAAAAAGACCTGAAGACACACACAAAAATTCATACAGGTACTAGTGAAATACTATATAGCTGCCATATTTGCCAAAAGAAGTTTGCACATAAGGGTGCTTTAAACAAACATACAAGAACTCATACAGGTGAAAAACCATTTGGCTGCGATATTTGTTATAAATTTTTTTCACAAAACAGTACTTTGAAAACACACATGCGAATTCATACAGGCGATAAACCATTTAGTTGCGATGTATGTCAAAAGAAGTTTGCACAAAAGGCTCATTTAGTAAAACACATAATTATTCATATTGGTGAAAAACCATATAGCTGCCATATTTGTCAAAAGAAGTTTGCACTTCAGAGCTCTTTAAATACTCACATCCTAATTCATACTGGTGACAAGCCGTTTAAATGTGACATTTGCTCTCAAATATTTTCGATGAAGAGTAGTTTAAAATCACACATACAAATTCATATAGGTGATAAACCGTTCAGCTGCCATATTTGTCGCAAGAAGTTTAGACGAAAGATTCAATTAATGAGTCACGAACGAATTCATATGGTTGACGAAAAGAAATCATAAATTATATAATACAATTTAATTTGTAAACAAAAAAAATTAGGCCTCATTTATACAGTTTTGTCCGAGCAAAGTAACCGCTTTTCTATATATCTCCCCCAACACTGCAGGATTGTGTCCTGGCATAGGCGGTTTTAAATGTCTTATGCTTGCCCAAAACATTTGGCATTCTTACAACATGGTCGGCCTTGTCCAGTAAAATGAATGTTCAAAACGCCTGGAGCCAACTATGTACGGGTTTCCTCACTATGTTTTCCTTCACAGTACGAGCACAGAGTAGAAAATATATATACTTACATAGATGAGAAACAGCTTTCATTTCAACAGATCCAACTAGACCCGTTTTTCCCCCAAAGGGTAAAAACGGATATTTAGGTTTCAGCCGAAGCTTGAACCAGTGAGATTACTGCTTCACAATTAGTGCTGTCCCCCCCCACTTTATACAGCTATCTCCCTCTAATTGATGTCTGACTCGTCATGCTGTCTCTTTCTGTCACTAAGGGACAGCGCGCAGCCAGTTGGTCTCCAGTACCTTCACCCTTAACCCGCCAAGGCCTTAAGTGGTGGTTCAAGCCTCGGCTGAAACCGAAATATCCGTTTTTTACCCTTTGGGGGAAAAACGCGTATATTTAGGTGTTCGATCCTTCGCTTGAACCACCAGTGAGACTTGTTTACATTCTGCCGGCGTACTGTGAAATTTTATAAAAGCAGTAAAAATACCTAAGTAAATTGTAGGTAAAAAAAAACCCTACAGGAAATAAGAGCCATTCATCATGAAACAAGACAAAATATATTTCTTATTCTCACATAATTTGACCAACAACATGTAAAGATACTCAATAACTGAATTGAGAGTGGCGTTTCAGCTCTGGCTCCCAAAACGCTCGTTCCCAGGTCGGTGTTACAAGAAGGTCCCTTTGGATAACTTTAGGTGGCGAAGAACTTGAGGGATCAACAAAATCGGAAAAATCACCTAGCCTGTATTGCCACGTCCTGCTGAAAGCGTCCGTATACTGGCTGCTCTCGTCTGTTGAATCTTCGCTGACGTAATCCGGGACTTCTGCTGATTGTTTTGAAGCAAAAATATCTCTGGACTACCCGCTTGCCGGAGTCTGTGAAATGGAATCTTGTATCCTGTTATAATGTCTAACACATTTGCAAGTGCCGAGCTCCAGTTCTCTATGTACATTTGGAGTCGTCCTGCTTCGAAGCACTCACTTTCTGTCGCCTCCTTCCTTTTTATGGCAAATCGACCCTGCGTTTTCCCTGAGAACTCCCCGAACTTTCCTTTGTTTGAGGAGAACTTGACGTCATTGTCATTGTATCTCTTTTTCTTCCAGTTAGAGTTCTTAGCGGCTCTCGTGGAGTCTCCTTATTCCAATCCACTGTGAGTGAGGGTACTCAGATTGGGAAAAAGAAGCTGTGTCAGAGTTTCTTTTGTAGGCCGGATAAAAAATGTGAATTCCACCCTGTTCCATCACAGCATCCGTCAGAGTTTTGTCTTCGAACAAATGAGATTCGGAAGGTCATGGAGCACTTGTCGAAGAACTTTATTTGGAGGTTGGTACACCGATCTGCGCTTTTAAATTACTTCTGCGCGACGGCCGCAAGTGTACTGCAATAGGTTGTCAAACACCTTATGAAAACCTGAGTCTGCGCTTAAAATTCTCTACCAATCTGGTGCTTAATCCGATCTGGCAAGCCGTTCAGCGGGGTTTCGAAGCATTTTCTTTTCTGTAGCAATCCATTGGTGATAGCTCCCAAAGTCATATCAAAATCTTCCAATCTCACCTCCAAAAAGGCTCTATGCCTCTTTCTCTGACTTGCCGGCGAATCAGTAATGAAGTTCTGTCTCTTTTAACTACTAGTTTTGGCTTAAGGTCCCGCACCGTACTTATGTATTTGTTGTAGTGAGGAGCGTGAATTTTTTCCATTTCCCAATGGCCAGTCGAGCAATTTCTTCTTAATATCTCGGAACCGTCTATCCGACACTGACTGCTGATGGATTGAAAATTCTCAGGTGATCGACAATAGGTACGGCAAAACTTATTTTTGCGTCGACTGTTTGTGATATTGCTTCTCCGAATAGGTCTTGAAATGAATAGTTGTTCACCTTCCAAGTTCGCCAGTGCTGGTCAATCGCAGCAATCAGCGCATGGAACGCGACTGTTTCTTGTTCATCTCGACAGGGGAACAGCTCACCTCCATAGTGAGCTGTTCCCACGCGATGACTTCAGCCATTTCTGAAAGGATGTAGATGTCGTTTTGTGAAAATGTCGGTTTGAAAACATAATGCGACTGGTTAATAAAGTGTCGTATAGTTTGTACGACATTGAGTTTATTCAACATCGAGTTGACTGTTCGACGTCGAGTGGTTGTCCGACGTCGAGTGGTTGTTCGACGTCGAGACGAGTAGCGGGACGAAATGAAAAGTCGTAATGCGATGTCGAGTAATTGACTCGACATGGCGCATAGAAGTGTGCCTACACGCAAGGAGTAGGTACAGTAGGAGGGTAACTCCTAAGTCGTCGCTGGACAGATGGGTACCGAACGGAATTTGTGGTTGTTAAGTGGTACTTACCGTATCTATTAATACGGCCTCACTGCACGAATTCTGAAAGCGTACTGGAGAACAACTTGCCGCGCGCTGCCCCGTAATGACAGAAAGAGACAACATGACGAGTCGGACGTTAATTAGAGGGAGATAGCTGTATAAAGGGGGGGGGGGCAGCACGAACTGTGAAGCAGTAATCACACTGGTGGTTCAAGCGAAGGCTCGAACACCTAAATTGATCCTTTGTAAATTTTGACGTCCCCTTCAACTGCCCACAATTTTTCCACACAATCGTGGTCACATTGTATGCTAGTAGTAGTGCAATTAAATCGAAAGCTAACTATGTAGCTATTTATCTGTTCCTCTTTCTTTAATCTGTGGTACGACGTCCATATAATGCAATTGAGATCAGAAAAGGTCCCAATGGTAAAATATCGGCCAGTTTAAAAACAAAACCTTTACAAAAGAAAAGGACGCCTCAATATATTTAAACACAAAGGATGTAACCGCAACGACTGCAGACGTGGTTTGCCTATTCATATTATATTATTATATCATAATTTTTAAGTTCTTGAGAAGAAAGCGTATGTATTTTGTTGAATTTTTTTTTGTGGCTTTTTACTACGGAATCTTCATTTTATCGTACTTTATACAAGAGTAGAATACCCTATTCAGAGCGCTGAAAATATAACTCTGTGCTAAAACAATTGAGTTGAAAATCGAAGTGTCGAGAAGACTCAAGCTGTCATATTATATGACATTGACATTTGACTAAACACTTGTTCATTCGTTCCGGAGTTCGGAAGACCAAAAAAAATACAGAGCACTGAAAATAGAACTCTGCGCTAATACTTAAAATCGAACACTCGAAGCTCGTGTGTTAGATTTTCAGCACTCGGGCTTAAACGCCATACAGTCCAGTCGGCAGCAAATCCAGCAGCCTGTTAATAGTCGCGTCCCATGTCGCAGACTACACGTTACACGTGTGCTATTTTTCAATTGTAAAAATATGTATGTTAGGTGAAGTTATATTTATAATATGGGCAGTGGCGTGCACAGGATTATGGCACTGGGTATGCGGCGAAGTACTCGGTCACAAAAACTTTTTCGTTTATAGATTTTTAGCATAGCTACAGCCAAGCGACGGATCTCTAAGTCGAAACCATGCCAACAGAGCAAGTCTTAGATGTACTACTATTCATGTACATCTTCTACGGCAACGCAGACAAAACAGCGATCGATCGTCGCGGCGGAAGAAATTCTAATAAGTAAAATAATAAGCATATTTTAAAATATTATAACTACTCACCAGTCAGTCAGCTTCAATTTTCACATATTCAAGGTTCCGGTTACTTGAGATTACTATATCCCGATGTAAATTACTAAATAATATGCAAGGAAAACAATATAATTTAATCGTGTGTACACAACCACACAGCCAGTTATACGTTTCATAACTTTTAACATCTAATGAAGTACATGCTCAGTACGTAAAGATGTCGCTACGAGTAAGCATTGTGAACCATGGAAAAGTAAAACACATTTAAAAAAAAGAACAATTAAACCGCCATGTAACTTGTTTGGTTTTACGTCAGTGGTTTATTTAGTTTTAATCTTCAAAATTTTCAATGATTACTGAATAAAATATGAATTTGTAACAATATTTTATTCATACAACGCCCTCTTTTTTAAAAATTGAACTGATAAAGTACATCGGCACTACGGGACTCTTCAAATTAAATATCGTCAATTCACGATAGATGGCGGCCTAGTTAAAACGACGACGCAACGCGCAGACGGCGCTATGGGCGCCTATTTAACAATTTATCTTTATAGCACAGAGATAATAATATACTACGTTAGTACGTAGATAATAATATACTTAGTTATGTTTGGTTATGTTCGTTCTCTGAAAATAGTGTCATTTATTATTTCCACGTAAAGTGCCATCTAGTAAGTTTTCTTAGTAAATAACATTATACTGACAATCATAGAACTCGTTGTAGTACCAAGCTCGCGCCACGGGCGCCCGAAGCCGAAGGCCATGTAATGCCGCATGAGTTCCGCCTATATAAACATGTCGATATTCATGGGTGTGTGCGTTTGCGAAGTATGAAAATTACACATACATGCGATGATTTGTCCTGCAGCACGCACCGGCATGAGTTGCTATTTATAAAATTTTAGGCGTTTTCAAGTTATTATATTTTTTTAATTAATTTATTTACTATTAATTAAAGTCATATAAAACGTACGAACGTTTTATTAAAATATCTGTGAATGACAAGTAAAGCACTTCATTTCTGCCTATATGGAGCGCACGCCCCTGAATATGGGCCTATGTCGCCCGCAATAAAGATTTTTTATTATTATTAATTTCAATTGACCGTCCATAGTAATAATCATTGTGCTTGCTGGATTTACAGCAAGCAAGTGTCAATTGATTTTAGATTTTTGTTTTTGCCTTCAAAATTATTGACATAAATGACGGCCATTAGCACCGGCGCTGGACTTAAGCGCTTAAGACTTAAGTGCTTGATACACGTGTATTTTTTAAAGTTTTCATAATGATTTTCGTATCTGTGTTAGATTATACCTATTTGTTTGTTTACCTTTTGTGTGTATGGATGACTTATAGTGTTCTCTATACGGAGTTCCAAAAAAAACGATTTTATTTAAAATATTTATTAAAGTTAAAAATTACAAACTATTTTATTTACGTTTAAACTTAACTAAAATGAATCAGATCTATGTTGGATCTAAACTCAAGAATTTCTAAATTAAGACTACCAACTTTGACCGATGTAAGATCTGAAGTGTCTAACTTAACTCCAAATTCACGGTCCCACGGAGCTGGGACCGTGAATTTGGAGCTATGATGCGGCGACAGCATTTCCAGTATATGACGATTTCTTTCGTAATTTATGAAGAAACTGCACGACATGTTTTTTCTTTATAGCCCAAGAGGCGGCTACAATTATTATACGTTATATGATAATTATAGTCCAAGAGCATGTTCGACTGCAACTAACTGATGATGATGATTCCCATATAATGGTATTCGGCAATTCGGTGCTAAGTCCATATTACATAGGGGTTACATATGTAACAGGCGGGGCGAGAACGCACACAAATAGTGATTACACACTAATCCATTTTCAATCACGTCATTACGCACGCACACGAAAATATTGTAAATACAATCACAAACGGCTGTCAGTATACGACAAATGTCATTTTTATTCAAGCAACGTTTGACACTATCGATATTTAAATATCGATGAGTTTGTCGAATAATAATAGAGTACTTTCTATGGTGAACAAATAGGAATAAACATAAATATATTCATTTTAAGCGATTTTTTTCGTAATTGTTTAAATAAATTGATTGATTTTATTTAATATGGCTTTTATAGTCATATTGATTTTATGAATAAATAGTTGTGTTGGTTTATATAGCATGTAGATGTACCATGAAATAGAGATTTATTTACATTGAAGTAATTTTCACAAATATACAATCAACTTTTAGTTGTAAATGATTCAGAATATCTTTTTGTGAGTTTAAATTTCCAACCAAACTTTCCTCATCTCGATATCTTCCGGCACTATAATAAACAACTTTTCTGGAGTTCTATTGCCATTATTTTTACAATTTTATACCACAAACGAATAAAACTCATTCTTGCCACAATGTTAGGTGCTATTTCAAAATTTTAAAAGTTTAGGGCATAAAAACCGACTTCCAAAGTAGAAATGCACAAAAAAGTATGAAATAAAACTTATTTTATGAATAACTAGCTTTTTCCCGCGGCCCGCGTTTATTATAGTATCGGGTATCCCACGGGAATACTGTACTTTTTCGGGATAAAAAGTTTCAAGTTTAAGTTAACTTATTTTTTATAAGTTTTTTGTTTTAATTTCATTGAAATCCGTTCACTAGTTTTTGCATGAAAGAGTAATCATCCATCCTCACAAACTTTAACATTTAGTAGAATTTCCCTTTTAAAATCCGCTAAAATATTAACCATTTCCTAGTAGATCTCCATCTACTTAAAAACTGTGTTTTATTATAATGAGTGCGTGAAAACTGACAAACCTTTTATGCTATTATATTATTACATTACAGACGGCGAGGATACTTCATTATTTTATGTTAAGATGAAATGTCGCTTGCTACACAGTTTGTTTGAACTATCACAGACGGCTATAAGATACTACACATTTATATATTACGTACTATAATATGAAATAAATATCCAGGCATCTTAAGATAAAGAATTATAACATCTTCGACGTCTGTGACGTCTTTTAGTCTGCAGAAAAATTAAAATAAGTTAAACTGAAAAACTTCTTAAAATGTTTATTTAAAGTGTATTTAAAAAAGTTATTCACAAAAATAAAGATTTTGGAAATTTCTTTTGAGATAAATAATTTTAACTGATTTTTGTTTTACTAAAATATTTAATTTACAATTTCGCTTAGTAGGTATGCTGTAGTAACTACGTATTAAAATATATCCTATTGATATCCGCCTGTACTAAAAATAAAACATGAAGCTTCAAAATGCTGTGAGCAAATCGTTCTCGTACCTTTAGTCCACGAAACATGATTTGCACAAGCTCGCTCGAATCCAGACATCTCATTAAGTCCTTGAGAAATTATATATAACCGATAAAGTCGATATCGACATTTTTTGTGCTGTCACAGCCCTCATCTTTTCTGCAGTGTGGCTGGTTTATAAAATATATAAAAATGCTTTTTTTAAGGATAAGTGTATCCGCACATATTCTATTGTAATAAAGAATAACGCATTCAAACAAAAGTTTGATAATATAATTGATTAACTCTTTTTTAATATTTATTGCAAATTTTTAATGTTACTTATCATTTTGAAGAAAAATAAAGAATATTGCAAATAGTATACTAATTAAATTACGAGTAGTTACGTTTCGTTATTTAGAAACAGTAATAACAACGAAGATGAAATAGAAGTTTTTATAAATGACTACTTTTAAATATTACCCTATGTTAGGATCTTGTACGATTCAGTGGCAAGACTTATTGACCGAGAATTTGTTTTGGACTTATTTAGTGCATTATTTGTTAATATTATATTTAGACAAAATAATACTTACAGATGGAAAGTAACGTTGTCCTTTGAGTTTCCGATCTCTTTTTACAGTGAAAAACACAGCAATTCGGCATTTTCAGCCCCGGTTCGTCCCGCCTCACTCTGATTTGCCGAATACGTCAATAACGCGCGGGAACTAGTTTTATATAACCGGTATGACCGGCGGTCTCGTACCTTACCTTTGGCAGCGGAGAACGCCTGACAATGGCTACTCCGGTTGGATTAATGCTCTAAGCTATTTCCGAAAAACTTTACAACAGTTTCACGTCTTGGCGTGAAGCGGATAGGTAGATACCGTGTCTATGTCGAACCAAAAAGATGCCAACCTAGATGATGCCAACTCGTTTCTAGAAACATCAAATATTTCAGATGCAGGTTTTACAGTCTCCATCATTCAATGTGTCGCAGATGGAAATTGTTAAAAAATGTCGCTCTGGACATTGACTTGGAGGAATTTGCATTGCCCTCATGCATAGCATGCCAGGGACGTCGTATGGATGGATGAATACCCAGTTACCTACCCAGACAAGGGTACAAGGGTGACACTTGTAACATTCAAGTGGCCACGTGTATCTTCTGCTCTGGCGCTCATACGGCTAACAACCCTAAATGCCCTGAATTTATAAGACAGAAGGAAATTAAGGTTGTTCTGTCTGAACAAAATATATCCTATGCAGAAGCAGGGGCGTGCGCTCCATATAGGCAGAAATGCAGTGCTTTACTTGTCATTCACAGATATTTTAATAAAACGTTCGTACGTTTTAGATGACTAATAATTAATTAATAGTAAATAAATTAATAAAAATAAATAGAATAACTTAAAAACGCCTAATATTTTATAAATAGCAACTAATGCCGATAAGTTCTGCAGGACAAATCATCGCATGTATGTGTAATTTTCATACTTCGCAAACGCACACACCCATGAATATCGACATGATAAAATAGCGAAAGTAGGCGGGAGATGGCCGAACCGAGAGCCGAGCCGAGAGCTTCGGTTCGGCAATCCGATCGCTTCCGAAAACCGCCGAACTGGCTTGTCGGAAATTATTCGATGCCTATAATCCGAGTAAAAACAATACGACGCGAATCTAATGAATCATGTATGCACACATTACGCATTTTTTTTAGTACGGTTTTATTTGTTTAAATAGAAGAAACGTTTTGTGTTTCGCGGGGGCCATATGCATATTTCATGTGATAAGCATTGTTTACAATTTAATCGCTCCAGTTTATTTATAGTTTTCTTAAAAGATTTTTCATTTTAACATTTGAAAGTGTGTACATTTAACAGTTTATTACTGAGTTTCTATAATAATTGTAGTGATTTGCTTTTACTAGTGAGTTAGTTGACTTTTTTTAAATGTTATTTGACTGTGAGGTTTGTGTTGAAAATGTGAGTTTATTAAAAATTAAAAATAACAGGTTCTCACAATTGTCATTCAGTGAAAATATTCAAATTCTGTCTAAAGGTAGGTGTGTACCTGAGCTACAACAATTAAACCAGCAAAAAAATAATGTAACTCGAAAATTTCGTGTTAAAAGTTATGAAACGTATAACTGGCTGTTTGGCTGTGTACACAGATTAAATTATATTGTTTTCCTTGCATATTATTTAGTAATTTACATCGGGATATAGTAATCTCAAGTAACCGGAACCTTGAATATGTGAAATTTGAAGCTGACTGACTGGTGAGTAGTTATAATATTTTAAAACATGCTTATTATTTTATTTATTAGAATTTCTTCCGCCGCGACGATCGATCGCTGTTTTGTCTGCGTTGCCGTAGAAGATGTACATGAATAGTAGTACATATAAGACTTGCTTTGTTGGCATGGTTTCGACTTAGAGATCCGTCGCTTGGCTGTAGCTATGCTAAAAATCTATAAACGAAAAAGTTTTTGTGACCGAGTACTTCGCCGCATACCCTGTGTCATAATCCTGTGCACGCCACTGTGCAGAAGCTTCAGCTAGGTTCTGAAAAGTGTACGCAAAGCATACACAGACGTTGTAGCCACTCCCTCACAATCCAATTCACTTCTCCACCTCTTACTGTCTCCTACAGAAAAGCTATTTTAACCCCCCGTCGTACAATTCCCACTCCCAGCCTGGTTACGACCGCCTTGCCCCCCAATCAATTATCCAGAACCCTATTTCTGAGACTCCTGACGGATCCGCTTTTCCAAATATCTTGTCCATGAACGACAATTTCCCTGAACTCCTTTCCTCCCTTTTATTAAAATTGTTACCCCGTTTCAGTGACACTGGATGGGTGTATCCAATACTTTCCGTGAAAACTTGACTAAGCTGGTGAATATTACAAATATAAATTCTTTAAATAACAATGGCTCAGAGGACCATTATTCAAACTGTCGAAGCGTCCGAAATAAAATCAATGATATTCTATACATATTTAAGTCATAAATATAATTCCCTTATTTTTGCCATCCTCTGAGTCTTGGTTGAGGCCTGGTTGGTAGAGCTGGTGAAGCTATATTTTCAGTTTCTACTTCTGAAATTTTAATTTTATTTTCTCTAACTGCAAACAGTAATTTCAGTATTGTCGTTATCCGAATTTTTAACATATCTTTCCTGTCTATATAAAGTACCTGATCCTACTTCCTCTATCTTTTCTGAATTTTTTTCTATAATAATCAATCTCATCCCAATGTTCCTTTTAGAAGACTTCAATCTCCAACATCATGCTTGGGGCTCACATAATTGTGGCTCTCTTGCAAATCTTTTTTCAACTGTATTGTTGATCTTAACTTGGTTACCTTGTATAATGGGGCTCCAACTCGACGAGTAATTCCACCTCAGAACCCTAGGACAGCAGTGGATTTATCTATCTAATCTCCATCTCTTTCCTCACAAATTTCATGGTCCATTATTTCAAATTCCTGTGGCAGCGATCATTTTCCCATTATCCGAACCTAGCAAGCGAGTATAGTCAAAAATCCTCTTTTTAAATTTAAAGTTTCCAAAGCTGACTGGCCGTTATTTGCAAATCTGACTAATGAACTAATTGTCTCTATACCGCCTGTTAATTCCCATAATGCATGCTAATTAGTAGATAAGATATTTAATTATTGTAGAGACTTACGAGTACAATGTACCTAATCAGTTGATCATTATAAATGCTTTTATTTGATCTCGATTTTGTATAATAAACACTGGCATATTTAGCGGAACACAAAAAAAAGGTCCATAATTAAAAAAATATGGTTTTATTTTAAAATCTACTTACTACACTTCTTTTGTTATTTAAAGTTTCATTTGTTTTACTTAAAATGAGATCACATTAAGAACAGATTTTGCGAGTAAAGGCTATTTGTGAAAATGGTACATTTTTGAACTTTTCATGTAACCGGGAAAAGTGAAAATTAATATTAAAATAACAATTAATTAAATTAGAAAAATGGTAACTAATATCGGGTATTTCCTCCACGTGCTCTTATTAAAGTTTTTACCCGTCTAGGCATACTGAGAATGATGTTATCGATGGTCTCCTGGGATAGTCTCCGCCATTCCTCAACTACGGCGATTCGCAGTTCACCCACGTTGGCAGGAGCTGGAATTCTGGACTTAACTTTTCTTTTCAGCAAGTCCCAAACGTGCTCTATTGGGTTCATATCCGGTGATCTCGCCGGCCACTCCATAACAGTGATATTCATATCATTAAGATAAGCTTGAGTTACCCGAGTGGTATGCGGCCGAGCATTATCCTGCATAAAAACAAAATCGTCACCGATATATGGAGCAAACGGTACGACATTTTCTTCTAAAATTTCTCTGATATAGCGGTCTGCAGTCAGACTCCCTCTGTCAATCACTACCAAGTCTGTGCGAGCTCCCAAACAAATGCCCGCCCAAACCATTATTGATCCACCACCGTATGAAACTGTAGTTTCAAAATTTGTCTGAATGTATCGTTCTCCTTTGCGTCTGTATATTCTTTACCTGCCGTCAATTTGATTTAAGAGAATTCTGCACTCATCACTAAACATCGACTTTGGAACGCGGAACAATAGAGTAAGGTATTGTTATACCTTACTCTATTGTTCCGCGTTCCAAAGTCGATGTTCCTGAGCAAAAGTTAACCTGTTTCTACGATGATTTACCTCGAGCCTTAGAGCCTTGGCGGGCACAAATGAACCCAAACCAGCTTCTTCGAACCTTCTTCGTACCGTACCCTCACTTACGGTTACACCCCGCACTGCTTCTAACTAATGTCGGGCTTGGACGGCCGTCAAACGGGGGTTCCTACGTACACGAAGCCGAATGAAACGATCATCCCTACTCGAAGTGCATCTTTTTCTGCCTTGTCCTGCTCTTCTCACATAAGTACCGGTCTCCCTGAACCGTTGGATACTGCGATGGATCGTTGAAACTGGTCGACGAAGATCTCTGGATATCACTCTGTAGGTTTGACCATTTCTTCGCATTTCAAGTGCCTTGGCAATCTCCGTTGGGGCTAAGTCAGGCATAATTCAGTCCTCAGCTCCAAAAAGATACGCCATTAAAAAAAACTAACAAAAACAGTATTTCAATGAAATTTTAAATCAAACTCAGAAGGAAGAAATACTCGAAGTTCGCTCGAAGGTGTATTTGAATAAAATTAAAACAATTGCATAAAATGTGATGTTCAGTTGTTTTCTTAATTTGAAAATATTTCTTTTTAAATTAAATGACGTATAAACCAGCCAGCATACCTTTTATGATACTGATATCAAACCTTTATTTTATGTTCCGCTAAATATGCCGGTGTGGGTACTATAAAATCTGTTTATGAATATTTTTATTTTATTAATAGTCAATACATCTAATAATTCGTGATTTATAATAAATGCATAAAACATTATTTTGATTTTTTTACTTCTACTAGGTAATTTTTTATTCCGTGTCAGGAAAAACCGCATAAAGTTGGGACTATATTATGCTCCGGAATCAGGTACGCCGATGAAAATTCAGAGCACTGAAAATAAAACTCTGCACTGATACAATAGAGTTGAAAATGGAATACATTAATGTCGAGTCAAATGAAAATTGAAGTTTCATGTGTCGAGCTGTTATGTATGACATTGACATTTGACTCGACACATGAGTGTCGAGACACATGCGTGTTTGATTTTCAACTCTACTGTATTAGCGCAGAGTTCTATTTTCAATGCTCCAAATTCTCATCGGCCCGCCGGATTCCGGTTCATACAGGTGTCCCGTGAATCGACGTCAAGCCGTAAACCCGTGATAGGCCAAGTTACAATAGTTATCAGAAAAATTAAAAAAAAATTTAAAAAAAAAGTTATGTCTCAAAAAATACAAAGCTTTTTAAAAAAATCGAAAAATCGACACCTTGTGGTGGTTTTTTACAAATTTCTACTTTTTTTGTAATTATTTTTTTGTATGTAATCCTGAATAATGCTTTAGTAAACTGGTGCCTAAAATTTAAATCAAACGACTCCGACTAGCAAGGAAATGAGGCTTTTTGCCCAAAACAATGATTCGAATTTAATAGTTTGCTCGACTAACTGACTGTACTGGAAAAAAAATGTACTACGCTTGTTTGGCAGGTAATTTTAAAAGTTGGCGCAGTTAATAAGGATTCCAAAATGGTATGACACTTGCTAGATTGTTTCTTAAATTTTGGACAATATTGATTTTTGTAAAGGAAGTCAGTTTTCGACAATTTTTTCTTACTTATTTAAAATGATTCAAGTGTACCCAGGACTTTCTTTTAAGTGATATTCTGATTTGGATGAGACGGAAAGAAACATTCAACGAGTGTAAGAGAGACAAAATCCAAGAAGTAAAAGAATATCACGGGCCACATAGTGTCTCATTACTTTTAACTTTAGGAAAGGTGTTTTTAGGAAGCTATTAATTGAAACAAATTTTTTGAGTCTAAAATATTTTATTACATTATAACAAATGTTCAAACTGCCTCCCACCAGCATAAATGCAAGCTCGACATCTTTTAAAAAAAGACCGCTTTATCAGACGGGCAAATCTGCCGTTATTAACTAATTCTGCTGCTTGCGTTAATTGTCGTCGTAGTTCAACTACATTTTCAATTGGCTTTGTATACACTTTTTCTTTCACAGCTCCCCAGTAAAAAAAATCTAGCGGATTTAAATCAGGTGAACGGGCTGGCCACGAAATGGTACCAGACCGCCCTATCCACCTTTCTGGATATTCATTATCTAAATAATCTCGCACTGAACGGGCATAGTGCGCCGGGAAGCCGTCTTGCTGGAACCACATGTCTCTGTAAATGTGCAGAGGTACGTCTTCCAATAAATTTGGTAAATGATTTCTTAAAAAGTCCAAATAAATGTCGCCATTCAAGGTCTCTGGCAGTTCAAAAGGTCCGATGATTCTCCCGTTTAGAACCCCGGTCCACATTTTTATTTTGAATCGATACTGGGATCTATCCTCTCTCATCAAATGTGGAATATCTACATGCCACTCGTGTAAGTTGTGTAGATTCATGTACCCATCATTTTTAAAAGTGGACTCATGGGACCATAAAATTTTGTCTATGAATCGTGGATCTTCCCCGTGTCTTTGTAACATCGTTTCACAAAACGTAACTCTTGGGAGATAGTAAAGGGGTAGTAAAGTTTGTACTCGCGTGACGTGGTATGGGTGGAGCTCATGACTTTTCATGATTCGATGGGCTACACTTTTGGGCACTCCTGTGCTTTCTTCGATTTGTCGTACTGAAGTACTTGGATCTTCTGTGACTGCTTGTAGTACGATGTCATCGTAAGGCAAGCGACTTCTTCCTTCACTGTGTACTCGGCTTGGGAATCGTCCCTCTGAGAGTGAACGGTGCACATTCACGAAAACTCGATGATCGGGATGACGAGCAGCGTTTGGGTATCTTTGGCGGTAAAGCCTAGCTGCAGCACTAGCATTGCATCGGCATTCACCATAAATGAGATGCATGTTGGCATATTCTTGTGCGGTGTACACCGACATGGTGGTACTAGACAATCACACGATCAACGATAGTCCAGGAGAAAGCAAAGGTTGTTGAAAGAGAAACTAAACAATCCAAATCACAAGCAATCGAGCAATCAATAAACAAAGCAAAAAGTGGTATGTACGAAATCAAGACGAAGGAATACGGTGTGCGCAGTAAACGAAGTAGAGTAACGTACTGATCTATTGTATTTTGTGTGCTGTACGTCGGGAACATGGACAATAGCGACATTGTCTCGCTCACACTAGTAGCATTGTGTCTACCCGTCTCGCGTACTTGTGGCATCATTATCTGTCTCTCTTACGCTCATTGAATGTTTCTCTCCGTCTCATCCAAATCAGAATATCACTTAGAAGAAAGTCCTGGGTACACTTGAATCATTTTAAATAAGTAAGAAAAAATTGTCGAAAACTGACTTCCTTTACAAAAATCAATATTGTCCAAAATTTAAGAAACAATCTAGCAAGTGTCATACCATTTTGGAATCCTTATTAACTGCGCCAACTTTTAAAATTACCTGCCAAACAAGCGTAGTACATTTTTTTCCAGTACAGTCAGTTAAAGTCGAGCAAACTATTAAATTCGAATCATTGTTTTGGGCAAAAAACCTCATTTCCTTTCAAGTCGGAGTCGTTTGATTTAAATCTTAGGCACCAGTTTACTAAAGCATTATTCAGGATTACATACAAAAACAAAAATTACAAAAAAAGTAGAAATTTGTAGTGCCGGGAACTAAAAAACCGCCACAAATGTCGATTTTTTGTTTTTTTTAAAAGCTTTGAATTTTTTGAGACACATTACTTGGATTTTTTTTAATTTTTCTGATAACTATTGTAACTTGGCCTATCACGGGTTTACGGCTTGACGTCGATTTACGGGACATCCTGTATAGTCCCTGCATAATAGTACTAGTAATATATTTATATAAAATAAAGTCGTGTTAGTTACACAGTATAAAACTCAAGAAAGGCTGAACCGATTTGGCTGAAAATTGGTGGGGAGGTAGCTTCTAAGGTACCTCCCCAACCGTCCCCTAATAGGATACCTAAGTGCCGCGCCGAGTCTGTCTGTCTGAAACTACAGTCTGAGGAAACTACTGAAAGGATTTTCATATCAAAGGATTTACCGTTACCGACAGAGTGGTTCCTTAGAAAGGGTAGGTCGATAATAATTTGTTAAGGTTTTGTGGAAATTGTTTGATTTATGACGATAGTTGTTGAAGGTGTCGGAAAAAATCAAGCCGTCTGGGAACTTTTATCGAAAACGCTGCCTAACCTCATCCGGTGGAGATAAATAACAAAACAATGTATGCATGTGGGATTGTTTCTCTTATATAAGTGTACAAAAAAGTCCGCGATGGCATAGAAGTGTATATCTTATAAGGATAGGTTAATAAACATATAATGGGTATAGTATACCCATTGTAAGTTTAAAAAAATGATTAGTAATAATTTGGTATTTTCAAAAGACGGATACAATTTAATTATCCTTATCTAGGAGATTATATCTAGGAGATATATTTAATAAAAAGTACGTGTGAAAATTTATTATAAAGTGTATATTTTTACTCTGTGTTATTACGATATTGCAGGTATATTTTCTAAAAGAAGTTTTTTGCACGAACACTCCCACGTGGGCGAAGCTGCGGGCAAAAGCTAGTAGTACTTAAAGTATTTTGGCATAAATATAAAACTTCTTAGTGAATATATGTTTTACAACATCGCTGTTCAGCGAGGAGTTAGGACAGAAACTTCCTTAGAGCGAAAGGGCTTTTAGCTAGATTGGTTGAAATTTAAAAGGTCATCCTCACGGTCCAGTTTGGAAATCCAGCAGGTAGTCAATAGTGTTTATGAATATTTTTATTTTATCAATAGTCAATACATTTAATAATAAATAATACGTAATTTATAATAAATGCATTAAACATAATTTTGATTTTCTACTTATACTCGGTAATTTTTTATTCCATTTATGAAAAAACAGGGTATAATATTCTATACATCAGTATATATATAATATCACTATAATATTTATACATCAGTTAAAGGGTGACGGGTGACGGGTGACGGGTGACGGGTGGTTGTCGTTATTCACCGCTCTGTCCAGTAATACAAAAACATTGTGTTTTTATGCGAATTACATCATAGAAGTGTATACGAGTGTTACTTTGAACGTAAAATAGTCGAGAGCAATAGTGTATTTGTGAGCTTACGAAGACATTCAGAAGATATTGTAATTTTTATAGCAGGAAAATTATCTATTTCTAAGAAGTGAGGGTAAATAAAAAGTAATTTGCAAGTATTGTGCCATAGATAACAACGCCTTAATAGATGTAAAAGAGACACTGTCAAACGAGATTTGACAGATTCAAGCGGCGCCATCTATGAACTGGCGCAGAAAACAATTCTTGTCACTCGGTGTAGACTCATTTACAAAAAGCGACCTCTGTGATTGGTTCAGGGAACTATAATTCTTAAAAGTTGTCACGGAATACATCTCCGAAGTTGCTATAACAAAACATTTAAAAACGAAGCGATCTCAAGGTCCTCTGCATAAGTGTGCCACCGTACCACGAGCCGGGAGCCGGGAGCCGTCGAGCTGTGAATCAAAATATGACACGCGTAACTAATCGTGGAAAAAAACTTCTGGAATTTTTCTTTAGTTGCTCGAGTTCATTTTAGTAAGAAGAAGTAAGGACTAAGGGCCCATACAAACACACCTGCACACGCACACACATACAAAGTATATAAAAAGTTATTATTATTATATTATACTGCGTACAACATTTACAGTAATTTAGTCCAACTGTAAATGTAGATTAAATATTTATTATATTTAATCTATATAATTATATCTTATATATTCTCTATCTATCTATTATATTTAATCTATATAATCTATATAATATATAATTTAAGAAAACAACACGTAAGCCGATGAGTTTAGAGCGGAGTATGAGTTATATATATTTTGTATTACAGAAAAAAAAACTATACCGTGTTTTCAGCTGTTGAAGTTCTGGGGATTAGCTCCAGCCTTCCTTGATCCCAGACCCCGATATCGGCGTCGTGCTCAGACGTGCTAATCTAAAAATTATCAAAGATTACTTAAATGTGAAAAAAAAAAAAATACATCACATAATTAAAAAAAACATATTTCCAATTTTTTTATCTTGCGACAATGACAAATTTTAGCTTATTAAATTAATTAAATTATAATTTTCTATTAAACTAAGACTAAGAAATAACATATATATTTAACGAGCGGACCCGACAGACATTGTCCTGCCGGGCTGATTTGTGAATCAAAACCATCCAGGGCGCCACCCAAACGCATATAAAAAAATTCATTCAAATCGGTCCAGCCGTTTAGGAGGAGTTCAGTGACATACACACGTACAGTAGAATCCTTACTAATATTATAAATGTGAAATCGTGGATGTTTGTTACGCTTTCACGCAAAAACTACTGAACGGATTTCGATGAAATTCGGTATGGTAGTAGTTTAGACTCTGGATTAAAACATAGGCTACTTTTTATCCCGAAAAAGTAGTGTTCCCGAGGGATAATATACTTACGCGGGCGGAGCCGCGAGCAACAGCTAGTTATATATATAAAGATAAAAGTGTTTTTGAGTAAATAATCATATTAACCTGTTAAATGTCAGCCGTACACCATGTGTACACTAACTTTTGTTGCGGGAAGTGTCGCTTGTACACCATGTGTACATAAGCGATGAGCTCTCATTGGGCGTCGATTTGACCGTCTAAGGTGGCCTCTATTTACTTTATGCTCTGTTATTTTGTATCTGTGTACCCTTAACTTTGTAATCGTGATGCCTAAACCTAAACCTCAGAACAAAATTTAAAAAAAAAATAAAGAAATACGAAATTCATTTGTTTTTACACGCCATTTTGAAATATTGCGGATTTTACAGTGCGTACGTCAGTGTTGATGAAGTGTTATAACGTGTTCTAAGGTGCGTAATATTTTATGATTATTATATGAAATTACTGTTTATAAAACGAAGATTATGATTAAATTATTAGATAATAAAATATTTTAACAGAAGATATTGAAAAAAGTATTTAATTTTTAGATCGGGTAAAATTTCTTATGTAAGATGTCGTAATATTCATATAATTCGGTGAAAAAATCAATATAATGGTTGTAATTGCTAAAATATGTTTAAATATAGACCATTACAATATTATGTAATCAGAAAATCCAAGTTTAATTGTAGAAAAATATTGTTGTAATACCTAAAAGTTTTAACGAAATTTACAGTGCGTACGTCAGTGATTAAAAATGTTTTCTCGTGTTTTAAAGTGCGTAATATTTTATGATTATTATATGAAATTACTGTTTATAAAACAAAGATTATGATTAAATTATTAGATAATAAAATATTTTAACAGAAGATATTGAAAAAAGTATCTAAAGTTCGGGTAAAATTTCTTATGTCAGATGCCGTAATATCCATATAATTCGGTGAAAAAATCAATATAATGGTTATAATTGCTAAAGTATGTTTAAATATAGACCATTACAATATTATGTAATGAGAAAATCCAAGTTTCATTGTAGAAAAAGATTGTTGTAATACCTAAAAATTTTAGCGCGCGTAATAATACTCGTAAGTACATTTCCGCCATTCTATAAATAAATCGAATCATAGTACATTGCGAAAAGTACTGACACCAAAAACATTGTTTTTATTTTACATTATTAATTATTAATTAATAAAATAAAACTAAGTACTAAGTAATATGGTGATTTTGCCGAGTTATTAATATAAATAATTATATTTAAAGACGTTAGTATAACACGTTAATCTGGTCCCGTGGTATGTTCTTTAATAATTAGCGTTACGGATACCAGACTAAGGAAAATATTTTGTATTAATGTAATATTTTTTAAACTAAACACATTTTAAAATAATATATTTGTATGGAATTTGGTTTTTTCTTACATTTTAGCTTAAAAGCTGCACTTCTCATCATGCAGAGATCACCCCCTCATAGAAGTAACACGGCTACTACCTTCGCCACTAATCCTGATTTGTCAGCAGACTGCGACAGTGATAATGTAACGACAAGACCAAAAAAGCGTCCTCGTTGTAATTGTGATGATTTCCAACATAAATTGGATGCCTTTAGGCAAGATTTTCAATCTTTCATATCTCTTTGGAAAGAAGAGCAGATGTCATGTGCGAACAAATTAGCTGTTATTGAAAAATCCATTTCTTCGTTCACTGCCCAAATGACTGAGCTGCAACATACTAATAAAGGAATTAAAAAATCTTTGGATTTTATGTCATCTCAGTACGACACTATGATAACTAAAGTCACCGAACTTCAGCATAAAACCAGTTTACATGAAAAAAGGATGCGGAATTAGAATTTATTACCGAAGAATTGAACCGAAAACACTGCCTTAACTACATTGAAATACGAAACATCCCTAAAAGTGCTGAAGAAACTCAGGATACTCTCATCAAGATTTTTAACACCACATGTAATACTTTATCTCTGGAACTGGGTCCATATGTAATGCAAGATATTCATCGTCTATCATCTAAGACTGAAAACAAAATAATACGTGTTACACTTACTTCTGTTGCTGCCAAGAATAAAATTATTAAAGCCGCTAAAGACTATAATGCAATAAACCCAACAAACAAATTAAACACAACCTCTATAGGCCTGAATGGCCCAAAGAAACTCATATACATTGCTGAACATCTAACTGCAAAGGCACGCCGTCTCCACTTTCTTGCCAGAGAATTTGCGAAAACTCAGAAGTTCAAATACTGCTGGACATCGAGTGGCAAAGTGTTCCTACGGAAGGACGAAGGAAGTAATCTAATAATTATCTCTAACGAAGCCCAATTTCAAGACTTAAAAACTAATCTTGATTAATTGCATACATTGTCATCACTATAATACTTCATATTAATTAATCATCAATATACATACGCGATGGCTCCTCTCTCTGTAGTAAACGAGGTAGAACAAATTTCTGTTTCAAATAGTCACATCTGTTCACCAGAAGACAGTGAAAAATACCTGAACCACACTCTCCATAACCTAAAAATTTTGCACACTAACATAAAAAGTATTAACTGCAATTTTGATAATCTAACAATACTATTGAGTAGGCTTACATATATACCTGATATTATTGTTTTAACTGAATGCTGGCTGAGTAAAAGTCCTAATATTCCCCTGTTGAATGGCTACCGTCACCATGCATCTACATATGATAATCAAAATGATGGTGTCGTTGCCTATGTCGAAAACTCCTTCGAATGTACTGTAGAGATCCCAACTTTAAATGACTCAAACTGTGTCCTTATAAAACATTTGAACAAGACTGCACTTATTAATATATACCGCTCTCATTCTAACAGATGTTAACCCCTTTTTAGAAAGTCTTAACAACTTATTAGGCAATCTAACACAATATAAATCTGTTGCAATAATTGGCGATCTTAATATTAATATAGCTCCGGATAGTACTGACCCCAATAAAGACAGTTATCTTGACATTACTGCTTCTCATGGTATGCTTTCTGCTCATAATTTTCCTACTAGACTGACCAGATGTCTTGATCATGTCATTCTACGTACTCCTACTGTTACTACTACCCTGGTGCTTGACTCACCTATCACGGATCACACGCCTATTGTTGTCTTCAGTTCCCTGCAAATGATACCCAAGCGTTTAAATATTCGCACCACTAAGGTGGATATACCGGCTGCTGTTGAATGTATTACTAAGACAGATTTGAAAGTCGTATTTGATTTAAAAGACGCAAACGAAGTTGCTGAGCTTCTTGTCTTTGTCTTTTCATCTGCAGTCAAAACACATTCGCGTGTTATATCAATATCCAGTAGTAAGCGAATCATTAAGCCATGGGTTACACCCGGGCTTCTGCGATGCATAAGGCATAGGGACAAACTATATCGCGCTCATAAGAAAGATCCTGATAACTTGACAAAAAAAGTAGTATTTGGTCGATATCGAAATTTTTGCAACAATCTCCTAAAAAAAGTCAAGTGTGAGTATGAGCGTCTCGAATTTCAAAAGGTCAAAAATAGTACCAAAAATACATGGCAACTATTAAAACAAGTTGCAAATTTAGACCAAGGTAGATCGTCACTGTCAGAATTGTTGTATCGTTGTGGAGATCCAGCTCTATCCGTTAACTTTATAAATGAATACTTTGAAAATATAGGGGAAAAATTGGCGTCTAAAATTAAGCAATCGGAGCTGTACACGTCTCTTAAAAGTCGTAGACAATCTGTTTTTTCCAGTAACCCAACATCTCACTCTATGGTTTTGCATGAGGTCACTAATGCTGAGGTTGATAATATAATTAGTAATCTTAAAAAAAATGTGCTACTGGATTTGATGATATTAGCTCTACATAAATAAAGGCTTCCAGGCCTGTCATAGTCCCTCTACTTGTATACCTCTTTAATTTATGTTTTTCGGTAGGAGTTTTTCCTGACATCTTTAAGACTGCAGTTGTTCATCCAGTCTACAAGTCTGGCGATCGTGGTAGTGTCGAAAACTATAGACCTATATCTATATTATCTACTTTTTCCAAAATTTTTGAAAAGGTTATTAATAACAGGCTCACCAAATATCTTACTAAATTCAAAATTTTATCTAATAATCAGTTTGGCTTCAGACATAGAACATCCACCGAAGACGCTGTCGTTGAACTAACAGAAACAATTAATCACTACCTAAATAACAAACACAAAACTATTGGCATCTTTTTAGACTTATCCAAAGCTTTTGACACTATATCGGTCCCCACACTACTCTTGAAACTGGAACGTATTGGTATTCGTGGCTTGGTCTTGCAGCTTTTCCAAAGCTACTTATCTAACCGTAGGCAATTAGTTCAAATTGATAAATACCTGAGTAAAGAGTGTTCTATAGACGTGGGCGTCCCTCAGGGAAGTGTGGGCCCTTCTGGGCCCAACTTCCAACTGGGCCCAACTCTCTTTCTTATATACGTGAACGAGCGGTGTCAACTACCATTATCGCATAGCAAAATTATCTCATATGCAGATGACACAGCTCTTATAGTTTACGGAAAAGATTGATATGATGCTCGTCACAATGCTGAGACAGCAATGAAAACTATCATGCACTGGTTGGTTGAAAATACTTTAACATTAAATGTCGGTAAAACTAAATTTATCACCTTTTCCTACACTAAAGCGTGTCAGCCAATGGGTCCAATTGACATTTACGCTCACAACTGCCACAGCTCGGGCTTACCGTCAAATTGTAACTGTCCCTCACTTGAACGTACAGAAGATATCAAATACCTAGGTGTTATTCTTGATAACTACCTGCGATGGAAGCCACACATTGAGTCTGTCACCGCGAGATTAAGGAAATTAACCTATGTGTTTAAAAAACTTAGAACTGTTGTAGAATTTGAAACCTTAAAAACAGTATATTTTGCACTAGGGCAGTCGAATATAGGATACTGTATATTGGCTTGGGGTGCTATACACAAGACCACATTGCTTAAAGTTGAGCGAGGACAAAGGGCCATTTTGAAGGTCCTCTCCAGAAAACCGACGCTTTTTCCCACTATGGAACTCTTTGCCATCTGCAAGGGATTATCGTCGAGACAGTTGTACATTCTCCGCACTATACAAAAGAAACATTGTCAACTGGTATACGACCCCAGTTTATACCAAAACAAACGCCGGTTTGATAGAGTTTGTGAGGTGCTGGCTCAAGAAACAGATGCAGCCAGTAGGCATTTTAAATACATCAGCCCCTTATTATACAGGGTGCACTTAAACCTACCTGCCAAATTTTTTTTGGGCTTAGGTATGATTAGGAGAGTCCATTAAACTATTAATTTTTTTACAATAACATATTTTATCCCAACCAAATTCGCTACAGAATGGATACACTACTTAGGCGCCAGTCTGTCGCGCGGAGTCGGCAAAAGACCGGCGCAGGGATAAAGCGAAGGTGACGCGGGGGGTGGCACTCGGGCGGCGGGGGGCATGTTGCACGCGCCGTTAGTATGGCGCGTGCGCTTGCATTGTGCATTGCAATGATGCGATTATTTCGTTTATCACCGCCCGCCGCACTCGTGATATTAAGTGTCTGTGACAAAATCAAAAATGTACTCTAACCGCGAGTGTTACGAGATGGTGAGATGCTACATTTTAAGAGGCGAAAGTTTACGCGGAGCCCAGAGACTGTACGAGCAAGAAAGCCTTCCTCGTCTGCGTAACAGCGGATTCACGATTGCAGGTGTACCAAGTCGCGAAACAATTTTGTCCATCAATCAACGACTATTGGACTATGGACAGTTCGCGACACCTGCACACGCTCTAGGAGGAGGAAGGCCGAGTTTACCGGTTGATCTCCAAGATGACATCTTGGAGTTCTTTGAAAGAGGCCCATGAGCGAGTACCCGAGATGCCGCCCGCCGCTTTAACCTGAGTCGATTTGCGGTGTGGAAGTTATTAAACACTGTGAACTTACACCCATATCATTTCCAAAAGGTCCAGGCTTTAAACGAAGCAGACGCCGCGCCCCGTCGCACTTTCTGCGAGTGGCTAATCTCACACCCTGATGCAGTTATTTTGTGGACAGATGAGTGCCTTTTTACTCGTGTGGGCTTGTACAACCAACACAACGAGCATTGGTGGTCGTATTAAAACCCACACAAGATAAAAGAAAACTACCACCAAGTGCGTTTTAGTGCTAATGTGTGGGCCGGCATTGTCGGTGATGAAATACTGGGGCCTTATTACATCGAGGGGTGGCTGACCGGAATAACCTATCTGGAAATGCTAGAAAACATTATTCCGGAGTTCATGGACAACGTGCCGCTCGCACTCATTCGCCACACGCAGTTCTATTTCCAGCAGGATGGTGCACCGCCACATTACGCCGCCGCTGTTAGAAATTATTTAAACCGCGAATATGGTGATCGCTGGATAGGTCGCGGGGGTCCCGTCCCATGGCCGCCTAGGTCACCAGATCTCACTCCATGTGATTTTTTTTTATGGGGTGAGATTAAGAGGCGAGTGTACGTAGATGAGGTCCCAAGCCTCGAAGACCTAAAATCGCGTATTGCGCGTGCGTGCCTTTGACGAAGTGAAAAGTGACAGAGTTGTGCTTAACAAACTCAAAGACAATGTGCAAAAACGTGCTAGACTCTGCTTTGAGCGAAACGGATTGCAGTGCGAACAATTTTTAAAGTGTAGACAAAATAATTATGTAAATAAGATTTAGAGGTGGGTTGTTTTGATTTTAAATTAGTTGTACATAAGTCGATTGAATTTTTTAAATACGCCTAAATGCAAAGGATGTGGTTTAGATTTAAATTTCTAAAGTGCTTATTATTCGTAATTAAAAATTTGTAATTTTTCCATTCTTTTGATGAGTATCAATTAATTTTATTCTAAACATACCTACGTCCTTTACATTTTGACGGTCCTAAGCCCATTAAAGTATGAAGGGAAAATTCGCAACTTATGATAATGTATGATCGTGGGAATCCTGGATTAGGTAAGAGTACACGGTTGTTGTTGTTTTTAAGTTTTTGATTTTAAGAATTACTTTTTACTAGCCATTGTCTATTGTTGCCGTGTTCTTAGAAGTAGCCGTAAGATGTAAACAGGGTCATAAATAATAAGTTATTGTTAGAAATTAGTTAAAATATTAAACCCTTTTTATTGATGTTTTTAGAATAGAGCCGACGATTTATGACGTTGTTTACTGTTTAAAATTGAGATAATAGTTATTTACCCAACATCACATTAAGTATCAACCACCATCTACACCGATACTACGAGTACAATAATAACAAAAATTATTATTGTTATCAATGAAATACGCTTAAGTGGGAGGGCGGGGCGGCGCATGGCGTCCATATTTTGTGGTGTTTTCTAGGATAACTTTCGGAAGCTATTTCTCAACATTTTAGTACTGAGTGATTATAAAAGAAAAAATACGTGTATTTTTATTTTTAACAAGGATCAATATATCCAAATTTGGCAGGAAGGTTTAATTGCACCCTGTATAATAAAGTAAATAAAATATGAAATATATACTGCTTATCTGGATACAAGCTAAGAAAATGTTTAGATAAATGGTTGAAATCTTTAAGCTATGAGGAGACAGAAAAACTTATGGTTATATAAATATGTTCTTCGGACTTCACCCACATACGCATAACTCTTATAAACACAGTTTACACATTGAATAGTGTACTAGAGGTCAGAATTTTCTGGTATGTTGCGGATTGTGTGCAGTACTTTTGTGACTCTCTTGAAAACGCCGAACGCCGTGAAAATATTAAAGCCGAACTAGTAAGAGACGTAACTTCACGTCACGACGAAAACTTTGGCCATATGCACAAATTTCTGATGTCTCGTAATTTTGCGCGTTTATGTTGATACATACATAGTAAATATCTTTGTGTTTGATATCAGTAAATTAATTATTTAGATTTTATACTCTAATGTTTAAAAAAAAAACTACAACATTTTTGTGACCTTGAAATGCATAAATTACAGAACTATACATACAACCCTAATTATTTTTACATTTATCAAGTTGTAATACCTTATTATTACTTAATTTATCTTAAAACAACTAAATTTATACATGTTGTCTAATACCCAATTCTGCACCTCCACTAGATCCACTAACTGATGATCTAAAGACGATAAGAAAAATGTAATTTTTATTGACTTTGGCTTATCATTTGTAAATGCTGTTTTTGATTTTCTTTCTGTTGCCCTGTCACACAAATGGGATACATGCAAGTGTTAATGATGTACAATACCATAGTATTGTGAAAGGCATTTTTTCACTTTTGCAGCTGCCGGTGTCTTACTTTAACTCTATTGATACTGGTCTGTTGTCTTCGTTTGTATATTTTATTTTATCAAATATTAAATATTAAATATTAAATAGTACTAGTAATAATAGTAATAGTAAATAAAGTACTTTGGCATAAATAATAGGTATTTACCTATGAAATTGCCGTTCTGCAGTACTCATCATTTCAAATCAAAATAATTTTAGTTTGGCTAAGAATTCTAATTTCAAATTAATTTTATTTTAAAAACATGGAATTCTTTTTCCAAAAGTAGTCATTTTTTTATTGATTAGTGTTACATTTTCATCGCATTTCAATCTTTTTCGTCATCATGGATACGTTAAAAATTCGAGTAATTATGAAATATGAGTACCGTCGTGGCAACAACGCGGCACATGCGGCACGCAACATCAACGACGTTTACGGAGCTAAAACTACAAACCAACGCAACACCTGTTATTGGTTTTCTCGCTTCCGTTCTGGAAATTTCGACCTGAAAAATGAACCTCGCGGGCGTCCGAAGACTTTGGTCGACAATGACGAATTAAAGGCGATTGTGGAACCTGATGATACACAATCTACGGCTGAATTAGCAGCAGCTTTCGACGTTAGCGTCAAAACAATATTGGTCCATTTGCGTCAAATTGGCAAGGTAAAAAAGCTTGACAAATGGGTGCCCCACGAACGCAATGATCGCCAGCGCGAGGTACGCGTCGAGACGTGCCTTTCACTGTTCAACAGACACACAAATGAAGGAATTTTGAACCGCATTGTTACCTGCGATGAAAAATGGATTCAGTTTGATAACCGCAGCAAGTTGGTTGGATCCTGGTTCAGCACCTAAGCAATGCCCTAAATGAAAACTTACCCCTAGAAAAGTGATGGTCACTGTTTGGTGGTCTAGCGCCGGTGTGATTCATCACAGCTTCTTACCAAACGGGTGGAGCATTACTGCAGATGTGTACTGTGAAGAACTGAACACAATGATGGAGAAGGGAAATGAACTGAACACAATGATGAACAATGATGGAAAGGAGAACCAATTTGGCAGATGTACTGACGCCAGGGTGGCTGAGAGAATGCAGACTTTCAAACACCTGCTTGCGGTGAAACTTAGGTACGAAAGGTCTAGAGGTCGGTGTACTGACGTCGCAGTACAGAGGGAATCGACTTCCATGTGCCGTCAGCTTATCCAAACGCAGAGACGTACCTTCTGCTAGAAGCTGCTGCAGTTCAGGGTCGTTAGCCTGACTTTGGGCTATGGTTTCGAGGGTCACCAGCGCACACAGTTCCTCGATTCTTGACAGCGTATCGGCAACTACATTATCCTTGCCAGATATGTGTCGGATATCGGACGTGAACTGGGCAATAAAGTCGAGATGTCTATACTGCCTAGGCGAACAGTTCTTTTTCCGTTCATGGAATGCGAAACTGGTCGGCTTATGGTCAGTATAGATGACGAAGTGCCGGGCCTCGAGCATATGCCTAAATTATTTTATAGTCTCGTAAATCGCAAGCAGCTCCCTGTCATATGGCGAATATTTCACCTGCGATGGGCTCAGCTTGCGCGAAAAGAAGGCCAGTGGCTGCCATGCGCCGTCCTTAAACTGCTGCAGGACAGCACCGATAGCTTTGTCGGATGCATCCGTAACCAAAGCGAGCTCAGCAGTACAGTCAGGATGTTCAAGTAAGGCTGCGTCTGCTAGGTTGCGTTTGCATGCGTTAAAGGCTTCAAGGGCCTCTTGTGTCAGGTTAATGGGCTGTGAACCCTTAACAGAACCCTTAAGAAGCGCATGTAAGAGAGCCTGGACTTCAGCTGCGCGAGGAGGGAATCTCCTATAAAAGTTCAGCATACCTAAAAATGCCTTTAGTTGACGCACTGTGCACGCCACAGGAAAATCGTTAATCGCCTGCACCTTGGAGTCCAATGGTTTGGAGCCAGCTTCCGAAATAGCGTAACCTAGAAATGTTACCTCAGGCACACCGAAGACGCACTTTGCAGTGTTTACCAGCATGCCATACTCCTTGAGTCTGGTGAAAAGTTGGCGGAGGTGCTGCTCGTGCTGTTGCTCATCCTGTGAGTAAACTAAAATGTCATCTAGATAGACAAAGATAAAGTCTAGCCCCCTGGTGATCTCATCCATAAACCTTTGAAAGGTTTGGCCTGCATTCCGAAGTCCGAACGTCATAAAAGGGAACTCAAAAAGTCCGAAAGGAGTTGTGATCGCGGTCTTCGGAATATCTGCAGCACTGACAGGTATCTGGTTATACTCCTTTAATAAAAACTTTGCAGCCAACAAGATTATGTGCAAAATCATGAATGTGTTTAATCGGATATCTGTCAGGCACAGTGCGGGCGTTTAACATGCGATAGTCACCGCAGGGACGCCAACCGTTGTCCTTCTTGGGTGCTAGATGAAGAGGGGCCGCCCAGGGGCTCTGCGAAGGTGGGGCTGTTCCATTGGCAATAATGGCCTGGAACTCCTGTTGGGCAATTTTAAGTTTGTCGGGTGCTAAACGACGTGGAGTGCAAGATACTGGCGGGCCTGGTGTCGTGCGTATGTGGTGGACAGTGTTGTGTGTAATTATGCGGTGTATGCCAGTTGGACGAGTGAGCTCGGGAAATTCCTCAAGGATTTTGTGATATCGAGTCTCGCCTGTTAGAATTTTAACTGAGGCTATGTCGGAATCCTTTACAAATTTAGCAATAGCTGAGATAGATGTTATGCTATCTAATAACCGTTTATTTCGGCAATCTACGATAAGACCATAAAAATTTAAAAAGGTTACGCCTATAATTGGCTTGGTTACGTCAATACAACAAGTCTCCAAGAAAATACCCTACGTAAATAAAATTCTAAATTTAAATATACATAGCCATAAGTTGAAATACAAGTACCATTCGCCGCACACAAATTATAGTCAGTCTTTCACGACGATCACGCAGCAGGGACCGGGGGAAAACACAGAGGTCGCTTCCTGTATCGACCAGAAACTGCATCTTCGACTCGCGGTCCGTCACGAACAGGCGACCAGTGGAATGCGGGCAGTCAGCAGTCGCCATTATCGACCGCCCTTGGCATTTCCCGCCTTGTAGTCGCAGGGTTTCACGCATCTGCTGGCTTTCTCTGCAAACTTGGCATGATACCAGCAAAGCGGGATCTTTCTATAATTCGAGTCGGAGCGCTTCGACCTGGATGCTGATCCTCTGCGCGCAGGTCCTGAGGATCTAGAGCGTGGTCGGCTTCTTCTGTCCATCGAGAGTCGCTGGAACTGTCTCCTCAGTTCGGCAACCTCCCTGGCTAATGCGTCCAATGCTGATCCAGGCACAGCTTGGCTAGTATATGCTACAGCTGGCATAGGGGTGGCCAGTTCGTGGATACGATCGGCCAAATCCGCGAGGTCCTCGATGGATGACGAAGAGGGTTGGCCAGCGAGCACAGTTTGGATCCCGTGCGAAAGTCGGCTAGTCCAAATGATCTTCAAAATTTCTTCAGAAACATCAACACTGGCGAGGCCTTTGAGGTGACGCAAAAATTGCGAGGGCTTACGGTCTCCAAGCTCCTCGTGCATCAAAAGCTGCTTGATCTGCTTCTCCCTCGACGCCGTCAGCCTTTTAATCAGCTCCCGTTTCAAAGTCTCGTATCTGCAGGTATTCCTGCAGGTGGGTTGATGATGATATCTTTTATCTCCCTTGAATGCTGCACGTCCAGGTGGCCAATTACGTAATTAAATTTTGTGAGATCATTAGTAATCCCGGAAATAGCGAACTGTCCCTCCACCTGCGCAAACCAAATCTCTGGCTCTTCTGGCCAGAATGGAGGGACTCGAACTCCAACCTTAAAAATATCGATATTGGGTATCGACTGTGTCCCCTCACTAGCTGCATCGTTCGGCCGCGTGGCAGGGCCTGCAGGAATGGCGCGTGCATCGTGAAATTACTTCTCCATCGCTCAAATACGGGGTCACCAGTTTAGTGTGAGGAGTAAAAATAGGTGTCGCACACAGCACAGTCAGTGAAATAAAAGTTCTACTCACATTAGGTACGGTATTTATTAGTACACCAGTCATACACATACGATTTAAAAGTCAGAAGGAACAGAAGGAATGTTATATACGAACACAGCACTAAAGTACATAAACGGAACGATAACAATTATCAAACATAAAATTATTTAGCGAAAGCGATAAATCGAATGTACAATATACGTATCGCGTCAAGGTATGATATCGACTGGCACGCCACACGACTGCATTATAGGTATCGCGGGCACTCTGCGCAGGCGCACACCAAAGAACCGGTCCCGCACTATAATGCGAGAGTCATATCGATAACTATTGTCGATATGTCCAACTGACATTATAAATATAAAATTATTGTAAATGTGTAATTGTGTTAATACACTATAATAAGTAGGTAAGTAGCCTACACTGGCACATCTCCAACCAGCATTGGTCAATCACTCGTCTCCGCTGCTCCTGCACGACAACGCGCGACCTCATATTGCACAGCAGACGGTCTCCAAGTTGGCAAGAACTGGGGTTGGAAGCTCT
Organism: Phengaris alcon alcon; assembly: GCA_037179445.1. Classification (NCBI taxonomy): domain Eukaryota; kingdom Metazoa; phylum Arthropoda; class Insecta; order Lepidoptera; family Lycaenidae; genus Phengaris; species Phengaris alcon. The sequence goes on from JAYRCH010000034.1 coordinate 2,568,679, forward strand.
CCGTCATCCGCCCTACTCACCAGACCTTGCGCCTAAGAACTACTACTTTTTCCATAATTTGGATAACTTCTTGGCGGGAAAAAATTAAATACGCGAGAGGCAGTACAAAATGCCTTTGTAGAATTTGTTGCCACCCGTCCAGCTGATTTCTTTAAGAAGGGCATCAATAAACTGCCACTGCGTTGGCAAAGATGCATTGATTGCATGGGTGATTACTTCGATTAATACAAATAAAAAATACATGAAAAAAATTCGTTTAAACTTTTTCATACAAAACGGAATATTCATAGGTAAAGACCTAATATTTGTTAGTTTTCTTTTTATATTATTTGTAGATAGGTTCTTTGGATAGTATAATTTATATTAAACTAACTTATAGGGCGGTTCGATGAACGAACCTCCAGACCTCATGTCGGGGCCGTGTCCAGGGCCCGGTCCTGATGTAGGTTTGTATATCACCATTGATAATAATATAGAATATGAAAATGAGATGATTGGGAGCCGCAAACGGCCTAAGACTACATTTTCACAATATATAATTACAGAAAATTTGCATAATGCTAAGAACAATGTTTCTGAAACTGTTGATTTGCATAAGGCTCGTACGTACACTGCTAGCGATGCATATCCTTTTGTTGTCCATGTACAAAAATTCACATCTTCTTCAGATGGTACCACCCTACACCCCCTTATTTTAGCAAAATTCTTTAAAATTAATTATTTAAGTAGTATTGTCCCTGGAAGCATTAAAAAAATTGGTAGAAACCGATGCACAGTTGCATTTAAATAATATATTGAAGCAAACAATTTTGTAACAAATAAAAATTTAGAAATAATTAAATTAAAAGCTTTCATACCACATTTTAATGTATCTAGAATGGGAATAGTTAAAAATATTCCAACAGAATGGTCAGATGCAGAAATATTAGAAAATTTAGAAACTCCAACAGGATTTGGTACAGTTTTAAAAATAAGGAGAATTAATTATAAAGTTAAAATTAATGATATTATAGAATGGAAACCATCTAAGTCAGTGATTATTACCTTTGATGGTCAAATTTTACCACCAAGAGTTTATATATGTTTTAATTCTTTTCCTGTAGATTTATACATATATCCTACAATACAGTGTTTTAATTGCTGTAGATATGGACACACTAAATGTTAACAGAATCATTCAGCTGATTCATGTATGAGTGAGCCGGAATACTGTGTAAATTGTTTTGGATGTCATTATGCTACAAACAAAAATTGCCCAGAATATAATAGACAGCGAGCTATCAAAAATTGTATGGCTGAGAAAAATATTGCATATGGTGAAGCTAGTAAATTACAGCCTCCAATTGTGGTGGGAAAAAGGTCATATTCTGATTCATTAATCTCAACTCAAAATAATAATGTTCGTTCATATAAAACTTTTTATTCAAAACCACGCACGCCACAAAAACCTGGTAAGGGTTATGATAAAAATTTTCACAATAAGATCATAAATGAATACCAATTGCCATCTTCTGAGAATGGTTGTGCATATATTGAATCTGAAACAAAAAAGGGATTATCAGACATTAATACAAGTACTATTTTAAACGTATTATCTTCACTTATTAGTGCTTTACAACAAAATAATATATTAAAACTTAATTTATTTTATAAATAAATATAATCCACTAATTATTGCTCTATCAGAGACTTGGTTTAATCCAAGTTTTGCATTTCGAATTGCAGGCTATGTTACAGTACGAGATGACAGATGTGACTGATACGGTGGGGCTACTATTAATAAAAAACTCTGTTCCTTTTAAAATATTGACATTGCCACTTCAAAAAAGTTGCAATTTTAGTAGAGTTGGTATACAACTAATAAATCCTAATTTTTATATTTTCTCATTGTATATAGCTCAAAATTCATCGTCTACGTTCTTGGATATAGATAATTTATTTAGCTCTCTTTCTACTCCAAGTTTAATCTTGGGTGACTTTAATGCTCATCATCAATGTTGTGGAAGTGACATGTCCAACAGGGACGGCGAGCATTTATTAGATATTAAAGATAAATACAATTTATGTGTGATTAAATACAAGTGACCCTACACGTGTTGTACATATAAATAAATAAAAATTGCTGCTGATCTTTCAATTTGTTCTCCCGCGTTAGTGTCAAGGCATATGGCAGTACTTCATATGGCAGTGATCATTATCATTTACTTTTATCTTTTCCCTATAAAAGTAGCAATAGAAGTGCTAAAAGAATAAGACAAATATAAATTGGATAAAGTTGATTGGTTGATTTAGAGAGGAAATAGAGCGTCAAATTGATAAATTACCTGAAATTAAATTAGGTAACGAATTAACTTCTTCTGAAATGTTGGCTAGGGCAATAATTGAAGTAGCTGATAAGCAATTCCCTACTAGAAAACTAAAAAACATTCTTATTCTTTACTAAATTCTCCTTTCATAATGGTTGAACTCAAAGATGTTTTATCAAGTGTAAATGATTCTACGCCAGGTATCGACGGTATTCCATATTCGTTCTTAGCTAATTTAGGTGATAAAGCGTTAGATTACTACTTAAATATTATTAATACGGTTATGATTTCTGGAAACATTCCACAGTCGTGGAAATCATAAGAATTAATACCAATATTAAAACCCAATAAACCCGCAAACGAAATATCTTCGTAGAACGATAGCGTTATCTTCAGTTCTTATTAAAGTGGCTGAAAATTTAGTTAAAAATAGATTGGAATGGTACTTAGAGCATAATAAATTAATCTCAAATAGTCAATTTGGTTTTCGAAAAGGTAAATCTATGATGGATAATTTAAGCATATTCACTACAGATATTCGTTTAGCCTTTGTAAATAACCAACACGTTGTAGCTGCCTTTTGAGATATTCAGGCTGCCTATGTTAATGTTGTAATATCAATTCTAGAGAAAAAGTTGTACAAATTAAATATTTCCCTTATTCTTATAAAGTTTATAGTAAATATAATAAAAGAACGATATATTTCTGTTTATATTAATGAAACTGAGTGTTTTGTCCGTTCTATAATCAAAGGATTTCCACAAGGGTCAGTTCTAAGCCCATTACTTTATGACATTTATACATACGATTTAGAACCTATTGTTAAAGAAATTGGTAAAATTATTGCAATATGTAGATGATTTACTTCTTTATGCTATTAATAATACTAATATAGATATAGCTTGTAGCTCATTAAATCAAAGTTTTGTTGCTCTTAAGGAATGGCTTTTTAATAACGAGCTAGATTTAACAGTTGATAAAAGTAGTGTTGTAGTTTTTACTAAAAAGTTATCTATTCCTAATGTGAATATCAGTTATAATAATAAATCTATTCTGGTTAAAAACCATGAAAAAATTTTAGGAGTAATTTTGGATAAAATATTGAACGGAAATCCACATATTGAATATGTAATTTCTAAGTCTGAACGTAACTTGAATATGTTGAGATGTCTTGCGGGAGTTTGGCGGGGAGCTCATCCATTCTGTTTAAAGCTTATCTATAATGCTATAATTAGGAGCGTCTTAGACTATGGTGTACTTTTATTAGTAGGTGATAATTTAAGTGTCATTAAAAATTAGATAAAATTCAATCCAAAGCTCTTCGAATATTAAGTGGTGCTATGAAATCGAGCCCTAATTATGCCCTACAGGTAGAATGTACTGATCCTCCTTTAAGTCTCAGAAGACAATATTTATCTGATAGATTTGTTTTTCGTTTAAAACAGTACAATACCATCCATTATTATAAAATCTGAATCAATTAAATGCCGTCTTAGAGTCCTATCCTTTTTATAAAAAGTCTTTGCCATGTCTTATTGTAAGCTTTCTTAAACTTCTTTATATATCTGCTTCTATTTATCAATCCGATTTACTTCCTCTTTTTGATATAATTTTGAGTCTGTTGATAAAACCATATGTGAGATACAATCTTGGTGTAGGTAGTTAAAGTTAAAGATATGAATATTAACAATTTTATCGATAGCGAATATAATAATTGGCATCACATTTTTACTGATGCTTCTAAGTTAGATATATCAGGAAATGTGGGAGTTGGTGGAAAATTAATCAAAAAAATAAAATGCCTATTCAAAGTTCCGTTTTTCTCTGGAGAATATTTAGCCATTCTCAAAGCCTTATAATATGTGTTAATGTTTAAATTAACAAAGTCCATTATATTTACTGACTCTAAGAGTGCATTACAGGGTATTGAAAATTCCCATTTCGTAATAAGCCATTTAATCATATCATCTTCGATATCAGGGATAAACTATATAAATGTGATAAAAAGGGATATACTGTAGCATTTTCTTCGGTTCTTAGGCACTCAGGAATCTTAGGCAATGAAAAGGCAGATGATATAGCTAAGTATGCAGTGCAGAGTGGTGACACTCATCCATTTAAAATCTATCCTTACGACCTTCTAAATTTACCGACAATTAATTTATACGATGACTGAAATAAGTATTGGGAGTTTACTGGACAACATAAGGGTGATCGTATGTACAAATTGCAGCCTATAATACCAAAAAAGTCTTGGTTTAATAAAATCAATAGTTCCAAACTTGTAATTTCATCGATAATAAGAATGCGATTGGGACATATGGACGTGTATTCCTAGTATTTTAACTAGAATTGGCATTTTAAATAATGATGCTGGTGATTGCGGGGAGGATACGGGAACTTTAGATCACATATTTTTCTCGTGTCCTTTTCGTGATCATACTTCGTTTTTATCCTCTTTGCGCTCCCTTCATGTTCCCTTTCCTACTTGTATGTGTTTATTATATAATCCTGTCAAATATTTCAGTGTTTTAAGTGGATTTATATTAATCAATGATTTAAGTTTGTAAATAAGTATTTATTTAATTTTTGTATTATTTATTGTACGTAATATTTTGTATATTTCATGATATTATTTTCCTGATGGTATGCTTACCAAAATTTTACACATTACAATTTTATTATTAACACACATTACACATCTTAAACACTAACCCCCTACTAATAAAAATATTTCCACAACTGATTAGATATTCAATGTTTGTGTCTTTGTCTGATACAAAGACACTTGACAGAAAAGGATAAACTGCGTAAGGCACTGATTAACTAATCAATAGTTTCATTGTAATTTATAAGTAAGTGCGTAAGAGTTGACATCAGTTATGAGTGTCCATAGGACACACAAGACTTTCGGTCAGACATTAGTTTAGTTGTGGGACTTAACCAGACCGACTTAAACTTTTATTTCTGTCTTTATCGATAGGTTAGAGACAAAGAATGCTGGATGTGTTACATTTGCCACACGAGACTGCGGCAGTGTCACCGGCTGCAGCAGTTGGCACTACAGACATGATGATCTCTGTGAGAAAAAGGTACTTCAGTTGAAAGACTTAAGTAACACATTTGGTAAAGCCCGTGTTTTCAATGGACACCATTATTAAGTGCCATTTACATTGTAAATAATAATATTATTTATTTAAATTTTAACTAGTATACAAATTTATTGAATTCATAACATATCAAAAGACGTGTTTGCTTATTTAATTGTTATTGAATGTAAACAAACAGTGTTTTGGTGATTTTAAATTGATTTCTTTTTTAAAATAATTCAGTTTTAGAAATATAGAAATAGGTATATAAAATTGTCGTGGAAGTAATTAAATACCTAGTCTTGCCATAAATACTGAAACAAAGAAAAAAAAATTCTATTGCAAATAACATTTATTACTTTTACAGTGTGTTAGTTTAATACATAAATATAAAACAATTTAAAAAATAAAAAGCTTATTCGAAGTGGTCTCCATTAGCTGCAATACAGTCCTTTAAACGTTGAGTTTAAAGGACTGTTATCAATAGAAGCACGCACTCTTTCCATAGGAAAATTCTTCACTGCCAATCGTACGGATTGTTTTTGGGACTCCAAATTATCATGGCGTTTAGAGCAAGCCATACTCTCTAAACCTGACCATAAATCATAATCCAGCGGATTAAGATCCGAATCCGATCTGATGAAGTCCGAAACGTTCGTTTCCAACCAAGACTGCGTAGACCGAGCTTTATGACCCGGCGCCGAGTCTTGCTGGAAGGACCATTCTTGGTTATTGAACATGGTGTTGTTAAGGGGCTTCACTACCTTCTCAAGAATGGTATCTTGATACACTAGTGCCGATGTTTTGATACCGTTTTCACAAAAGTATGGCTCAGTCACTCCTTCATAGCTAATACCCCACCAAACCATCACTGAAGTCGGATAGTGCTCATGTTGCACTCTGTGGACTAATTGGGAAGCTTCCTTAGAGCTTTGAGCATAAATACGGTCATTTTGTTTGTTAAAATGTTGCTCAATTGTAAAAAAAATCTCATTCGTATACAAAAATTTTCTGTGACCTCCCTTTGCGTACCGCTTCAGTAGTTGTTTCGATTTTACCACCCTATTCTTTTTTAAATTATCAGTTAAGAAATGACCAGTACATCTCTTATAGGTTGCAAGTCCTAAGTCATCTATATCTATCTATATCTAGCTATCTTCATCTCCCGAGATAAAATCTTTTGCTTTCGGACAGGATTTCTTCGAATTCTTTCCCTTACTGCTTTGACCACCTTTTTCGTACGAACACTACACGTACCTACCTACCTACTTTGTGTAATTCAATCACAGCGATTCGGTTCTCTTTATCACCCCACTCCATTTTAATATCGCAAAATATTGTACAATGTATTGTCGCCAAAATGAGAAAGCGCAATGAACAATCATATAAAAATTACAGATTCCAAATTCAAATGTAATATTATGTTTATTTTTAATTGTAACAGTATTTATGGCCAACAATATTCCTAAATTTGTGTAAAACATGTTTGTCAAAGAAAAGCTTACCGAAAAAGGGAATTGTTTTAAAATCATTAATTGCTGAAGACTTCAATCGAAGAGGACAAATAGAACTTGTAGACTTTCAAATATTAAACAAAAACAAAAGTATAAATGGTTGTTACAATATCAGGATCTTTCAACGAAATTCTGTTTTTTGCGACCATTAAAAAGCGAACGGGCTAAAACAGGATTTCTTTGAATTCTTTCCCTTACTGCTTTGACCACCTTTTTCGTACAAACACTACGTGGACGGCCAGATCTTTTTCTATCACAAACAGAGGAGGTCTCATTGTACTTATTAATAGCCCGGTACACAAACATTTTACTAATACCAAGCGTATGGAGAGTTTTAAAAATTGCATTTGGCTCCATACCTACTTTGTGTAATGCAATCACAGCAATTCGGTTGTTTTTATCACCCCACTCCATTTTAATGTCGCAAAATATTGTACAATGTATTGGCGCCAAAATGAGAAAACACAATAAACAATCATATAAAAATGATAGATTCCAAACTCAAATGTAATATTTTGTTTATTTTTAATTGTAACAGTATTTATGGCCAGATTAAGTATACTCGTAGTACCGGTAGCAGATTGTTATAAATACATGGTAATTTTCCTCACAGCTCACAGTCGCTTTCTGATTTTAGACGCGAAAACATAATATCACCATGCAAACACCCACAGAAGCTTACTATCAACGTCGCAATATATTGACCTCCATCGTGGTCGAGGACTTGCCCGTGTCAATCTTTGATCCGCCCTTATCCCTAGTCGAATTTTTGACTAGACTCGATTTTAAGGTCGACATCAGGGAAAGTGACGCGGTGCTATTGCTCGTACGCACCACGGGCGAAATACGAGTGGGTGGTGAAGTGCTGACATGGTTGGGCTTCGGAGGTTCCCGGGAGCAGCAAGTGACGGAGTTCGAGAAGTTTCTGCTATATCACCCGCAGGTACCCTATGGCCTGGTGGTGATCCGCCACTGCACCGGACGAGTGACGACGCTAACCATGAAGACAGCAGATTTGGAGGCAATATTATTTTATTTGCCGGACACGACGGTGGCTCGTCTGTGGGCGCATTTATCTTTAGTTGAGCTGGGGCTGCAAATGTATCACCAGTACGAGCTGGTGTACCACAAAAGTCGTGCTTCGACACACAGGATGTGTTAGTAAATATACTAGCCGGGACCTTCCGTGGACAAGGGGCCGTAAGAGGAGGAGGTGACAGTTATGGTTACACGCCATCGTCACCGCCGCATCCGTACACCGTCCACCACCACCGTCGCCTTCTCCGCCACCTCAGCATGCGCCACCGTCGTCATCTTCGCCGCCGCCGTCACCACCATTAACACCACCACCACCACCACCACCGTCGACGACACGGACTTTTAGACGAAGTGAAGAAGAAGACGACGACGAAAACGTCGACGCCAACGGAGGAGGAGTGGTAGTAACAACCAAAACAACAGCAGCAGCAGAAAAAGAAAGACGACGACGACGCCGACGATTGCACGTCGTAGAAACGAATCGTGGCTACACGCCGGCGTCACCACCTGTTGGACCACCGCCTTACAAGTCACCGCTCACCAGAGAAAGAAGGCGGCCATTACCACCACGAAGGAGGACAATTAACCTGTTTTTTCCTCCTCCATCGCCGCCGGAACAGCCAAGGCTAACATGCGAAATGCCAATTTCGCTGTCCGACGACGAGGTGGAGCGGCGTTAGGTGTTGGGCGAATGGCTCAACTTTAGGTTAAGAGTTTTTTTTTGTATTATATTTTAGTTTTGATTGTATAGGTATTTTTATGTTAGATTTAATTTTACATAATATTATTTGAATATATTATTTTAATACTGTTTTTTAACCTTAGAAGTCCCATTTCACCAACTCCTGTTAGTATTAATGGTTTGTTAACCCTTTTACTGTCCATCCATTACATGAAATGTACTTAAGACCTTACTTGTTACGTCCGTGCATTACAGGTCTCTAGGTCCCTGAAGAAAGAGATCACTCGGGCAAAGAAACAGCACGTCAATAGAATTGGTAAGATACTTGAGCGCCTCCCCTTGGGAACCCGTGCATTCTGGTCTCTGGCCAAAGCTATTGAAGGAAATTTCTGCAAGCCAACCCTACCATCCCTACGCGTAGGAAATGGATCGTTGGCCCAGGACGCAAAGGACAAAGCCGATCTTCTGGGCAAGCCCTTTTTGTCAACCGGGGTAAATTATGTTTTGCTTCGGATGCTGCTTTTGTTATTGTGAAATATGTAAATAATTTATTTAAAAAAACTGTATCTATGTCACTTTTGTCAGTCGATAACATTACAGGCAAATTGGTAATGGCTACATTGCAAAAATTCCAACCCCAGATACAAGAAATTTTTGTTCCTAAACACCCTGTCACAGACGTGTGTCTGGATTTACATGAAACTGAGGTTATAAAATATATAGCAAATAGTTTCTTGAAAATAAGATTGTCATCCTATTTAAAAAATGACATACAAAAGAAATTATGCAATCTCAGGACTAAACGACAAAAACTGCATAAAACAATTTTAGTTTCACATGTGTAAGTGTTGTTAGGGCTTCTTGCTCATAAAATTCTTGCTGTTGTGTATAGTTATAGTATTCTATTATTGTAAGTGTGTGCTTTTTAATCTATTTTTCAATAAAACATGCATATTTAAAGTTTTTTTTTAATATATTGATTTAAACTGACATTGCATACACAACACATCACACCACATCAATATGCCGATCCACCGACCGGCTGAATTTCTTGCCCTTTTTTCAGTATGGTACGGTTACGGTGTAATCCAATAGGCGGATTAAAGAAGTAAACGCACTAACGCGACTCTTAGCTGCCGCGACACTAAAGTGCGCGCCGCGGCAGCGACGTGTCGCGCATACCGTGCTGACAAACTTTACTGTATCGCGTTGCAAATGCGACTAACGCGCGTTAGTAGTAATGCAGTCGTGCGCTTCATAAACGCGCAACTGCATCGCTACTAAAAGTCGCAGTGGACGAGGGGCCTTAAAATTACTATTGTAGCAGGGCTCTCCCCCTGTAGTTAAGACAAAAAATAAAGCTACTTGTTTGTCCTAGAATAATCAAAACTTTGGTTACGCCAAAGAAAAGGGATAGCACATAACAATGACGTCATCCAAGGACATATTTTTTATCTTCAATCTATTGTTCACTATGCAAACTCCATTAGGGTATAAGCTTCTTGGAGAAAACCAACAATTTCGTATTTTTGTTCAAGTTAACAAGATTTGAGGTGTACAAAATAAAATTTTATTTTATTTATCTAGTGAAGGTGATGTTGCATGTAAGTATTAATATTATAGTTTCATTTTCATATATGAAAAATATGTTCACGTACACGATCCACTTGTCATTTTCAAAATTCCGACGTGGACTTCGTTTATATTTTTGACATCTCAGGTATTAACAGTTTGAGGTATAAAAAAAAATGTTTCATTGTTTTGTTGTGTACGAACAAAATATTTAAAAAATTCCATCTCCTTTTAGCAGTTTGACTACGAGGCTCCTGAGTTCGATACAGTCAACACCACCTTCCCATTGCAAGAGTCATTCGACTATTTAATGAAGGTGTTTGTGAGAGGCGAGCCGAGCCGAGAGATGCACATGTCTGATGACCTAATGATGCCACCGCCACACTCCGAGGTCGCACAGACGACGACGACGACGGCGGCGGTGGAGGAAGAGGAGGTGGAAACGGCAGAGACGACGACGGCGGCGATGGAGACGGCGGCGATGATCGTGACGACGTTGACGACGTCGTCCGCGTCACAGGAGATATCTGAAGAGAGTGTATTGCGTGAGCTAGCCGTCAGAGTGTGTAGCACTTTGGACGTGAGCACAGTCCGCGATGACTTAATCAGGCTGATGCGTGCAAACGTCCATCTGACGGAAGAGACGCACACTCTCTTCAGTCTTATCATGAAGCACGACATTGCCAGCCGCAATCTGGAGGACATCGTTTTGATGAGTCGCCAAACAGGTATGTGTACTGCGGAAGATGTAGAGTAAAAGATCGTGTTACAATTGACGCCGTGGCTGTCAAAGTGATTTTTTTTATTGTTTTTTTTTTTTTGCTTATTGGCTCAACTTATCGTGATATTATGTTTAGTTTTAAATTTTCCTATTGTTAATATACCTATAATATACCTATGAAATTGCCGTTTTGTATGAAAAAATTTATACGAATTTTTTTTTATATATTTTTTATTTATATTAATCGAAGTAATCACCCATGCAATCAATGCATCTTTGCCAACGCAGTGGCAGTTTATTGATGCCCTTCTTAAAGAAATCAGCTGGACGGGAGGCAACAAATTTTTCAAAGGCATTTTGTACTGCCTCTCGGGTATTGTATTTTTTTCCCGCTAAGAAGTTATCAAAATTCTGGAAAAATTAGTAGTATGTAGGCGCAAGGTCTGGTGAGAAGGGCGGATGACGGAGAGCTTTCAACCCTAGTTCTTGCAACTTGGATCCCGTCTGCTGTGCAGTATGAGGTCGCGCGTTCGGTCGGTCTGCGCGCGCGTCGTGCAGGAGCAGTGGAGACGAGCGATTGACCAATGCTGGTTGGAGATGTGCCAGCTTCTCCATAGTTGTGTTCAGTTCTTCACAGTACACATCTGCAGTAATGCTCACCCCGTTTGGTAAGAAGCTGTGATGAATCACACCGGCGTACCACCCTAGAAAAGTAATGGTCACTGTTTGGTGGTCACCAAACAGTGACCATTACTTTTCTAGGGGTAAGTTTTCGTTTAGGGCATTGTTTAGGTGCTGAACCAGGATCCAACCAACTTGGTGAGCGCTTGCGGTTATCAAACAGAATCCATTTTTCATCGTAGGTAACAATGCGGTTCAAAATTCCTTCATTTGTGTGTCTGTTGAGCAGTGCAAGGCACGTCTCGACGCGTACTTCGCGCTGGCAATCATTGAGTTCGTTTGGCACCCATTTGTCAAGCTTTTTTACCTTGTCAATTTGACGCAAATTGACCAATATTGTTTTGACGCTAACGTCGAAAGCTGCTGCTAATTCAGCCGTAGATTGTGTATCATCAGCTTCCAAAATCGCCTTTAATTCGTCGTTGTTGACCAAAGTCTTCGGACGACCGCGAGGTTCATTTTTTAGGTCGAAATTTCCAGAACGGAAGCGAGCAAACCAATAGCAGTTGGTGCCTTGGTTTGTAGTGTTAGCTCCGTAAACGTCGTTGATGTTGCGTGCCGCTTGTGCCGCGTTGCTGCCACGACGGTACTCATATTCCATAATTACTCGAATTTTTAACGTATCCGTGATGACGAAAAAGATTGAAATGCGATGAAAATGTAACACTAATCAATAAACAACTGACTACTTTTGGAAAAAGAATTCCAAGTTTTTAAAATAAAATTAATTTGAAATTAGAAATCTTAGCCAAACAAAAATTATTTTGTAATTTGATTTAATTTGTAATTTAATCCGCTCAGCTATATTTCACTATACAAACTTTGGGATCCCTATTTCACCCCTTAAGAGGACGAATAAACAAAAGGATAAACCACAGTTAAGCGTGTAATATTGTAATTTATATGGTTTAATTTAAATAATGTAATAGTGGTCGCTTATAACCTATGTAGTTCCAAGCGACCTTAAATAAATAGAAAAAAAAATATATATTTTGATTTGTACTGCAGAACGGCAATTTCATAGGTAAAGACCTATTTTTATGTTTAGTTTTAAATTTTCCTATTGTTAATATCGCAATTGATCTAATTTCTTTGTGTATGTTTAATTTAAAAATTAAACATTGTTGTGCGTGTGATGTGACCAATACTTAATGGCTCGATAGCTGAATTTTACCACACACACACACATAATATTATAATAAAATAATAAATCATCATCACTATAAGATATGTCAATGGCTCTAAAGTCAAAGACGCCGAGAGGTGGCGCCGCCGCCGACGACGACGACGACGATGGTCATAGTGATTGGGTGTGTATTTTGGTGCACTGCAGTAACACCACTACTGGCGGCGGCAGACTCTACACCGTTACCGGATCGCTTTCTTACTTCATCGAAGACTGTAGAATTGAATACAATGTCCATTACTGCGTCGCTGCCACCGCCACCGCTGTCACCACCGCCGACGCCTCCAATGGAAACATTGACCAGCAGCAACTCCACCGACACCACAGCAGCAGCAGAAGAAGTAGAAGTCGGGCGGACGTCGAGCGGTAGCCCCATCGTCGTTAACTATACCCACCCAGTCGAACCTGCTGCTGCTGCTGCTGTTGTTGTTGTTGCTGATGATGATGATGATGCTGCTGCTACTACTCGCGATGACTTGTCGACGTTCAAGTATTTGAATTTAACGACATCGGTGGCGAACAGTAGTATTCCCAGTACTTCTACTAAAGAATTTAATATGTCGTCGGCGTCGATCATCCGCCCCGTTATCAAAGCAACTGCCGCCTCCGCCTTCGTCTCCGCTTCCGAGATAAAAACGGAGGGCATCGCAAATACCGCCAAAAAACCGCCAAATCGACAAAGTAACCGCCACCTCCGCCTCCGCCTCTGAGATAGAAACGGTGAGCGCGCGCAACCGGTTAATGGTGCCGCTGAGATTTATCCACGACGGGTACACGTGCAGCGAATCCGGCGGCAGACCGCGGTGGTGCATCTTGAAATGATTCACAATCACGGCGCCCACTTCCTGAAATACGGCGTCCGCACGAGTCAACAACGCGGATAAGTTGCCGGGCGAGTAATCGAACTTTTTAAACTTTACGTCAAGCATCTGGAGGCGACGCTTCAACTTGGACACGTCCCAAAATTCAGCGGCCACTTCGTTCACTGTCGGTTCAGCCCACATTGTTGTTTTTATAGTACCAATTGCGTTCTTATTCGTCACCGCGGCGATGACGTGAATATTATTATTATTTTCATCATTGCTCTTTTTCACTCTACAAACTATCAATAGATTCTCAACTATAATATTAAAAAAACAACTAAGAGCTTGTAATATAATATACAATGCGTCTAGAAGCGAAAGCGTCACAAAGTTCGTCTAGTGGACCGCCGCTACCGCCACCGCCACCGCCGTGACACAAAATCATTTGTCCTGCTGCAGTTGTTATTATACAGATTAGTGCCGGTTGCCAGACGTTGTGTCGTCGCTGCCGCCACCACCGCTCGGGCTGGGGAACGAGAACCAATCCTATGGCTTAATATTTTCTAGTGTAGATGATGCTGTCGTGTCATACGACACTAGAATTGTCGGCGGCTATCGATATCGTTTCTTTTTCGACGTTTTAGTCGTCGACGATGCGGCGGTGGTGAGTTCTCGCACTTTGTCGTTGTCGTTGTCGTCGTCATCGTCGTCGTCGTCATCGGCGTCGTCATTGGCCACCTTCGAGCTGATACGATCGAATGACAACTGCAGCTCGGAATCAATCGGATCAAAGAACGACGATCGATCTTCTTCAGTGACTAGTCGAAGTGCGTCGTCGACGTTGCTTTCGTTTGACGAATAGTAGGTAACATAGTTGTTATTGTAGACACAAGATGACTCTTTAGTGTGTACACTCGTGCGAGATGGGGACGGTGAGATGTTTTCACGACGTCTACAATTATTATTAGTGTACGGCCGTAGCGGAGACGGCGGCGGTGGTGGTGGTGATGATGATGATTGAGGTGGTGATTCGTGACGGGAGCTGTCGGATGTCCCGAGGACCGCAGACATATTTGTCGGACCTTTGTATTCGGACCATACGCTAGCGACGTCGTCGTCATCATTGTCGTCGATCATTTCATCGTCGTCGTTGTCCACGCGTCCATTATCATCGATGTAATTTCGATTTAAACCGGCAGAGATGTATTTTGGTTGTTGCATTGCGTGATGATTGACGGCGGCGGTGGTGGTGGTGATGGTCGCTTCGCGACTCGCGACCACTTGGACATGAGGTAGGAGGGCAAATACCATACGATACGCAAGCAAAACTTCACCTGATATCGGTCGCTCCGATATCGAAGCGGCCAAATCGAGCCACAGCGTGCCTTCCATGTCTACGGTCGGTCGAAAGCGCTTAAACTTTTTCCAAGATACTTTTCCCAATATAACAAATAGGCGTTCCAATAGAAAGGCTTACAATCTTCCAGTGGACGTTCAAGTCCCTCAAAATATAGCCGCCACTGTCGTCGTTATCATCGTTGTCAGCGGCTTCCATGATGAGTCGTAGCAGACCACCTTCGGTAGATGGTGCAAGCGTGAATCGGGCGATATCATTCGGTCCCGGAGGTGCACATCTCATTCGTACGCAATAGGTCAACATTATTATATTAATCTTATAGGACCCCTCTCCCCCTAGGAGGGGCGGCAAATGCGCATAATATACCTACTGCTATTTTTCTGCCGTTCCTTGCAGCTCTGTGATATTTGATGATTAAGAGCGAAACTCTATATAATAATAATAATATTTCGTCATGATGGGTACATATTTAAGGAACAATGAGTGCCTACTAACTAATTATAACTATGATATCTTTATGCGATGCGCGCTCATCACAGGTAATAATAATAATGCGAGCCAAGTCAAGTACCGTGAGGAGTTGGGAATGCTAATTAAATGTCACAGTATTGAATACAACTTTTATTGATAATAATAAAAAAAACATTACAATATTATTCAGTAGTGATAAAACTATTATTACACTTTGGCAAACGGTAAAAATCGTTTGAGGTTCGTCGGGACGTCTCATTTGAATTCTTTGTGTCACATATCGTTGTGAACAGAACAGACCGCCGCTAGTTCCCCCTCGATCTAAATAACACAAGAGACGTAACCACTGATTAAAATATATGATTATACAAAAAATTCTAAATTTTTTACTTGAAAAAAAAATCAATCTAGTTCACCTTGTCAGGAGATATTGTAATGTTCTCTCGATTTCTTCCATCCGTCAGTATATGATTTTTCGTATCGGAGTGATTCATCTTATCGATCGTACAACAAGATGACGAACGATTATTATTATTATAATAATAATCGTTCGTCATCGGTCATCGTCGTAGCAGCAGTGTCCATATGTTGAGAGTCATTCGCGACTTTAGTCTTTTTTGAAACGCGCCTCCTCTTCGTGTGGTCGTTGTTCGTGCGATTCATCTATGGCAACGATATATAACAAAATCTGCCATTGAGAGGCTCATCAGTTACAGTTGACAGTTGGGTTACTAGTAACATTGCTTTAAATATATATCACGACGCAAAATGGAGATGTTTGTTGATTTTGAGGGCTTCTGCACTGAAGGTGTTACTTTTGTCATCAAAGAACTGGCCGCCATTTCTTTGACCGAAGGATTAGATACTGTTGTGTTGAAGATGTTTAAGCCGCCGGAAGAGTACAGTTACCAAAATATAAAGACCTTGCAGACGAGAGACTTTTGGCTGAGGACTCATGGAATCAAATGGGAAGAAGGATCGACCTCCTATGCGAATATGGAAAAAATAATAAAGGAGACCTTTAAGAACAAAGAGTACATTTACGTGTTGAGCGAGACGAAAAAACGGCTTCTTCAAGAGGCTTGCCCCGCCTTGACGATCATCGATCTGACGAAGATGGTATATCTCGATCGTCTGTCTTTATTTGTACTGGACGAGCCGTGCTTCTTCAGAGAGAACCACTCGAGTATATTTGGTGAATATGCCTGTGCATTTAAAACAGTTCAAAAAATCAAAAACTGGTTTATAAGTTGTTGGGGACTGAATCCATCGATGGAGTAATCACTGTATCTTTTCAACCAGCTCCACTCTTTCGAAGATGCACAGTAGAGACATCGCTTGTTTGGGCGAGACCATTATCCTGCAGTTTGCAAAAGACGATATCGGCAATGTCTGGCATAAGCTTCCGTCTTACATGCAGAAGGATCCAAGGTTCATAGGATTTACGAGATATACAGAGCACTACAATACCGGTGGTGACGATTTTGATGGGCCTAATAAATATAACAAAGACTGCAGCAAATGTAATAATAATTCTTAATAATAATATGTCATTGTATTCAAATAATTTTACAAATCTTATAACATAATGCTAAAACTGTGTAATTATATTATTATTAAATGAACATGTTCTATTTTCTCGTAACGTGAGTCTCAGTCGCGGGCGACTGACGTCTTTTAGGTAAGTAGAATATTATAATATCAACAATAATAATAATCCATTGCGATTTGACTGTACACCCGAACGACTAAAATTGTTCTGACGGCCTCAGTCGCTCGTCACCTGCGGCGAGCGGCAGACGTTTAGTACAAGGAAAAAAAAAATAGACACATGTGCATGAACTGAACAGTCAGACACACGGCGAATTGCTAGTTTTCGACGACGCCGCCGCCATGCAATATATTCGTACGTTTTTCCCATATATTTTTTTTTTACGGGCAATTGGCCCACCACACTTACCCACCACTGCAACTCCTGTGTAGCCAGGATCGACCGTGGCAACCAACCGCAAAAACCCTTTGATATGATCTCAGGGGTGCCCGGGCGACATGCTAAATCTGTCTTAGAACCCGCAACGAAATTAATCAGAAGATTGTAGGAGGAGTAGGAAGTATTCCAGTTTCCCTCCCCAAGCAAAACGGGAGACAGCAAAAATTGTGATGACAAAAAATTCAAAATTAAAGGGGAAGCACCACGGGAATAACATGTTTTTTTTTTATGACTACAATACAGAATGTAATTAAATGTTTTAATTTATAATATGACAATTAATTACAATGCATATACAGGGTGGCCAAAAAGTCGTGGATCAAACGAAACAGGGAGATAAAGGAGGTAATTTCCAACAAAAAATCTTTCTCCAGCATGGCTATAACTTCATTGCACGAAAAGATATGAACTATTTTTGTTTTTTCAATGAAAGTACCGAGTTTTATTACAATTTAATCAGTAAAAAGTTAAAATGATTAAAAATAATTAAAAAAAAAGCTGTTGTATTATGACTCGATTTTGTATCAATACTACAAAAAATGTATTGCAGCTCTTGGTATCAAACTTAACGAGCAATTAATGTTTTTCCGTAAATTTTGATGCGTTTCAAAAAATTACTTCTCACTTTAAGAGCACCATTTGAAAAAAAAACGTATTACGGAAAGGTGACCCTGTATTATAAAAACTTGCCGGTTTAATGCTGATTAAAATGAGGTACAACACTTTACTTTTTGATCTTTAGTTTTGGTTTTATAATCTTTTTTCATATGAGCCTTATTTTTAAATTTAATGATTTATCTTTTCTAGGAAACGAAAGGGTCATACAATACAAACAACTCTGTAAAAACACTCGATACAAAGGAATTGTGCCTCTCTTTCACACTAACCATTTAATCCTTTGTCGAAAAAGGTCAGAATACCCGTCTTAGTTCAGGTAGTAGAATGCCGGGCGAAGCAGAGCGGGAGGGGTGGAAGCGCGTGAGTATCTTTCTTTGTTTAGTGTCTCACTCACTTTCTGGATGTGACTACGCACACTTATTATTTTGCACGGTATTTTTTGTGATTAGTTGTGACCCGCGCTTCGTTTCTGGACTTGTGATTGATTGCCTACCTGTGACCTACGCTTTGTTTATGGACTTGTGATATTGCCTACCTGTGACCAGCGCTGTGTGAATCGGATTTTGTGATCACTTCGGATTGGCTAGATAAGCTAAAATGGCTGCTGCGAGGAGAGCATACACCCAACGGGAGTATGCAGAAATGCATTACCTCTATGGTTTTTGCGACGGTAATGCTCGCGCTGCTGCCAGAGAATATCGACAACGCTACCCTAACCGAGACCGTTTGCCGGACTACAGGGTCTTTATGTGCGTGCATAATGCGTACATGGAGGGAACCTTACCCGAGGAGCATGCTGCGAGAACAGGAAGACCAGTAGTACGATTTGATAATGAAGAGCAAATACTGAGACAGTTAAGATTGGACCCTGGTATTAGCCAACGCCAAATATCACAAAATCTCGGGATCCCACGATCGACGGTGCAGCTTATCATTAAAAGAAATAAATTTCACGCTTACCACGTGCAAAGGGTGCGAGCTTTACTGCCAGCTGACTATGAACCTAGAGTGAGGTTTTGTAGAGAGATGCTTAGAAGACACAGAGAGGATCCGCAGTTCTTCAACAAAGTGTTATGGACTGATGAGTCAAATTTTAGAAGAATGGGAGTTTTTAACATCCACAATTTACATTATTACTCCAGAGTGAACCCACATATCATCAGAAATGATCGATTCCAGCATCTGTTTAGGATAAACATGTGGGGTGGAATAATTGACCAGCAGCTTGTGCTACATGAAATGCCACCAAGGCTGAATGGTGCTATGTATTTGAATTTCTTACAAAATAATTTGAACCAAATACTGAACGAAGCTGAGATTCCTGAAGATAGAGTGGCAGAAATGTGGCTGCAACAAGACGGCGCCCGCCTCATTACACTAGAGCAGTTCGAGAACATTTGAACGAGCGTTTCCCTAACCGGTGGATTGGTCGAGGTGGACCTATTGCATGGCCACCCCGGTCGCCCGACCTTAATCCCATGGACTTTTTTGTTTGGGGCTATTTTAAAGAAATAGTGTATCATGGAGAGAATAACACCGAACAAGAACTACGACAAAAGCTCGAGTTTGCTAAGTTACAAATTCAAAATAACAGAGATGCATTCCGCCGATTACGAGAAAATTTTATTAGGCGATGCAGATTGTGCGTTATGGTCAGAGGTAGGAACTTTGAACATTTAATGTAAAAATTTGTATTTAATAAAAGTACTAAGGCACAATCGTTGTTTTTATTTCATAATGGCTTCTGAAATTACTATGTAATATGTATGAGAAAAAATCTAATTTTTCCTTTGAATTTATCATTTTATGAAATTTGCACCTTGATATGAAAAAAGATTATAAAACCAAAACTAAAGATCAAAAAGTAAAGTGTTGTACCTCATTTTAATCAGCATTAAACCGGCAAGTTTTTATAATACAGGGTCACCTTTCCGTAATACGTTTTTTTTCAAATGGTGCTCTTAAAGTGAGAAGTAATTTTTTTAAACGCATCAAAATTTACGGAAAAACATTAATTGCTCGTTAAGTTTGATACCAAGAGCTGCAATACATTTTTTGTAGTATTGATACAAAATCGAGTCATAATACAACAGCTTTTTTTAATTATTTTTAATCATTTTATCTTTTTACTGATTAAATTGTAAAAAAACTCGGTACTTTCATTGAAAAAACAAAAATAGTTCATATCTTTTCGTGCAATGAAGTTATAGCCGTGCTGGAGAAAGATTTTTTGTTGGAAATTACCTCCTTTATCTCCCTGTTTCGTTTGATCCACGACTTTTTGGTCACCCTGTATAATGACAGAATAGTGTTGCATTGTTTCCAATAGTACTTATGACAAAAACGCTTGAAAGCCCTTTTTTCCCATTGCGAAGATTCGTGTTGTGGCCTTTGTAAAACTCTTCACTAGCCGATTTATACATTACTCTGCGCTAGTTTTCGACGACGGCGCCGCCGGCCGTATATTTATTGTCTAATAAGCTCGTCTGTAGTTCGTCTGAGAGAGATAAACGAGCCATCCTCACCGTCACTGCGTAGGCTTCGTCCGTCGCTTTGCCTTCACCAGCTACCACCGTATAGCCATCATGATCATTATAGTCTGTTGTCACTTGAACCTCTCCTCCAGCCACCGCCGTCGGGCGATCGTCATCTTCCATAACACTAACGTCTGCCGCGATTACGTCTTCATCTCTTTTTTCATCGTTTGGCAACGGGAAACGCATCACCGCCATCGTCGTCGCTGACTCATCATCATCATCATTGCACCCTTTATCGTTTGGGAGCGAGAAACGCAACACCGCCACCGTCGATGTTGGCCGATCATGATCATCGTCATCGTCGCAGGCCTGCTCCCAAATGACAAAGACTTTGTCATTTGGGAGCAGGCCGGTGAGCGGTGGTGCACTCTCGGTAAAAACGATAGAGTCTAAGTCAGTAGTCTCGTTGCCGCCGTCGTCATCGTCGTCGTTATCGTCGTCGGTAGCCGCCTCAGAGATGATGTCTTTCTCCACCGAGGAAAGATCATCGACCGAGTCGTCATCGTTGTCATTACTCAAGACGATAGTACGATCGAGCTATCGTATTATCGTTTTGAGCGATCGTACTATCGTCTCGAGCAATCGTACTATCTTCGTCGTTGTTGTTGTCGTTTTTGTTGTTGTTGTTATTGTTGTTGTTGTCGACGTCGTCGTCGTCGTCGATCCTGTTGATACGTGAGAGCATATAATCTTCAGCCCCGACTGGATCGTCGTTGGTGGCTCCTCGTCCTCGTCCTTGTGCTACTCCTGCTCGCTGAGGATAGCCGACGTGCATGGTCCACACGGTAACGGCTTCTCGGATAAAATCTTTGAAAAACTTGGCCACCAACGATTGCGGTGAATCGTTTCGATGCAGTGCGTGCCCGGCGTTAACGAGTGCCGAGTGAAATACATCGGGCCGATGCGCGTACCCGCGGCAATACTCTGTCGCTTGAGGGTATTCTATTGTCTCGCCGACGATTAGCGTCACAAAGTGAATCAGCTGCATATCCTCGGTGACGAGATCCACGGCTTTGTAGAGTTTTCGCTTCACCGTGTCCGTGGTGCTAGGCCGTTTCAATATTACACCAATGTAACGTTTAATGTGAACGGGCAGGTAATCGTTAGAATTGATCATATACATGCGATCCAATTCGATCAATAGACGCACCTCCGCCGCATCTACGTTGCCTTTGCTCACGTCCACCCTTTCACCGTGGATTACGGCATCAAACAGATTCACAGTATCGTTCATCTTACAAGGCGCCGCCGCCGTTACCGCCACCGCTGCTGCAACCGTAGAGGCTGCGGGCAATCGTATTAGGTACGAGTTCGTAGGAGGAGGAGGAGGAGCAAGTAAAAGGAGAACAAGAAAAAGCAGAAGGAAAAATGAGAAGGTTTTCGCTCTTTTTGATCGTGTACGCCAGCGCCATGTCGGTGTCAAATTTGGAAGCATAATGTCGCGTCATATCCAATCGCTTATGTCTTAGTAGACAATTCGAAAAAAACGCGCGCGTTCCACTTCACCCTGCTCGAGAGCCTCGGCGGCCACCAATTGGCGGTACGCTTTAAATCCGAACCCCATGGGCGGCCGTCGACCCGTGACACGGTGAAAAATCATATCCAAGGTGCGCCCGTATGTCGGCAAACCACCACGAGAACGCAAACTTCGCGACTCCGCGAAGTGCGACTCCATCTTGTTGGTCGATTGATTTCGTCTTTGACGATGATGGTCGTCTTCGTAGTCGCCGCGTATCGACGTCTAGCTGATTAGCTCGTCTAGTGCGTAGTCGTACAAGTTTAAGAATTCACTACGCTCCACGGACCGCGTCACCGTCTGCGGCGGCGGCGGCCGTAGCGCACCGTACGGTACGGGTACACGATCACCGCGAACGTCATAGACGGCATCCGCCCGTTCCGAATCGTTAAATCGTTTCGCCGCTCGAAACGCATTGTTGACAATGTCGTTTAAAAACGGCGGCCTCACGTACGACGCGCAACACGAGCAACAGGGACGAGATGACCTTTTTACAATAGGCTCTCGTCCGGCCCCTTTCGAGAAAATGTTTGACGAGACGTTTGAAATCCTCCTAGGACCCGCCATTTTCAGTGACAAATCGCATATATTTCATGTGGCTCCGTTTACTCTTCGATGTCGTATACGAATAAGTACGTTCCGCAAAGAGCACCATGATCGTGCAGCAATCGTTTTATGGGTTCACCACACCGTGCACGCACGCACGCACGGACGGACACACGTACACACGCACGCAGCACAATTAGCACGCACTCAAAATTATTGTAATTGCTGTTTCGATAAATATAATTCCAATAAATACCTGTCCGCAGAGTAATTTATAATATAATTTATGCATACGTACCTGAAACAAGTAAAGTAACGGAACGAAGTAAATGGACACGATTAGTTTGTTAACATGACGTAGTGTACAACTAGAAATAATAAAAAAATCTAAATGGAACGGTCGTTCGCTTTGAACGGTTTACACAAGCGATTCGGACGTGGTAGAATAATGGTAGAATTGCACACGATTAGGCTGTGGAAAAAAGTGCAATCACTATAAATAAATAGGACAGTATCGCGGAATGCGCGCGGCATCCCGGATCACGCCGCACGAAATATCGAGACATTTTCACGGCAAACGTGCGGAGCTACGCGGCTTTGCCACCGCGATGTCACCGGTATAGTCGGTAATATTACGGTGCTACAGTTTAGTCGGTTCGATACTATATACTCGTAGTACCGACAGTACCGTAGCAGACTATTATAAATACATGATAATTTTCCTTACAGCTCACAGTCGCTCTCTGGTTTTATACGCGGAAACATACACTGTAATAACATAATAACATCGTTCATTGACATTTTTTTAAACATAATAACATAATATCACGATGACAACACCAACTGAAGCTTACTTTCAACGGCGCAATATATTGGCCTCCATCGTGGTCGAGGACTTACCCGTCTCAATCTTCGATCCGCCCTTATCCCTAGTCGAATTTTTGACTAGGCTCAATTTTAAGGTCGACATCGGAGAAAGTGACGCGGTGCCATTACTCCTACGCACCATGGACGAAAAGGGAGTGGGTGGTGAAGTGCTGAAATGGTCGGGCTTCGGAGGTTCCCGGGAGTCGCCACTGCACCGGAAGAGTGACGAGGTTAACTATGAAGACGGCAGATTTGGAGGCGATATTATTTTATTTTCCGGACACGACGGTGGCTCGTCTGTGGGCACACTTATCATTAGTTAAACTGGTGCTGCGTTTGTATCACCAATATGAGCTGGTGTACCACAAAAGGCGTGCTGCGAAACACCAGGATGTGTTAGTTAATATACTAGCCGGGGCCATCCGTGGACAAGGAGCAGCAAGAGGAGGAGGTGACATTTATGACTACACGCCGTCGTCAC
The DNA here is from genome assembly GCA_037179445.1 of Phengaris alcon alcon. NCBI lineage: Eukaryota > Metazoa > Arthropoda > Insecta > Lepidoptera > Lycaenidae > Phengaris > Phengaris alcon. The sequence goes on from JAYRCH010000034.1 coordinate 2,592,654, forward strand.
CGCTGCCTCCGTACATGCCACCGTCGCCTTCTCCGCCACCTCAGCATGGGCCACCATCGTCATCTTCGCCGCCTCCGTACATGCCACCGTCGCCTTTTCCGCCACCTCAGCATGCGCCACCGTCGTCATCTTCGCCCATCACCACCACCAGTGGTAGTAACAACCACAACAACAGCAGCAGCAGCAGCAGAGGAAGAAGAAAGACGACGACGACGCCAACGATTACACGTCGTAGAAACAAATCTGGCTATACGCCGGCGTCACCACCTATTGGACCACCGCTCATCAGAGAAAGGAGGCGGCCATTACAACGACGAAGCAGGACATTTATTAACATGTTTTCTCCTCCTCCATCGCCGCCGGAACAGCCAAGGCTAACATGCGATGAGGAAATGCCAATTTCGCTGTCCGACGACGGAGTGGAGCGGCGTTAGGTGTTGGGCGAATGCCTCAACTTTAGGTTAAGAAATTTTGTTTTTTTTTGTATTATATTTTAGTTTTGATTGTATAGGTATTTTTATGTTAGATTTAATTGTACATAATATTATTTTAATACTGTTTTTTAACCTTAGAAGACCGAATTTCACCAACTCCTGTTAGTATTAATGGTTTCTTAACCCTTTTATGTTGTGTACTGTCTAATACAAATTTTCTGGATAAATATCCGCTAAATACTGTGTCTGTGGTTTACCTGTTTGGGAAATTGTACGGTAGTGTATTGTCAAAGTCTATGCCTAACATAAATTACGTCCAATCCGTTTGCAACAACATCATTCATCAGTCATTTTGTAGGTACAGGTACATCAAATACAAGGCAAACACGCGTTACAATATTATATTTAAAATATTATTATTTTATTATATATGTGGTATATATTTGTTTTTTTTAGCTTCGTTACTAACGTGACATCGTTTTTTGTAAGTGGCCACGCGGGCCACCTTGTCCTGGCGTAAGCGAATAATTTCTCTTCGATATTCAGGATTTATCTGGCGTCGCCAGGTTAATATGCAGTAATAATTAAATGAAAGTGGAAGGGTGATAGGAAAGATACGATATCGAACCAGCTTCTGTGCGGGCGTCTGCAGCTGGAGTCTTCGTCTCTTTCTTCTGCTCACAACACTTTAGTCTTTCCAGAATTCTTATCGCGTTCCTATAGGAATATCTCACTTTCGTGGGCGGGAATTAGTTGCGGAAAAGTCTAAATAACACACGCGCTGTCGGCCGCAATGGCATGGCACACTCACTCTCGACGCGCACTCGCAATGTACTCCTTCGTGTATCTTCGTATTTCTTCGGTTAGCGTCGGAGTGGGGAGGGGAGGTAAATACTGTGTGGCACTAATTGGTCCGCCACACACACACACCGAGCGAGGTGGTATGCTCGGTCAGGCTGAAGCCCACTTGTAGTAATTTCAGGTGTTGTATATATACTGCCGATCTTAGAAAACTTCGATAACGCGATTCAGGATTGTGGCACTAATGGCACAACTGCTTATTTATCGGTATTATGAGATGCCATTGATAGAGGCGTTCGACGCTCCTAGATGGCGCTACCATTTCCCCCCGGCCTTAAAGGGTTGCCTTTAAAAAATATGAAAATAATAATAATTTAGGTATGTTAGGTGTATCCATTATCGCATAACCTATCCATAGACTAAGACAGCGGTATTATTAATTAACTAAAGCGAAGTAATAACAAGTAATCTTATTACCTAGATGCCTTAACTAAAGGAGATCCAGCCTTAGCTAAATCTCACTGCATTGGCAGTGGGCAGAGACGTACGACAGGGCGCACGTAACTTCCCTTTGTGGTTTTCACGGTAACAACGCGGGATTGTACCGTCTTTAGAGGTATGTAATTTCTCAACGATGCCTAATGGCCACGAAAGTGTTGGCGAATTATCGTTGATAATGATCACCAACATACCCTCCTGTATAGGAGACCCAGGAGTATTCCTCTTGGATCTAGTCTGAAGCTGGTGAAGATATTCTGACCGCCAACGTTGCCAGAACGATTGTACAAGCTTATCTAACAACGTATGTCTCTGGAGTAAACTAGATGAGTCTACTACAGGCGCGGGAAGTGACGACAATGGCACCGTGTTTAAGAAATGTGCAGGAGTTAACGCTGACGGTTCCGCGGGATCGCTACTTAATGCAGTGAGCGAACGCGAATTAATTAATGCTTCAACTTGAGCAAGGACAGTTAAAAGCTCTTCATAAGAAATAATTTGTTGCCCTATAACCTAGAAGAGACGAGTTTTAATTACCATGCTCTCCCAAAATTTATTATGATGTTAAATAAATCACCCTGTAGATTCCGGCCGGTATGTAAAATATCATTGATAGACTGACCCGATGTAGTCCGACACCTAGCATCTAAATCTACGCGTAGTTTAGTGGAGGTCTTATCTTCGCGAAATACGCCATGATGCGGAATATAATATGAAGCAACCTAATTATTGTCCTTCTTAATTTCAACCGGGCTCAAAAAACCTTTATTTATATAATCGCGCATGACGTCATTATAAGCGGTGTGCATATTTAGTGATGTATCGAGTTCACGTTCCAAACAATGAAAGCGTCGAAGAGCGGTAGCGTACGAATCGCCTAATGAATAAGGGTAACCTTGAAACGGAAACGCGACAACATACCTACCACTGTCGTCGCGAACAGTGGTAGTGCGCAAATGTTCGTTACACTCGAGATCATTATGGCTCATCGAGGGCGGTGCCGTCAATTCCTCTGGCTCCCAAAATCGCTGGACGAGAGAATTAATATTATTTTCTTGAAGCACAGAGCAACATGATGTAGTATAATGAGACCTATGCGACATAGGTACGGAACCCATAATCACAAATCCAAACACCGTCTCAATAGCGGGGGGTAAATCATATGGATAACTACGTACTATATTAGGTGTTAGCAAATGTGGGAATACTGATGCCCCAATCAGAATATCCACATCACCCGGGCGCGAAAAGTCAGTATCTGCTAGCGGGAGAGCTTTCAGGTGCGTTAACAAAGACACGTCTACATTAGCGTTCGGTAACTTATCGATAATACGTTCCACGATAAGCGGAGAAATATTAAAATTAATATTTTTATTTAAGCGCGAGTATACGACAATATCCACGGAACCCTTACATGATTTTTCCGAACCCCCAATTCCTTTAACTATCAAATTAGTATTTTTAAGTTTATTCAAAAGCTCTAGACGATTATAACATTCCGACGTAATGAAACTACTTTGTGAAGCACTGTCTAGTAAGGATCGCACGACTATGGGTTTGTAATTTACATCGTAAACAATAACCTGGGCGGTAGCTAATAAAATTGTTTGTTTGGCCGAGTCGCGCGTAGTGAAATGCGCGCGCGCGTGGTGAGGGTTCTGCCTACAATCTCTTATCGCTTTTTTACGTGCGAGCGACGTTGAGTACAGCGACACCTTGCTATTATGTTCGACTCGAACACCTGTACGCGTAGGTATTCGATCGGCCTGTGGCGTCCGTATCGGACGGCGAGAACTGTTATTATCAAGTTCAAGGTCACGCGTGCCAGCTGACTGCCGGATCTTATCGAAATGCATTATTGCATTAGTCGGTCACAAACGCGGCATTTAGACTTACTAAGACAAGAGTTCGATTTATGTTTTATGCTTAAGCAATTAACGCAAGCTTTATTTCCCTTAATATAATTAAAACGAGCCAACGGGGCAAAATCATTGAACGCGGGACATTTGTAAAGATGTTCATGCACAATGTCAATGTTATTGCACATACATCTGAACGGGTTATAATTATTATTACTAGGATCCGAACATGCTACATAAGACTGCGGATTAGGCGCGGTGTTATTATTTCGGTGCTTAATCAACCTTTGTTTATTGATATTACTGGACGAGCTAGATGAACTAGGCAGCGTATTTCTAAATATTCTACACTGATCTTTTATGAATGAGATAAAACTGTCCAGTGTAGGAATTTTATTATTACGTACCGTCATTTCAAAGGCGCGAATAGTTTCTGTATCGAATTTTTTCAATGCGAGTTGTAATAAAATAAAATCAGAAAGATTTTCTAAATTTAAGTTTTTAAGCGAATTAACTGCCGTTACGAAATTATTTATAAATGACTGAAAATTCGAAACAGATGCGGAACCATTCAATTTTAAATTTAAGGCTTGGTCAAAATATATGGACGCGAGGATACGAGTATCTTGATACCTGTCCACCAGCGACTGAAATATTAACTGATAATTCTCAGCGCTGGGGGTGACGTCAGCGAATAGTGATTGAGCCCTTGGCGCCAACTTACCAATTAAATAATATAACTTATCAGCATCGGTCAACGAACTATTATCATGTACCGTTGATTTAAAACTGGCATAGAATAGTGGCCAATTTCGTATGTCACCATCAAAATACATTATCTCAATCGCAGGCAACCTCGGCGTTCGAACAGTTGTATAAACCTCAGTTTTAACCTCGGGTTCAACAGTTTCAAGACGAGATTGAATGCGTTTAATAACGCAATATAGGTCCTCGAATGAAGTATACGCTTGAAAACTAGGCGGAGTTTTCGGATTAATAGATAGAAATTTCGCGTTGTAGGCATCTAACAAGTTATGAAAATCTATTCGAATATCATCTATTGTCATACATTGACTGAGAAATAATTCCTTATCTGCTTCGGATGACTCGGCAGTTTGCGAACGTTTATATATACTTTGAACACGTTCGAACAAAATATTACGTTTAGCGACTAGAATGACTAACTCTGGATCCTCCGCCATTTTGAATTAGATTAATTATAATATTCAAAATACTATACGAATTCTATACCTAAGTATTTATAATATACGTAGGTTATGCGATATTTATCTTACACCCAAGTATCTATTTACTAATTTACAAATAGAATACCTAAGAATATATGCCGTTTAATTATTTATTCCTATAGCGGTTTAAAGCGGTTTGAAAATATAATAGCGTTTGAAATATGAGATTTATAATAGAACTATGATAGTTCAAATAATAATTCCAATAGGAATCTCTGTAGGTAGCCACGTTATATTGTGTATTACCTACGGGGGGCCGTTTCCATGTAATGGGTTTAGAGAAGCGTAAATATGTATTACCACTGCCTAGTTAGGCACTTTTAGAAGCTACATATGCGGGAAATTAAAAAAAATCTGGATATAAATCCGTGATGAAAATGGATTAAAATCCGGACCAAATGTGTTCCGGCTCGAATGGACCAAACAATGGCCACGCGGGCCACCTTGTCCTGGCGTAAGCGAATAATTTCTCTTCGATATTTTTGTGGACTGTATTTCAGGAAGTATCTGGCGTCGCCAGGTTAATATGCAGTAATAATTAAATAAAAGTGGAAGGGTGATAGGAAAGATATGCTTACCGAATCAGCTTCTGTGCGGGCGTCTGCAGCTGGAGTCTTCGTCTCTTTCTTCTGCTCATAACACTTTAGTCTTTCCAGAATTCTTATCGCGTTCCTATAGGAATATCTCACTTTCGTGGGTGGGAATTAGTAGCGTAAAAGTCTAAATAACACACGCGCTGTCGGCCATTGCACACACTCACTCTCGACGCGCACTCGCAATGTACTCCTTCGCGTATCTTCGTATTTCTTCGGTTAGCGTCGGAGCGGGGAGGGGAGGTAAATACGGCTTATTTATCGATATTATGAGATGCCATTCATAGTGGCGTTCGACGCTCCTAGATGGCACTACCAGTAAGTTTATTTCTATTATTATGCTGCTATTTTTTTGCTATTTTGCATATTATTTTATAACTTACTCATTTATACTTATACGAGTAATATATCGTAATATCCTCTTGGCAAATATAATTATTTTAAATGTACATATACGGATTGAAATTAGAATTAAAAATGATCAACCCTAAGAAACTTAAAGTTGGTTTTATAAACCCTGGCTCTTTTGGCTCGAGGCACGACGAGTTTCTAGTAGCTGCAGACCGACAAAACTGTGACCTCATAGCACTCAATGCGATGCGATGAAAAGCGATGTTTTGAGTAAGTCGCATGATACTAGATACTTTAATGATATACATTTCGAAGACAAAATAGTAAGAGACCCAAAATAAATATCGAACATATTCAATGATACATTCACATGCCTTCCTGAATGTAAAGAAATACCCAATGTAAATCCTGAATGATATAAGATTGGATTCAAACTCCCCTAGCATGTACTTATTTCCGACTGATTCTCAAGAAGTCTATACGATTATCAACACACTATACAATACTTCATCCACTGGCTATGATGAACTTCCTACATTTCTATTAAAAAAAGGAGCAGCCCCTTTAGCCCCAGTTGTAGCACATTTAATAAACTCATCTTTTCTACAGGGGATATTTCCAGACTCGCTCAAAATATCAGTTGTTAAACCAATATTCAAAAAAGGAAATAAGAAAGACACTAATAATTACAGACCCATTGCATTAATTCCTATCTTGTCTGAAGTTTTTGAGAGAGCCTTGCATACAAGAATCTGTAATTTCCTCACAAAATGCAATATTCTAAATAATAAACAATTCGGCTTTCAAAAAGGTAAATTAACCACGCTAGCTGCCTTTACTTTTATTACTCAAATTTTGCAGTATGTAGACAAATCATTACCTGTAACAGCCATCTTTTTTGATATGAACACGGCCTTTGACTGTGTAAACCACTCTATTTTGTTAAAAAAATGTAAAGCATATGGCTTAAGAGGAGGCTTAAGAGGACTGGTACGAAATTGGCTGGAATCCTATTTGACAAATAGAAAGCAATATGTAGAAATCAAACATATAGACAACAGGTTACTAGAAGTAAATTGCCAATCTGACGTTAAAATTAACAAAGTTGGCGTACCCCAAGGCAGCATAATCGGCCCGCTTCTGTTCCTGATATACATCAATGATTTGCCAAAAAATACGGATTACTATTGTACACTGTATGCCGACGACATTGCCGACATAATCCCCAATGAAACCAAAGACAATAAACGTTTCCAGCAAGATATAAACGATACAGTGCATCAGGTTATAGATTGTTTAACAATGAATAATTTAAGAGTCAATCTAACCAAAACTAAATATTTACGATTTTATAATAGGCATCAAAATGACGAACAGTTGAAAATTACACATGACGACCACATAATCAACGAAAAAACTTCAATAGTATTTTTAAGAGTGGCACTAGAGAGTCAGTGTACATGGAAGACACATACAGAAATAGTCTGTAGTAAAATAAATCGTTTTGCTTTTGCACTGCGGCGATTATCCAAAATAACTAATGAAAGAACAGTTTTAATTGCATACCATGGCTACGTGTCTCCTATCCTAAAATATGGCGTCGTTCTATGGGGTAACTCAGTGGACGTAAATCGAGTTTTTATAGCGCAAAAACAATGTGTTCGGGCCATCTGCAATGTACCGACGATAATGAGTTGTAAGCCACTGCTTAAAAGGCTGAACCTGCTGCCATTCCCGTGTATATATGAAATAAGTAATTTTGTGCATGCTCATCAGAACCTATTTACCAAAAAACATAACGATCTAGATCATATAGGGGAAGATTTCCCAATAGACTAGTATTGCCTCTAGCAAAAAGCGTAAAATTCATGAAAAATGCATACTTTATGGCCATAAAAATCTATAATAACTTACCCGCAGAGTTGAAAGAAAAATCAATGACATCTTTTAAAAGGGCACTTAATAAGTGGTTGATGGATAAGTGTTTTTATTCCGTTACCGAATATTTTTCACATCGTAAATAATACACATAAGTGACATAAAATTTGAACACTTTTAGATTATAATATTTTTTATAAAAATATAATTATATATATTGTAATAATTAAATGACATTCTGGTATTGCTTGTTTTTAAATTGTACTAATTTTGAACTTTATGTATTTTCTAATTTTGACTTATGTAATATTTGCATGCTTGCTGTAGCTAAATGTGAGAACTCTATGTTTTAAATTCCTAAGCCTGTAAATTTACCACATTTAAAGCAAATAAATAAATTAGAATTTGAATGAGACTTGGCTGAGACAGGGTGAAGCGGGGCGCGCGCCACGGTTACCGGGCTACCACCTCTTGCACGTACCTAAGCCCGAGGCCGTGCGCTCCCGAGGCGGCGGTGTAGGTTTCTACGTTAGGCAAGGTCTTAGCGCGCAGACGGTTAAGTTGAACTCCGTAACAAGTAATGTAGAACAAATGTGGCAGTCATTAAAAGCTAACGGTAAGCTCGTTTTTATCGGTAGGTACGGCATATCGACCCCTGTGGCTCTCTCTGAATATCTTCTTAGACGCGCTAACAGATACAATTAGTAGTATTTCGGGCTACGACAATTTGTACCTTGTTGGTGATTTCAACATCAATTACTTGAACACCGCCACAACACATTTTAGAATACTGCGAGATTTCTTGTCAATACATAGATTTCACCAGTGTACAACTGAAGCTACACACTTCACTGCGGACTCAGAAACCCTCCTCGACCTTGTCTGCGCTAATGCAGACCTGGACCGAGTCCTGGTTGACCATATACCCGATCTCAGTGCTCATGCGTTTGTAACGTTTTATATACATGCGCCTAAACTAAAGAACGTAGCAAGGAAAATCACATATCGACCACTTAAAGACATTGCAAGTGACGATTTAGAGTACGTAATGAACACTATAGATTGGCACTACATCGAACAGTTGTCTAGCGTTCATGGAATGGTGCGTGTCCTTAATAATTGTGTCATGTGGGCATTTGATTTGTTGGCCCCCGTCAAAACCCTTTATGTCAGAAACTTTTAGCACCTGTGAGTCACATATAACATCAAACAAATGATTAAATGTCGGGACAAGGCGCACAGACGTGCACGCACTACTAAAAGCCAATCGCATATTGACTATTATAAAAACCTTAAGCGGGAAGTATCTAGTGCGCTTATCAGGGAAAAGGTAGCCTATTTTGATATGTACATTAATGCCAATATTAAGTCTCCACAGCTTATGTAGAAACATTTAAGGAAAAGAATAGATGTGCAAAAGCCTAAGTCTGATTTATTGCTGCCTAGTCATCTTTCTGACACCAACCTCATCAATAACTTCTTTTTGGACATTCCTGGTACTGGTGCGGTGCCCCAGTCAGCGCTCGACTACTTTAATCATCACTGTTGGTGCATGTAAGTTTAGTTTTTTTACGGTTAACGTCAGCGAAGTCCTCAAATATATCAAAACTTGTAAGTTTAACGCGGCGGGCGCTGACGGCATCTCTCTAGACATGTTATCCATTATTAGTCGTTTTCCGGGATACCTAAGTGTCATTACTAAAATAATTAACACTTCTCTTACAACTTCTACTTTTCCTAAGTTGTGGCACCTAGCAATAGTTAAACCGTTGCCTAAAAAGGAAAATGTAAGTGAATTAAAAGACTTTAGACTGTCTATGCTTCCGTCTTGTCTATGACAGACGGAAGTAGGAGAAGGCGCCCGCGCCGCCTGCCGGCAAAGCGGACGGCCATTATTATTATAAAATCACCAACTACGTTGACAAGGTTAGCAATCTTTATTTAAGTAAATACGGCAAGTAATTAATCTAAATATCGATAATTGTGCACTTCGGCGTGGACAAAGTGGCGACCGTGACAGGACCCCGAATATCACGTGAATTGGCGTGCGTTGAAAATAAGTGTCGTAAGTACATAGACGCGGGCCGGTTTTAAAACAAAGGTATGCATATTTTGCCTTTTCCCAAGTAATTGCCGTACCTATTTCCCATTCCAATCCTATCTGTATTGTTCATTCCGTGGTGCATAACATATAATTTGTGAATTTCAAATACAAAGTCGACGCCTTGTAATGTCGGCGCCATATTTTTCCCAAAGGTATCTAATTTAGTCGCACCTAACATATTATTTAACATACACATTGGAATTGTAACATTATTCTGTATTGTGTGTTGTTATATCATAAAATTTCCCTTTTTCCAAAGTTATCTTTAACATAATTCGTACTCTTAAAAAGAAATTTCAACTTTACGAGGCGGACATCGCCATATTGAAATTATAGGTTATCATTAATATGTGAAATTGTTTACGTATAATTTAGTCGCATTATACCCCAATTCTTTAAGCTATCGCTTTATTGTCATTTCATAGCCTTTGTGCCGAATATTTCAGCGCCCGGTGGGGTCGCCGATCACAAATCGTTTCGCCGGCCGGCGTGCTCGGCGTTGGGGCGGCGCGGGCGCCCTCGGCCTCCGCTAGCAATAATCGCGACGGGCGAGTGTGCTTCGCGCCGGCACGCAGTGGTGTGAGTCGATTGCGGCTGGATCGAAAACGGTCAGACCTTTCCTTTTATAAAAAGTTTTTCGTGAATTTGCAATGTCTGAAAGTGAATCAAAAACAAGATCTAAAAGTCCTATGATGGCTTTAAACGTACAACATTCGGACTCTAGTGGTGACCAAGTAAAAATCTTAACTAAGAAACGTGGAATTGTTCGAGCTAGGTTGACTAATTTTAAAAATTACGTACAAGTTTTTAACACCTCAACTACTTATTCAAATTTACAAATAAGGGAATTGAGTTTAAGATTGGCTCAAGTTCAGGAATTATTTTCAAACTTCGATATAATACAAACCGAAATAGAGGAGCTTTCAGATAATTTTGAGGAACAAACAATTCAGCGTGAAATTACCGAGAAGGAATTTGTTACTCAAATAGCTTATGCACAGTTAATAATTGACACATTTTCAGCAAACGATAAAAATTCTGAACATGGACCTGAGAAGTCGCATCAGTCTAATTGTTGTCATGTAAGTGGTGGAAGTATGCCAGTACGGCTACCGACTATTAATCTACCTACCTTTGATGGTAATTATACAAAGTGGTTAGAGTTCCGTGACTCGTTCAAGTCATTAATACATGAGAATGATGCGATTTCACCGATTAACAAATTTCATTATTTAAGGCATTCGTTACAAGGAAGCGCCTCTGTAACTATTAAATCTATAGATTTTTCCGCTAATAATTATGAACTTGCATGGATTAATTTATGTGAAAGATACAACAATAAAAACATTTTAGTAAATAATCATTTGAAGGCGATTGTAAATTTGAACCCAATTCAGAAGGAATCATTCAGTGCCCTTAGGTATTTAGGTGATCAAGTTTTTAAAAATTTAAGTGCGCTTAATAGTCTTGATATTTCCACGACGGGGTGGGACCCTTTAGTTTTATTCTTAGTCTCAGCCAAATTAGATCCCGTAAGCAGTGTCAAGTGGGAAGACTATAAAGGACATATTTCACAAATGGCCACACTTAAAGATTTTAAAACATTTATTCAAAATAGAGCGAATACATTAGAAAGTAGAAGTACAACCAATAATTATTATGACAATAAAATTAATAACATTAAATCTAATAATAACAATAAAGGCAATGGCAATTTTAATAAAAACATAAAATCATTTCTCGTTTCGGAGGTTTCCAAAAAGGGCTCTTGTCTTGTTTGTAATAAATTAAACCATTTTGTCCATCAATGTCACAAGTTCAAAACAATGAGTGTAGACGAAAGAATTTCTGTAGTTTCAAAACTTCATTTATGTATCAACTGCTTACGTTTTGGTCACACGGTGGCAGAATGCCCCTTGAAAGGTCGATGCCGCATCTGTCAAGAAAAACATAATACATATTTACATAAAAACAAAAATACAGTTAACAATAGGGTTGTTGAGAACACCACATTAACTTGTATTAATACAGTAAGTCTACCAGCGACATCACCAGGCCAGGTCATACTGTGTACAGCTCGAGTCAAAATTATTAACAAAGAAACCAATCGCACTTATCTTGCTCGCGCGCTGTTAGACACGGGAAGCCAGGTGTCTTTTATCACTGGGGACCTAAAACAAAAATTAGGAGTAGTTTCAAAAAAAATTGGTAGTTTCAATATTTCTGGTATAAGTAACATTACATGTCCAGTGTCTGAAAGATGTAGTATTTTAGTAAAGTCATGTGTAAGACCTTTCAGTGTAAACATTAATTGTTTAGTTATACCTAAGATAACGGGTACTATTCCAAAAACCAAAGTCGACATTCAAAATTTAAATCTACCCGGTAATCTAGAACTTGCTGACCCTTCATTTCATGAACCCTCCGAAATAGATATTTTGTTAGGTGCAGACATATTCTTTGACATTCTTTGTCCCAATAAAATTAAATTAGGTCCAAATAAACCTATTCTTCAAGAAACTAAATTAGGATGGATAGTAGCTGGCCCTACTGTTCAAGATAATAATAATTCTATCCCATCCATCCTTTTAACAGCTGGCTCTGCTAACCAGCCAAAGGCAAACGGTGATGTTTGTTCTCAGCTCTTGCTTCAAGATGCGGATGCCCATTCTTTGATGTCACTTCAAGACGTCAACCTACCCCATGAAGTATCACTTCAAGATACTTCTGGCTCCAATTATTTGATGTCACTTCAAGACGTCAACCTACCCCATGAAGTATCACTTCAAGATACTTCTAGGTCCCATTATTCCTTTGAGGTATCACTTCGGGATGCTTCTAGGTCCCCCAATTTTACACTTTGTCCTGAAGTATCACTTCAAGATACTTCTAGGTCTCATCATTCCCTTGAGGTATCACTTCGGGATGCTCATAGGTCCCCTAATTTTACACTTTGTCCTGAAGTGTCAGGTGAAGATAAGTCTAGATTCCCCCAGAATTTACAAGCCTCAGTTTTGTGGTGGGAAGGTCCTTCATTCCTGAAGGAAGGTCATAATGCTTGGCCTACTCAACCTCATTTGCCTACAAATTTACCTGAGATTAAGAGCTTGGTTTGTCACAACAATAATGTATACGAGTCATTTATAAATTTTTCTGATCATTCAAACTTTTCAAAGTTAAAACGTAGCTATGCATATGTATTACGTTTTGTTAACAATTGTCAAGTAAATAAATCTAAACTCACTGGTCCATTGCAGGTTGATGAACTTGAAAATTCCTTGAGACTTTTATTAAAACAAAGCCAATTAGAGACTTTCTTTTCTGATAAACAGCTTATACAAAACAATAAAACCTTGCATCACAAAAGCAAACTACTACCTCTTAATCCTTTCTTAGATAACGATGATTTATAGAGAGTAGGAGGTAGACTATCTCATTCCGACTCGGAATATTCAAAAAAACATCCTGTCTTACTTGACGCTAAGCATCATTTAACTAAAATAATTTTCCAACACGAACATTTACGTTTGTATCACGCGGGTCCGCAATTGCTACTTTCATCTATTCGTGAACAATATTGGCCCATCGGGGGCAGAGTTTTGGCTCGTTCCATTTATAGAAAATGTGTGGTCTGTTGTCGTTTGCGTGGCCAGACCTTACAACCTAAAATGGGAGATTTACCTGTAGTAAGAACTTGTCCAGATTTTCCTTTTAATCAATGTGGTGTCGATTTTGCCGGGCCCTTTATGATTTCTTCTGAAAAGGGACGTGGGAACCGTATAACGAAGGCATATTTATGCGTGTTTGTATGCCTTGTAACCAAGGCTATTCATTTAGAAGTCGTTAGCGACCTTAGTACTGATGCCTTCCTTTCATGCCTACGCAGGTTCGTATCGAGACGCGGAAAACCGGCAGTAATATACTGCGACAATGGGAAAAACTTCGTAGGCGCTAATAATGAGTTAGGTAAAGTTATGCGATCCAGTCGACATTCGATTCACACTTATGCAACCAACGAAGGCATAAAGTTTATGTTTTCAACCCCTTATGCCCCTCACTTTGGTGGGATTTGGGAATCAGGCGTTCGTTGCGCCAAATATCATTTAAAACGTATAGCAGGAAATGCTTCTTTAACTTTTGAGGAGTTAACCACTTTGTTTGCACAGATAGAGGCAATCCTCAACTCCCGACCTATATCTGCTTTATCGTCAGATCCTACTGACCTCAATCCTTTAACTCCTGGGCATTTTTTAATTGGCCGCCCGTTGATGTCTGTACCGACACCGCCTACTGCACCCTCGAGACCCAATCGATATCAGCTAATCGAGAGAATCCGTCAACATTTTTGGGACCGATGGAGACGTGATTTCCTTTCGGAGTTGCAAACCCGAACCAAATGGGCAAAGGATCGACCGTCTATACGAGTAGGAGATCTCGTGCTGCTAAAGGAAGAAAATCAGCCTCCCTTACACTGGAGGATGGGTCGCGTCACCAAACTGTATGAAGGCACAGACAGTATTTGCAGAGTCGCTGACGTTCATACCACAAAGGGCACCGTCAAGAGGGCAGTTCAAAAAATGTGCGTCATTCCCGTGTCAGCAGAAGAAGTGTTGGAGCCCAGTCTCCAACGGCCCCCCAGGATGTCTATGCTTCCGTCTTGTCTATGACAGACGGAAGTAGGAGAAGGCGCCCGCGCCGCCTGCCGGCAAAGCGGACGGCCATTATTATTATAAAATCACCAACTACGTTGACAAGGTTAGCAATCTTTATTTAAGTAAATACGGCAAGTAATTAATCTAAATATCGATAATTGTGCACTTCGGCGTGGACATAGACCAATTAGCCTATTGCCTTGTATGTCGAAAATTTTAGAGAAGGTGGTAAATGACAAAATGAGTAGGTTTTTAGATAAGAACAGTATATTACCTAGAGTACAGTCTGGTTTCGCAGTCGACATAGCACGACTACTGCGCTAATTGATGTCGTGGACAATATTATTTCGGCTCAAGACGCAGGCGCAGCTACTATTTTGGTGTTCCTGGATTTTTTGCGCGCTTTCGACACTATCAGTATCCCCTTGCTGTTAGCTAAATTAAAATTCCACGGTTTTAACGACGACGCTATCGTTTGGTTCTCAGACTATCTAAGCAACCTGCTTCAAGTAGTCGAACTAAAAATCGATAGCGGCACATTATCACGCTCTGATCCATTAAGAGCAGATAGGGGGGTAACTCAGGAATCGGTGGTTGGCCCTCGCCTCTTTTCACTCTACTGTGCAGACATCATTAATTACATCAAACATTGTAAATACCACATATATTGTGATGATATCCAGATATACATAACTTTTAACTCATGTTATGTCAATAAGGCAGTAAAAAAGCTAAACGAGGACCTAGCGCGTATTTCTGAGTGATCTAATGCGAAAGCTTTAGTACTTAATCCTAGCAAATCTAAGTTCATGATACTAGGTACGAAATATCAGATACAAAAAATTGTTCTCGCACAACCGCTACTATGTGTTCACATGATATTCTAAGGGTCACTGAAGCGCGCAACTTAGGACTTATAATAGACGAAGGGCTTAAATTTGAGAAACATGTCGTTAGAACGGTCAGTCGTTGCTTTTACAGGTTGAAAGTACTAGATAAGATAAGAAAGTTCATAGCGGAACCGTTGCGTCGAACCCTCTGCGAGTCGCTGGTGCTTTAAAATTTAAATTATGCAGACGCGGTGATACGAGTAGGTCCCTGTTTACTCGCACGGTCTAAGAGTCTTATCTAAAGGGTACAGAATGCGTGCAGTAGGTATTGCTGTGACATCCCTTCGCGTGCTTACGTGACGCCTTATATAAACAACTTACGGTGGCTCAAAATGGATGGTCGCAAACAATTATACTTTGCCACTATTTTATTTGGAGTAGTAGTAAGTAGAGTTTGAAAATTCAAAACACCGGCCTACCTATATGATAAATTACAGTGGGCGTGCGATAAACAGCTGTCAATGACCACTAGGGGATCGGATTATCTAATAATTACTCCCCTACACCGCACTTGTATGTTCCGAGGTAGCTTCAGATACCTAGCAAGCACAGTCTGGAACAACCTTCTGCCGCCGCAACTTCGAGCTCTAAAAACAATAAATAATTTTAAATTAAAACTTAAATCTCTACTACTGAAAGAACAAAAATGTAATAATATATATATATATATATATATATATATATATATATATATATATATATATATATATATATATTTTATTTCTTAATTAAATTATTGAAATACTTATATGTATATATCCTACTTATGTAATATTCTATTTATACTAAAAATACCTACTACTAACCGTTCGGGTTGTAAGCTGACTCATGGTGGTTTACAGGTGGACCGTAGTCGCCTTCAAGGTCAGGTACCTATTTTTCAGTAAAACGGTTGAGCTATCAGCTGTACCTACTGCCCACATCATATCTCTTATTACACACTCTTTGTGCTATTTTATTTCGTAGCAATTACCTAAATGTATAAATATCTATTTTTATCTTAAGTATATTAATTATGTATTTCTAGGAACCAGAAGTGGATTTAAATAAAAAAATACAAACAAAGCCAACAAACGGCTTTTATTTAAAACTAAAAATATTTAAATTACATAAATAACAGCTTACACATTTAAAATTACTATTTACACAATTAGAAGACTTAATACAAACTACAAAGAGCTGATTTAGTAAAAACAATCGTAAAAACAAGAATACAAATGAAAAATAATTAGATACCAAAGTTAACAAGGAAAGATCTCACCAAGCAGGGTTACACCCCTTTCGGTCCCAAGTCCACGAGCAAAATAAGCCCGTAACTCAAAACCGACCGGTTTATATACCCAGCGTGGGGAGGTGTTGCCTTACTTTAAAAAAATAAATGACTTATCAACTAATACGGCCTATCTTGACGGTGCAACGTCCCGGTGCCTGTTTTGGAGTCTCCCGAAGGTCCAGCAACCACGTAGTCTCGTGCATGCAAGTGACGAGTCCCTCTCGAGGTTTCTGCATCCTGCCTCTCATTGCCTGCATTGCCATCTGATGCATCATCATCTGAGCCATCATCTGAAACGGTATACACACGCGGTTAATTAAACGTTCTCAGGCCATAACACTCCTAAAGCTTTTCATCCTTCACTGTTTCAAGGCCCTCAAACATTAATCCTTCCATATATCATTCTTTCATAGATTTTAACAAACAAATAAAAAATATCAAACGTAGCGGCACAAACGACAAACGCGCCTCTGGTTTCTCCGCAACAGTTCGGTAGCTCTGTTGCGACGTAGCTCACACCATGCATCACGACTTGGCGCCTGACCTTCGACAGCGACATCGCGCACGAGCGAGCGTATGAGAGGAGTAGCAGCATTGATACCTGTCAACAGATTCAGAGTAGATGTTTGCGTGGTTTTTCGTTTAGTCATATTTAGCACCAGTTGCAGCTTCCAGAGAGAACTCGACCACTCGGCTATCTCGTGGTTAGTTTCGATGTGTATCATGTTCAACACAGTGCGGACAATACGTTCAACCTGGCCGTTAACGTGGTGCATCTCCAGGGTTATGTAGTGCACCTCTATTGATAACTCCTTAGCCAGGTTGGTAAACTGGGCTGACTCGAACATTCTCCCTCGATCACACACAAGTAATTGTGGAGCACCGAAAAGAGAGACCGCACTAAGAAAACAGCGTTTAAGTTCATTAACATCTTGCTTATAAATAGGACCATAACAAACAAAACGTTGAAAAGGCATTGACTATAACAAGTACAAATTTAAAACAATTTGATTCAGGCAGAGGTACCGTTTCATACTGATTATAGTATGAAACGGTATATCGGGCTTCTTCCAAGACTAAATAATTTGTAAAGGAGTTCTTGGCACTCTCTTTTTGGATATACAAACTAAACAATGGGCTATATATTTCCTAACAAACTGTCGTAAGTGAGGAAACCAGAAGTGCTTTAAAATTAAGTCAGTAGTTTTCTCAGAATTAATATGACCGTGCTCATCGTGAAATAGTCTCAAAAGGCTCAAACGGTGTCCTTTTGGGATAAAACATAGCAATCTAGTTTCCTAACCCACAGCAGTGTACCTGTAGTACAAAATATCATTTTGGTTAACATAGGCACTGAGCATCTAGCTCATCATTATTTAATTTTTGCAAAAGCTGCTGCGTTTCTTTATCAGCAGCTTGTGCAATTTAGGCCCAATTACGTGGCCTTTCTATTTGATTAACACTCTTAACAGGAGGGTTTCGGCTTAAGTAATCAGCATGTGCCATCATAATGCCTTTGCGATAAACAAGTTCATATGTAAAATCTTGTAAATACACCCACCAGCGAGCAACGCGCGGGAGCAGATCCCTCTTACGTTCAGTAGACATTAGTTTGCAGTCTGTGAAGATCTTAAAATTTAAACCAATTAAATACTGTCGAAAGTGCTGCAACGCTCGGACTACAGCTAGCGTCTCCAGCTCGTAAGAGTGGTTTCAGCTTTCCGCTCCCTGTATGAGCTTACTAAAGTACGCAACTACTTTCTTTTTATTTTCGGGGTGTATTTTTATCAAAACCGCGCCATATCCTATGCTACTGGCGTCAGTGTGAAGTTCGGAGAATAATTTTGGATCGAAGATCGCAAGAATCGGTTCAGTCGTAAGGGCTTTAACTATCTCACATCGAGCCTTTTCCTGGGCTACGCCCCAATGTAACTTGACATCTTTTTTAGTTAAATGAGCGATACATGCGGTCTTCGACGCGTAGTTACTTATGTACAGTCTAAACTCTAAAGTACCCCGCTAGACCGAGGAACTGTCGAACTTGCTTTACGCTTTCAGGAATAGGAGCATTTACTAGAGCATCTACTGACTACTACTACTACTAGGTACTACTACATCTACATTTACTAGAGGGCTCGGTTTACCTGACCCCGACCTACAACTCTTCCCAAGTATTCAATTTCCTCAGTTAGGAACGAACACTTTCGAAGATTTATGGAAAATCCGAGAGAAGGGGGGAGACTCTTCTCGCACGCCGGGCCCCTGAAAAGGGCCTTGGGCGGGGAACCAATGCCAGGGGCTAAGCCCCTCTAATTGGGGTGGAATGACGCGCCCAGTACGAATACTGGGCGCATAGAGTCAGTTTTTAGGAAAGAACCCCCGCGGCAGAACGCGGGGGAAACCCATGGGGGGGCAACAACAAAAACAGGGAATGTCGAAATTGCCAATCCAGGCACAACCGGGACCTGCGGTCGGCTCCAAACGGCGCGTGGGGGTCCCGACCCGGAGGCCGGGAAACGTGTTTGGGTCCACTCCCTCACGCGCCGCGTTTACCGGACCGCGGAAACGAGCGACCTGGGAAAAGGGTGGAAATTGTTAAGACTTCCGGGCCCCGACTTTTTATGTCGGGGGGGGGGGGGGGGGGGGGGAAGGCACGCCACGAGGACGACGGGGTGGCAATAGGGCTGCCACTCGTCAGGCCCCGGACACGGTCAAGACAAGTTTCATCGGCGTCTGGTTTGCCGGTGAAAGGGATGGAAAGGGGGGGGGGGATACGATCCCGCGATGGGTGGGGGCGCTGTAGCGCCGGGGCGCATCAGTGCGCTTGGGCGTGGCGCATCAGTGCGTCAGGGCTCCTCCTCTTTGGGGGCGGTGGGGCGGGCTGCGTGGCTCCGCTGGGTCCTCCGGGGGGGACGGCATCTCTCGGCAGGCGGTGGCGGTCGGGCGGGCGGGCATGCCACGGCGCCAGGTCGGTTAGCTCGACCAGGCGCGAGGCATCCGCTCGCGCGAACAGCTTCGCGGAGAGCTGGGCCACAAAGGCCACCACGCTCTCCACCCTGAGGTCCCTTGCGATGGTGGTGTTGCGGACGTACCACGGTGCGCCCGCGATTCGGCGCAGCACCCGGTTTTGGGCTCTCTGCAGCAACCCTTTCTGGGGTGCAGAGAGCAAGTGGTGCCACGCGGGTGCCGCGTACGTAAGGCGGGACCGTACGTACGTCCGGTAGAGGGCGATGCGCATCCTCAGGGGGATCTGCGGGGACGCGTAGGCCGAGCGCAGCAGCGCTATCGCCGCGTTCGCCTTCGCCTCCGCTGATGCACATTGGGCGGCCATGGAGAGTCGGCGGTCCAGGGTGACCCCGAGGTACCTAGCTGTCCTCCCCCACGGGATCACAGCGTCAGCAATCCTCAGAGGCGCCGGAAGGGAACACCTCGTGCTGACGGCGAGCGCCTGGGACTTGCCTGCGTTAACAGAGAGTCTCCATTTGCTCAGCCAGTCAGGGAGGAGATCCAGCGTCCTCTGGAGCTTGATGGCGGCATGCTCGGTGGTCAAAGAGGAGGTGAAGTACGCCGTGTCATCGGCGTAAAGCGCCACGGTGGTGCCCTGGTCCGCGGGCACGTCGCTGGCGTAGAAGTTATAGAGCCCTGGGGAGAGAACGCTACCTTGCGGGACGCCAGCGGTGATGGGACGCTCGCCGGAGAGGACTCCATCGACGCCCACCCTGAAGGTCCTGCCAGAAAGAAAGGAGGCTAGTAGCCTTACCAGTGGCGGAGGTACGTTGGCCCGGATGAGTTTACAGAGCAGACCCTCATGCCAGACACTGTCGAACGCCCTCTCCATGTCTAGTAAGACCGCGACCGACGATTCCTTTTTATTTGCCGCAACGGACAGGTGATGTACAACACGTACCAGCTGGAGGGTGGTGCTCAGGTGTGACCTGAACCCGAATTGTTCCTCACGAGGAGGGAGGTAAGGAGAGAGATGTTTAAGGAGGAGAAGTTCGAACACTTTGGAAAGGGTTGGAAGGAGGGTAATGGGCCGGTAGCCCTCGGCCTTCCTTAAGTTTTTGTGGGGTTTCGGGATGGTTACTACCAGGCCCATTTTCCAGGAGGAGGGAAAGTGACCG
The DNA here is from genome assembly GCA_037179445.1 of Phengaris alcon alcon. Taxonomy (NCBI): domain Eukaryota; kingdom Metazoa; phylum Arthropoda; class Insecta; order Lepidoptera; family Lycaenidae; genus Phengaris; species Phengaris alcon. The sequence continues at coordinate 2,613,358 of JAYRCH010000034.1, forward strand.
GTCCTGACAATGCCTTTATAGAGGCGAGTCAGGGCGGCCACCGTCCTAAAGGGAAGGTGACGGAGAGCGGAGTTAGGGATGCCATCTGCACCGGGGGCCTTTTTAGGTTTAAGGCGGCTGAGGGTCTTTTGGACCACCCTCGGTGAGAAAAAGAAATTTGGGGGGGAGGGAGGGTAAAGTAGGAAAACCTTTACCTCCTCGGAGACCACTCGGGCGTGATCCGTTGCGGTCGTCGGTAGCGGTGAGAATTGGCGCTCTAGGTGCTCGGCATGGATGTCTGCTCTGTCCTCTGCACGGTACCTAAGGTTACCATCTGGGTGGAGCAGGTGGAGCACGGGGGCGGTGTCTCCGGAGAGGCTGCGGCAGAAGCGGTGGAGGGAGGGCCAGTCCTCTCTCGCCTCCTGGATGCGTCGGGTCCAGTCCGCAGCATTGAGGTCCTCGAGCGCGGCCTTTACCTCTGCAGTGAGGCGGTTGAGTTTTGCCTTCAGCGTGGGGCAGCGCGTGCGCTGCCATATGCGGCGCAGGCGCTTTTTCTTCACGATGAGGTCAGCGATGTGGCGGGGGAGGGGGGGCCGCTTGAAGTGGCGGCGGGTGGGCGGCTGAGTTGCCGCATCCATTGCAGCTGTAATCGCCTCGGTGATCTGCAGCGTCATGGACTCGACGGTCTCTGCAGAATTAACCGGGAAATTGGGTGTGAACTCGTGCAGCTGCAATGTGAAGGCGTCCCAGTCACGGACTGGGTAGGGGAGGAGAGGGGGGACGCACACTGGATTGGCGCGCAAAATGGCCAGGACAGGGAGGTGATCAGACCCGAGGGCCACATCGAGGACCTCCTGGTGAAGATCGCCTGGGAGCTGGTGGGAGATAGCCACGTCGAGAACGTCGGGGGATTGTAGGGGGTTCTCGGGATAATGGGTGGGCGTGTATGTGCCCACCACAGAATAACCGACTCGTACTGAGTCTGCGTGCAGTCGGTTTCCGTCCGCGTTCGAGGAGCGAGAGCCCCATCCGGGGTGCTTACAATTTAGATCTCCAGCAATCACAGTCGGCTCTTCTGATAGGAGCCTGTGGATGTCGGAGATATCTAAACGTGACCCCGGAGGTTTGTATGCGTGTACGGTGGGACCCGAGGAGCAGTTCTATGCCAAGGGCGTATAGTGAAGAAACCGCAGGGGGGGGAGGAGCTGGTGCAGAATCCTTCTACCGACCAAGACGGCGAGGCCTGCTCGCCCCCCAGAAAGTCCTGGCGGTAGACTTGGAATCCGGGGGCATTGAAACGGTCCTGGGGGGACAGGAGGGTCTCACTCAACAAGGCAACGTCCACCTCGTACTCCCGAAGGAGGTGGCGAATCAGGGTCACCTTGCCGCGGACCCCCCGGACGTTCCAATGGACGACCTTTAGGGAAATTAGGGCGTGGGGATCCATAAGGATATTAATTGGGCAAAGAGAGTGGCCCCCTCCGGGAGGGCCTTCAGGAGGGTTTGAAGGATTTCATCCCCGGCCATGATTTTATTAAAAGTATCTAAGGCCAGGGAGAGCAAAGCTTGGAGAAGCTTTGGGAGAGTGGGGGGCACGAGAGGGCCGGGTGGCGGTTTTAACTGCCGGGTTTGCGGGCTCTGTGCTGACCTCGGTCACTTCGGTAGTGATAGTGGCCGGTTAGGCAGCGCGCGCTGCGCGGGATGGGCGAGGGGAGCGCGGGGTGCGCTGAGGTAAGGGGGGGGCCGGTACGGCGGCGACTGTTTGGGGCAGTGGGAGCGCTAGGGGCTCAAACTCCGAGTCCGTGGCAGCCGCAGAGGTGGCTCTGGACTTGGGGGCCTTCTTCCTCCTTCTTCTCACCTTCCGAGCAGCAGGGGCGGGGGTAGTGGAAGGAGCGAGGCGGGGGGTGGGTTCGTTGGCCTCTGCCATGAGTAAAGTGGCGGTAGGCGGGGGGGGAACCTCTTGGTCCGGAATGGGGGGGTCATTTGTTGAACTAGGGGGGGCAGTAAGGGTTTCCCTAGAGGTGCGTGCAATGGGACGCGCATTGCGATTTCGCGCCTCTTTGCGGAAGACGGGGCAGTTCTTACTGTTTGCCGGGTGTGTGCCTGTGCTAACTGTAAGGGGGCCCCCCTTACAGTTAGCACAGGTGGGCTCGTCAGAAATGGGACGGGGGCAGTCGCTGGCGGCGTGATCCTCGGCACACCTTACGCAAGCTAATTTACGGTGGCAATTTTTGCTGGCGTGCCTAAATTGTTGGCACCGGTGGCACTGAGCGGCACCGCTCTTTCCTCTCCAGGCTTCGACCCTGATACCCGGCATATTCAGAAGCTCAGTTATCTGATATATTCCGGGTACCAGATTCGTAGATCTTTTGAGAAGGGCAAAATAAACACACCCGGAGCGGTCCTTACGGGCGAGGATACGGGATACGTGCTCTGTCTCGTACCCTAGATTATTGAGTTCGGCGGCGAGCTCCTCCGTCGGTGTGTTAGTAGGTAGGCCGTATATACCCACCTTTAATCCACGGTCCTGGGGGAGGGCGTAAGAAAACCAGCTGATCTGCTCCGTTTTGCTGAGTTCAGCTAGATATTTTTGCACGCACCTGTATTCTCTTTCCCCTTGGGGTGAGAATTTGACGCCTTGGCCAAGAGGCTTTGCAGAGGGGGCGTGTCCTAGGAGGTCTCTGAGACAGCGGAAGTGCCTGATCCAGTTATCCATCTTCTCCACGATAATTGGAGGGCACCGGGGGACAGGTTTCGGCGGCGGCGAGGTCGCGTTCGCTGCGTGGGTGACGGAGGTTACCGTGGTCACTTCCATCGGTGATGGGGCCCTCGAGGTAGAGGCCACGGGGGATCCAGTCGGGGCAGCAGTGGTCGCTGCGGCGTACGTGGTCGGACGGTCGGCGCGTTTGGCAGGAGGCGAGACGTCGGAGGACACCTCCTGACGCTGCCGTTTGGTGACCTGCACGGGCGGGGCAGGGGGCGGGGGCATGATGCTCGACGAGGGAGCCGGTACGGGGGCCCTCGGAGCAGGAACACTTACCCCTCGGGGAGGCCGGCGAGGGGAGGGCGAGCTGTGGGCTCGCTGTAGATGGTGTAGGCGGTGGGCGCGGGGCGCTCAACTCCTTGGTGCGGCGCATGGGGCGCGGCGGAGAGGCCGGACCCTTATCGGCTGGGCGGTGCGGAAGCCCATACTCGCGGCGGGTCGCCGTCGGAAGGCATTGGGGCGGGGGGGTGTCAGTACACCCCCGCGAGAATGCCGCGGACGGCCCGGGGTGAGCGGTGTCCGTGCCGCTCAAGCTGGGCTCGGTGGCAGATTGATATGCGCGCTCCGACGCGCGCGAGCTGGACCTCGAGGTGGCGCTACGCGACGCACCAGAACTGGCGCGGGAGTGGCTGGGGCGGTCGCGGCTATGTGGCCGCGAACCACGATCGGCCATGGTGACGGGGCACTGTCTTAGCGTCCACCGTAAATAGGGGACATGTTTATAATGTCACAAACACTATACAACATGTACACGTAGACACAGTCACAGTAAGGTATTCACACAACACGATAAAACTAAAACACGAAACACGTATTCAGTGTCAAAGCAGTCACAAAAGTGTACGTACTGCAAGTACGTACACGGTTAAAAAGAGAGACTGGCTCCCCGTGACCCGACGTTGGAAACAAGTTTCCAACGGGAGGCCAAAGGCAGTGCAACCCCTCAGCAAGGCGGCAATCCGCTCGTTATTCTTACGAATAACGAGTAGATTGACGATCGCTATTGGGGTAAAACGGCACTGCACTAGAGCGGGTCGGCACGAGCGTGGAGTGAGCGCGACACTCGACACGTTTTGAGCGAGACGGCACTACCGCGGAGTGAGCGAATCACTACGACACGGATAGAGCGGGACGGCACGAAAACGCGGAGTGAACGGGAACGCACTAGCACACACGAGAGACAGGACGATCCATGGAAAATCCCGCACTCGTTAATGTTGTGGTGACATACAATGGGTGGGAAGATAGTGGGGTTCAATCAATCTCATATCTTCCCTCTCATCGTAATATATGCTGTCTCACACCACACACGACACACATGTTCCGTCTCACTTTTTGTCTCTGTCGTTTCGTTTATGTTTTGTCTCTGTCGTGTAACTATGTATCGTCTCTTTCTTTTCTGTAAAATTTTGTATATATAGCCGAAAGTTTCCTAAATAAAAACACACTTCTGATCTAACAGTTGAGTTGTCATTTACTCCTGTACCAGACTACAACATTGGTGACCCCGTACTGAAAAAAGAACAAACAAGCAGAAACTATGGCCGAGGAAGCATCGAAAATAAGAAACGAAGACGAAACTCTGGCCGCCGGACCATCGAGAAATTCCGAAGAAACTCAACCATGTCACGAACTCTCCGCCGTATCCGCACAGTCAAGACTCCTACCATTTTGGCGCGAAATTCCACGAGCATGGTTCATTCAATTCGAAGCCGTCGTTGGACCTCTCAAGACATCGGACGACCAGAAGTTCCGCTACGTTTTGCAACAGATGCAAAATACAGATCTCCAGCACCTCACTGACATCCTCTACAACCCGCCTAAAAAAGACAAATACGCAACGATCAAGAACCGCCTGCTCACCGTCTACGAGAAGTCAGAAGTTCAAAATTTCCAGAAGCTCATCAGCGGCCTAGAACTCGGCGATCAGAAGCCTACACGGCATGATTACTGAAGACGGTCTAAAATTAGTATGGCTCAACCACTTGCCGCCATACATTCGTTGCGTGCTCTCCGTAAACAACGAATCATCACTAGACACACTTTCAGCGATGGCCGATAAAATGATGGAATACTCCGGCGACAACAACACAATTGCAGCAGTCTCGTCGTCACCGTCAAGCAGCAGAGAAAGTAACATCATGTTAATGATGTCCAAGAAAATCGAAGAGCTTACCGTACAAGTGGCCGAACTACGTACGCACTCATCGCGGCCGCACTATCGCCGTCCCTTTCACACGCGGGACTCTCGCTCCCGCTCGAAGTCCGCGCGCCGCAGGCCTGTAACGAGAGACAAATCGAAATGGGAATGTAAATATCACTTCAGATTTGGCGATAAAGCTAAGAGATGCGAGTCGCCATGCTGCAGAAGGAATAAAACGTCGGAAAACTAAAATCGACACCGACTGTGGCGGATGTCGGTGTCCCCAAGACGAAAAATCGCCTTTGTGTCCGCGATCGCAACACTAACCAATGTTTCCTCGTGGACACGGGCGCAGATATCTCCGTAGTAGCCGCCACTACAAGAAACAAGAAAAAGGAAGAGGGTTCGTACACACTGTGTGCCGCAAACAGTACGAAAATCTTGACATACGGCGAAAAAACTATCACACTGAACCTGGGGCTACGAAGATCATTCACATGGACATTCATGATCGCCGACGTCAAGACATCGATATTAGGAGCTGACTTTCTTCGCCACTACCAACTGCTAGTCGATTTACATAACAACAAACTAATCGATAGCGTCACAGAACTATCAGTGAAGACTATAGAAATCGAAGTTCCGTCGACAGTATTCGCCGTCGCCGTTCGCCGTAGTTATTAATTTAGGCGAATGATGGAAATGGGCATCTGTAAACCTTCAAATAGTCCCTGGGCGAACCCGATGCATATAGTCCAGAAAAAAGACGGCGGATTACGAGTATGCGGCGACTCTAGAAGACTGAATACAGTGACGAAACCCGATCGCTATCCAATACCTCGAATTCAAGACTTCACCTACTCGCTACATAACAAGAAGATTTTTACGAAGCTTGATTTAAAAATGGCATACTACTGCATACCGATGGCGAGCCCAGAAGACGCACAGAAGACTGCGATAATAATCCCGTTTGGTCTATACGAATTCACAAGTATGCCATTCGGGTTACGAAACTCCAGTCAAACGTTTCAAAGATTTATGCACGAGGTACTAAGGAATATCGAAGATTGCTTCTGTTTCGTCGACGACATACTACTGTACTCAGAAAATGAAGAGCAACATAAGAAGCTGCTACACGAAGTACTACGACGCCTTAACGACTACGGCGTAACGCTGAACATTGAAAAATGTCAGTTCGGCGTTAAAAAAATCGACTTTTTGGCTACGAAGTATCCGAGACCGGCATAAAACCAACAGAAGAACGAACATCTGCAATTTCGAGTTATCCAAAACCAAAGACGGTAATCGAACTAAGACGCTTTCTAGGCATGATCAACTACTACCGTGATTGCCTACCACAGCAAGCGAATCTTCAACACGAACTCAATAATTATAATTATAATATCTGCACAACGGAAAAAAAAATGACAAGACATCAATAGACTGGACGCCCGCCGCCGAAGAGTTTTGAAAAATGCCGCCAAAGCATTTTACAAGCTACAACACTCAGTCATCCGGTACCCAGCTGCCCGCTCGCTGTCATGACCGATGCCTCCCACCATAGCATCGGCGCCGTACTACAACAACGTACGAACAACGTTTGGAGACCACTGGCCTACTTTTCAAAAGCAATGAGCGCTACACAACAACGGTACAGTGTATATGATCGCGAATTATTAGCGATATACACTGCCGTAAGACACTTTCGAAGATTGATAGAGGGCTGCGAAGTAACAGTATATACGGATCACAAGCCTCTCGTGTACGCGCTTGCAAAGAGTGCGAGCAGTAGCGACATACCGCGAAGAGAGAGACAGACGCATTTCATAAGTCAGTTCTGTTCAGCGATAAAATACATACAAGGAGAAGACAACACAGTCGGCGACGCGTTATCGAGAATTGAAGACATAATTTGCCCCTCTACGGTCGACTTCAATCAACTTTCCATCGACCAGAGCAGCGACAAACAATTACAGAAGCTAAGAAGTCAGGAAAACGTAAAATTTGGCGAAATAAGTCTGCCGGGACTCGAACGACAGATAACATGCGAGTTATCTACTTCGACGCCTCGCCCGTACCTGCCGCAAGTGTATCGCTACGTCGTATTTAAGTCACAACACGACTTAAGTCATGCGCAAAGAGCAAATTTTTTTATCGTGTTACCAACATTAATACTTAAAATGATCCAGAGGTCTTTGCAGTCAGTTTCCCAATTTTTTACGCGAGTGGAGGACAGATCTCGAGAGACTGCGACCATCACTCCACCGCCTTCCAATTTGCAACTTGCAGTGGAACAACGATCCCTTCTGTATACCAGGTATCTATCAGTGACAATGAACTCGTTGTTATTTATATTTATATACAAATATAAATAACAACGAGTTCCACGAGAAATAAGTATACGAAATATAATATATAAGCGAACCATAAAATTATAGTATTTACGAATCAAATCAAATCAAATCAAAATTTTTTTATTCAAAATTGGTATTTTTAAATACTCTTTTTGAACGTCGATACTACGTGATGCCACCGGTTCGAGAACTAACCCAGCGAGAAGAGCCGGCAAGAAACTCGTCTGGGGCCATCTTTTACCAAAAAGATGGAAAATTATTCTTTTAAAATCAAAATTATTACAATGTTTACTTATGTCTATGTAACAAATAATAAGATAAGATAAGGAGCCACCTTATTCCCAAGGTGTGCCGTCTTGAATAAAGTCATTAATTTTATAATACGCTTTGGCACACAAAACGCTCTTTAACTACTTTTTTAAACTTATTAATGGGAAAGTTTTGAACCTTTTCTGGGATTATATTGTATAAGCGTATACATTGGCCTTTAAAGGATTTACTAACTTTGCTTAGTCTGAACACTGGCATATCTAACTTGTTCTTATTTCTAGTGTTTACACAATGATTATCACATTTCTTTTTGAAGTTGTTTAGATTCTTTCTTACATATATATATATATATATATATATATATATATATATATATATATATATATATATATATACAGGGTGGCCTGAAATTCGATACATTCCTTTGAAAGACAGAAAGTAGACCTCATTTACAATAATATTTTTCATGGCATCCCCTATCCGAAAGTTGATATTTACAAAGTTATTGAAATTTCAAAAATTTTTTCTTTATTTTCTACTTTTTGACTTTGACATGACGTGTCATGTCAAATGAATGTTTGTCTTTTTAGTGATTTTTTTATGTATTTTAACCGTCAATGAGTCAAATATTATTTTTAAGGAATAAATAGGGACAAACTAAGCGAGAATTTTTCATTATGAGACATGAAACAGAATTTTCTTTTAAGAAAAATGCACATTTTTCTTAAAAACAGGTGATTTTCTTAAAAAAATGTATGATACAATGCGTACAAATACCTTAAATAACTTTCTTACCTCATAAGCTTCCAAAAAAGGTACAAATATGTACATAAAAATGTGAACATGTAATAAACAAAGACAAAACAATCATCAGGTAACGTTATCTCAAGAATTACTCTACCTGAGGCGAGCTTTTTTTTCAATTGTTTCCTTTGTTCAAACTTCGGGATGTTTCGGCTACTGTCGTCGCGGCCCTTTGTCAATGAGTTACCGACTGGCTTAGAGAGCAAATTTAGTAGCTAATATTAGTTTTAAGTCAACTATTGTCGTGTATGGACGTATTGTTGCTTTAAACTACACCCTTACTTCTACTTGTGATTTTTTTGTATCGCGATGGCTGCTTTTGAGTACGATGAATACGCTGACATCTTGTTTTGTTACGGACTTTGTAATGGTAATGCTGCTGCTGCACGAAGAACATACGTTGAACGTTTTCCGAATCGACGTGTGCCAAACGTTAGAGTGTTTTCAACAACATTTCGACGAATTCGGGAAAGCGGCCGTGTTGATAGAAGACGTGGCGATTCAGGCAGACCTCGTTTGAATGCTCCAGAAGAAGAAGAAGAAATTTTAACACTTTTTCAAAATGATCCTTCTATTTCTACAAGAGCGGCAGCTAGAAGACTTGGATTGAGTCAATGGAAGGTGTGGTGTGTGTGAAGTACACACAGCGCGTCTACATCCATTTCACTACACACCTGTCCAAGCGTTGGAAGAGGGAGACCCGGTTAGAAGAATGGAATTCTGCCGTTTTATGATAAATGCAGACATGGAGGATCGCAATTTCTTCTTAAGAATATTGTGGACGGATGAATCGAAATTTGACCGTGACGGGATAAACAATTTCCACAACACACATTACTGGGCACCAAAAGGAGAAAACCTCAGGATGAAAAAAGAAAGGAGCCATCAAACCAGATTCAGTCTAAATGTCTGGATGGGTATAATTAATAATAATTTAGTTGGACCTCATTTTTTGCCTCAAAATTTAAATGGTGAAATGTACGAACATTTCCTAAGAGAGGAGATTACTGGTTTAATGGAAGATGTGCCAATAGCAACTCGTCGTAATATGATTTTCCAGCATGATGGTTGCCCGGCCCACTTCCGTTTCGGCGTACGCCAGTGGCTAGACCAAACTTACCCACATCGCTGGATAGGTCGAGGCGGGCCAATTCCTTGGCCAGCACGGTGTCCCGATTTGACCCCGTGTGATTTTTATCTTTGGGGTCATATGAAGGCTTTGGTGTATACTACACCCATAACTACTGTAGAGGAGCTCAGAAGCCGCATAAGAAATGCAGCAGAAGAAATCAAAACTAGTCTTACTACCAGAATAATCAAAACAGAGGTACGGAGAAGACTACGGGTCTGTATCAGAAACAGAGGTTCACATTTTGAACAAGACCTAAAGTAGAATATTTATTATTAAATTTAATTAAACATTGATGTTTTTTAAACACAATAAACGTAATTAAATTCAAGTTTTTCCTTTTATTTTAACCTTATCGCAAATAAATCGATTTAGACATTATTTCATTTTACTTCTAATATGTTTACTACAACGTCATATTTTTATGTAGACATTTGCACCTTTTTGGAAAGCTAATGAGATAAGGAAGTTATTTAGAATATTTGTACGCATTGTATCATACATTTTTTTAAGAAAATCACCTGTTTTTAAGAAAAATGTGCATTTTTCTTAAAAGAAAATTCTGTTTCATGTCTCATAATGAAAAATTCTCGCTTAGTTTGTCCCTATTTATTCCTTAAAAATAATATTTGACTCATTGACGGTTAAAATACATAAAAAAATCACTAAAAAGACAAACATTTTTAAAAATACGTCATGTCAAAGTCAAAAAGTCGAAAATAAAGAAAAAAAATTTGAAATTTCAATAACTTTGTAAATATCAACTTTCGGATAGGGGATGCCATGAAAAATATTACTGTAAATGAGGTCTACTTTCTGTCTTTCAAAGGAATGTATCGAATTTCAGGTCACCCTGTATATATATATATATATATATACGGAGGTAAATACTATAATTTTATGGTTCGTTTGGGATATGTTAAGGTAAACCTCATTCGTTTTGGTTCTAATTCATAATCGAATTCATAATTGATAATCGAGTAAGTAATAAGTATGGAACATTGACATTATTAAGTTAGACCGTATTTACGGAATACTATTTAGGCACGCAAAGTTGCGTATAAGCCTAGCTTGGCTGTCTTCGTCTTTGCGCATGTAGATTCGTCCACCGCGAACCCTTACGAATTTATAAGCTAGTTATTTTGCTTTCTTGCGCGTAGCTGCGTGGAGTGTCTTGTTCGATGAAGATAGATGCTCTACTACAAATACAGGGGTGCTGGGTCCGTTGAATCCAAGATGGGAGGTGCATCATTTATTCTTCGGGTCCTTTTTGTTGTGGGTAGCGACGGCAGCTAAGATGGCGTCTCTGTGGCGGGAGCTTTGAGGCTTTACGATAACATTGCGGGGTCTTGTACTGTCACGATTAAGTTTGGCGACTCGGGTGATGTTCATGACGCCATTGTCTCGCAGCGGAAAGTTAGTAGCTTTAGCTAGGTGGGAGAAGATATTTATAGGGTTTTCTGATTTGCTTTCTGGTATTCCATTAATTTCGATGTTGCTCTCACGCATATTTTGTTCTAGGGCACATAGTCAATCCGATAAGTCATTCACCGTTGATACCAATTTAGCATTATCGGATTGAAGCGATTCAATAATAGCCGTTTTCTGTTCCAGATCTTTTTTAATGCCTTGAAAACATTCATTGAAAAGCGTTAGGGAATCGTGGAAGGCAGTTATTTGTTGACTGATATTGGCTAATTCCTTTGTTACTAAATTCTTAATTGTAGATTACAGCGAGTTGGCACATTCTTGTCTTAAGATGTCCCGCAGACGATCTTCAGTGACGTACGGTGAGGTAGCAGTAGTCGATGGTTTGACACGTATTGTTTTGTTGTTCAAATAATCATCATCGCTCCCACTCAAATCAGTCGAATTGGTGTTGGCCTGACGTATTACTATTGATATAGTATTGACGGTGGGGTATTCGAGTTGTCGCCTCATTTACGCTGTGTTGTAACACATTTTGGAATTTCCAATTCCTCCGGTTTTCGGCCGTCATGGAGCGATATTCTTTCATTGGTATGTTTGCACACTCTAAATCGTATGCTTGTTCGCATTTGGGGCATTTTAAATACTCTCGACTTTTTATGTCGAGGAGGCAACCCGAACATTTCTTGACAGACATAATATTTTTGTCTAGTAGATGTGGCGTGAATTTAAAATTGAAAAAAAGTAAAAACGTATGCAGCATTTGAACCCTCGATCGCACGGTCACAGCTGCAGCCCGCCACCAAGAAGCCAACCGTACGATGACAATCATTGTGAAATAGGTGTCTGGTTGCATCGCTTTTATGCCAGGATCTTTAAACGTTACATCGGGCCATAGACTTCTGATTTGAAAGGATTCTTTTTACACTCTACCTTCAATGATTTTGTTAGATAAATGATATTCACAGGTTTGGACACTTGCGGTTTTGGACACTGAATCACTAACTTATTTACTTGATAACGTTATGACACATTATTTATACACTAAATATTCAGTTCATTAATAGTACTGTGTAAGAAACAGGATTTAACTATTTTATTTGCGCCAAAAATACGGGGCTGATGTAACTTGTAACTGTGACAGCTGACAGCCTTCCTTATAGGATTGTAATAAGTTAGTATTACAATCCTATAAATATTCTGGAGACAGGAGAAGATAGACTCTAAATTGAGAACCAGGCCTCAACCAAAACTCCTGGATGACAAAAATAAGAGGATTATATTTATTACTTAAATAACTATTTGTATTTGTAATATTCACCAGCTTAGTCAAGTTTTCACGGAAAGTATTGGATATAACCATCCCAGTGTCACTGAAACGGGATAACAATTTTAATAAAAGGGAGGAAGGAGTTCAGGGAAATTGTCGTTCATGGACAAGATATTTGGAAAAGCGGATCGGATCCGTCAGGAGTCTCAGAAATAGGGTTCTGGATAATTGATTGGTGGGTAAGGCGGTCGTAACCAGGTTGGGAGTAGGAATTGTACGACGGAGGGTTAAAACAGCTTTTCAGTAGGAGACAGTAGGAGGGGGAGAAGTGAATTGGATTGTGAGGGAGTGGCTATCAACGTTTGTGTAGCTCTGCGTACACTTTTCGGAACCTAGCTGAAGCTTCTGCATAGGATATATTTTGTTCAGACAGAACAACCTTAATTTCCTTCTGTCTTATATATTCAGGGAAATAAGTTGTAAGGGTTGTTAGCCGTATGAGCGCCAGAGCAGAAGAGACACGTGGCCACTTGAATGTTACAAGTGTCACCCTCATGTGTTTGTTAGCACCTGTAACACCTAGGGTCCAACCTACAAATTAATTTGACATCTCTAAACTTACAGAACCTAAAAAACGACTAACTAACCGGCAGTTATAGATCGACGAATCTAAATTAGCCTTCCGGCCATATGTATATATATGTTACGGTGAATGTTAGAAATCGGTCCGATATCGTATGAATGAATATCATTCCGACATCGCATGACGCACCACATAATTTATTAATGCAATAGCAAACAATCGCGGACGCATGTCTTTCTATAGTAGGCTACGACGACTCGCGTACGGTGCTCTCGTCAGTCGTCATATGGCTGATTGCAGGCTGATTGCAGGTTAGTTATTTGTAAGCATTTGCTTTTTCATTCTTTTAAATGTTATTGTTGTAGAAATAACCTCATTGTTTTTATTTTCAGGTGCAACGTTTTGAAATGTTATAATAAAATAAGTTCTCAAGACAGGAAGCATATTATACTACCTCAATTTAATAAATTGGGTAACAAAAACGATTAAAAATTAACAGTTATGTTGTTTTTGTAAAAATCGCTTCAATTGTTATGACAAGTAGCAACGTTATGACAAGTACTAAATAGCGACGTAGCGAAATTATTCGATACGGAAATGGAATATTCCCGGTTCGATTCCTCTCGTTTATAGTAGTATATCTAAACAACTACTACTTAGAAACTAAGTATATCAGGAAATTAAATATTTCTGAACGGATTTAGTTATGACGATTAATTTTATTAAGGATCTGAGAGTTTTCTTTAATAATTGTGTGTGAAATAAATAAAAAAAATTGATCATGAAGGAACATGAAAAATAAAACAAATAAATGTAATATGGTAATATTTTATTTTATAAATCGTCGCCGTCATCGCTATCGCTATCGCTGTCACTTTCTGTAACATTTATTATAAATGTGTCTGTGATGTTGTCAATTAACATATCTAGCCTACTCATTTTTTCCTCTTCTTTGACAACATGGGATACGCATTTAGACCATTCGGTAGCCGTAATTTTTGAAATGCCTTCCTCAAATAAATTTCTCACGTCTGTCAATTTGAAGATTTTATTATTTTGAGCTACATGCCCCTTTACCTGCGCCCATATCAATTCGATAGGGTTCAGCTCGCAATGGTAAGGGGGAACCATGATCCCATGTTGTGCTGCCATTTCGTCTACAGCGTACTTATTAACCTGTCAAGCGCTAAGCGGCCCACTTGGGCCGCGCCATTTGTACAGCGCTATTCCGTCAAGACCTAAGCGGCCCAAGTGGGCCGCGCTCTTTTATTCGAATATATAACGTATTTTGTTGATTTAGAGACTACTTTTGTATGAAGAAGTTTGATTAGTTACGACCTTTTATACACTGGCCACATTCTGAATGACAAATAAAATGTATTCTATTGGCGACCATTTTTTTTCAGTCATTTGAAAAACGCATTGTTTTCGGGTGTGTCTCGTGTGTGTTGTGTTTTGTGATTGAAGATTTTTCTGGATTACACGAATGTAAGTACTGTTTTGTATTGTTACTAAGTTTATTTTACTCATAATAAGTATTTTTAGATAATCATTTGTAAGAAATACATCGTTATAACTTATATTTTACACTTGCAAAAATTGGTTTCTATGGGACTGATTCAGACGTGATTTTCTTACTATCTTTGTAAATAAATGAAGTAATAAGCCTAAAGAAGTAAATATAACTCGTCTACAAAACGATTTATCGTCGTATTATGCCTAATTTTAGTAAAATAACCAAAGTAAAAATGGCATACAAATGCATTCAAACCGCCACCTGCCGGCCACGGCCATTTTGAACTCTATTTGTACTGAACTAAGGGCGAAGTTTGCCTGTGAGAATTTTTTCGTACGTTTTCAATAGGGATAGGCGTAGTATCGATAGATAATCGATAAATTTTTTATAATGTCGAAAGTGATGGTGGCCTCACGTAATGAATTTACATTTACTTCTACGTTATTATTTTGATATTTATTGTTACGTTTATTGATTTTTCTTATTTGTTTTATATAGCATGTCAACCTGGCGCGTCGGTGAGGATCCACCTGCAGAATACCTCGATATCCTGTATGGAGAGGAGGATTCTGATGAAGGTGGATCCGATAGGAGTGATTTTTTAGATACGGACCTGGAAGACGAGGTTAGTAACCCAGTTTTTGTTATGTGGTTATAAATATTTATAAAACTCATGGGTTGCAGTGTATTTATGCTTTTTATTTTGGCCTAGGATGAAGATGTGGAGGCTCCTCCGTACTCCCGGAGCGTCACGTCCCCGGAGCGCCGCGGGAGCCTGTCGCGAATGGTATGCATTGGTTATTTTGTTACGTTTACGATGTGTGTGTCTGTCTGTTTGTGGCATCGTAGCTCCCAGACGGATGGACCGATTTTGATTTAGTTTTTTTGTTTAAAAGGTGAACTAGTCGGGAGTGTTCTTAGCTATGTTTGATAACAACTGGTCCAATATGACCGCCGCCACAAAATGACGGATTACATATTTTTTCTTATAATTTTTTAATTTTTTATAATATGGGTATCAAATGAAAGGTCTTGGCTAGTAGAATACTATAAACTATGATAAATTTCAAATCCAAGATGGCCGCCACCACAAAATACCGATTTTTTTCACAACTCCCTCAAAATGGATATCAAATGAAAGGGCTTGATTAGTAGAATACCATACATGATGACAAATTTCAAATCCAAGATGGCCGCCTCTATAAAATACCGATTTATATAAATTATTGTTGGGGGTTTTTAAAATTTTTAATTTATAGTTATTTAATTTTTTTTAGGACGACCCAGTGACGCCTCCACAAACAGAGTTCCGCCGGTCACGATCGCCTTTGTCGCTGTCAGCAGAACCGTAAGTTTGCTGTTGAATGTTGTTCACGAATAATCATTTTTGCCTGTGTATAAATCAATTCTATTTTTTTTTGCTTTCATAGGGCCACTATCACGGTGCCTGAAGGTGGCCTGGTTTTGCTGTTCGACGAGACTGGTGCGCCGCTGGAGGAACAGACGACGGGTGACGAGACTGGAGAGCGTGAAAGAGATGAACGAAATGGAATAGCATGCAATAGAAGAGGAACGAGTGGGAGAAGGGGTGGCCGAAGGGGAGTCAGGGGTGTGCGAGGACAGAGTGCACGTAGGGGTAGGTATCCGAACCGAGGCCGTAGAGGAGGACGGCAGTGGGAGTTGGGACAACCACTCCACGAAATATGGATGGATGATGCCGACGTTCCTCCTGAATTGTTGAGTTTGGCGATGGATGTAGTGAGGAGACGACAGAGGAGATTGCAAGGTGATGCCGTGGTTGACAGTACTGAACGAGGAAGGGTTACTAGTGAGAGTGAAGATGAGGATGAATTTGTCGACGCCAGTGATGGAGCTGATGCTCCCAATAGACTGGAACGCCAGAACTTTGACTTTGAATGGTATCCTATGGATACCTTTCAAGGTCAAGAAGAAAATTTTCAGCCAGAGCGTTCTGGTTCGGTTCGGTTTTTCGATTCAGCCTATGACGCTTTTCGTTCCTATTGGAGCGATGAGGTCTTAGGTTTAGTAGTGGCCGAAACGAACCTATATGCTTCGAAAATTTCTGCTGCTGCATTCCAGGCTGAATGGTACCCCACAAATTTGCACGAAATTTTATGCCTCTTTTCGTTCTGGATGATGTTGGGGATCATCAGAATGCCAACTGTTACAAGTTGTTTTTCTGTCGATCCTCTCTTGAAAACGGAAGTTTTCAGACGCATCTTTACACGAAAAAGGTATGAAATGTTAAATAGAGCGTTACATTTTATAGATTTCGACCCCGTTATGGATAACGAAAATCCCTCCAACACTGGCGCCAGAAGCTTTGACCGATTACACCGTTTGAGACCAATATTAGCACATTTAAATTCAGCTTTTCAAGCAAATTATATTTTAAGTAAAGACATTTGTATAGATGAAAGCCTTACACTTTGGAAAGGCAGATTGAGTATTAAACAGTATATTCGGAACAAAGCCTCTAAGTTTGGGATCAAAACATTCGAGATTTGTGAGAGCACCACCGGTTACCTGTGGTCGTTCATTGTTTACACCGGTAAACAATCTGCAACAGATCTGGAGCAGTCGCCCGGAGTGCTTAAAAGCACAGCTGTTGTACAAAAGCTCATTGGTCCCCTACTAAACAAAGGGTATAGATTGTTTATGGACAATTGGTACAATTCACCTCTATTAGCTAGATTTCTGAAACTCAATGGTACCGACTGCGTTGGTACTTTGAGACCTTCCCGTCGCGATGTTCCCATTGTAATAAATAAGGCTCCTCTTAATAAGGGAGAGTACATCGCCAGACATTCAGGCGATGTCACTGTTTTAGGATGGCAAGACAAGAAACGAATAACCATGATTTCCACTTGTCATGGTGCATCTACAGCCTTGCCTACAGTCTCTTCTAGACCATCATCTCGCAAAGTACCTTTTAAACCGCAAGTAGTGCTGGATTATAATAAATTTATGGTGGGTGTAGATCTGAAAGATCAGATGTTGGAGCCTTATTTATTAGAAAGGAAACGTTGCAAAAAATGGTACATGAAACTTTTTAAACGCCTTCTCAATGTATCCATTCTCAACTCTCGCATTCTTGTACAGTCATCTACTCAAAAAAAATGTGATCATTTAGCTTTCCGCCTTGAGCTTGTAGATACCATCCTTTCAAATCATCTATCACATTGTCCACAAAGTCGTAAATATACTGTATCTAGCAGTAGATCTACGCACCATCAACCTGGTAGAATTATCCTCTCTACACATTGGCCTGCCTCATTAGAATCATTAGAGAGCGCCTCAGCGTGCAACCGGAAACTTAGGAAGCGTTGCTTTGTTTGCCTGAAAAATGGCAAAATAAATATAAGAACCGCCTACTGTTGCGAATCCTGTCGCGTGCCATTGTGTATAGAGGATTGTTTTAAGGTTTATCATACATCACCATAATACCTTTCTTATCAATTATTCATAAACAACTACGGCGTGAAGAGAGTATTGTATGAAAACAGAGTGGGAGGTTAGAATGATTGTGTAATTTTTGTATATAGTTTAGATATGCTTTTACCGTTCTGAGACCGTTGTTTTGTGATTTGCATATACATATTATATAATATGTATGTGTCACTTTTTTTACAAAATTTCCAATCTAAAGGCATCAGGCATTATCTTTAGACAATGTGCGCGTGTATCATTGTCTTTGCAACATTCGAAAAAGATGCCACGGTTTTGCTGTAAGGGCATATCTAAGTATTTTTTACCGTAGTACATATCCCTTTAACTTTTGAAACTTTACGTCGTTTTCGATTAACAACTTCGACTTTTATTTTAACCACAGTATATCGTAAACAATATCATTCCTGCTGTGACTTGCATACATTATTGTGTACATAAAATAACAAAGATAGCCTACAGTCACTTCTCATGGCTCTCAAACACACTTACGACCATTACGACGAGGTTTGAAATTTGACCCTTGTCTTGAATAATTATTTGTGCTATATGGCCGCCACAGTTGAAGGGATATGTCGATAATTCAAATTCAAATTATTATGCACGCAATAATATACAATAGTATAAACTAGTCGTCTATGTCGTCTAAAATCCCATGCTAAGTAAAAACTTGTGTTATGGCTCATCATAATCATAATCAGACAATGGATGCACGCCGAACAATTTTATCCTAATATATACATAATATAATGAAAATTGAATATTTTTTCTATTATAAATAAATATTTTGTTTATAATTTGTGTTGTAAATAAATATATTGTTGTAGAAAATGAAAATTGAATGTTTTTTGTTCTATCATAAATGAATATTTTGTTTATAATTTGTGTTGTAAATAAATATATTGTTGTATAAAATAAAATTTGTTTTTTTCTTCTATTACAAATAAATATTTTGTTTATAATTTATGTTGTGAATAAATATATTGTTGTATAAAATTGTATTTTTATTCAATACCTATACTAAATTATGCACAACATGTAATGCCTGCTCCACACTCTCGCGAGATACTCATATATAATCGTCCATAGATATTATTGTATTATTATTATTATTCGTGAGAATCTTCAAGAGATTTTTAAGACATTTTGAAGATGCTCACGAATATCTCGCGCGTATAACACGAATATCTATGGAGCGGGATAAAACTATCGATAAATCAAATCGAAGTGAAGGACATCCCTAGTAGTTATACATTCGTCGTAGTGTCGCAACTCAAGTACTTTTTTTGTAAGCATCTCAAGTTCTTTCTTCGAATTATTTACATAATTAGAAAGTATAGGTCCTTGTTCTTTAGATAATAATAAATTATTTGTTTATTTCTTGTAAAACAGCCAGCAACATAAGTTTCAAAGTATAAACGCGTGAAACTAATATCAAATCAGACTAAGCACTATATTTTGATGGATTGATAGATAGAATGTTTATCAGTTATTACAATGTTTTTTACACAACCAAAAAATATGGTTTGGTTGTAAAGTTATTACATAATTTGTGCCACGAAGAATTTTACGCGCCATCTTAGCTTAGGCGCACGTGCTGCCATTATATGCTCTTATACAACTGTCAAGGATTGAGGGGTTAAAAGACTCGTTATGTGGAATCAGTTCTAAAAGCGTAGCTTTAACCATATCTGGTTCGTAATGCATATTTTTATTTAAAAGCCAGTCTTGAATGGCAGCTTTTTTCCAGTTCATTTTTGGTGCCGTTTTCAATTTTCGGGAGTGGTAAGGTGCATTATCCATCACCACAATTGAGTTTGGTCTTAATTGTGGTAAGACTCCAGCGAACCACTCCTCAAAACAAACTGCATTCATCTCATCATGGTAATCTTCACAATTTTTCTTTGCTTCAAAAATCATGAGCCCCTCTTCCAGGAAGCCTTCTTCACTACCTATATGGCTAATTATGAGACGTTTGCCTTTTCCAGATGGATTTTTTAATCCAGGGGTCAGTCCCTCCAAAAACGCTTGCCGAGATGATGTGACTTTCTTGTCCACCCAAGTTTTTTTTACAGTATGACCTAAAAATAAATATAGTACATGAACATTCAATATTACTATTAAATTTAATGTAAAATGTATATAAATTCAAAATGTTAGCCTTACCTGCGTTAACCCAAGTTTTATCTTGATAATATATATGTCTCCCTTCTCGTCGAAACTGACATATAAATAGCAAGTAACGCTGGCGCCATGTTATTATATTATTTCGATCAATAAGTGTGCTCTTGCGTGACCGTGCAACAAATTTAAAATTAAGATGCTTCAAAATTTTTCTGAGGATGTCTTTGGAAACTTTGGGCATTTCTGGATCATCGTTCATCACTAGTAAAATCTAAAATAGTAAATTGTATAATAGTTTGGAATCATTACTTATATATAAAAGATGTAGGTATAAAATAATACTGTCTGACTGATTGACTAACCTTTGCAATGGTTGGAGGTTCATTTCGATAAAAGAATTGATGAACAATTCTTCGTATTGCGGAGAATGTAAATTCATCAATTTTATCTTTGAAACTTCGCTTTGGTCCAGTTTTTTTTGAGGGGGTGTTGGCGACGCAGCTTTATTTACTTCCTTCAAAACGTTACAAACAGAGCGTGAGGTTAATCCCAATATGTCAGCAACTTTTCTCATACATTTATTTTCTTCCACAACTTCAAAGGCCTCCAATTGCGCAGAAGTTTAATTTTTCACGTACTTGTAGGCGTGGCGGATCATTACTTTTTCAGTAACAGTGAAAGCTTTTCGTGGACGTTTTTTTCTTGGGGACAAGAAAACATCCACGTCTTTTTGTAATGTACTTGGCTGAGGATCGCATTTTGATGGAAAACCAAAACAAATGGATTTACTCAAAGTTCACAAAAAACTATAAGCGTAACAACAAACACAACGTAACAAAACTTTAACAAAAACCCAACAAAATAACACAATATCAATTCGCAATGAAACAAGATATTCGTGCAGTCAGACTGGGAGAATGAAGCCGAATGACAAGATAAACAAAATGGCGATAGCTGCACGAGCGTGCACGGGCTGCCAATACAGAAAACTATCTATCTAAGCACTTTTATTATAATTTATAAGTTTTGTTTTTAATATAAAAAACAAAAATATTAACTTTTCATAAAATAAAGCAGTGGTTACTAATTAATTAATAATTATTATGAATAATTAGGTATTTATTTAAATAAAAATCAATAATTTAGTCTTACATACCAATATTATGATTACATAAACATAAATCGCGATTGTTTATCGATTTTTGTGTTCATCACTACACTATTATAATATGTGGTATCATTATTTTACAAAATGACAGTAGCTAATGTCAAATGTGGAATCGAATTATAATTCCGAATTTAGAACTTACGGAGAGATTTTCAGTCGCGCCCGCCGTAATTGCGGGCCCGCAGATTCTGTATAATGCAAATATAAATGTAAAAAATTAAAGCACAACTCACGACGTGATTTACGCACGCGGCGCGGCGTGCGCGATTGTTTGCGGGTGTCGCTGCACCGGCGGGCGATTAATAGATTCCCGCGGGTCGCGATCACCCGTAGCCTCGGCGATTTGCGCCCGCGCGCTCTGCGTTCGGTTGGCGGACGAAATTCTTATGATTAAATTAGATTTGCCCGTTTTGCAGTCGCCCGTGTTGCGACTTTCACCCGCCACGTTTGCAGGCGATTATCGCAACCACGGCGACTATGTAATCGCGCAAATAACCGGTCTCTTACGAGGGCGGCACTGAAAATTTCGGGAATCAAGGAAGTGACACAACATTACTATTTAAAAATGTATTTATTGCTTTTCGAAGTATTCTCCGCGAAATTTGACACATTTTTCCATACGATGGAACCAATCATTGAAGCAACCATTCCATTCGGTAATCCGGTCTCCAAAATGGCCGTTTTGTAGGCGTCCACAGCTTCTTCAGGTGATGAAAATCTCTGACCACGCAATTTATTCTTTATTTTAGGGGAAAGTATAGAAATCATTAGGGCTTAGGTCGGGGCTGTACGGCGGATGGTCTAATAATTCTATGATTTCTTGCTCTAAAAACTCTTTTGTTCTGTGCGCGGTGTGAGAACTCGCATTGTCGTGGTGGAGGATGATGCGCGGTTGCAGTTCTCTTTACGGAGTTCAGAAACGACCTGTGGCAAACAAATGTTAGCATACCATTCTGCATTAACCGTTCTTTGTCCCTCAAGAGGAATAGTCGCAACATGGCCGGTTTTGGAGACAAACGTGGCCACCATTTTTTTTTAAACACACCGTGAACGAACAATTTTTGTTGGCTTTAACTCATTTTCGAACACCCAAACTCGTGACTGGTTTTTTGTTTCGGGTTCGTACGCGTATATCCAGGATTCGTCACCTGATACGATGTTGTATACAGCATTTGAGGATCCTGCGTGGAATCTTTCGAGAGTTCTGACGCACCAAGTAACGCGAGCCGCTTTTTGCTCTTCACAGAGCAAATGCGGTATCCATCGGGAAAACAACTTTTTTACACCTAATTGTTCATGCAAGATTATTTGTATTTGACTCATCACTCATGCCAATGTCTAAAGTTGCCTGAATTTCACGGTATGTCACATGTCGATCTTCCTCAATCAGCTCGGGTATCATCACTGAGCTTGACACGTCCACGTTGAAATTCAGCAAACCAGCGATAAATTGTGGTTTTGGATGGGGCTTCATCACCAAATGCAGAAATCATTCGGTCAACACACTGTTTTTGTGTTAAACCACTTCGAAAGTCATAATAAATCATCGCTCTAGAATTTTCTCGAGTCAATTCCATTTTCTCAACGACTAAACAAGTTTGACAAGACCTTGTGACAAGACCGAGAATCTTTTTTTAAATAAATAAACGGTATTCGATTTATAAAACCAAGGAGTTTTAAATTAAAAAGAGATTATTATGACAGGAACAGTGGAAATATTCAATTACCGACACTTTTAGTGCAGCCCTTGTATTGTTTTGAAATAAAATCGCAGTTCTACAATCGCGGCAGTCGCGACTAAATTCGCTCTGTGAGTTCTTAGCGTAACACGACCCACTCAAATCATATGGACGCGTCACGACTCCCGTCTGATGATAGGTTTTCAATTTTAATCGCGACTCGCATCGATAATGTACTTTCGCCTTTATTTTATTTTTTTCAATATCAAAAAAAGAAGAAGATAAATTCAGTAGTAGTTTTTTATTAGTGTAATTGTATCAGAGTATTTATTTAATTCCGTGGTTTTACAAAATGTTAAAGAATAAATGTTGTTATTTATGCTTAACTAACAATAAAAGAACTATTAATATTTATAAAACTGATCTGCAGTATATTTATGAGAATCTCGCAGACTTAAAGGTACGTATACAAATCCTGAAATCCATAGTGGTTTTGTTTTACACAGGTAACGTTTATATTTTCTGATGAATGATGCGTAAGATTATTCTATCCAAATTATTTTTATGTTATCTTTAATAATAATAACTAAATTTATCAGGGGTTTCGCCAGATGTAGAGAGCATAAAAATGTGATTTTCTGTCTCCTAAACTGTAATTAATGTATTTATCTTACTACTTAAACATACAGATACTGTTACTGGTGTTCTATTTATTACCCATTTTCACTTAAAGAAGCACTCATTCTTATGCAAATGGTAAAGTAACAGTTCATGGATAATAATATAAATTGTACACAATTTTATTATTAAATTATACGGCACCTACACCAAAAAATGTTGTTTTAAAACTTTTGTCTGTATGTCTGTTTGTTCCAGCTAGTCTATGAAACTTGAGCGGGCTTCACTGGCAGATAGCTGATGTTACAATGAGTAACTTATGCTACTTTTATATTAAGTTCCGTTTAAAAAAATAGTATTCCGTTTACCACACATTACACATCAACAACAATAACCCCCTACTAATAAAAATATTTCTACAACTGATTCAATGTTTCTGTCTTTGTCTAATGCAAAGTCACTTGATAGAAAAGGATTAACTGCGTAAGGCACTGATTAACTAATCAATAGTTTAATTATAATTTATAAGTATGTGGGTAAGAGTTTACATCACTTATGAGTGTCCACAGGACACACAAGCCTTTCTGTCAGCCTTTGGTTTAGTTGAGGGACTTAACCAGATGAACTTAAACTTTTTTTTCTGTCTTTATCAATAGATTAGAGACATGGAATGCTGGATGTGTTACATTTGCCACACGAGACTGCGGCAGTGTCACCGGCTGCGGCAGTTGGCGCTACAGACACGAGGTCTCATTGATGATCTCTGTGAAAAAAAGGTACTTTAGTTGAAAGGCTAAGTTACACATTTGGTAAAGCCTGTGTATTCAAATTGAATTTCAATGGACACCATTATTAAGTGCCATTTACATTTTAAATAATATTATTTAATTAAATTTTAACTAGTATTTAAATTTATTTAATTCATAACATATCAAAAGACTACAAGTACTGTTCTGGATTTTTAGATCAACACGTTTGGTACATTTGGGACTTTGTTAGAATTGTCAATTCACAATGAGACAATGATTTCTGTGCCAGTTCCTTCTTCATATATCAAACAGGAGCCAGATGTGAAGATGGAGCCAATTGATAATGACGGTGGGTTATTAGCTAGTTAGTGCCATTACAACCAGATGATTATAGTGTGTGTGTGTATGTTTGTGAAGAATGTGCCTAGATGCTCCAAGGCTGTCAGAGAACAGATATCCCCTGCGAATGTGAATTGGTTGAAATATTTTGCTTAATCATTCTATTGATTTAATTTTAAATCATATTTTTGTAGGATTTGACCAAGGCGAAATTCAAGAGTATGCAAATAATGAGGCAAAAAATACTATGTTTTTCATAGAATTTGAAGATCCCATGCTGGTTAGTGATGCTGGCTGTACACAGACCTTATTGAATGTAGACCGAAATGATGGTTGGCAAGAGTCAAAGGGACTTGAATTAAAATTGGATGGGTTGAGTCAAAGTAATATTGATACAGATGTTCAGCAAAGTCTCATAACACACACAGTCACAGAAAATCATTTTGAGGATTGGGGTGAACACACTGCAGCTATGCGCACATACACATATGAACAGAGCACAGAAAGTACAGAAATAAAACAAGAAATAGAAGAGAAGTTAGGAGATACAGGTATGTTTTTGCTTGTGAATTCCTCTATGTTAAATTGGTTTTCTTTGCATCTCTGCCCACTACCCATTTTAGAATATAAAGTGCGGCCACGGAGCACATAGAATTTCGTACATTGACTTATCGCGACTTTTCTCTTTTAGTGGCACAAAAATATATTGTTATTGTGCACCTGTGTAAACGCAATAGCAATATATATGTGTGCGAGTGAAAGAGATAAGTAGCGATGTGTCAGTGTACGCAATAGGCTACTTAACCTTGTTTTTATTGGCATGTATTTAAACTTGCGACAAAACATTCAAATTTTGGGTATGAAAAAACTGAATATTGGTACTAAATCACCAAGTTGGCGAAAGAATGTAAGAAACTAAAAATTCCAAATTTGGCGACTAAATAATGCCAGTTTTGTTCAATGAATATTCCAAACTGGAACTGGAGACATATATTATTTTAGAGAACAAATAACCATCTTGGCGACAATTTGAGTGTACACATTTAATTTAAGAATAGGCACATATATTTTCCCTGATGTAGGTAATTCAAAAACATAATAAGCGCGCAAAAGGAGCGCACATAACAAAAACGCAAAGTAGCGTAAAAAGTATTTTGATATTCCAAGATGGCAGACATATTCAATTTTGTAAAAGAATCATATGGATCCTTTTGTAGGTTTCTGGGGGTGTGATGACAAAAAAGTCATCCATTTTGAATTTCCAAGATGGTAGACATTAAAAAATGGATATATCCTTTGTCATTTTTCATCTGTCCTTTTCTAGGTTTCTGCAGTCGCTGATTACAAAAATTAATTCATTTTGAAATTTCAAAATGGCGAATATTTATTTTTCTGTAAAAATTGATATGGGTGTCGTCTTCGAGGTTTTTAGGGGTGCTGAATACAAAAATGATATCCATTTTAAATTTCAAAGTTTTAATAAAATTATTTTGTGTGTCCTTTCTAGGTTTAATTGTTAATTACAAAAAAGAACATTTATTTCGAAATTTCAAAATGGCAGATGTATTAAATTTGTGTAAAATTCTTCTATCTCGAAAATGGTGCGTGCGTTCTACTAAAAAAAATGAAAATTTGCTCCCCCTTATCATCACTGCAACCACATATTTTCTTCAAGATGAGAGAGAATTTGAAAATCATAAATTTTCCAACATATTATACATCGCTCGTATTTCAAAGTAGAGCATTGCCATATTTTTGCCAATAATCGCTTCTAACTCGGAAACGGTGCATCGTACTGAAAAAATAATGAAATTTTCGCCCCCTTAGTAACTCCGCAACTAAATATTTTCTTCATGATGGGAGAAAAGGAAATTTGAAAATCCTGAATTTTCCAACATTTCTATAGCTTTATACATCGCTCGTATCTCAAGTAGAGCATTGCCATATTTTTTTTCTATAATCGCTTCTATCTCGGAAACAGTAATCCTACTGAAAAAATAATGAAAAGGTCACCAAGTCGGAAATTAAGTCACCAACTTATAAATTTCGTTGCCAATTTGGATTAAATTTCGCCACATTCTGCCGATTTTTGTATTTTTGTCACCTGAGTACTTTCGCCAGTTTAATAATTTAGTCGCCAACATATTATTTGCTGCCAAATTCAGTAATTTAGTTGCCAAATTCAAAGTATTCAGTATGTTCATGTGCAGCCGCCAAGTTATTTTTTGTTCGCAAGATTAATTATATCCCGTTTTTATTTATGCCCTAAACGCTTCATAATAGTTTCATTACACAAAAAAAAATTACATTATTTATAACCTATAAAAAAATATTTGAAAATAAATTTATTAAGTACATTATTTTGAAACCTAAAAACCTACAAATAAAATATTTTAGAATACACTTTTTAAAAACCGCTGAAAACACTATTCGTCATGTTGGTTGATAGATTATCTGTGCTGTGACGTCATATTAGTTATATACGTCATATTAGTGACGTCGTATTTGTTACTATTTGTAATCTGTGCTATAGTCCGTAGTAGTAAAATAGCGAAATGGCGGCGAAATAACTTTTTATGATGTATGATCAATTTTTTTACAGAAACACGTTCCGTTTCACTACTACATAATACTCGTATGTGTATAGTGCGTTTGCCTTGCCGGAAGTTACTTCGAGGTGTTTTCATCGGTAGAAATTAAAACACAAAAAAAAACATACACACGAATTGAGAACCTTCTCCTGTGTTTTGGAAGTCGGTTGAAAATACACATTTCTAAATCAACTTTATTTATCAATCTTAAGTCTTTAATTTTTATGATATCGCTAGAATACGTTTTCCTAAGCCAAGTACTAAAGGACATAGAATTTTTATATATGAAATTAAATATGAGTCAAGTAGCTTTTATATATGAAATTAAACATGAGTCAAGTAGCATATTCTATGTGCCCCACTACTGCACTTTATCTGACATGTCTTAATTCTGTCTTACTAAAATAAATATTTTTAATTTGTGCTTTCAATTTGTTTCTTTGAATATGTCACCATAAAATTGTTAATACTGTTAGATTGTAATATAGCTAGCAAGAGAAATGTCGAAAGATTGTGAACACAAACATTCTGCTTACAATTTTACGCATTATTTTTCGTTATATAATACGAAATAATACGAAAATTAACGAAAAGAAAACGTCCGTTTGTGAAATGGCATGCGACGGAACGCACCTCGCGCGCTGATTGGTTGAACGGCAAATGCGCCGCGCTGCCATATTTATTTTCTTATTCATTTGTTATCGAATGTAAACAAAGAGTGTTTTGGTGATTTTAAATTGATTTCATTTTTAAAATAACTCACAGTTTTAGAAATATAGAAAATGGTATATAAAATTGTCGTGGAATTAAATTAAATATATGATTAGCCAAATAAGTGCAGTTTGAATGATTAATGAGTTAATTATATACATCCCTTGTTTTACATAATCTAAGTTATAAAATATTTTGTGATTTAACCTAAGTGATTTTGGTTTTATAACAGTTACAAAGTTGAATATTGAGTCTGTACCTCAACAAAACTCTGAAATTCCAGATATTGTTAACCGAGATGAATTTACCATTGAGTTAAAAAAATACTACAGTGGGCATAATAAAAATAGCAAAAAATTTGAATGGACGAGTAAAAGAATACAAAATGTTATAAAATTGTTAGAGGAGAATAGTACAATGAAAGCTGAAGGCAGGAAACAGACTAACAAGCATTACCATCATGCAAGAAAATATGATGTAATGAATATTGGGAGTCAAAAAATTTTAATTATGAAAAGAAAGGATATATCAGAGCCTGTAATACAAATCATACCAACAGAAGAATATTATCAGAAAATACTCGAAGCACATATTGCTACTGGACATGGACGTCGAGACAAAATTGTTCATGCCTTGAAAGATAAATATGTGGTGCCAATATTCGCGGTAACAATATTCCTAAATTTGTGTAAAATATGTTTGTCAAAGAAAAGCTTACCGAAAAAGGGAATTGTTTTAAAACCATTAATTGCTGAAGACTTCAATAGAAGAGGACAAATAGAACTTGTAGACTTTCAAACATCTCCAGATGAAAAGTATAAATGGTTGTTACAATATCAGGATCTTTTAACGAAATTCTGTTTTTTGCGACCATTAAAAAGCGAACAGGCTAAAGAAGTAGCGATCGAGATCCTTAAAATTTTTTTGGAAGTTGGTTGTCCTCATATACTCCAAAGTCATAATGGACGCGAGTTCACAGCTTCTGTGCTTAAAGAAATAGTCAGTTTGTGGCCTGCCTGTAAAATAGTAAATGGAAGATATCCCCAAAGCTTAGCAAGTATTGAACGTTCAAATGAAGACGTAAAAAATATGATTCGAGCCTGGATGATAGACAACCAATCTACTAATTGGTCCATTGGGTGCTATTTCGTTCAGTTCCAGAAAAATTCATCATACCATTCAACAATTGCTCAAACTCCATATAAAGCCTTGTTTGGCCAAGATCCAAGTCTAGGAATCTCATCCACCTACATGTCTAAAAATATAATATCAAAAGTAGAAAATGAAGAAGATATTGAATTTTTTTTTGAAGAGATTAATAAAAACAAAGATCAAAATTCAGAAACAAATCAAGAAGAACTAGAAAACGTAAATAAAATAAATATTTCAACAATGGTTGGTAAAAACATTAAACAAGAGGAAACAACAACAGCTACTCATGAAATAATTATGTTGGAACAAATTAATGTTGAAAACAACACTGAACGACTTCCTGATTCACATCAAAATGTACCTATAGTTTCGGATGTTATTATTCAAAAACCAGATAATAAGCAGGAAAAAATATCTTTCGATAGTACGCACAGCATAAATTCAGGCAATTTGTGTGTGAATGAATATAACATCTTACAAGAAAGTACTCAATCGCGCATAAATTTAAAAAGAGCGCCAGATAAAATGATATCCCCATCCTCCAAAAAATATAAAGATAATATCAGTACTTGTTCAACTGTATTAGTTGAAGACCCAAAAGTTGACCAGGGACCATTGGAAAGTAAAAACCTGATTGGAAAAGTTTTGATGAAAAATAACGAATTATATAAAGTTGGCATAATCAAAGATTGGATGCCTCGAAATGCTGTTCTTTCCTGTCCAAATGCTAAATTACCCAGAGACATTCCAGAGGTCAGTGTTTAATTTACTTTTTAATGTTACCTTTAAATACATTTTAGCATTATATTTCATACTAGACTAGATGTTGCCCGCGACCTCTTGTATGCAAAAGGAAATCCCCGGGGAACCGTACAAGTGCAGCACAACCGTGCAGCGATAAAAAGCCTATATCCTTCCCCGTGGCCTACTCTACATTGTGCTTAATATCATAAACATTGATCCAGTAGTTTCAGAGACTATTCAACGCAAATAAACATGATGGTTTGTAATACCTTGTACTTAAAATGGAACATTTGATTTATCTAAATTTTATTTCAGGTCACATCACCATTGAGAACTGTTGCATCAATGTCTTCATCGTTTGGCGGGCAAGGAAAGAAACAATGCAATTGCAAAATAATAAAAAATGGACAATGCGTTTCTAATAAGTGTAATTGCAAGAAAACCAATGTTCCGTGTAACTCCAGGTGTCACAGCTCTTTGACGTGCAATAATAAGTGAATATTTTTAAATCCAGTTCACGTTTGGACCTGTTTCACAATCGCCTTATAAGTGCCGAATGGCTTCTCCGGCTGTTACTTTATATCGAGCGTCAGAGACAAAACATGTAGTTAAGCTATCTGACACTTAGAAGATTGATAGACTTTTTTCTAATTGAGTATTTGGTTTTTTATTTTGATTTTATTTGGTGGTCATTTTTTCTAAGAGAAAATGTTTTTTTTTTCAATTTTAATTTGGGAAGGGTGAGCATTTCTGATTTTTCTGTTTTGTTATACTTTTTTCTTCTACTACTATTATAAATGTGTAAGTTTGTGAGTTTATCCCGAAAAAGTACGGGGTTTCCCGCAGGATACTGTATTCATAAGCGGGTGGAGGAGCCGCGGGCAAAAGCTAGTAGGATATAAGGTACCTTAAGTGATCTCAGAATTATTGATAACCTACGAAATATTAAATAAATAAATACTTGAAGTGCATTTAAGTATTTTATTTGACTGGCACCACTACGAAGGTCAAATAAAACAAGTATTTATATTATATATTTATATAAAATATATTAAGGTTCATCTTAAATTTCACCTAATGTGGCCAACATTAGGTGAAATTTAAGATGAATTATACATTAAGCAGAATCTTATAATTGTTTATATTAATTTATGGATGCCCGTAGATACAAAGTTTTTCAGTCGTAAACATATTTCTCAAATAACAGTGTCTGTGTTTTATGTTAAATATATTATTTTCTTCTACCGAAACCGACGTACGTTAACGGAAATAAACGTGCACTTGAAAATCAGCTAAATAAATGTAATTTAAAAATTAACCTTAGCAAAAAAAGCACTCGGACATTGGCGACTCACCGCGGGTGCCATAGTATTGAAAACTGTCAAAATTGAAGTTTTCTAATATTATGAAATGTAGCCATTTTACGATATCTGTATGGAAAAAAATGTATACACATAATATGAAACAGCCAAAGTGGCCTTTTAGACCTTTTTTGTATTCCATTCTTAACTCTATGGACAATAGACACGGAACCGCCTACTGTTAGTTGTCAAATTGACGTGCGACAGATTGTAATTTATCAGTTTCAGTTTGTTTTAATTTATTGTAACGAAAAATAATGCGTAAAATTGTAAGCAGAATGTTTTAACATTTTACAATCTCATGTTATATTACAATCTACGGTGGTCGGTGACATATAGATTTTATTTATATATATTTTTTAATTGTTTACATTCAATACCATTATTCCCGCTTACTATAAAAGCAATGTTAGTAAAATATTGAAAGTAAAATACGAGTGTGCTTTAGACCACACGGCTGATGTGATACTTCTTTTTTCATGCATTCATTATGAGACGAAGAGAGAAAGAAAATGTGCGCGCACTGCTCTCTCTTGCCCCTACAGTAATATACGAAACGTAACTATCTCTTTCTATCTTCACTAACTTATATCTCCCTCTCAACTTACGTTCACCTCGCTCGATCACACTTTTCGTAACGCATTGACCAGCTTACTCCACAAGTCCTGAGTGCGCAAAGAAGTTTTACATCAAAAACCAATTTCTTCATATTGTGTAGAAGGTCAAGCTGTTTGCTTTTTCACACTGTTTCTCTCGTGTGTTTAGGACTCCTGAAAGTGTGAAAACGTAAATTATCAAAGTAAACGTTCTGATAACATAACATTTATTATCAGGTATCAATCAAGATGACCAGCAAGAAAACACAAATGACTACGAGGGGCGAGACCGTGCCAGTGAAGCACAGTCCGGCTGTTACAAGAAACCGTTCAGCTGTGACGTTTGTTCGAGGACGTTTTCATGCAAAAGCCAGTTACTACGGCACATCAGGACTCATACGGGCGACAAACCATACAGCTGTAACATTTGCTTAAAGAAGTTCGCACAAAAGAATAATTTAAATCAACATATACTGATCCATAATGGTCACAAACCGTTTAGCTGCAATATTTGTTCAAAGAAATTCTCACAGAAGTGCAATTTAAAAACACACATCAGAAGTCATCGTGATGACAAACCGTTTAGCTGTAATGTTTGTGAAAAGAATTTTGCACATAAGAGTACTTTAAATAATCACATACTAACTCATAGTGGTGACAAGCCGTTTAGTTGTGAAATTTGTTCCAAGCAATTCGCTCTAAAGAAACTTTTAAAAGCACATATGCGCATTCATACAGATGATAAACAATTTAGCTGTAGTATTTGTCAAAAGAAGTTCTTAAAAAGGCTGTATATGAATAGACATATGAGGATTCATTCCGGTGAAAAACCATATAGCTGTAATGTTTGTCAAAAGAAGTTTGCACATAAGAGATCTTTAAATGATCACATAGTAATTCATACTCGTGACAAACCGTTTGAGTGTAACATTTGTTCTAAGAAGTTTTCGTTAAAAAGTACTTTAAAAACACACCTGTTAATTCATTTAGGCAACAAACCATTTAGCTGTAATATTTGTGGGAATAAGTTTAGACAAAACCGCCAATTAAATTATCACATGAAATCTCATACTGGTGAGCCGGGGCAGGTAACAATAGCATAAAGCACTCGGGCCCGAGGCGGGGTATGAGTCCAGAAAGCTATTCCACCGCAATATTTTGACGATCATTCTGATGGCCGTCTGAATACATAAATCCACGAGGCCCACGGAACTGAAAAATGCATCTTTTCATGCAAGTGAAATAAAATTTTAGATTTTCATGAAAAGTTGTGTTAGAATTGCAAAATTCTATACAAAATTACAAACAGTTTTGCGCGAAAATTTATTGATTGATTTGATCGTGCGTATACCACGTGAATTAACCCGCTATCTCAATCGTAACTTTCAGTTCCACATCCAATCAAGTAATAAAAATACCTCTAAAGAGACTCCAAAACAGACATTTAAAAAAATCAATTTTTCAGTTTCGATAAATTAAGTGCCGTCGATATGTAACACACATTTCGACGACCAGGGGCACGATTTTTCTATCAATTGCAATGAATTGTTATAGATGCAACAAATTGTATTTATACTGGATGATTTTTTATTCAGTTTGAAGAAAAAAGGCCAGCTATCAAGATATAGCATCAGTGGATAGCATCTCACATCTGAATTAAAACGGCATAGGTCGCATATTTGCAGGAGGAATTAAATATTAATGTAAATTGTGCAATGTATTATTGTTTGTAATCGTGACTTTTATAAAAAGCGGGTACAACCTCCTGTCTGTCTTTTAATCTTTCGGAGATATTCTATGTAAGTGTTAAGGGTAGAGTAAAGGAGGACTATGTCCATACATGAAAAGGTGTCCGTAAATAAGGGTTAAATAACAGTTACAAAACTGGCCATAGTGGCGCTAGTTTAAAAAACTAAAATCAACTAACTTTACTCCATCTGTTATTGCTAACTTCATATCACACTCAATACAATACAATGCCATACACTAACACTTTATTGCACACCAAAAACTACAAAATGAAACAATGTATGTACAAAAGGCGAACATATTGATAATAAGCAATTTCTACCAGCCAACCTTTTGTTTATGAGATCGGTCATAGAAAATTAAAATATAGTGTAGGTGTACAAACTAAGACAGCTTAATTAAATTTAAACTTAATAAAATATATAATATAACGACAGAAACAAATTTAGAGCTTATTAAGAAAATATTGTTTAAATTTATTTTTAAAAATATAAATTAAATCAGCCCGACGAATTTCCAAAGGCAGTTCGAAAGTGTTGCAGCGCGAACAGTAAAGGATTTACTATCATAGATAGTAAATCTATCATAGATAGTAAATCCTTTGGAAATTATATTTATATGAATATATATATTATATTTATATGAATATATATATTATATTTATATGAATATGAATATATTAATGTAAAATAATTCATATTCATATAAATATAATATATGAATATGAATTATTATTTTATTAAAAATAGACGCATAAAATATTCTTTTATTTTTATTACTATTATATTTCTTTCCTACATACATCTGATAGGTTAGAGAATAACAAAAAAAAACAGTTCATTAAAAATTGTGCAGATCCTACGCGACAGTGAATCCTGAAATTTAAGTTTTCTAAGGGACCGAGATCCCAGCCTCGCCAGACTTAGGGTATAATCGTATTTAACTTAAGACTTTCAACATACCATAAATTAATCATCCTGTTATCATAAACTGACCGAAAGTCTGCATTTTAGTACATTTATAATCCCAACACAGTCGTTTTAAAATTACATTGTCGGTTCAAGTCAAACTGGAATCAAGTTTATAAATTTATGAGAATACCGTTTTCTATGGTTAAGTAGTTTTGTCAATCTACAATCAAGCTTTGATACAATTAATAGGCTATTCTACATTTTTTTCAAATATATTTTAAAATGTTCGTATCGATTCGATACTCAACTAGAATTTTTATTTCCTGGAAATAATATCTCTCTTTCTCTGGAAATAATAATATCTAATATTCTCTATCTACCACAAATGTTTGCGACAAAACGACAGCCACCATTATCGTGACGTCATAAGAACAGAAACAAATTAATGTCATATGTGCGTGTGTAGTGCATTAACTTACGATTAAACTTTCACTGTTGTTTATTCGATTTGATTAAGTTCATAAGATGTCACTTACAAGAAAAATATGGCGGCTGGCATTTTAGGTGACATGACATACAGTTAACAAAACTACAGTTTTATTTTCGAAATTATAAATAAATCGCATATTTATATTATAACAAAATAGTGTATTCGTATTTCTTATGATAGGAACTATATAAATAACAAATTTATATCATTTGATTTTGATAGATGAAACTAGCCTATTGCATCGCGGTGAAGTCCCTCGTTTGTCGTTTGTTTGAAGTAGTAACTACTTCAATTATAGTTAGTAGAATACTATTTTGCTGTTTGACAGGCTCCGGACTGTATCGAACAAGTATCGAAGCTGCATTATTGTTGGATTAAAATAGCAGAATCGACCTTCAGATTTTCTGAATTTTCATGACTCCGATCTTACTCAGTGCGAAACTTTAAATGCACCTAGAGGATTTTTGGCCCCTAGAATTTGGAAGGGAACTTACAAAATATATAAATATAGACCCCCAAATTATCATAGACCCAAATTCAAGTTTAAGGGTGTAAGAGAAGTTGTGCTCTAAATTTTGCCTATATAATACGAGGTCCAAGCCTACTTTGTCATTTCCCGTCACCCAGTCTACATACAGTCGGAGTTTAATTACTAAGTGGAAAAATATATGGGATAAAGCACACAATCATTGACGGGTATTTATCGTACACTTTTTGAAAAAAAAAAAAAAAATTTCCTTAGTTAAATCACCTCTTAAATATCACACAATGTCCTAAAACGTAATATTTTGTGCAGCAACATACGGTTTTTTTTTGATAAATAATTAAATGTATATAATATTATACATTTCAGATTTAACCCAACACTTTTTTTATTTGTAAAATATTTCGAAAGATGTTGAAAAAATACCTTGCGAAATTGTTCGGTCTTCTACATGAATATAGAAAATAATGCTATTCAGAAAAATCTTATTGCAATGCCCATACGCGTAGTTTATGCCTCGCGTCTTGCGTCTCAACTCTCAGTCGCTGGCTGCCGCCGTACGGGGAGGTGTCCCGGACGCTCTTCCTGACGAGTCTCACCGCTTACGACGTAATTAAAATCTTGACGGAGTAAAAATAAAAGAGTGTTGGTTGGCCGCAATTTAAATTAGTGACTCTGTTGTTAGTGTTGTTAATTAAGGCAAATAAGAAGAGTAAAGAACTTTCCAAAGAAATGACAAGAAAAGGAGAAAAAATACGCCGAAACGACGGAATGTCTGGGTAAGTATGTTAGATTTGAATATATATTTTATAGTGAATTGTGTACTTCTTTAATATTATTAGTTATAGCATATTATTTAATTATGGATAGTGTCGTTCTCTAATATTATTAGTTCTAGCATATTAGTTTCATATTTGATTCTAATTCTAATAATTTATAAAAACGGTACGATTCTATTAGGTCATTACCCATGAAATTGCCGTTTTGTATGAAAAAATTTAAACGAATTTTTTTCATGTATTTTTTATTTGTATTAATCGAAGTAATCACCCATGCAATCAATGCATCTTTACCAACGCAGTGGCAGTTTATTGATGCCCTTCTTAAAGAAATCAGCTGGACGGGAGGCAACAAATTCTTCAAAGGCATTTTATACCGCCTCTCGGGTATTGAATTTTTTTCCCGCCAAGAAGTTATCCAAATTCTGGACAAAGTAGTAGTCTGTAGGCACAAGGTCTGCTGAGTAGGGCGGATGACGGAGAGCTTTCAACCCCAGTTCTTGCAACTTGGAGACCGTCTGCTGTGCAGTATGAGGTCGCGCGTTGTCGTGCAGGAGCAGCGGAGATGAGTGATTGACCAATGCTGGTTGGAGATGTGCCAGCTTCTCCATTATTGTGTTCAGTTCTTCACAGTACACATCTGCAGTAATGCTCACCCCGTTTGGTAAGAAGCTGTGATGAATCACGCCGGCGCTAGACCACCAAACAGTGGCCATCACTTTTCTAGGGGTAAGTTTTCGTTTAGGGCATTGTTTGGGTGCTGAACCAGGATCCAACCAACTTGCTGAGCGCTTGCGGTTATCAAACAGAATCCATTTTTCATCGCAGGTAACAATGCGGTTCAAAATTCCTTCATTTGTGTGTCTGTTGAGCAGTGCAAGGCATGTCTCGACGCGTACTTCGCGCTGGCGATCATTGAGTTCGTGGGGCACCCATATGTCAAGCTTTTTTACCTTGCTAATTTTACGCAAATGGACCAATATTGTTTTGACGCTAACGTCGAAAGCTGCTGCTAATTCAGCCGTAGATTGTGTATCGTCAGTTTCCACAATCGCCTTTAATTCGTCATTGTCGACCAAAGTCTTCGGACGACCGCGAGGTTCATTTTTCAGGTCGAAATTTCCAGAACGGAAGCGAGCAAACCTTGGCTTGTA
This sequence comes from Phengaris alcon alcon, assembly GCA_037179445.1. Lineage (NCBI taxonomy): Eukaryota > Metazoa > Arthropoda > Insecta > Lepidoptera > Lycaenidae > Phengaris > Phengaris alcon. The sequence continues at coordinate 2,650,465 of JAYRCH010000034.1, forward strand.
GTGTTAGCTCCGTAAACGTCGTTGATGTTGCGTGCCGCTTGTGCCGCGTTGCTGCCACGACGGTACTCATATTCCATAATTACCTACTCGAATTTTTAACGTATCCATGATGACGAAAAAGATTGAAATGAGATGAAAATGTAACACTAATCAATAAACAAATGACTACTTTTGGAAAAAGAATTCCATGTTTTTAAAATAAAATTAATTTGAAATTAGAATTCTAAGCCAAACAAAAATTATTTTGTTTTGAAATGGCCAGTACTGCAGAACGGCAATTTCATAGGTAAAGACCTATTATTAGGAACAATTTCATCGTGTCAGGGAACACTCATATTGCTATACGAATAAGGTTCATTTTATACGAGGCATGCCTTTTAAGTTCTGTCGTTTCCATATTTCCCGGCAATTTTGAATTTGGAACTGTTCTATATTCGAATGTATTTAAATTTTGAATCTCAAAACAGTTGAAAGTATTAGGATTAATGCTATTGTTTAGTCACAGCGTCGATTGGAATCTGTCAGGTCACGTACGAAAATGAATCTTTCAAAGGAAAATGCAATAATTTTCTACAACTTTAGAAGAGGCATGACACGGCTTCAGTGTTTTGAAGAGCTAACATCTGTGTTCAGAGTTGTGTTGCATATTGACAAAAGTAAGTGTCAATGTCATTTTTGACATTGACAGATGTCATGAAGTAAAGCCTATTTAGTTTGTTTATTTCAGTTGGCCAAAAGGCTATAAATAGTGTAGACGTAGGTATATTGCTATGTTAGGCATATACCTCATATTAAATGTAATACGTAATCAGTGTTAAGCACCAATAAAGGAGAATATAATAATTGTTGCTGTATTATTATCATCACCACTCAGACACACATCAGGACTTACAATCAAGAGGTCGAAGCTCGCTACAAGTTGAAGCCCCATGTCTGCGGACTGTCGAACGCTGGTATTTAGAATTCCAGCGTGGACATACTAGTGTTAGTGACAAGGGTCGCGAAGGACGCCCAAAATCCGCCTTCACTGAAGATAACATCATTGCTTTGAGACAAGTAATTCTCGATGATCGTCATGTGACGTATCGAGAGATAGAGGCTCTATTAGGCATCTCAGGGACAACCATTCAGAAGATCTTGCATGAAGTGCTTGATGTGAGAAAGCTAGTTTGCCGTTGGATACCTCATCTGCTTTCCGACGATCACAAGGCGGCCCGCGTCAGTTCTGCGCTTGCCGTTGTTGTGATCGCACGTATCCTTTGCTTACGTTTAACGAGCGATGTGCCGTGCTATTTTTTATCCAACTACCCAAATGTGACAATGAGTTTTGGTGATTCGACGTCAGATTTGACGTCGTGTTTTTTTGGGGATTGAATCCGAAACACTTACGCACATTGTATATCTCGCTAATAAGAAGTCGAATGGACTATGGGTCTTTCTTTTATGATAACAGTGCAGATTGCCATTTGAATAAGCTAGACGTTGTTCAAAATAAAGCATTAAGAATTATTGGTGGCTTCATAAAAAGTACGCCAGTTCACGCAATGGAGAGTGAGATTGGTGGTCCCACCTTTGTGTTTGAGACGTAAATATTTGGCATTCAAATTTTGTTTAAAGTTACAGTCCTGGTCTAATAGTACTATTTTTAATTATCTTGAAAACTCATTTATTAGTAATATATATTGGAGTAGAAAAAATAAGCCTCTTTTACCTGTAGTTTATTCTGAGACTAAAAGTGAAAACTTGTATTCCACAGATAAATTTCCTTTATTTTCCTTGAGTGTTTGGTTAAGCTGTATAGATATTAAAAACATAATATTTACTAGTCTCCATAATGTCACTGGTTCTAAAGCAAGTTACGAAAGTCATATTCTCCATTTTGATATTCTTAAGGAAGTAAATGAAAAATATTGTGACTATCGGAAACGCTACACTGATGGATCTAAGGATGTCAATGGTCTTGGCGCAGCATTTTTCGACAGTGCCTTAGAACATAGTGCACTATTTAAATTGCCTGGTAATCTTTCGATTATGGTTGCAGAGTTACTGGCAATTAATGAAGCAATTACATATGCCAAAATGCTTGATTGTAATAAGATTGTTATTTTTAGCGACTGCAAGAGTGGACTACAACACATAATGCAATGTGTTCTGGGACATAGAGGTGTTCAATTAGCGTATAATATATTAGAGAAGTTATATATTTTCCAATTGGCTAACAAAAAGTTACAGATTCAATGGATTCCGTCTCATATTGGTCTTGCAGGCAATGAGAAAGCCGATCATTTGGCTAGATGTGCTGTTACGTCTGGAATAGAAAAAAGTGTAACGCCATGCTCCTTTGAGGTTTCATCAAAATATAAAAGATCGTGCTTTGAATTGTGGAAGGAATACTTTGATGAAAGGTCTAAGGAGAAGGGTATCTGGTATAGAGTCGTTCAGGATAGACCTCTCGTTAAGCCCTGGTTTAAAGACTTACCCTTTAACAGAAATGAGGTAGTAACTATGTTTAGAATTCGTACTGGTCACATTCCATTGAACAATTTTGGATTCTTAATGCGAAAGGTAGCGTCCCCGAATTGTGGTATATGTGGTGTTACCGAGGATGTCCATCATATGTTTGTGGAGTGTGTTCGGTATGAAGCTCTTAGATTAGAATTGTTTAAGTTTTTTAAAGTTAATTTGTATGATGTAGGGTTAATGTTTAGTTTTATAAGATTGCCGCATACTGATTTTCAGACCATAGTTACATTTGTTAATAATTGTTTAAAATTAAGAGCTCAATAGAATATTTATGTAGTTAATAAAGTGATTGCACGATGAGGCTAACATAGCCCAAAGGTTTTAAGCCTCTTTAAAATAAATGAGAAAAAAAAAAGGCGGCCCGCGTCAGATGGTGTAAGAAAACTCTGCAAAGGTTCAACTGAGGAGAGTCAAATCACGTCTACGACATCATCAGTGGTGACGAATCTTGGATCTTTGCCTACGATCCTGATTCCAAACAACAATCTACAATCTGGGTCTTTCAAGACGAGCCAAAGCCGACTAAAGTTGTTCGTTCTCGAAGCACTTCAAAGAAGATGGTGGCCACGTTCGTTGGAAAAACCGGTTATGTTGCGACTATTGCACTTGAAGATCGTAGAACGGTTAACGCAGAGTGGTAGGTATACCACAAGTCATCGCCGAACTTCAAAAATCTAACTCAAAGCGACGCATCATTCTGCACCACGACAACGCAAGCTCACACAGTGCTCGTCAAACGATTGAGTATTTGAAGCAGGAAAAAGCAGAAATTCTTGAACATCCTCCATACAGTCCTGACCTAAGCCCTAACGATTTCTTTACATTTCCTAAAATTAAGAAAAGTCTTCGTGGTCAAAGGTTCCAGTCCGGTGAAGAAGCAGTCGACGCTTTCAAGTCAGCCATTTTAAACAACCCCACTTTAGAGTGGAATAAATGTTATAATAACTGGTTTGAGCGAATAGAAAAGTGTATTAAGCTACGTGGTGAATAATTGAAAAAAAACTTGACAGGTGTCAAGGGACACCCGGATGGAACGAAGTTATAATATTTTTTGGAAGATATATATATATATAGGGTGTTCGGCACATGGATGGACAAACGAAAACCGTGGACCCGTGGAGCCTTCTGCTATACATTGAGGCCTAATTACAAGACTCAGGCCCAATAGTTTTTTTTTTAAATAATTTTTTAAGTTAATTTCGAAAAAAGCCAGTTTTCAAACTTCAAACGACTATAAATTTACTTTTAACATTGAAAATAAAAACATGCTTTTGTAATAATTATCTGAATTAGTTGTAGAATCATATTAAATTCAGTTTTGGAGCAAATGTTAGATATAAAATTAGATACGAGTCCTTAAACGACAAACAAAGTGAAAAAATAATTTTCATATTCCACTTTGAAATTCTTAAAAAAAAAACTATGATTTTTAGAGCACTTTAAATTCTAGGAAAACATCTGTGGTTCATACCCTTTATATCGGTATACAATTTGCACATATTTATTTAAAAATAACTAGAGTAAATCGCAATTTAAACTAACGGGGCCTTAATTCATAAGACTCAATTTGCGAAAACTTAAATCAAGTACAAGCCAATTTGTCATAATTGCTTTCGGTATGTTCACTAACACTACACGTGGGAGCTAGTAGTCTGTCTCTCTCTTACCAGTCACGATACTATCTCTTGTCTCTTTTGTTGAATTTGGACAATAGCCGTACATAGCAGGTAGAAAAAGGGGTGTTATTTCTCTGTGCAGTAGTAATTCTATGAAATCTTATATGTATGTTTTTAATTAGTAAGCTTTTTAGTAGAACATGAATTTATTATTAAAACACTATGATAATTTAAATTTTAATTTATTTCCAAAATTTATTTCATAACAATTGTTCGAATTGGCCTTGACCTGCCCTTGCCCTTGACTTCTTATGCATGCTCGGCACCGTTTTATAATTTCCACTGTTGTTGTTTGAAATATCATTTCGGCTTTCATTTTTTCGAATGCTTCATTTATTCTAATTATTAACTGCTCTCGACTGGGCACCATGGTTGCGTACACTAGCTCTTTGGCTCTACCCCAGACGTAAAAGTCTATTGGGGTAAGGTCGGGCGACCTTGGTGGCCAAGGAATTGGACCACCCCGACCGATCCACGAGTTCGGGAACACATTATTAAGGTATTCCCTCACAGCTATGCTCCAATGGGCTAGGCAGCCATCGTGTTGGAACACAAAAGGTCTGTCTTCTTGTAATACTTCTTCTACTAAACCGGGCAAATCATTTTGCAGAAATTATAAGTAATTATTTCCATTAATATTGTCCGGTAAATAATGCGGCCCGATTAGTTTATTTCCAATGACCCCAGCCCAAACATTTACACTGAATCTTCTTTGAAATTTTCTCGGTCTCGTCACTCGTGGATTTTGGTTTTTGGGTGCCCAGTAATGGAGATTATGGTAATTTGAAATACCTTCCTTATTAAATTTTGATTCATCTGTCCACAGAATACTTCTTAAAAAGTTTTCGTCTTCCACGTCAGTGTGTAGTAGATGTCGACAAAATTCTACGCGTCTACCAAAATCATTATCTTGAAGATCTGAAAACAAAGAAAAAAGGCTTGAGAATTTAAAATAAGGAAGACTAGATCTAGGCTTGGTACATATTCAGTCTCTTTACGGAATTAAGAAAAATCTATTGTATCCATACCTTGCACGGGAGTGTAATGAAAAGCATTTTGCCGATTTTCCCGGAGAACTGCCCACACTTTCCATATGCCAAGGCCCAGCATTGCAGCTACCTCTCTTATACTTTTATTAGGGTTATTATTAAATTCTTCTAATACACGTTCGTCTGTAGCAACATGATGTTGTCGTACATTCACCCTCGGTTCTTGATAACGCAAATTACCCGTTTCTCTAAGTCGTCGGTATGTAGTAGCAAAAGTTTGGTGGCTAGGCAGTCGACGGTTAGGATAGCGCTCTTGGTATAGTCTTTGTGCTTCACGTCTATTGCAATTAGCGGCTCCATACACCAACAACATATTGGCGTATTCTTCATTCGTAAAAGAGGTGGTCATTTTACGAAAAAAAAACAACAACGTAACAACAAAATAACAGAAAACTTAACAAACTGAAGCAACAACAATAACGTAAAACGATAACAAAATCACAAAACGAAAACAATAACAGTAAGCGCAACGGACACGTCAGATCGCAGAGGCAGTTAAGACTCGACAAATAAGTAAAACAATTTTTTCCAAAAATAACGTTTGACTGATAAGGAATAGACAAAATCAAACAATAGCCCAATTGCAGAGTGAAATAACAACCCTTTTTCTACCTGCTATGTACGTACGGCTATTGTCCAAATTCAACAAAAGAGACAAGAGATAGTATCGTGACTGGTAAGAGAGAGACATACTACTAGCTCCCACGTGTAGTGTTAGTGAACATACCGAAAGCAATTATGACAAATTGGCTTGTAATTGATTTAAGTTTTCGCAAATTGAGTCTTTATGAATTAAGGCCCCGTTAGTTTAAATTGCGATTTACTCTAGTTATTTTTAAACAAAGTGCAAATTGTATACCGATATAAAGGGTATGAACCACAGATGTTTTCCTAGAATTTTAAGTGCTCTAAAAATAATAGTTTTTTTTTTAACAATTTCAAAGTGGAATATGAAAATTATTTTTTCACTTTGTTTATCGTTTAAGGACTCGTATCTAATTTTATATCTAACATTTGCTCCAAAACTGAATTTAATATGATTCTACAACTAATGCAGATAATTATTACAAAAGCATGTTTGGATTTGCAATGTTAAAAGTAAATTTATAGTCGTTTGTAGTTTGAAAACTGGCTTTTTTCGAAATTAACTTAAAAAATTATTTAAAAAAAAACTATTGGGCCTGAGTCTTGTAATTAGGCCTCAATGTATAGCAGACGGCTCCACGGGTCCACGGTTTTCGTTTGTCCATCCATGTGCCGAACACCCTGTATATGACAGACGGACAAAAAAATGTTAACAATTTATATTTTATTGTAATTACCGATCATACTTTTAAATGCATTAAGTGAAAATAAAAGCTGTTAGTTTAAAATTACAAACACACACTTCAATTTTGTTTATCTATATAGATATAATATATTATATTACTTACAAAACAAATAGTTTAACTAAGTATATATAGTGCGCGCCGAACTAGTTCGCCGCGCCTTACGTAGGGACAGGGGTGAGGATGCGGGTTGCTTGCCCCTTTCGTCCCACCGCTCGCAGGCCCCGCTAGCTAGTCACAATATGTAACATAACAGTCACAATGTGTAATTGCAAAATTCTACATTATTGTCAAGGTGATAAGGTCGTTTTTTCTATCATTCTTAATAGTCGTTATTACATTGTGATTTCGAGTGGCAAAAAGTGTCGTGCCTAATAATCCGTCTAGCCCCAATACAATTCGCAACGCGCCATAAGGAACTTCGTTCCAACAATAAAAAGTAATATAAGGTTCTAGTTGTGTTTTTTTCTTCAAACGACAAAACTTAAAAGGCATGCCTCGTAGTAAGAAAGTTATTACGGTGGATCGCGATCCAGATTTTTTGTAGCTTTCGAGTTACCCACGACCGGGAAGCGCAGAGTAATGAAAGTACAGAGCGTGCATATTATGTAATTTCTTGGTGTGTCATGACTCATGGGCTATGTGACGTGTACAAAAAATTACGGTTAACTGTCAGTCAGTTTTTAATTTTTTTAAATTAATTAATTTGTTTATTTTACAGCTCAAATAAAAGTCGCCAAGATTCACCTAGCAAAGAAACAGTGGCTCATGAAATAAAGAATAGCTATTTTCTTTCCTTATATTATTTAACTGATACATATTAATAATATATATTATTACAACTACCACTACAAAAAATGATTACATTAAAATAATAATCTATTTTATACAAATATACAAATGTTTGTAATTTTAATTTAACGGCTTTTCACTTAGTGCATCTGATCAAAAATCAATTTTAAAATTTTTGTCCGTCTGTTTGTTCCGGCTAATCTTTGAAACGGCTGGACCGATTTTCACGAGACTTTCACTGGCAGATAGCTGATGCTATAAGGTTTAACATAGGCTACTTTATTTTAGGGTTCCGTTTAAAAAATAGGATTCCGTTTCCGTTAGTTCTACGCATACGAAGTTGCGGGTACCAGGTAGTATAATCTATGGACGTTCCACAACACGTCAATCTGGTCCGTGCTAAGTATCCGAAGAATTTGTGTTACTGGTACCAGACAACGGAATATATATATTTAATATTTATATTTTTATTATACTTGTATTATTTTATACATATGCATGACCTAGGAACATAGAATTTTGTTGTGGTATTTGAAGCTGCGACATCTGGCTAATTTGCCAATGGGCTGCGCCAGACGGTCGTTGAAATAACATGCGATAAGATATTTTGATTTATATCAAATTATCACGTACATAGTTTTGAAAACGAAATGTTTTATTTCAGGCCTCGCTGTTGCACAGTTGAGAACTATTTAGGAACCGAGGTACATAAATTGGAACTAGATAT